>OX411344.1:2500000-3750000 GCA_948150665.1 Conistra vaccinii | reverse complement strand
GGAGCGATTCTATTTCGACAATCGCTATCGCTTCAACGACATACCTACACTACGTTTCGCTATCGTCTGATCCATTGGTTTCTTCGATAAAAATTACAATTATTGTCTCTGGTCTTTCGTTAGCAAGTTATCGTTCGAGGCTGTATGAATGGAATGATGTTAAATATTGTCTAGCTAATTTCTATTCGTTGAGCTATGATCACGTGACGTTTCGATAGCTTTTGTCAATCCCATACATTTTTGACTTTTCTACTAGCGTTGTCGCTAATCGAATGTTACTTTGTCTAGGCCCTCAGGTTAGTTAAAACGAAAAAAATAAAAGAAACACAACAAAACACACGAAAAGAAGATGACACAATGAAATAAACTTTACTTAGACTACACATTTCAATAATCAGTAATAAGTTAGTAAAAAGAAAAGGTAGAAATGTAGGTAACGAAAAACTTTGAGCGCCAATTACTCGAAACTATGCATTACGGAGCAGTGTTGTCCCAGTGGTAAAGGCCGCGACTTACGAGTTATAGGACGTGGGTTCGAACCCAAGCAGGCTTTACTTTGTGTAAATGATTTCATCACCATTGCTCTCAAAACGGTGAAGGAAAACATCGTGAGGAAACCGGCATGTCATACTTAGAAAAAAAAAATCGAAGACATGTGACATCTACCAATCCGCACTGGGTCCGCGTGGTAGATTACGGCCCATACCCTCTCACAAAGAGGAGGCCTGTGTCCCAGCAGTGGGAACATTAATAGGATGTTGTGTTATGCAGCACGTACTTACTGCCATCATCGCTAGCGCGCTAGCATACGTATACATTGTATACTCTCGAAAAACATTACCCTTGGATAAAAAGCGTATCTAATAGAGATTACGTTATGATGAGCGGTAATTACTGCAGGGATTCCCGCAAATCTGCGAAGGTCGAACACTAAACTGATTTTGGAAAAAACCCAATAATAACGAGCAATTTCATAGACAAAACATGGCGTTAAACGATTATTTATGCAGTTTTAACTGTAGCTTTCCAATTAAAAAAAAAAATTTGTTGAGTAATTTATATTTTTTTTGTAAAAAAATTAGTATAGCCTAACACATTACAATAATATTAGAGCCACATAATTGTATATGTCGCAGTAAGATGGCTATAACCATATAAATATAAAAAAGCTGAGAGGTGTCAAGGGACACCCGGATGGAACGAAGTTATGGAATGAACCTCACAAAGGCATGCCACTAATTAGTACCTGTGGTTGCTCACAGATGGCGTTATAATAAAAAAATAAAAAGTGTCGTTACAACTTTTGGTCCCAATTTTTTCCGTCTAGCCCCCTTTCGCCACGTGCGAAAGGGAACTTCGTTCCAATAATATGATATCTATGATTCCGTGATACAATTAAATCCCTTATAGGGATATAAATAGCTACGGTAATATAGTTATATGAAAGCAGTTCATAACTGTCTTACTAGAAATATAACTATGATACGAGCACGATCTAATAATATAACTATTAGGGCACTCCGACCAAATAGGTTAGGTTAGGTTAGGTTAGAGCCATAGAAATATAAAACACAGTAGAACTGTGACCAACTACGTCGAAATTGGTGGCAGTAACAAAATTAAAGCACTCCGACAGTCATAAACCACTTTCATATAACTATATTACGGTATATAGCTATATCCCTAGTGATATAACTATATCACGGCTTGAACCATCTTACTGCGACATATTATACACATCGTTTTTATTCCGTATTACCATCTGTACCCAGTATTAAGTGAACTTGTATGTTAGTCTAGTATGTTGATCCCAGGTTCCAAGGAGTGAACTTAATAAACTAGTTATAAACCAGTCGGTATGCAGTATTTATAGAATGTTAGTACTGTAAGCTTGTAGTGAATGGCACTGGTCTTCTCAAACAGCATCGGCTTGAGCATTCACCACCACATTTAGACATAATCTTCAGGTTTCGTTTATCGTGAGTATGAAGTATCCAAAGATAAATTTTAAAGTACGGGTAAAGCTGGGTACTGACCGGCGTTACGGGGCGTAATGTAACGTGTTACACAGCGAGCATTCATGCAGTCAGTACGTCGTGTTACGGGAAAACCAGCAAGCAACGAGCCGCTCGTTGCTCGCTTTGAGTGCTCCACCCGGCTGTCGGTTTTTTGGCGAATCCTTTGACTGTTACGCGGTTCAGTTCAGAGTTTTGACGAGCATGTTACGTCGATTTTAAGGACACTGCATAACATGCTCGATGAGTAACACGCTCGATGCGAATGTTACATTACACCTTGTAACGTTGGTCAGTACCCACCTTTAAACGATCAAGTAATTTTGTTCTACATAACACGCTTTTAGGCTCTAAAGGGGTAGGTAGAGTTACACCATCTTTTCGCCAGATATGTTTATTGTTTAAGGCGACGATAATCGACTTTGAATGATTTTAATATTTTATACTGAAGATTACGTCTAAAGGAGCAGTGTTAATGATTTGGAAAAAATATATGTTAAATTAGAGCATTTTTTTGATAGCTTAATATACGAATATTTTAGATTATATTTATATTACATAGTGAAATTAATTTGTGAAGTTATGTCTAACGCGGATAGAAAACTGACAATGGCGCAAAAACTATCAAGCGTATTTTTCTGAAACTTTCAACATTATAAAGATTATTTAATTAATAATCTTTTAGTATACGTGTTTTATTAAAATATCTTTTGTTTTATGTATAATAAATTAATAATGCGTAAAAACGAGTACTAAAATTTTCGAGCTTGCTTTGCTCGCTCTTGCATCGTGGATTTTCTAATTCTAGAGCTTTTCTACATAAAGGCTCGTTCAAACCAGCGCGACGTGACGGCGCGACGCGACACGAACAGTAAAATTTCTAAGAAAACTTCATGGTATAACAATAAACGGTGTCACGTCTGAATAAAAAACCTTTAAAAGCGGAGTGCTAAAATTTTCGAGTTTGCTTTGCTCGCTCTTGCATCGTGGATTTTTAATTCTAGAGTCTTTCTACATATAAGTTAGCTAGCAGTTGGTTTCCATTATAAATTTTGTTAAACTTAATTAGATCGTGCAGGACTAATACATGAAAAACTATTGAACTTCCATAAGATGAATCCTACTGAACTAAGGAATTAGATGCGATTTGAAGAAGGCTAAGAAAGCCAAGGAAGTAGGCTATAAAAAGAATCCTCCTATGTGAATGCGTATGCGCACCCACAAGGTTATCAAAAAGTCGGCGCCCCTGAATTTCTGTAAATACATATCTGTTATAGTCGCGAATTATATTTTGATCAAGTTCAAGATACCTGACACTGACCTGCAACTTGCAAAAAACTTAATTTTGCATTTCGTGGACCACTGGTGGTTCACGAAACCACTGGTGGTGTAATAGGGAAAGAGCCTATTTATTTAGCCAATAACCGAACAAAAAAGCTGAGAGGTGTCAAGGGACATCCGGATGGAACGAAGTTATGGAATGAACCTCACAAAGGCATGCCACTAATTAGTACCTGTGGTCGCTCACAGATGGCGTTATAATAAAAAAATTAACCTCACAAAGGCATGCCACTAATTAGTACCTGTGGTCGCTCACAGATGGCGTTATAATAAAAAAAACGAACCTCACAAAGGCATGCCACTAATTAGTACCTGTGGTCGCTCACAGATGGTGTTATAATAAAAAATAAAAAGTGTCGTTACAACTTTTGGTCCCAACTTTTTCCGTCTAGCCCCCTTTCGCAACGAGCGAAAGGGAACTTCGTTCCAAAATCTTGACATTGTCATTTAACACGTTCAGTGCCGGGAGCTCTCCTGGAGGGTTCACTTAGTCACATATGGGATGCCGGGAGCCCTCGCGGAGGGCTCATTTTAAATGTTTTTTCTTTGCGAATACAGCATTATATACCGTGAAAATTAAATCAGATGTATATTTTAACAAGATTTATTAGTACATGCGATGGTTTTCAAATCAATGAATTCGATTTTTTTTTAATTTTTGTTCATGGTTACAATTATTCACAAAAAATTTAAAAGGTTGGAAACTACGTATAGCGACAAGACCCCCAGAAAACACAATTTCACTTCGTTTTACAGTGTTTTATAATACGGTTTTAAACCTAATGCCGTTGACCATCCGCGATGGTTAACTTTAGCGCAAACGTAATGCCGGGAATCCTCCCGGAGGGTCCACTTGCAATTATGGCGGCATGACGTATGAGCTCGACGAAAATGGGTGGAGTCGAAAGTGTTAAAACCTTTATAAAAAAAACTCTGATTACGATCAACTTAGTTAAATTTAAATAAATATTTAAATCGAATTCTAATTGAATTAATTACTGCTCGTACGCATTTTGCGCGTCAATATATTTTGTAGAAATAAACATAATTGTATTGTATTTAAATTGTGTAAGGACATAAAATATTCTACGAATGAAGAAATAGGTCTGATTTTTGTAATAAATGAGTTATAAAATTGTAACGATGTTAGTTTCGCCAGTATTTCTCTTTAATTTAGTTCTGAAGCTCACGGTGGTCGCTTTTTCAGGCTATCTGTTTTAAAAACATGTTGTTCTTAAAGTATTATCTAAAACATGTTGTTCTAAAAGTATTATCTAAAACATGTTGTTCTAAAAGTATTAAAAAACAATGGTTTTTTAATACTTTCTTCTTTGGGAAAGCCCAAAGAAAAAAAAAGGATAATAATATCTTCGCCTTGCATAAGAACCTCTTATTTATAAAAAAAAAACTATATCACTTTTCCGAAAAATAATTGAGTTATCTTACCTTAAAAATTTTCTTTCACGCCTTTCGATTTGTACCTAATAATATTATCACTGTACTTTGTATTAATAATTAATAATAATATAATATGCCACGCGTCTCTATGCCGCGGAGGATGGCAAACGACTGTACTTCAAGTGCAGTATAAACTGCCGGATAAGGATTATAGAATAAAAGCCAGGTGCGCATAAGCGTAGGCGAGTTTTTTATTTTTTTTATTGTTAAAAGTCGATTGTGGGTTCATCGAGGTTGTGTGTTCCAATGTGACTTTTTCAAAATTCATATGTTTACTCCACTATATAAAAATGTACTCTGTGCTATAAGTTTATCTTGGACATAATTGACATCGGTGAAGGAAAACCTCGTGAGGAAAACTGGACTTATCTTTAACTATAGATATTATAAAATTGTAGAAAATTCAAAACTTTAGAAAGTATTTTTTTTTTAATTTCATTACTACTAGGTCTGGGAACGATTCTAACCCCGAAAATATAGTTTTTACTTTTAGTATTTTTGTCTGCTTATCTGAATGTGAAATGAATCACGTAAATAATACCGGATAGATTTTGTTCAAACTTTGCATAGATATTTCTTATAAATAGCTATAAATTTTCACGCTATTTGCTATGGAAGATGAGCAATATTGCATTATGTTCGTATTCTGCTACAGTTTACCGCGAATTGTAAAAAGACGACCTAAAAGGTTAGAATATTGCTAGAGTAGCAGAGTTAACCTTTAAAAAAATTATCATCACGCTATACCTTTATGTAGCTAAGCAGTCAATCCTGACATCTGTAAGAATAATTTTATTATTTAAAGTACCTAAACTTTCAACAAAGCAAATAGCTTAGCGATTCGACGACTGTTTTGCAAACCTGTGGTTTCGCAACCAAACTTTTAATTGATCTATTCGACATACCAACTTATTTGGGTTTTCTTATTTTATTTGTCGTATTATATAACATAAACTCACGCCTTCCGATGGGGGTAGGCAGAAACAACATAATGCCACGTGCTACGATCAATACATATTGATATTTTTTTAACCGACTTCCAAAAAGGAGGAAATAATTTTTTTCAGATTTTGTTTTTTTTTTTTTTTGTTTGAATGGGTAAGCTCCCGAGGTGGTCCCATATAAATTTTAATAACTTTGCTTGGACAGTTTTTGAGTTAGCTTCAATAATACATTTTTTCACACTTAGTTTATTTGGATGATGATATGATGATAACTTCCTGTCACTGTTATTTGCATAGTAGGTAGAGGTATTTGAATTTATGTGGGGTAGGTACCACATCTAAAAACCGAAAAATAAAAACTTTTAACAAAAAATTAAAACCGACTTCCAAAAAAAATACTACAAAGCGAAAAATAACTTTAATTTCGGAAGTCGGTGGCAAAAAACGAAAATTCAAAACTAAAGACACCAATTTCCGAAATTAAAGTTATTTTTCACTTTGTAGTATTTTGTTTGGAAGTCGGTTTTAATTTTTTTGTTAAAAGTTTTTTTGTGTATTTCTTTTACATTTTGTTACACTAAACTTCTATCTTACCTTATCTTATCGAGACTAATGCACAGCAGCAGCTAATATAGGAGTTATTTTAGTAAAATCAAATAGATTTTTTTTAAGGATTCTTTTAGTAGGTTTTTTAATGCCGATCAATCGAAAGCTGTACCTACTATTATTTTGCATGGATCGCTGATTACCTAATTAGATATCATTAGTAAATGCGTTAATACGCTTCATTTAACAAATAACCCAATAATAATTAAACATTATTTTGCCATAATAATTAATTTACTTTAGCCTAATAGCGGAGAGCCTCGACCAACACCTCAGGAGGCTCTCATTGCGCGGCTGGGTCAAGGGCTTGATTCAGAAAGCAGTACTCCTAGACACGGCACGCATAGTGAGGAGGTTCCTCTCTCTCGAGCCCTGACCACCGGCAGCTTGGACCCTGTTCCTGATGCCGATGGGCGACTATTTTTTATATTTTTAAATGTTTTTTATATCTTTTTTTTAAGAAATATTTAAAAATGTAATTTATATGTATTATAATGAAATAAAAGAAATTTACTTTTAATTGATATAGATCAATTAAAAGTAAATTAATTATTACAGCAAAATAATGTTTTATAATTGAAAAACCCAAATAAGTGGGTATAAGTATAGACGTATACCCACTTATTTGGGTTTTTCATTCGTCGTAGGTACATAACATAAACTCACGCGGCTCACGCCTTCTTCCCACGGGGGTAGGCAGAATCTACAGAACGCCACCTGTCACGATCCTTACATACTCCTTTTGCCTCGTTTACGTTCATACATCTGGTCATACACGCACGCCGCCGGTTGCGAATACTACGCACCTAACCTTTCGGAAGAACATCAGCAATAAGGTCAGTTTAAGTCCCTCTAGGGCGTCCCCTCTCGGCGTTTCCACTCACATCGACCTTATAAATACCTTTTGTTACTCGCCTTTCATTCATCCTCTCAACATGACCAAACTATCTAAGCATACTCTTTTAAATTTTTGTCACTACATCTTCTTTTAAACCGCACCGTTGCCTTATCACATCATTCTTCAGCTTATCATTCATAGTCACACCACACATACCTACTTCGCAAGGAACGCATTTCCCCAGCATTTATTATAATTTCATGCTTCTTTTGCCACACCCAACATTCACTTCCATAGATAAGCGTAGGCACCAGCACACCATTGAGAACAGCCAATCGCCTTTTTCTGCATCAACAGGTTGGTCACAATCTTATGTCTATCACCATTCACTTTATTTCCCTCATTTACTCTCCTTTCCACATCTTCATCAATCTTCCCATCCCTTCCCAAATATACAAACTCATTTACTTCCTCCACACTCTATCATTTATTTTCACATCACACACCGATACATCCTCTTCTCTTTCAAAAACCATGAACTTCGTCTTATTCACATTTATATATTCATCCCTTTCATCTTATTTGCTTCATCCATCACAGTCACCATGTCTTGCAACTGTTCTGCAGACGATGCAAGTAGAACTTGATCATCTGCGTAGAGAAGGCATTTGACAGGCAATTCATTCATCCTCAATCCGCATTCACTCTCTTTCAAATCTGTCAGACAACTATCCATGTACAAGTTGAAGAGCAGGTGTCGCTAACCACACCTTGTCGTATTAATGAATATAATTTTATACTGGGTATTATTATGTGATTCATAATTATGATGTTATTGGTTTTTCCTACGCCACCGGTTTAAATGCTACTTTTTTAACTGTTTCTGTGAAACATTGGCCTATAAATTAATTATACTGAATTTTGATTATGAGTTATGACCGAATAAAAACTTCTATAAAGCTAATAATTGCTTCATACTAGATCATAGTAGTTTGTCTAATTAACACATTGAAAAATAATCGGCCTGCCTTTTCGGAAATATCAAACGAGAGTGATCATTTCAATCAACATCATTTTTTTTTTAAATAAAGCACATTTTAATGTAAAGAAACTACATATATACTATAAAGCCACTTTTGTTTATGGTTTTAAAGTTCCATATCTCATAAACGGAGTCTAATCCGGAGTCCGGGGACGTAATATTCGTATATGTGTTGGTGCTAGGCCCAGTCATAACACCTATTAGGTTTCAGCTCTACAGTTCTGAATAGGTTTGGAAAAATTACCCGATAGGTCCATTTACAATTTATTCTTTTTCTCAGTTCCACCGGGACTACCGAGTTGAAACTGATTTGTCAAAAATCAAATGTCCACCAGCGTCGATTTTGGCCCCATTGTGCGCCGTAGAGGTAAGACTCGCACTACAAGTGTACAGCTTCATGTGCTCTTGATTGTACCTACAAATCATACTTTTCTCATCCTCCATTATATCATCTTGACCTCCCCCCTTGGACCATCGGCTGGCGACGGCCTTTGGTAGATTTGTACCTTATATACCTACATCCACATTTCATAAGTCATGTTTAAGTCCCATGTCGAGGCGAGCCTATTGCCATCAACCGGGCACAAATCCAGGCCCATTAAATAACTCTTTGCCCGACCTGATCCACACGCTCAGTAGCGTTGCAACCACTATATAGACCATGATATCCGTGATATAGACTGACATTTTAATCAAGTATAACCAAATGTGCTCCGCCCCTGCTTCGGCACATAATCACGAGCAATAAGCTACCTTTGTTCTGACGTCACAACTCTAGATCAACATACGCTACAAACATATATGTATGTAGCAGTTTTGTATGAAATAAGTATTACTGTGATACAACGAATAACATTATGTAAATATGCCTCGATGAGGTTCAATAGGTTTCTGTTGCAATCCGAGGTCTGTATTTTTGTCCTGGCAATAGTTCGAGGCAATTAAATAGCCCTGTGCGTTTGCACTGTTGAAAACATCACAACAAAAAAAAAAACAACAGGTTGCACTCTGGGAGTGCCGGCAGAACTGAAAACTTGAACATTAACGTTGTGCATTTTTGAATATTTTGGAATGGTTAGGGAATAATTTCGCACAAATTGCTTTATTTATCAGTGTAAAAGTACTATAATTGATGTGGCTAAATACAATATTCATTAGTAGTAGTAGTATAATTTTATTTATTTTCAAAATATAGTCTAACAAAAACAAACAATTTATTTAAACACTTTTCATTGAGTATGTTTTGACTGCTTTTTTTACCCATCCTTATGAGTAAAATTTCTTACCTCGCAATCTTTACATAATGTCAAAGACTTTTTTTGATATTTACTTAGTCGGTTGCTAGGCAACGGATCTTACGGCACGTTCTGACGCGAGTTAAACATTTTTTACTCATCCCAAAACAAGTGCACAACGCCGTTAAAGAAGTCTTCACTTCAATAATATACGTGTCGAATTGAGAACCTCCTCCTTTTTTTTCGCCGGTTAAAAACATGTTGAAATCACTAATTCCTGTCAAAAATCCTCCTGAACCAATGTTCTATACAATGTTTGTTGTTTTTGTTTATTTAATGTTTGTTTGTTACCCGACTACGGCGAAGCAAAAAGGAGGGTTATGATTTTGACCGGTATGTATGTATGTATGTATGTATGCATGTTCATCTGTAACCTCATAACTTCTAAACCACTGATCATAATTTGACAAATGAGGTATCGTTGGAAGCGTCCTAACTGTCCGCTGGTTATAGGCTTTGTGACGTTACATTTAATTCAATATGGCGCCCTCTAGAGGACATAAAGTGACGAACGAAAAAAAAAAAAAATTCTGACTGTAGCTTCACAATATATTTTTGAAAACCTATTGTGATATGTACACAAAAATATATCAAATTTTAAGAAAATGTCTGATATTCATAGTTTAAATACCATAAATAAACACAATCTTGCTGTACATCGCACACGTCTTCACAGAGTAGGCAACTCGTTCATGGGTCAATGTATACGCTTTTACAACAAACTTCCCATTGACATTAGAAACTTACCCCTTAAACGATTTAAAAGCTGTATTAAAAGTTTAAAACCAAACTTTGTAAAAAAGGGTACTTTAAAATTTCAGATTATTTAGAAGATAAAAAAGCTTGGGATTGAGCTGCTCGCTCTGCTAAGCCTTGTGATAAAACCATAAAACTTGACATTTTAATTATTACTTATAATCATCATCAAAATAAACGCGAATAAATCGCGTTCTTTTTGATGATGATTAAGTAATTCACTTTGACATTTAAAATTATATATAAAATGACGTGATTACTTTGAAAAGTATAATTTTAATTATTGTGAATGTGAGGACTATGTGGGATTTTTCCTCTTTAATTTTTTTTTAAATTATATTTCTCAGGTAGTTTTAATGATGGTCTGGCAGTTTGAGTAGTTGATGCGGCCTACCTAAATGTCCTTTCTTTGGTTCTGAGTTGAGCTCGACGATTCCTACTGACAAATTCTTGCACTGACTGGACAGGTCCACTCAAATCTGTGTGGTTCTTTCCTCAAAAGACCATTTCAGACACTAATCTACATGGTTCTCATATGGCTTGACCAAGATTATGTCTGGACTTTAAAAGAGACTGTGACCTCTGAGTTTGTTTCGGCCTTTCATCTCAGAGTAGTCAGTTAGGAAACGCCGACCTCATCTAGCTTATTTTAAACATAATATGACATGACATGTATATATAATATGACATGTATAAGTGATTCCGATATCCTATTTACAGAATAAACAATTGCATTTCATTTCAGTATCCTATAATATTATGTTAATCCAGGTAATAAACTATCTGTCTGCCTCATCTAAATTCTATTACCTAGTAGCATAACATATTAATTGAATACTATCGTGAATTCATGCATACCTAGTACTTTTTGTTAGGTAACTGCTCAGAAATTGTGCACAACGTGTAATGATTGAAATACTGTCTTGAATTCATGCAAGCCTAGTACTTTTTGTTAGGTTACTAACAAATTCTTACGAATTTTCGATCAGCACCCTAATTACAAACAAACGTTCGACAAAAAATCTGCTTAATTTTTTTTGTCGATTTTATGAAGCATTGGACTGGCAATCTTTTTCAATTGGTTTCAATTTAAAATTGATCGTGCATTGCGTAATTGGGGGGCAGGTCACGTGTCTTGACGCGAGTTTAACATTTTTTACCCATCCCAAAAAAAGTGCACAACGCTTTTAAAGAAGTTTTCACTTCAAAAAACAGATTTCTCAACTCATGCTTTGAGTAAACAATAAAAAAAAAAGACGTGTGGCACTCGGAGACTGCCGCGGTAAAGCTATTGCATAGCTGTTTTTATCAACTTATGCAATTATAATACAACCAATGCCACCTAGAGGCGACTTGCTGAACTAAAGAGACAGAGGGCCTAGACAAAATAACATTCGATTAGCGACAACGCTAGTAGAAAAGTCAAAAATGTATGGGATTGACAAAAGCTATCGAAACGTCACGTGATCATAGCTCAACGAATAGAAATTAGCTAGACAATATTTAACATCATTCCATTCATACAGCCTCGAACGATAACTTGCTAACGAAAGACCAGAGACAATATGTAATTTTTATCGAAGAAACCAATGGATCAGACGATAGCGAAACGTAGTGTAGGTATGTCGTTGAAGCGATAGCGATTGTCGAAATAGAATCGCTCCGAAGCGAATGTCATTTGTCTAGGCCCTCAGGGGTGTTAGGTTATTTTCGTTACGGAATTTCTGGATTCGGTCTCCACGCTCAAGGCCCGCGATAGAAGCTATGCAATAGCTTAAAATCTTTTTTTTTTTAATGCGTCAGTCAGAAATATGAAGCTAGGTACGAACATACATATTTCAGCCGCCAAGGGAGACATCCCTAATTTAATTATTGTGAAAGAATTGGAATTGTTTTTTGCTCTAAATACATCAAAAAGTAAAGTTTTTCATTTTATCAACAAAAGTACTTAATTTAAAGTTTATAATACAAAAAGGTCACCTGAACGGACGGACATACATGCATAATGTATAATGAAATGAATCTACAATTTAAATATATTACGTTTAAAGTTCATGGGTCACATACGCAACGGTAACGCCAAACATTTATAGTCTTTATATTATTGAAGCAGTGAAAGAATTGGAGGAGCTCGTGGCTAAGTAATAACAAGCTGCACGGGTCGATTCATCAGGTTAAGCTACGCTTGCCGGGGTTGGTCAGTGGATAGGTGACCATCTTTACATACCAAGACTCCTGCGTGCCTGGGAAAGCACGTTAAGCCGTTGTTCCCGGCTGTCATCGTGGATCTTTGACAGTCATTACGAGTTGTCAGAAGCCCGAAAGTCTGGCACCAGTCTTACCAAGGGGTATCGTATTACCCAGTTACTGGGTTGTGGAGGTCAGATAGGCTGTCGCTCCATGTAAAATACTGGTATTCAGCTGCATCCGGTTAGACTGGAAGCCGACCCCAAGATAGTTGGGAAAGAGGCTAGGAAGATTGATATTTTTTTAAAGAATTTCTTGAAAATTACTTACATTTAAAGACTGCCTGTTCGCCATAGTGGTCATCAGAAACGCGATTGCTGAGCATGGAATCCAGTCCAGCCTTTTTATTGCAAGATATACAGGGTGTTTCGGCAGATGGTTAAACATAAGTAAATGACGGATCCGTGGGGCCGTCTGCTACCTTTTTTAGGCCCAATAACAAGAGCTACGCCACCCACGATTTTTTTAAACATTTTTTTTTGTTTTTATGGAAATGTATCGTTGCTCAAACTTCAAACGATTAATTTTATTTGAAAATAACAAAACAGGCAACATTTAATTGTTATTTTCTTCAAAAGACTCTAATATATAAACAAAAAAAATTGCTTGTATATAATTAATTTCACTTTTCGCAAATATAGAGTTCCGTGAAAAAAAGCCCAGGCAGTTAAAATTAGCGAATTTTTCTAGTTGTTTAAAAATAAATTGTGCATACTTATTTGCATTGAGCAGTGGTGGCCCAGTGGTAACGGCCCCGACTTACGAGTTGTAAGTCGTGGGTTCGAAACCAAGCAGGCGCTTTACTTTGTGTAAATAATTTCATCACCACTGCTCTTAAAACGGTGAAGGGAAACATCGTGAGGAAAACGGCATGTCCTAGAACCAAAAAATTCGAAGACATGTGACATCTACCAACCCGCACTGGGCCTGCGTGGTAGATTACGGCCCACTCCCTCTCACAGAGAGGAGGCCTGTGTCCCAGCAGTGGGAACATTAATAGGCTGATGATGATGATGATGATACTTATAGCTTATTGCATACTGTTGTCCTGGGGATAACGCTCGACTCCAGGCTGCAATGGGGTCCTCATTTAACATCTCTTGCAGAACGGCTAAGTTCAGGAGCATATGCTGTAAAAAAAATCCGTAAATTTACTGATGTAGATACCGCGACGCTAGTCTATTTTAGGTACTTTCATAGTATCATGATATCATGTATAATGGCGTTACAGAATTATTATCATCAGAATCAGTGATATAACTCCTTATGTTAGCATAATCCTCAAATGTCATGATTTCATGAAATAGTAATTCTGGATTACATGAACTTAGAGTTGTATTGATGATTTTTATGATTTTAATTCTATAAATAACTATTTAATACGGTCGTGAATCATTATTAGATCAACTTACAACCTGACCTGCAAATTGTAAAAAACGTAAGAAAATCTGAATTTCGTGGGCATACCCTAACGCTTTCGCCTTACCTGGTATTGTACACAAAGTTGAACTGCTTAAACCTTCAGGGTATATGGCGTGATGTTATGTACAATCAATCTGCCTAACCTTTTCCCAACTATGTTGGGGTCGGCTTCCAGTCTAACCCAATGCAGTTGAATACCAGTATTTTACATGGAGCGACTGCCTATCTGACCTCCACAACCCAGTAACTGGGTAGTAGGGTAATACGATACCCCTTGGTAAGAATGGTGTCAAACTTTTGGGCTTCTGACGACTCGTAACGACTGTCCAAGATCCACGAATGACAGCCGGGACCAACGGCTTAACGTGCTTTCCGAGGCACGGAGGAGTCTCGGTATGTAAAAATGGTCACCCATCCACTGACCAACCCCGGTAAGCGTAGCTTAACCTGATGGATCGACCCGTGCGGCTGTTATTACTTAGCCACGAGCTCCTGTGATGACGCGTGATGTTATACGATAGACAGTTATTCGCTGAACAATAAAATTAGTATGCTATTGTATTATGTGACACAAGAATATTTCTGCCTACAAGAGCGACATCTATCCGTTGCTATGTGTTCTATTAAGACGTAACTTTCATCAATGATCTATAGATCATTAAAGTACGTTTCATACTCCAGAGATGGCGCTGCTTTAAATGTCGTGATTACATAATTCTACCTCGTCTGTAGCTGGTCTAGTTTGCTCCGTTAGCTCTTATGCCTCTAATGTCATAATTTTATTATGCAACTCCTTAATAAGAAAGGTTTGGTAACAGCAGATATGCATAAAGATAACGTGATTTGCACGGAAATAATAATAATACTTACCTACTTTTTTTGGGTGGAAAATCATCAAATGACTTCTCCCGCTCTGGGCGGAGCGGAAGGGCGTGTCAGACTCTTACTGACTAAAACCTACCCGTGTTCCTTCCCTTGCCTTGCCAGGGGCCACGGTTTCCCCTTGGGACTACCCGCAACCCCGGTAGGCATATCGGCCCTAGTGGACCTCGTCAAATACTAACCTACTAAGTAAGGTTAATATTATTATTTCCGTGCAAATGACCTACCTAACATAAACATCACGCCTGCACTTATTGCCCAAAGTGTAGGCAGAGGTGTACCCACATTTCGACAGTTATTTTTAAGTTCCATGAACTGGGGGCGTGCCCTCAACTGGACACATTTACAGAAAACGGGCTGTTTCAGTGAAATTCCTTATAAAATTTCAGTTGACACTAGTGGTCTGTTAAGTAAGGATCTTACGTTTTTGCAATTTGCAGGTTAGTGTCAAGTTGTATCTTGATTCTTGATCAAAATATGATTTACTACCATAACAAACATGAATTAATTACAGAATTAGAATCATTAATACATGACTATAAGTTAGATTTGTTCTCAAATGTCACAATTTCATCGCTTTCGCCTTAATTAATAGCCTTAGAAAACCTTATTTCCCTTCAGCATAGCTGTGCTTCTGCACGCATATAGACCCCTTAGACCAAGACGGGGCCAATCCCCGAGACAATCCACTAAGCCAATTCAGTAATTTGCTTTATCAATGGCTTGAGGACAATCCAATGCAGAGGACTGTCTGACTCAGCGCCGGCCCTGGGGTAGACCGGGAGGAGCGGTCGCTCTAGGCGCGAATGACCTTTTCATGCCCAAATACCCCATTGGATATGGTGGAAATATGGTGGGGTATGGGTGCAGGTACTATTCTGTGGTGCAGGGGGATTACAGGTACATGAGCAAGGTATTTCAGCTTTTTGATCATATGAAATGATGAAAATGATATTTGTTTCTGATAATAGGTTGAAAAAAATACTTTTACATGTCAAAATTATCTTATGTTTTATAACTAAATAGATGAGTTCTGTGTTTCCTATCTGACTACTCTGAGAAGGAAGACCGAAACTATAAACTCTGAGGTCAAAGGTTTTGTCTGTAATTGTGATGCCTCTGGTACTCATCATCATCATCTACTTAGCCTTTTAACATAGAACGACTGCCTATCTAACTTCCACAACCCAGTTACTGGGTAATACAATACCCCTTGGTAAGTCTGGTGTCAGACTTTCGGGCTTCTGACTACTCGTAACGACTGTCAAAGATCCACGATTGACAGCCGGGACCAACGGCTACGTGCTTTGCGAGGCACGGAGGGGTCTGGTATGCAATGATGGTCACCCATCCACGGACCAACCGGGGCAAGCGTAGCTTAACCTGAACGATCGACCCATGCGGCTGTTATTACTTAGCCATGAGCCCCTCTGGTACTATGGAGGCTTATGCACGGTGAAAACTGATTGTAATATGAGTAACAGCGACCAAGCTCTCTGCTCTGGTGAAAATAGAGAATGCTCATTTAATAGTATAGGATACAACATCAAATTCAGTGTTATAATTGCAATTCATTATTGATATTCTAGATACTTAGTTAGCCACATTTCTTATTTCCATTCAGTAGTATTGCGAAATTAATAAAAAAAGGAAATATTTGACATCTATTTGCGACGTTGCCAGCTTTCAGAATAAACGCTCATAGTATTATTATATTGCCACACAAGATCAAAAATAAAACAGAATCCAAGGAAATAGGCAAAATGTCAAAAATGTTGTCACTTGAAGCCTTGAAGGTAAACGATAACTGAAGGCCAATCAATAAATTCTAGTACTTAAAAAACGTTCACATTCTAGTCGCAATCTGTCAAACTTGTCAAAAATTTTGGTAAATTGATTGTATTTTTGACAGATTAAGAATGAGATGCGAAAATTAGCCTCTGATATATCAATGCTGTCTATTCGATGACCCGCCACATATACACTGTGCTATATCGATCGCTAAGTAAAAATATGGACTTTCTTTCATAGTAGGAAAACACACTGCCTCCGTGTGTAGTGAAGAACAATGCGATGTCGATGTTAACAATCGAGTTGTGATCTATTCATTCGATTTTTGAAGTAAAAACAGTTGAGCACTTTTTAGGTGAACAATTAAAAAACAAAATTTTGGAACTGGCTTCATCGGCTCCGAACGCTATATGTATCGAACGAAAGACATCAACGCGCGCGTTATACATTTTTTGGGAGAACAAAAATCATGGAACTCGCGTCATTGTCATCGAACGCTATATATATCGAACGAAAGACACAACGCGAGAATCAAAAAGTTACTTGGTTTTCACTTCTATCGGCAGTCCCCAAAGACGTTTTTTTTTTTTTTTTAATTCCGGTTCCTGTTTTGAATCAGGCACAAATGAGGAATTCCTAACGGACAAACCCAATAACATTTTCCCCAACTGGGGTATTCCAAAGACCATTATTATTATTCAACAGTAGGTTTTTATTTTATTGACCAATATGACTGATACTGGAAAGTTGTTAAGAACTACTTAGGAGTCAATAGGTATAATATTTTTGACGATGTCATTTAGGTAATGTTTGTACTTAGAATGTGGTTTGAGGTCTCAGTAAGTAGTTTAGAAAGTTTTGTTAAAGTAAATAGGTTTAGATCCAAAATTAGCCAGACGCTTTCACTTAGTGCAGCAGAGAACAGATAAGTTACATTTCGAACTACTTATTTTATTTATGTCTACCTAGAAATGCATTCAATTAATCATCTTAAAAAGTAATCGATATTTTTTATCGATGAATCGATTTAAAACTTGCAATTTTGCCTCTCACTGCTGTGTTGTTTTCACACAATATGAAAGTAATGAAGCGTTTCCTACAAAAAGTTCTAAGTCGTTCTACCTTTAAATCGAAACTATACCTTAATGGAGTGTACGTTAGGTTAATTATTGACTGTCTTATTAGTCCCACATAGGTCTCAAGGGTAAGGGACTTCTAGAAGTGAATGGGAACTCACACATTCGGATTAAATGTTCGAGAAAATTAAGCACTCAAATGTGGACTTTACACCCACGAGAGAAAGTCGTATTTCATTCGAAAGTCCTTGAGTACTTAATTCAAAAAGTTATGAAATCACAAACACATGGGATACTCGTTTCTCACATAAAACCATAAGTCGAATGAATCATTACAAAAGAATCTGTCATCTATTACGTAATTATAAAGGCGTAAATCGTATGCTAATGACATGTACTTATTACGTTTTAACGATAGTGAAAGTTGATTTTCGTTCCTAGTTTGTATTCAGTTTGGCGGCAAAACTGGTGGTCGCTGGTTCTTTTAATTTTTAATTTTGTTTTATAAAAATGGTGGTTACGATTTGTTCTTGGTGACATGATTTTTGAGTGCAAAATAAGTGAGATTAATATTTTTTGTGCTGTGTAAAATGCAATTGACTTTTAAAATGAGCGCGGAGTCGCTCGTGTGGTTCTTCCTACTTTCTTTTGGTAAGTAAACTATTTAAATATGCTTTGTAAACACAGGGCCATAGACTAATAGAGTATGGCGATAATTTTGACATTTGTATGCATTATTGCGATATTTCTACTTTTAGGATGGGCAGAAATCCAAGTACTTACGTGAGTGGGTATTTAATTACCTACTTTTTATTTGAATCTTTGGACTTTATCATTTTTTTAAATAACTTAGAACTTGTAATTAGCATAATATTTATTAGTGTCACAATCTCTTGCCTTAGCACAGTGGCTCAATGACTCAATCTTACATCACAGTTCACACTTAGAACCGAGAGGTTGTAGGTTCAATTACCAGGTCAAGCAAAAACGATAGGTATGTATTTATATTTTGTGTGTAAAAACTTACATAAGGGGTACATAGAGGTTATAGAAGAATAAAACATATACTTAAATAATAACATAATAAAATTATATACAAAATGACATGATTACTTTGTAAAGTATAATATTATTTTAATTATTGTGAATATGAGGACTATGTGGGTATTTTTTTTTTTCTCTTTAATGTTAAAATTTTTTATATTTCACAGTTTGTTTTAATGATGGTCTGGCAGTTTGAGTAGTTGATGCGGCCTACCCAAATGTCCTTTCTTTGGTATTGTTCGTCGAGTTGAGCTCCTTAAGCTCTGAGTGAGCTCCACGATTACTGACAAATGCTTGCACTGACTGGACAGGTCCACTCAAATCTGTGTGGTTCTTTCCTCAAAAGACCATTTCAGACACTAATCTACATGGTTCTTATATGGCTTGACCAAGATTATGTCTGGACTTTAAAAGAGACCGTGACCTCTGAGTTTGTTTCGGCCTTTCTTCTCAGAGTAGTCAGTTAGGAAACGCCGACCTCATCTAGCTTATTTTAAACATTTTTTTTAAATATGACGTGTAAAAGTGATTCCGATATCCTATTTACAGAATAAACAATTTCATTTCATTTCACTTAAGTAGTACACTTTTGCCAGTTTGGCTTAAGTCCTACTTACACAATAGGGGGCAAAATATTCTAGTTCGCTAGTTAGCCACATTTCATATTTCCATACAGATATTGCCAATAAAAACAGGTAAATATTTGACAGCTATTTGCTACGTTGCCAGCTTTTAGGATAAGCGCTCTTAACAAGTAACGTTTGTAAATAAACCCTCTAAGTGTAGGTATTGGCTCTTTATTGTGACTCTATGACTGTTAGTAAATCTAAATAAATACCTTTGCCTAACTCTTCGAAGAAGGCAAGCGTGACCATGTTTCATTGATTTAATTAATTACATAAATTCAGTTTTTTTTGTAGCACCTTTTAATATTCCAAACTATGAAAGATTACATTCCAATTGCCTTGGCTTGCGGTCTGAGGCTAGGTCCATAATATGGGTCGGGGAAAAGAAGAATGGTTCCCTTTATGTCGAGTCCCTTTACGTCGAGCCGAGAACCTTGAGCTTCTCAGTATGGTCTGAGTCTGGATTTGTGCCGGTTGATGGCAATAGGATCTCCCCCAAAGGAGTTTCACATTATATGGTGACATGTGGGATACCTACAGACACTTCTTCCTTTGGGAAATATCTACAAGCATGGTATTATAAGTTGTCACACAGGACTGAGACAGAAAAGAGGCTCTAAGCTGAATTTTTCTAAAATTAAAAATGTTGTGTTTCAAGAATTTAAAATCGATATTGAATAGCAATTCAATCTTCCTAGCCTTTCCCCAACTATGTTGGGGTCGGCTGAATACAGTATTTTATATGGAGCGACTGCTTATCTAACCTCCACAACCCAGTAACTGGGTAATATAATACCCCTTGGTAAGACTGGTGGTCAGACTTTCGGGCTTCTGACGACTCGTAAAGACTGTCAAAGATCCACTAATGACAGCCGGGATCAACGGCACAAGCCGTTGTTCGGAGGAATCTCAGTATGTTAAGATGGTCACCCATCCACAGACCAACCCCGGCAAGCGTAGCTTAACCTGATGGATCGAACCGTGCGGCTGTTATTACTTAGCCACGAGCTCCTCTATGAATAGCAATTATTGTATTCAAATGATTTTTAATTAATTTTATATAACCAAAACAAGTATTGTATACTTATTTAACAATAAAAACTTTTTACAAAAAAAGAACAACCGACTTCCAAAAAAGACACTACAAAGTCAAAAATAACTTTAATTTCGGAAGTCGGTGTATTTGGTTTTGAACTTTCGTTTTTTGCCACCGACTTCCGAAATTAAAGTTATTTTTGACTTTGTAGTGTCTTTTTTGGAAGTCGGTTGTTCTTTTTTTGTAAAAAGTTTTTATTTTGCACTTTTTAGTTGTGGTACCTACCCCATACAAATTCGAATACCACTAACCTGCTAAAATAACAGTGATTGGAAGTTATCATTATATCATCCATATAAACTAAGTGGGAAAAATACGTATTATTGAAGCTAACTCAAAAACTATCCAAGTAAAGTTAATAAAATTTATATGGGACCACCTCGGGAGCATACCCTTTCAAACAAAAAAACAATTTTCAAAATCGCACCATAATTGACGGAGAAATCGCGTAACAAACATACAAAAAAAAAAAAAAAAAAAAAAAAAAAAAAAAAAAACATACAGACGAATTGAGAACCTCCTCCTTTTGGAAGTCGGTTAAAAAACATACGACACTAAAGTAGGTCAAATCTTAGATATAAATATCCGCTTGAGCCGGGGTTATGTAACCAGTAGAAGACGTCTTTCCCTAGCCCAGTAAGACAACTCACAACTAAGTATTTTGCAGTTAATTCACGTAAATAGATATTTATCTTTACCAGATGATAGATATAATACAAGGTGGAGACGTCAATACAACAATAAATTAAACGGCGTGTCTCTAATGACGTTCCCACTCTGCATACAAAAATTCAATCGAATATTCAAAAGTTTAGTCAATATAGCTAGTAGAAGATCGCGCAAAATCCATAGTCGGCTCGGGTTATTCCGTTTAAAGTGGATATTCGGAAACGTATGTCCGAGGATCCACCCTAGACCTAGTTGGATAAATGGAATTTATAGGCTTAGGGTGGATCGGCATACACTACTATTTAATTTGTTGAAAAACTAATATTTCGATGCTAGGATTTATTTGACAGTTCCAAAATACTCTTATGCATTAGTAGTGCCAGTATTTTCATTTATATTTGTATGGTAGTCTCCACATTGTATACAATAGAACGAAAGATAGAAGAAGAAAGAAATATTGCTTTATTTATTGTCACGGAAACACGTGATACTTATCAAATTATTATAATACTCTCTGTAAATGTTTTTGTGATCTATTTGTTGGAGTGCCATAATAAATAAATAAGTACTTATTAGGCAACAATCAATCAGTCATTTCAATACTTGAAAGTATTAAGTTCTAGATGACATAGCTCAATGATCTAGTAGTAGTCACCTAGCGCAAAACACACCCGCCATGCTATGTATGTTTATTAACATGTACATAACTGGCACAAATTCAGAATCCAGGCGGCAATATGCGAATTTTCTAAATATTAATTAAGTATAATCAATTATTCGGATTGTGCCCTAAATAATAACAGCCGCACGGGTAGATCGAAGGTTAAGCTACACTTGCCACTGTCAGCTCGTGGATGGGTGAACGTGGATCCATTAGGTACATATTGAGACACACCGTACCTCGGAAAGCACGTTAAGCCGCTGGTCCCGGCTGTCATTCGTAGATCTTCATCAGTCGTTACGGGTAGTGAGAAGCCCGAAAGTCTGACAACCAGTCTTACCAAGGGCTTTCCTGTTACCTAGCTGCTGTCCACTCAATCTGTGTGGTTCTTTCCTCAAAAGACCATTTCAGACACCAATCTACATGGTCTTCACATGATCTGACCAAGATTATGTCTGGACTTTAAAAGAGACTGTGACCTCTGAGTTTGTTTCGGCCTTTCTTCTCAGAGTAGTCAGATAGGAAACGCCGACCTCATTTAGTTTAAAAAATATGATTGACGTGTAAAAGTGTTTGTACAGACCTACTTACAGAAATAAAATCATTTATCATTTACTGGGTAGTGGAGATCGATAGGCATTAGTAACAAACATACAAACTTTCACATTTATAATATTCTCTTTCCCTCTTTTCATCATCATCATCATCATCAGCCTATTAATGTTCCCACTGCTGGGACACAGGCCTCCTCTCTGTGAGAGGGAGTGGGCCGTAATCTACCACGCGGGCCCAGTGCGGGTTGGTAGATGTCGCATGTCTTCGAATTTTTGGTTCTAAGACATGCCGGTTTCCTCACGATGTTTTCCTTCACCGTTTTTGAGAGCAGTGGTGATGAAATTATTTACACAAAGTAAAGCGCCTGCTTGCGTTCGAACCCACGACCTACAACTCGTTAGTCGGGGCCATTACCACTGGGCCACCACTGCTCAATGCAAATAAGTATGCACAATTTATTTTTAAACAACTAGAAAAATTCGCTAATTTTAACTGCCTGGGCTTTTTTTCACGGAACTCTATATTTGCGAAAAGTGAAATTAATTATATACAAGCAATTTTTTTTGTTTATATATTAGATTCTTTTGAAGAAAATAACGTAGTCCGTAACGTCCCTCTTTTCACCCATAAACAAATGATGCTAATTTCATCCTTGACCTGTCTTTTTGTAAAACCTGCTAATTGGTGTCAAAAGTCTGTGCGGACATAATAGTGGCTCGTTCGTGAGATTGCAGCTAGTGACACACATACTTACAAGGTTAAGTTAAGTAACGTATTTATGCAGCGAATAAGACAAACTTGTCTATGTTCTTAGTATCTTTACGGTTATTTGAAACCCGAATAACATGTGGTTGCTGACGTGAGTTTAGCCCAGGTTGCAGGTTGAAAACCTGGTATTTATACAACATGTAAAAAGTGACGGTATTGTTGTACTGAGAGTCTATTTACGTAGTAATTTCAAGGAAAAAAAAGAAAAAAAAAATCGCTACTTTTTTTTTCTATGGGGATTACACGTCATAACTTATTATGATTAGATAACTTATACAGTACACGTCATAACTTATTATGATTAGATAACTTATTATGACTTACTTTTAATGATTTTGTTATTTTAATGAATTTCCTGAATTTTAAATTATTTTGACGAATTTGAAAAGTTTTATAATAATTTAAAAATCATTATGATTTTATGTGAGTAATGTATTTCTGATATTTATTTCGTAGATAGATAGTATGATTGTGGTGTTTATTTGAATATTGATTGCTAACATAGTTGTTAAGTATACTAACAAAATATGGATCATGTGTCTGAAACAAAAAAATAAATTTAAAATTATCACCCCTATTGAAAAGCAAACTTTTTCATGGAATTGGGCTAATTTTGGTACAAAAAATGTGAATTTTAAATAGTAAAATGTTTTTTATTTTCGACAATAATAAGATTATATTATTGATTACTTTTTCGGAATGTTATTGTCTTTCTTTCTTTCTTTTTCTTTCTAATTATAATCTTTCTATTTCTTTCATTTTTACATCAATTTTAGCGCCCCTTTTGGATTTTCGTATTATCGATCGATAAAAACTTGATTTATTATGTTACTGATATATAATCATTTCGAAAAAAATTGAATATCGCGGGCTACCTTAGAGCATCCCCCATTAAGGATTGGCGAGGGGCGGCAGACGGCTGTATTAGCCTCGCTTCAAAAAAAAACTAGATCCGGGGCTATAAGCAAGAGAAAACTGAAAGCACACAAGACTCAACAACGTGTTGCATAAAACCGCACAAGTAATAAGAACGTATAGATTATTTGTCATTGTGGTTACAAAATCGATGACTTAGAACCACAGAGTTATTGCGAAAGCTTCCCTTTCTAGCATACATAACATAAACATAGTAAGTACCATTGAAGAACTTCTTAAGACGCAGATATATCATGATATATGTCAGTGAAATTGAGTGGTTAGCTTGCGTGTTCTGTACTGAGCTCACGCAACGCTTCGTACGTCCAGCCAGTAATAGGACTCGCCCATCAAGGAGCGCTGCCCCCAATTTGACGCATTATTAAATTATTATACATAAAACAAAAGGTATTTTAATAAAACACTTATTCTAAAAGATTTATATTTTAAATTATACTTAAAATAAAACTGAAAATTACGCAAAAGCTATCAAGTGTATTTTTCTGAAACCTTCACCGGTTTCAGAAAAATACGCTTAATAGCTTTTGCGTAATTCTCAGTTTTTTTATACGCATTAGACACAACTTTACAAATTAATTTCACTATGTAATGTAAACATAATCTAAAATATTCGTAGATTAAATTATTAAGAAAATGCTCTAATTAAAGAGTATAAAGAGCCACATTTCTTATTTCCATACAGTCATAAAATATTGTCAAATTAATCAAAACAGCGAAATATTTGACATCTATTTGCGAAGTTGCCCACTTACAGAATAACCGCTCTTAAAGTTAGTAATAAAGTTTCTAATACACAGGTAGACAGACATTTGACATGCAAAACATTAGAATTTATTTAATGCTAGAGTACAATATTTATGTCCCATGGCATGCTTTAAATGCATAAGTTTTAAAATACATTGAGTATTAATATCGTTTCATTAATTTTAAACAAATTATTCAACATTATTAATAATTAATGTTTTTTTGTGTTGCGACGTGGGCCACTTCTTCCCAGCTAAAGCACTAGGAACTGGTGACGGTGATGTTGACGTTCAAAAAATGCTTAATTTGAATAAATATTTGTTTATTTTGTCTTTGATCAATCGGGCACCAATCCCTTCATTCCAATCATTCGACTCTACTATCAATATTTTTTTAAATGTTTTTGTTTAATTTTGTTTTTATAAAAAATTTAAAAATATAAATTATATGTATGTAATAATATGTAGGTACCTATATGAAATAAAGGAATTAAATTACTCTGTTGACTTGAGTATCGAATCCAATAGTGGTAATCCCATGGTGCGCAGTCGATCTTGCGACCACTTGCCCAACAAAGCAGTGATTATTACTGTAACTATAGCAATATGTGTCCTGTTTCAGTCTCGTCCTCACTCGCCTCGGTGATCATCCCAGAAGAGTTGCCGTCGTTGCTCTCCGTCGCCTACTCAAACATACCGCCTATTAAGAAAGGTAAGACTAATAATACAACATTAAAGATGGATGGATTGTGCGAAAGATAATTTGTTAACTATCCAGGCACCGCAACAGACGTGTCAACACTTGGTATAAATATTGACCAATAATGTAAAATTATTTCAGGTACGGATTCTCGCGTCGGTTTCGGCTTTGCTTTCGGTAACCATGCCGACTTCCAAGTCATGCTGGAGCTGGGACCACAGACTAATACGCAGGCTTTAAGTAAGTTCTTACATATCAAGTTTATGATTTCGCATTTAGCGCCGGTTCGTAAGATTAAGACCAAGGGAACATTAAACCAGAACAAGAGTAATATTCTGGACATTTAAGTAGAGAGAGATCAACGAAGGAATTTTCTGTCCCTGTTTACACTAAAGAAGCTATACAGGATGGAAGGGTAAACACCGTTGTCACTCAAACTATGTGTAGTTGGCTTAAATATAAATATAAAAAACCGAGTAAAAAAAAAATTACGTTATTTTCTTTAACAAATATTAAAAAGGTTATTGTCCGACACCGTCCGCAAATTCATGGATATGCGCCCGCCCGAGTGACGTAATCGATCGCCGCCCGTCGTACCTACTTATACAACACATGAATAAATACTATACAACCTTTTCCTGGCTTGAGACAGGCAAAAATACCTACCTTAGGAATTGTACATCTTTAAAAAAAAAAATGTGATTTTCCATTGAATTTATGTTCTATAAACGAAACCAAACCACTGGTTTGAAGGATAACGGTGTTTACCCTAACACCCTGTATAGTCATTGCACTTAAGGAATTTGGTAGAATGGGTGGGGATAGAATGACCATTCGCTCGTTTGGTCTGAACTCTAAACCAACCTTTAAATTAACCCACAAAACATATTTTAAGGAATTTATATTGAACAAAATGTGCTTTTTCTTTTTCGTGTACCTAAATAGGGATTCGTTATTTTTGTGGATGTTTTTTGACTATATGGCTCAGTATCCTGGAAAAGGAATACACGATACAATGAAATTTTCTCGATACAAAAAATTGCAAAGTTCTATCTATTTTTTTATGTTTTTTTTAGTATCAAGGCGTAACGCTTATGTGTTATTCAATGGAGTTTTTTTGTGTATGAAATTAGCCCGTTGCCAGACAATGGGGACTGATTTCTTCTGAAGATAAACGGCTATCTTGGAGATATCAATCTGAACAGTACGAATGTGCGCCAGATAGGTCTGAACGGAGGCGTACACATATACGAAACGATTGCATCAATCTTGAAGCCGTAAGGGCCACACAAGATTGGGATTTTGTTCAGATCATATTCAAATTATTTCAAATTCAATTTTTTTTTTATTCAAATTTATTTTATAAAAAAATCAGGATGTACAATAACAGATTGGACATTGACACCCAAACTAGACATTTGCATGTATCTTGGGTGTCGGAATTGTGACATTATCAGATCTATCAGACGGATCTGAAAGTAGAACTGACCAGGTATCCTCAACTGACGTCATTGTTTAACGGAAGTGGCACGGACAGCGGACCATTCATGTATAAATTATATTTACGCAATTATTAACATAATTCTGTTACTTTCACAGCTGGTCAAGGCTTCCAGTCGACTTCTTCCAATGCTAAGCGACAAGCGAACTCGCCGCCGCCCGCCAAGTACAACAAGAATAAGGAAAAGGTACATAAATAACAATTTAAATATTGTTGCTGCTGGGACACAGCCTCCTCTCTGTGAGAGAGTGTTTTTAACAGTGGTGGCCCCGATTTAAGAGTTGTTATAACTCCTAATAAATTCAACTTAAAATTCTTTATTTCAGTCATGAGTCCATAGTGTTAGTTTCAACAAAATAACTAGTGTCTTTCAGACCGAATTTCGGGCATGGCGACCAATCTCAAAGGAGACTAGCCTTCGGCGCGGGAGGTATTAATAGTGCTCAAGTGTGTGCGCAGACACAGGTGCACTCTCTCTACCCTCACTCTCATAGTCCGATGGGACGGCAATCCGACACGACCGGAGAGAGATCAGACGCAGGACCAACCGAGTCACGGGGGTATCACACTGCCCACTTCCATACTCCGGGCTGTTACTAAGAAATTCTTCATGGAAAAATACTATAAATATCAACTGGTATGGATTTTTACCCAATGGCGCAGCAGAAGGGAGTCCCACCGATCTGAGAACACGCTCAGGAGACCATTGGTGGTGGCGCGTAGCCGGCCGGCTGGAGGCAGTCCTTTTTCTTATTATGACGGAAAAACTGTCTGTGCGCGCCTCCGCAAACATCGTGGACGCACTACAACGCCACGACAGCCCCAACAGTATCCTAAACGCGTATATTGGACACGCAGATCTCTGTATGTCCTCTGCGTAAAACGGGTCCAAAGACTACACGTGTATAAAGACTGACAGAAAGCTTTGCAAAGAGTGACTTTAACTTGATTTGTACAACGTGCAAATCTTCGAACCAGCGTGTTACATCGAATAGCCAACGACCTGCGCTCCCACTGTATAAAAGGACTGCCCCCCCTGTCAATGTCATCATGACATTGACAGGGGGGCGGGCGTTGATGGTAACCATTTGTGAAAGGACAATGCCAGGAATTCTGTAGAGCTTTGACCCATCAAATAAAAGTTGGTTTACCAGCATGCCAAATGTAGCATTCTATTGCTGCTTCATTAAAGGGGTTGGATTCTAGACTAATGGCTGAAACTGGGACATTCTTGATGGACAAATCCAATGACACTTAGCCCGACGGGATTGAATCTTATGCTCGGCAGTCGCGCTTGCGACCACCCACTGTACCAACGGGACAGTGAGAAGTATGACCGGCAAAACTTATCAAACACACTGATGTGACTTTTACAATACCTTGCCGAAGCCGTATCTGTATTAAATATAGCACATCAAGTTTTAGAACAAGCGTCTTCTCTATCACTAACATGCCTGTATGAAAATCTCTTTTCCTGCTTATATTTTGGTGTAACTTACTCATCATCATCAGCCTATTAATGTTCCCACTGCTGGGACACAGGCCTCCTCTCTGTGAGAGGGAGTGGGCCGTACTCTACCACGCAAGCCAAGTGCGGGTTGGTATATGTCGCATTATGTCTTTGAATTTTTGGTTCTAAGACATGCCGGTTTCCTGACGATGTTTTCCTTCACCGTTTTGAGAGCAGTGGTGCGCACAAAGTAAAGCGCCTGCTTGAGTTCGAACCTACGACCTACAACTCGTAAGTCGGAGCCGTTACCACTGGGCTACTACTGCTCTAACTTACTAGTAAGTACATGAATATTAGGCAAAACTCAATTACGCTGCAGAAACGGAAAAACTACTAGAATTTAATTAATCTTCTATCTATCTATCTTGGCGAAGAAGCTGTGCCACAGCAATGGATGACATCGGAAATTATACTACTATATAAAAAGGGCGACCCAGCTGATATAGGCAACTACCGTCCTATAAGCCTAATGCCTTGTTTTTATAAACTTTTTGCCTCCTGTCTACTTGAAAGGATAGCCCCAGTCATCGATGCTCACCAACCGTTCGAACAAGCCGGTTTCAGAAGCGGTTTCAGCACGATGGATCATATCCAAGTGGTTGACCAGGTGATAGAAAAATACTCAGAATTTAATAAACCCCTGTATTTAGCTTTCATCGACTACAAAAAAGCTTTTGATTCAATTTCACACGAGAGCATCTGGGAATCGCTGAAAGCACTAAACACAAATGAAAAGTATATCAATATCCTAAAAAATATTTATTCTAACAGCACAAGTAGAGTCAAACTGGATAGAGTAGGCGAAGTAATCAACATAAAGAGAGGTGTACGGCAAGGAGACCCGATCTCACCAAAATTATTCATAGCCGTCTTACAACACGTAATGGGAGAGTTGCCATGGTCCAATCAAGGTATTAATATAAATGGGAATTTCTTAAGTCATCTCAGATTTGCCGATGACATAATTTTATTTTCAGAAACCCCTCACCAATTAAGCAAAATGGTAAATGAATTAAACCAGGCTAGTATAAAAACTGGTTTGGAAATGAATCTGGATAAAACTAAAATTATGTCTAACCGCAGCGCATCACCCATCTTAACAAATAACACACCTCTCGAGTTTGTCAACCACTACATATACCTAGGAAAACAAATCTCGTTTAGTAAGGAAAGAAACACTGAAGAACTTAACCGAAGAGTAGCGATTACCTGGAACAAGTTCTGGCACCATAAGGAAATACTAAAATCGCAACTTCCGCTACCGACCAAGAAAATAGTCATGGATACAGGACTTCTACCGTGCCTCACCTATGGATGCCAAACTTGGACCTTCGATCTCAAAACCAGGAACAAAATTCAGACTACCCAGAGAAGAATGGAAAGAAGTTGCCTAGGTATAAAATTGAAGGATAAGGTAAAGAACGTTGACATTCGAAAGAAGACAAAAGTACGCGATGCCTTAACTTTTGCAATGAAGGCTAAATGGAAGTGGGCGGGTCATGTGGCCCGTTACAAGGACGACAGATGGACTCTACGGTCAGTGGAGTGGTCTGGGCCAAAAGGCACCAGATCAAGAGGTCGACCAAAGGCCAGATGGGCAGACGAAATTGTAACGTGCGCGGGTGGAAGTTGGCTAGACAGAGCTAATGACAGAACGATGGCATTCCTTGGGGGAGGCTTTTACCCGAACGGGGTCCATGCATTAAATAATTAGTTAAAATCGATAAGCAAAGCAAATAATAAATAATAATAATTTAATTACAGAATAGAATTTATAATTAAAAATCAAATTCATATTAAATAATCAAATGTAATGGAATAATATAGGTTAATAAGTTAATAATTGTTATCGTTTAGTATGTACTATGCATGGAATCAAATAAAGTTTTTTTATTTATTTTATTTATTTATCTACCTACTCAAATATAAGTCTCTTTCCTTTACCTAATTGATGCTCGAAAACTTCGAAAACTAGTAATAGTCTCCACTTTATCTACTTCAATTTAATTTTTTTCGTTAATTTAAACATGCAAAAACGAACTTTAACTTTTAAAGCTGTCATTAAATAATAATCTTCCATTGTTTTAACTTGTTGCAGAAAGCAACATTAGACTCGATTTTGATGGTTATTTGATGAAGATAATGAAATTATTAGCGTTAATGTTCCATTACGTAATGAGGAATTAATATTTGTCTTTGTGCAACTGGGTAATCTACGAGTAGTTTTAAAATAATATACTTAAATAGTTTCTCTTTAAGTCATTGAAAATATTAAATCTTCTTTTTAATTTAGCTTCTAATTTTATTGTTGTCTTCTTTTTAAATGTTTGATGTAATTTGATGGCCTGAAACACAGGTTTTCATAAACCTAGATCAGGCAGGTTACAGTTCGAACTAAATTTTCCTCGATTGTAATTAATGTCATAATCTTACTTTATATTTGAATAAATTTTATTTTATTTTGTATTTTTTGTTTTCCAGTACCTATCTTCAGACGGCAGCAACTACCTGCAGACCTGGGCACAGAAGATGAAGATCCCCCAGAAGCTGTCACAGAACATGCTGCCCAAGCCGGGAGAGGTTCCTAATCTGGAGGACTCCATGGTCGAGCTGGTGAAGAACGAGAGAGGAGAGTACGAGATACATCAGCCGAAGCCCGGGAACCTCCCGCAGAAGGTAAATGAGATGCGCTAAGGAAGCCCACGAAATTAAAATTTTCTTTAGTTTTTTGCAATTTTCAGGTCAGTGTATGTTGATAAAAAAATGATTTGTGACCGTAACAAATTATGGCATTACACAATTATAATCATTAGAATCAGTAATACAACTCCTTTATATTAGCATAATCCTCAAATGTTATGATTTCATGAAATAGTCATTCAATAGGATTACATGAGCTTAGAAAGATGTATTGATGATTTTTATGATTATAATTCTTTAAATAAACATTTGATACGGCCGTGAATCTTATTTAGATCAACATACAACTTGATACTGATCTGCAAATTGCAAAATCCGTAAGATAATTTGAATTTCGCGAGCTACCCTGACGCTTTCGCCTTTAAATAATATATAAGCTAACTAGGTGTTTAAAAAATAAATGAGCTATGTTAAAAATAACAAGAGTAATAGATAAAATGCTCACTAAAAGAAATGGTGAGATCAGGTCTTCCTTATAAAGGTCTCTTTGTTCATGTTAGAAGTGTTCTTATTGCTGTCCATTTTAAAGGGACATTATGTTGCAATATCTTATCATACATATTTGAGAGGAGGAGCTCGTGGCTAAGTAATAACAGCCACACGGGTCGATCCATCAGGTTAACCTACGCTTGCTGGGGTTGGTCCATGGTTGGGATCTTTACATATCGAGACTCCTCCGAGCCTCGGAAAGCATGTTAAGCCGTTGGTCCCAGCTGTCATTTGTGGATCTTTGACAGTCGTTACGGTTTGCCAGAAGCTCGAAAGTCTGAAAACCAGTCTTACCAAGGGGTATCGTATTACCCAGTTACTGGGTTGTGGAGGTCAGAAAGGTAGTCGAGCCATATAAAATACTGGTATTCAGCTGCATCCGGTTAGACTGGAAGCCGACCCCAACATAGTTGGGAAAAGGCTAGACAGATTGCTGTGATCTTACTTATTTAGCCACCCCGTAACAAAATTTCTACTTATTCTCAGATTCTAGAAGACTTGAAGCGACTGTACAAGATCAAGAGCGAGGCCGCTAAGAAGATGGGAGTGCAGAGCGGCACGACGCCGAAGCGCAGTGAGGAAGAAGTGAAGAAGATCACGGAAGATCTGTCCAACGTGGACCTAGACTGAGGCGTTTTGTACTCTTTTGTAATAAATGGTTTTAGGTTAGAATTCTGAAGTTTTATTAGCATTGGTGGCAGTGGTAACGACTGCGACTTACTAGTTGTAGACTGTAGGTTCAAATCCTGACAGGCAGGGTTCGAACCTGGCGGGGCGCGTGAGGCAGAGATAAAGGTCGCTCCCTCGAGCCCCTAGCCACCGCCGTAGTGGTCGCCCCGGGCATCTGGAATCGATCGCCGATTTCCGGCCACCGTAGGCGCGGGCTTGCGGACGGAGAGTGATGGGTAGCTCGCCGTCCGATCAGGACCAAGCCCGGGTCGACGGCGCGTCGTGTTCCACGCGCGCCTCAAAGAGTTGTCAGCGAAGCTGAAGGGGTCCGTCAGGGCCGATGCCTACCACCGGGGTTGCGGATAGTCCTAAGGGGAAACCGTGGCCCCCATCTAGGCAAGGGAAGGAACACGGGTGGGTTTTAGTCAGTAAAAGTCTGACACGCCCTTCCACTCCGCCCAGAGCGGGAGAAGTCATTGGATGATTTCCCACCCAAAAAAAAAAAAAGTGTTCGAACCTACAGCAGGGTGAAGGAAAGCATCGTAAGGAAACCGGCATGTCCTAGAACCAATAATTCGAAGACACGGATCTACCAACCGAAACTGGGCCCGCGTGGTAGATTACAACCCACTCCCTCTCAGAGAGAGGAGGTCTGTGTCCCAGCAGTGGGAACATTATATATATACCTACTACGCTTTGGAATAGGCAACTAGCTTCATATTTCTGACTGACTGACTCCTTGACAATTCAAAAGTGCCTGTTTAAGGTTTAATTGAAATAAATGCTTTGAGTTTTGAGTTTTTTTCGTTTATAGGCTGATTATGTATTAGCATAGCGAAGCTTGTTCATCTACGCTTCGCAGAGGAGTTGAGCTATTTTTGTACATTTTTTTTAGACTGGCTCCATTTTTATTTGTGAGATTTGATGCTTAACCCTACTTATCAATTCATACCAACAGAGTCTGATTTTTCCCATTATGTAACTTATACAATATAAAATTTTGCGTCGCTTCGATTCCCGACCGAAACAAGAAACTTTTCAAAATGTTATAAGTAATCTAGACCTTTGAACCTATCCCCTGTCCGTTTTTTTCCCCACCCTATATATACTTATAAATAATGCTGAAGGCAGCTAAGGTACCTTCATGTTAAGGTGCTTAATTGGGACTTGATCGAAGGGTTCCAAAAAACAAAAATGGAAGAAGAATAGCTCATCATACTAGATTAATATTATAGTTCATTCATTTTCGATTTTATCTGATTACATTTTTAAATATTTCTTAAAATAAAAAATACAAAAAATAAAAAAAAAGTTGAGTTCTGGCGGTGTCGAGAGCAAGGTCCAAGTTACCGATGGTCAGGGCTGCAGATACAGGAACAGGCACCTCCTCACAATGCGAACCGTATTGAGGAGCACTGCCTTCTTGATCAGGCCCTTGATCCAACCGTCTAAAGAGAGCCTCGAGAGATGTCGGTCTTAAGGCTTTCCGCCATCAGGCCATTGGCCATTACGACAATCAGCACAATAATAGCCGAGCTCACATACAACATGTCGACCACCTCGTATGGTAAGTCGAGATATTTTATTTGTTTCTCTTTCTCAGCTTTCACGAGGTTCCCGTCATGTGGAATGGTCACATCGACTATCATTGCGCGGCGGCGCGCTAATCGATCTATTACACATTCATCAGGCGTATTATACCTATTGTTAAAAGCATCGTTCCTATTTTCAAGTTTGATGGGTTCCTAGATAAATTATGGTAGCCGAGATTAAAGGCACATGACAATTTTCACCTTGTATAAGGTTGAAAACTGTACTGAATGCGGTAACAGCTGCCTCATTGAAATAACTGATTTTTAAACGCTTTACTACTTGACCAAGAGGTCAGCGGTCGCTCGCGCCAAAAAGCCAAATGGGAAAAATTTCCAGCGCAAAGTATTATTTTGATGGCGCCTCCTATTGAGAGGCGCGGGAGCATTTTATTGAAAGAAATAGGAACAAATTATCGGACGCGTCCGAACTCGCGAATTGTCAGTTCCCTACGATCACGTCAATTCACGTCCGCGACTTACGACCTATAGTTTGCACAGTGTAGTACTAAATGTACTATCCTAATTCAAATAAGACGCGGCTTACGGAAACGTCCGCGGACGCGTCCGATAATTTGTTCCCAGCTTACTAATTGGAGCTAATTCAACAAGACGTGTTGATTTTTGCAATAACAGTTGATTTTTGAAATGTGAAAGTGTCGATCAAAGGGCGCCGAAAGACAATCTCACTCTACCCTATTCAAGTGCTAGCTAGGGCCGGCGCTAACCAAGGTTATGAAATTCCCTAAACATAATCGTTTAGGTCAGCCAATACATAATTACTGTGAGAATATTAAAACAATACCCATTAGAAGGTACCTACATGGATGTCCGTCATATTGTTCTTAGCATTTGTTCTTGTGCGTTTGTAAAGATAAAACCTTTTGCACATTTAGGTAATTAAGTACTTATTATTATTTGAAAATGTATGAAAAGTTCTGTCTGTGTCTGTTTATCGTGATTTTGAAAAGTAAGTACCTACCTACATACTAACTCGGATATTCCTGTACCTACTCTAGGGTTGCCAACCGTCCTGTTTTCCCAGGACATGTCCTGCTTTTTGGGATATCCTGAGGTGTCCTCAAAAAATTTTAAATAGGTAGTCCTGGGTTTTAGAGAATCCTGGTGAAGTCCTGTATTTTAAATATCGCGCCTTCTGCCTTATCTTCGCTCTTTTCTCTCTCTCCTCTCTCTCTTTTCGCGCCTTCTTCTTCTTGTTTATCTGTCGGCCGTTTTTGAAGGTCATAGAAAAGACTTTTCTCTGCTTGTTGTCTCTTTCTCACTAATATTTCCGCGCACTAGAGCTCTCTCTATCTAACGGTTAGGTAGAGAGCTCTAGTGCGCGACAGTTGAGTTTCGTTGAACCTGTTTTCATTGCGTGTTACAGTACGACACAACTTAGATGTAGCATCGGCAAAATTCATAAAACCGATCACCATCCGAACTGAGTGCGCCTTCAAAATCACCAATCATTATTACTGCTTTAGGTAAAAATGGTCTTTCGAAAACGCAATAACTTGTAAACTCTTATAGCCAATACATTCGTAAAATTAAAATGAATTAATGAAAATGTTCAAATCTATGCTACATCTAAGTTGTGTCGTACTGTACTAACATTAATAACTAACATTAACATTTACTACTGCTCTTATAATGCGTCTTGTTTTTAATCCAAAATGTCCTGGATATTCACCTTCGGATCCTGGTTTTCAAAATTCGGGGATGGCAACCCTACTGTACTCCCCAAAGGTGTAGAGCTGACGGGTTCTAGTGGTGTGCAGCTTATTTACCTTCACTTGCATTTCCACAGTTATCTTTAAGTCCCATTTAATAGCGGGCGAGTCCGTTGCAATAATTATCAGGATACAACTCCGCAGACTCCGGGCTGATACTGGGAAATTCTAGAAAACATCAATAATACTTTGCCTAACCTGGGGATGGGACCCTGGACCTCACGTTCAGCAATAACGTTAGCGCCTGTGCGCTAACGTTATTGCTGGACGTGACGTGTCCAGGGGATAGACTACCGAGGTGGTCAGCCTTTTTATTTAGTTGAAATTAACAGGTTATCCAAGTAAAGCTAAATTGCTGGTGATACCGGAAGATGTTCCTGCGGGGTTTGCGGCTGTCTATGGATTCGCACCACCAATCACTAAAGGTAAATTAGCTACTTAGGTACCAAACCTACTCCGTACTCGACTTACACCATTTTCAGAAAATTGAATCGATTTTTTGTCGCTTATTGGGTTTTCGACGCTTTGCTTAGCGCCGAGAGTTGAATATCAAACAGTGATTTCTTGACGCGCTGGTGTACGCGCTAGATGCGCTCTGTTCGATTCTCAACGCTCGGCTCAAAGACCGAGAGTTGAAAATCCAGTGTACGTCCATGCGAACGTGGGTTAACTGTTTCTGATTGGTGGACTGAAATTGTTAACAATAGCCAATCAAATTTTGACATCAGTTTGACAATCCATCAGCGATTATTTTTTTGTTGATTAAAAGGTTGCTACAACCTAATTGCGTAATACGATTGCAATTGCAATCCGAGAATTTCGAACGATACCTAATGCTAATCCAATACTTCATAGGTTTGAAAAATTCGTCTGCTCAACAGTATATATGACGCAATGAATGTGGTTGAACTGTCAAAATGAAACCAATTGCGATCAATTATCATTCTATGTGTGTTACGCTCTATTAGGTATCCCGCAGATAACTTAACCTTTGAATTTTGTTGTAGGTTTCTTCGTTGTAGACAGATCTCTTTTCATTTTGAACTCTTGTCAATCATGGACCTAGGTATTTCTATGTTATCGCTGTGTTTGAGCTCTAAACCTAAAGCAGTCACAGTGTGGCTAGTTTTATTTTTAATTTGAGTGAGTATGTATTGCACCTACTAAAATTATTTTAGTTGGTACAGTTGGTGACAAGAGAATTTGTTCAATAATTTTTCATTTTTAGGAAACGACCATCGATTTGGCTTCGGATTTCGTCTGGGTAATCATGCAGACTTTCAAATATTGTACGAGTTTGGACCCCAATCTGTTACCAAGCCTTTACAGCCCTCAAGTAAGAAGTTCAATAAATTAATACCTATACTAGTTGGCAAGGGCGTCGCCAGCCGATGGCTCAGGGCTGGGAAAAGTATGATTTGTTGGTACAGTCAAGAGCACATGAAGCTTTACACGTCTTGTAGTGCGAGTCTCACCTCTACGGCGCACAATGGGGCCAAAATCGACGCTGGTGGACATTTGATTTTTAACAAATCAGTGTCAACTCGGTAGTCCCGATAGAAACTAAGAAAAATAATAATTTCCATTTTCAATGTGTGGATTGAAAACGGACCTTTTGGGACGTTTTTCCCAAAACTATTCACAACTGTAGAGCTGAAACCTAATAGGTGATAGGACTGAGCCTACGACCAACAGAGATATGAAATACGTACGTCCCCGGACTCCGGATTAGACCCCTTTTAGGAGATATGGAACTTAAACAAAATTGGATTTATAGATATGTAGTTTCTATACGTTAAAATATCTTGTATTTGACCAAAAAATTTGATCTCTAGGGGGGGTGCTGCCCCCCCCTCTACCCCCCTTGGCGACGCCCTTGCTAATGGTAGGTACCTCCATTAGGTACTCCTACCACTTAAATTATCATAAACTTATCATCACGCGTCTATCTATTCCCCGAATCAGTAGATAAATGTGAACAGAAAGGCATACCCATAAAACGCCATGTGTGTTAGTTACCATGTATAGGGGTCGGGCCTGTCAATATCCAGACTCTGGACTGCTACCAATTTCATTATGGAAAACCCGATGACGTTTTGCCCGACTTGGGAATCAAACCCAAGACGTAGACGCTCAGTAGTCACGCTTACAACCACTAGACATACGAGCCAGTTATACAGGGTGTCAGGGACATCGACGCGGAGCCTGTTACCATGAATTCCGTACATGATTCTGAACCTCCCGGCGCGCCGGGAGGTTCAGAAAAACTCAACGAAAAAACGACGAAAAATTTCAACGCCGCGGCGTTGAAATTTTTCGTCGTTTATTAAATAAAAAATCACCTGTTTCTTATAAAAGTGTAATACCTACGCGGTCAAAATGTATGGAACAGCAGATTTTTTTTTAAATAACCTACGAATTACGGTTCAGAATCATGTACTGAATCCTTGATAACAGGCTTCGCGTTGATGTCCCTGACAGCCTCTATGTCAAGTTTTTATCGACTAGTAAACGTAGTAATTTGACTGCTAATTCTAATAAATAACTAACTTTGATGTTGGTGATTTTCGCAGAGGTTCGCTCCGCGACGTTTCGACAACGCTTCGTACGACGTCGGCCTGTATTCGAGCTGCTGGTTCGGGCGGGTGTTATCAAGATCAAGAGGAACTCCTACGACGTCAATGTCATACAGGACTGTGATGATAAACCTAGATAGTTTTAGGACCTATATAGGTAGATATATTTTATGAGTTACGTTCGACTACGTCTCTGCTAAGTTCTTAGGATAAGGTTAGTTACGTAAAAAATAAAAGTCATCGAATTTTCTGTAAGTATTTCTTTTATTATTTCTCATAAAAATGTCTGACTTACTACACTGTACAGTATATATAACCTAGAACAAGAATTCCCGCCAAAATCGACGGCCATTTTGTTAATTAAATTAATTCAAAATGGCGAAGCGTGTATATGGATTAAATGATGTCTTTGCCTTCTAAAGCGTACCTATGTGTAAGTATTATGTAAGTAGATAATACTTATACTACTATGAAAATATATTTTTATATGACTGTTAGTTAACTTAAAACTGACCGTGGTGTCGATTTGAGATATGACAGTGAATATTTATTTAGTCAAGTCAACCGCAGGTCAGTCACTCTTCAACTACCCCGTTCACTCGACGCTGTACCTACTGTACGATATTTTACGGTAAATACTTGAGATCACAGGTCAACATCCCACTATGCATACGGTTAAAAACAAATTTTAATGCAGTAGGGATCTGCTACGTCATTCCAAAATTATAGGTACATTAAAATATCGTAGGTACTGATCAACGCAATGTGAACCTTGGGTAAGGCTAGACGGCTAGACGCTCACTTATGTGGCCGCACGACACAGTATTTCCACTTTTAGGGATTATTCCCCTTTTTAGGGAAAAATGTCGGTAGTGTAATGTGGTAGGCACCCTGGGGGCAAAGTCTACTAATTTACAAACGTCACAATGGTCTCTCGATGGTGAGTTTTTGACAGATTTTGTATGGCAAATCTATCAAAAACTCACCATCGAGAGACCATTGTGACGTTTGTAAATTAGTACACCCCCCCCCCCCTGGTCGGTGCGACCAAAAATCGTGATCGTATAAACCATCTAGTGCGCAAGATCCTTTATTGGCCAACTAGGTATAAGTTCGATTCTAACTTAATGACGGCTCGGAAGTTAGCTGCTCGCTGCGCAGTACCCCCGCCTCCACCCCCTCTGACACATGAATTTGTTACTGCCCAGCGACTCGCCTAATGTTCCGAGACGCCATTAAATTTGAATTGGACTATATGTATGTTAGGTACGCAATTAGCAATGGGTTTTTAGCTTTGGATTAGTTAGTACTTTATTATTAAAACTAACTTATCTATTATGTCAAAATAGTTAACGCTTAGAATTATTTTCTTACTTAGAAAGTCATTTTGTCTTGTTGAACTTGAACATTGAACTACAGGCGCGTCGATAGGTAGATATTACTTCTTTGCAAATGTAAATAATATCATTATATAGGTAGGTATATACATGTACCTACTCGTATACAAGGTATAATTGAAATAACAGAAAACCTGAATAGGGGTCAGTGTAGGTACACCCCAATTTAAACTTAATGGCGGCTCGGAACATGAGGCGAGTTGCTGCGCAGTAATGAATTCATGGGTCATCGGAGGTGCGGGGTGGGGAACTGCGCAGTGAGTAGCTAACTTCCGAACCGCCATTAAGTTTGAATCGAATGGTACTCGAAAAATCAGCGATTCCCTGCATTTTGTAGAGAGCGAACATAAAATGTATGGAGCAATAGATTATTTTTGTTTTGCGATTTTTCCTTCATACTTATTGGAAAGGCTTAGCTTTGAATGCGATACATAAAATGCACATAGGCTAGCATTAAAATACTAACTAATATTATAAATGCGAAAGTGAGTTAGTTGGTTTGTTACGGTTTCACGCTAAAACAGCTGTACAGATTTGGATGAAATTTGGCACATGGGTAGACCATGACCTAGATTAAGATATAGGATACTTTTTATCCCGATATTCCCGCGGGATCGAGACTTATGCGGGTAAAACTGCGGCCACAGATAGTTAATTACATTTTCATTTGTTTTCAAATCTTGGCTTTCTGTCAAAATGCCTGCAAGTTGCACTTTCTTTGGAAAACGGGAATTATTTACATGACTAATGTAGGTACTTATATTTAATTCATAAGATGACGTATATACAAGTCTAGCACTCGTTTTCTGAAAGGTTAATTAACTAATTATAATAGGTAACTGACTGAGTGCCATATCTGGCAACAGCTGATGAAATCATTTGACGAGGTTGACAGTCTCTTGTTTATAACCATTCAAAAAACCGGCCAAGTGCGTGTGGGACGTCGGACCACGCACAATTAAGGGTTTGGGATGAATTTTAAGACCATAGACTTCTTATACTTAGGTTTCCCTGTAACCTATGAGTAAAGAACCATTCTTCAATTTTTTTTTTTTTTTTCAATTGCCTCTATGAATCTCTCCTGTATTGTGGGTGCGTTTACAAACATTTAAACTCACATACAGCCAGACCCGGAACAACTACTTGTAGATCAGACAAATATTTGCTCCGTGCGGGAATCGAACCCGCGACACGCAGCGCAGCAGTCAGTCGCTTAACCACTGCGCCAACCGACCGTGCCGACAAACTACCACGTAAACAAACTGAAACTTAATATAATAACACTATTGTAAACCCTGGTACAAGATTAGGGCGTTAAATATGTAACGTTGTTTTAATAGAAATAAACTGTCACAACGTGCCACTAAAAATGAGACTTGACACACCACGTGGTTTGAATTGCGCAGTAGACGAGGACACAGCACACAAATTATAAACTCGAGGTATCGTCACCGTATCAACTCGAGCTATTCAATATTCTTTGTATGAAGCTCCCTACTGCGACGCACACTAATCGGAATCGTAACGTAATCGCCTCGCCTCGGGACAAGCGCACGAACCGCGGTGCCGTAAGTGGTCAACGGCTACGGCTAGGCGCGCTTACGGCTCGTCGTCCCCGCGCTTACGTCTCTTCATCCACCTTTGCCCCTCTCACCCCTCCCGCGGCCTGCCTGCAGCACACACATCACTGCCACGCGCGCTTGCGGCGAACCGTAAGCGCGAAGTCAAGTCTCATCTTTCGTGGTGAGTATTGTATGAGTGAGAAACACGACGCTCTACAAGACGTCCTTTTTCTAAAACTCATATCAACGAATTAGTGGTTGTAATTAATTTGGGTTTTGTAGTGCGATATTCCACGTTTTACATTCAATTCCAGGTAAAATCACTTGTAATTTAATATTGAATAGACCTATCTATAGGTATGTAAGGTAAGGTAAGGCGTGAGCTTATTATACTCGTATGTGTGTGACTCACACTGGCATGGCCACCATCAGGGATTTTAATTTTGATAACACAAAAAATTCGTCGCTAATTAGTCGAAATTTGTCGCCAAATATCAGAATTTGTCGGTCACTGGTTCAAAAGTTATAAGGGTTTATAGGTGGACTATCTGGGAAGCAACTCCCCAGCTTTAAGCTAGCGAAGATCTGTTTTCTCCAAAATTTTGTCGCTAATTAGTTGGAATAAGTCGCCTCAGAATCTGTCGGTCATTGGTTCAAAAGTTATAAGCGTTTCTAGGTGGCCGATCAGGGGAGCATCTCCCCAGCTTGGCCCAATTAAGCTAGGACACCTAGCGAATATCTATTTTCTCCCAAATGTCGCTAATTTGTCGGTATCAGTCGCCACATATCAGAATCCGTCGGTCACTGGTTCAAAAGTTATAAGCGTTTCTAGATGGCCGACCTGGGGTCAATCTCTCCAACTTTGCCACATTTATAATTCAAAGACAATTTTTTTGAGTTGCCAAAATTAATATCCCTGATGATGGCCATGCGAGTGTCAGTCACACGTGTTGTGCTGTATATCCGTAATATTTACTTTTGCTTTTAAAGACTGTTTAAAAGAATGAAAAGGCCACAGAATATTACTGAGTAGAATTTTGTGCAATGAAAAAGATTATCAGCTTGAATTTATTTAAAAGGATTATACATAATTGAAATAAAATAGAAAGACTGTGGGTCTGTGACCAAGAAAATCAGCCCAAATGGAAAATTAAATAAATATACGGTACGAATAATATGGTCAAGTTATGCAAAAAAAAGAGAAACCAAAAAATAACAAAAAAATAAATTCAATATAATTTTATTTCGCCTAAATTAAAAATTAGTGTGCTTTGTTGCTATACAAAAGAAAAAAAATACAGAGTCCAGTAACTTAAAAATAACAAGAAAAATTAAAAACTTAGAAATTATTTATAATAGTATTAAAATTAGTCTTTTCCACAGATGGCAATACAATTGAACATTAAATTTAAATAAAAATAATTACTAGACATTCCTTCATAACCGCGGTACACAGCGTTCATAACAAACTTGAGTCACTATTAATTATTTATTTACAAAACGAAAAGGATTTTGCAAGCGACATTTTTATTTAATTAAACATAATACTAATACTTCGTCAAATGCCTTGAAGAACTCTTGTTTATGAAAAATTTGCAACCAGCTCCTGCTTAAGACAGTTTTTAAAACTTGACAAAACATCGAAACTTAGGTAAACGTCACGGTATACACATAAGAAAACATGTCACATCTACCAACCCGCACTGGGCCCGCGTGGTGGATTCCGGCCCACTGCCTCTCACAGAGAGGAGGCCTGTGTCCCAGCAGTGGGGACATTAATAGGCTGATTATGTTATGTTATACACAAAAACCTTCCGGAATAAATTCTCTAAACGATGGTGAAAACCTCATCAAAATCTGTTGCGTGGTTTAGAAGTACAACGCGGACAAACAGACAAACGCGAAAAACTACTTTCTTTTATAATATGTACTAGCTGACCCGTCAAACGTTGTCCTGTCAAAATTTCCATTTTTTTTCCCTAAACACTCCCTGTATTGTGGCTAACAAAACAAAAAAAATATTATTCAAATCGATCTAATAATTTTCGAGTTTTTACGAGACTATAATGCACGGCAATTGATTTTTATATAATATATAATTTATTATAATTTTTTATATAATTCTTCGGTACGTTCGTTTGTCACCTCCTCCTAAACTCCTCCTAAGCGGCTGGACCGACTTGAATGAAATTTGAAGAGTCTTATGATGGATCGAGCGTGCCCAGAAGATGCCTGTTCACCCTTGCTTTGAAGGCAGGCGGGTTATATGTGGAAGGGAACACAGACGCTGGCTGAGAGTTCCACACTTTGACTGTGCTCATTATAAATGTGGAGAAGCGCTGAATACGACTGCACGTCTCCGCTGAGCTCTGCTCGTCTCTGACACCTATATAAATTTCAGCGTACGGCTGTTGAATTTTCAACTTTCAGCGCTTAGTCGAGCCTTGAAAATCCAATAGAGCGCATTTATTTAGATGTCCCATAGTGGAAAAGGGCAACAGTTAACAAATGGTCTTTATGACTGAATCAATCTGAATTTAAGGCGCTAGAAACTAAGAACTAACGCATTTGGCAACAGTATTAGTTTCTCAGATAAGTCTTAAGAAATAATTCATACATTTTTCTTTGGACGCGTATATTTGTCGCTAACAAATCCTCACATACATTTTCCTATTTTATTTAAATACACGTTTGATGCATACCAGAGACAAGTTACATTTTTTACAAAAGGCTTTAATTACAAAAAAAAAGAGGTAAAATGTAACATTGACCGCGTTTTGTGACATTTTCGTTACAAAAAAATAACTTAAATTATGACGTCTATACATTGGACTTCAAAATGGAAGTACGTAATACGCACTTACATTTTTAATTTTTATTTTGCCGTTAATGCTTTAGGCCATATCTTCACGGAGTCTTAAAAGGGAACTCCGTAGTTGAGTCTTGAGACAAGCAACCTCCAATCTGCTAATAATAATAATGACTAATCACCAATTCATCTGTCAAGTTCGGTGATAGACTTTCTAGTCTGTGGGCAAACCCATTTTTTAATAGAGGACACAAACGGGCATAAAAAACATAAGATTCTTTTCAAAATTTCTATTAATATAAGTAATATTTTGTTAACATAATTTTCATATATGGCCTTGCTTTGCGAATAAGCACAATTCAACATAATAATATCTTCAAGGAATGGTTATATTCAGTCATTATTTAATCGTTTATACATCAATTAATATTTAAATCATTCAATTTACAATAATCAAAAACGCATATTCAATTATCTTAGTTTTAGAGAAGTATAAACTTCTGTGGTCTTTGTAACATTTATTTTTAATAAAATGGACATCCAATCATAATATACACATAAATACAACTACATACTGTCATATACAGGGTGATGTGGATTTGGCAAAATTTCGCAGATCCTGAATATGACAGATATTAATTAATAAATAAGAAATTTTTAATAACGCGACGGACAATTTCGATATAACATTTGAAATGTTTACGTTACGTTAGCTTTAAATGTAGATAATTTTGACATTTTCATGAATTATTATAGTTTATTTTTATTTTTATTTCGGTCTATTATTAAACGTATCAAGATTTTACTCCTACATTCCCAAAAAATATAATAAATTAATAAATGCGCAAATCGATATAATGCGGCCAAATCCCAAGAATTGGTAGTATAAATTGTTATTAATTTTAGTACAGTTTTGGAATGAATAATTTAAATGCAAGTGTTGTAATATTGGACTATATTATAAATATTTAAAGAGGCCAGAAGCCCTGATCGAGACTCTCATAAGTAAAAATGCTGCCAAATCTAGTGAATTGACACCATTCATAAAAACTGAAAATAAAACAAAATTGAATAGATAATTAGACAAGGGTGCCAGCCTTTTGCCTAATGATAATCATTTTCTATTTAAAATACGTAAAGCAGATTTTGTCCAGAAACTTTTTTCGTAAAAAAAAGTTCTGTCAAAATCAGACTAGTATTTCTTTTGGATCTCCCTGACTGAGAATAACGTTATGTCAAACCATAATCTTTCTTTGTGTCGGACACATGGGCAGGTTATTTTCTCTTAGACTTCATTTATACGACAAATAAGACCCCTTTAGCAAGGAAATGGGTAGAAATTACTTCGAGCAGAGATGAACAAAATATTAATCTTTGAGATGAAACTCTTCTTGAACAAAATTCGTCTGACTTTTCTCTAAAGTTATTTGTAAATGGAGTATTACAGATAACAGAAATCTTTTAAAAGTTCATTAGACAGTTGCGATGTGGCAATATGGCGGTGACAAAAGTACAGGTCGACATAAAAGAGTCAGACGTGTTGACATTTGGAATTAAATATTTTACCCAATAATGCCCTTTTGGCGATACCTTGCCATAACCGTCAGGCCCCACTGTCGCCGAAGAGGCGACGGTCGGTCACGTGACTCACCTGGGCTTAGATTCTTATTTATGCACCGCATAGGTGCATTTGATATTTGGAGCGCACCTATGCGGTATCATACGACATTCAAGGATAAAATGATTCAAAAGATGCAGACCAATGATGTTGGCACTACTTTCCCGACAAGTGCTAGTAGGTTTTGATTTGAGTCACCCACAAGCAGTGTTTTCTGTTGCACATTTATTATAACAATTTTTTCTCATTCGAAGTGACCTAAGTGCGATAGTGGCGCCCTCATTTTTTCCAAACTCGTTTTTTCCAAGCGTTACTTAGTCACTATGGACGTAAAGTAGTTTGATCCAAAGCAGGGAATAAAATAATTGATTAAAATGCAGTAGTATTCATATGTCGTTTTTAAACTGAATGACGGTTTTAAGCGTAGGCAACACTTTTTTTTAATGGTAGGCAACTTTTTATGCCATGACCTCGGTATTCTTGACATGTTCGCGCCCATAGTACACTTGAGAACACACAGATGGCGCTCGTTCACGTTTAAAATGTAAAGATGGCAGCTCCGTCGCTGGAACACAGCAACTTTACAATGGACTCAAATTGACAAATGTTCCTAAAATATTTAATTTAAAAACGTTATTTACATGTTACTTATTATGACGTCATTCGCGACTTTTAGGTGCAGTAACGGGGCGTTAAAATGGCGCATCGAGCTGAGTGACAGAGACGACATTATACGAAGCATTGCCGAATGCCGAACTCTCTAAAACTTAGTATGCCATATTAACAGCCGCGTACCGAACCAGATTTTCCTTATTTCCCTTCAACGTTATAGGTTATCGATGCGCAACCTACTTATTAATACTAAAGTTACTTAAATATCACTTTTTTAACGATTAACGGTTTTATCATATGCTCGTTTAGGCTATCGACAATTTATCGACAATTTATCGACTATTCGGGTCGAAGCGTCTTCGATCGAATCGACGTTGTATCATGGACAGAATTCTTCACAATCTTATCCCATTTTTAACGACAAAATTTAGTTATTCCTAGTAGATTTTGGTTAAAAATTTATTTCTCTAAATTATTTGGAGGTCATCAACAATAATTACGACATTTTACCAAAGATTTACAGTCACTAACTTATCGACACTTAGCCGACGTAGCACGGACGTGTTTTTGTCTCGGCGATTCTTTTTCCTACACTGGATTTTCAACTCTCGGTATAGAGCTAAGCATTGAAAATTCAACAGAGCGTATCCACGCCTATCGCGTCAAGAAAACACACAGTTATATATCAACTCTCGGCGCTAACCAGAGCGTCGAAAATCCATTACGCGAAAAAAAATCGCTGTGATTTTATTACGTCCGCACCGTCAGTTTACGCATAGCTCTTGACACTTCACTATTAACAGTATTCACTCCAGACTGGTCAACGGCAAATTTCCCCACGAATTAAGGCTACCATACGTGGGCAGTTGTACCTTCAGATGCCTCTAACCTCTGCAAAACTCGTACGGTCTGTTACGGCTTCAAGATCGTTCGCCTGCGATGACTATTAGAAGCAAATCGTCTTATTCCTCATTACTTGTATGTTCTCTTCATGTCTGGTAGCTCACTGCACTAAACTTTTTGTTCACACTTGACACTTTAGTTCACAAGTTCACACTGTCAGTGAATGAGTTCACAATTCACTACTAGCTCTCGTTGGCTGGTTCCCTGGTGTTGGGCGGAAGGCTCTGCGGCTGCGCGAACTGGTTCACCATCTTCGTCTGCATCATGTTGAGCAGGATGTCTGAGTATTGCTCAATCAGCGACATGGCGGGGTTACTTGCGTTTGTTGCTTCTGTAAATAACAAAATTATATCGTTATTTAAAAGTCCTGGCTTGCGATTTCAGTAGACTGTAAATGAGGTAACATCTATTTATAACTTTGTTTTTATTGATGTTATTATTTCTACTTAAATAAACTTTATGCAAGTTTAAGTAAAGTTAATTTTAGACTGAATAGTACTGTTGAAAAAATTATAAAAAAAAAACATGCGGGGCAGTCTTGACTGCCGATAGAAGTGAAAACTAAATAAATAATGTATATATATATATACTTTGTTACCACAGCTACAATATTTATTATGTTTCTAACAACGTAACGCCATCTAACGAAAATGTCTGGAATTTATGTGGCTTGCTGTCAGTACAAGAACGAAAGCTGTAGCTCCATTAAAAAAAAATCCAAATAAAATAAAACAGAGTGCGCTGTCAACAAAAAAGTGCTCAACGCGCCTTCGGTGACGATAACGCGATGTCCATGATTTTTGTTCACCCAAAAAGTGCTGAACGCGCAAAAAAAATCTTATGTCCGGCAGTGGGCTACCTTTGGCCACGAGATGCTCCAGCTTGTGCCGTGTGCTGTCGGCGTGCCGGCGGTACTCGCCGTCCGTGGACGACAGGCTGCTGGGCGCCTGCTCGCCGTTCTGCGCGCGACTCACCGCGCCGCGCAGGACCTTCTGCGTTTCTAGGATCGCTGCTTCTAGACCTATGAAGATGGAAATTGTTGTACTTTTTATTGTGCAGTATACATTTAAAAGTGAGAATCCTCCGACCAGACGTGTATCGTGTCTGGCGGGCAACTGACCGATGCTTGGTTCGTACATGGTCGTATCTCCGCCCCCAAAGGGGGCGCGAAGAATCGGTTTAGGGACTTTTTGGCCTCTTGCTCTAGTTCATGCGCCGAGAGAAAAATCCCTCTTACCCGAGGGATTTTTCTCTCAGCCTATGAAATAGGGATTCCCACTCCCTCCTCTTTTAGGAGGGGGTGGGAGTGCTTCACTGCACACCTAATCGCCGAGGGGTTTACCCAGCGCTTTGGGGTATATCTGTGGGAGCGCTTAAGTGCTTCTCGATGCCCGTGCGACCTGGCCCCTGCCGGGTGAGATCCTTAGTTCCCTAGGGAAGGCCCAGCAAAGGCCGGTCTAGCAACGAAGGCGTCGGTTTTGGTTGGTTCGATGGTTGATGTCGCATAGTCATATATATTGGGGTGTATCTGTGGGAGCGCCCTTAAGTGCTTCTCGATCTTTTCATTTTATTACATCATTGGTTCCAATGCTCTTGCCGCTTATTGCGAGTTTCCTATCGATCAACCCAAAAATGGTTAAAAACGTTTTATTAGCCGAGAACGTTTTAAATTTTGTTCTTCTTCAAAAACGTTTTAATAACGTTCGTTCGGAGTTTCGGACGTAATCGAAACAAACCGTTTCGAAAAATATACCGTTATCCGAGCCCTGACTAAAAGATGACTTCACGAAGATCAATGCTGTCTGTACTCGTCGCCGATAACTCACCGCTGATGTCTGCGGCGGCGCCGGGCTCGCGTTGCAGGCTGGCGTACAGCTGCACCACCTTGCCGGCCGTGCGCGTGAGCTGCTCGGTCAGCGCCGAGCACAGCTGCGAGGACGACACTGGAACGATATGGACGGCAGTTGTTCCAAATGTGCCAAAACGAAGCTCAGATTTTAGGAAAAACAACTGTAGCGCCTACACATAAGGTTCAGTTTGCGCTACAATTTCATATTTTTTATGACTTTTTCACTAGTAGTCAGTCTAAAATCAACTTTATTTACACTAACATAAAGTTGATGTTTGGTTAAGTGGAAATAACATCAATTGGAAACAAGGATTTAAATATACCTTTTCTCAAACATGCTTGGAAATTCGAACATTATTTTGACAACCTTCTTCCACCCAGCCAGCATAAACAGCCCAATCATAATTTATTTACTGGTTTATAAATCCTAGAATTCACTCCAAGTTTATATAGTTCTTGGTCAGTGGGTCATCTTAGGGGCGGAAAAAAAACGGTTGGCTCGCTGCGCCACAATTCAGTATAAAATCTACCGGAAAGTGACGTCATGCCACATTTTAACTGAATGTCATTGCCGTATTCTTTTGATTACGTAAATAAAGAAAAAATACGTGGCCAGTATTTTTTAATAATCTACTTGAAAAAAAAAAAAACACTGCAGCAACAAACTGGCTACAAAAAGCTAAAAATAGAGACCAATGTAAATCCTTGGAGGAGGCTTTTACCTGAGAGGGGTCCATGCAAATTAGAATATTATACCTATCCAATAACTATGCATTTTATCACTTGCTATTTATGAATATGAATATATAATTATTAAATATTATTAAGAGGGTTTATTCTGAAAGTTGGCAACGTCGCAAATAGATGTCAAATATTTCGCTGTTTTGATTAATTTGATAATATTTTTGTATGGAAATGAAAAATGTGGTTAACTAGCGAACTAGAATATTGATTATGAAATGCAATAATTAATATCGTAACACCGAATAGTTAGTTTTAGATGTAAAAAAAGTATTTGGAAACTTTCCAAATGCCTTTTTTCACCTAAAACGGGTACAACATCAAATTCAAAGTTATAACTGCAATTCATTATTAATATTCTAGATAGTTAACCACAGTTAGCCACATTTAGCCACATTTCTTATTTCCATACAGTATTATTTCTAAATTAATCGAAACATGTAAATATTTGACAGCTATTTACGACGTTGCCAACTTTTAGGATGCACCCTCTTAAGATGCATGTTTAATTAATGTCAAAGAATATAATTGAAATCGAAAACAAAGCTAATTATTTATTTAAATCGAATTGTTACAATATTATTTTAAAATTGAAAATTACTGTAAAATGTGTTGCATGGAATAAAAAGCTATTTTATTTTTATTTTATTTAATAATACTTGATGGAAAAAAAAAAAAACAACTTCCCTATAAAAAAAAAACCCTACAACGCTCTACATAGTTCGCTCTGCGTGATGCCATATTTCCTGGCATTCTGTACTTACAGTTGGCTTCCGCGGGCGCGTCCTGCTTCGGCCTCTGCCGTGTGTTGCCTGTGAGCCTGGCCGTCACTTCCCTCGCTTTGGCAGAAAGATCTCTCTCACTACCGCTGCGACCTAACACCATAAATGCAATTATTAGAATAAAATAAGACATTAGTGTAACTGTTAAATTTATCATGCACATAAAATTAAGTGCGGTTATCCCAAAACTTATCCACGTCGCAAATAGCTGGCAAAAATCTACCTATTGTGATTAATTTGGCAATATAAGACACAACTTAGATGTAGCATCGACAAAATCTACTAAATAGCATAAATTTTACGAATGTATTTGGTTATATGACTTTACAAGTTATTGCGTTTGCGTAAAGATCATTTTCGCCTAAAGCAGTAATAAAAATTAGTGATTTCGAAGGCGCACTCAGTTCGGATGGTGATCGGTTTTACGAATTTTATCTAAGTTGTGTCTTATTGTACATATTTGACAGCCATTTGCGACGTTGCCAAATTTTAGGATAAACTCTCTGAATATTATCAAGAGATAGTTATTTTTCAACTGTTTCAGGTATTTTTTTTATTATGTTCAGTAAAATCAAACTTTAGAGATTGATTTTACAGACTTTTTGAGACCCACTTGTCTTCGTTGGCAGTTTAAAGTCTAAACTGACAACGAAGCCAAGTTGGTCTGAGGTACAATTTAGCAAATTGATCTAAACTGATGAGCCACAGTGCGACTGTGGAGCCACATCACAGAAGATGCCTCACTCCTGGAACTGTGTGCACTAACTCCTGCACTATGAAGGACTTGTGCGAGCTTACTGCTATTGCAGTCGATGAGTCGATGTGGGTGAGTTTATTACCGAACTGGTAATATTCCATTGTTGCGCTCGTCGACCTCCTCGCGGACTCGTCGTGCGCGCCCTCGTGCCAACCTAGCAACGCTCCACTCACCGATCCTCCTCTGACTGTGGTCGACGGACGAGGCGCGCGGGCGCGGCGGCGCGGGCGCGTCTCCGTTGTTGCGCTCGTCGGCCTCCGAGCTGGACTCCTCGTGCGCGCCCGTCGCGAGACTTACTGTTTAGTATTATAAGTGTCGTTAATTGCGTGAACGTGCAGAGTTATACTGCTGGGTCTTGCGAGTGAATTTAGTATTTAATTTAAGGCTAAATTCGTCATAGTTATGCTTGAACATAGTGTCCACAATCGTGTAAACTATAACTTTAAGATTCTTTAAATTACGTTGATTTCATAACGACTAGTATTGACGAGTAATATTGAAAAAGTCATAAATAAAAATGATTGAAGTTGTAGCGCAAACCGAACTTTATGACTAGATTTTAAAGATATTATTCCAAAACCATATTTATTTACATGTTTCGTTCAAATTGTGAACGCATAATTATATCGAAGAGAGTCAGGTAGAATCCAATTATTATATACCTTTACCTAATTTAAGGATCAATTTTGTAATTATTCACGTAAATCAATAAAAAAAAACAAAACTAAGTAGCTGTAATTATTGAAGAACTACTTATAAAAATTGGATATTTGAAGTTTTGGCATAAGTCGAGTTCAAGTCATTGTCATGTTAAAGTATGACGTCATAATGGTCGTCAAATTGTCGTTATAATAGAGTACGTGATTTAACGTACTCTTTTATAACGACAATTTGTGAATAAAGGGATGAAAGTTTAATCAACTTCTTGTGACTTTAGTAACCGGTGCGCTAACTACATAGTTCAAACTACTGGGCCAGTTTCAGGGTGACTTATCAACATTATGCTATGCTGCGCTGTGCTAAGTTTAGCTAAGAGAACTTGCTTATGTTTTTCTACAAAAGTCAGCTTGCAGATTATTATTGGCTCATGTGAGTTCGTTTATTACATCAAGAAATGAGCTTTGAGTTATCGTATAGCGTGAGCGTTGCTGCATAGCCACACAAATCTGCACAGCACGATTTTTCCTCAATAAAATCTATGAGGAGCGTTTTAGCTCTAGACAAAATCAATCATCATCAGCCGGACACAGGCCTCCTCTCTGTGAGAGGGAGCTGTAATCTACCACGCGGGACCAGTGCGAGTTGGTAGATTGTAATCTACCTCGCGGGCCCAGTGCGGGTCGGTAGATTTATGTATAGACAAAATCAAACTGGTTGTTGGGTGGTAATTGTATAATTTATAATTTTTTATAACATTGATTTTACATTCTGTGTTTACTTGAACTCACACACTGACTTATTCGTATTACTTGTTAAAAGTTTTAGGAAAATCCTATAATTTTACAATTTTTGTAAATAAAGTGAGCAACCATCTATCACGTAATTAATTTATCTGTCATCGCTTTATAGTAATCTTATACCAGGTGCATCGTCTTCACATATAATTATGTATTTAATGTGTACAAAATATTGTGAAAACATTTTAAAAGAGTAACGGTGGAGTTTCTTGCCCATTCTTCTCCATACGAAAACTACCTTTTGGAAGGGGCGACTGGAATCAATACTTTTGTAAATATTGACGTTCAAAAGTGCCTTTTATGTGCATAATTGAAATAAATTATTTGATTTTGACTCTGAGCTAAAGACAGCTCAGCACAGCGCAGTATAACTTAATGTTGATCAGTCACTCAAACAGGAGTGATATCGAACGAATTCGGTGGTGGAATTAGCAATATTGAATAAGAGCTATATTACAATGTTGGTGTATAATAAATGGATATAATTATATCGAACCTGCGCTGTACGCGTTGGCGAGCCCTCGTCGCCGCGCGGTGCTGGCGGCCTGCTTGTTCATGGAGGAGATGGTTGGCCTCATGAGGCCCTGCGGCCTGGCGGACTGCTGGCGCGACGGCTGCGGGTCCGACTCCGAGTCGCTCTGCGGAGGATTTGTTTTCATGGTCATCCAATATACATGGCATAAGACATTTTTCCGTATGGAAGGCATGTAGGCAGAAGACTACCTGCTACGATCCTTACATACAGTACAACTATTTTCTTAAGCTAGTGTATAGAGTGCCGCTGCCGGCACTTTATTCTAATGTCTCGCTGACCGTGGCGTGTGTGTTGGATCATTTAGCTCCCTTCAAAATGGTTGAGCTGAATGGTGCTAATCCATGCATCATGTTCGTGAACGGGCGCCGTCAGTTGTGACTGGGCATCTCATATATAGCTGCCATGGTTTATTTTATTTGATTTAATTTTTGAATTGTTTTTTTTTTTTTGTTTTTCTCTTTATATTACGGACGCTTTTAACGTTTTGCATTGTTCTCACATGTATAAGTTCAACATGAACGAAGTAACCAATATTTTGTAACCAAATTTTTATTTATAAGTGTCCGTGGAGTTTCTTGCCCATTCTTCTCCATAGGTACCTACTACGCTTTGGAATGGGTATCTAGCTTAATTTTTTCTGACTGACCGACCCCTTGACAATTCAAATTGCCTGTAATTGGTTTATTTGAAATAAATGCTTTGAGTTTCAGTTTAGAAAGGCTTACTATAATGTTATGTATAAATACCTGATTAAGCACTCCAACACTAGAACTCCTGGTCATGTTCGACTTGGTGCTATACCGCGGCGCTGGTCTCACGAAGTTGCTGGGAGACTTACTGCTGGAGCCGTTCTGAGGCGTCGTCGGCTTGGATGACGGGCCTGTGGTACGCGGATCAGTTAGAGAAGGAACTAGAATGGTCACAGTTGTACCAAAAAATACCAACCCACAATAGTTTAGTTAGGCAATACAAGTAAGTGAATCCTTGCGTATCTTGTGTCGTTACAATTATACAGATGTTACTTTTAACGCGAAAGCGTCAGGGTAGCCCGCGAAATTTTTCTTACGTTTTTTTGCAATTTGCAGGTCAGTATCAGGTTGTATGTTTATTTAAATATGATGGTAGTCGTAAAAATTATCAATACAACTCCCTAAGTTCATATAATCCTATTGAATTAAATCATGACATTTTAGGATTATTCTAACATAAGGAGTTGTATTGCTGATTCTAATAATTATAATTCTGTAAAGCCATATTTGATATGGTCGCGAATCATATTTTAATCAAGATACAACCTGACACTGACCTGCAAATAACAAAAAACGTAAGAAAATATGAATTTCGCGGGCTACCTCAGCGCTTCCCTTAAAGAGGAATAAATGGAAGCTATAATTTGCTGTTAGTTGTAATTTTATTACAAAATAATAACATGAAAACGTATCCTTTTACACATAAAAAAATCATTTAAATAGTAAACAAATTCATTATGCTAAAATAATGTGTTAAGATACGGTATCAAAAGAATTAATAAACGGGTTAATAATATTATTATTTTTATCAAAAAAACTAAATAAATAACAATTAGTCAACTATACATAAAAAGCGAAGTATAATGCATTAATAAACATTTACGCTATTCTACAATTAAACTATATTATTCTACAACTAAAAGCATACTTTATAATTAAAAAAGTAAATGATTAAAATAAAGTGTCACATATTTATTTATAGTACGTAACACAACGAAATAAAGATGGTTGACGTGTAGGTTATGTGCAATTTAGTCGTCTATACAACGGTATTTTTTGTTTATACTAAACCTCTTAAGGGGTCATTGTACTCATCATAATGAACAACTTTTACTATGGAACCAACGCTGAAATCGCGAAATAAAATCAGCTGTTCCATACATGTATGTTCGCATAATCTCGTCAAAATGTAGGGAACAGCAGATTTTTTTTCGCGATTTCAGCGTTGGTCCCATAGTGAAAGTTGTCCATAATTATGAGTTCATTCAATGACCTCTTAAGAGGTATAGTTTAAACAAAAAATAACGTTGTATAAGCCGATACTACTGATCTACTCCAAATACACCCTGTTCACAGGTCCTAAGCTACTAAGCTAGCCCACGAAAAATGATACACCTCTGACTTTCAGATTCATGTGCGTATTTTAATTATCACTTGATTCAAAAACAGTTTAGGAAAACATCGTGAGGAACAGGCATGTCAGGCATCATCATCATGTCATCATCAGCCTATTAATGTCCCCACTGCTGGGACACAGGCCTCCTCTCTTCAAGAGGTACTGGGCTGTAATCTACCTCGCGGGCCCAGTGCGGGTTGGTAGATGTCACATGTCTTCGAATTTTTGGTTCTAAGACATGCCGGTTTCCTCACGATGTTTTCCTTCACCGTTTTGAGAGCAGTGGTGATGAAATTATTTACACAAAGTAAAGCGCCTGCTGGGGTTCGAACCCACGACCTACAACTCGTAAGTCGGGGCCGTTACCACTGGGCCACCACTGCTCCTACTGGGCCACCACTGCTCCTATGTCAGGCATGCCTGAGAGATATTTCTCGAAGGCATGTGAAGTCAAGTCAGAGGCCCATGGGCGGCTTTAAAACTCTGACACCAGGTTAGTCACTAACCAATTGAAAAGAAGAAGAATGAAGCACCTCTTGCACATAAGGGTCTATTTAGAGCCATCAAAACCAAATATAGAGAAGATAAATAAATAAGTGTTCAATCTGTACCTACCCAAAAGTAAATAGAAACGTACAACAGGTTTCTGGAAACTTAAGGATAAACACAATAGTAAATAAGCCAACAGACTGTCATACTTCTTCTAAGCGTGTTGATGGCAATCTAAATAGACTCGGCCAGAATTCGGCCACGTGTTTGGCGCCATCACTAGCGTCCATCTGTTCCTGTAACGTGCAGCTGACAGGACACGCAGGACACGACATTAAGTGTCATCGTTTGTGGAACAGCACCACATTTACACTCCAAGGCGGATTCGTCTATGAATCTCCACCTAACCAGATGTTCCTTGCTTCGGCCAACCTTTTTTTTTTTTTGGGTGGGAAATCATCCAATGACTTCTCCCGCTCTGGGCGGAGCGGAAGGGCGTGTCAAACTTTTACTGACTAAAACCCACCCATGTTCCTTCCCTTGCCTTGCCAGGGGCCACGGTTTCCCCTTGGGACTACCCGCAACCCCGGCAGGCATCGGCCCTAGCGGACCCCGTCAGTTTTGCTGACATCTCTTTGAGGCGCGCGTGGAACACGACGCGCCGTCGACCCGGGCCTGGTCCTTATCGGACGGCGAGCTGCCCGTTGCTCTCCGTCCGCAGGCCCGCGTCTACGGTGGCCGGAAATCTGCCAACCTGGGTCCGGAGTCTGTTTACTTCCAGGATACCCAAGGCAACTCATGTCCAGGTGGGAGGAAGATTTTCAGCAGGGGAACGAATAGTCACCATGTCAAGTGATTTTAATGCCTATTGTCAGCTAAACACTGCAGTTTGTTATCTTATTTTTGTGTTGTTTCGTCTCAGAAACCGGGTGTGAGTGAAAGTTTTAGCACGTTAATCTATTAAAAAGTATAGACATAGTGCGTCAATAGGAAGGTCGACTGGGAAATAAAAAAAAAAATTTAGTCCGTCAGTCAGATAATAAAAAAATTTTAGACACGTATTTTTTTATTTATCATATTAATACAAAATGGTTTAGATAAAACGCATTAAAGTTGGGGAGTGGAGGCCCGCTACGTCACAAGTCAGTATAAAATCTACCGGGGGTGACGTCATGCTACATTTTAACTCAATGTATTGCCGTTATCTTTTGATTACGTGAAAAAAGAAAAAATTCGTGTCCAATATTTTTTAATAATCTACCTGACAAACAATTTTTTTATTTTTTATTATCATCCTTATTGTTAAAAGAACGTGATCAAGAAGAAACTAGCTTTTACAAGTTTGAGCGAGATACATAACCAAAACGTATAATATCCAACACCAGTTTATTTCAATGTTAATATGATCCACAAAACATCCATAACTTGTTCTAAAAATATTCCAATATTGCATGAACGATTTTTATGACATAATCAACATATCCCACTCCTAAATATTTACTAGAACCGATTTATCTATCCCCATTTTATATTTTATTAATCCCCACATTTAATCCCGAACAACACAAACAACTTTACTAAACCCAGTTAATCCGACCAAAACATAGTTAACCCCAACCAAACCCAGTTAACACTAACCGAAACCCAGTTAACTCCAACCAAACTTAATTAAACCCACCCAATCCCAGTTAAACTGTCTACAACCCATACAACCACCACCAGACGCACCTTGCGGTGTCCTCGGCGCGGGCATGGGCTTGGCGGCGAGATCTGACAGCGAGATGGCTCGTCTCATCCCCGTACCCTCCTCCTCTCGGTCCGACACCGACAGGTGCGAGCGATTCGCTGGCGAGCCGGCTGCTTATAAGTAACATGCGATTATAGCGAGCTGAAGGTTTTATTGAATATTGGCAGGTTGTAATATATCTGTTTAACTGTGGGAGCAGTATACTATAGAAAAACTTCATATCTAAGCAGTTTGAAAAGAAAATCCCGTGCACACGATGACCACATCTGTTACCGCCCCGGTACTATAGCCGCCGAGTGCGGCAAGCAGAAATAGTCCTTACGGGTGTATACTCGTAGATATGAACTTCTTCGGTGAAAATGTTCTTGTTTGAATTTTTGTGTCAGTTGAGTATTACATCAGAATAAGGTTTTAAAAATATATTGCTGATAGTTTCAACATAATTAATGAGTATTTTTTGGAGTTCGGAACTAAATGAAAATTTTTGCCAGTCGATTAAGGGCGAATTCGAACAAACTTGTATGTATATTATAAGTCTAAAAAAGCACATTTTTTATTATTTGGCTGATTTACCATACAGAATTGTCAGACATCAATTTAATTCCACGGATAAAAGATATCTGACTTTAGTAACATAGGCATTAAGTGAAGTTTAAAACTATGATTATGACTGTTGTAAAAAGAACACTATTTACTACTCGTATAGGCGTTTAAAACGTATATATTTATCTACAACATCTGACCAAATAACTAGTACTCAAATAATAACATAACCATTCAGATTGCTATAACTAAGCACAACAAAAACACAAGAAAAATACAAAACATGCATGCATGAGAAAATCTCCGCATATGCTTAAAATCATGCTGAAAAAAATTTCCTGAAAAACAATATAAAAAAGCGATGGTAAGTGACATGTCGTGAATCTGCCGTGCGATATAAAAATATATATATTTGCATATTAATTTTTGCCTAAGATTTTTAATTTCTGGGCGAGTTCACAAAATATCACCTTATTTTGTGGAATGTGTAAGCTTTAGGTTTTTTCTATTGGACCGTAGATATTTTAGTCGTTCTTTTCACAAAATATAGTAAACGTAGTCTATATCGATCACATAAAAAAAAATTACGCACGAAGACTTTTAAGTTATAATGACTGTGCAATAGAGTTCAAAGTTATTTACCTGTACTTATTAAAAAAATATCTAGAGTCAATAGTTTAAAACCTAAAAGCCACTATATCCACATTTTATCACGCAAATAAAAGGGACCATAACGACATCAAATAACTTGTCACATGCAGTCCCAAACCTTGCGTCGGCGAGAATTTCGATGGCAAGACCGGGTTTTGCACGGGAACCTTCCTCGCTAAACAAGAACCTCTAGGCGAACCGTATAATACCGGCCTTATTTTATGGGGAAAAAGACGGTTTTCCATACACAACCTTGGTGTAGGACCTCTAATTATCTTTCTGAATGGAGGTTTCGGTCTGCTAAAACCGTAAAAATGTAGTCTTTTCGGAGAATTTGTGCAACTAGAGCTTGTGGTAGACGATTCATAATTTTCACTGTCTAGATGGACATCGGTTTTTGGTATTACCATTTCGTTATAAACTCTTTGTTTTAGACTTTTTGGTGGGTTTGCTATTTCTGGTTGTATGGCGTTGTTTAGCTTTACGTCTTCCACGGGTCCTGTGTTGCCAGCTTCATTCGTTATGTCTCTTCCGACGGTAACTAGGCCCCCAATTTGATCGGAATCCAAAATGTCTGGTAGACTCAAGTTTCTTTTGATTTCCTTATTCTCTGAAGCTGTGTCCGTATCTGTATCAGCTTCTTCTAAAGTGAGGGACGCGAAATTGTGGACAGTTGACGATTGCTTCGTCGCTAACTTCTCAAATTTCCTAGACAATAGTTTGACTACTCCTTTGCCATCATTTATATTAGCTTTTAAAGGTCTCATTCTCCATTCCTTGAGTAACTTCTCTTGTAGAATTCTCTTCTCTTCCATTTCTACTAATTTGTTGATGATCTCTATTTTTCTTTCTATGTTTTTATATTTTTTAATTTCATCGCTCATCTCTGGCGATATGTTTTCTTTGGTATCGCTTTGCCTGCTGTGCGACGGTCGTGACAAATCATTTCTAGCAAGTTTCAGATTGAGTTGGTCTTTAGCATTTTTTGCATATAGCTTATTATCTTGTTCAGCATAATAATCTAAGGAGTCTTTAGCGAAATCATTGGCGTCGACATCGAGGGAGTCCATGCTAACTTGTTTCAATCTCTCCATGCGTTGCATTGCGTACACTTCTAAGCTATCCATCTGTATTTCAGACTTATTTTCATTAACGTCTTTTTCTTTGACAAACACGTCAAAATGTTTCTCACTGCTATCTGGTTCCACGTTTGAATTAGCATCTTCTGGTTTCTTATTGGCTAAATAGTTTTTGTTGTGCAGACCATCGAGTTTCGCTTTGTACTGCGACGATATTGATGACGTCAGACCTGATTTTTCTATGCCCGCTTTCAGTCTGTTATTCATTTTGACAGAAGACGTTCTTTTGATTGGTTTCGGAGGCTTGTGCGGTACAAACTCCATGGTTATTTTTGTGTTGTTGTTTTTCTGGCCCGAACCTCTTTCGAGGCTCTTAGTAGCATTATTATATTTGCCATTAGATTTTTCTTTATTTAACTGATTTTTATTGACCTTTGTCGAGGTGTTCTTCCTTATTTGCTCTTCAAATTTCTCCAAATTCTTTTGCACATGAGAGTTTCGTTTCTCCATAAGATTTTTTAAGGGGTTTGGTTTTGAAGCTGGTTCTAAGACAACTTCAAAGCTACAACTCTTGGATTTGACCATAGCATTCTTTTCACAGCCTTCCATTTGACTCTTGTATTTATCAGCGAATTTCGGCTGCAGAGACTTGCTAGCGTTCACCATGTAATCAGTCTTGTTCAACCTCGGTATTTCATCGCTAAGTTTCTTGTCTTTATTATACTGCTGAATATTATTTCCGTCGAAATAATACGCAATATTCTTAGCTGGAGGAGGTTGTTTGGTTGATGAGTCGTATAAACTTTTAGATCTCGTCACAGTTTTGTGTCCATCCATCGGGACATCAAAACCGTACACTTTATTAGCGGGCGCGGGTGGTTTGGGGCTTGTAGTTATAGTGTTAGGTTTGCTTTCTCTATAATTAGGGCTAGACGCATCTCCTAAATAATTGTTATACATGTAACCGAAATAAGCATTGTTAGGACTGGAACCGTAACTTTTAGACGTGTTATCGAATTCGTAACAACTTTTACTATTCCGTGGCATACTTTGGTTCTTCTGTTGTTTCTTCGGCTTAGCGCCTTCAAACAACATTTCCAACGGCGCACTTTTGGTACATTCCGAGTCATCTGACAGCACACTTTCTAAAGAGTTACAGTTAGTTCTACAGAGTTGGTTGTCATTGTCCAGAAAATCGTCGGACAACACGGATTCCTGGCTGCAGCTGTTCTTCATGTACTTCTTCTGATTCAAAAAGAAACTTGCGCTACTGTGTCTATGGTTTTCTAAGTACTCTGTGTCGTGTATGTTCTCGTACGAACAGTTCTGCGAATCGTTCAAATTGTATCTACTGCTGTCAAACTTCGCTTGTTGGAAGGCTACTTCGTTGCCATATTTGAGGAAAATCTCATTAGAAATACTGGAACAATTAGAGTTATCACTCAGCACTGATTCGTTGGACCTTGTGACACATCTTTTAGTCAAAACACTTTGACATCTGTACATGTTAGAGTTGTACTTCATAGAATCTTCGTCGATATCGTCGAGGTTCGAAGGCATGTTCCTAGGTAGCGTAGAACTCTTCTGATTGGCTATGTAAGCGGGCTTCGCGGGCACTACCGGCTTCTCACTGCCGTAGATTTCATAGTTAGACACAGTCCGTCTTGGTAAATTTTTGGTATGTTTTTTACAAACTTTCTTAGAGAACAGTTTATTTTTACAACTAGCATCTTGGCTGAGACTGCAGTCTTCTAAGGAATCTGAGGAGAAGTTCCCATCATCTTTTTCTTTTGAAGGTTTTAAATCAAGGTCATCCTGACCTCTAGCAACATCGTATTCATCCAAATCACCATATTTCTTAGTAATTTCTGCGATCATCTTTTCAGTATCCGATTTTATAGTGTCAACTATACTTTTACCACTATCTCTAAGATTTTTGCCATCAAAACCTACAAAGAAGCTCAGAGAATTCCTCTTTTTGGGATCTAGAGAGTTCGTATCAGTTTTCTGAGTCTTCTGATTAGCCTTATCAGCCCATTTACATTCTTCAGAAACGGGCGACACGGGACAAGACTTATAGTTTTTAAATATACTCCTCGCAGGTTTTACAGACTTAGTAGGAGCTGGTTTCTCGTCGTTTTTCGTTAGGTTTAACGTAAAATTCCGTGGTTTAGGTTCGCGTGACTCTTTTTCAGGAAACAAGCGGTTGAACACTTTAGATTGCACAGGTTTCGTCATGTCTATAGTGAATGCTAGAGGTTGCTTTTGTGGTAACTGTTCTTTGAAGACCATAGGTTTAGTATCGAACGGGGTGTAATGCATGTTGCGTCTGTCATTCTGAGTGGATGGTATATTAGCGTGTGGCGGTACGTACGGCACCACGTTGTCTAAATAGTCAGGTATGATCTTATGGTTCAAATTCGCGGGTATCGCATAGGGGTTCTTGTTTCGATAGTCGAGATAAGGGTTCAAACTATCGAAATAGTTCGAATTTAGACTGTCCAGGTTCTCTTCGGGACATGGTAATATTCCTGGTCAGCGTTAAGGAAATAATTTTGGTGTTTGTTAGTATTTAGCGATGATTCGTTTAGTTATAAACGCTTTCTTTGTTGGTCATGGTAAGCAACAGTTGTCAAGGTCGTTATTTGGATGGAAAGGGATTTAAAGACTTGCAAGTAAAGCGTTTATAAGTAATATTTAATGACGTCACACGTTAGTGAAATCACACATGAGTAATACAGTCAAAGTTTGTTTACAAAATATGTTTGTAAATAATTTGTCGTAAAAATCAGTTGCCGAATTGAAAGTACGCCTTTGACTGTATTTTTAAAGAAATTGAGCATTCATACATCGGGTATTCGAACTTTAATACAGAATAAATGACATTTATATTCATTTAATTTCTTGAACATAGATTCAGATTGATTGCTACTTATAATCTAAGTTTATAAAATGTTAAAAAACCAGTTTTTGTTGACCAATTTTTCTAAAAGTAGGATATTTAATTTTTAGCTACATAGTCATGTATATTTTCAAAATAAAGGGCTGGAAGATACCATAAATGATTTATACTTTACTTTTATTTAAAAACAACACTGTCAAATACCACAGATGAATACTCAATCTCTATCACATAATCAAGCGTACGGGCAAAGTGAAGCGTCTTACCGTAAGGTCTGGAATTGGATGGGATGGCCATAGAGACGGGGCGGCTGCGGCGAGAGCTGTCCTTCTCAGGAATGTACGATAAATCCGTCGTTGACTGACTGGACTTCAAGTTGGAACGGAAAGCCACCTGAGAGGAGAGCATTAAGTTTTATAAAAATCTCTACTAATATTATAAAGAGGTAAAGTTTGTGAGGTTGTAGGGGGTAATCTCTGGATCTACTGAACCGATTTTGAATAAGAAGTTTTTCATACTGCCTCGTTGGTCTACCGCGATAAGATACTGAGCCATTTACAGGTCAGGCAAACTCAATGAGAATTAAACCACTTGAGAGCTGATAGACCGATTTCGTCTAGGCATACGACTCACCACTGCGGGCCGGGGGACGAAGAAAATACAGCGGTTGTGATTGGCCGGTGCAACAATGACAGGACGTATGTTTTAAAAATAGTGACCCGCAAGTCAGTTTTGCACAATAATATCGATATCGATAAAATCGACGTCTATTAATTCTATATTTTTTTAAACTTTAATTGATAGGGTGTAAGGCTGCCTGTCCACTGGAGCGGAGAGGAGAGGAGAGGAGCGGAGATGTGCCATTATTAACCAATCAAATCTAAACTCAGGGGCGGAGTCAATATTCTAATGGTTAATATTGGCACATCTCCTCTCCTCTTTTCTCCTCTCCGCTCCAGTGGACAGGTAGCCTTAAGAGGGTTTATTCTGAAAGTTGGCAACGTCGCAAATAGATGTCAAATATTTCGGTGTTTTGATTAATTTGATAATATTTCTGTATGGAAATAAAAAATGTGGCTAACTAGCGAACTAGAATATTGATTATGAAATGCAACAATTAATATCGTAACACCGAATTATTATTAAAAAAAGTATTTGGAAATTTTCCAAATGCCTTTTTTACACCTATCAAATTCAAAGTTGCAGTTCAATTGCAATTCATCATTAATATTCTAGTAAGTTAGTTAGCCACATTTCTTATTTCCATACAGTATTATTTTCAAATTAATCAAAACAGGTAACTATTTGACAGCTATTTACGACGTTGCCAACTTTTAGGATGCGCCCCCTTAACTGGGTGCAAATAAAACACTGACGTTACACTTCAAATTTAACTTTATTCAATTAAATCAATGCTAAAATTGAATGAAGCTTATTTAATGGTCTGAAAGTATGTCTTATAAAAATAATAGCAATATTAATCCCTGTCGGATAGAACAATGAATTCTCATAATGTGAAATTCAAATTCAATTAATTTATTGTGCAATTAGGAATCACTTTTACAGGTCATTATTTGACAAGCTAGCTGGAGTCGAGATTTCCTAACTGATAGTCATAAGGAATGACAAACTCATTAAAGTACCTACAGAAATTAATTGGTTTGTTATCTCTGCATCACCTTAAAACGGGTGATAGACATGCGTACTTAAAGACCGCGGTTTTTAAGCTCGACAACTTGCGCGGCTCGCCGTCGGTGACACACGTGAAGACTTCTCACACTCTATCGCGATGTTTTCGACTTTTCCGAACCAAACTAAACAAAAATTACACAAATATCAAAACAAAATGCTGACTCGCGACTCGCGGCAATGACAGACGTACGAAACTACGAATTAAGGCGGGCTACGAGCAAAATTTCAAACTGTTGGATCGCCGGCGAGCTTAGTCGGCGGTTTTAAAGTGCGCGTACTTTGGGTGACACACGAGCGAGTAAGGTCGCCGAGCCATAAGACCACAGACCTGCTCGCCTGTCCGTCACCCCTTTAAGATAAACTAGCATAAAATGCCTAAGGCATTCAATTTCTCCTTTCTGAGTTTTTAATAGTGCATAAAATATTAAATAAATTGGCTTATTAAATAAATTTGTTTGACCTAGCCGCAAAATTCAATTTTTCATTATAGTTTTACAAATTTCATCTCTACTTGACATAGTATGTCGCTTGCGTGACAATAACGGTTAAGTAAAAACATCGCCCGCCGTTATTGTAGTGAATAGCGTTATTGACAAAATAAGGTGACGAATAGAGCTGAAATTTGCAAAAATCCAATGAATATTTTAATTTCGCGGTTAGGTTGGACGATTCCCCTTAAGAGGGTTTACATCGTACGGCATTTCATACAAACTTTCAAGCCCTTGTTTTTCGAAATGACTGAACCGATTTTAATGAAACTTCATACGCATATGCAAGATACAAAGGTCTAAAAACTTAGTTAAGAACATTTTTTAAATGTCTTATTTAAAAACAGATACCTGGATATCTCTGTTTCTATGGAAAATTTAAAATCGGTCTAATTTGGCTGTAACACTATTTTTCGAAAATGTTCTTAACTAAGTTTTTAGACCTTTGTATCCTGCATAAGCGTATGAAGTTTCATTAAAATTGATTCAGTCATTTCGAAAAACAAGGGCTTGAAAATTTGAATGAAATGCCGTACGTCGTAAACCCTTTAAACATTAAACTGAAATAATGATCTATATAATAAAACCAAAACAGGCAAAAACAGGGTCGGTGTTGCTGTACTAAATAAGCGGCGTCGGTTCTTTAAAGTTTCAAAGCAATCTGCAGTGAAATGCCTTGAACAAACAACGCTAATTTTTTTTGGAAACCAATTTTCCCTGTGGACTGCATTAATCCACTTTTCTTTCAGTTCCGGAATATTTGGAAGTCTAAGATGTAAACATTAAGTAATGTTACTTTTTTACCAGTAGGAAACATCGTAACTTTTATCGACAATATTATATAAAGACTTTGTTTTGAAGTTATCACAACACTACAGCATTAGTAAAGATAAAAAGGGACAGATATATTGAAATACCCTAGTGAGAGAAAGGGACTTTTCAAAAAGACATCAACGCAGTGTACATTTTTGTGCCTTTTTACGTAAAGAACCAGTTCAGCTTGAGCCCTGCAATTATTCATAATAATATTTTAAAATAAATATATTTTACTTACCGATGAAAAGTTATGCCATCTTTTTTATAGCTGGATGTTCTAGACGATTTCCCACACCATTTAATAGAACAGGAACTCATAATTGTTTATAATTATGCAGACTTTTTTTTAATGTGTCAAAATAATGTGTCAAAATAACCGCGTGTGCAGAGATCCAATAACTGGTCAAAACTAAAATGGCCAGTTATATTGTCATCTAATATCAGTGCATTTTCATATATGTGTCGTGAGCCTGAGTCGCCCGTATGAGCAGTCAAGAGGATATATAGTCATTGGGCAAACTGTTACTGGGTTTTTCATCAGCATTTTTTTAGAGGCAGCTCGGAGTCGGTATAAATGCCCGCGATATGAAAATAGACCCCTTTTTTTTGTTTCCCTTTTTAATTTAATTCCAATCTATACCAGGTAATATTATAAAGAGGTATAGTTTGTGAGGTTGTATAGAGTAATCTCTGAATATACTGAACTGATTTTGATTTTTTTTTACAAATATAAAACCACGTTATTTGTGAGTGTCATAGGCTATATATTTATGTTTACCGCCCAACGAAGTGGGCAGGGTTCTGCTAGTAATGAATAAATACATATTTTTGAGGTAACGATAGCTATCAAGTCTGCTTAATCCGATCCAGCCTGTCCGTTCCTGTCCTCCCACCAGCGAAGCCCTAAGCCGAGGTCCGTACCCCACAGGGGGTGCCCTTAGCGTGTAGTCGCTATTTTATAAGTTTTATGCCCTAGCTGGAGGCCTTAATTTATTGAGGCAGCCACAGGAAAGCCCGGTTAAGCAGCTGACAACCTCGTAGGTTGACCTGCTATATGTTATAAAAAAAATCGAATTGAATTTGTAATGCTGGCTTGATCAATAATGTTTTGTTATTTTAATGTTCACATATCTCGGGAAGACCTACGAGGGGCCAGAGCCAAGTCGTATAGGCCCGTTAGGCAATTTGGAATGAGGCACCAATTGACGATTATCCGTGTTTGTACTATGCAACTGCATGAAAGACCACCCCCGGTTAGTTCAGGACTATTGCAGAACATGGAAACAAAATATATTGGGCTGTGGGTTTGGGAGGCTATAGTGGATTGGTTACCTAGAACTATGGAAGATTTTTTTTAAGTATTCATGCAACTCACGCTCTCCAGCTGGCGGCGCGTCTCCAGAATCCTCCTGTTGAGCTCCTCGCGGCGGCGCGCGGCCTCGGGCTCCAGCGCGCGTGCGCGCGGCGCCGGCAGCGGCCGCGCGCACGCCGCCGCGCCCGCCGCGCCCGCCGCGCCCGCCGCGCCCGCCGCGCCGCGCGACAGGTGCATGGCCGACAGCGACGTGTTGCCTGCGGAGCACAAGGATCGGTTCTCAATTTTGCGCAACGCAAAAATATCAATGTCTTGAAAGTTGAAATGGGCCGCCGTGACTTTAATTCAGTCAGTAGAAAATTATTATACCCAAGTTATAAAAACAGCTACATCAATCGACAACTAACAACTTAAAAATGTCAAAGTTTAAAATCAACGTTTTCGTACTAGGATTTTACGAATCAAAACTCAAACTTAACGCTTTATTTCTATTATATTATTTATACAACATGTAAAAAAACCCTGCCCGATCTGTGAGGGTGTTGTTAACGACCCGCGCGTCCTATCCAATGGCGTGGCGATGAGCGAAAACGGTGAATTGTACAATTCCAATGAATGGGCGATCAAAATTTGGTGATAATACGAGTTTTGTGTTTTACTGGCGTATTAAAAAAAAACAAAGTCATTTATAGTTACGAAACAAGCTGTCTAGTGTGGCCTGGTCTGTCCACTTGACGAAACAGTCATTAGTTTACAATCACTTCATAGAAACTTTTTGTTTACAAGATTTGTTTATGTAACGCGACACCCTGCCGCGCGGTACAAAAAATGTTCAAGGACGTGCGGGCCACTGAGAGTATTTATGTGGCAATTTTCAGGAAATAAAAAGCTGAAAGGTGTCATGGATGGAGGTGTGGATGGAACGAAGTTATGGAATGAACCTCACAAAGGCATGCCACTAATTAGTACCTGAGGTCGCTCACAGATGGCGTTATAATAAAAAAATATTATGAAATGAACCTCACAAAGGCATGCCACTAATTAGTACCTGTGGTCGCTCACAGATGGCGTTATAATAAAAAATAAAAAGTGTCGTTGCAACTTTTGGTCCCAATTTTTTCCGTCTAGCCCCCTAGCCCTAAAAAAAACCATTGAAGTTATGTTATTGCAGTACGTAGCCTATGTGCCCCTTTCGGATCGGACAGGATTCTTTTTACATACTGTAGATATTTTTTATTTGTAAAATCCTTATTTTTCAAATAGAGTTAGAAACATTGTAATGCCTGTTTCAAAGCGCCTATTTTAAATAAAGTACATAATACAAGTCAGCTCACCCGCAGTAAGCGTGGCGTCCATCTCGGCGCCACTGAGGCTGTCGAAGGCCGACTTGAGGTACTTCTCGCGCCGCCCCGCCGTGTCCAGCGACTCGCACGAGCCCGACAGCGGGTTGCGCTCCGTGTTGTCGCCGGACGGAGTTGACACCTGTACGAAAAAGAAACAGAAATATTTTGTTTTATTTTTCAGTATATTTAAAAAGAAATAATAAAAATATGCTTGACTTTTAAAGAGAGCTTCTCGACATTCAAAATTCAAAAGCAATTTATTCAAACTAGGCTGAGAATCAGCACTTTTCATCACAGCCCGCCCTTCACCACTTCCTAGTGCTTTAGCTGGGAAGAAGTGGCGCAACAAACTCCCCAGCAGCACTGCTGTCTGTTCAGTTTGTAAAAAAAAAATGATTGTATATAATAGTTGTAGTAATGCAAAATAATTCACATTACGCAACACAAAACATAATTCAGTCCGTCAGTCAGAATTCAGTACAAAATTGGGATGAAATCAGTCACCAGATTTTTTTAAACAGGATCTTAAAACGTTATCAAACAAAATAGCGTTACGTTAGTAACGATATTTCTACCATTCTACCCGGATCGTAACTAAAATAATAGTTGAAAATTTCATTCAAATAGATTTTCGTTATATTGCCAAGAAATTCGTTCGTAAATGGTTACTGGAACTATACATAACGCACGCTATTTTGAGTAACGTTTCGTATAGTCCCTGCTTTTAATGTCATAACGGGTAGTCAGAAGCCTGAAAATCTTACCACGTGGTATCGCGTAACACAGTAACTGGGTTCTGTAGGTCAGACAGTCAGTCGCTCCATGAAAAGTACTGGTATTCAGCTGCATCCAGATATACTGGAAACCGACCACAATATAGTTGGGAACAGGCAGGCAGATCCTTACCTCGTCGTCATCAGAGTCCACGGGCGTGCCGCTGAGCTTGGCGTGCGGCGACGGTAGCTCCAGTCTCGTCTCACCCGTCCAGCGCTTCGAGCGACGCATGGACTCGCGCAGTTCGTCCGCATCCATCGCGTTCACCATGAACTCTCTGTGGAAGGAAAGTTGTAATCATAAGGTTTTGTATTCTGTAGGTCGAGACTGCTTCGTTGGTCTAAACCAGGGTTCGGCAACCTTCTGAGACGAAAAAGCCAAAAGTTACAATTTACAAAATTTCCCAGTTTTTAAAGAGCCACTTTTACCTAGTATTTACTAAATTTGATTTTTTATTTAATATAGGTAAACGACCATACGAAATAATATTTATTCATATAAAAACAAACAAATGCAAACAAAAAAACATAATTATAGTATTAAATAAACATATAACAGCTAGAATAATATAATTACAGCTATTTCGTAATAGATAGTTACATCAATAGGAGCCAATTGGACTTGCATGCATTTTGAAAGTTTGGCTAAATCTGGCTCATAACTATATTTTTTACGTATGGAACTGAGGAGCCGCAACTTTATATCGAAAGTGCCGCAGGTTGCCGACCCCTGCTCTAGACACTAGGCCGCGCAGCAGTCGAGACACTAAGGCCAGGCGCGCACTAGCGGCCAGGTCGCGAGATACATACATTAGTATGAAATCGCCAGGTGCGCGTGCTCCAGCACGCGCACCTGGCCGTACGCGACCAGCGGCCCCACCGACTATTCTCTGGCCGCTGCGGCCTGGCCGCTAGTGCGCGCCTGGCCTAAGAGGTCGCAAGCGCAACAGCTGCGCATGTGGGAAGTTTCAAGTGCAACTCACCCGGGCGTCTCATCATCATTGTTGCCGGGGTAGTAGGTGGTCCTGTTGCCGCGTTCCGATGACGAGGTCCGTTCTCCATCGGATATGTCCTCGATATCACCGTCATGTTCCGTCGACTCTTGATCCTGATGAGTGGATGGACAAATATGGATTTACTACTACATTGAACGGCCGATTTTTTTATTCTTCAGAAAACTTTTATCTGAGAAATAATAATTGCTGTCAACTCCAAAGTTTGACAACAGAATGATGTTTAAAATATGTTCAGCGCATAATTTATTTACTGATTTGTAAGGCAAGCGGGCCTTAAAACAATTAAATACATATGAATATTAAAACAAAAACTTTGTACGATTCAAAATTCAAACAAAAAAGAAGTAAATTATTAAATAAAAACAAAAAATAATCCGCACCTCGTACTTAAAACTGCCGAGCGACGAATCGTCGGTGTGATGTCGCGTCCGCGTCTCAGTCGCGCGACTTTTCGACAAATTAATCGTAACCTAACGTCGACAAACATAAAATAACATAAATATGTGTGGTGTACATAAATAGTGTTACAATGATGAATAATTATGTTTTGCAAGGATTTACTTTTGTCATACTTGTACTAGTATATAAACGGCTTTATCTGTAGTTTTCAAACGAAACTCAAACTTATTTCAATTAAACCATTTACAGGCACTTTTGAATTGTCAAGGAGTTTTTCAGTCAGAAATACACTGACGAAAAACTTATCATGAAATATTACCGACACCACGCAAGATAGATTTCTTGAAGTCAAAAGCAACATTAAAGTGTTTTTAATAGAGCATAAAAAACACCTGTAAAACTGTATTCAAGATTTTTTTTTACTTTATGTAGCTAACTTGTGCGGTTTAGGAGATATTTAGACTTTTTGGCCCTTGGCAAGTGGCTTTTTATAGTGCTCATCAATGTATGAAGATAGTTGTCCATTCCAAAGCGGTATCTTTTTTGATAGCGCTAATAAAGATAAGGGAGAGAACAAATGATAGTAATAATCATCGGTCCATAAAAATGACATTCAAATCTTCATAGTCAAACTATTTCATCATCTTTAACCCAATTTATTTGGGGTCGACGCGACATGCCTTCAAAAGTAAAACTATTTATAAAGCCAAAAATTACAAAGAAAAGAGAATTGGATTTATGCCAAAATGTAGTTTCCTATTTATTATAATTTTGAAAAAAAATATCAAAGTATAATAATTATTCTTCATCGTGACACACGCAAAAACTATTATAAAATTGCGTGTAAATATGCAGTATGATTCAGTCAGAAACACTTATTAATCATGTACAAAATGAGCTTGGAATTTAACTTCAATAAAATAATTAAATGTTTTCACTAATGATTACTTTTTTCCAGAATTCTTGACGGAATCATAATTTTTTTTATTAATGATTACAAATTGTTACAGCGGACATACAAAAGCACACAAAAATGTAGTAGAAAAAACATGCGATCACCATGCAGTACGGTCCGAATTCTTTAATACGACGAACAGCCTGTTCGAAATTATCAGAACTAAGAATTTTATATCAATTGAATAAAATCCTTGTTTGAATAGCGGTTTTTATGTACAGACGCCAGCACATCAAGTTACTACAATCTGTCAAATTTCTTTAATAGATTTTCAACTTTATTGCTGAAGAATAAGGTTCAATTTTGATTGGGAAAATTTGACGGATTGGAGTAGGTTGATGTGCTGGCGCCTGTACTATGTTCATTCTAAAACACTCTTTGTATTATTGAGTTATATATATATATATTTTTTTTATCAAACTCTGCTGTCTATGTTTTGACGCTGACTGTACAATGCTAAAAATATGCTAAAATAAAAGCAGTTTTAAAGTAATTTAAACACAAAAAATTAAATTAAACGCAAGCGCAAATAAACTAGTCTGAAGCAATACACTATTATTATAAAATTACTTATATCTTTACATTTAAATACGGCACTTCTTTTATTTCTGATTTTATTTTAAACGATTTAACTAACAACTTCCATAAAAACTAAAAAATTGCTAAAATTTTTCTCTTGTGAAATAACAAAAAAAAACCAATGAACGAAACATCACACAAGCACAAACAAAAATATACAAAAATAATGAGTTGCATTTCGTTAACAAAAAAATGATTCTAAAGGATGTATTTTTGTTTTGTAATAACTAACGAAAAATGAACGTAAAAAAGCGAAAAAATACGAACAAAACATGACAAATAAAAAAAATGCAAAAAAAACCTTTTCCACCCTTGGCGAGATCGTGAGAATTTCGTATGTCTTTCTCATTCTCGCATCGAAATTCCTGAATAAGGCTTCAACGCGAGGCAGCTGGGATAAGTTCAGCGATTTCGGCCTCTAGTCAAAGTTAACCACAACCATAGTGAATGGCTTATTTTTTATTTATTTTACCCTTTGAATTAAATCCCACATCGTTCTGAAGCTAAGGCTTTGTAAGTTAAAAAAAAACGAAAAAAAAAAATAAGGAAACAAAACCCAAGACCATTTTTAATAGTGTGAGATCAGGGCAAAAAATAAAGAAAAAATAAAAATTAAACCATTCACAAAATGTAAAAAAAGAAAAAATGTTACAAAAATAGGAAAAAATGGCGAAGTATCATGGAGTTTGTCTAAAACCAAAAAGAAATAGTTTACAAAACACGTATGTAGGTGAAACACAGTGAACATAAAAAAGCCTGTGTAGCAATAGATAATTCTATGCTGTTTTGCCTGATCTCTAGAGAATGGCCTGCCTTACCATAGGTCACTTCATCCACAAACTGCACCATACTTCACAAGAATATTAACATAAAAATACAGTCAACAGCAAAAGTCGGTCTACTTCTGAATGCACGTTAAATAATAAAAAAATATTTCTATACTAATATTATAAAGAGGAAAGATTTTTTGTTTGTTTGTTTGTTTGTTTGTTTGTACCGAATAGGCTCCGGAATTACTGGTCCTATTTAAAGAATCCCATTTATCGAGTAAGGCTATAGGCTATATATCATCACGCTAAGACCAATAGGAGCGGAGTACCAATGAAGAATATTTCAAAATCGGGTTTTTTTTTTTGCGTTACCCCAAAGTAACTATTCCACGCGGACGAAGTCGCGGGCAGAAGCTCTAGTATTTAATAAAATAATGGCTGACTCCACCATAACAATAGGGATAATGCTTGGGTAAAAAAATAGAAACTCTATTTAGTCCGAGTCAGTTAATAAAAAAATATTTGAAATGTATTTTTTGCTTTATCATACTAATAAAAAATGACTTAGATAAAACGTATTAAAGTTGAGGAGTGGGGGTCGCTACGTCACAAGTAAGTATAAAATCTACATACTCGTGACGTCATGGCAAATTTTAACTCAATGTATCGCCGGAATCTTTCGATTACGTAAAAAAAGAAAAAACTACGTGTCCAATATTTTTTAATAATCATTTGTATTGTCATCATCCCTATTTTTTATCTGAACAAGCGATACCGCTATTAGAAGATTCCAAGATTACATAATACTGAACATTACTTACTTCATAAATTAAAAAATAAAACGCCCCATCCAATAGATAAAACATTACACGATTATTTTAAACTTTTGCTGCCGACTGTACACATAGAAGACGAGGTCACCAAACTACCAACACCATACCATCAACCATGTCAGTGATTACATAATACCATGTTAATAACGATAACACACTGAGTATTTTGAGCTGCAGAAAGAAATTACCACAACAGTACGCTTAGCATGACCATAAAGCTCAAAACACGTGTCGGGCGCGGGTCGGGACGGGAGTACGACGGGCTTAAATATTTTGTAATTCCATGTATTATATGGATGTCATCACGCCAAAAGCGTGCGCGGCTCCCGCTCCCGACCCGCTCCGCGCCCGACCCGCGCACGCTTTTCGTGTAATACTAGGAATTACAGTTTATACAAGCCCGCCGTACTCCCGTCCCGACCCGCGCCCGACACGGACCTGCCCCCCAATTACGCAATGCACGATCAATTTTAAATTGAAACCAATTGAAAAAGATTGCCAGTCCATTGCTTCTTAATTTCGACAAAAAAAATCTGCTCAATTTTTTTTGTCGAACTTATGAAGCAATGGACTGGCAATCTTTTTTAATTGGTTTCAATTTAAAATTGATCGTGCATTGCGTAATTGGGGGGCAGGTCCGTGTCGGGCGCGGGTCGGGACGTAATTAGGGTGCTGCTTTGTGTGTGTTTTGAGCTTAATAGAAATGGGTTTTGTCGACAGAAGAATAGATTAAATGACAGATAAACAGTCACAATCTGTCCTTGTCTATTCTTCCGTCGATAAAACCCGTTTTTATGGTTGTCATGCTACGTGTCCTGTATGGATGACTGAGACAACGCTCTGCAAAGCTATTTATTATTCAACTATATTGTTTTTCAACTACTAACTCTACATTAGCAATTAAATACTCAGCGTGTCTTACATAAAATTGTAACTATGGGGATAATGTCGACACGAAACAGGAACATTGTATGTACCGTTTTGTAAATAAAATATTATATACTTTGTAAATCAGAGCTTGATTCCCGTCAAAGAATAGTTTAGAATGGAACAAAATTCTGTTCAGCAACCAATAATTTCCGTTTTACGTGAGGAAAGGACAATGAAAAAAAAACCGTTTCATACATTTTGATCGACTTGATATTGCAACTTTGTATGAAACAGCTGATTAATTTTTCGATATTACTGACTCGGTCTCATTGTAAACGTTTTTCATATTAATGAGTGCTATAGTTTGGAGAGCGGCCTGCACTGGCCCCCCGTGCACATAGCAAAGGCGCGGTACAGCGGTGCCAGTCAAACTATAACATCAGCCTCAAATATATTTTACAACATTTTATTGTACCTTTTATATAATGTTTTCTAGACACAGCTAATATATAAACTGACGACACGTGCAATATCCCCATAGTCACTTACCGACACACACACATATTCTAGAGTTTTTTTTTAACAAGTCTTATCTGGTAAACAAACACGGGGAGTTTTCACATCAATGAAGGGTCAATGAAGATAAAAATTTACTGCTGTCAGTAATTTTTGAAGTGAAAATTTCTTTAGGCGCGTTGAACACTTTTTGGGTGAACAAAAATCATGGAACTCGCGTCATCGTCACCGAAGGCGCGTTGAGCACTTTTTTGTTGACAGCGCAATCTGTTTTATTTATTTGGAATTTTTTTAATGGAGCTTTCGTTCTTGTACTGACAGCAAGCCGCATAAATTCCTGATATTTTCGTTAGATGGCGTTACTTAGTTTTCACTTCTATCGACAGTCCCCAAAGACTGCCCCGCATGTTTTTTCACCATTCAAAAAACGGTGTAAGTTAGGTATGAATGTCTTGGATCTTTCTCAGAAATAAATACAGAACGATCTACGAATTACAACAAAAACTGCTTTGAATTGCATTTATTTTTCACAATGAAAAAATCTCATTACGCCATTTTGTTTACCAAATAAGACACGTACAGTACGTGGCTATAAATACGACACATCAAGCTTTAGAAAGAGTCACACAGATATTAGTGACAGAGACAACGCTCTACAAAGCCGAACTCATTCTAAAACTCGACATGTTTGAATAGCCGCGTACTGTACAGTAAAATGCACTCTACCCACATACACATAAGACACTAACCTGCTTAACACTGGTCTGATCTTTCCGCTTCTCTATATAACGTGTGTCGGTGCCGCTGTCTAGAGAACTGTCCTTAGACCCATCTGAGTCGCCGCGTTTTTCTGTGGAAGTTGATAAACTTGTCAATTAAATTGGGGTTTTAAGTCGTGTGCAGTTGGGTGTCTTTTACAATAACAATATAAGTTAGTCAACGGCTAGTAGTAAGTGCGTTTGCCGACCGCCGATGGCACCACGGACTTCTGTATAGCAATACAGAAGCCCACCTAAAAATAAGTGTTTACAGAAGCATCGCAGACATGTTGCTACAACACAGAGATAAAGCTAAAATGCCGTATGTGCCTGCAATCACATGCCTCAAACTGAGACACAGTTAGGGCGCGCGCACTTTAGATGCGTTTTCGTACGAATTTCAATAAAAAGAAGAAGAAAAATAAAAAGTAAGTTTCCAAGTAAAAATCCCAGCACGCAGACTGAGTGCGACTTATAGCCTGCGCAGACGACGGATCTTTGTTCGCGGACTTTTTGTCCGCTTTAATAGATCGCTTACAACTGTATTGAGTAACGCTAACGAGGGATTAAAAGTATCGCGTACAAAAGATACAATTGTAAGCCATCTATTTTAGCCCGCAGACGACGGATTTTTGTCCGCGGACAAAAATCCGTCGTCTGCGCAGGCTATTAAGGTCATAGCACACATATCAACTCTGAAAGGGATCGGCACCGTATCGCCTTTCGCCTCGCCGTCAAACAGGCGCCAACGCTGACATCAGGTTAGTCATTAACCATACGCAAGAAAGACTACAAATTAGCATCCACTGGTACGTTTTGTTTACATTTTCATCAGTTATTTTTGGAACAGAATATAAGCGTGACATCTCACCGGTGTTGGGGTTGATCCTCGCGGCCCACTTGCCGCGCGCGGGCGGCTCGGGCGCGGGCGCGGGCGCGTCGCCGGGCGCCAGCGCGTCGCCGAGGCTCTTCTTGGCCCACGTGGGCAGGCGGCCGATGCGGAGCCTGGAGGTGGACAAATGTTTTATGAATATACATATAATTAGACATGCAGTTTCTGGGAAGAAAATATCGACGTGTCAGACTAAACGCAAGTCAAATAATCCGATTGGCTGTCAACCAATACAACAGTTTACGGGCGCTTGACAATTTGTTAAGAACGTTTATTCTGAAAGTGGGCAACGTCGCAAATATTTATGTCAAATATTTCGCTGTTTTGAATAATTTGGCAATATTACTGTATGGAAATAAGAAATGTGGCTGATTGGAGAACTAGAATATTGATTATAAAATGCAATAATTAATATCGTAACACAGAATATTTATTTTTAGATGAAAGTATTTGGAACACCCAAAACCACCCCACACCCAAAACGGGTACCACATCAAATTGAGTGTCATCATTGCATTTCATTTTAAATATTCTAGTTCGCTAGTTAGCCACATTTCTTATTTCTATACAGTAATATGAGCTCAAATGTCCGAAAGACTGATGCAGTTCGATAACAATTAAAATTTTATTGTGTCTCATTTGTGACAGTCGAGCGGAAATTAATCAAAGCAGGTAAATATTTGACAGCTGTTTGCGACGTTGCCAACTTTTAGGATCAACGCGCGGATGTAATTGTAAAATGCAATTAAATGTAATTTTCTATACCTACAAAATTTGTACGGCGTTATGGGCAAAACATGGACGCACACAACATCTATTCAATACCTTGCATGTCTGATTAATCAGTTTATGTAAACGCATGTTTGACAAATAAATGATCTTTATCTTTTTTATCTTTTAACGCTCTTAAAATTTTTGCGTTGAGTTTCTTTTCAGAAACCGGGCGAGAATCTCTTTGATCGACACAAATCTTTGACAGTCGTTACGGGTAGTAAGAAGTCTGACAACCAGTCTTACCAATGGGTATCGTGCTACCCAGTAACTCGATATGGGAGGTCAGATACAGTTGTAATAGCAATCATGTCATTTCGTTTAAAATCGGTTTTTATTTCTATTAAATGATTGATCTTTTATATAGATTCTTTTCGATTTTGTGAATGTGAGAAAGCTGTAGGCTCTAATGGACTGTAGATTTGTTGACCATCTTCTATTTTGTTAAGTACTTGGTACTTGTTGAAAGACCTACACTGTCCTCGCATACCTAATAACACTGTTATTTGAAAATATTGTAAAAGCCAATTATTTTTTAAAAGAGTAACCGTGGAGTTTCTTGCCGGCCCTTCTCCATAGGAAACGACCAATTGGAACCGTCCGTAGCTTCTGACGTTTCAGTGCCCATGTAGGTTTATGTGAAATAAAATATATTGAATTTTGAATTTGGCAGTCGGTCCATGTAAAAAATCGATATTCAGCTGCAATTGGTAAGACTGGAAGCCGACCCCAAATAGGAAAATATTAAGCAAATGATGACTAAATAATACGACGTGTACTTACGTATAATCAGGTACAACAGGCGTGCCGAACTTGTTCTCTTCGTAGGGCAACTCTCGCGGCGGCGACCCGAAGTGAGAGTCACTCTCGCTGTCCAGGCCAGACATGCCGTTACTCGGGGCAGACACTTTTCTGTTCACAAAACAATAAGAGTTTGTATTAGTACAAGATTTAATTCAACATCAATGTTTATGTTTTTAAATGAAAAGTATTACTTATTGTAGCGGTTACACCGCCACATACGAACTACGCAGCAATGACATGACGTCACACAATTCCTGCATCGCGCAGTTAGAGTTTACCGAACGAAAAACATAGATAAGACTATCCGAAATCAACTTACGGACAGTTGCCCGCCAGATATAACACCCGTCTGGTTGGAGGATCCTCCCTTTTCAATAGAGGAAGTGAACTTACCAATTAAACATATCAATTATCTATACTTATAATAAAACTAAAGAGTTTGTTTGTTTGTTTGAACGCGCTAATCTCTGAAACTACCAGCCGGATTAGAAAAATTCTTTTTGTATTTGATTACGCAATTCTTAAGGAAGGTTAGTATATATATGTAAAATCACGCATGGTGACGACCATGTCGTGCGCACGCGCCACACGAACATATCTGTATACTCACTTGCCCTGCCGGATGGCCTGCTGCGCCAGGCGCGCGCGCATGGTGACGACTATGTCGTGCGCACGCGCCACACGAACATATCTGTATACTCACTTGCCCTGCCGGATGGCCTGCTGCGCCAGGCGCGCGCGCATGGTGACGACCATGTCGTGCGCACGCGCCACACGAACATATCTGTATACTCACTTGCCCTGCCGGATGGCCTGCTGCGCCAGGCGCGCGCGCATGGTGACGACCATGTCGTGCGCACGCGCCACACGAACATATCTGTATACTCACTTGCCCTGCCGGATGGCCTGCTGCGCCAGGCGCGCGCGCATGGTGACGACCATGTCGTGCGCACGCGCCACACGAACATATCTGTATACTCACTTGCCCTGCCGGATGGCCTGCTGCGCCAGGCGCGCGCGCATGGCGACGACCATGTCGTGCGCACGCGCCACACGAACATATCTGTATACTCACTTGCCCTGCCGGATGGCCTGCTGCGCCAGGCGCGCGCGCATGGTGACGACCATGTCGTGCGCACGCGCCACACGAACATATCTGTATACTCACTTGCCCTGCCGGATGGCCTGCTGCGCCAGGCGCGCGCGCATGGTGACGACCATGTCGTGCGGCACGCGCCACACGAAGATACAGCCGTCGCCCGACGCTGAGATCAGGTGCTGGCAATCCGGGGTGAACCTGAGGACATAACATAATTATTATAGCATACGCAAAAGTAACTTGGAATAACGCAAAAGGTTGGTGACAAAAAAAAGTCGGGAGGTGTCGTGGGACACCGGTGGGAACGAAGTTCTTTTAGCTGCATATTAAATATTAATACAGAGCCATCTAATATAATTTTTAACAAGGCTAAAAATCTTTCTATATTAGATGGCTCTGAATTATAAAACAATAACATCTGACATATTAGCTGACGTATATAAATGATATGACTTTGACTTCGACGACTTCAACTTTGACTTTGACTTTGACTTCGACCTCGACTTCGACTTTAATTTGTAAAACTTTTCTTAAATACATAAAAAATTGTCGTTACAACTTTTGGTCTTAAACAAAAGTGTCGTTACAACTTTTGGTACTAATTTTTTCCGTCTAGCCCCCTTTCGCAACGCGCAAAAGGGAACTTCGTTCCAAAAAAAAAAAAAAAAAAATACACAATTTAAGAACAGAACGCGGCAGCATTAATATATTGCTAAAACGGACCACAACTGGCCATGATATCTCAGTAAATCTCAGCAAAAACACAAAAAAAGACGGCCGAATTGAGTTTTTGAGCAAGTTCTGATATTGAAACCGGTTTACACTAGCTAATACCTAGCGTTGCGTATAAAAACAGGTGTCTGTGTACTCACTTGAGGCCGGTGACGATCTCGGAGTGGCCGTACATAGTGGCCATGCACTCGCCCGAGTAGTAGTCGTACACGCTCAGGATCTTGTCGGTGCTGGACGTCGCCAGGTAGATACCGCTGTTGTCTAGCGCTACCTGTGAAGAATGGAAGATGCGTTTATACAGGGTGTTTTGTAGAAGGATTGACACGATTTTTTGCGGGATAAGGAGTGACATTTACTAGCGCACAAAATTGTTTTATTATTTATTTTTATAATGTAAAATGTTCGTACGTTTAACAGCATTTTAAGACTGGAAATACATATTTAAGCCATTTTAGAACCCTATTGGATGTATATTAAATGTGCATTGTAAATACCTATAACATCAAAAGTTATTATGTTCTATTACAACCACAAACAAAAAAGATATGACGACATGAATTTTAACATAATTATCTCTATTACTGTACCACATAAAACATAGTTTCTATGGTTGAAAACCTACTTGAAGAAATAATTCAAAAGATATTCGTGTTTGGGTGGGTACTTTAGCCTAATGTTATACTAGAGTAGAGGTTTACCTTGATCAGCGTTCCGTCCTCAGCCGTGGTACCTCTGAACGTCTTCGTATGTCTACCGTGAGCGGCGCTGTACACACGCACGTTACGGTCCTGAAATTAAACAATACACATAAAAATACTAAAATAGAAACAGTACAAATTAATGTAAGAACTGAGTTCCAAGAGAATATATTAACGTTTTGTGTAAAACCGTTTAGGAAGTATTTTGATGAACCTTCCGCATCACCTAACATGATACTAAACAATTCTTTCGAAAACTTATTGATTTATGACAGGTCTTCTTATGAAGGAAAAGAATGAATGAATTAGATGCACCGATCCCAGCGTCGTTTTGCAATTGCACCAAGATTTGCCCTACCCCCTGGAGCCTCATGTTGCATGGGGCTACAGAGGGCATTGCATATCAAGGAGTAGACTGGGTGGCGCGGTAATGGTAAGGAAGACGTGCCCTTAGACTATGGGAGGATTTGCGAGCCGTACTGGATATGCATCCTTGAGTAGGCAATGGACTAGTGGAGAGACGGGTGATGTTTATCTATGGATGGGCATCTTTTAACCACATCGCCGAAGAATGCGCAAAAAAACAAAAAATTTTGGAACACTGAACTGTACATTAATCACACACATATTAATTATAGTTTAAAGTTATTCCAATAAATTATAAATACAGCTTACAAGATGTGTGGATTTATAATGAGATCCACTCATGACTACAGGCTGACCTCTTTAGCAGATCCCTGAAAGATATGGAAAGATCTCACCAGATTAGCCTGCAAAGGGTAGTAACCCTTTGCAGGCTAATCTTTTGAATCTAGTGAGAGGCAGTTATTCCCTCGTATGCACTGGACTACTCGCCTGAGACCCATTTTTATACTGATTTAATTTATTTTTGGCGACTAAGTCACAACCACAGCAAAACAAAAAAAAACCCTTCTATTTCGATGCGCGGCTTGTAGCTCAAACTTGCAACATCACTTTATGACGGGCATTCTTAACAAAAAAAAAATTGACTTTAACCTTAAATATCTCCATAAACATTCAAAACCATTCCCAGTTATGATTCGGTACCAAAAAAAGTATCGCAATTAAAACAGGAAGAATACGTGACGGTCGGCTTGGTAGTATGTTGGTGACATAAAATCCCATCGAGCACTTTCACCCTTATCCCCTTAGCAATAAGGTGCAGAGCCACGCTCGCGCCCGTACCTGGCACGCGGTGAGGATGTGCCGGCCGCCCGCGTCCACCTCCATGTCGTACAGCGTGGTGCGGCCCGACACGTTCTGTCCGCGCTGGAACTGGTAACCGCCATCTTGACTCTGGAAATATGGTTCAAAATATTTATATCTCAGTGATCAACATTTTCGTAAGGTAATCGTACTATAATTATTAGAGATGCCGCGAATACTCGCCAAGGGCGGATCCAAGACTTATTTCTGGGAGGGGCACATGGGTCAGACATATGAGAAGCGTCTCCCATATCTTCTATTGCACTATCCTGTTTTTGGGATTCATTATTTTTCTATGGAGGCATGCCTGAAGATGCCTACTTCTTCAGCGTTCAGCATTGAAGCAATGTCTTGATTGATATGCATTCAGGCCATTCCATCCGGGCGATTCGATTTTATTTTACTTAAACCGTTTGGGAGGGCACGTTCCCCTGTGGCCCCTGGATCCGCCATTGATACTAGCTATTATTCGGTATTCAGCATTACTCGAATTTGTTTTGTTATTTGTCGCATACCGAATAATAGTGTCTATTATTCGAAATTCGGCGAATAGTTGTCTAAATAAAAATAAACTTTTAATGAACAGAAAAACTATGTTGAAGATAATTAGTTAGGCTTTTTAATTAATAATTTAATATTTAAAGCCTAGAAAGGGGCAGATTGTGGGATCAAGTCGTTTGCGCTTTTTTTTTATAAATCAAACCTGCATCAGATAATAAATAATACATAAACATAACATAACTTCACGCCTTGTTTCCCCGAAAGGTTGGGCAGAGGTGTATCTGTAGCAGCTACACCCACATTTCGCCAGTTGTGTTTAAGTCCCATGTAATAGGGGGCGAGCCGATTGCCATCAAAATAAATAATATAGAATATATTTTTTTTTTTGTATTCCGTTTTTTATATCGAGTAATAATGGCGAGTATTCGACTATTCGCCACAAGGAATGGCGATTAATTGGTATTCGACTATTCGCTACAACAACTATTCGCGGCATCTCTAATCCCTATCTTTCTACCGAACCCTTCCAGGTATAGAAGCGTGATGCTATGTACACTCACATGGCGCAGCTGTCGGAACAGTATCGTCTTGTCGGCGCCGCACGAGACCATCTGCAGCCCCGCGCCAGAGCTGAGGAACCGGACTGCCGTGATTGAGGACGAGTGCTCGTCCAGGGTCTGCATTATCTGGTAACCCTGGAATGGTGGAGAGGAATGTCAGTTAATCAGTTTACATGATAAAATTAATTCATTGGGAAATAAACAAGTTGTAAAAAAGAATTTCAAGAAGGATGTTGACAGGGAAGAAAATCAATTTAGTCCGTCAGTCAGATAATAAAAAAATATTAGACATGTAATTTTTTTTTTATACTTTAGATAAAACGCATTAAAGTTGGGGAGTGGGGGCTCGTTACGTCACAATTCAGTATAAAATCTACCGGCGAGTGACGTTATGCCACATGTTAACTCAATGTATTACCGTAATTTTTTATTACGTAAAAAAAAAATAAGTGTCTAATATTTTTTTATAATGAGTACGTACGAGTACGGTCAACTGCACGTCCATAAAAAAAAATTACATTAATATCGTTTTTATTTCGTTGTAGAAAACAGTTTTCGTAGTACTGGTAGTTGAATGTACTCGTAAATATAATAATAATAATTCCTTTATGCGCGCCGCCACGTGGCCAGCGTGCGGCAATGTTGGCAGGAGCGGTCTCAACAGGGCCCTATATTTTAAAGTGTAACTCACCCGGTCCACTTGGAACACGTGTATGAGCCGGTCGCGCGAGGCCGAGGCCAGCAGCCGCGGCCGCTCGGCGTACTCCAGACACAGCACCTCGGCGTCGTGCGCCTCCAGCGTGTGCAGCAGCGTGAGTGCCTGCGCCAGCGCAGCGATGTGACAGGAGTGTAACTCACCCGGTCCACTTGGAACACGTGTATGAGCCGGTCGCGCGAGGCCGAGGCCAGCAGCCGCGGCCGCTCGGCGTACTCCAGACACAGCACCTCGGCGTCGTGCGCCTCCAGCGTGTGCAGCAGCGTGAGTGCCTGCGCCAGCGCAGCGATGTGACAGGAGTGTAACTCACCCGGTCCACTTGGAACACGTGTATGAGCCGGTCGCGCGAGGCCGAGGCCAGCAGCCGCGGCCGCTCGGCGTACTCCAGACACAGCACCTCGGCGTCGTGCGCCTCCAGCGTGTGCAGCAGCGTGAGTGCCTGCGCCAGCGCAGCGATGTGACAGGAGTGTAACTCACCCGGTCCACTTGGAACACGTGTATGAGCCGGTCGCGCGAGGCCGAGGCCAGCAGCCGCGGCCGCTCGGCGTACTCCAGACACAGCACCTCGGCGTCGTGCGCCTCCAGCGTGTGCAGCAGCGTGAGTGCCTGCGCCAGCGCAGCGATGTGACAGGAGTGTAACTCACCCGGTCCACTTGGAACACGTGTATGAGCCGGTCGCGCGAGGCCGAGGCCAGCAGCCGCGGCCGCTCGGCGTACTCCAGACACAGCACCTCGGCGTCGTGCGCCTCCAGCGTGTGCAGCAGCGTGAGTGCCTGCGCCAGCGCAGCGATGTGACAGGAGTGTAACTCACCCGGTCCACTTGGAACACGTGTATGAGCCGGTCGCGCGAGGCCGAGGCCAGCAGCCGCGGCCGCTCGGCGTACTCCAGACACAGCACCTCGGCGTCGTGCGCCTCCAGCGTGTGCAGCAGCGTGAGTGCCTGCGCCAGCGCAGCGATGTGACAGGAGTGTAACTCACCCGGTCCACTTGGAACACGTGTATGAGCCGGTCGCGCGAGGCCGAGGCCAGCAGCCGCGGCCGCTCGGCGTACTCCAGACACAGCACCTCGGCGTCGTGCGCCTCCAGCGTGTGCAGCAGCGTGAGTGCCTGCGCCAGCGCAGCGATGTGACAGGAGTGTAACTCACCCGGTCCACTTGGAACACGTGTATGAGCCGGTCGCGCGAGGCCGAGGCCAGCAGCCGCGGCCGCTCGGCGTACTCCAGACACAGCACCTCGGCGTCGTGCGCCTCCAGCGTGTGCAGCAGCGTGAGTGCCTGCGCCAGCGCAGCGATGTGACAGGAGTGTAACTCACCCGGTCCACTTGGAACACGTGTATGAGCCGGTCGCGCGAGGCCGAGGCCAGCAGCCGCGGCCGCTCGGCGTACTCCAGACACAGCACCTCGGCGTCGTGCGCCTCCAGCGTGTGCAGCAGCGCGCCGCCGGCGGCCGCGTGCACCCACACGTTGCCCGAGCGGTCGCCCGACGCGATGTGCAGCCCGTCCAGCGACACGCGCACGCATCTGGGGGGACAGGGACATATACATCAAGATCGTTCAATGACTCTGGCGAGACTTTGCGGACAGCCATTATAAAACACAACAAACGACGTATATTTAGTAACCTAATCCGCTTAACTATTCTTAAAGAGTCATAAAGAACTCTGTAAGAAATCGACACGTGTTTCACCTCTCAACGAGGCATCCTCAGGATGACAATTTACCCCTTTACGGGGCACCGGTGTGGGCGCGTTCCTTGCGGTTGCGGCCAGCCCGCCAGTTGAACGTGTCCCAAAGGGTCATGGCCATTCGGATGGTCCGGGGATACCGTACGATCTCCGGTGAGGCGGCGAGCCTCCTTGCCGGAACGCCGCCATGGGATCTGGAGGCGAAAGTCCTCACCCACATGTGGGAGTGGCGCGAGGAGCTAAAACGCCGGGGTGTCACTCCGCTGCCGCGACAAGTCACGGCACAGCGGACAGAGCTCCGGAGGGATCTCATGGCGACTTGGAGTGTGCGATTGTCGCAACCCAGATTTGGGCACGCCACAATTGCGGCGATAAGTCCCCTCTTTGAGGAGTGGCTAGAGAGCACCATAGAAAAGGCAGGATCCTCCAACCAGACGGGTGTTATGTCTGGCGGGCAACTGCCCATATGTTGATTTCGGATAGTCTTATCTATGTTATTCGCTCAGTAAACTCTAACTGCGAGATGTAGGAATTGTGTGACGTCATGTCTTTTTGTTTCGTAATTTTTGTATGTGGCGGTCTAACCGCTACATCACTCCCCTCCGGAGACCGGAGGTCGATAGTGGGCTGAGTCTTGGATCTTGCGATGCTTCACAGTACCAGCTGTGGTTCCAGTGAGTCGGAACCGGGTGCCGCATAGTTCGCGGTGAGTCGGAACTGTCTGCGGTGATTCCCCAGTGAGTCGGGGTGGCGCTGCGTCGTCATCCAGTGAGTCGGATGTGGTACAGCGCCGGGTTGTGGCTGAGGGTGATGACCAGGAATGCGCGTTCGCTGCATGCTGGTGGTCAGGATACCCGTTAAAGCCGTGGGTGCTGGCTGGCTGTGTGACTCGCCTCACGAAAGCTTGCGGGAGTGATGATGATGACGTCACGCTGAAGTAGTTGCACGAAGGCTGCGTTGACGTTCATACTCGGGGTCACCAATTTAGGAGACATGACGTCACACAATTCCTACATCTCGCAGTTAGAGTTTACTGAGCGAATAACATAGATAAGACTATCCGAAATCAACTTATGGGCAGTTGCCCGCCAGACATAACACCCGTCTGGTTGGAGGATCCTCCCTTTTCTATGGTGGATGAGTGAACTTTACACCCTGTTCCTCATACCCCTAAACTTTTATCAAAAGAAAGAATCACTTTTTTAATATACCTCATAAGTTACAGTAAATATTTACAGAAATGATAGTGATACCACGTACCTACAAATTAATAGACACCAAGCATGCCAGGTGATTTTTTACGTACGTACAAGAAAACATACGGTGTTTTATTTATTTAATAATCAATAAAATAACAAAACCCATGCAATATACACAATTATTAAAACAGTTTTTTGTTTCTCTTGGAAAATTGACAGGTTCGCATTTACGAAGTGTCACATCTAGAGCGACGTCTTGTCTTTTTACATCCGATAAATTTAAATAATCATGTTACATACCTGACTCCAGTCTTATCATCGTACGACTTGGACTTATCCTTATCAGTCGTTAGATCGACGTCCTTCAGGAACTTTAGATCCGGGTCGATGTAGAAGACTTTATTTAGCTCCTGAAAATAATACAAAACGGCGATGTTCAGTTACAGGATACAAAAACGATGGATGAAATTCAAAAGGATTTCATTTCTGTCCAAAAATAAAAGTATTATTTTGCTTTATATTGTGCTAAAAGTAATAATGTCGCGTCAGTGGTCAAAATAAATGTCAAAATATAGGAGATTACGACTTTTCATTTAGTACGAGATTTCTAGAAGGATCATATGGCGCTTAAACGACATTGAAGTAGTGAAATTGATTTGCAAAATAATTTGAAAAAAAACGATCCTATTGCAACAAAACACGAGAGATTGAACGGCGTTAGTTCCTAAATTAGCCACGCGCCAAAGATTCTTGTCCAGCTACACGAACAAATTTTCCAATGTCTGTGACACGCCATCGTAATCATAGGAATGCGCGGCGAGGCGGGGGGCAGCGTTGACCAATGAGCGGCGGGCGGGACGCCACGCGCTGTGAGCGTTGACGAATGAGCGGGCTGAACTATCCCCCATGACCCGCGCACCGCTCGTACCTAAGGAGCGGAACAGCGGTCTCGGTAAAACTCGGTATATCAAAACTGGCAAAATCTACAATTACGATATCTAGCAGCTTTGGCCCCCTTGTGAAGACCGCAGGAATCCGCTGCATGCGAGAAACATAGGACGGACCGGTCGATGTGGCCACGTTTGGGGAGCCTATGTCCAGCAGTGGGCGTGTTTGGGCAGTAATGATACTCACATTGCTGTAGATGTTGGTGGGCGTGGGCGTGAGCTGCCACAGGCGCACGGTGTCGTCGCTGGAGCACGTGAGGAGCGTGCCCGGCGGCAGTAATGATACTCACATTGCTGTAGATGTTGGTGGGCGTGGGCGTGAGCTGCCACAGGCGCACGGTGTCGTCGCTGGAGCACGTGAGGAGCGTGCCCGGCGGCAGTAATGATACTCACATTGCTGTAGATGTTGGTGGGCGTGGGCGTGAGCTGCCACAGGCGCACGGTGTCGTCGCTGGAGCACGTGAGGAGCGTGCCCGGCGGCAGTAATGATACTCACATTGCTGTAGATGTTGGTGGGCGTGGGCGTGAGCTGCCACAGGCGCACGGTGTCGTCGCTGGAGCACGTGAGGAGCGTGCCCGGCGGCAGTAATGATACTCACATTGCTGTAGATGTTGGTGGGCGTGGGCGTGAGCTGCCACAGGCGCACGGTGTCGTCGCTGGAGCACGTGAGGAGCGTGCCCGGCGGCAGTAATGATACTCACATTGCTGTAGATGTTGGTGGGCGTGGGCGTGAGCTGCCACAGGCGCACGGTGTCGTCGCTGGAGCACGTGAGGAGCGTGCCCGGCGGCAGTAATGATACTCACATTGCTGTAGATGTTGGTGGGCGTGGGCGTGAGCTGCCACAGGCGCACGGTGTCGTCGCTGGAGCACGTGAGGAGCGTGCCCGGCGGCAGTAATGATACTCACATTGCTGTAGATGTTGGTGGGCGTGGGCGTGAGCTGCCACAGGCGCACGGTGTCGTCGCTGGAGCACGTGAGGAGCGTGCCCGGCGGCAGTAATGATACTCACATTGCTGTAGATGTTGGTGGGCGTGGGCGTGAGCTGCCACAGGCGCACGGTGTCGTCGCTGGAGCACGTGAGGAGCGTGCCCGGCGGCAGTAATGATACTCACATTGCTGTAGATGTTGGTGGGCGTGGGCGTGAGCTGCCACAGGCGCACGGTGTCGTCGCTGGAGCACGTGAGGAACGTGCCCGGCGGGAGCGGCTTCTCCACGCTGTTCATGTCCACGCCCCAGATGCACGCCGAGTGGTACAGTGCGGAGTGGGACTTGCCTACCTGTAGGAGAACAATGTTCAGTTACAATTTGCTAACATTACGTCCAGATAAAGGGACAAAATCTGCAAAAAAAACCGGTCAAGTGCATGACGGACCACGTATGGGATGAATTTATCCCAAAAACAAACTGAACACTGTTGTTAAAAAAACATGGGTCTCTCATACATCGATAAACGTCACGGTTCACGTCTCCATTTATGAATGTAAGTTTGTAATCGCAAAAAAAAAACAATGTAACATAAAACTACAAATTAACGAACTCAATATATTTACCAGCCGCGTACAGTATTGCCATGGGTATTTTTTTTTTTTTTTTGTTCTTACTAGTTACTGCACTACGCTATACTAAATGAATCCTACTATATAATATAATAAATGTGAAAGTTTGTGTGTTTGGATGTTTGTTACTCAATCACGCTAAAACGGCTGAACAGATTTGGATGAAATTTGGCACATGGGTAGACCATGACCTGGGTTTAGGACATTAGGATACTTTGTATCCTGATATTACCACAGTATCAAAACTTATAAGGGTGAAGCCGCGGGCGAAAGCAAGTCTTTATATATCAAAATCAATTGCCTTACATTAGTGTCGCAAAAACTCGAAAATGGCTCAACCGATATGAATAATATTTTTTTTTGTTTTGTTCGTCTTAATACAGGGACATACTAGGATCATTCATCATTATCAGCCTTTTAATGTTCCCACTGCTGGGACACAGACCTCCTCTCTGAGAGAGGGAGTGGGCCGTAATCTACCACGCGGGCCCAGTGCGGGTTGGTAGATGTCCCAAGTCTTCGAATTTTTGGTTCTAGGACATGCCGGTTTTCTCACGATGTTTTCCTTCACCGTTTTGAGAGCAGTAGTGAGGAAATAATTTACACAAACTAAAGCGCCTGTCTGGGTTTGAACCCACGACCTACAACTCGTAAGTCGCGGCCGTTACCACTGGGCCACCACTGCTCTCTGTTATAATAGGATAGGAAAATTAAATTTTGGAAAAATCCTAAAGAACAGCCTAAAAATCAAAATTGAAATTTTGGCAGGACGCCTGGCGGGTGCAGCTAGTATATAATAAACCCTGCTTACCCTCTTAATATCTCTGACGTCCCACACGTACAGACTATGGTCGTTGTAAACGCAGGTTAGTTTGTGGTTCCTCTCGTCGTACGTCAGCGCGACTGCGTCCGGATACCGCGCGTTCGGCGGCTGGGTGAACATGTGGCTGGGGAGGAAGAGACAATAACAATCATAATAAATGTTTATTTTAATCAAACTTAGTAAAAACATATATGTAGCCTATCAGAGGAGCTCGCGGCTAAGTAATAACAGCCGCACGGGTCGATCCATCAGGTTAAGCTAAGCTTGTCGGGGTTGGTCAGTGGATGGCTGACCATCTTTACATACCGAGAGTCCTCCATGCCTCGGAAAGCACGTTAAGCCGTTGGTCACGGCTGTCATTTGTGGATCTTTGACAGTCGTTACGAGTTGTCAGAAGCCCGAAAGTCTGACACCAGTCTTACCAAGGGATATCGTATTACCCAGTTACTGGGTTGTGGAGGTCCGATAGGCAGTCGCTCTATGTAAAATACTGGTTTTAATATTCAGCTGCATCCGGTTAACCTGGCAGCCGACCCCAACATAGTTGGGAAACGGACTAGCCTTTTAGCCTAGATCAGGGGTGGCGAACCTTTATGGATCAACGTGCCATTTTTCTAAAGAAACGTTTACTGAGGCGACAGACGTGCCGTCAAATAATTTTGTCTTTGATATTATTGGGAAAATAATAAAACTAAATACTATCAACTCAAAACTCTTAATTTACTAAGTACCTAAAAAAAAATACATTTTGCACTAGTAATAATTTAAATTAACATTAGTGTGACTTCTGTTGTTGCAGATTAGATGACAAATAACTTATATTAGGGTTGTAAGATATTACAGCAGAATGCATGCTGAACTGGAGCCATCTGCCAAAATATTTCCAAGCGAGTCTTTAATGTTATTCATCTCTGAAAATAATGACTCGCAGGTAAATGAAAATATGGTTAAAATACGTGCTATTTTAACCATATTTTCATTTACCCAGCTTCTTCAAACAGTTAAATCTGTCTGGAATCGAATTCCATGTTTCTACAATTTTGTTACCGACATTTTAAATTAGCTTGTTATTCTTTCTATTTCAATCAATTACAATTTTTTCCTTGTTTCAATAGTTTTTTGAATCCATATTGAACCACTTAGACTAGAAATCAAACAGCTGCATTTCAAATTCTTCAACAACTAAAATGCTAACCGTTTCGATCGGTGACGCGACGTGCCCAAATTATTTTGCCGCGTGCCATCATGGGCACGCGTGCCATTGGTTTGCCACCCCTGGCCTAGATTGATTGATTTATGTAGTCTATCATAAGGCTTCCTGTACTTGACACCGGAGCCGCACCGGTGCTAGACCGCATGTTTCGTTGGCAATGCTTTAGTGAAATGTGATCGTTTTGCTTCACTATGTAACTCGACATCAATGCAATGTTCACGCGGTTCCGGGTGCGGCGCCGGTGCTGCTCCGGCGTCATGTACAGGAAGCCTTAAGGAATGTTCTTTCTAGTGAACGACCGAAGTTTCGGTTTCGGTTTCTGCGAGTTTCGGTAATAGTTTCGGTTTCGGCAGAAAATCTGCCGAACCTTCGGCCGCACCGAAACTTTGCGTTCGTGAATTATCGTGCGGCGTTCGGCTGACTTCGGGTGATTTCAGGGATGTGTCGCTCGCCATCATCAGCTTTTTGTTACTCACAAATATTTGTTTCAAGAAGTGGTTAACATGTTTTGATAATATTTGAGTTAAAAAAAAAAAAAAAATTGTATTTTTTTATTTTTATATAGCACGTTTTAACTGTCTGTGAATGTGTAAAAAATAAGCCAAATTTCAGTAAACAATAGGGTATTACACCCATTTCTGAAAAGTGTCTCAATTGGATTCTGTAGTGCTAATGTACCACTAAAAAATTCACAAAATTTTTATTCAATCGTTAAGTGCCATAAAAATGCATTTAAATTTTTCATTTTCTAATTTCGCGCGTAATTTGACGGAAACGCTGAACGCAGTGGACGCCATATTGCTCTGTTGTCATGACGTCAGTTGGCTGTGTAAACAAATGCAGTGATTGGAGGTACACTGATAGTTGACAGTTGACACTTCTAAGTTTACATAGCCGTATGACGTAATAACATGGCGAATACTATTTGGTGTTATGAAACAGATTAAAAAAGCTGAAACCTTTGAATTGAATTTAAAAATTTAGTTTGCTATTTTATGAACTAAGACTAACGTTTTCAGACTGCTTTTTGCTTAACTATCTCAATAATATATTTTTAGATTTTTTCTCATATAGAGTAAAATACCCTATTATATATAGATTTACAACATGTCTAATAAAGTTTCGGTTTCGGCTTCTGCCGAAACTGAGACAGATACCGAAGATTCGGTTTCGGTAGAAAGTCCTGTTTCGGTCGGACACTAGTTCTTTCAAGCAGAGAATTAGATTGTGTCAAGACTCAAGAGATTGACTAGCTAGGTTGGTTACCATAATGTAGCTTTTTTATCTTGATTGCCTTTTCAGAAGCGGAGTATTATGGTCATCGCTCATTATAGCAGCACGGCTCCGACACATCAAGTTAGGACTTTAAGTCAAATGTATTAAAGTCTATTTTACGATGGCTATACAAAATAGTGGACGGCTCGCCGGCAGCGAACGGCCCGTGAGCCGTCACACGGCACGCCGACAGCACGCTTCAAGCGAGGCGCCCGCTGGCCGGCGCCTCACCGACCGCGCGTTGACGCCTAGCAGTCCACACGGTGACGCCTCGCCGGCCGCGCGGTGACAACACCTTGCTTGTGAATGAACAACAAGCTTTCACCTCACCGGCGGCGTGCCGTCAGCGAGCGGTCGCCTTGCTGACGGCGCGTTGGCGACTAGCGGTCGCCTTGCTTACGGCGCGTTGACGACTAGATATTTCGAGGCGGTGCCGGGGCGTTACCGTGCTGGAGCGGTGCTGTTATAGTAGGCGATGACCTTTAAGTTCCACAAATCACTGAACTTACTTAATATTAGTGCCGAGCGCCACATCGACTCCTAGATAGTGGGTCCTAGGCAGAGTAGTGATGTACCGCAGTGAGTCGGGCGCGAAGCACCGCACTATGCCTTCCGCGCAGCCCACGAAGATGTAGTTCGAGCCTATGGCCATGCAGTTCGCTGATGTTGTCTGTGGGAGAGACGGAAATTAAATAACATAAGATAAATGGCTAACCAGACGTTTATTACGGCTGGACGGGAACGGCCTGCGTCTGGTGACGGGGACCATCACGGGACACTGCTCGCTGAACAAACACTTCCACACAATAGGCATCACGGACAGTCCTCTGTGCAGAGCGCATGGAGGCTGAGGAGACCGTCGCGCACGTGCTCTTTGAATGCACAGGCGTCACACAGATTAGAACAGAAAACCTCTGGTCACCCAGATCTTTCACATTTATGTTCTGAACAGACCAGGAGTTTTAATTAACTTCTGGAGGGAGGTGGGCTGGTTGGAATAACCACCAAACGGCTGGCATGGCCCACGCACAATGGTCCATCTGAAGGAATAAGTGCCGAAATCAAAACCAGCAACATAGAAAATTATGTCCGCAATCTCCGAGAGGAGGGTTAAGTAGGGGCGTATAGAACACTGATATTATATCGGTATGTTCAAACCGCATGGAATGGTGGTGAGAAGTCTTATCCCCACGCGGGTGCTTACCCTTCTCTTTCTCTAAGCGGGAACTTACCCTTCTATCTCTTGCGTGAAGCGGGAACTTACCCTCAACTCTCTCTCTTACCCTACGCGGTACTTACCCTAAGCTCGACCCACTTGTCCAGCAGGCGCCGACTGTTGAACTCGCACAGCAAGCCTCCCCGAGTGATGGCGTACGTGCTGTCGGCCGCGTCGCCCCGGCCGCACACCACGTCGCAGAACTCGTTGTCTTTCTGCTCGCCTAGTATCGCGGAGCGGCCCATTAGGGGGACTGGCTCTTTGAACTGGAAAAAACAAAACAAAATATGGGTTATTTTTATGTAACCAGAAGCACAGAATAGCGCACATCAATAGTCGAGTTTGCTAGTTAGCCACATTTCATATTTCACACCTATTTAAGACGCTGCCAACTTTTAGGATGCATTACGAACATGCCTCTCTGGTTAAAATGTATGGAATAGCTGTTTTTTTTTTTTCGATATTTCAGTCTTGTTCTAATAGAAAGATCAGTTCATATTACGCTATTATTTTTAAAAAGATGTTTCTCACCTTAGCATTCCTGGAGTACTCCAGATACCAGAACTTGACGTGCCGAAACCCGACAGTAACGAAGTAGTTGCCATTCTCAGAAAAACTGACTGCTTTCACTCGAGATGACACCTGAAATACAAGGTTACGTGTTCATTAAATAAATACAAACAATTATACTCTATAAAGAATCAATTTCGATGTTTTGGCTGTTCCTCTATTGAGGCGAACAAAACAAAAAAATAATAAATTAATGAAATCGGTCGAGCCATTTTCAAGTTTTTGCGAGACTAATGCACGGCAATTGATTTTTATATAAATATAAAAATTAATCCCTATTTCCTTGGTCACGGCATCACGCGTGAACGGCTGGACCGATTTCGCTAATTCTTTTTTTGTTGTGTTTTTTATTGTAAGGAGAAGGTTCTTAGGATAGGTAGGTTAAGGTAGGGTAGGTAGGTAGGTAGGTAGGTAGGTAGGTAGGTAGGTAGGTAGGTAGGTAGGTAGGTAGGTAGGTAGGTAGGTAGGTAGGTAGGTAGGTAGGTAGGTAGGTAGGTAGGTAGGTAAGGCTATTGCCGTAAACTGGACAAAAATCCCAACTACGAGATACTACTGGCACATTCATGATAACACTTTACCCGAGCTGAGTATCGAACCTAGCAAGCGTAGCATGACAACCCTAGAAACGGGTTTTCCACGGGTTTTGTCGACGGAAGAATAGACAACAAAATGACAGATTGTGATTGTGAACTGTCATTTTGTCTATTCTTTCGTCGACAAAACCCATTTCTTATAAACCCATATCTATTGTAGTCACGCTAATCGTAGAGGACCAGCACTCACGCATTCGATCACTAAATCAACTAGGAAATCGTCCTCTGCCAAGCCCCACGGGGAATGCAAGCGTGATGTTTTTAATTACCTTATTACTAGCCAGTTTCAGGTTGGCGCGCCAGTCCCACACGTTGACTATCATGTCATGTTGCGAGCCTATCGAAACCAGGTACTTCGATGACGTTGAGAATGCCTGGAAAGAAATAAATACACATTCATAAAATTATATTAGGAATCGTCGACATAATAATAATTATAATATGTGTGGACTCAGCGATCATTGTGCCGATAGTCGTATCAGCCAATGACTTAATTGCTAAGAGCCTCGACCAACACCTAAGGAGGCTGTCGTTGGGCAACTGGATTAAGGACTTGATTCAGAAAGCGGTGCTCCTGGACACGGCTCGCATTGTCAGGAGGTTCCTCTCTCTGGAGCCCTGACCGCCGGTAGCTTGGACCCTGTTCCCTATACCGGTGGGCTACTATGTATTTTGTACATTTTTAAATGTTTTTATGTTTTTGTTATATGTATATTCTTATACTTAAAAATGTCATAAATAAGTACTTACAATTTAATAAAAGAGATTATAATATTCTTCTTTTCGTGTTTGTTTCGTTGGTTAGTGACCAACCTGGTGTCAGAGTTTTAAAGTCGCCCTAGGCCTCTGAATTCACATGCCGTCGAGAAATATCTCTCAGGCATGCCGGTTTCCTCACGATGTTTTCCTTCACCATTTTTGAAGCAAGCGATAATTCTACAATACGCACATGAATCCGAAAAGTCAGAGGTGCGTGCCTTGGGTTCGAACTCGAGACCTATGACTTGGCACTTGGCAGTATGACTAAATTATTTGACTCAATCTTACCACACAACTAACGCCATGCGTGTGGCCTATAAACTCTCCGATTTGCACCGCTCCGGACGCAGAGGGATCCTGAAAAAATTAAATAAACCGTTAAAAAAAAAAAAAACAAAACATTATAAAATTGTGAATCTAAACAAACATAGTGAAGTTTATACTATTCGCCAACAGATGGCGTTACTGTTCCAATGATGTAGTTAGTCGCTACTCGCTACTAGATGGCGCTAGTGGTACATTAGAATGAATGTTTTATTAGATGAAGATATTTCGTGCCGTCACATTCCAGACAAGCTGGTAAGATTAATAATTAAATCCGGGGCAAAACTTTGTAGCCAGATACAAAGGGCCTTTGGGGAGTAATCCAAGTAACAACTTTTGCCATGATACAAAACTTTATTACAGTGATTCTGTGGTATATTCCACACTATAAAAAGAATCTCCGCAAGTGACTTTTCTTCTGCACTTCCCGCTGCACTCACAGTAGTCAGTCCCACTAACCACCTTAATTTTTCTGGTTGGGAAATCATCAAATAACTTCTCCCGCTCTGGGCGGAACGGCAGGGCGTGTCAGACTCTTACTGACTAAAACCCACCCGTGTTCCTTCAGTTGCCTGAACGTTGCCAGGGGTCACGGTATCCGTTTAGGACTTTCCCACTAACCACCTTAGGACTGAAAATGGATCTAAAGGTAGAACTGACTTAGCCTTTATAGTAACAGTTCCGGCTATTGTAGCATAGGCGAACGATTTTGAGGCCTAACGTAAGGGTTTTGGTCAGATCAGACGTATCTGAACTAATCTGAAGGTAGAACTGACCATGTATAGCGCAAATATTACTTAAAACAAAAGGTTGCCAACCAACCTGTAGATCCCACACCCTGACAGCGGGCGCATGACCACACTCGCCCGTGGCCAGGTAGCGGCCGTCGGGAGAGAACGCGACGCATGTCACGCTCTTGCGACAAGCGTTCAGCACGTGCGTCTGCCTGTTCTTCCGCGCGTTGTACAGGACTACTGTGCATCTGGAAAGAGGAAAAAGAATGATATTAGTTAAAGAAAGTTAGAGCAAGAGTGTTCTTTGGGCACGCTCGTACTCATCCATCGCTTTCCACCATGTTTTCAATAGAACACCTTATAAGCTTTTTAGTCGTGTCAGTAAAAATAGTTTCGCGAATTGTATTTTGATCAATATACCAAAAAAAAAATATTTTGCCAAAAACTTAAAACAATAAATAAAGACAAGATAACGTATCCTATCCTTAATATAATTTACTTAATTTATCCAATTTTTTAAAATTTCAAATTTATATCCAATTATTTTGATCCAATTCGTAATATACAGATTATTAAAGCAAGTTTATTTCGACTACTACTCCCTTGACATAAATAACAACTGTAGCCAAACTTTTTTAATCAAAGTACTGATAAACAAGTTACGATAATTCACGCCCTTTCCGAGGGCCCCACCTGTTTCAAAGAATAAGAAAACCGATACAACTAAATAGGGTTGGGCAGTATTTGAATTACTTGTAATTGAAATACGTAATTGAAATACAAATACGTAATTGGTATTTGTAATTCAATTACTTCTTATAAATGTAATTTGTAATTAGTATTTCAAATACCTGACGCTGAGGTATTTTGTAGTTAGTATTTCAAATACTTATGGCTCCAAAATACATTTGAACATAAATACATTTAGCGATCTTATGAATGGGTGCGATCTGCAGAAAATAGCGCTCGATAGCTTTCCTATGCAAAATGGCGACCGCTAAATATGTAATATATTTAAAGTTGGCAACACTGCACTTAAACTGTACATACGTCAAATTGTCAATTACATATCATTCGGCGATGGAGTGAATGCTGTGACATATTTAGCGGTCGCCATTTTGTAAAATATGATGGTAAGAATATATTCCCTTTGCCTTAGGCTGGGCTGGATTAGTTCTGTTCTATTTATATACCTAACCTAACACCAGACTGTATTTTGTAATTTGTATTTTGTATTTTAAATAAAAATAGTCAAAATACTGTATTTTGTATTTTATATTTCAAATACACGACTTAAAAATATTTTGTAATTTGTATTTTAAATAAGTGCGAGATAGTATTTTGTAATTTGTATTTTAATTAAAGCAAAGCTTGTATTTTGCCCAGCTCTGCAACTAATGCCTATCGCACACCGAAAGCCGAAACAACTCAACAAAAACCAAGTAAGGGCTGATATAAGGCCATCGCCCATTATAACAGCACCGCTCCAGCACGGTAGCGCCCCGGTACCGACTCCAAAAATCTAGTCGTCAACGCGCCGTAAGCCAGGCGACGGCTAGCCGCCAACGCGCCGGAAGCAAGTCGACGGCTAGCCGCCAACGCGACGTAAGCAAGGCGACCACTCGCTGCCGGCACGCCACCGGCGAGGGAACAGTTGGTTATTCACAAGCAAGGCGTCACCGTGCGGCCGGCGAGGCGTCACAGCGCTTACGGCGAGGCGTCACCCCGCGGACGGTGTTGCGCCAGCGAGCGGGCACCTCGCTTGAAGCGCGCTGTCGGCCCGACGTGTGACGGCTCGCGGGTCGCTCACTGCCGGCGAGCCGTCCACAATTTTGTATAGCCATCGTAAAATAGACTTTAATGCATTTGACTTAAAATGCGATGACCATTACATTGATCCAGTATTCAATCCCGCGCTGGAATTCAGTAACACTGGAAGACCAGACTAGCGAGCACGGCCTTGTGACCTGCCCCCCAATTACGCAATGCACGATCAATTTTAAATTGAAACCAATTGAAAAAGATTGCCAGTCCATTGCTTCATAAGTTCTACAAAAAAAATTGAGCAGATTTTTTTTGTCGAACTTATGAAGCACGTTTGGCGCTCCGAATGGCAGCCGGCGGGCCTTCACCGGTGAAGGGCCAATCGGAACGCCAAACGCGCTCGATGCGTTTGATCGAGAAGGTAAAATGAAACTCGCACTAAGCCCTCAGCTTTAGTGGAGTGTTCACACCCACGACAGTAGCACAAAGTTTAAAAAACGAATCACACAAAAAAAACGTTAACTGTTACTACCTGTAACTCTTCTAAAACGTGAACAGACACACAATACCTGCATCCTAACATTAGCATAGGATTACCACTAAATATTCCATTCATCGGCTTGCCATAATCAGACGGACAGGCAACGCGGGCGGAATCATATTAGTTGGGGCAGGGTGGTACTGATAGCGGTGAAGATAGGTACGCTTATTTTTTTCGCTGGGGATGTTCATGATATCGACAACAATGGTTTGGTTTTCATAGCGTTGCTTAGCTTTGTTGGAAAAGGGTTCAAGGAAAGTTCATTAAGTTAGTTTTAATTGATTCAAGCGTGACTTTGCGGAAATCCATTATAAAATAGATAGTAGACGACGTATATTTAGTACCCTAATCCGCTTCACTGTTCTTAAAGTTATAAAGAACCCTGTAAGAAATCTACACGTGTTTCACCCCTCAGCGAGGCATCCTCAGGATGACGATTGACGTGTTGCGAACCCGGACACGACGTTCAAGGAATCTAAGTATTTTCTCATCTTACAAGTTACACCACGTGGTAATATTTTCCTAGGTTAATTAGCTTCACCACTGAGTTAACTCGCACATATCTGGAGGAAAGGCAGCAACAGACGAACCTACGACAGATACCTTGGATGCTTGCTCTGCAAGTGCGTATACACGAAGATTTCATGATTATTAAATAATTCGCTTCAGGTCGTGGTAGATCCGGCCGGTGATCTATCTTGAGTCCGTAACAGCCGCACACAGTGCAAATTATGAAGATCTGAAGGTAGTTCTAACCATGGATGCATGCCTTAAAGTGGTGCCCCTAATTTCGCATACATATTGTTTCCAGTCAAACATTTTAGTGCAAACATAACTGACCTAGATTAGGTTTAGTAAACTTAGCATTATTCATGTAATAGTTTACAGAAATATTGCTGTTTTGCAAGCTTCTCTTTGACTTTAATATAAACTAACCTACATGTTAGTAAAATAAATAATTAGTAATTTAAACAATGCCTGACGGGAGTATCTAGTGGTCGGGGGTTTAACTGCCCCGTTGGTCTCGTGGACGCAAAGACGACTGCTGAGCGTGGGTTCCTGGATTTTATTCCCGGGTCGGGCAAAGTGTCATTGGGTTTTAGGAAGCACCCTGGACTCCGGGTTTATTTATACATATCCTTTATTATTGAACACCAGAACCAAAATTACATATCAATAAATTATACACTACAAAACGCACAATTGGCGACCTTATAGCTCGTTTGTGTCTGATTAATAGGAATTGGCTCGCTTCCTGTTACTTATGACTTTGTGTCTGTCAAGCAACAAATGTAACAATACTCGCTGACAGTATGACGTGGCTTTATAACAAAAATTTTACATTAACGTGGGTCTTGCGTTTGTGCCTGTCAGCAAGCGCGAACGGAAAGCGAAGCTTGTATATTGATAAGCGACAGCGATTTTAATGTAACATGATAACTGTTGGTGTTACTACTGTTGTAGTTGGTGGTTACTCGCCAGTTATTTGAAATTCCAAGTAATAAGAGATGCAACCTTATTTCCAATGACAGGCACAAATCACAGAAAGAAACAAAAGAAAGAAAGAAAGAAAGAAAGAAAGTACTTTAGTAGTAACTAAGATATTAAAAAAAACCCAATACCACTGTCCCACTTGGAGATCGAACACAGACAGAACCCCATATGCTCAGCATTTGCGCACTGACCTTCTTAGGGAAGTAAGTAATAAGAATAAGGAATAAGTACCCGCTACCCGCTGTCAATGAGACCTGTCCCACACCGCGTGGGCTAATGTTTGTTATTCAGTTAACAGCAGACGCGTCAGCGGAAGGGCGGCGTGCTGATTTGGTGACAAGCTGTAGCGATTTCAACTTTATAATTTACTCTTCTATGTGTACTGTATCATTGTATGTTTCTTTAATTGTTGTAATTGATTTTTAACCGTTTAAATTAATTAATGGCTGCGAATCCCACATACCTTCTCCACAGAACAGCTTAATCTATGCACAGACACGAAACGATCAGACTGTTTATTTTCAACGAATTACTTCAATTAGTAATCGTTCCGGCCATCTTAGTCCATCTTTAGGCCGTTTAGGCTGGTTTCACAGCTGTGCGGGAGGTCCGTACGGGCTCCCGGGACGGAGACACACGTGAGGTGCTAGAACATTGTTACACAGCGCCGCGGCAATATTGGTCCATACGCGACCAGCTCCGGGTAGAGCCCGTACAACATATCGTACTACTCCCTCGTTTCAGAGCACTGCGGGCGCTACCCGTACGGGTCTTCCGGACAGCTGTGAAACCGGCCTTAAGCCGTGGAACGGACGGAATGAACCAAAAATCTGAACTCAAAACTGAAAAAGCCATACAAAGCAACTGTAAAGGGGAAAGTCAGGGAGTGGCATATTCTTTACAAGACAGCTCACGGTATTCCCCCATGGTCGTCTATTGGGAATGACTAAGTTCATCAATTAACGCGAATTTTACATTTGGAGGGAATGAACCCTCACGTTATACTTAGTAGTTTTTATTTCTTAATTTACATGGGGTGGCCCTCCCTATGAGCCACACCCAAACTGCACCCCAATCCAGAACACAATATTACTTAATACACGCAATGACTAATCCGTATTCCAATGTCAGAAAATGAAATTATTGAGGGAGTGAACGAACTACACAAAACTAGCTTGCCATTCCAAAGACAAAACTAGCCTGCTATTCCAGAGACAAAACTAGCCTGCCATTCCAGAGACAAAACCCGCTTGCCATTCCAGGACAAAACTAGCATGCCATTCCAGACACAAAATTACCGAGCGTGTTTTTCTGAAACTTTCACAATTTTAAGGATCATTTAATTATTAATCTTTTAGACTTTTAGTATATGATTGTGTTTCATTAAAATACCTTTTGTTTTATGTATAATAAATTAATAATGCGTCTCATTTGGGACAGCGCTCCTTGATGGGCGAGTCCTATTACTGGCTGGATGTACGACGCGTTGCGTGAGCTCAGTACAGAACCCGTAAGCTAACCATCTCAAGGTCCACCTCGCAGTTCATCACTGTAGTACAACCTGTACAACTACGCTAGTCAATACTTATTGGTATGATTAGCGCGTGTGTGCCAGCGGCCTTTCTCACGGCCGCGACGAATAGCGCCGTATGTGACACGCCTTACTACGTACCTAGTTCGTCATCTTAACTTATGCCCGATTCCTCTAATCCAGTGTTTTTCAACCTGTTTCATGACGCGACCCACTTAGTATGAACATTTTTTTCGCGACCCCCTATCCTCCACTGTTTATAATCTATATTTTATTATAATACAAATACGTACAACATTTTATATTGCACGACTCGTAATGCGAAGCATTAGAGTGTGCTCTACGATCGAAAAATATTTTTTGCCCCATTTCTGCAACTGTTTTTATTGTTACACTCCTGCTAGTACACAGAACCTACTTAATTTATATACCATTGTATAGATGATTAAATGGAGATTAATACTGTACTTTTTACCAATTGATTTCATGCAGCAGAAATGAAAAAAACATCAAAATAGTTGAAAAAAAATTCCTGTCCGTCAATTTATGAACCTTGAAAACATTGTAGCTTGCGATAAAATCAATTAATTGAGTCAATTTTTTTTTTAATACATTCGTTTCGGCCATAGAAGGAACCCTATTGAAAATGGCTCTTTTATTCATAGTAGTTTAATTATAATTAATAAAATACTAACTAAAATATAATATCTTTATCTAAATATTTCCAACCTTGACTAAACGTGTTGCCTAGCAACCCACAACGTAAATATCTAAATAAATAGTCTTTGACATTAGGTAAGGGTTGCGAGGTTAGAAATTTACCCATATTGATGGGTAAAACAGCAGTCAAAACATACTTCATGAAAAGTGATAAATTGGTAATTTTTGTTAGAAACTATGTTTTGAATTTATTTTTCGTTTATGAATGTGTGTTATGAGGCGTGCACTTTTGGAATTTCCAAACTATTATTTTTTATAATGACGTATCGGGTAATTACATAATTAACAGGCATGTTATTACATCGCCAAACGCCTCTACGGAAAAGCGATACGATGGATTTGTGGGGACAGCGTATCTCACTCGCCTCCTAATTAGATTCTAAGTATATTTGAAGTAATTTTTTTTTATGAGGGTAATTATGTTTTTAAATGCAGCAATAAGTGAGGCAAGTTTGGGAACCAACTTAAAAGAAAATCTGCTGGAATTATCTAAAACAACAAAACAATTTTGTTTTTCTTTTACTAAGACCTCGCGGTTCCCTTATAGAGGCTTCACGACCACCCAGGGGGTCGCGACTCGCGACCCACACGTTGTAAAACACTTCTCTAATTTACAAGCGTAGCAAAAGTAGCAAGTACCAGACACACCAAGCAACTTCGCGACAGCCGATCCCCGTCATTCGAATCGGGAAGCTACTCGGAAACGGAAGTGGTACAGTTGACCGGCGGGGTCGTTGCACCGGCTGAGCGTTTCTCACTTGACCGCGTCCAGCCCAGACGGTAGTCTGACTCTTTAATGAGATTACACAGACAGAGCTACTAGAATTATTAAGGAATGGAATTGGATGTACAGTTCTTAGTAATGAGCTGAGTGGCTAAGTAATAACGGCCGCAAGGGTCGAACCATCAGGTTAAGCTACGCTTGCCGGGATTGGTCCGTGGATGTGAAGCGGTTACACCGCAACATACGAACTACGCAGCAAAAAAGACATGACGTCACATAATTCCTGCATCGCGCAGTTAGAGTTTACCAAGCGAAAAACATAGATAAGACTATCCGAAATCAACTTACGGGCAGTTGCTCGCCAGACACAACACCCGTCTGGCCGGAGGATCCTCCCTTTTCTATAGAGGATGAGTGAACTTTACACCCTGTTCCTCATACCACCTCCTCATTATGTTGCGCTGTGTGCCTTTTTGTCTGTGCTAAATAAATGTATTTTCTTTCTTTCTTTCTTTCTTATACCCCTAAAGATGGATGACCATTTTACATATCGAGACTCCTCCGTGGTTCGGAAAGCATGTTAAGCCGTTGGTTCCGGCTTACTTGGATCTTTGACAGTCGTAACGGGTAGTCAGAAGCCCGAAAGTGTGACAATCAGTCATCCAAGGGGATCGTATTACCCAGTTACTGGGTTGTGGAGGTCAGATAGGCAGTTGCTCCATGTAAAATACTGGTATTCAGCTGCATCCAGGTAGACTGGAAGCCGAACCTAAGATAGTTGGGGAAAGGCTAGGCAGATTGATTGTACTCTGTTATTTATATTTCTATGATTGTACTAGAGAATGTATAGAAACTCAGCAGCATAACCAGATATGCAATGCATTGCCAGATATGATATGCAATGCATTGTAACCGCCTCTGTGGTCTAGTGGTTAAGCCACCTGTCTCAGACCCAGAGGTCCCGGGTTCGATTCCCAGTGGGAGCATTTTCTGCTCGGTTTGGTAGGTGGTAGGACGCACGCGCACGACGCACCGTGGGAAACCTAGCGTGCGTGGTAGCGCAGACGCGCGTTGTATGCGTGCGTGGCGGTGCGTCCTCGTGCGGGCTGGTGCGCGTCCGCGATATGGCGCACCGTGGGAGTTGGCTTTTAGTCTGTCGCCATAACAACAATGTTAACAGCATTGTTGTGTTTCGGCAGTTAGAGATAAGATAGCCAGTTCCTCTGTGGTTGAGGATTCCGGGTGAAGCTCGCTTCCACCTTCGGCCTGATCATCACTTACCATCAAGTGTGATGCAGGCCAAGCTTCCCCGTTGAGGATAAAAAAAATGCCAAAACCCAACCTATGCATCAAAATTTCTCCCATTTACCGAAGTAATTCTATAGCCCAGTAAAATAAACATCCAAGCTAGATAATAAATCTTAATGCCCCAGCAAATCCCGGGAAATCCTTAGCAAGAAAAATGGGTTTAAGTTTAAAGACTTTAAAAGAAAGATTTTCTATTAGAGGCACGAGAAACTTAGACAGCTTATAAACTCGTACATTTTAATAGGTTTTGTTTGGTTTACTTTTAAGGCTAAGCCAACGTATTGGCAAAACTCTTGTGTGAAACTGACTGTGGTGAAAACTGGTTGTCAGACTTTCGGGCTTTTGACGACTCGTAACGACTGTCAAAGATACAGGAATGACAGCAGGGATCAAAGGCTAACGTGCTTGCCGAGGCACGGAAGAGTCTCGGTATGTAAAGATGGTCACCCATCTACGGAACAAGCCCGGCAAGCGTAGCTTAACCTGATAGATCAATCCATGCGGTGTAAATGGTACACCACTGACTACCTGCAGTATTGTCTTTCCTTCTTACTTTAATCCATCCAAAGGTTGTCTGTAAAAGATCGGTTTTAGCGATAAAACCGCCCATTGTGTCACCCTACTATGTAAAATTTCTAAACCTATGTCTGTAATTTTTATGGTGTAAGTACATAATAAAGAGTATTCTATTCATGCGGATGTTATTCTTAACCACGAGATCCTCTATAAATTCTCTATTACATGGGCAAATATTGTTATGGTAAATTAGGTTGAACCTGTTAAAAATTTGCTTTAAAACCCAGTGGCACAAAGACAAAAATTACGTAATGAATCATTAACGCTAATGATTTCATTAATTTGTTCAAAGAATCATTAAAATCGAGTTGGTTTCTGAAACAAGTTAATTAATGGAAGATTAGCATTTAATGACAGCATAAAAATGTTCGTTTTTGCAACTGGCGGTTAGTCATTTGATTGGCTGTGTTATTTCAGTCAGCCTCACAACAACGACAACAGCTAAGTAATTTGAAAAGTTAAGTACCAATAATGCTCAGCTGCATCCGGTTATACTGGGAGCCGGCCCCGATTTATCACAATCTGTATTCAAAAATTCAAAAGTCATTTATTCAAACTAGGCTGAGAATCAGCACTTTTCGAACGTCAAAATTACGGCTTATTCCCAAAGTACTCCAAAAAAAGTTCCCAAACTACTCCATGAAAAATATAATGTTTTTAATTAAGTTTCATTCTACTCCATGATAATATTAAAATGTTCTCAAAGTACTCCACCCCATTTTAATCAAAAAGCTAATTTAAATATGTACAGATATGCTCAAAAGCTTTGCAAATATATTTTTAAGTGTAAAGAAATTTTTAAATAAAAGACTTTATAATATAATTCAACAATAATTTTCAGTATTATAATTTTGATAAATTAAATAGTAAATCAAGAAGAAGAGAAAAAGTCTAAAAAACATGAAATACAAAGAATAAAGTATCTAAATGATATCTGGCAATTAAGCCTAACATAAAATACACTGGTCATCAAAAAAATCGACCCACCCACTTTTTGTTTAATATTTGTCTATTGGTTCACCGATAAGCTGCTTCACATGTTTGTTTTTTATTTTGAGTGCGGATATGAATGAATGAATGAATGAATGAATTCTTTATTTGCCAGAATATAGGTACATTGTATATGGTAAATTTTTATATGGTTTCACTATATTCGACTTTCTAGTCGTGCAAATTTTTAAAATAGACATAGTCAAAGCTTTAAATAAAATAAAATAAATATTATATCAAATTTTTGTCTTCCTACATTAATAACACAAAAAATAATATTAACCTTAACAATAATATAAAATAATAAAATAATCACTATGTCAATTACAATAGGTAAGTATACAATTAAATATTTTTCTGTCTTCTTACATTATTAACACAAACAAGAAAATTAACATCAACAATAATAAAAAATAAAAATAAAAAATCACTATGTCAAAAGGATTTCAAATTCATAAAGTCATCTATGGAATAAAAACATCTGTCGCACAGCCAATTAAATAAGGCTCTACTGAATTCTAATTCATTTAGTTTTCTCATTTTTTCCGGTAGCTTGTTGTATAGCTTAACCGCCATACTGTAGCAGTTCGTGTCGCAAAGTTTTAGTCGATTTCGAGGGACTATCAGAGGCTTTTGTGCTACCTTTCTTTTTAAAGGAGCTTTTTCATCCTTTTCAAAAAGCGAAGGGTGATTTCTAACAAACTTACACATTTCTAGAATGTATAAGGATGGGAGTGTAAGCAGTTTTTTGTTAGTAAACACGGGTCGGCAGGAATCGGTCCATTTAAGGTTATAGATCGATCTGAGGCATTTCTTCTGAACTATAAATGCTCTTTGGGAGTCCGTGGAGTTTCCCCAGACGATTATCCCATATCTCAGTACAGAGCACACGTGGCTGTGGTACACAATTAGAGCTGTTTCTACATTCGTTAACTGTTTTATTTTCCGTAGCGCGTATATAAATTTATTTAATTTCTTACACACCATGTCTACATGTGATTTCCAGTTGCAGTAATTATCAAAATGTATTCCTAAGAATTTTATAGTATTTACTTTTTCAATTCTGTCATTATTATATTTTATTTGTGTGTCAATCGTGTCGGTTATTTTTTTTTTGTTATTATTATTTGTGCAAAATGTCATAAATTTAGTTTTATTTGTGTTTATTTGTAAATTATTTAGGTTTAACCAGTCATGTACATCGTTTAGAGCTTTATTTGTGACATTTATTGCTCGCTCAACAGTAGCCTCTTTAGTCAGAATAGTGGTATCGTCTGCAAACAGTATAGTGTATTGGTCTGTTGCGTTCGGTAGTTCATTGATGTATGCTAAAAATAGTATCGGCGAAATCGCAGTCCCTTGAGGTACGCCACATTTGTTAACTAGGTACTTAGATCTATACGTTACGTATGTGTTAGTCTTACGGCACATTTTCACGATCTCCGTGCATTGCTTTCGACCCCTTAGGTAGCTATCAAACCAATTGTAGGCTGGGCCTCTTATACCGTAATTTTCTAGTTTATTTAATAGTTTGTCAAGAGATATCATGTCAAAGGCTTTACTCATGTCCAGAAATACAGCTATTGGAATCTTTTTTGTATCTATTGCACTAAGGATTTCTTTTATTAATTTAAAACTTGCCAAAGTAGTAGATTTATTTTTAATAAAACCGTTCTGTTGTTGACATATTATATCATTTTTATCAAAAAACTTTACCAACCTTGTACTCATTACTTTCTCGAATATCTTGGAGATAATCGGAACCAATGTGATTGGCCTGTAGTTTCCTGCTTCAGATTTCGGACCCTTTTTATGCAGTGGTTTAACTACGGAGAATTTAAGTGCTTCAGGAAAAATACCGTTTTCCATAGACAGATTTATCAAATGAGTCAATGGTTTTAATATAGAAAATATAGTTCGTTTTAGTATTTTTGTTGTAATATGATCATACCCAGCTGAATTTGTATTCCTTAATTCCATTGCAATTCTATATACTTCTACCGAATCCACTGGTTCCAGGTAAATAGAGCTGGCTAACGTTCTTCCAGTTATTGTTTGGTCTGCAGGGTGGTCATTAATTACCGGGTTTACAACATTTATGTAGTAATTATTGAAATATGTGGCAATTTCGTCGCCATTTAAAAGCATTTGATTCCCGTTCGAAATTTCTCTGATTTCATTCGTTCGGTTGGTTTCTTTGAGTCTTTCGTTAACTATTCTCCATGTGGCTTTACATTTGTTTTCGGCTTTTTCTATATATTTTTTATTATTACTATTTTGAGTACTTATTACACATTTTCTCAAAATTTTACCATATGTTTCGTATTTTCGTTTGTTTTGGCTATTTTTATTTTTATAGTATTCATATTGTAGTTTTCGTTTTGTCACAAAAGATTTTTTTAGGCCCTTTGTAATCCATTTTGGGTTATAGGAGTTTTGATTCATTTTGATTTTTATTTGAGGAAAACACAAGTCAAAATAAAGGCAGACCTCGTCATGGAACAGTTTAAACGCCTTATTAACGTCTGTTTCTAGGAAAATCTCCGAGAAAGATAGGTTGCCAAGGTAGTAACAAAACTTATCAATATATTCCTTGCATAGGTCTCTTCTATATACAAACCAATGCTTTTGATAATTACTATCTGATTTTATTTTTATTGTCAATGTTTGACCAGTGTTATGGTCTGATAGTCCCAGTTCATGTACTTCTCCTTTAGCATCTTTGATGTCACTAATTATGTTGTCAATACAGGTATTTTGTCGAGTTGGTTTGTTTATATGACATTTAAAGTTGTAATTGAGTAAAATATTTATAAATTCATTTTTAGACTGTGTATTATTTAATATGTCAATATTGAAATCACCACATAAAATGTTTTTGTAATTATCTTTATGATGTAGTCTGTTTAATAATATTTGAAGCTTTCTAAAAAATATTTTTATGTCCGAATTTGGCGTTCTGTACACACACAGCAAATTAATGCCGTATTTTTGTATTCGTATACCGCATATTTCGAAATGTTTTTCTAATGTCATATTTTTTAGCCATTCAATAGATTCATATTCGATCCCTTGTCTTATTAATATGCAAGCGCCACCACGTTTCTGGTCTTTCCTAGAAAAACTACTTACTAATTTAAATGCTTTTATTTTCAAATTTTCCTCGTCACCCGATTTTATAAAAGTTTCAGTTAAAGTTATAAAATCAATAAAAATGCTTTTATCTCGAAGTAGATTTATTGCTATTTCAATATCTTCAGCCTTGTTTATGGCACCAGCAATATTTTGGTGAAATATTACATGGTTAACTGGTTTAGCCACGAAAAAATGCTCCGTTTGCTATTTCATTGACAGCAATATTTTCCTGGGGAGCTTTGCATAAATTGTATTGTTCAGAATTATCATTAGTTTGCGTACTTTGGTTTTGGGTACGAGCTTCCGGTGTGAAAGTCTTATTAATGTTGCTGTTTTTATTATACGATAAGAATGTTTTGTCATAGTCTAGCTGGTCTAACACTAAATTTATTTTACGACATAACGATGACATGTTATAGTATTTTGAAATGAATGAACAATCCTTACTCTGGCTACAAATAAGACACAACATTTCGTTCAATTTAAATTCGTTTGAGCAGATGTTTTTATTCACACTTAAGATGATAACGGGACATTTAACTGATTTTAGGAATAGAACTAGTTCTGTAGTCATTTTTAAAGTATTGATGTCATTTTGTCCTATAGATATAATTAATTTGTCTTCAGAGGTAATGTCGAAAAGCTGCATACTAGTCAATATATCCTCCGTGGTAGCATTTGGTTTAACAATAGACATGAAACGATAATGGTTATGCGGGTTGTAGAATCTGGATTTGTACAGCTGTGTTGCTAGTCCACTGCATTGTCTTCCTCCTATTATAAATGCCCTTTTTTCACGCCTGTGGGTAGGTTTCCTTTTTTTAGTTGCCATCCCATTGTTTATCTGTGTATTTGTCGCGGGCACGGGGGGTAACACTACGTCATTTTGAAGTTTAGCACATGTCTTTGGTTCTTGTTCCGACGAAGTGCTGGCCTGTAGAACATTTGTTTTTTTTTGGCACTGTCGAGTAATCGGATCATTTTTCACATGAGGGGGTAACCCCTCTTCTTCTCCCTGTTTCATAGATGTAAATGTACTTGTTTTGTTTTGGCTTAAAGGAGAGATATGAAAACTGTCAGTGAGGCGACGTCGCGCATTCTTTTTGGTGCTAACTAACAAGTTGTAACTCGAAGTTAATGGGCTTCTACATAATTGTTTTAGAACGCTCAGTTCTTGGTTAACATTCTTTATTTGTTTTTTCAAGTCTATATTTTCCAGTATAATATTTTCCATTTCGTGCTGTGTGCTTTCTAAACGGGTATTTAATTCTTTAATTTCATTTTTTAGTTCCGACACAATAGTGGAACACATATTTGTGGAAAGGTCCAAACTTCTGCCTAGTATATCATCACATGACTGTAAACTTGCGTTCAGACTGTGGTTTAGCGATTCAGTAGATCTCGATTTAGTCACAGTTTGACGTTTTCGTACATTAACATAGTTTGTGTGATCCATAATATTGTTGGTTGGTAGGTATTGGCAGTCAGAGTTCGAGTAAACAATGAACAGGTGGCATGCGTTTTACTGGATAAATAAGTCGCGCTACTCACTCATTTATCTTCACTTTATCGCTGCGCGCAGGGCAGGTGAGTTCCAATATTGTCTTTATTCACTGTGCGCCGTGAGCTGGTGAAGGACGTTCAATCGAAATTATATTTTCGATGAAGCTCATTGTAAGTTAAGAATGTCAAATTAACAATTTTATCTATCACAAAAAGTGATTCAGCCGGCGGGGTTTGAACGCACGACTATATGCATGTCAGTCAACTATATGAATTATCTGACCAACTGAACAGTTACCATCAATGTTGAAATTGGTGATTGTTTTAAACGAAAAAGATTTTTAAATAATAAAAAGTCGTTAGTTATGAATCATGTCAATGGAATTTTTTCCACACAACTCGGGTTTCAAGTTTGAATTGCGCGTAATTTTATAAGTTTTGTTCACTTATTATGCACTGTTAGTCACTTATTTTGCACAGTTGCTTCACTTGAGTTCATATTTTATTACAATTTTTTGTAAGAGGGCTTTTTTACACTAATCACAAATGTTCAATTATCTTCTTTATCACTTAAGTTTTTTTGAGGATAACGTTGACACTTAATATTTATAACTTGCTTAATGTTTTTGTTGCACACTTATTGTTATTACACTATGTTTATTATTTTTAGTGAATTTTAAAAACAGAGAACAACAATTCAGATGCTTGTAGCTACAGCGCCATCTAGCGACCTTCGATCTTCGACCTTCGATATGATGATTGACGTCTTGTTTGTCATAAATCTTATTGCACTTGAAGGTACTTAACAGTTTTTTTATACAGAAATACTGTTGAGTGCTGATTTGACGGTTTTACATTGGAACAAATGGACAAGTTCTTCCAGTCAGAAACAGACCTTTCTAGGGATTTCATGTGCATATCGTTAAGTTTAATTGCTGAGGCTGTAGTTCAGATTAATTCTGTTTAAAAATAATGGACACTACTGAAGCTGAGGCGGCCCAAGTTGTGGCTTTGCTTCAACAAGGTTTAAGTCAACGTGTCGTGGCCAGGAGGTTAAATCTCAGCCGTTCTGCAGTTCGTCGAGTTTACCAAAGGTTTCTGGAGACTGGGCAGTATCGAAGAAGATCTGGATCTGGGAGACATAGGGTGACAACTCAAAGGGATGACCGTTTCATTGTGGTATCAGCTTTACGAAATCGACACCTTTCTGGTGTTGATCTCCAGCGACGCTTACGTGAAGATCGGGGTGTGGCTATAAGTGACAGTACTGTAAGGAGGAGACTACGTGAGCAGAATTTAAGACCACACAAGCCAGCAACGGGACCACAATTGACCACAGCTCATCGACAAGCTAGACTTCAATTTGCGCAGAATCACGTCAATTGGACTATAGGCCAATGGGAGTCAGTTCTTTTTAGTGATGAGAGCCGGATGACTTTATACGGTTCTGATGGACGCCGTAATGTCATGCGACGGCCAGGTGAACGTTATGCCCAGTGTTGCATAAGAGAAACAGTCAGTTATGGTGGGGGCTCTGTAATGTTTTGGGCTGGGATATCTTTAACTGCACGTACGGAGCTGGTTTTTATAAGAAGTGGTGCTTTAACTGCGGTACGCTATATCACAGAGATCTTGGAAGACCATGTGGTGCCATATGCCGGCTATATTGGAGAAAATTTTGAGTTTATGCATGATAATGCACGGCCACACGTAGCACGCATTGTCACCGATTACCTTGAAGAGGTCGGCATTCGGGTTATGTCGTGGCCAGCAAGAAGCCCTGATCTTAACCCTATAGAGCACATCTGGGACACCCTTAAACAAAAGGTTAGAGCCCGTAATCCCGCCCCTACATCCTTAGGAGACCTGGAAACCGCCATCAGGGAAGAATGGAACCGAATCCCTCAAGAGACCATCAAAACCTTGATTAGGTCACTAAAACGGCGAATGCAGGCTGTCGTTCGAGCAAGAGGGGGGAATACACAATATTAAACTGCAACAATTGTGTTCATGACACTTAAGACTGAAAAGTTAGAGCGTGTTTAAAATTAATCCAAAAATGTGTGAAATTATCCTTTTTAATTTAATAATCAAAATTTAATTATTTTTACCACATTTTTTGTTTAAATTGAGCTAAAATTGGTGTAAATAAACAAGTCAAAGTAAACATATCATCACTAAATCATTTTGTTTTGTTTCGCTAAAGAAAATACGTGATTTGCGGTAAAACTGCAGGTGGGCCGATTTTTTTGATGACCAGTGTATTTTAAAAATTCGACCAATAATCATTTGAAATTTTACATGACATGGTAAAAAATACTTATAAATCTAAAAATCAGTCTTTTGTTTCATAAAAACAAATTATAATATAATTCAACAATTATTTTCAGTCTTATATTTAAAAAAAAAATTAATAATTCAAAATATCCAAAAAAAACTGACTAAATTTAAAAAGTGGGGCTCTGTATTCAGAAGTAAAAAAAACATGAAAAACAAATAATACTATATCTGAAATGATATCTGGCAATTAAGCCTAACATAAAATATTTTAAAAATTCGGTCAATAATCATTAGAAATTTTACATAACATGGTAAAAATACTTATAAATCTAAAAATCACAGTCTTTCTTTCATAAAAACAAATTATAATATAATTCAACAATCATTTAAGGTCTTATTTTTTTTATTTTATTTAATAATTCAAAATAATAAGAAGGCACTTTTTGGACGGTGGAGTTTCTTGCCCATTCTTCTCCATACGAAAACTACCTTTTGGAAGGGGCGGTAGAATCAATACTTTATTTTGTAAATTTTGACGTTCAAAAGTGCCTTCAAGGGCCTATTTGAAATAAATGATTTGACTTTGACTTTGACTTTGGAACTCGTGGTTAGAACTATTGCACATAGCAAATGAAATGAAACATTTAAAATAAGATCTCTTAAAAAGCGGTGTAGTTATAATATGTACTGGATATCTAAAAAAAAAACCAATTCAAAATCATAAAAAACGGTCAGAATTAACTGTTTTCTCCTTACTGAATGTAGTAACGAGAATATTTTTACTTAAAATTTATACCAGAATAAACTTTGGTTCATAAGAAATTAAAATAGCATACTTAAAAAACAAAAATTTAATTATATAACTCAAAATAAGCATAATTACAACTGCCAAATTGCTACTTATTGCGATGCATCGGGTGCTCGAAGTCGAACTGTCAAAACGTAATTTTGTGATAGGCCTCTTAACAAACACAGATTAGCACCCTTAACCGGTTTGACTATCACTAACGTTGCTGCTATTGCACTATCTCGCTCACAGACAATTTGTTAGCTCTAGGCGTGCAAACGAAATTGAATGTTTAAAAGTGAGTCGAGTTTATCCGATAGATGACGCATCGATCACTAATAAAGAATTTACTCGTTATTAGTGATCGATGGATGACGCACAAATAATATTATGATTCTAAAATAAACATTAATCTCACTATACTATGTTTTTTTGCTATTATCATAAAAAGCCTACAATTTTAAATATTCATTGACTTTATAACAAAATGCTAAACTTTAATCTTTCTTTTAAGAAATTTTGTGAGTGACTGTAATGAAATATGTATTTTATAGTTAATTATGTAGATGGAGCAGTTTGAGAATTGATAGCGAATAATCGGTGGAGTAGTTTGAGAATAATTTCAGATACCTATGGAGCAGAATGGGAACAATATAATAAGTATTTTTAAATAATAATAATTCCTTGGAGTAACTTGGGAATGAATGTATGAGATTCTTATCTTTTTAGAACAAAAGAATGGAGTACTTTGGGAATAAGCCAAAATTACATAAGACAGTCCCCCAAAAACGCCCGCCCTCCACCACTTCCTAGTGCTTTAGCTGGGAAGAAGAACTGGCGCAACAAACTCCCCAGCAGCACAGCTGTCTGTTCAGTTAGAAAAATCTTGATCCTATACAATAGTATGAAAAATAATTTACATTACTCAACACAAAACATTAAATAAAATATATTTGCAATAATGACAGCTAGCACAACGCCAATATACCAACAAAACATCGAAATCTATACTCAAGCGAACATAAAAAACTAAAAACGTAAAGAGAACTTTTATTTCGACAGTTGAACAACATTCATTGCATTATTTACGTCGTTGAGCAGACAAATCTTTCGAAGGTATGGATTAGCAATATCCTTCAAAATGACTCAGATTGTCGTTGATCGTGTGATACACAATAAGCACCCTTATTGGTTGGGCAAAATGATGATGATGAGTTTAGTTCTTCAGACGATTTTGTACCATAAATTGTCACTTAAAATAACCATGCAATCTCATTGTTGAAGAGTCTAATAAATAATAGTAGGGTTTTCAGAGGAGTCAGTTGACTAAGTTCAGGGAAATCTACTAGATCTATCTAGCTAGTCATAAAGGCGTGTCTACGATAGTACTGTACGTATGTAGGTATGCATAAATGGCAGTCACAGACACGCATGTGATTAACACGCAAGTGAAGTATGTAACGTATAATTGTTAGGTGGACGTGGTAGTACATTCGTATCATCGTGTATTCACACGGTCACTGTTATTTTCAAGTTGACATACCTACTATAAATAACATAACATAACATCTCGCTCGTATTCCAGAAGGTGAAGGCAGAGGTGATAAGAACCTACCTACATTTCGTCTGTTGTGTACCTATATATCACCGTAAAATTGTGAGAACAACTAGTTAATAATCTATAGGTAGTTAGATTATAAGCTGTAGAAAAATTGTGAACTGGGTGAACTGGGTTAGGTTAGCTTCTTAGGCGCGAGCCGAGCGAGCGAAGCGGGCGGTGCCGCGGCAGCGGGCCCCAGCCGGCGAGCGCTACTTCCAAGTTGCTTGCAGCTAGGCATGCTATTTAGTATCAACGCAAGATGTGTTACGCCGCAAGCAACTTTGATACCAGTTCACAGTTTGACGGTTTCCCATGGACAGATTAGAAACTATCGAAGTTCATAATTATACGTTGGTACGTTCCATTACCCCGAAGAGGTAGGCGAAGATATTTAGAAAATTAAAACACCCACATTTTAAAACACCCAGTTATGTCCCTTATAATAGGGGGCGATCCTATTGCCAAGATACCGAAACCGTTTTCAACACTCGTTTAAGCAACCCTAATTTATATTGGAAGAACTAAAAAACACTTGCCCGAACTGGGTTTCGAAATGTAGAGAAATGGCACGCTTTCTTTTCTGGGATGCTGCTGTATTCGTTAGATTTTTGTTAAGTCTTCCTTCGCTCTCTTTGTACCTTCAAGCAAAGTAATCTATAGCCCTATAAAATGGCGAAGGTCAACTATAAATAAAAAGAAATCCCCCAAAGCCATTATTAATAGAAAACCGCAGTAATAAGTAATAACACTCAAGGGTAAACTGGTGAACTTTAAACCGTTGCCAGGCGGGGCGCTGGTGTGGCGCACCCTTAGATCGATACGGTGTGCAATCACCTTTATTAGCTAGCCTCGCGCCGTGGGGATGTCTGGCTGTTCTGTTATTTATGGAAAGCAAATTGCATTAGCCTCGTTAGTTTATTAACGGTGCAGTATAAATTTGTGTTTGGGCAATGCTTTACTCCCCTTTTGCATAGGATAGGAAGTATAACTGACGAAATATGGGAGTGGTATATCTGCCTAACCCTCCTGGCAATATGTGCGTGATGTGGTGAAATAACCTCTTCTATTGACCACTATACCATAGATAGATAGAGTACTCTTTATTATGTACCATCGAAAACTTCAAATCTATACACCGTAAGGACTATTTCTGCTTGCAGCGCTTTGCCGCTAAAGAACCAGGGCGGTAACAGAGGTGGTGATCGTGTCCACGGGATTTTGTTTTCAAACTGCTTAGATATGAAGTTCTTCGATAGTACCATCGCGGTCACACATAATTATCTAACCTGACCACGTCTGTTTCTGTGTCTGTGTCTTTTTTTGTACACACGGCTACACATCAAGCTATACGCTTGATGTGTAGCCGTGTGTAGCTTGATGTGTAGCCGTGTTATTTCCAGTTTATACTGATCTCGCATCGTACCTATAGGATTTTCGTACAGCTCAGCTTATACTGGAAATGTATAGCTTGATGTGTAGCCGTGCGTACGTAAGCGTTACTAGTCATGTCTATCCTTTTCCCAACTATGTTGGGGACGGCTTTCAGTCTAACCGGATGCAGCTGAATACCAGTATTTTACATGGAGCGACTGCCTTATTGACCTCCACAACCTAGTTACTGGGTAATACGATACCTCTTGGTAAGACTGGTTGTAAGATTTCAGGCTTCTGACGACTGTCAAAGACCCACGAATGACAGCCGGGACCAACGGCTTAACGTGCTTTTCGAGGCACGGAGAGCTTGGTATGTAAAGAGGGTCACAAGATTGGCAAGTGTAGCTTAACCTGATCTATCTACCCGTGCGGCTGCTATTACTTACCCACAAGCCCCCCCTTCCCTATAGCGGCCGAACGCTGCAAGCAGGAATAGACCTTACGGTGTTCAGATATGGGTGTCCGCGATAGTACACCATAACAAACAAATCGTAATGGCACCTTGTCCTCTGACGTCCGGATGTACAATCAATCGCACGTCCATGGTAACAGTTTCACATGGACAGCGGTAGCGTATACATACATTTCGTATCAGTAAGTGCGGTTTTCTGACGTGCGGTTGACCTTAGGTAGATGGCCACACAATGAAACAAAACGGGAGTTATTACGTCATTATTATGCGCAGGATTCGCACGTGGAATATCAATGGTTAAAATTGATCCATTCATTATAACGCCTATTATGTGGATAGGTCATAGGGACTTAAGTGGTATGAGGAACAGGGTGTATAGTTCACTCATCCACTATAGAAAAGGGAGGATCTTCCGACCAGGCGGGTGTTATGTCTGGCGGGCAACTCCTCACCACCTACATAAATACCTACTGCACTACATGAGCCTAAAATCAATCAATATTAATAATGTATTCAGTCCAGTCAATATTAGATCTAGTATTCTGGTCTATGTTTAGTGTAGTTGACAAATCTAAACTTATATAGATCTCTGGACTAAAAACGGATCTTAGCTTTTGACTTTAGGTTTCCGTGTGTTCAAAAGGGAAAATCAGACAAGAAAAAAAATATTAAATTACAATAATAAAAAAACAAAAAACAAAGGAGTTAAAATTGAAAAGAAAGATATTCGTTTTTTTTATAAAAATTAAATTAAAATAATAAAAAAACAAAAAAAGGATTTAAAATCGGAAAGAAAAACATTCGTTGTATTTTTTCGATATAAGTATTTATATTGAAATTGAAATGGAGAAGATGACAAAGAAGAACAATTTCTGTACAGCACCTAGGCACACTGGGTGTAGGCTGCACTTTCGCTTGATCAATTTATTTCTATTTCCGATACCGAGTGGCGCAGTGAAGTATTTTAAGGAAATTGCTTTTGCCAACCTAGTTTATGTAGGCAAAAGCAGCTGAGGTTTTCTAGTAAAATGGCGCATCAATTTTATATCACAAATAGAATAGTTTGGAAAATCCAAAAGTGCACGCCTCATACTTATCACTCATTCATAAACGAAAAAGAAATTCAAAACATAGTTTAAAAATGAACAATTTATCACTTTTCATGAAGTCGTAATGTCAAAGACTGACAAAGATATTTACTTGGCGGTTGCTAGGCAACTTACGGAGTCAAAGGTTGAAAATATTTAGTTAGTATTTTATTAATTATAATTAAACTACACACATCAAAAGTGTCTAGGGATCAAGCATTTTTATGCGGATTTCTTGAGATTGAGATGTGGCTTTGTAATAAATTTATGATTTTATAAATTTATATGGATCCTTTTTGGTGCATTTCATAATTTGAATCAGGAACTGTGAATCAAATTCGAGTAAAAGATGAAAATCAGCTGTCAATATTTTCCCTATAAAAACATACAACGCATTGAAGACATTATTAGTGCTACTGTTTCCCTACTACTGATTAAAACCAACGTTATTATGGAGCAGCGACGTCATTTAAGCAGGGAAGAAATGCTCAGAGCCGTGGGAATGATAGAAGCTGGTTCCCGGCAACGTACTGTGGCTTTAGCTCTGAATACAAGTCAGAGTGTTATCAGTCGACTTTGGACACGTTACCGAAGCACTGGTACCGTGGCTGAGCGCCATGGAGGACGGTATCGCTGCACCACACGGAGACAAGACCGATACATTCAAATCTTAGCTCGAAGAGCTCCAACAATAACCGCCATGATGTTAGCCGTGAGGCTTCATCACTCTTCAGGGAACTTAATTAGCGACCAAACAGTCAGAAACCGCTTGCATGAAGTGAACCTTCATTCCCGAAGACCGCTACGGGTACCACCTATAGCAATGCACAATCGTAGGATTCGATATCAATGGGCTCTTGAACACAGAAATTGGGCAGAAGAACAATGGCGTTTCGTGTGCTTTTCTGATGAGTCTCGTTTTGGTATGAGACCGGATACAAGACGTATACGACACTGGAGAACCCCTGGACGCCAACAGCGATTAAAATCCTGCCAGGAAGTCCATCCTTATAGTGGTGGAACCATCATGGTATGGGCGGGTATTTGGATCGGCGGAAGAACTGAGTTGATTTGGATCAGAGGCAACCTCAACGCTCAAATTTATGCTGAGACGATTGTATCAGACGTCATCGTTCCTCTACAAGTGCAAATCGGTCCCTTATTTCAGTTAATGCATGATAATGCACGACCGCACACCGCAAGAGTTGTAAGACAGACTCTCGCCGCAGCTAACATCAATGTCCTGCCCTGGCCTGCTCAGTCGCCAGACTTGAACCCGATTGAGCATGCATGGGATATGCTACAGAGAAGAGCTCTGCCGAATATGGAGGGTATCCAGTCGCAAGAAGACCTTTTTTTGTTGTTGCAACGAACATGGGCGGCCATTCCACAGCGTGATTTGGATGAACTCATTTTGAGTATGCCAAACCGATGTTCTTGTGTTGTTAGTGTTCGCGGTAGAAACACGGATTATTAATTGTTTAAGTTACCCAATAAAATTTTAAAGAAAACTGTTATTTCAGTCTTTTTTTCGAACTTTAATGTTAGTGGTTCAAATGTCAAAAATCCCTTTATTAGGAAAATGGCAAATTTCTTTATTAATGCAAAGGTGACTTGGTTTATCGTTACTGTGACAAACGAAAACACTTTATTTGATGAATCCTTAAAGAAAATTTTAATTAATATCAATCAGGAGAAAAGTTATTGCAAAAATATATGTTGATCCCTAGACACTTTTGATGTGTGTAATTTGAATAAAAGAGCCATTTTCAATAGGGTTCCTTCTACGGCTGAAACGAATGTATAAAAAAAAAATTGACTCAATTAATTGATTTTATCGCAAGCTACAATGTTTTCAGGGTTCATAAATTGACGGACAGGAATTTTTTTTCAACTATTTTTATGCTTTTTCCATTTCTGCTACATTAAATCAACTGTTAAAAAGTACAGTATTAATCTCCATTTAATCATCTATACAATGGTATATAAATTAAGTAGGTTTTGTGTAAGTGTGTACTAGTAGGAGTGTAACAATAAAAACAGTTACAGAAATGGGGCAAAAATAAATTTTCGATCGTAGAGCACACTCTAATGCTTCGCATTACGAGTCGTGCAATATGAGAGCCTCTTCTCACAATACAGGGTGACAGGGAAATTCGACCTATTCCTTGAAAGGGGTTATACTAGAGGTCATTAGCAACAAATTAAGTCCAATGAACTAGGGGTCAAACCTGGATGGTTCTCGAGCTGTGACGGTTCTTCGATATTGTAGAAATTTTCTGACTTGTTACCAAAAACAATTAATTATGAAAAAAATACTCCACTCTAAACATTTAATTGATACTTTTCTGAAAGCTGAGAAAGGCGTGATCATTGTAAAAAAAAAATCTCGCCCAAAACTTACATAATCTCAGAAATAGAAGGTCTTTAGTAGCTATAATTTTTAATGATTGTTTTATTCCCAAACATTGAAGTAAGCTACTGGAAAAAAATTGTATGACAGTTGGCGTACAAATGTGTAAAATGACTAACTGGTTTCATAAGCTTTCCAAAAAGGTATAATTGTCATTAACTTTCCCAGCGGTTTTTCAAAAATCTGCAAAAGCGCGCTATAGACCAAATTTTTAATTTTGATTTGTTAAATTAATTCAGCTCGAAAAGTCAACGTGTAGAGTAGTGAATAAAAAATTAATGTAATTTGATACAGTTTAATACAAAAAAAAAGCAGTTAACAAAAATTACACATCCTTTTCGAATTGCCTGCCATTGTTGCGTATGCAGCCTACGACATACTTCACTCACTGGCACTCGCGTTGAAAGTGAGGTTTTCATGTGTTCGGCAGCTGCCAAAATCCTCTCTCTCAACTCTTTAATGTATGTCACTGGTGTAGGGTACACTAAGTCCTTCATGTGACCCTAAAGATAAAAGTCGCATGGCGTTAAATCTGGACTTTCAAAGATTTCAAAGGGCCCACCAGAGAAGATTTTCGTTAAATGTTTGGATGGGGATTGGCCATGATAAGTTCAGGCCACTCTTCTTGCCCTGAAATTTGAGTGGCATAACGTAACTACGAAAACTTTTTAAGAGAAGAAATGAACACGGTTTTGGAAGATGTGCCTCTAGCTACGAGAAGAGATATGGTGTACCAGCACAATGGAAGCCCAGCTCACTTTTACCGAGGTGTGCGACAATGGCTGGATGACAATTATCCGCTGAGATGGATCGGTCGAGGTTGCCCAACGTTATGGCCGGCAAGAAGTCCATATTTAACGCTATGCGACTTTTATCTTTGCGGTCACATGAAGGACTTAGTGTGCCTACCACCAGTGACATCCATTGAAGAGTTGAGGGAGAGGATTTTGGCAGCTACCGAACACATGAAAACCGCGCTTTTAACGCGAGTGCCAGTGAGAGAAGTACGTCGTAAGCTGCGTGTTTGCATACGCAACAATGGCAGAGAATTCTTAAAAGCGAGGTTTTCATGTGTTCGGCAGCTGCCAAAATCATCTCCCTCAACTCTTCAATGGATGTCACTGGTGGTAGGTACACTAAGTCCTTCATGTGACCGCAAAGATAAAAGTCGCATAGCGTTAAATATGGACTTCTTGCCGGCCATGACGTTGGGCAACCTCGACCGATCCATCTCAGCGGATAATTGTCATCCAGCCATTGTCGCACACCTCGGTAAAAGTGAGCTGGGCTTCCATTGTGCTGGTACACCATATCTCTTCTCGTAGCTAGAGGCACATCTTCCAAAACCGTGTTCATTTCTTCTCTTAAAAAGTTTTCGTAGTTACGTTATGCCACTCAAATTTCAGGGCAAGAAGAATGGCCTGAACTTATCATGGCCAATCCCCATCCAAACATTTAACGAAAATCTTCTCTGGTGGGCCCTTTGAAATCTTTGAAAGTCCAGATTTAACGCCATGCGACTTTTATCTTTAGGGTCACATGAAGGACTTAGTGTACCCTACACCAGTGACATACATTAAAGAGTTGAGAGAGAGGATTTTGGCAGCTGCCGAACACATGAAAACCTCACTTTCAACGCGAGTGCCACTGAGTGAAGTATGTCGTAGGCTGCATACGCAACAATGGCAGGCAATTCGAAAAGGATGTGTAATTTTTGTTAACTGCTTTTTTTTTGTATTAAACTGTATCAAATTACATTAATTTTTTATTCACTACTCTACACGTTGACTTTTCGAGCTGAATTAATTTAACAAATCAAAATTAAAAATTTGGTCTATAGCGCGCTTTTGCAGATTTTTGAAAAACCGCTGGGAAAGTTAATGACAATTATACCTTTTTGGAAAGCTTATGAAACCAGTTAGTCATTTTACACATTTGTACGCCAACTGTCATACAATGTTTTTCCAATAGCTTACTTCAATGTTTGGGAATAAAACAATCATTAAAAATTATAGCTACTGAAGACCTTCTATTTCTGAGATTATGTAAGTTTTGGGCAAGATTTTTTTTTTACAATAATCACGCCTTTCTCAGCTTTCAGAAAAGTATCAATTAAATGTTTAGAGTGGAGTATTTTTTTCATAATTAATTGTTTTTGGTAACAAGTCAGAAAATTTCTACAATATCGAAGAACCGTCACAGCTCGAGAACCATCTAGGTTTGACCCCTAGTTCATTGGACTTAAATTGTTGCTAATGACCTCTAGTATAACCCCTTTCAAGGAATAGGTCGAATTTCCCTGTCACCCTGTATAAGTACGGTTTTTGAGACTGAATTACTTCGTGAAGAGGAGTGTCAAAATCTGACCTGGTGAGAATTTGATAACTTCCGGCGGTTTAGGATACCCGCAGTGATAAATAATACATATTTACAACGTTATTTTTTGTTACTAAACCTAATGTCATTGTACTCATCATTATGAACAACTTTCACTATGGGACCAAAACCGAAAACGCGAAAAAAGAATCTGCGGTACCCTACATTTATGCTGGCATATTATCTCGTCAAAATTTCAGCCTTGGTCCCATAAATATGCCATATTTGTTACGGTCGCAAATCATATTTTAATCAAAATACAACCTGACACTGACCTGCAAATTACAAAAAACCAAAGAAAATTCTCTAAGGGCTATGCTGGGAAAGTGTAACTTAACATGAACACATCATTAAAAACCCCAATTACGTTATATCCGTCCTCAAAATTGGCCATTACCAAGGCAGAGTGACCATTAAACCTCCAGATATAGCCGCTGCTATAATTCCGTTAGCCTACCGCCAGAGGGCGCGCGGTGACCGTAAAATTGAATGCAGCTCTGCATGAAAACGAAGCGGTTAGGTAAATGTCGGCGAGGATCATACGAACTGTGGCAGGTAAAGTACGAAATAACTTAACATGGTGTTTCAACTACCGGGCCCTTAAGAGAGCAGGGCCCCAGTGGTAACAGCCGCGACTTACGAGTTATAAGTCGTAGGTTCGAACCAAGGAAGGCGCTTTACTTTGTGTAAATTATTTCATCACCACTGCTCTCAAAACGGTCAAAGAAAACATCGTGAGGAAACCGGCATGTCCTAGCTAGAACCAAAAATACAAAGACCTCTACCAACCCGCACTGGGCCCGGTGAGGTGGATTACGGCCCACTCCCTCTCACAGAGAGGAGGCCTGTGTCCCAGCAGTGGAAACATTAATAGGCTGATTATGTATGTATTATGTATAAGCAAGGCATGTGCTTACATTTGCGATATTTTTTTGGTAAGCAGTTATCATAGAAGTAGTAAAGTGTACTCACCCTGCCGGATAGGCAACAAGCTCGGTATTCGGATCGCAGTCGAGAGCCGCGTTACTGCCCACAGTCAGCCCGAGGACGCTCTCCAACTTTATCTGAGAACAAAGAACACAACATTGTAAGAAACAGAACGTTTATACCCCTAAATGTTAAAAAGTTTAAAAGATATCACAGAGTCAAAATTACGCGTAACATAATAATTATGGTTGACGGCAACGCGGGCGCAGCGGTAGGAGTCAATGACCTTTTCCTCTGCTATTAGGTATGTAATCCCGGTAGAACGTTCCCGTGGGATATTTTGCGACATCAACGCGATGCCGCGGGTAAAAGCTAGTAATCTATGTAGAACGATTGTCAGCCGTTTATCGATCGATGCTCAACACTCAATTTCAATTAATTCCACTTTTAAAACACCTTAACACCTCCAGAAAATCTAGAAATAGCTAACAAACCATTTCGATAGCAAAAGCAACATCTCACGGACACCTAAACTGTTCTATGTAAACAGCACTTATCTTAAATGCTCAATGCCGTATCACCAAACAGAGTAGTTACGAAACTGTTTACATTATGTACTACAAACCTTTAAAAGTTTTAATCTTTAGGTAAATAAAGTTCGCATACACATGAATATTTTTGTTAAGTTTGTAGGTTTATAACTACAAAACATAAGTTTTTAATGACTTGGGCGTTGTTATTCACTGAACACTTTAGTGCTCACCATCATATATATTATTATGTAATTTAAAAGGCCAACAAGGGGCGGTTTTATAAATTAGACTTGGATGAACTGAAAGAAAGTTATCAGATATTGGGTTTTTCACTATTGGCAGTTTCAAGTTTTTGAGCCGTTAGCTTTCGGCCTATTCAGTCATACATTTAAAAACCCTCAAAGAAAGTTCTTTGAGGGTTTTTGATTTCAGCAATTTTCGAACGCCAAAAATCTTAATTTACGAAAGAGAACCTTTTAAACCTTCAGCTGTCATTAACGAGACACAATAGAATTTTAATTGTTATGTCCACCTGCTGTCCACTGTAACGGTCAACCGGTTAACATGTTTTTTTTTGGTGGGATTAACATGCTGCTCTTCTATATACAGGCCACACTGTAGGCACGCGCTAGATTAGACAATATTTGACTATACAAGGCAGCAAGGTTGTGCTAGTTGTGCAAATATCTCTGAAACCTTGGCTGTATTAGATAAAGCTTTGTTTAACAAGATGTGCGTTAGAAAACAACGAAATGAAGGCGTAGCAGCCATATTGGATTTGGTTCTTTTGGATGGACGAATTCGTCTCTTTCCTTTTTAAAGTACGCTCGTTATAAATCAAAGATGTAACGTTGCTTTCTAAAACTTTATGATTTCTCATCTCAATTTGGCAATTGCCGAAATGAAATATTATCGAATCAGTCAGCAGATCTAGCTCAAGAAGGCACGTTTTAACTTTTTAAGTGCCCCATTCTTCAGTTGAATGAATCCTTATTTAATCATCAGATAAAACAATTCGAAACATATTTATCAATCAACCAATCCAATCATGTAAATGAGAGCTCAGAGCTTACATCAAATCGTAGTAGATCCAAATTGATTGAAATATTTCAATCACAACAGCCACATGTAATCCCACATATATAATATAAATATGCGGAAGTGAATCCACGGTAGGTAATCTATCAAAAATTGCTTAATGAAAAAGCTTGAGAGGTCGTTTTGAGCCGGAAGAAGATGGAAGAAATTGGCGACGAAGACCAAGAAATTGTGTGGAAATCGGTTGTTGTCGTGGTATGGTTATCATAGCGGAGGTATGAGGAACATGTCGTGAGGAAAGTTTTGAATATAAATAGTAAGGGAAGGGCCAAAATGTATGAAAGAGGATATAGTAAGGACGTTTCATCATCATCATCATCATTTCAGCCGAAAGACGTCCACTGCTGGACATAGGCCTCCCCCAACCACCGCCACTTCGACCGATTCTATGCCTCCCGCATCCAGCGGATTCCTGCGGCCTTCACAAGGTCATCTTGTGGGAGGCCTTCCAACGCTATGTCTTCCGGTACGCGGTCGCCACTCCAGAACCTTTCGGCCCTATCGGCCATCTGTTCTACGAGCAATGTGCCCTGCCTATTCCCACTCCATTTGGCAATTCTTCAGGTGAGGTTTAATAGGGATATATTGAGAAAAAGACACTTTGACAGCCCCAAATAAATTGTTTTAGAGGAGGATTATGGGGATTATTAAAACATGTTTTTTTTTTTTAATGCAGGCAGGAGTTAACTAGCAAATTAGTTCTACGACTTGCATAAATGTAGATTCGGTTAGTGTTTGTAATTGTAATCGCTGTCAAAGCTTAGGTAAGCTAGCTTGGTAGGTATACGAATTAACTTCTAAGTTAAGCTCGGACTAAAAATAACTTCATGAATCAGCTGCTTGCAATTCTACAAGCTAAAACGATTTATATTAATGAATCTAACGATGCTGTAATTAACTACAGTACATAATGAGGAGGAGGACAGGAGCATTTTGGCCTCGCACAGGACTTTCTGCTTTTATTTTAATTTTACTTTGTTTTATTTTGTTTGTTTTGTCATATCTTTGTATAATGAGTGTGTTTTAATTTAATTTGTGATCTTCTGTGCTTGTCTCAATAAATAACTTTTTCTTTCTTTCTTACGTGAGCTTGTTAATATGGCACATCGATTTGTAGAAAGAGATCCTCACATCTCTCACAGGTCTGACTCACAAAGCCGATATTCTACAAAGCTATACAGCCCAGTGCTAAGTTCAACTAGTAAGCTAGGTAGAAAGGCCGTCAACCTTTTCCGATTCTCAGTCTATTCTCAAAACCATCTTCGTTTCTTGAAAGGCCCTTTGATGCCACTTTCTTAATAATTATTACTTGTATTGTAAGCGAAGCAGGATAATGCAAATAATTTTATAGTAACATCGTACACATTATTGACAAGTTAACCTTGACTCACAAGGCTTCAAACTGGCTACGGTACTCGTTATGAGTGCATCCTTGTGCGCACGCAGCAAGGACGCCCGGTCGGCCATCTTGGATCAAGTGTCAGACGACCTTGACAGCGCGTGGAATTCGTAAGAGGAATACCCGATTTTGTTTTTTTTTTTCTTCATTGATAGCCAGCGAGTAAGAACGGCGTACACGTACCTACCTGTGGTTTTATATCTTTTTGGCTCAATGGCTCACGTGTTCTTGTTTTAATCAAAATTAGAGATGTTTACCTATAAATAAGTACAAACCTTTGCCGTCATGTTGGCACCATTAGTTGTCAATACTAGTTTTCAAAATGGCGACTGACGGAACAGTGCTACCATACGCGGCACGTGACAAGTTAACACTTAAGGAATATTTTTATTTTGTGTTTTAATGTTAATATATTTCCATGGAAGACAAAAGAAGATACGAGCTTTATATTATGCAAATGTTCTGAGTTTACGGGTGGGAATTATTCAATCAAGTGATTTTGATACCAAGATGGAGTCACGTCTTTTTACAGTACCTCCATTGAAGAACTAGACATAAAAATAACAGAATTGTAAACACAGAAAAGAAACATCAATACAAACGTTACCTAACAGTTAACAGAAGCAAATAATAAAGAGTTAAAATTAAAATTCCAAATAAAAAACAATCGCTATTGACTCTGTAATTACTCAGAAAGAACTTTCGATTTCGATAAAAATTAATAGTGCGGGGTCTGGCTTTCACTAAATTGATCGATCTATATCACTGGACAAGGCATTAGGTTGATTAATGTTCTTCTGAGAATCACCTCACTAATAAATAAGTAGATTCTGCCAATTCTGTACGATGATGCTATGATAGATTTGGATCCGGCTTATAAGCCTGGCAGCACATGAATAAAAAATGGCAGTGCATAGTTGAATGTAATATTTGAATGAAAATCGAGGTATACGCTGATACCACAAGGATATGTGCTCATCATAGCATTCACTTCAAAAAAAAACAACACTAAGTGAAAAATAAGTTTAATTTCGGAAGTCGATGTCTTTTTTTTTTAAGAAAACTTTGTTTTTATTTAATTTCATAGTAGCTACCTGTTATGCAAATAACAGTGACAGGAACGTATCCCAACATCATCCAAGACTTAGTAGAAAAAAAAGGATAAGTAAAAATCACCAAATACCTATGTATATTTCTGCCTTTCAGCCCTCCAAAATTGCGCCACCAGTCCTCAGTATACAATGCCGCTGGATATCACTATTATCTGCCAAGATATACGGCGAGTGTCAGCCGTCCATCCCACGCTCCTACGCTAATTGAAACAACTGGGTTATTTGTGGTGCCCCGAGGCGATAGTTAGCAGTCTTTATAAGTTTGCTTGCATTGGAGAATGGTGAGCAGGGCCATCGACTTGTTCTTGATAGTTCTAAGAAGGTGAAAACGATTCATCATCATCACCAGTCGAAAGATGTCTACTACATAGGTCTCCTCCAAGATAGGCCACAACGACCGGTCTTAAATGAAATGACCCGGGGCGGTATAATTTAATCGGTTTTACGAAGTAATAATTTTATGCCATTCAAAGGAAAAAAACAACCTCTGGTCTGGTATTGACTAAAAATATATACTAGTAAAACCTTTCTCGTTCAGTTTTGAACATTGGATCCCACGTGTTCAATGTTCAAAACTCAACGAGAAAGGTTTCACTTTCCTCAAAATCACTGTTTCCTGCAGGGATCCACAGTTCGATCAAGAGTTCCGCGTCTACGGTCTTTTCCTGGTTTACATCTTGAACCAATAAATCGTATCCTTCTGTAGTACATTGGGCCATTGTTCCAGTAGGCGGTACCTAAAACCCAGTCCCACTGAAGCTTCAACCTTTTGATCTACAAAATAAAGTCCATATTAACCCCATCACAGCTCCGCTCTGCATAACTGTTGCAAATTACTTTCTATCGCTTCACTAATGAACAATTTTCTTCGCCATTACTCGAAGTGATTGCTAATTAAGCGCTGAATTTTTAATAAAAGCGCTTAAAAAACTGGATCGAACTACTTCTGTGAATTTAGCTCGTTGCATCATGGTCTGATGAATAGTGTGTGTGAGATATTACGGCATTACAGCGTTTATTCTCAAAGTGGGCAACGTCGCAAATAGATGTCAAATATTTTATGTTTTGATTATGAAATGAAATAATTAATATCGTAATAAGTATTTAGTTTTAAATGTAAAAAAAGTATTTGGAAACTTTCCAAACGCCTTTTTTACACTTAAAACGGGTACAACATCAAATTCAATATTATAATTGCAATTCATGATTAATATTCTAGTTGGCTAGTTAGCCACATTTTTTATTTCCATACAGGATATTGCCAAATTAATCAAAACAGGTATATATTTTTGACAGCTATTTGCAACGTTGTCAACTTTTGGGATAGACGCTCCAGATTCTGAGATGACGGCTAATAAGATATACCGAAGCAGACCCTGTGGCCCCAAATAAATTGAACGAGGACAAGAGGCTTATGATTTTTATTTATATCGGACTCCCACAAATTCTACCAACCTTAGACCCTGAGGAAGATAAAAAAATCTTCATACCAAATAAAAAATACTCCTCTGAAGGCAGAATTATGATGATGCGTATGAAAAACGTCACTCACCAATCCACTTGCATAACTAGAAAGTATTTTAACCTAAAGAAGTACTTATAGAGACATCAAGACAATATTCTCACGACATCAGCTGCTGGTCGTGGGCGAACAGCGTAGAACGCGCGACGCGGCCTATTGGTGTGGCAAAACTATACCGCGAGGCATTTCGACACTTGCCGCACATTCCAAGCGCTCATGGAATTCGTAATGAAGCTTAGTTGATAATGTCAGTTGGCTGCCTGGGTTCCTACCATAATCATTTGCAGGGTAGATCACCTTCCCTACCGCGCAGGTAAAGGTAGAATTGTCATCGCCAAATTTTGAAAACCAAGGTTAGATTAGAAGGTGAAAAATACCAGTACATTTCAGATTCAAAACAGGATGCAGTATAAGAGCAGTATTCATAGCAACAAGAAATGAAAACAGGTTCAATGAAACTCAATTTTCGCACACTATAGTTCTCCTTACATGGAGAACTATAGTGCGCGAAAATTAAGTTTGATAGAGAGAGTTCTAGTTCGCGAAAAAAGTAGTGAGAAAGAGGTTACAGAAAGACTTTTTTTTACCTTCAAACGCAGCCGAACGATAAACGTAAGGTTGAAGGTGCGAAATTTAAAATATAGGTCTTCACCAGGATGCTTTAAAAACCCAGGACGTTACTTAAAAACTATCCAGGACAACCATGGACATCCCAAAAAGCAGGACATGTCCTGAGAAAACAGGACGGTTGGCAACCCTAGATTAAGGAGGCAGTTAACAGTTGGTACACACATGGTACAAAATAGCATTGAACTTCATCGGCACTTGATACCTCTTCCTTTAACTAATTTCCATTCTTACGCCATGCGCCATCTGGAAAGGCGGAATTTATCAGTGGGCTTCAACATTATCTTCAGGTATCACCAGCGCATTATTTACAATAAACACTTGACAATTAACAGCTAGTTTTAGCTCGGTAAACAAACCTCCGCTGTCTATGACAAACGTTTTACAAATATGGCGAATGGTATTCGCGTCGGCGGATTACGTCGAGTCACTTGTATAGACCAGTTCTGGGATACAAGATTGTGGAATGAGTGAAGATATTATTTTGGCTTAGGTTGAGGTAGCACCAGGCAAAGAGTATGAATAATGTTCTGGAGTGAAGCGTATATGTACTGATGGAATTGCAGCGACATGAGACCTTACAGCATTGTCTTTAGAGGGCAACGAATCTGCGATGTCTGTGGTATCGCCATAGGAGGCGGTGACAGCTTGTTTAGCATCCAAAAACATAAAAAGAAAACAGAACTTATGTCAACTAGTACAAGTACTATAATCCAAAAGTCTGATGTCCTTTAAGATAGTTACACGACTTTAGTCGACCAGATATGGCAATGGTATGCGCGAGGCTTACGTCGAGTGGTTATATTGCATAGTGATTTGTTTAGAGCATTCGTTGAATACTAAATTCTAAGCTAGTTCTAGGAATAAGTAAACTGACAATGACGGGCATAACGAAATGTCAAGTGAATGAAGAACTTTACAGGAAGAGTCTTATAATATCCTGTATATAGGACTGTAATGAATTAACAGCAAATAACGCATGTGATATTACTAGGAAAGCAGTACTTTATGAAATTATAACCAAATTCTAAAGAACTAGTCAACGTGCAGAGGATCAAAATAATGTTTAGAAATAAGGACATATTACCAAGTTCCTCACGGAAATGCAATGTCACGTAGGATCGTTCTATTATGCAATTACTAATACTTTGTTATTATTTACTTTCAAGTCAGTGTGCGTATTTGCGTAATCAGTCTCATATAATTTGTTAAGTAAACAGCTTCATTCTCATACAATAGATGAAGTACTATATAACTTTGAAGGTAGGCAGCGGTCAGAATCGATGACATAAGTATTGTGTAACCACATGTGTTGTGTAGGCGATCTATACTGTACTATGTAGAATTATAGATAGTATGCAAAATGCGACGGAATTTTGTGTTCACTAGCAGTTGCAAATGATTTCACTCGCTTCCTAGGGACTGCATGTACCCGGATAATAAAGGAAGGAATTGAAACTCACACAGGAAGTAAATAATGATTGAGTAACAAATATCGAAACTCACAGGACATAAAGGATTGTAAAAGAAAATATGCCTAGAAAAGGGGTGAATACGAGATGCAGGGAGGAAGACATGCTGCGCAAAACATGCCAAACGCTAACAAATTGGGTTAAAGATAATTAATCAAATACCTTTAAACGAGCAATTCTTGTATATTATATAATCTGAATCTCGGAAACGGCTCCAACGATTTCGAAGAACTACAATTTAGGGGTTTACGGGGGTGACAAATCGATCTAGTTAGGTCTCATATCTGAAAATCGTTTTCTTTATTTTCACAGCCTCTGAAATCTGATAAAACGTTGGTGTCCCTGGACGATATGTTTATATTTTCACTCCGAGCAGAGCTCAGTTGACCAGATATTAAGAATGATGATGATGAAGACTAAGAACTTCCAAAGATCAAGCTGGTATTTTGACATTAAGATATAGGTATCAAGAAACGTTATTTAGAGCAGTGTTAATTTTGACCTCGTAAAGAGCAGAATCGTGAATACTGAATACCTCTGCGTGGGTTGAAGGTGTTTTACTTTCGTTTGATAAAGCTTTCCGTTTCTTTATGAGCGTTTGTTGAGCTTAAAAATTCTCTCAACATCGCAATTTCACAACTGATAGGGGAATTATGTCCCATGCTAGATGGGTCTTCTGGGGAATAACAATAATACATGTCTCGTTGTTAGATGACTGATTATGAATGACTGATGATGATGATGAACTCAAAGTCAATCAATCTTCCTAGCCTTTTCCCAACTATCTTGGGGTCGGCTGCCAGTCTACCCGGATGCAGATGAATACCAGTATTTTACATGGAGCGACTGCCTATCTGACCTCCATAACCCAGTAACTGGGTCATACGATACCCCTTGGTAAGAATGATGTCAGACTTTCGGGCTTCTGACGACTCGTTACGACTGTCAAAGATACACGAATGACAGCCGGGACCAACGGCTTAACGTGCTTTCCGAGGCACGGAGGAGTCTCGGTATGTAAAGATGGTCACCCATCCACTGACCAACCCCGGCAAGCGTAGCCTACCCTGATGGATCGACCAGTGCGGCTTGTTATTACTTAATCACGAGCTCCTCATCATGATGATGATTTTTTCTTTTTATTTTTTCATGATGAACTGTGGTTTCGTTTTAACTGTGGCGGCATTTACATCGCCACTTAACTACGCATCAAAGACGTCACACAAAATCCTGACGTCACACAAATCCTGCATCGCGCAATTAGAGTTTACCGCGCGAACGACATAAATATCGACTATCCGACATCAAACCTTGGGCTGTTGCCCGCCAGAAACGACATCCGTCTGGTCGGAGGATCCTCCCTTTTCTATAAAGGCTGAGTGAACTTTACGCCCTGTTCCTCATAGCTCTAAATAACATTGTCATTGGACATAAACATATGTTTCTGGGGCAATAAAAAACAAATTTCAAACTTTTTAGACAGTCTTCCAAAAGTTATGTTTGTAATTTAAGTTTAGCTTTGCATACATTCCAATCTGAAGTTGCATTGCTTACCTGAAACGGTTTTCAATAAGAAGCCACGAGAAGAGAGACCAAAATTCACAATTGAGTAGAAGAATTTCCGGTGGACATTACAGCCGTTCAATTTTGTCATAACTTTCAGTTTCTATAAAACCAGTTATCATATTTCGGCTCGTCACTTATGGCGTAATATCGTGTCTGGCAGACATAGGCGGCATATTACGGGTATCATCGACAATTTATGGCTCTATTCGCCCCATTCCTATGTTAATTTAATGGTGTTTTGGTATGTGTAGATGGAAAAAAATATTTGGCCGTTATTTTTTTTAATCGTTACATATTTAAATAAAAAGAGACGCTTTTAGGAATCTTGCGCACTAGACGGCTACGACTCCGGCCAATTCTGGCCGTCTAGTGGTATTGTATGGTGGCCGGCTAGTTGGCCGTTGGGACCAACTGCGCGATTCCGTTCGGTTTCTACAAGTTTTGTCAACGGAAGAATAGACAAAATGACAGAAGATTGTGATTGTTTTTCTGTAATTTTGTCTATTCTTCCGGCGACAAAACCCGTTTCTATGGTTGTCATACTACGCGTGCTGGTAAACTATAGAAACTGATACGAATCGCGCACTTGGTCCCAACGGCCAACTAGCCGCACTTCATTACAATACCACTAGACGGCCACGACTAGCCTAGACTCATCCCTGCCTCGGAAAGCACGTTTAGCCGTTGGTCCCGAGCTGTCATTCGTGGATCTTTGACAGTCGTTACGGGTCCTCGAGATGTTTTCCTTCACCGTTTTGAGAGCAGTGAAATTATTTACACAAAGTAAAGTCCCTGCCTGGGTTCGAACCCACGACTTACAACCCGTAAGTCGGGGCCGTTACCACTTGGCCACCACTGCTCTATAACTAAAGAATGTAATTATGAGTTTATGAATTAAGTCCGTCTATATTAATAAGAGATATTCATGTCACGACCGAGACGGCTTTAGGCAAGTCATTGTGTATTAAGTAACAGCACTTGTGGAGTTATTTAATTTGTTTGTGAAGTTATTGATGTGTTAAGTATAGTAGGTGGGGGATTTGGCGATCTGAATACCATTTCCATTTATGACATTCTAAGTTCTAACTGCTGCATGAGATTCGAGCTTCCTTGTTGTGAGAGCAAGTTAGAAATAACCCACCACACGAAAGTATAGTTTGAACGAGACCGCCTTAGGAATGCGCGGCGAGGAGAGGGAGCGTTGACGAATGAACGGGGCCGGACGCCATGAGCATTGACGAATGATCGGCCTGCTCTGCCCTCCGTCTAGCCGCGCACATACGTACGGCGGCGCGGTACAGAGGTCTCGGTGAAAATATAGCACGAGTTGGTACACAATCTGAAAATGTTAATGCTACATTAAAATCGTTTCCTCTTTCTGTGGTTTTGGTACTCCATTGTTGTTGAACACAAGTGGCCAACCTAGACACGCATTTTTTTTTCTACAGTTCCAGCTTTAATAACACTGTTGGAGGAAAACCAATTGTTTCAATACATTAGAAAATGCAATGGAATCCTTAAAAGAGTTTTTTGCACGGCACCATAAACACACAACAAGATTGATGTTTTTCTTAGTGAGGAACAAAAAGTAATGTTTCCTTGTTCATTACGAAGGTAATAGGTATTACATTAATTATAATAATAAAGCAATTTCAGTCTATTTATTTTGAGCTTCGTCAAGTTTTTTCTTTATGATGTGTTCATGAAGTGTGTTCCTAATGATGTGTTTTAGCAAGATTTATTTATCAAATTGTAATTGGGTATGAAGTGGTGTTGGTATAAGATAGTGATGATTTGAGCGAAACTTTGAAAATACCTTATATCTGTTCCAAATTCCAATATTTAGATATGTCTTCATTAACGCTAAAAAAATACCTCTACTTTTTAACACCATTATTTTTTGCAGTGTTATTTTTAACGCTGTTATTTTCACTCACCTCGTAAGCTGGTGTATGCAGGCTATCTCTGATGAGTGGAGCACTGTTCCTCGGCCCGATAAACGCCATATTCACATCGTAGCAACATTAATGTATCCAGGATTCCCTTCACTGTTTAAAATCACTGTAACTATATTTTGTCACAGCACTGAAATCACATGCTATTTAGTCGATAATCTGCTATTTTTCACTGTTATTTTATAGCGCTTGTTATGTAGCTTAGTCAATTATGTTACTAAGTCAATTATGATTTGGGATAAATATACTGCTACTGAGGGGTTCCTGAGGTTTCACTGTTGGAGATAATGATAAGTAAACTTTGCAGGTAACGTAATATGTTGACAAAATAATAATGGCTCTCCTATTCTTCTATTCTAGAACTCTAGACCGACGGCGTATCACCGTGTTAGTGTCATAAATAGACTTAATTGTTAATTACTAAAATTCAAAATTTTAAAGTTGTTTATTCAAACTAGGCTGAGAATCAGCACTTTTCGAACGTCAAAATTACATATAAGACAGTCCCCCAAAGATGATAGAAATCAGAGGACTGACGAGAGGGACATAAAGAAAATAGTTGTACTGTACTCCTTTTGCTTTGTCCACTGGTAATTATTGTTGATGGCAACACGGGCGCAGCGGTAGGAGTCAATACGTACAAGCACCAAGTGAAAAGGGGCAACTGACAGAATCCGAGGACTGACGAAACACGAACTTTGTCGAGGGAAATTAAGAAAATAGTTGTACTGTACTCCTTTGGCTTTGTTCACTTCATACAGCTGATCATAGACATGCTTCGGTTGAGAGTACGTACTACGCACCTGACCTCATACAATCTCATTTTATCGCAACGTTGAACAGAATCTCACACTTGACCACGGAAGCTACAACGACGGTTCAAACCGGTCTTAATTACGACCATTTATGACCTATATAAGTTCAAAGTCTTCCGGCACAGTGAACCGCACGTCAATGGTAACAATGTGACTTGCGAGCGCCGTTATTTCGTTGCAGTAAGGGCAGTTTTCGTAGTTCAAGTGTTACAAAGACAGCGGTTGACCGTACGTCGCAAGGTCAGGTAGTATTATCGCGAGTTTCATAACAATGTTGTTAAAAAAAACTGTATTTTTATTAAGTACGCGTTTTTTTTCACACATTTTGCAAGCTTTAATTATATTAATTAATTCTTAATAGTTCTTTGTATGTTATGAACTTATGATAATTTGGAATTTCTGCGGCAAGAATTTTATCGTTAGGGCGTTTGTGCACTACAAGGAATTTTACTGTCCGGGCACAGTATACAAACCTACAGTAGGACGACGCATTTGATCTCGTTGAAAATGCCGACAACGTGTAGGCATTGTCGCGACAGCTAGCAGTTCGGGAACGCGCTTCCCCCATCTCGCCCCTGACGTCCCGCACGAATGCTCTGTCCACGTTAGCGTAAGCAGTTCGGGAGTGCGCTTCCCCCGTCCTGCCCCTCACGCCCCGCACGATTGCTTGAAGACGTCTAGACTCTAGACGTCTTCGTCGGACGACTTTATGATGTTTAGACTGTGGTCCGGGGCAGTCCGGTTTTTTACGGTCCGATATGGCATGTACAAAACCGATAAATGTACAAACATATTGTGCGTAATTATACCGTCCGACATTTTAATTTTCCCCATTCTGGGTCGTTTTTTTCCGAACTGCCGGCGTTCCAAGAAACTACTGAGTCCTAGATCCTAATTACGCGTGCGTGGCGTGTAATTTCAAAGAGTAAAGACGGACAAGTGCACAAGCCAATCATCCGTTTTTTTCATGCCACATCGGGCCGTAAAAATCGGATTGCCGGACAGTAAAACTCCTTGTAGTGCACAAACGCCCTTAGGCATTTCTGCCTACCTGATGACTAGAGCATCAACCAGGCCCTCATAAAGCATCGCTCGCTTCTCGGTCGACAGCTATCCCGTGGAGTAGAAAGCTATCACCAATTATACGTGAAAGGCACAGCGCGCACGGGACGCGATGCGGAGATATTTATGAGCGATCGTTTTAAACGCCTGCTACACAGTCGCCAACCGCGTTGGTGGAGTTGGAGTCTCATAGCCTACAAAATGTATTACATGGGAAAAGTTTTTTGTGATTTCTGACTTTTCTAGTACCTGCTCAAACCTCAGTTGGTTCAATACAGGTTTTTGATCCTTGTATGAAACAGGATCGATTAGCATAAAAAAAAAGACGTGTGGCACTCGGGGACTGCCGCGGCAAAGCTATTGCATAGCATTTTTTATCAACTTATGCAATTGTAAAATATTCACCCGAATACAAGAAATAGCAATGATGACATTGACAGGAACTATTATTCACATTTATAGTTTTTAAAACTGCGGGATAAAGCTAGCTAACATACATATAAATTGAGGAGCGTCCTCTTAATGCCCGGATGCTGTAGCTCAGCATCTCCCAGCTTACTGTACAACAATCATAACAGTTTTCTCTCGAGTGAAAGCAGCTCGGAACTAGGCAGAACAGGTGGAAGGGTTGAATCGGAATTCGCCGTAGATCTAGTGATACAGTTAGACCTGTTACATCTGGAGTGCTGCCGCGTTAATATTGTCGGAAAGGTCCGCTTCAAGCTAACGAGCGATTGTGGTACAGAAGTGAGCGTTGTTGATTTTTGGCACTAGTTGGATTAAAGCTTGGACACTCCTCTGTGAAATAATAACGAGATTGTATGCGGCGAAGTAGATAAACAGAGCGGTGTGGCCACGCGCACGTCGTTTGCTAAAAGTAAAAGACACAGATGAATACAGAAAGAATCTGTATTCATCGTGTATTTTAGCAAACGCCGTGCGTGTGGCCATCTGTCTGTATCACAGATGGGTCACTCTGCATTTTAGGAATGAAGTTACAAGTAGGTACGCGGCTAGGGTTGCTTGGTGTCCGGTTTTTTACAATCGTGTCCGGCAAAATATACACAAGTCCTGTTCGGCTTTTGGTCAACCCCGCCTCGCCATAAAGATGCCTGATTGATTATTCATTGTTTTAATTACTTTCAATGTTATGAAGAAGGCTAATTATTGATTGTCAAGAAGTTACTTACTTTGGTAAGAACAAAATGTAAATCATAATTAAGAGTAGAGTAAGTCTCAAATTAATAACAGTATTATACACAAATAAAAGTGTGTCAGGCTTTCAGGGCAAAATGGCAAAATATGAATCTGCGTCCGGCTTTTCTATTTTTGGGCCTGGCAACCCTATACGCGGCGGGCTCGACTTGTCGAATTCAGTGGGCGTAACATAGTCAGAAGAATAAGAGTTACGCGATAGAAAGAGAGGCAACTTCGACGTGAATATAGTTGTAGGTAATTAGCGCTGTGCGACCTGAATTGCACTTTATTGTGTCGTAGCAAGAGTCACTTTTTATTTAAATGATTTTGCGAAGTGACCGATCTGTACGAATCCGTGTAATAGATTTCGGCGGCGGCGGAGCGGTCAGTTTCGAGCTCACAAGGCTATTTCGTGCATGTATTCCGTATAATATGGTAATAAAGTAAGTTAAGGAGCACATTCCTCAAACTCCTTACAATTCGAATCACTACCGAAGCAGTAAACGCTCACACACGTACTACGTCAAACCACTTGTCACCCATTAACAATGCCACACACAGACCCGAACCCATTGACCTCGACTTGGACGTGCATTAACCGTTCGAAAGCTTTGCTATAACATGCCACAGAGTAACCATGTCCAGTATGTTCACGCCAATTATGTCAATCCCTGTGAAAAAGCTGCGCAAGTTCAGCTTTAAAAAATGCAACATTTTAATTTTTTTTAATCTAATAATAAAACTATGCAATGAAGTCTATGACAATGATAAGGTAAAAGGAGCATCTATTTAATAACAACACTTATTGTAGATGTGACTACTATACTCGTACATACATATTAATAATGATTATTGTGATTATTAAAAGAATGTTATTCATATTAATTTCAAGTTGACTCAAGAAACCCAGTTAACTATGCTATGCAGAAAACACGGGAATAAATGTGAAGGATTACATCAACTGATAAATGACATTTAAGACTTTCGCAATAGTAGTAGTTCTGACGGGCAATAACCGTAATTTTTAAGAACGTTCGCATTCGCATGTCATTCGCAATCTGTCAAAAATACAGTATAATGATATTTACCAACATTTTTGACAAGTTTGACATATTGGGACTTGAATGTGAACGTTTTTTAAGAGAATTGGCCTTCTGATGTTTTGATCAATCATTTGACATTCAATAAAACTTCAATTTGTTATTCATGTGAAAGCCCTACACACAAGTGCACATGTCAATGTCAAAAAGTCCATCAATCATGCCACAATAAGCTTACTGTGTGGTTAGAGTATAAAGTTATTCTGTGGCTCAGCTACACCGCACAAGTCTCGAGCCGGGCGATGTTTGAAACAATACCGAGGCGTTTGCCAGTTTCTAAAGCCTTTCGAGTGCTGGGAGTGTTTTGCTAAGTTCTTGTACTGAGTCCAGCACTTGGCTAAGGAGGTAGAGGTTTTAGCTGCCTCGGGAACATAATGTCAAATCAATCTGCCTAGCCTTTTCCCAACTATGTTGAGGTTGGCTTCCAGACTAACCGGATGCAGCTGAATACTAGTATTTTACAAGGAGCGACTGCCTATCTGACCTCCACAACCCAGTAACTGGGTGATACGATACCACTTGGTAAGACTGGTGTCAGACTTTCAGGTTTCTGACGACTCAGATCCACGAATGACAGTCGGGACCACGAGCTTTCCGAGGCACGGAGGAGTCTCGGTATGTAAAGATGGTCACCCATCCTCTGACCAACCCCGGCAAGCGTAACTTAACCTGACAGATCAACCCTTGCGGCTGTTATTACTTAGCCACAAACTCCGTTTTAGGCCCGAATATCAAAGGATAAGTTGACCCCTACTTCAACTTTAAAATAAATAAAGTAAAATACTTGAAAACTAAATTACCTTGTTAAATGTCAGTTCAGCATTTTATATGTGACTTTCCTCCGAACGATTACGAGCGCTTTCTCGCAGTCGGCGACAAAAAGGTCATGTTACGCATATTATGTTACAAGATATCACTATTGTTATGAGTTCCATCAAGCTGTATTCATTCATTCATTCATTCATATTTGTGTCATGAATCGATGAGACTTTGTTGAGTGAAAGATCAGTTTAAGTTATTTTGTTGTAAGTATACCTCCATAATAATTTCTTACAAAAAAAACACTACAAAGTGAAAGTAAATTTAATTTCGGAAGTCAGTGGCAAAAAACGAAAATTGAAAACCAAAGACACCGACTTCCGAAATTAAAGTTATTTTTGTTGATGTTTTGCTTTTTGTTGTTCTTTTTTTTTGTAATTTTCTATTGCACGACTCTTAATGCGAAGCATTAGAGTGTGCTCTACGATCGAAAAATTTTTTTTGCCCCATTTCTGTAACTGTTTTAATTGTTACACTCCTGCTAGTACACAGAACCTACTTAATTTATATACCATTGTATAGATGATTAAATGGAGATTAATACTGTACTTTTTAACAATTGATTTAATGCAGCAGAAATGGAAAAGCATCAAAATAGTTGAAAAAAAATTCCTGTCCGTCAATTTATGATCCCTGAAAACATTGTAGCTTGCTATAAAATCAATTAACTGAGTCAATTTTTTTTTTATACATTCGTTTCAGCCGTAGAAGGAACCCTATTGAAAGAATTGGCTCTTTTATTCAAAGTAGTTTAATTATAATTAATAAAATACTAACTAAAATATAATATCTTTATCTAAATATTTCCAACCTTTGTCCGTAAGTTGCCTAGCAACCGCCAAGTAAATATCTTTGTCAGTCTTTGACACTTGACGACTTCATGAAAAGTGATAAATTGTTAATTTTTGTTAAAAACTATGTTTTGAATTTCTTTTTCGTTTATGAATGAGTGTTATGTATGAGGCGTGCACTTTTGGATTTTCCAAACTATTTTTTTTTTTGTGGTACCTACCCTACACAAATTCACCAGCCATGTAAACCAGCTATGTAAATAACAGTGACAGGAATGTATCATCATATCATCCATATTGGCTAAGTGGGAAAAATACGTATTATTGAAAGTAACTCAAAAACTACCTTTGAAGTATGACCTACCAAACAAAAAAAGAATCACCATAATCAATTCATAATTGGCGGAATAATCGCGTAACAAACATGATAAAAACATTAATCAAGCGAGACTTTTTATCAATGGGCCCATTTGACAAAAAGTCTCGCTTTACTCCAAAACATACCCAACGCAGATGCGTTGCCATCGAAGAGACAAATATGAAATCTCTTATGTCCCTGTAATTACACTGACACCATATGAATGAAGGAATGAATGAAATGCACCGACCCCAGCGTAGTTTAACCACTCGATAAATCGAATGAAACTCCAACCTCATGCTTCATGGAGCTACAGAAGCCATTGCATATCAAGGAGTAGATCGGGGGGCGCGGTAATGGTAGGAAAGATGTGCTCTTAGGATAAAGAAGGATTCGCGAGCCGTACCGGATATGCATCCTCTCTGTAATTACACTGACACCATACCTATCAAATTGGAACACAGCAATTCAGCAATACTGCTTGGCGGAAGAAATCTGTGTGGTGATAGTACTAACCCGGACGAGCTCATTCACAAAGAACTTCTACTAAGTTCTTTCAATAGCAACATGATCGTAATAAATTAATGACGCAACCTTACTTTCAGTTTAATATAATGGCACAATAATAAGCTATTAAATCATGTAGCGGCGCAACCAGTTACCACGTGTGGCCCAGTCACGAAGTCACGACTGATCTGAGCTGGTCAGTGTTCGTAATAGCGAGATGAGCGGAGTGAGCTGAGCGAGGCTGTGGTCTGTGGGAAAACTCGAGAAATTCGTAAGATGAAAGGAGTCTTCCTATGCCAGCAGGAGTTGAAGGATGGAAGAAGCGGCTGTGTATAACCGCATTTCTGGGTGTAAATCGCCCGAAGACCCGGAAAAATTGCAGATAACTTCTCTCCTGCTGGTGAGCACCATGTTTCTATCACATAATTACTACTTAATTACTCTTCATTCTAAAAGAATAACGGTGGAGTTTCTTGCCCATTCTTCACCATACGAAAACTACCTTTTGGAAGGGGCGACTAGAATCAATTATTTCTTTTTGTAAATTTTGACGTTCAAAAATGCCTTGCAAGGGCCTATTTGAAATAAATTATTTGACTTTTGCAAATTATCGTCTAAATCGGTTTACCTATAGAACCGCTTCTTTAACTTCGTCAAGAGTCAAGATGAGCTAAGCTAGTACCGAGTACTTTGAAATAAGACTTCGTCAACACATATCATGCCCGCGAGCGACACTAGACAAGTCTGTGACCTGTACTTTCGAAATACATAGTCTTAATATGGTCAAATTGGTCGCAGATAAGCGTTTGAAGAGGGGAAAGTGTTTGAACAGTTTTATGGTACCTAGTTTTTGGGGAGATAGGAATGTATTAAGATAACTTCTTCATTTATGTTATGGGAAACAAGCCCACGGCCCACATAATGTTAGATGGGCACCGGAACCTATGGACTGCAATACCAGAGATAGGGCAAATGCGTTGCCATCCTAGACATAAAGCTGAAATACCTCAAGTCCCTGTATTTACACCAGCCACCACACCCACCACACGTTGCTTGGCGGAAAAAAGGTATGATGGTAGTTTTGGTGGTAAGAAGAACAGGGTGTAAAGTTCACTCCACCATAGAAAAGGGAGGATCCTCCGACCAGACGTCGTCAGGTGACAGGGTGTTATGTCTGGCGAGTAACTGCGCGTAAGTTGATTTCGGTATGTTGTTCGCGCGGTAAACTCTAACTGCGCGATGCAGGATTTGTGTGACGTCATGTCTTTGATGCGTAGTTCGTATGTGGCGGTGTAACCGCTACATAGTTTACCGGACGAACTGTATCACTGGTAAAACGTTTGGCAGTTTAATAATTGCTACTAAATTGTATAAGATGCAAAAAAAAACTATAATTGTGCCTTTTAAGGTGGCCACACACGTAACTGCAAGCATGACAAACCTGCATGAACAATAATTTTGTGCAAGCGTGCTTGAGCGTCTGTATGATGATTTTGTGCAAGCATCTTCCTTGTGCAAGCTTGATTGAACGTGTGTATCGTCGTCGTCGTCCATCGCTCAAGCAAAAACTGATGCTGCTTCAGCTTGCTTATACAGTGTGTAACCTATAGGGAAGTTTGTTCATGCAAGCTTGTCATGCAAGCTTGTCATGCTTGCAGTTACGTGTTTGGCCACCTTTTCGCGTTCTTTACAATACGCTAGAACTAATTTCCCCTCTAACGAGGCAATTAGAGTAGGTAATAAGTGCGGCATTAGTCGTATGTAAGGGTTGAGGACAAAGAAATGTGACGCATCTCATTGGTATAGCGGACTGCTGCGCATGATTTCCTGATGTTCAATTTGAAGCTGGAGCATTATTATTGGGTTTTTCCATTCAGAGCAATTTCTCAGTAGCAGCCCGGAGTCCTGAAGTTGTTTTGTTGACGATTTATGACAGTAGGGCCTCATTACAAAGGATTTAAACATAAATGGCAAAATATGGGTGTACTAGACACCCCTGCCTAACGTTTCGGGGAAAAAAGACTTTAATGTAATATCTATGTTAACTTCGCTCAAAGCATAAAGGTCTACCAGAATTCATTATCCAAGTTTGAATTCCGATATTAGTTATTGACGACCCAAATACCAGACTGTTTCCAAATTGAGCCAAATTTTTGAGAGATTCAAACAGAAAGATTGACGTCTCCAGGTCAAATAAAACAAAGCTTCATATATTAGTTAAATGTTTAATTAATTAATTAACTATTATCGAAAGTGTCTAGTTGTCCACTGCAGAGATAGTGAAACATGTTTATTATTTGTTTTTAATTGAAAGCTATTAGCGAGGTACACTGATAGTGACAGGTGAACTGTGGTTACGTATATAATTATTTACCTACCTAACTTTAACCTCGTTTTCTGTAATTAAAGCACATTTCAAGTAAACGACTCAAAGTCAATTTTTTTATTCTGTCATATCGATCGTTATTTGACAAGACTCTCAAGAAACTCTTGTCAAATAACTTGTGCCCAGTAGGTGCCAACCGCAGACCGAATAAAGACAGAGCGCTACGAAAAATATAGTGAAGTATGCTTCACTATAACATAAAACATAAAAACTCACGCCTTCTTCCCATGGGGCTAGGCAGAAACTACAGAACGCCACTTGCTACGATCCTTACATACTCTTTTTGCCTCGTTTACGTTCATACATCTGGTCATACACGCTCGCCGGTTGCGAGTACTACGCACCTGTCCTTTCTGAAGAACATCACCAATAAGGTCAGTATAATTATGTCCTCCTAGGGCGGGGGGTTTGCTTCACTATATTTTTCGTAAATGACATGTGAGCGTGCTTGTCTTCTTCAGTCTTGATATGCCAAGACTACACCTCCACTGTGTGCATACACGCTCACACGCTCACATTTACAATCAAACTACACCTCACTAAGTGCACACATGTTTACGAAACCGGCTTCATTTCACTGTTGACAGCGGTCCGTCATGGTTTTTTATTTGGTCTGAGGTGCCCACGTCAATCGCGGCCTCAGTGGAGTTAATGTACTCTTAAAGTGAAGGTGTAGGGACACTTTGGACTCTCCAGCAAGTGGGCCATAGTCTGGTCGGGAGCACCGGCTAGACACTGAGTGTCTGAAGTCTCGATTCCTATTTTGCCAAATCTTGTATGCAACGGCTTACTTGCGTGCACCATCGCTCGGAACTGAATACGAGTATTAGAATGACATGGAAAGTTCATGTCCGCAACTAGGATTTACATCGTTCACATTAATAAAAACAGTAATTAAAACATTCACGTTGATTGGAACTTCGTACAACCAATGAAAACCTTACAAATGCACAACTTTCTTCTCGATTAGTCGCGTGCAGCGTTTCCGCGTGGTATTTACGGAAGTGGAGACTTTTCTCCGTAATGATTAACTAGATTTATCCGGTGGAAACCGGTTTTGTTTATAATGTGTGGTGTGAATAGGGATGTTGAATGAGTAAAAAAAAAATGAAGTTCGTCAGTCAGATAATAAAAAAAACAACGGGTTACACTCCGGGAGTGCCGGCAGAAGTGAAAACTTGAACATTAACGTTGTGCATTTTTGAATATTTTGGAATGATTAGCGAATAATTTCGCACGAATTGCTTTATGTATCAGTATTTATCTACTATAATTTATGTGGTTAAATACAATATTCATTAGTAGTAGTAGTAGTAGTATTTATTTTCAAAATATAGTCTAACTAAAATAAACAATTTATTTAAACACTTTTCATGAAGTATGTTTTGACTGCTTTTTTTTACCCATCAATATGGGTAAAATTTCTTACCTCGCAATGTTTACGTAATGTCAAAGACTATTTATTTTGATATTTACTTTGTCGGTTGCTAGGCAACGGATCTTACGGTCACGTCCGGGTCCTGACGCGAGTTTAACATTTTTACCCATTCCAAAAAAAGTGCACAACGCCGCTAAAGAAGTTTTAGGAGTATGAGGAACAGGGTGTAAAGTTCACTCATCCACCATAGAAAAGGGAGGATCCTCCAACCAGACGGGTATTATGTCTGGCGGGCAACTGCCCATATGTTGATTTCGGATAGTCTTATCTATGTTATTCGCTCAGTAAACTCTAACTGCGAGATGTAGGAATTGTGTGACGTCATGTCTTTTTGTTTCGTAATTTTTGTATGTGGCGGTCTAACCGCTACATCACTCCCCTCCGGAGACCGGAGGTCGATAGTGGGCTGAGTCTTGGATCTTGCGATGCTTCACAGTACCAGCTGTGGTTCCAGTGAGTCGGAACCGGGTGCCGCATAGTTCACGGTGAGTCGGAACTGTCTGCGGAGATTCCCCAGTGAGTCGGGGTGGCGCTGCGTCGTCATCCAGTGAGTCGGATGTGGTACAGCGCTTGGTTGTGGCTGAGGGAGATGACCAGGAATGCGCGTTCGCTGCATGCTGGTGGTCAGGATACCCGTTGAAGCCGTGGGTGCTGGCTGGCTGTGTGACTCGCCTCACGAAAGCTTGCGGGAGTGATGATGATGACGTCACGCTGAAGTAGTTGCACGAAGGCTGCGTTGACGTTCATCACGTCGGGGTCACCAATTTAGGGGCATGAGGAACAGGGTGTAAAGTTCACTCATCCCCCATAGAAAAGGGAGGATCCTCCAACCAGACGGGTTGTTATGTCTGGCGGGCAACTGCCCATATGTTGATTTCGGATAGTCTTATCTATGTTATTCGCTCAGTAAACTCTAACTGCGAGATGTAGGAATTGTGTGACGTCATGTCTTTTTGTTTCGTAATTTTTGTATGTGGCGGTCTAACCGCTACAAAGTTTTCACTTCAAAAATATTATACACGTATTTTTTGCTTTATCATATAAATAAAAAATGATTTATATAAAACGCATTAAAGTTGGGGAGTGGGGGGCTCGCTACGTCACAATTCAGTATAAAATCTAACGGCCAGTGACGTCATGCCACATTTTAACTCAATGTATTGCCGTAATCGTTTCATAACGTAAAGAAAGAAAAAATACGTGTCCAATATTTTTTAATAATCTATCTGACGGACAAAAAAAATTTTTTTCTCAACACCCCTATTTCTTAGTGGGAGAGTTTCGTATTTTTGTCAGTACGTAAAAAGGATGTTTACGAAACGAAGAAGCAGTTCCTTATTTTGCCACATGCAAACTAATATTATAAATGCGAAAGTAAGTTTGTTTGTTTTTTACGTTTTCACGGCTGAACGGATTTAGATGAAATTTGGCACATGGGTAGACCATGATTAGGACGTAGGATACTTTTTATCCCGATATTCCCACGGGATTGAGACTTATAAGGGTCAAACCGCAGGGCGTAGCAAGTAATTTACATATAACCACAAACACTATAAAACGTCCGCAAGAAAAAAGAACAGTTAAACACCTTCCATAGATGGGAACACCGCTAGAGGGCTTACCGGAAGCTCCGCCATTTTTGCCCCGAACCGGATGCGAGCGGAAACATGCGCGGGAAATCATAACGCCATATTGGATTGTGGTTGACATAAACTACCGTATCGAGCGCGTCTATGGCCAGAGTTATGGAAAGTTGTATTTCTTGTGCGGTTTGTATTGCAATTTATTTGATGGAATCGGTTTACTTCGGACTTTGTATAGATTTTATAGGCAAACATATTGATATTAACCCGCTTCTGGGTACTTCGACTTGAAGACTGCAACATAGAAAAAGCTAGGGTAATAGAGGAGGTATGCTTCAGTACTAATAGTAATCGTTTCTCATCGTAGGCTACCGATCTTGAGGCTGTAGCTCGTTAAAGGCACAGAAGGTATGATTTTTGTCAGATCAAGAGGACCTGAATATAAAACTGTTCAGCACGTGCAGCATGAACAACGTTGAAACGGGTAACGTCGACGGAAGAATAGACAAAATGAAAATAAACAATCACAATGTCATTTTATCTGTTCTTCCGTCGACAAAATCCGTTTCTATGCGTGCTGGTATGGTCGCTTAAAAGCCTTTTCATCTGTTCTCGTATCTACTAAAAGAAACCAAGATGGATTAAGCCTTCAATATCTGTTTTAAAGATTGTAGGTAAACATTATAAATCTCACGGCTCAGCGCCAAAGCGCAGATGCCCCGACGTCCGTGGGCGTAAATGACAAAAGATCAGTGCATGTCTCAACTATTATGTGGTGTAACGAGGATATGACTTCATGTTAAACTTTATTATCCAATTGTGTTTGATGGCAAGGTTACTTGGTTACTTCTGTGTGGGTTGATTACGTTCTAGAAGTAATGGAAAAGATGGAGGAACAGGACCATGAGGCCGTCAGGCCAGCTAATATCATCCGGGCATCCTGCTGCCCTTATCCCAATTTATTTGGGGTTACAGCCGCCTGTTTTTAACCCCGAACGCAAAAAGAGGGATGTTATAAGTTTGACCGCTAAGTATGTCTGTGGCACCGAAGTTTAAAAAAAAATATATTTGAAAGCAGATTTTCTAGCGATGGTTCTTAGGCTGCCTGTCCACCGGAGCGGAGAGGAGAAAAGAGGAGCGGAGATGTGTCAATATTAACCCCTCATTCCCCATTGCGTCGCAAAACACGCAAAATTTGCCATATCCGTCAAGCCCCACTGCGTCGCATGCGACGCAGTCGGCGCACGCTGATTCAAGGTCTATTTGTACTATGGATAGGGGCTAATATGGTCTGTGGTTAATTTTATTCTATGGATTTGGTAATATACTTGTCAAATAAATCGACTAAAACGTCAAAATATGCAGAAACAATTCTAGAAAAAAGTAAAAATTGAACATTTTGGCACGGCAAAATGGCGTCCGCGCATGCGTTCAGCGCGCAGCACTCCGCGTTCTATTTATTTGTTTTCTATTGTTTTTTAAGTGTAAATCGACGGGAAATGTTGTTTTTTAAATAATTAAGTAGTGTCGTCATCGTATTTAGTTAATATTTGCACTAAATAACATCGTAATTACCTATTACGGACCCATCAAAAAATGTAAACAAACTCGGTAATGAAAAAACGTATTGTTGTGAAATTTTGAGTTTTGTGTGTGTTTTGTGTATGTAATCGCTGGTAAGTCATTTATTTTATATTCTTTATTAGATAATGCATAATAAAAATGCCATTTTTCAGAAAAAAATAAGAGTTCAATATTTTTTATCAACTAAGTAATGTTACGTAATGATACGGATACCTATTATTGAACTTTTTTAATTATTGGTGTTTTTATTTATTGTGTTTGTTCGTAAATAATGGTTTTGACCGATAGTATATGTATTCATAATGTATCCTGCGAAATTTCATGTGAATCGAACCAGTAGTTTTATTATAAATCATCAAAACAATGCACAAAGGAATTTCTTATAAGAATCTGATAAGAATGTTTATTTATCAATACTAGCGTTCGCTTACAAAGATTCTAAGTATTATAAAAAATCCTTTGTCTAATCAGGAACCCAAAACCATTAATGATAAGACTATTTACGTAACAAGAAGCTCTCAGTTTTTGTTTATGTTAGCGCGCTCTTATCTCCGACGCGCCGCCGGCGGTCTCCGGTACGTTTACGGTAGTCAAGGTATATTTGCGTCATCGCGGCGGGGGGGCGGAAGGGTTAACCAATAGAATCTTGACTCCGCCCCTGAGTTTAGATCAGTGATCGTGAGTCAGGATTCTATTGGTTAATATTGACACATCTCCGCTCCTCCAGTGGACAGGCAGCCTTAGACTGGGCCTTTTTGGCACACATTCCTGTTAAATTATTATTTTCCACTTTTTATTCGTTTCCTTTTTATTATCTCTTTTTTTACTTGTGTTTTATGTTGTGCTGTGTGCTTTTTTGTCTGTGCTTGTATTTTCTTTCTTTCTTTACATGTTTGATCGAAATTGGTTCAACCGTTTGAAGATTATCAGCTCATTTCTAGTTGTGTGTGAGCGATTTCCACAGGTCTGATCGATTTAAAATTTGGAATTTTGTTACTCCAATCATATTAGAAGAAGTAACCTTGAACTGATGCTGCAGGATCACCTGGAATTTGCAGGATACCCAACTCCCTTACCAACTTACAGCACAGGTATCGTGTTTGGGCTCATTGGAATGGTATCAATGAATAAGTTAGAGATAGATGATGAACAGGGTCTGGTGATGGAGCAGGAAGGAGAAATAAGGAAATTTTTGTGTCAGGGGTTTTTTAAATTTTAATATAATATTCCCTTTCATCTCTATTAACCATCCTTTCTAGCCATTTCATATTTCAAACAATTCATTCATCGCTTCTTTAGTCTTTCCCCTCTATTATAGCGAAGCTATTCACATTCAAACCCAAAAACACGTCAAGCGTACCGTATACATATATTTGAATGTAATATTCTCATATCACGCCAATATTGACTTGCCACGCTTCCATAGACACCCCATATTTGTGATAGAATTGGGCCAGTGATGCGAGCGATATGAGGAACCATAAATAAGGTGCATCCTGCCAAAATCTAGGATAAGTATTGCAGGAAACGCACAACATAAGGACAGTTTGCGGTAGTTAATATGGTACAAAGTTGCCTCTGTACATAATGGCTGCCTCTGTTCTAGGTCCTATATTCACGCCTAGGTACCAAATTTAAAACTGACAACCTGCACGCGTAGTATAACCACCATCGAAACAGGTTTTGTAGGAAAACGGACGATGTGACGTCTAATAAATAAGTTATGCGTGCTATGGTGGGGGTAGCGCAGTAGAGGGAGTGTCGGGCTTTGCGCCAAACTCGCAGTCTTGTCTGAGCGGCCATTGTGATAGCATACCTAGCGCAGTAATATTGGAAACAGTGTTTTATTGTACATACCTAACCTAAACCACAGGAAGAATAGACAAAATGACAGATTCACAATCACAGTCTGTCATTTTTATATCTATTCTTCCGTCGACAAAACCAGTTCTATGAAAGAAAGAAAAATTGTTTATTCTGCTCAAACATAACGCACATTTAAATAATAAAAGACATAACATACATACAAAAGTAGACAAAAGCCTCGTATTCACAACGAATAAATAAAATAATATTTTGACATGATAAAACTAACCATATTTTGACAATGTTGTTCATTGGTTGATGTCAAGGCCACGGACCAAAGACAATATTGCGTAATTTCTGTTGCGACATTGGCAAATGACAATAACAACATAACAAAAACAAAATGCCGTTTGCAGAGTTAACTATTTCTGTAACAAATACTAGCTGTGCACCGCATCTGTGCAAGAACAGAACATTGCTCGGCGAATTTCTGTGAATTCGGACGAACCTAACTTCAACAGCGCTGGTTTTTAGCAATTACCTATGGAATGACATATTGACGTCCCCCTGTGAGGCATAATAAACATGGTGATCATTCTACGCGTGCTGGTGGTAAAAAAGCTTAAACTACAAAACTGCAAGCAACGTGCGTGAAGAAAACAAATAAATCAACAGAATAGTATTCAAATACTTTCATTCGTCAAGACTAATTGCCGCCTGCATAACACGAAATGATGCAACTATTACGAAGGAGTAATTATGTTTTTCATCGCCCACCATTGCTCGTAACCGATTTTGCATACTTTTTTGCATATAGTGCATATTCATAACGCATATAGTTGATGTGTAATTAATTTTTATCATTGCTTTGTATGTGGGTCGTTGTGTTGTGTTGAGCAGGTGTTCGTTAGATGTGATTGGTGTTGAAGCCATAAAACTTATTTATGACAGCGATTAAACAAAGATTCTTCAAGAGCTAGATAGATATGCACTTGACATACGCAGTTAGCCAGTGTCTGTATAAAATACGTATGCATAATAGTGCAGTTTTCATTGATAAATACATAACGAACTACTGAAATAGGATTGAAAACTGAGTTGCGTTGACAACATCGTCAAAGATGTTGAAAATACCCAGACGAGAGACGCTGTTACCATGGAGGATGGCAGGAAAGAAGGAGAAAGAAGGCCTATACCAAGCAGTGGGTGATTCCGGGCTGAAACAATGATGAGGGCAACCATTCTAGGTTGCTAAAACCAAGTGCTGTGGTAAAGGTAGTCTGTAACAGGTAAAATTAGAAACCTGTTTCCCCTTTTCCAGTTCCAGGGAAATAACAGTTCCAAAATAACAGCCTTTAACATTTGAATCTAAGACTCTTTCATTGTAACAGATTTATAATATAGTACTTAAGAACAAAGACAAGCAGTGAACAGATACTATATCTTTCTATTGCAGTAAGTCAGAAGAGAAAAGAGCTTGGTTTCAAACTGTTCCAGGTCATTTTCGTTAGTATCTATTTTCAACAAAGTAAACATCCACAAGCTAGATAAAGAAGAGCTTGTTATGTTACACAGATACACACACCAGTAACAGCAATGCTTTTTAATTTGGTCTGTTGTAGTACTTGTAGTAGGTTGTGGAACGAGAGGAACAGGCAGGAACAGTTTTTCAGTTTTGAAATATCTGTTCCATGTTATAAAAACCTGTTCTTTTTTACTGTTTCGATAAATACGCCTCACTCTTATGCTGTAGTAGAAGTACAACTTTTTAAGGAAAACAAGCAAGGTCTTGAAGTATATGTAAGAACGGTAACGTGCCACAAATAACTAGGTACTCATCAAGTTATTAGAGATGCGATGATAAAACCCGTTTATTATAAACACGATACATTGCATGCTAGCACATATTATGTAAATGACAATGAAGTTATATTACTTGTCGTGTAGAACGCAAATGCCCAAAGGTAGTTACTTCTATTCAGAGGACAGACCACCAGATGGTGGAATAACCTTCCAGTTCATCAAAGAAAAGACAGGAGACCAAAATGTCAGGAATTCGCTTAGCGTGATCAATGCTATATTTATACAAATATTATAAAGAGATAGTCTGAGAGGTTGTAGGGGTAATCTCTGGACCTACTGAACCGAATTTGAAAATTCTTTTACCAATAGAAAGGCAGAAATGAAATTATCCGGAAAAGAACCGGAGTTACCGACATAGCTTGCAGATTAAGCAAACTGAAGTGGCAGTGGGCGGGCCATGTTTGTCGAAGGACCGATGGCCGGGGTGGAGCAAACGAGTCCTAGAGGACCGCGTAATCGGCAAGCGTAGCGTGGGACGCCCCCCACCTAGATGGACCGATGACCTTAAGAAAGTGGCCGGGACAGACTGGATGCGGAAGGCGGAGGACAGGGTGTTGTGACGCAGCTTGGGAGAGGCCTATGTCCAGCAGTGGACTGCGATAGGCTGAGTTGATTGAATAGAAAGGCACGTTATTTGTGAGTGTCATAGGCGATAATATATTTATGTTTACCGTCCAACGAAGTGGGCAGGGGTCAGTTAGTGAATAATGTAATGACAACGGTGCAAGGCCGAGAGGAAGTCATTTTCTCAGGGTCAAATAGGATACAACAAACAATTTCGAATGGGATGAAGAATGTATACATATATATTCCTTTGAGGATGAACTAGAGATATCGATCATACTTGGGAATTGGATGTAGTAAGTAATTGAAAAACCTTACAACTGACAAGTGATAAATGCAGAAAGGGCTAGAAGGTAATTCGTAAAGAAGGCTCCAATGAATTAAGTAAAAATATTACAAGACAACTTTACTTTCAACAAATTCTTTGCTAATTTATTGCATATACAAGTAGTTAACACAAAATACGGTAAGTTGGTAAACGCTTATGCAAATACTTGAACATGCTAATCTTGGAAAAAAGAAAAATGTTTCATCGTTACGGATCCTTCACATTTAGCTCTACAGTTGTTGTAGAAGTGTTGTTCTTACAAACATTAAAACAGTCTTTAGACTAAAGTCCAGGTATATTTGTACTGTAGTCACACTAGATAATATGCATACAACCATCGGAATATTGTTTATTACTCCGTTTTATGGTGTTTCCTGAAGAATGACATCACTTACTTACCACTGTAAAGGTAATATGTGGTAAAGTCCCCGTCACGAGAAACTATAAATTTTGTAAACAGCTCAAAGTAAAATGACGTAAAAAAATTACCTGAATAAGTGAAATTGCTCGTTAGTTTCGTTTGATTTGATTGAATTTGGGATTATTTGTTGTTTCGCTGCGTAACAAAGAAGTTCTTTATTTTAAAAAAATATAGCTTCTCGCGACGGGGACTTTAGTTGGTATTACTTTTATATTATATCTTAACAAGCTCGTGCAAATAAAGTTTCCGGTCTTTATTGTTTTAGCATCCGTTTAAAAATTAAAATAACGAGATTTTTTTAATTCAAATAAGTACCGCAAATTCTACATTTAATGTTTCAAATTACTTTATCCTCACTATAGTTAACATGTTCGCCAATGCAAGGGTTTTGTCTTTCCCGCCCTCTTTCCTTCCTCCTATGAGTGTCGCCAAAGACAAATAAGAAATTGTGGTCATGTTCAACAACAAGTAAACGTCATATTATTATTAAACTCGACGTAAACGTAGTAGAAGCGGGGTAAAGAAACTCGAGAAACGGGACAGAAATCGCAGACTCGACGTAGGGGTAATAGAAGCGAGACCAGCTATCTAATTACGCAACACATTTTCGTAAACGATTCCGACTAATCTGTTTCATTTTGACAGTTCAACAATATTCACTGCGTTATTTATGTTGTTGAGCAGATTTTTTTTACGAACTTATGAAGCAATGGATTAGCAATCTGTTTCAAAACGATTCAAATTCCAATTGATCGTGTATTACGTAATTAGGGTACAGGTTTTCGGCTTCTCGGCAATGGTTCCCTTTATATCGAGTCCCTTTGCCGACGTAAAGGGCTTGTACACAAAACTGCGATGCGGCGTCGCATCGCAAAAATCAGCGATGGCACCCTAAGATTTTCTTCCGAAGCTTCTGTGTTGCGAATTCGCATCGCACCGATTCGCAGTTTTGTGTACAAGCCCTAAAGGGAACCATTCGTTCCAGCAGTGTCAAATTAAACAGTAAATGCGATGACAAGTAAACGTTCAAGTCAGAGCCTGCGAACTGCGCAGTATGCTAACTGATGTAACAGCTAGCAGCCAGTTTGAAACGTAACAGTCATGTACAGACGCCAGCACATCAACCTACTCCAATCTGTAAAATTTTCCCAATCAACATTGAACCTTATTCTTTAGCCATAAAGTTGAAAATCTATTAAAGAAATTTGACAGATTGTAGTAACTTGATGTGCTGGCGTCTGTACAAGCAGACGTTACAGTCATGCTCCGGTAGCGTCACAGTCTCAAGAACACGTCAAATGTGGCTAACTCAATTAGTAAGTAGCAAGGCAGCGTTTAGGCCGGACGATCCGTAAGGACGACCGTCGTCCGGAGCTGTCGTATAGAAAATCATCTTGTGTGTAGGTTGGTTGTGTAACTGCGAGTGCAAGAGAGAGAGCAAGCTACCGTTTGACACTCAGAATAATACAGTTTGACAGCACATCTAGCACAAAACTTAGCACTAAACATGGCGACTGGTGACGCAGAGACATGACTTTGACGTCACACAAAAGTTTTACCAGATTTAGTCCTTGAAAAACATATACTTACCTATATCTTGATTAGTTAAATAGAAGCTAAACGCTTTGTGACATTTGTATGTCGATATGATAGATATTTGTATAACTATTCTACATATTATACATATAGTAAAATGTGCCATCTCCATACCTTTTCTACCTCAATGGTAAAACTCAAACTCAAAGCATTTATTTCAAATAAACCAATTACAGGTACTTTTGAATTCTCAAGGGGTCGGTAAGTCAGAAAGATGAAGCTAGTTGCCCATTCCAAAGCGTAGTAGGTTCCTATGTAGAAGAACGGGCAAAAAACTCCACGGACACTTTTTTAAATCAAAAATATTGTTACATGATTCATGTTGAAATTAAACATGTGAGAACAATGTAGAAAGACGTGCACGTTAAAAGCGTTCGTAATAAAAAGATAAAGAGAGCGGAGTAGTTTTGGCATGCTTCACTGTACTGTTCGCAGCTCTTACCTAAATAGATCTTAAAATCTCATTTCTTATCTAAGAGAACTAACCTTAGCAAACACGTCACCACTTTAGAGCAGTAATGAAACATTGTTCAACACCAACACTATCAGCCATAAACTATGACGTCAGTATACAAATTAAGATAAGTGGATCAGCAGAACAGTTAGATCATATCTAAGTTTGAGCTGCGTACAAACTACCATTATATTTTGTACAGAAGGTGGACTTAGATCTACCTTTTTTTCAACTCAGCCAGGAGACGGTTTGAATTGTAACCTGGTGCCGTATTCTGAAGTATTAATGCCACCATTTCTCCAGTGTGAGAGAGAGACGGAGCTATACAAGGCCGATAGCACCATCCCGTTTTCGCAGAGGAATAATGATGACATTTATACTTCATAATATTACCTCTGTCAATTATTATTATTGGTTCTACAGCACGCCTGTTGTTTCCCGAAGGGTTAGACAGAGGTGTCTATTACACCCACATTTTGACAGTTATGTTTAAGACGCAGATATATTCCAGTGACCTTGACTGGTTAGCTTGCGTGTTCTGTACTGAGCTCACGCAACGAGTCGTACGTCGTCGTAATAGGACTCGACCAACCAGGAGAGCTTTCGCTTAATTATTAGGGTGAAACACTTTTTTCATTTCATGTACTAAGTGAAAAAGCACAAAAAACAAAAGATATAGAATCGGGGGAGTCGGCCACAGGTGCCTCGACCACTGGGGGCCTAAGCCACGGACCCTTATTAATTTATTATACATAAAACAAAAGGTATTTTAATAAAACATGTTAGGTACTAAAAGATCAATAATTGAAGATTACAGCAGGTACAAAATGGCTTGACATTTCACTTTTTGTCCGACCAGGGGGCCAAGACTACTAATTTACAAACGTTATTGGTTTTCTCGATGGTAAGTTTTTGACAGATTTACCATACAAAATCTGTCAAAAACTCACCATCGAGAGACCATTGTGACGTTTGTAAATTAGTAGTCTTGGCCCCCTGATAAGAGTTTATGGTAAGCGCCATGAGCATTGTCAGAATTATTCAAAGCACAAACAAATAACCGCAAGACGTCGTTGAACCTTCTGATTTTACTTCGTCATATTATTCAGACAACTATATTTTCAGTATGTGTAATGTCTAATGTGTATGCAATGATTAATTTGTGTGTTCTCGTCTTGGTTTTAAAATGTGGGGTATATCCGGTGAGTGAAAGAATGGTTACGATCCAAATAAACTATCTAAAAAGTTATTTTTTGACAGAAATATTGACTGAAAATGGAGCACATTCTAAGATCATCTGAATTAATACAATATTTGTCTGCTCAGGAAATCCCAGACATACTTCCTCACAAACTAGAAGAGGTTTAGTACAGATTGTACAGAACTACAGACATGGTGAATTCGACCTTGAGATCCGTCAAATCTGGCTAACATCCGTGAACTCTGTGTGGCTGTTACTGCCTCAAGATCGATCGCCTACGACGCCCAGCACGCTTAGTATGACTTTCTATGGTTGTCATGCTACGCGTGCTTAACGATTACTTTTAGAAGTAAAATGTTAAAAGTGAACAGAGTTTTCGGTATGACTTATCGTTCGTTTCGTCTGTTCAGATGTATGTCTTCGATCTGATGCATTTACAGAAAATTTCTCCTAAAAATGGTCCATTGAATATTTTGCTTGTAACAACCATACACGGTTTTCCTTGCAGACTGCGCACATGATCTAGCACCTATTTAACTCGTTGGTACCTAATCAGGTATTATGTAAATAGGCAGATTAGAAGCAGGAAAACAGATAAGTCTTTGTATGCAAACGTAGTATGTCATTTAAATAGATAATTGCATCTTTGTGTGTTTACATTACTGTACATTGATAGATATTGCCATGACTTCGGTTTGGTAAACTGCAGGTGGGTAGTGAATGCTGCTGAGGATCGCTTCCTCAAACATCGTGATATTTCTGTCAATTATTTCAAGTTAAAGAGAGACAGAATTATGTTTAGACAGGCCCTACCAATCCTCACAAATATATATCCAGGTCTAAATGGATTCAACAGGGATTCAGGAGTAGATAACATAATTTTCAATATATTTAAGAAAGAATGAACATTTAGGTATCCGTGTGTGGGAGGAGCTCGTGGCTAAGTAATAACAGCCGCACGGGTCGATCCATCAGGTTAAAAGCTACGCTTGCCGGGTTTGGTCCGTGCATGGTTGATCATCTTTACACCGAGACTCCGCCGTGCCTCGGAAAGCCGTTGGTCCCGGATGTCATTCTTGGATCTTTGACAGTCGTCAGAAGCCCGAAAGTCTGACAGTCTTACCAAAGGGTATCGTATTACCCAGTTACTGGGTTGTGGAGGTCAGATAAGTAGTCGCTCCATTTAAAATACTGGTATTCACTATTCAGCTGCATCAACATAATTTGGAAAAGACTAGTAGACAGATTATTACGTGTGGGCTTCAATGGAACTCATTACGGTTAAGACGAAAATTTGTGCATATGAACAGGTTTTTCTAGAAAAAGCGAGCTCTATTTCTACTTGAGAACACAGACGGAAATATGACATTCTGGTTTAATCTAGGAAGATAGATCGATTTGTTAGCTCCTACTACATAACAAAAGCAAGGATAATTTATCTTTTTCTAGCATTTCTTTGCATAATTATGAGCCAAATTTTAGCATTGATTAAGGAACCTAAATATAGCACATCAGGAAAGAAACTGCAGAATGTCAGTAAAACTCCCCCTCCCTTCCTCACGCCCTAGCTTGATTTATTATGCAACTAACTAAAGTAACATCGACGTCATCGTAGTACCTAATACAAACGTATGCACAAAGCGCCTTGACACGAGCCGCAAATAATATAACAACGACTATTAAATAATACTTAAACGAGTCTTCGAAGTAATAAATCATATTGAAAAGGTATCAGACAATGCGCAGTTTGAAAGCTTCAGTTCTGTCTGTCCAAGTCAGGGATTCAGGTGGTTTTGCTTGTTTTTGATGACTCAAGCTCGAAGAAAGTAGAAAGGATTATTTTTCCCGACTTTGACTCTTAAATGTTTTAATGCAATTTTTCCCGACGGTTATCGGGAAATGTAAGTTTTCAAAAAACAGCATCGATCATGAAACACATATTTTTGTGAAAATTTTGATTTCGCGAGCTACCTTCGTGCATCCACCTTAAAAACGAAAGGTGACCTCCTCCCTAACGACTTAACGTGACTTAGCATACTATACTTCCACTATACAAACGACTTTAATTTACAAACTCCATCAAAACAACAATAGTTCGCATATTCATCATTGTCACCTTGAATAGAGGCGTGATTCTAGTACCTAGGCATCTACATGCTAGTAAAGTACCTGCGCCATATTAACTATAGGTTATTTGTTAATCGTTGATGTCATTCTCAGCCTGCATAGATATTATTTTTGTGTTTAATGCCATTTGGACCTTGCATAATGCTAATCCTTCTTCGGATGTGTCGTGTTTTGCTACTATAAAGACAAAAACTAGGATGCTAGGCTATTGACAACCATAGAAAAGGGTTTTGTCTACGGAAGAATAGACAAAATGACAGACTGTGATTGTTTATCTGTCATTTTGTTTATTCTTCTGTCGACAAAACCCGTTTCTATGGTCGTCATGATGCGCGAGTTGGAAGAGATACATGCATAGAACATTCCTCAGTATGCAAACGTAGTGCTGCTCCCATACGATGGGTCACTTGATATCATATCCTTCGTGTCCTGATACCAGTATGATACAGGAACGCTACCGATAAAGCTAAACTCGTAGCTCAGTTCTCTGTCAACTCAATCCAGATTGCCATAGTATGCTAAGAAAACGAATACCTACTATAGACTGCGACACGGATAAATAAAATGGTTAATTAAATAGAGAACAAGTTACATAAAAGGTACTGGATTTGACAGCTTCCCTTGACAAGCAGCGCCACCATTACATTTTCAATGCTGTTTGTAGGACTACCTTTTCTATTTCCTAGAGGCATATCAAGACAAGTCTAGTCTCGACCACAGAATAGAAGAAATACCTAGAATAACTTCCTTAGACATAAATTGTTTACACACTTTACTTCATATACGATACGGTAGACGTTTATTTATGGTAAGATCTAACTGATCTGACTAGTTTTTATTCCACAATAGTATTATAAAAGGATTAAGTGCCTGCCTGTCAGTCGAGGTTTGCTTTAATTTTATTTTAAACTAAAGTTTATTATTACAACTACAATTATAAGAAAAACAAAGTTATCTTCCCGTCTAGTGTCTTAAGTTTATCTTAAAGAATAAACATTGTGTTCGCATAACTAGATAAAATTAAGAATTTATGCAGAAGTACGAATGAGTAAGATTCTTATTAATTTATAAAGCTCAGGATTCCCTGAATTACTTAAACCACCTGCAGCTTTCGGGATTTAAACGAGGCAAACGACAGAGCTGTCGACAGTACAGGGCTGTTACATACTGGTAGGAGAAGGTTTGCCTTGTCTGATGACACGAAAAGAAGGGGACAGTTTATTTAAAGTTATCAAAAAGAATAATAGGTACTAAACGGAGCTCATGGCTTAATGATAACAGCAGCACTGGCCGATCGAGGGTAGCCGCGGTCTGTTCGTGGATGGGTGATCATTCTTTAGACATCATCGAGGCCCTTTCGTGCCGCGGAAAGCACGTTAAGCTGTCTGACAACCAGTCTTACCAAGGGGAATCATGTTACCCAGTAACTGAGTTGTGGACGCCAGATAGGCAGTTGCTCCATGTAAAATACTGGTATTCAGCTGCACCCGGTAACACTGGAAGCCGCCCCAACATAGTCGAGAAAAGACTTGGCAGATTGAAGAGGAAAAACATCAGACAGGACACGGAACGGTACAAATGGTGTGGGACTTTCCAAGATATTCCAAGATTGTGATAGACACAAACACGTGTTTCGCCACTAATTGTCTTTTATTACTAATTACCTCAAGACCACCATGACACCACAAAATCAACATAAATTAAAATAACAATAAAAAAAACTATCAATTACCGAAACCGGTTTCTTGTCTATTCTATTAATACAAGTTCGCAGTACATTACATCAGAGATTTAAATAAAGCGAGCTATGTGTCAATTATGTGACCTTCAAGCCTTAAGGTCTGCACCCACGACGTTGAGAAATTTCATTAATGCTTGTGGGAGAGACGCGGTGCCATGTGGGGGATCCTACGCGTGGCCGGAGAGGTCGGGTTAAAGGACGTTTGGAACCGTTTATAGGTCATGAAAATAAAATCATAACTGATGAAGTAATGACTGCCTCTTCGGTTTAGCGGTCGCAAGCGCAACAGCAGTGTTGGCTTAGTGGGAGCGGCCGCGACTTACGAGTTGTAGGTCGTAGGTGCGAACCCAGCCAGGCGCTTTACTTTGTGTAAGTTATTTCATCACCACTGCTCCCAAAACGGTGAAGGAAAACATTGTGAGGAAACCGTCATGTCCTGGAACCAAAAATTCTAAGACATGTGACATCTACCAACCCGCACTGGGCCCGCGTGGTGGATTACGGCCCACTCCCTCTCACCGAGAGGAGCCGGGTCTCCCAGCAGTGGGAAAATTATAGGCTGATTATGTTATGTAAGCGCAACAGCTGAGCGTGAGGTCCTGCACGCATGACAACCATAGAAACGGGTTTTCTACTGGTTTTGTTTACGTTAGAATAGACAAAATAACAGATTGTAATTGTTTATCATTTTGTCTATTCTTCTGTCGACAAAACCCGTTTCTATTCATGCTAATCGTGCTGGTCGGGTAACGAAGTATTGGGTTTTTCCCGTCAGCAACTTTTCTAGGATAACATGGGGCTCAAACATTCTATTGTGTGTTTATCGGGCTGGAGTCCGCAACTCCACGTCCTAAGTTCGTTTTGGGGCTTGTACACAAAACTGCGATGCGACGTCGCAACGCAAATATTTTCTTCCGAAGCTTCTGCGTTGCGAGTTCACATCGCGCCGATTCGCAGTTTTGTGTACAAGCCCATACTGCGTACGACTTAAACATAACTGTTGAATGAAATGTGGGTCTTCTATAGGTAAACCTCTGTCTACCCCTCCGGGTCATGCAAGCATGATGTTATGATGTATGAGATCAACTGAAGGGTTATCTTATCAACAGTTTGTGTGAGACAAATACCGTGATTTTGTTGAGAATGTTTAAAATACAATACAGAAGGCTACCATACAAATTATAAGTTCTACTTCGAGATCCGTCAAATCTGACTAAAATCCGTCAGATCTGTCAATTCGTCCGAGGACCTCAAAAAAAAAAATCGAATTCCCCGTGCATTAGACAGGTTTTATAAAAATCCGAATTGTATAAAGTACGTGCACCAAACAGCTGATTCTGTCACAATCAGCTGTTATTTCACAACAGCACACGAATCGATTGGACACGCACTTTTACACATAATAAAAACATCGTAAAATATATTGATATTTGACGAATACAGTTTGTTGAAGGCATTATTGGACGGTACTTATATGGATAATAAGGTCATGGTATCTCGGAATATTTTGACTACGCTACTAATATGTGTAAAGATGTTTTGTTAGCAGATGATTTAACGTGTAAATACCTGTTATTTGACAAATAAGAAGTTTTTCATACTGCCTCGTTGGTCTACCGCGACAAGATACTGAGCCATTTACAGGTCAGGCAAACTGTTACTGGGTTTTCCATCAGCATTTTTGTAGAGGCAGCTCGGAATCGGGATAATTCCCCGGGATATGAAAATAGACCCCTTTTTTTGTTTCCGTTTTTAATATTTTAATTCCAATCTATACTATCCTTACTTATTATAAAACAAAGTCGCCCGCCGCGTCTGTCTGTCTGTCTGTCTGTCTGAACGCGATAAACTCAAAAACTGCCGAACGGATTTTCAAACGGTTTTCACCATTGGACGGAGTGATTCATGTGGAAGGTTTTAGTGTATAATTCATTAAGGTTTTGTGTAAATTGGCTGAAATATGACGATTATTGTTGAAGATGTCGGAAAAAATCATGCCGACTGGGAGCTTTACTGGCGTGCGCTGCGTAAGTCGTGAGAGATAAATCAAATTTATGTTCTAGAGTATTGTATATCTTAAAAATTGCAACAAAAAAGTCCGCGATGGCATATGTCTATCTTTTAAGGGTGACCCACAATAACCATTTTTATCTTTCAAAATTGTATAAAATTTTCATTGTTATTTCCGAAGCTATTTTGACCGGTATCTTATTAATCCTTATCCAATTAAATAGGCTATTTAAATTGGGCATTCAATTTCGATTAAAATATGCCTTTACATCACATCATTTAAATGAATAGTTTAAGAGATATCACAGTTTCAAAATTACGCGTAACAAAATAATTATGGTTGACAACGCGGGCGCTGTAGTAGCCTACCACTGCGTCCGCTGAAAGTTAGTCAATGATCTTTTCCTTGGCTATTAGGTATGTATTCCTGGTAGAACGTTCTCGTGGGATATTTTGCGACATCCACGCGGGCGAAGCCGCGGGTAAAAGCTAGTAATATTATAAAGAGGTAAAGTTTGTGAGGTTGTAGGAGGTAATCTCTGGATCTACTGAACCGATTTTGAAAATTATTTTACCAATAGAAAGCCACGTTATTTGTGTCATAGGCTATATATTTAATAACAGTGGGCGAGCCTATTGCCATCAACCGGACACAGATCCAGACTCCGGGCTGCTACTGAGAAATTACAGATAGAAAATATCAATAACACTTGGCCCGATCCGGGAATCGAACCCAGGACCTCGTGCTCAGCTGTAGCGCTGGCCACTACCTACGAGACAGTCCGCGTGATGTCATTTTATTGACCGAGCGAGCGTAGCGAGCGAAGCGTCTCTGCATCAACTGGCAAAATTTTCTTTCGTGTGTCAGTTTGTACGTACTCGTGTACAGGTCGTATTTTACAACCGATCTGGATGAAACTTGGCATACAGGTATTATGAATTTTTTGTCGTCGGGGATTTTTGATTGGAGGGGTACTTCCTCCAAAATGGAGCAAAAAGGGGGCTGCTGGATATCTCCGCCTTATGAAATCCGTTTTCGATGGTTCTTTTTTCATTTGAAAGAAAGTAACTTTAAGATAGTCTCAAAAAAAATTGGTAAAGATCTGATCAGGATCTTCGGCATGATGAGCAGAATACCTCCTCAAATGCAGTAAATTGCTCGCTATTTATTCAAACCTATTTGTTAATTTTTCTAGCTGGCCTACAAATTTTTTACTCATAATTTGTCTGGTTTTTAGGGTTCTGTAGTACACAATAAACTGATTTAGTTTTGCCATGTCCGTCTGCCTGTCTTTCTGTCTGTCAGCGGCTTAGCTCAGAGAATCTTAGTACTAGAAAGCTGTAATTTGGTAGGTATAGGTCTATACTATCAATCACGCCGACAAAGTCGTAAAATAAAATCATGATTGTTTTTTAGGGTACCTCCTCACCCTACACGTAATTTTTTTTCTCGTTTGTCCTGTATTATGGGGTAGCGTGTGTGTGTGTGAAAACGTTTGTCACCTCTGTCGGGACGCGGTTTGCGACCGTGTAGCAGGCACTTAAGCCTCAAGCTAAGCGGTTAATTTTTGCCAAAAAGTTTGTGCTCGCGAGGTCTACTGTTCGCAGAACTACTAGTGTTTTATGATGATAAAAATTGTACTAGAATCTAGAATACTGTAGCTGTAGCATATTATAGCTAACCATTAAAAAGTTATCATCCAAGTAATTAATTTTAATTAAGGCGAAAGGGTTCATTACGACCGCTGACGAGAAGATTAACCGGTCATCTGTGAACGTGATCAATAGATTACATTTGATATTCTTGTATACAAGGAGAGATCAATTTGAACTATAACGGATCTCCCCAAGTTCCGAGTGTCCGGGGACAGAAATCTGGACCACACGCTGACCAGCAGTCGTGCTTGCGACCACTGACAAAAGAGGCATTATATCCATAAATCTAATCAACTAATATTATAAAGAGATTTTGTGAGGTTGTAGGGGATAATCTCTCTGGATCTACAGAGCCAATTTAGAAATTCTTTTACCAATAGTAAGCCACGTTATTTGTAAATGTCATAGGCTATATATTTATGTTTACCGCCCAACGAAGTGGGCAGGGGTCAGCTAGTTATTATGAATTCAACTCCAAAACTTGCGCTTGAGTGAACATAATGAGAGCGCAGGAGCGTATGTCAAGCGTGGTGGTTCTGATTATGGCAATTTTGATTGTCTACTGTTCATTTAGAAGTTCGCTTATGGCCAGGTGAGGTGTACCTTCATGTATCATCATCATTATTAGCTAAAAGTAACGTTTGTCCAGCGATAAGGTATCCTTCAGTAACAACTCTTGGTTCTTGAAGTGAGAACTTCTTTAGTCGCGTTGAACACTTTTTGGGTGAACAAAAATCATGGAACTCGCGTCTTCGTTACCTAACGCATTCCATGACCTATATGTATAGAACGAAAGACATCAACGCAAGAATCAAAAAGTTACTTAAAGAAAGACATCAACGCAAGTTTCAAAAATTTACTCGAAAGACATCAACGTGAGAATCAAAAAGTTAGTTTCCACTTTTATCGGCAGTCTCCAAAGATTGCTCTATTTTTTTTTTATGAAGACCTAAGTAGCACGCACTAGTGAACAGTTATGCTGGCGTGAAGTATTTGGACTGAAAAGGTGAATGGCTAACTTCTAATCTACCACAATACAGAACTATGCTATCTTAACAAAACTATACGCTTTTAAAAACATTCGTGATAAACAGCTACGTCCTTTTTTTCAAAGACATGTGCCTTCAATAGCCGATATTTTGTCAACATACTCTGTTTTCAAACGCATTACTAACAAGACCTAGATGTTAACTAAAAACTATTGCATTCTCCACATACTTGCATTACAAACGCCTTTCTAAATAACAAAGAAGAACAACACTAGATTTCGTCACATCACTAGCACTAATCACTTTTGACACTGCACAGGGCACGTGGGGAAGTAATCAACTAAATGGAGGACTCGATTAATTTGGGAATTTCGATGATTACCGAGTGCAAGGGGAACACGCGTGCGGACGCGGCGAAGCGTTTACCGACACTGGCTTAGAACGCTAGTAGGCAGATCGTGCGGTGAGGGACCAGTGTTGCTATAGTTAGAAATAAAATACGTACAAAAATCTACTAAAAGACTTGGAATGAGTGCATGGAAGGCGTTAAGTAGCGCCAGTGAAAGAAAAATTGAGGAGTAACCGATTGTTGTGACAATCATATGCATGTGATGCGGAAGAATGAGGAGCATGTGTCAAGAAAAGTATTAACATAAATGGATTTTAAAAGAGACGTGTTGCGGCGACCCCTAGAAAATTAGGATAAAAGCACGGGGATATTAGTAGTGAGTAGCACCTTACTAAAACGTCGAACTTTGTCAAATTGTTAGGTACTTGAAGCTGTCCTTGCCACTTGTAATTACTTCGTAGAGGCACCATTTTTGACGTCATCATTAACACCTATTTATGAAAAGGTTCTAAGTAAGGTCAAGGTTTTCTTAATCGGACTAGGACTTCAGAATTGTCCCATAGCAGACGTTGTATAGCTAATAATTATATTCATGAGTTCTACCACTCCTTGCAATATATCACTTGTTTGGCATACTGTAACTTTAAGCCATTATTGTTCCGCTGTGAAAATGGGATAGTGCTATTTATACTGTATAGCTCCGTCTCTCTCTCTCTCACTGGAGCAATGATGGATTTAACACGTCATAGCACAGTCCCAGTACCTACTATAACCGTAGAACTTTCAACAACACTCAATAAAACATACACAGCACAAATTATTCTCGAGTCTGGCAACCCTTTTCACGTCAGATCACACGTTAATGTGTCATTAGAATTACTCGACGGATGTTGTCTGTTACGTGATGTGACTTTCGAGTGCTACATGAGAAATACATGCCATGGAACACCATAGCATACGTTACTATGTAGTCCTAGCATTCTTATCTTTAGCCATGTGAATAAGTAATGGTATTATATGAATGGATAGAATAAGAAATGAGTACTTAGAGGAGGTCTGAAAGTGGTAGCTAGAACTTTTAAAAACACTTGTAAGGCAGCTAAAGCCTTATATATTAGCAACAAAGTTAAGTCAGCAGACAATAAAATAAAGACGGTTTGGAAAATTATCAATAATGAAACGAACAGGAACAAAAAGCATAATTCTGATTACACACTGAAGACCTCATGTGGTGATCTTATTTGCGATAGAAAAATAGTTGCTCAAGAATTTGTAGATTTCTTTACTAGTATCCCACTTAAAACTACTGAAACTTTAAATTCCTCGCCCTCTCTATCTTTTGATTTAGTAAGGGCGAACGTTCCAGCTTGCCCGATTGAATTTAACTTTAAGCATATTAACCCCATAATAGTAATAAAAGCTTTTAAACAAATCAAGATCAAATTGACCGAAGATCTTTGGGGAATGTCCATTAAAGTTTGTACTTCCATAATTGAGACCATAGCGCCTTACTTAGCCTTAATATTTAACTTTTGTGTGGATCAAGGAGTCTTCCCGGATTTAATGAAATACAGTAAGGTAATACCACTTTTCAAATCCGGGGACAGTAAAGACAGTAATAATTATAGACCCGTATCCGTGTTGCCGGTTTTCAGCAAGGTGTTTGAAAAGGTAATGCTTAATCAAATGCTCATTCATTTTAATACAAATAAAATCCTTCACGATCAACAGTATGGTTTCACCAAAGGACGTTGTACGACCGACGCCGGTGTAACCTTATTAAGACACATTTTTAACGCGTGGGAAGAGGCCCAAGACGCTATAGGGATCTTTTGTGACCTCTCTAAGGCATTTGATTGCGTTGATCACGAAACCTTACTCTTGAAACTTGAGCATTACGGACTTGGAAAACTTGCGCTCAATTTAGTAAAATCTTATTTAAATGATAGACAACAGCAAGTCCAAATAAACGGTATCAATTCACTAGGTTCAACAGTAAAAATGGGTGTGCCACAAGGCTCGATATTAGGTCCATTCCTCTTTTTAGTGTATATTAATGATCTACTCCTTTTATTAAAAAATCAACCACAAATGGTGTTATTTGCTGACGATACTTCCTTAATTTTTAAGGTAGATAGACGTGCTAAAAATTTTGACGACGTAAATAACGCCCTACTGCAGGTCCAAAATTGGTTCACTGCTAATAATTTAGTTTTGAACGGAAAAAAAACTAAGTGCATAAAATTTTCTTTACCAAATGTCAAAAGCAGAGATTGTGAGATAGAATTGAATCAAGAGAAGCTAGAATTCGTCGATAAAACTGTTTTCCTGGGGATCACGCTCGACTCAAGGCTACAATGGGGTCCTCATTTAACATCTCTTGCAGGACGGCTAAGTTCAGCAGCATACGCTGTCAGAAAAATCCGTCAATTTACTGATGTAGATACCGCGAGGCTAGTCTATTTTAGCTATTTTCATAGTATCATGTCTTACGGTATTTTACTGTGGGGACGGGCTGCAGACATCGAGTCTATTTTTATTCTGCAGAAAAGAGCGATCAGAGCCATATATCATCTGCGCAGGCGCGATTCTCTAAGGGAACGGTTTAAGGATATTAACATCATGACGGTACCTTGTCAATATATCTATGAAAACATCATGTACGTAAGAAAAAATTTACATCTTTTTAGCAAAAGAGGTGATAGACATAATTATAGTACAAGAAACAGGGACCTATTAGTTCAACCGGGTTTCAGACTGGCTAAAGTAGACTCATCTTTCATGGGGTACTGTTTAAAATGTTACAATAAAATTCCTCTCCACATACTTCAACTGAATGAGACGAAATTTAAATCTTGTATAAAACGCACACTATGCAGGCAGGCATATTATAAGTTGGCTGATTACATCGCTGATAAAAATGCTTGGGTCAATACTGGTCCTGCTCCACAACCACAACTAATTGATTAACATTTGAAAATACTGTTGGGAGCTGCTGAAGATTGTAAGACCATCTTTGCATTGTGTAAACTCAATCTCCTTTGTATTATATAATTGCATAGCACATGTGTGAGTACTATGTACTACAGAGCTACCATTTACCGGGTAATATGTCTTTCATTGACTTGAATGTGCCCTGGCGGCTGAGAGTATGTCATGCTCACTCAGATGTCTCGCTGATGGTGGCGTGTGTGTTGGATCATTTAGCTCCCTTCAAAATGGTTGAGCTGAATGGTGCTAATACATGCGTCATGTTCGTGAACGGGCGCCGTCAGTTGGGACTGGTAATCTCTTAGCTGCCGTGGCTTATTTTAATTTATTTTAATCTTTGAATTGTTTTTGTTTTATCTTTTTATTACGGACGCTTTTAACGTGCGCATCTTTTTACATTGTTCTCACATGTATAATTTAAACATGAATGATGTAACCACTATTTTGTAACAATTATTTATTTAAAAGAGTGTCCGTGGAGTTTCTTGCCCGTTCTTCTCCATAGGTACCTACGCTTTGGAATGGGCAACTAGCTTCATATTTCTGACTGACCGACTCCTTGACAATTCAAAAGTGCCTGTATATGGTTTAATTGAAATAAATGCTTTGAGTTTGAGTTTTTGAGTTTGGGTACCGGTGAACGAAAAGTTGTGCGGAAATCGGTTGTCATGGTATGGGCATGTGATGCGATGAGGAAAATATCGTGAGGAAAGTTTTAAGTATGAATGTCGATGGTTATAAGAGTAGGGGAAGACCATAGAAACGATGGATGGACTGTGTGAAAGATGATATGGCTAGGAAGGGGGTGACTACCGAGATGACGACTAATAGAGAAGTATGGAAGAAAGGGACATGTTGCGCCGACCACAAAATTGGGATAAGGGCAGGAGAATGATGAATAAGTTATGGTATTTTGTGGGTTCATCATTTATAATGCTGTCCTTTATGTTTTTGGGTGGCAAACAAAACGAATGGCCCAACTGGGGCCCATTGAATAAAAATGACTGTTAAATAAGACACGGCCTTCGGTAACAAGCTCTTTATTCGCATTGAGCTAGCTTAGAGGCGTAAAAGCACGACACGCAGGTCGCGAAACTATTATCTATAGCTAGCTACTAACTAACCTAACACTGACAATGCGACATAGGTATTTCTAAAAAAATATTTAAATTGTCCCATTTTCACGACAGGTGCTTTTTAATAAAGCACCTAAAACTATGAAAACGCTTGTAAAATTGTCGAATTGACAATTTAGTAACTGATTGGTGTCTTCCTAGCCTTTTCCCAACTATCTTGGGGTCGGCTTCCAGTCTAACCGGATACAGCTGAATACCAGTATTTTACATGGAGCGACTGCCTATCTGACCTCCACAACCCAGTAACTGGGTAATACGATACCCCTTGGTAAGACTGGTGTCAGACTTTCGGGCTTCTGATGACTCGTAATGACTGTCAAAGTTCCACGAATGACAGCTGGGACCAACGGCTTAACGTGCTTTCCGAGGCACGGAGGAGTCTCGGTATGTAAAGATGGTTCAACCCATCCGACTGATTGGTCAAGTGTGATAATAGTTCTAATTCGTCAAGTGTTCGAATCTTCCCGAATCAAGTTCGCCTCTCAGATTGATTAAATAGGCCCCTAATAGAAACTGCTCACGGCCGCCTATGTATACTACTCCAAGTCTCCAATGCCAGGAGCATCCCATCATAGCAGTGATAGCCTAGAGGTGTAGACCGTCGGACTGTCAAGGCATAGGTCTCGAGTTCGAACCCACCACTGACTTTTTGTATTCATGTGCATATTGTATAATTATCGCTTGCTTTAAAAACGGTGAAGCAAAACATCGTGAGGAAACCGGCAAGCCTGAGAGATATTTCACGACGACATAATGAAGCCAAGTCGGAGGTCTATGGGCGGCTTTAAAACTGAGGTTAGTCACTGACCACACGAAAAAAAAAAGACCAGGAGCATCCCGGATGCGTTGCCTCCAAAGACCTCAGAGTGCCTGTAAGGACTTTATCACGTGCAATATGCTGGGCTTCTGCGCTTCGCAAATATTCATGGAAGCCCATGTAATGTGAAAGCGGGACGCGTCAATAATGGGTAGGTTGCGAGGAAGCTCCAACAGCATCCTAAAAACATTGTATGGCAAGGTGGACAGCCCGTTGGGTCCGGAGGCACGTGCCAATGTGTGTGTTGAGCTACGTAGTTTTTAGTTGATGTTAGGTTAGTTAGTATGTTTTACTAACATCGTTTTTAAGTCGTTGTTCCTAATACTAAGGTCCAGCGTTTGCTAATGATGTAAACAACAGCCGCTCAAAAAAAATTGTGCAGGTGCTAAGTGTGCTAACTACTAACTTATAGGTAGGTATAAAGTATACTTACATAAACTTTTGTAGATTAGTTATTGTACTTCAAAGTTATTCGATGGGCAGTCAATATAACCTTCGGGTCATCAAACTGTCTGGAGGGCGTTTCACGATACAAGCTTAGAATCGCAGCCTCTTTGCAATATTGAAATTCTAGACTAAGAGAATTTCAGGCGATGCCATTGAACTTCAGCGGATGACCTACCTACAGTACGCGTCCCGTCATAAGGCTCGTATTTGAAATACTCAAAAGCCATCACAAGTATGAGTGATAAGTGCGATAATAAAACTTTTCTAAAAAAAGTACACACCGCTCATATAATCTGGATTTGGTCGCGACTCGCCAAAAGCAATAACATTGAACTTGCCTGGGAGTTGAACGCGATATCTGCGTGTCATTGATTAAATACGCACTAAATAGGATACACGTATTATCTCACCCACTTTTACATGCGCGTGTTTCTAAACTTTTAAATAAATACAAGCGAAAACTGGGATGGATTTTGAATTTTTACAAACGTCAAATGACCGACATCTTTTAAGCTATTGCATAGCTTCTATCGCGGGCCTTGAGCGTGGAGACCTAATCCAGAAATTCCGTAACGAAAATACGAGTACCTAAGAAAGAGTGTTTTGTATTGAAAATTATGTTTAACTGCTTGACAACAAAGTTCAAATTTACTTAGACGAATGATACGAGAGTGTTGTATTGCAAATTATGTTTAACTGTTTGACAATAAAGTTCAAATTTACTTAGACGAATGATCCTTGACTATTAATAGTTAAATTAAAACCTTTTTATTGGTTTGATGTTCCCATTACGTTGTGTCAAGTTTTAAAAACTATAAATGTGAATAACAGTTCCTGTCAATGTCATCATTGCTATTTCTTGTATTCGGGTTAATATTTTACAATTGCGTAAGTTGATAAAAAATGCTATGCAATAGCTTCGCCGCGGCAGTCCCCGAGTGCCACACGTCTTTTTTTTTTACTGAATTGCCTGAAATGGCTAATAATTGTCCCACTGAAGGACATGATACCTTCTGTGGGACAATTATTATAACCCAATCCTACTTCCTACTTTAATATTATTATATGTGAAATTTTGTATATTTGGATGTTTGTTACTCAATCACGAAAAAACGGCTGAATGAATTTGGATGAAATTTGGAACACAGATAGCTTATAACCTGGATTAACATGTAGGATACTTTTATCCCGATAATACGTTCCCGTGGGATAATTTCCGACCTCCACGAGCGAAGCCGCCGGGCGAAATCTAGTTAAATAATAAGAATCGACATGATTAATCAAGTTGTACTGCAAATGTCCATATTTGAGTCATATCAAGTGTCCTCTGCGATATGAAGGGTAATATGATCAGAATAGTTGTTATTATTGTATGTATGTTTGTAACACATAAATCTGAATGCTAATCTGGGCGTGGCAGATAAAGTATGCCAGATATTCATTTCATATTTGTTGGACATGGATCTACCGCAAATGGTCAGGCGGATGTGTCATAGTTGTTTGATAGATCAGGGTTTAGGAGTCCCATCAAGGCTCATAGGCTCGCCCCCTTTCATCATATCATCATCATAAAAGGAGGCGAGCCTATTGCTAAATCCAGATTTCGACATGCTACAGTGAAGTTCCAGATGGATTCACCAGGACCTCTTTTTTTTTGTGGGTGGGTAATCATCAAATAATTTTCCCCTCTCTGAGCGGAGCGGAAGGGCGTGTCAGACTCTTACTGACTAAAACCCACCCATGTTCCTTTAGTTGCCTGTACGTTGCCAGGGGCCACGGTATCCTTCCGCAGGACCCCTTGCTTAGTAGTCGCGCTTGCGACCTCTTAGAAGTCTAGATTAAGGCAGTCTAAATTAGGTGTACTTATCCACAAAAGACGTATGTATTACTGTCTGGTATCTTTGGTAAGAGCAGTTGCGGCCCAGTGGTAACGGCTCCGACTTACGAGTTGTAAGTCGTGGGTTCGAACTCAAACAGGTTCAGGGGTATGAGGAACAGGGTGTAAAGTTCACTCATCCAGCATAGAAAAGGGAGGATCCTCCAACCAGTCGGGTATTATGTCTGGCGGGCAACTGCCCGTAAGTTGATTTCGGATAGTCTTATCTATGTTATTCGCTCGGTAAACTCTAACAGCGCGATGCAGGAATTGTGTGACGTCATGTCTTTCTGCTGCGTAGTTTGTATGTGGCGGTCTAACCGCTACACAGGCGCTTTACTTAGTGTAAATAATTTCATCGCCACTTCTCTCAAAACGGTGAAACCGGCATGCCTTAGCACCAAAAATTCGAAGACATGTGACATCTACCAACCCGCACTGGGCCCGCGTGGTAGATTACAGCCCACTCCCTCTCACAGAGAAGCCTGTGTCCCAGCAGTGGGAACATTAATAGGCTGATTATAATGATGATGATCTTCAGTAAGTCTTTAACTGGTCAGTTGAACTAATATTTCTGCCGCCAAGCAGCATTGCTGAGTTCGTCGGCAGGAGACGCAGGTCCACGCAGCGCAGGGCAGAGCAGATTTTGTAATGCATGAACGTATACTGACAGCTGCGTACGCTGTATGGCTGGTACTGTTCGTAGTCTACGGTTAATTACTGTGACAGTAACCAACATAATTTTGGACTTTAACAACTATTAGGAGACCACCCACATAATCACTAAGACGCGATTAACGGGATTAAAATCAGAGGACCATCATCATGAACCCTCTCGACAGAGTGACATGGGCTGTCAAGAGATTACGTTATCCTGAGCGTTTATAAAGCTCTTTATGTATAACTATAAAAATCCTGGGTGTTATTAAGATACATCGAGCTTTAAAAGAGACTATTACACTTAGGTACCTCGCACACTATTAGACGCCACGACCACGATTAAAGTTAAGCGTATGCTGAGACGCAGATGAGTGTTTGCAGGACAGGGCGAGGCAGATATAGCCCTCAGCGCATGCTGCGACGCAGCTACACAGACACATTCACGTCCTAGCTAGTTCAAACAATCTGTTATTGAAACAAAATTATGAATCAGTGCAGTGGTTAAAAACAAGTGACGAAACGCAGAACAGTACAGACACATGTCTGCGTCGCAGTTGCCTGCGCCGCAGCTGTTAGTACGTTCATGCATTACAAAATCTGCTCCGCTCTGCGCTGAATCCACCAGCGTCACCTGCGTCTCAGCATTCGCTTAGCCTAATGGCACAATGGTCGCACCAACCAATATAGAAACCGATACGAATTGCGCACTTGGTCGCAGCGGCCAATTAGCCGCAGCCCATACAGTGCCACGACTGGCGGAGTCGTGGCTAGTGAGCGAGATTCCTTGAGTGACAGAGACGACTAGCTATAAAGCTAAACTTTTTCTATAACTATAATAATATTAAGTTTAGCAGCGTTAACAGCTATATTGAGTAATGCCCTAACATGATGCCGCCTTTTTTTTTTTTTTCAGAATTGCGGAAAAAGTTGAAAGTTATATATTTAGATAGAGGACACTTATACAAACAAAAAATGTCAAAGACATAATATCCTAAAGCGTCACGTTTCGGAGTTATTCACAGAAATATAAGTCGAAAAGTGAACCCTGAAACAAGGATTTTATTTGTTTTTTTTTCCTTCAGGTAAGAATATTGAACTATGAAAACATAATTGCATCATGTATAGGAAATATTTTAGTTAAGAGCGAAAGAGACAAAAATATATGTATACCCTCCGCCGAATGAGGATGTGTGTTATATGGATTATGTATTACTAGCTTTTACCCGCGGCTTCGCCCGCGTGGATGTCGCAAAATATCCCATGGGAACGTTCTACCGGGAATACATACCTAATAGCCAAGGAAAACATCATTGACTAACTTTCAGCGGACGCAGTGGTCAACCATAATTATTTTGTTACGCGTAATTTTGAAACTGTGATATCTCTTAAACTATTCATTTAAATGATGTGATGTAAAGGCATATTTTAATCGAAATTGAATGCCCAATTTAAATAACCTATTTAATTGGATAAGGATTAATAAGATACCGGTCAAAATAGCTTCGGAAATAACAATAAAAATTTTATACAATTTTGAAAGATAACAATGGTTATTGTGGGTCACCCTTAAAAGATAGACATATGCCATCGCGGACTTTTTTGTTGCAATTTTTAAGATATACAATACTCTAGAACATAAATTTGATTTATCTCTCACGACTTACGCAGCGCACGCCAGTAAAGCTCCCAGTCGGCATGATTTTTTCCGACATCTTCAACAATAATCGTCATATTTCAGCCAATTTACACAAAACCTTTATGAATTATACACTAAAACCTTCCACATGAATCACTCCGTCCAATGGTGAAAACCGTTTGAAAATCCGTTCGGCAGTTTTTGAGTTTATCGCGTTCAGACAGACAGACAGACAGACAGACAGACGCGGCGGGCGACTTTGTTTTATAATATGTAAGGATATGGTGCATGGCATGGGCGCGAACCAAGAAAATCCTATTTAGCCTCCCGCTGCCTTCTTGGATGATATTATTTATACCGAATATGATTAAAAAATCTTATGTTTTATCCACTAGGTGAAGTCGATTAATTCATGTGTAAATAACTTAATCAACATAAAGTAACTACAACATAAATTAATAAATTCGTTATAACAATTGTTATTTTTATCTTTGAATATCTCAGAAACGTGACACTTTATGATGTTATGTTATATGAAGTTTTATGTTTGTATAAGAGTCCCCTATCGAAATATATGACATTTATTGTGCACCTCGATTTTGAAAAAAAATCAAAATGGTGGCTGATTTTAGGGCCAAAATCTTCAAACCCCTTTACAAAAAAAAAAAAAAAACGACTTCCAAAAAAAATACTACAAAGTGAAAAATAACTTTAATTTCGGAAGGCGGTGGCAAAAAACGAAAATTCAAAACTAGACACCGACTTCCGAAATTAAAGTTATTTTTCACTTTGTAGTATTTTTTTTGGAAGTCGGTTTTAATTTTTTTTTTGTTAAAATTTTTATATTTTTTTTTTGAAAAGAAAGAAATGTATATCGAAGTAAAAATTTAACTAGGACTGGTAATGTTAGACTTAGTACATACCTAGGTAGTGCTTTTAAATAAAAAAATATTTGAACCAGTGAGGCAGATTACACTGCAAAATGTTTGGGGCGGCTTGGTGGAGCAAAGTGCAAGCATTCCTATAATTTGTGTCAAGCAAGGATAAGACACCGGGATATAATTTGCAATCAAAGGTTCAACAAAAAACTAGCCTCGCGTAACCGATTCAAAGTAAATCCCCAATTATGCGTTCTTATCTAAACGTCAATATGCGCTTAAAATACTTGATTATAATTAAGACACCGTTTAACTGCATTGGATTACAGATAAACACAGTTCTAAGAATCAGTCGTATTTCCCTTCAGAATGCCGCGGCTAACGGGCCACGGACCCGGGCTGAGGCCATGTATGGATGGCGACTGGCGAGAATTCAGACCATTCCGCGAGGGTATTGAAAGATTTGCCTTTTCTATACTAATATTATAAAGAGGAAAGATATGTTTGTTTGTTTGTTTGTACCGAATAGGCTCCGAAACTTCTAGTCCGATTTGAAGAATTCTTTAAATGTTAGATAGCCCATTTATCGAGTAAGGCTATAGGCTATATATCATCACGCTAAGACCATTAGGAGCGGAGTACCAATGAAGAATGTTTCAAAATCGGGGGTTTTTTTTTAGCGTTAGCCCAAATTAACTATTCCACGCGGACGAAGTCGCGGGCAGAAGCTCTAGTCTGTTTATATAGCAGGCAAATGACGGTAGTTAGAGAATTTTTGGACGTGAGCGACTGTCGACAATGAGATCTTTAATGAATGACTTGAGACTGAGTGAATGGGTTTAATTAGAGAGGTTAATGAGTGAGCGTATATGGGATGGTCGTCAGGCAGCATGGCTATATGTACCAGTTTAGAGGCCTAAACGTCGTCGGTGTTTTTACAGGCATATGACGTTTTAGCTTTGTATCTGGGGTGGTAATGCTTCTGCCATGGCTCAAGTATTTCAGATATAGATAGCGGTGACACCTTACCTTACCATCAGGGGGGTCTTCGGCGTTGTAATCTCGATTGCCGTCCATTTTTGGGGGATGAGGAACAGGGTGTAAAGTTCACTCATCCTCCATTGAAAAGGGAGGATCCGACGGGTCTGGCAGGCAACTGCCTGTAAGTTGATTTCGGATAGTCTTATCTATGTTTTTCGCGCGGTAAAGTCCAACTAGTAGGTATGGTAGTTCGTATGTGGCGGTGTAAGCGCTACACCATAAATGTTTCCTTTTGAATTCCTCCAGGTAAAACTGAGAAACTGCACCAAAATATTAAACCCAAGGCACATGATAAAGTTATTTTTAGAGAAACATTTCGAAATGGCTAAGAAATAAAAAGGCAAGACGCAAAAGCGACTTTTGACGAGCCAAGAACGCTTTGAGACGTTCAAGTGTTGTTCTTTCACGAGTGTACGGCCTACCTGCATCTTGAGAGTAGGTAGCAAAGTCTTGAGAAATTCCGGGCGTTTGAGAAAAATCGGGCCGGAGAGCAGAAGCCAAATTAAAGACATTTAAGAAGAATATCAGCCATGCGGATTGTGAAACCAGACAACGCATAGCCTTAATCGCTAGGTTTAGAAGCATGCAATTTTGCACAGGAGTTTCTTACATAGCAAAATTGAGCACTAAATAAAAAAGAATTTTTGAAAAGGGGATGAAAATTTGAGAGCAGTCAAGTGGTGGCCCAGTGGTAACGGCCCCGACTTACGAGTTGTAGGTCGTTTTTTTCGTACTACAAACTCTGTTAGACGTAGATTTTGAGTATTATTTTCTGCACCACAAATTCAGTTCAAAACTGACTAAGCAAAGAATTCCTCAAGTTATGTACAAGTCGTCCCGCTAGTTAATGCAATTCCGCCAGTGGTGCAGCGGAGCGCCAATTTTTCGCTCAGTTCGTCTCGTGCTATGCTGAAATCAGTATCTATGCATTTAATTTCTTCGGGAATGCGGGCAGTTTAAGAGAAGCAATCACTTCGCATAGTTGGAAATAAAAAAAGAAAGCAAGAAATATAAAGAAAGGTTTTGATTTGCAGTTTTTATTTCGTGTATTTTTATTTCGAAGTTTTTTAAGACGCAGATAATTATGCCAATGGGCTTGAGTGGTTAGCTTGAATGTTCTGTGCTGAGCACACGCAACGCGTCGTACGTCCAACCAGTAATAGGACTCGCCCATCATGGAGCGCTTTTCGAAATTAGACGCATTATTAATTTATTACACTTACATAAAACAAAAGGTATTTTAATAAAACACGTATACTAAAAGATTAATAATTAAATTGTCTTTATAATGGTGAAAGTTTTAGAAAAATACGCTTGATAGTTTTTGCGTTATCTTTACAAACTAATTACTCTATGCTTAGAATAACATAATCTTACATAAATATTCACAGATTGTTATTAAGAAAATGCTCATATTTTTTCCAGATCATTAAAAATACTCGTTTAGACGTGATCTTTAGTATAAAATCATTAAGGCTGCCTGTCCACTGGAGCGGAGCGGAGAGGAGAGGAGCGGAGATGTGTGATGTGTAACGAATAGAATCTAAGCGCAGGCGCGGAGTTTAGATTCTATTGGTTAATATTGACACAACTCCGCTCCGCTCCAGTGGACAGGCAGCCTAAACCTTGGTTAGTGTCGTCCTTTTTACGGCCGCGTACTATTAATTCATTCTCGTATTGCCGATCTTAGCCTGCCTTGCATCCTTCATCCTGCTCATTGTTTTTTTGTTGTGTATTCCGTAGAAATCGAGGTTCGCAAAATATCGTATGTTGCGTCGTTGAGAAAGTACAAACTACATAGAAGTATGAAAAAAGAAATTGAAATATATTTCACTTACCCGATCCGAAATAGCTTCTTCCATCTTCCCGCGCTTCAAGCCCGGCGCGCGAATAACATTCGCCGGTGGCGCCACCACAGAACTGGCTTGCGGCATATTGCCGCCATTGCCGCTGCCAACCGGTATGAAACCGGCTTCCATGGCAATATCAGGTACTAAACATTGCCGCTATTCAACAACAGATGGCGCTGAACGCAACTCCGCACAAAACCACTCAATCCATCGCACGATAGATGGCGTTGTTTCAATCTTTAGGCACGCGCGAATAAACCTTTTTCATCTTTAGTAGAAAACTAATTAAAACTCACAAATTCACACAAAAAATGCACTTATTCAATTCACTGTATGCAATAATGGACGTATTTAGAGTCACTAGCCATTTTTAAGGAACTGGATGATTTGAGCACAGCACTTTTAATTACACAAGTTTGAGCATGAAATATTGAACGGAATGTGTTTATCGACACTTATACACTATAATTACACTTATTTTTCCTTTTTTACGCGTTTTATTTGATTTTTTATGTTATTTTTCAAGAATCACATCGTAGACAAGTCCGCGGGTCGACGGTTGAAATTTTTCTGCAATTCGGGTAGTGTCGTCTCGTTCACTGCCATATCTGTGAAAGAGAGAGAAGACGGTGGGTTAATTGACAAAACAACATTATGTACGACAGGTTTCCAGTTCAATAAACATGTAGGGTAGAAGTCACAATTATTCGCAGAGCAACTATTAACATAAGCTAGTACTGTATAAATTGCTAGTCATAACTTAGTTTTAATAGCTTAAGGAAGAATTATATTTCTTGGCTAATTAAAGAGATGCAAAGACATTTACATAAATAGCAAACTAAATTAAAATATGTAAGTCCTATAAGGGTAGGTTACAATAATTTATTGAACGGTGAAGGAAAACATCGTGAGGAAACCATGGCATGCCTGAGAGATATTTCTCGACGGCATGTGAAGCCAAGACAGAGGCCCATGGGCGGCTTTAAAACTCTGACACCAGGATTGTCACTAACCACACGAATAGGAAAGAAACATAATCATTTATTGCTGGAAGTAATTAAATTCTCGATCGTATATTTAGTTAAGGAGCCAGAGTGATGGGAGCTATCTTCAGATCACATTTTATTGCGTTTAAAAGGCCAAGTGCCTTGTGCATTTTAATTACGAAAATCATTAATGCTTCAATAAAACTAATCGCACACATGTAGACAAAACGGACAATTCTTAATGGGGTCGAAAGATATTCGAATAAGGAAACAGAAAAAAAATATAAAATAAATATACACAGTCCGACAACGATCCAAGCACCTCATTTTAAATTTTATTATCATTCAAGGTTGATACAATTATCATGATGAGAATTTTCGCACAAATATAGGAAAAGATTAACTATTTACGTTTTTGCGTAGTATCGATAAAAACATCAAAGTTTTTCTATCAATGAATCTATCGTTTCGTGATGTTTTGTTCAGACTTCAGAGGCTCCGGACGGACATCTATTTTTGGAACGACATAAAAAAGAATAAGTGAGATTTGAGAGACAGAGTGAGGGAGAGAGAGAGAGAGAGATCTTTCTTCTCTCCCATGTAACGAAATTTGTCTAAACGTGACGCGTCCTTGAAATTTCACTTTCAATATTCGTCCAATTATCTAATCGCCTACTTACGAAGTCTCACTTTCAAGAAAAATCTTCGAATGTAGGAAACATTCGAAGATTTTTGGCAGATCGACCTCGTAATTGCTTTATCACTTTAAGGTGGAATGTCACTTGCATATAGGTACATGGAGAAATCAATTTGACCATTCCCCATAGGACCCAGGCAGAACCTACGGAACCCCACGTGCTAAGATTAGAAAAAACACTACTGTGTCGTATTGTGTCGTGTCGCGTCAGAAGCATATCGGTTTCATAAACTTAGTATGGGTAGAAACACATTATGACAGTGTGTTGAGTCGCAAGTTCGCAACCAACAAGTTCTGACGCGACACGACACAACACGACACAGTAGTGTTTACCTTTACTGCTTTTTATTGGTCCACGTTTACACCAGTCCCGACAGCCTCATTACACGTTTGACCTTACTCAGAGTAGGTGCCTATTAATTAATATGCAGGTATTTTTATATCTCGATACACATAGTACTAAAGCCGATAAACACGTAAAAATAAAAAAATAAACATCTAAAAATAATACACGCGTGCTTGTATAATTTTATGCTTTTTCTTGGGTAAGAAATCTTTAAAGGACTTGTTTTCTACAAGGTGTAAGTATATTTGATAAGCGTGAAGAACTCAAAACTCGTGTTGCCTAGTACCAACTATGTTTTTGAGAAAGTAAAAAAACCCTGATAAAGTCCACGATAAAAGCGCCAGGCAGATGACGAATGACCCAGCAAATAATGCTGTCAGCAACACTGAAACATTCCTTGTTGCCAGCAACGTGTATTCCGAAAAACAAAAGAATGTTGATGTTTTTGTTCGTAAAGAATACGGGGCGTTAGGTGCTAATGTATGTTACAACACAAAACAAGACAGCTCGAGTCTTGACGACACTTTCGCACAAGACGCGTATCTAAGCAACCATGCGGGTTACGCCAACAGCAAATAGACAATATTTGCATACGGAGCAGCGGACGCAACCGCTTGCGAAATGTACGTAAGATAACATAACATGGCCGTCAACGTACGGCGGAATATTTGATGAGTAGATTAATGACGTCACAATATCAGCATGGCAGAAGCTACAGCACGTCATGTCGCATCTTCATTTCTGCCCAATGCCCAAAATCAAGTCCTGCAGGACTCTGCAGGACTTGATTGTGGTCATTTGTGGTACGACTACGACAGACTTGTCAAAGTCCCTTCATTTAGGTCTGACAAAAATTGAGCTGGTCTCTGGACAAGAAAAGAAGAAGATCTATGATTTGTTAATCTGGCAAACGTTTCATCCCAACAATGATAAGACAACAGGTAAACTAGTTACAATACTCGTAGGTATCATTCCAATAATTTAAAAACCGCGTCTCTTCGAGACAAAGAACATCTTACAATGATAACTCCATAACGACAGATGCCATCAATGAATCGATTATTTGTAGCAAGTGACGCGCATCGAGAAACAAGCTATCGGTTACAATTACCGGTAAGGTCGTTGTATTAGATGCTATTGGAACTTCTTAACAAATAGGAAAGCATTATACTTGTGCTTTTGCAATAAAGTCAAATTAGAATGAGGTACAGATAAACAATTATTGGAAAATTTATAGAAGATCCTACCAAGTGCGAAAGCTGACTAGACTATGTCCTAGTTGCTGAAGAGTCGAATATTTAAAGAATGCCTCTGATGCCGCCATTAACGCAGCCATTTACTGGGTCCTAGTAAGATAAAGAAGTATTAACTATCACCATCGATTCGAAAAGAAGATTGTTAAAATTCAGAGGTATCGCCAATCTTGCAACTCATGACAAACGTGACCAGATATACCTACAATATGTACATATTAAGTTAGTATTTATTATTTAACATGCAGGTTTCCTCGTCACTTTCCTGCACGCTTCCAATGTGATTAATTGTTTTATTCAAATTATTTGTGAAGCACGTCCGCGTATAAGCAAATTGTTGTAGCACAAGGAATATGACGGACTCTTTGTTTGATAATAAAAGTGTGGCGACTTTGTATTGATGTTAAGCAACTTTTCGTTCTTTATCAAAGATGTTTATCAGACAACGTCTTTAAACAACGTCATCGTTGTGATTGCTAAGAGGGATCAAATAGGTGTTGACTTCAAACCACTTAAAAGGCTGAGAAGGAAGAACGAGAATTGATCAACACCCTTGCTCGCACACTGCGTGTGATTTTAACTCGACATCGACAGGCTCACCACATAGGTCACGCCCGGGTGTCACCATTGTGTGGATTGCCCGGAGGACACGGTGAAGCATACGGTGGCGGTCTGCTCGGCATTGGTGGAGCACCGCCGTGTCCTCGTGGAGGCGATCGGCGGCGGTGACCTCTCGCGTCCGGACCTGGTTCAGGCCATGGTACGGAGCGAGAGGGCATGGGAAGCCGTCACGTTTTGCGAAGCAGTAATGCTCGCGAAGGAGGAGGCGGAGCGCGTGAGGGAGAGGCAATTTCGTGCCACCACGCCCCTAGTCACGGCAGGAGACGCCCTGGGCGTCGGGAATCCCGGGCCGATTTCCGGCCACCGTAGGCGCGGGCTTGCGGACGGAGAGCAATGGGTAGCTCGCCGTCCGCGCGCCTCGAAAGAGATTTCAGCACAACTGACTGGGTCCGCTAGGGCCGATGCCTGTCTGGGTTGCGGGAAAGTCCTAAAGGGTTACCGTGGCCCCTGGCAACGTACAGGCAACTGAAGGAATATGGGTGGGTTTTAGTCAGACTCTGAAATGCCCGCTCTCCCACAGCGGGAGAGGTTAATTGATGCTTTCTCACCCAAAAAAAAGGCTCACCACATAAAACCAAGAGTAATTTTGTAAGAGACATGAGAAAACCCACCTTGGTACCATTGTTACCTTCATAACTAATGAGTAAATAAGTGAGTTAACCCTGAACTACTACATTGTTGCCAGCAATGTTTATAACCGTTTGCCCTGAACAAGCAGACATTTAAACTTTAAACTTGCGGCCGCAGGTCAGGCATTGTTGTAACAACTACAAAGTTTCGCTTATTTTGTGGCAAATTGTTCAAGTTTTCTTTACTTCAATGTTAGCTTTGCTTGAAGGTGAGATCCTGTTTTGTTTCACTAGCTTTTACTTGCGACTTCGTTCGTATGCTTTCAACTCCTCTGTTAACACGCTCATCATCATCAGCCTATAAATGTTCCCACTGCTGCACTGCTGGGACACAGGCCTCCTCTCTGTGAGAGGGAGTGGGCTGTAATTCACCACGCGGGCCCAGTGCGGGTTGGTAGATGTCACATGTCTACGAATTTTTGTTTCTAAGACATGCCGGTTTCCTCACGATGTTTTCCTTCACCGTTCTGAGAGCAGTGGTGATGAAATTATTTACACAAAGTAAAGCACCTGCTTGGGTACGAACCCACGACCTACAACTCGTAAGTCGGGGCCGTTACCACTGGGCCACCACTACTCTCACTAACACGCTCAGGGCAGGGGATACATAAATTTCGGTCATTACATAGTCATTTCTTTTTCTGCCTTCAAGAAACGTTATATCGACTATCAAACTATGTTTATGTATAGAGTTAGAATTTATTGTAAAGCCAGACATAGCCTTCATAGACTTTCGAAGACGAGATGGCGAAGTGCATGTTTTGTGTTCTTAGCTCAAATACCCGTGCCACACATCGCGATATTCGCGTATTTGGGCTTTGTCTGGCGCAGATTCATGAATTTATTCTGTTTTAATACAAATATGTTTTTTTCCAGCAGTTTTTCTTCATCTCTGTCTGGGAGGTTGCCAAGAATACCTATTGCGTCTATTTTGCTTGAGGAGATTCGGCTCGAGTCATGCTCTCGTTAGCGAATGAACCGCAAACGGGCTGAACCTACTCAACCCTTGGCGAGGGCCAGATGGTAATTGCTTTACTAATTACATTTAATTAATATCTTAAGGGAAACTCGGTATCACAACCGACATATATAGTAGTGTTAAGTAAAGAGTTTAGAAATATATCGTCTTCATCAACATTGTTGTAGGATTTAGGTCCACATAATAAATGAATGCGTTCTGTAAACGCTGTGTTCCCTAATGTTAGTCCAGCTGTAGATTTTGCCTTCCAAAGCAAACACTTTGACCAAAATATTTTGCTAACTAGAGAGCTTGCTAGAAATACAACTGGATCTCGTCCATTCAAAATCAAACCAGAGACATTCAACAAAGGTATTCGAAACATTTCCATGTTTACTCCAAGCAGTCTCAAATATGCAAACTTATGTAAATGCACGTGTTTTCATCACTGAACGAGATGGGCATTTGAATTTGTCGGCCTTCAACTTACAAAGTACTGCGACATCTTCCGACAGAGGTGTAAGAGTTGCGTTTATACCTTTAAATTCCTTGACAAGGAATATTCTTCTTCTACTCTTGTGTCGGCAAGATCTTTACCGGAGTAATTCCGATCTGATTCCCAAAATCAACCCGCTGGTGGTTCTGATTTGTGGGTAAGACTGAAATTATTCCTTAGACTGCGCTCACAGAAACACTTTAGCTTCAAAAGCCATTTTGAGATCATCTTAAATGGACATCCATCCAGTTTTAGCGCCCGACAACAGCAACAACGAGGCAGGCAAAAAACCACCAATGAATGTAATAAATATTTGACTTGCAAGTTTGGATTATCCTGCAGGTATAAAATGACAGTTTGACAAACAAAAATAATCCCAACATAGTTCAGAACTAGGCAACTTTAAATGCGCGAATGGTTTCCAAAAAGATATGCCTGAATGTTGAGGGTAGATTATAATATTCGGCTGAATACTATTCATCCCGTTGAGAGGTGTCAACGGGATGAACAGTTTGTAACAGCTGTGGTCAGTCTAGCAAATAAAGGTTTGTTAAATGCTTTTTTAACCAAACCAAGGGCGCGATTCTGGTTTAAAATTATGTATTCTGAATTGATTGATGCTTTACAGAGACGAACAATTTACTAAAGTGCCGATGTACTGTGTTGAGTACTGTAATAAATAATTTTCACTCGTTATTTCCACGCAAGCTCCGCCCCCAAGCACCCGGCCACTGCACTATGTCCTAAACGCTAACATATCAGTAATAAAGTTGAATATCGTGTGCACTCTTTGATCGTGTTCGAGCACGAAACTAAATGGCGTAAGTCTCAATTCTTATTTCGTTTATAACTAAAGTAATAATTGATCTAGAGAAAAAATATCTTTTGGCTGAATAATAAACTATATTTTCTTACTGTGAATACTTATTTTAGACATAAAAGCCCAATAAACTTGATTTAACTTAAATAATCTTTAAAAAAAGAAATAAAAAACGAATCTCTGTTTCAGAATATTAAGACGCAGATACATGCCAGTGACCTTGAGTGGTTAGCTTGCGTGTTCAGTACTGAGCTCACTGCGTCATACGTCCAGCCAGTAATAGGACTCGCCCATCAAGGAGCGCCATCACCATTTTGACGCATTATTAATTTATTATACATAAAACAAAAGTAATTTAAATAAAACACGTATATTAAAAGATTAATATTTTAATTATCCTTAAAATGGTGAAGGTTTCAGAAAAATACGCTTGGTAGCCTTTGCGTAATTCTCAGTTTTTTATCCGCGTTAGACATAACTTTACAAATTAATTTTACTATGTAATATAAATATGATCTAAAATATTCGTATATTAAGTTATTAAGAAAATGCTCTTATTTAACATATATTTTTTCCAAATCATTAACACTACTCGTTTAGGCGTCATTATCAGTATAAAATTATTAAAAGGCAGTTATCGTCACCTTAATGCAAAATAAAATAACCTCCTCTTAAAAACACTGTTCAAATTATTTTAGCAAGATTCTTCTTGCTAAAATAATTTCAACAGTGTTTGGCCGATAAAACAATTTTTTAAAGTATCGAACGCAGCGTCATTGACGCGAACAGCCACGAAACGGAAACTGTCAACCTCATCACGCTCCAATTAACAGTCGAATGACATTGCCGCAGCGGGAATAACATTTTTATTAATATAAAGGTATCAAGTTCACGGGCTAGGCAGAAGGCAGACGTATTTTATAACGAATTTCTGAGGTCATCCTTATGCGCTTGACTTTGGGCCCATTTTAGAATGATCGTATACGAGTAAGACCATGGGAGGGTCGAATTGATTCCTACCGAAAGGTCTGGCCCGCAATGGTAAAATACATACTTACGTGTGTTGAAGGCCTTTGCCCAGCAGTGGGACACGGGCGCAGGATGAAAAGTAGCCTATGTCCTTTTCCAGGTCCCAGGCTACCTATCTGTCAAATTTCATCCAAATTCGTTCAGCCGTTTTAGCGTGAAAGCGTAACACACAAACTCACTTTTGCATTTATAATATTAGTAAGGATTTATTTCTGCTTGAGTATAGTTTTGAATGTTTTTGTTGGTATATTGGCGCGTGATAGTTGACATTCTATGGCAAATAGTTTAATTTAATGTTTTGTGTTTCGTAATTAACATTACTTTGCATATTATTGTATAGAATCAAGTTTTTTCTAACTGAACAGACAGCTGTGCTGTTGGAGAGTTTGTTGTGCCACTTTTTCTTCCCAGCTAAAGCACTAGGAAGTGGTGACTGGCGGGCGTTTTTGGGGGACTGTCTTATTAAATTTAATTTAGACGTTCAAAACTTCCTAATTCTGAGCCTAGTTTGAATAAATGACTTTAGATTTTGATGCTGATTGATCAACGGTAAATAAGATTCAGAGCGTTAAAAATAAACTAATGGAATTTTGTTCAAGTCATTAATCTATAGATTGTATCTTAGAGATGCGTCTATGAAGCCACTCCCGGGTTAAAATTATAATATGATTTTTTCGATTACCGATCTCGAGGTAAATGGAGCAAGACCCGAACAATACAACTGTACCAAATTGTCCGTTGATAAACGATTCTAAACACTCGGTTACAGATAATCGATTCAACATTCATATATCCGAACGTACATCACTACGTTGCAACTTGAAAGAGTATAACGTAACAACATTCTGCTTGAATTCTCCGAAGGGGAAAGCAAAAGTGTTTTATAGTATGGTACATCTCGCCAAACTTATTTAATTCCCAGTGGAAAAGAAACTAGTAAAGATCATCGCCCATTATAACAGCACCGCTCCAGCACGGTAGCGCCCCGGCATGGCGGCACCGCCTCGAAAAATCTAGTCGTCAACGCGCCGTAAGCCAGGCGACTGCTAGTTGCCAACGCGCCGTAAGCAAGGCGACGGCTAGTCGCCAACGCGCCGTCAGCAAGGCGACCGCTCGCTGCCGGCACGCCACCGGCGAGGTAACAGTTTATTGTTTATTCACAAGCGAGGCGTCACCGCGCGGCCGGCGAAGCGTCACCGCACGGACGGCGAGGCGCCGGCGAGCGGGTTCCTCGCTTGAAGCGTGCTGGCGGCGCGCCGTGTGACGGCGAGCGGGCCGCTCACTGCCGGCGAGCCGTCCACTATTTTGTATAGCCATCGTAAAATAGACTATGCGTTTGACTTAAAATCCTAACTTGATTGACAAGTTATTTGCCGTGTCGGAGCCGTGCTGCTATAATGAGCGATGAACTTAAGGCCCTTTACACGGCACGGTTTCTTTACGGTACAACATATAAACCGCACCGTAGAAAAAACGTGTCTATCAAACAGCTTCCATAGAGATCCATACAACACTGACGACCGTGCCTACATACGGCGAATAAACCGTAGTTTTTCACAGCAACAAAAACGTGTGTGTATAAAGGGCCTGACTGCCTCACCTTTCAAAAGTCGTGTTTGCTGTAAGTAGCTAAACCTGCAAGGCAATGAACGAACGATAACGCTCTCTAGGCGAGACATTTTTCACAAATACCCAGGAAAGCGACCCTCGGCATTTGGCAAGAACTATAATTAATTTTTAAAAAGTTCCACACCTTGATATTCACCACCAAAGTTCAAAACTCCTTCGGCGCATGAATAAGGATGGCAATAAATAAATCGCATGACAAACTCCAATACTATCCCATACAAACGTGACTAACCGGACTTGGACGGCTGCCAACCCACAATTAAGTCCTTATACATCCCTACAAACTTGTTATGCTGTCGCCAAACTAAAATCCTCGTTTTACATCCTACAAATTCAGTTGGAAATTGCGGCAAACTTTGCTTTGACAACCCTATTGAGATTCACGACAAAAAGAAAAATGGACGTTTTAAGCATGGTGATAGAGCTCAAAATGACATACAAAAAGTCGATGGTAGTCAACCCTGTCTACAAATATTTCGCAAAATAGTTTCGGTTTTATTTCACATGACAATAAAGATGAAAATTGCATTGAAAAGTCTACATACACTTCATTATTCAATATTTGAGTAAGCACGCTTTTCCTTTGATAAATACGCTCATACGAAGTGCAAAGCTAAATTGGTTTTCATCATCCTATTAGTGGTAAAGCAAGAGATTTTGGACTTAATCCTGAACAAAATAAAGATGATATTAGAGTGTAGTTTAGTATAGTTTACTTAAGTTCGCTAATGAGGCTTTTAAGTATCATTGTTATAAGGATATTATGACATTAGGGTTAGCTTGACATGTTTTAAAAAGGGTTCTTCCTATGTTGTTCTACATTTGGTTTGGTTTCCGCACTGAGTCCGTCAGGTGGACCATTGTGCGTGGGCCATAGCGGCCGTTTGGTGGTTATTCCAACCAGCCCACCTCCCTCCAGAAGTTAATTAAATCTCCTGGTTTGTTCAGAACATCTGTGAAAGATCTGGGTGACCCGAGGGTTTCTGTCCTAATCTGTGTGACGCCTGTGCATTCAAAGGCGGTTTACACACGGCGCCGCGCACCGCCGCGGCAGGCGGTGAAGCGGATCTCATGTCGCATTGGCCTCTAATAAATCCGTTGATGCCTAACACACGTACAGCGCCCGACCGCGCGGTCGAGCGGTGCTAATCCCTTTGCCACCACCGCCCTCCGCGGCGGCGGAGCGCGGTGCCGTGTGTGAACCGCCAAAGAGCACGTGCGCGACTGTTTCGTCAGCCTCCATGCACACCCTGCACAGACGACTGTCCGTTATGCCTATTGTGTGGAAGTGTTTGTTTAGCGAGCAGTGCCCGTCACCAGGCGGAGGTCGTTCCTGTCCAGACGTAATAAACGCCTGGTCAGCCTGCTATCCAAGGATGGCATAGCTACCTTGGACTGCCTGCAGACCGGTGTCGAGGTTCACCAGATCCCAGCTTGTGTGTGGGTGAACTCCTGTAGCCACCTGCATATTTGATTGAAGGGGATGGGTACGATAGGTTCGGGTTCAGGGTCCACAGACTGCCGCGCTGGATCTGTTCAGTGCTGTTTCAAAAGGGTTGTCACAGTCATGTTCAGATTTACAAATTAACGCTCTTCTTGGGATTTGTTTTTGTTGGGATCCCCCCGTTTTGCCTAAAGTATTTTGACAAATTTTCATTATCCAAACAAATTTTAGCAACCTTTTTTTTTATCAATGCAATATTTGGAATGATTTTAGTACGCACATTTTCATTTGGTCAATTTTTACTTAGCAGACTATTACCAAGGATAATGTCATTAAGGCATTTGGTCTTTAATCAAATGATTTATTACAGCAAACTATCTTTAGACAATAAACATTTAGTCAATTGATTTGTTATGACAAAAAACATAAAGACAAAATTAAGATTTTTTGGTAATTATATAATTTAAAAATGCGCTTTTATTTTAATATAATCATTTATATGCGATGTTATTTGCGTACTTTGTAAGTTTATGTAAGGCTAAAAGCGTCTTGGTAATTTTTGTCTCCGACCAACTGTTTGTCGTAAAACAAATACACAGAAACGAATCGCTGCAAAACCGACTCCACGTAGTCTTGTCTGCCCCACCCCTAGAGTGTAATTTAAACCCGCGTAGGCGCGGAGGGGCGAGGCGGCCCGCGAGCTGAGGAGCAGGTGGTTTGAAGGCCCGCCGCCGCGGCTGAGGCTGGCCGGCGAAGCCGGTCAGCAAGCCGAAGCTGCGGTGGTGAGCGTTAAAACCATCTGCGACGATAAGCTCGCGTGGAGCCGCCCAAACCCCGCAGCGCCGGAGCCGTGACAGAAACAATGCTTGCTGCATGTTGCATGCCTGCTTGCATGTTTATTTGCATGCTGCTTGCCTGCTTGCATGCTGCATGCCTGCTTGCACGCTGCATGCCTGCTTGCACGCTGCATGCCTGCTTGCATGCTGCATGCCTGATTGCACGCTGCATGCCTGCTTGCATGCTGCATGCTTGAAGCAAGCAAATCATGATATTGACCTGTTACTGCTCCTGAGAATCGCGGATCTTGACTTTCAGAATTTTGACCTTGACACCTAGGTCAATAACATCAAGGTCAAGGACAATGCCCTTAAGGTGTCCCATGGTGTTTCCCCACCCTACTACACCCACTTCGTATCGATTTTTTTTCGAAAATTGAAAACTAGCGAAATGAAGTATTTGGCTTATTTTATTTTGCGTAAAATATGTTATACCAACTGAAATATTTGACTAAATTAAAATTGGTAAAAGTACTAGTTGGTAAGCAACTTATTGTTTAAACGTTCACTTGCCAAACATTAGGTTTGCGTTACAATTATTTGTGAAGAGTTTATTTGCTAAGTAATAATTTGGCAAATGAAATTATGCAGAAAATTGTTTGGGAAGTGATCATTTGTCAATTTCTTTTAGATGAAACAAGGGAGACCCGTTTTTGTTGCCATTGAAATCGGATGTCATAAGGCGGAGATATCTAGTAGCCTCCTCATTGCCCCTTTTTGGAGGAAGTACCCCTCCAATCAAAAATCCCTCGACGACAAAAAAAATCTACCTAGTCGTAAAACAAACCTGTATGCCAAGTTTCGTCCAGAGTTGTGAATACGAGGAGTACGTACAAACAAACTAACACACGAAAGCATATTTTGCCAGACTTGAAGCTGAGACGCTACGCTCGCTCGGTCAACAAGAAGACATTTTACGCCGACCCCAATTAAATTGGGATAAGATCATAAAAACAAAATAATGATGAGGCTGAAGAGCATCGGAACAGATTCGTTCAGTTCAGATTAATCTCTCAGTTCTCCATATGTGTGTGCCTTCAGGTATTACAGGAAGATAGGATGGATTGCCCACCGTCAGTTTCGTCCATGACAGCAAACTTTAGCCATAAAACATAAATGTTAGGATGGCATGAACTGGGCCATGCTACCAAAACTTTGTTGGTAATGTTCTTCCGTGCCTGGTACGGTGTCTCTTGCTACGGCTATATTCGGCTACCAAAATCGCTCGTTTTATTACCAGTAACAAGACGGTAGCCGGCACCTATCGTAGAGAAAACAAGTGAAATTGTATTAAAAAAAAATCCCCCGACAGACATTTCCTCATTTTATCTTTCCTACTCCATCACCAGACCCTGTTCATCATCTATCTATAACCTATTCATTGAGACCATTCCAATGAGCCCAAACACGATACCTGTGCTGTTAGTTGTTAAGGGAGTTGGGTATCCTGCAAATTCCACGTGATGCTGCAGCATCAGTTCAAGTTTACAATGATCTTCTAATATCATTGAAGTAATAGAATACCAAATTCTAAATCGATCGGACTTGTGGAAGACGCACATATCCATTCATCAACTAGAAAAGAGCTGATAGCTCTCAAACGGCTGAACCGATTTTGATAAAACATGTCTAAGAACCATCGCTAGAAAACATGCTTTCAAATAAAAAAAACTGCATTCAAATCGGTTCACCCGTTTAAAGAGTTACTGTGGCACAGACAGACACACACATAGCGGTCTAACTTTTGCGTCGGGGGTTAAAAACTATAAGCTGCTTGACGCTTTCCTTTTTATTCATAAAAGAAAAGGAATCATCATTATTCAGCCTTTGGTGGTATGAGGAACAGGGTGGAAAGTTCAGTCATCCACCATAGAAAAGGGAGGATCCTCCAACCAGACGGGTGTTGTGTCTGGCGGACAACTGCCCGTAAGTTGATTTCGGATAGTCTTATCTATGTTTTTCGCTCGGTAAACTCTAACTGCGCGATGCAGGAATTGTGTGACGTCATGTCTTCGCTGCGCAGTTCGTATGTGGCGGTGTAACCGCTACAAGCCGAAAGAATCCACTACTAGACATGGGTCTCTCACTGTTCCCCAAAATCGCCAGACGACTGGCCTTGAAGGAACCTCTCGCATCCAGTGGATTTTCGCGATCCTCCGCGAGTTCGTCGGTTCACCTTAGCCTACTTATTTGATTATAAAAAAACCACTCATTTATTCAAATAAGGCTAAGAATGAACACTTTTTGAATGTTAATGTTACACAAGACATGCCCCAAAACCGGCCCGCCCTTCAACACTTCCTAGTGCTTTCTGCAAACTCTCTACCAAGGCCAAGGTTCCGCTGTAGCTACCAGATTTTTCGGAGAAGCTGAAAATCGAAACTACGAAACGTTGAAAGAACCATAAATGTTCTCAAAATATTAAAAAAATCATGTTCTGTCCACCGATAGATCATCAAGGTGTATTATTATATTCTATATTCCTTTCACAAGTATCCAAATATCTACGTCCTACTTAGTTTAAAAATAAACATTATATAACAGTGAACATTATAACTGCAGACAAATAAAGGTAAATAGGACATAATCTCGTATAATTCAAAGAAATTGCAAATGACAAAAAGTTGCGGATAAGTTGTATAAAAACCATTGTCGGTTTTCATTGAGAGTCAACTGACAGACATCATAGAAGTATACTATTGTACAGGCGGTAGAATCAATACTATATTTTGTAAATTTTGACGTTCAAAAGTGCCTTCAAGGGCCTATTTGAAATAAATGCTTTGACTTTGACAGACGCCAGCACATTGTTACCAGTTTTGTACGTAACCAAATCACAAACATTCAATCATTCATTTATTTACGTCAACCTAAGCCAATATTCCCAAATGTGTTGTGTATATCCAACAAAAACATTTCCAAAACTTATGCTTCAAATAGATTAAAAAATAAATGAATACGATTTCCAGGAGGCTTAAAACGGCCGCTTTGGCAGTACAGAAACATTTATATATTATTATGATAATGTTATGATTATGAATCACACAAACTATCACAAACCCCAAAAAACTTTGATACTCGAAAAAAACTATACATATTCTAATCAAGATGCAACCTGCCCCCCAATTACGCAATGCACGATCAATTTTAAATTGACATTCGACAAAAAAAATTGAGCAGCGTTTTTTGTCGAACTTATGAAGCAATGGAATGGCAATCTTTTTCAATTGGTTTCAATTTAAAATTGATCGTGCATTGCGTAATTAGGGTGCTGACACTGACCTGCAAATTGCAAAAAACGTAAGAAAATTTAAATTTCGCGGGCTACCTTGGCGCATCCCACTTAAAACTGACTGTTTTGTTTGTGTACTCTTTACAATGCACAAGTTTTGTCCGTGCAATCTGGACTTCGCATTTCTTCATTCCTTGAATCACCGAAAGATAGAACTTCATTCAACGGTTTTACATATCATTTTGCCAGTTTTTCGTCAACTAAACCTTCTCATCCATACCTGGTGTTATCCGCAACGCCATGGGCTCAGGTCACTGACACAGCCAGCGGAGACGGTTTAATGGCGTACGATCGATTCACGGCAGACACAACACCGCAATGGGATTATTTATTTTAAGTTTACAGTGCTGAAGTGCTCAGTTAAGTACTTGCATCTGTTTGTAAGTACCGAAGAATGGAAGCCGGAAGCGCATATTGGAAGAAATGGAAGAAGTAATGTTTGTGTTTCTCTTCTCGAGCTATTCGACGGTAAATCATGCCAGGTAAAGAAGGTAGCAGACAGACTGCCCAGGGTGCTTCTGTTGTACTGTCAGTATAGTTCGATTCAAACTTAATGGTGGCTCGGAAGTTAGTCACTCGCTGTGCAGTACCCCACCTCTCACCCCCGCTGACACATGAATTCGTTACTGCGCAGCGACTCGCCTCATGTTCCGAGCCGCCATTAAGTCTGAATCGGGCTTTACTCTGCATTACCTGACCCCTCATTGGAAGAGGGGTCAGGTTATGCAGAGTACCTACTGGACTGGAGTCGACATTTTTTCAGACCAGCACCCTAATTACGTAATGCACGATCAATTTTAAATTGAAACCAATTGAAAAAGATTGCCAGTCCATTGCATCATATTAAGTTCGACAAAAAAATGAAGAACTTATGAAGCAATGGACTGCGTAATTGGGGGGCAGTAGATAATTCCTATGGCCTTGGAAGGTAAAGCGTACGGCAAGACGCTGTTTGCGGCCTATTACGTTTATCTGATGTGACGGAGGCAAATCAAATAATAATTGATATAAAATTGTAAGAGATTCGGAAGTAAATACTACTTCCGAAGAACCACTCTAGCCATATTGTCATTATCGATGTTTTATCTTTTATCAATCAGCTAAGGAGCGAGATGACTCGGACACGAAGTGCTGCCTGAAAGTCTGACTTTGCGTTCGGCTCGTGTCGTGGCAGCACTTCGTGTCCGAGTTCGCAGCAAGTCGATCGCCGTCCTGGGGATGCCTCGTTGGGGGGCGAAACGCGTGTCAATTTCTTACAGGGTTCTCTAGGACTCTTTAAGAACAGTTGAGAGGATTAAGTTACTAAATATACATCGTTTATTGTATTTTAAATAATGGATTTCCGCAAACTCACGCCTGAGTCAATTAACCATCTAAGGTGGATATTCGGAAACGTATGTCCGAGAATCCACTCTAGGACTAGTTGAATAAACGGAATTTATAGGCTAAGGAGGATCGGCATACACTCAAGAAAGAAGAGTTTTGGCCGAAAGGTGTGGCGTACCGACGATTTCGTGGAAGGTTACGCGACACCACGCAGCGCAACACGACGCCGACACAGTCATCATTTCGTGTAAAATAGTTATGTTATACTTAACAAAAAAAAAAAAAAAAAATTATGTTTAGGTTAAGGTATTTATTTATGGGCCTGCGTCGCCTGAATTAAATGGTTTATTATTATTATTACTACTATTTAATTTGTTTGAAAAACTCGTTTTTCTAATTTCGATGCTAGGATTTATTTGACAGTTCCAAAATACTCTTATGCATTAGTAGTGCCAGTATTTTCATATATTATGTTGTATTGATATTGTAGTCTCCACATTGTATAATTAAATAATTATCACTTATGTTCCGAAAAATTCTCACTGCAATAGCAAAAAGGTGAGGCCTATAATTCTTAACTAGGACAGTTTATTGAAAGTTTTCTCTCAAATTGGTAGATAAGCGTTAAATTAAAATATCAAGTGAAAGGTTGCTGGTTCATCGGTTGCTAAACCGAACTACATTGCAGTCAACTTTCAACTTACTAAGTAAATGAAGAAATGGCCGACTTCTCTTTTAATTAGGTAATAGCTCTTGCCCGCGACTTCGTCCGTGTGAAATATCTTGTTTCCCCGTCACATGCTGTCGCATCTTATGGCCTGCCCGCGATTACTGGGACTTAATGGAAGCTTATTATTCTTCTGTAATTCTTCAGCTATACCCAAGTTTATCTTCGAAATCGAATTAGAGCATAAATCAATCACAATGGTAGTAGTCGAGCGCCTTGTGAACGCACTTGTCTCAGGACGTATTTATTTCTGGCACAAAGTAGCATTGCTGCATCCCAGTCTAAAGGTTATTGATTTCAATCGATAACAAAATTAAATATTGCACATTCAGAAGCACAGACCCAATACTTCAAACACGGCTGAACTTGCGAGTAAAAGCTAGTATTTGAACAAAACATTACGTATGCGAGCGACAAACAGACAGACATATAAACATGGGCGCGCCATGGTGCGGCCGTTGTGAATTTTTAATAGATAAAGTTTACGGCACGGTAGAGGATATGAGATGTTTTTATAGCTTAGTGTAGCTTTAAGGTAGAACGTGGAATGGCGGTGGACATTTTGAAGAAGAAAACCATAAAGATTTTACAGTCATATAAGCCACAATAGAAAAACCTGGGATATGGTTACAGTAGCATATAAGCAAAGATAATTTCAACTGCACGTGTCTTGTAGAATACAGAAAGCAAGCATTATATAAATGAGAACGAAAGCATACTACCTAGGAGCATCCATACTAATATTATAAATTCGAAAGTAACTCTGTCTGTCTGTCTGTCTGTCTGTCTGTATGTTACCTTTTCACGGCTAAACCACTGAACGGATTTCGATGAAATTTGGCAAGGAGATAGATGGCATCCTAGAGAAGGACATAGGGTACTTTTTGTCTCAAAAATAACCCCCAAGGGGGTGATATAAGGGATGAAAGTTTGTATGGGAAACTCAATATTTCTAAGTTGGGGATATGGAAATTCAAATTTATGCTTTTGGTAAGAAATAAAGAATTACGCTTTTCAGCGTTTTTGGAAAATCATCCCCCAAAGGGGTAAAATAGGGGTTGATTTTAAAATTCACATGTATTATTGATTATTTTTGTTGTCTCTTATTTTTAAGAGATTTAAGGTGTGGTTCCAGTGAGTCGAAACCGGATGCGGCACAGTTCACGGTGAGTCGGAACTGTCTGCGGTGATTGTGGCGATTGTGGTGATTGTGGTTCCAGTGAGTCGGAACCGAGTGCCGCACAGTTCACAGTGAGTTGGAACTGTCTGCAGTGATTGCGGCGATTGTGGTGATTGTGTTGATTGTGGTGATTGCGGTGATTGCGGTGATTGAGCTGATTGAGGTGATTGCGGTGATTGAGCTGATTGTGGTGATTGAGGTGATTGTGGTGATTGAGGTGATTGTGTTGATTTCGGTGTTTTCGGTGATTGCGGTGATTTCGGTGATATCGGTGATTATTTTTGTTGTCTCTTATTTTTAAGAGATTTAAGGTGTGGTTCCAGTGAGTCGGAACCGGATGCGGCACAGTTCACGGTGAGTCGGAACTGTCTGCGGTGATTGTGGCGATTGTGGTGATTGTGGTTCCAGTGAGTCGGAACCGAGTGCCGCACAGTTCACAGTGAGTTGGAACTGTCTGCAGTGATTGCGGCGATTGTGGTGATTGTGTTGATTGTGGTGATTGCGGTGATTGAGCTGATTGAGGTGATTGCGGTGATTGAGCTGATTGTGGTGATTGAGGTGATTGTGGTGATTTCGGTGTTTTCGGTGATTGAGGTGATTACGGTGATTTCGGTGATATCGGTGATTATTTTTGTTGTCTCTTATTTTTAAGAGATTTAAGGTGTGGTTCCTGTGAGTCGGAACCGGGTGTGGCACAGTTCACGGTGAGTCGGAACTGTCTGCGGTGATTGTGGCGATTGTGGTGATTGTGGTTCCAGTAAGTCGGAACCGGGTGCCGCACAGTTCACAGTGAGTTGGAACTGTCTGCGGTGATTGCGGCGATTTTGGTGATTGTGGTGATTGCGGTGATTGAGCTGATTGCGGTGATTGAGGTGATTTCGGTGATTGCGGTGATTTCGGTGTTTTCGGTGATTGAGGTGATTGCGATGATTTCGGTGATTATTTTTGTTGTCTCTTATTTTTAAGAGATTTAAGGTGTGGTTCCAGTGAGTCGGAACCGGGTGCGGCACAGTTCACGGTGAGTCGGAACTGTCTGCGGTGATTGTGGCGATTATGGTGATTGTGCTACCAGTGAGTCGGAACCGGGTGCCGCACAGTTCACAGTGAGTTGGAACTGTCTGCGGTGATTGAGGTGATTGCGGTGATTGCGGTGATTTCGGTGATTTCGGTGATTCCCCAGTAAGTCGGGGTGATGAGTCTAAGGGTGTTGACCAGGAATGCGCGTTCGCTGCATGCTGGTGGTCAGGATACCCGCTGAGCTGTGGGTGCTGGCTGGCTGTGTAACTCGCCTCACGAAAGCTTGCGGGATTGATGATGATGACGTCACGCTGAAGTAGTTGCACGAAGGCTGCGTTGACGTTCAGTCTCAGGGTCACCAATTTAGTGGTATGAGGAACAGGGTGTAAAGTTCACTCATCCACCATAGAAAAGGGAGGATCCTCCGACAAGACGGGTGTTATGTCGGGCGGGCAACTGCCCATAAGTTGATTTCGGATAGTCTTATCTATGTCGTTCGCGTGGTAAATTCTAACTGCGCGATGCAGGATTTGTGTGACATCATGTCTTTCATGCGTAGTTCGTATGTGGCGGTGTAACCGCTACAAACATTACCTCCTTACTAATAAACGTTGTATAGCGTCTGTATAGTTAAACATATAGTATAGTTACAAAGCTTTGTCTTCTTCTTTCGAATGTCAAATTACTGACAACTGAAAGAGATCATTTTTTCATTTTGAGGTACGCAACCCTAAAATGTGCCTGTTACTTTTTCATGCCGTAAGGGCTGAACGGATTTAGTTGAAAGGCGTATGGTCTTTTAACTAAATCCGTATAGGACATGATCTGGGTTAGGATAGAGGATAATCTGAATCCCGGTAGTACGGTCCTGTGGGATATTTTCCGACCTTTACGCGGGCGAAGCCGCGGGTAAAAGCTAGTTGATACATAATTTTGAAAGAAAAGTAGCACAGAGAGAATAAATAAATACCTAATTTCTTTATTGGCATAAAAAATATGTACAAAGTCAAGCCTTGACCTGTGGTACGCCTGTCCATTGATACGGAGCGAGGCAGCGGAGCGGAGGGAAGGAGTAATGCGGAGCGGACTTGCGAACTGTGTCTGTCGATTGATGCGGAGCGAGGTAGTGCGGAGCGGAGTTGCGGACTGTGTGGAGCTAGGCCGAGTTCACGCGACGAGTAATTTGAGCGGGCTGCAATACCCCGCGGCTGAGTTTTTCCCGCTTCGCTTCCCGGTTTTGTATGAATTTTTAAACTAGTTCGCATATCCCTGTCCACTGAATCGGAGCGGAGATTTTTTATGCAATTCCATTAGTTAACACAGCTCCGCTCCTCTCGTCTCCGCTGCAGTGGACAGTCACAGGGGCACCACAGTTACAGACCACCAGTGTCTTCTCCCAATCAGTAGGTTCTGGATATTATGCAATGAAATCATTTGTGATAAATAGCCAATGAACATCGACCAATCATTAAGGTAACCCAATTTAAATCTATAGTATCATCATCGCTAACATTACACCAACAACCTAGAACTAACAAGTACCTACAGCCGTATACTAATAGCGTCTACGCATTTACAATAATTTAACATGCTTAATTACTTGCACGCTCCTCCCTCAGGGAGTACAGCACTGAAGTATTTATTTACCGTTAAGTGAATTAGTAAAACTCGCGGTATGGTTGGAGTTACATATTTATAAATACAACTTGACGACTGCCTCGTCAGTCTAATGACGACTAGAGTGACTGTTGAGCATTGGGGCCTGTGTGGCTACCATGAGTTTCATTTAACCTTCTCGATCAAACGCATCGACCGCGTTTGGCGCTCCGATTGGCAGCCAGCCAGCCTTCACCGGTGAAGGGCCAATCGGAACGCCGAACGCGCTCGATGCGTTTGATCGAGAAGGTTAAATGAAACTCATGGTAGCCACACAGATCCCGAAACTAGGTAGTGTTAATTGGGTTATCTGCAAGCGTAGCTTTGAATGCCCCCAAGTTAGATGGACTGACGACCTTAAGAAAGTGGCCGGGACAGACTGGATGCGGAAGGCGGAGGACAGGGTGCTGTGGCGCAGCTGGGGAGAGGCCTATGTCCAGCAGTGGACTGCGATAGGCTGAGTTGACTGGGTTATTCACCAATTTAGCCGGAGTTTGCATTTGTGCCCGGTTAATAGCAAAAGGTTCTCTCTCTATGACATAGGACTTGAATATGTATAACTGGTAAAAAGGTGGGTGTATACTGTATAGTCTTCCTCGGAATTGCTTTACCACCTTGAGGTTGAATGTCACTGAATGTCACAAACTTGCATGTCATAAAACGAAAAGGTCTATTTTTGCTTTTCGCAGATAGTTTCAATCTTCATCATTCATTATCATTTCAGCCAAAAGACGTCCACATATGCTGGACATAGGCCTCCCCCAAGCACCGCCACTTCGACTGGTTCGGTGCTTACCGCATCCAGCGCATTCTTGCGGCCTTCACAAGGTCATCGGTCCACCTTGTGGGAGGCCTTCCAACGGTTCGTCTTCCGGTACGCGGTCGCCACTCCAGAACCTTTCGGCCCCATCGGACATCTGTTCTGCGAGCAATGTGGTGCCTATTGCCACTTAAGTTTGGCAATACTTCAGGCTATGTCGGTTACCTTGGTTCTCCTGCTGGATCTTTTCTGATTCGATCACGTAGGGTAACTCCAAACATAGCCCTCTCCATTGCCCTTTGGGTGACTTTTAGCCTTCTAATTATGGCCCATTGTGAGCGACCACGTTTCAGTGCCATAGGTCATCACTGGCAGCACGCACTGGTCAAAGACTTTCTTCTTGAGACAGTTTCAATCTTGGTAAAGGTTAAGAACGTTTATTCTGAAAGTGGGCAACGTCGCAAATAGATGTCAAATATTTCGCCGCTTTGATTATTTGGCAATATTACTGTATGGAAATATGAAATGTGGCTAACTAGCGAACTAGAATTTTAATAATGAATTGCAATTATAACACTGAATTTGATATTGTAACCGTTTTAGATGTAAAAAAGGCATTTGAAAAGTTACCAAATACTTTTTTTACATCTAAAACTAAATATTCTGTGTTACGATACTAATTATTGCATTTCATAATCAATATTTTAGGGCACTAGTTAGCCACACTTCATAATTCCATACAGTATATTGCCAAATTAATCAAAACGGCGAAATATTTGACATCTATTTGCGACGTTGCCAACTTTTAGAATAAGCGCTCTTAAATTTTTTGGGAGTTTTGTCCAGGCTGACTTCTGCCCAGCCCTTCGGGAAATACAAGTGTGAGGTTATGTTATATGCATACAGCAAATAACCGTTTTCTTATTAATGGCGGATTCCCACAGTAAAACAGCATAGCCAATGTGTCAGTATGTTTGTAGGCGCCGTTCATTGCAACCGTCAAATGCCCGTTATATTATACTCATTGACACGATTCTTTCTTATTTCAATGTTAAGATAACCATTTGTTAAATGGTCTTACCGTTTAGTGTCTGTAATTATTGTAGTTATTGTTATAATGTTTTTGTCATGTTCCAACTGTGAATGTATAATGTTGCTACTTGAAAAGAAAAGTCAGATTTTGCACGACATTAGAGAGTGCTTTGCGATCGAAAATTTTAACAAAAAAAAAAACACTACAACGTGAAAAATAACTTTAATTTCGGAAGTCGGTGGCACAATACGAAAATTCTAAATCAAAGACACCGACTTCCGAACTTAAAGTAATTTTTCACTTTGTAGTGTTTTTTTTTGGAAGTCGGTTCAAAAGTTTTTTTTTCTTGTCTGTTTATATATGTGTGTAAATAAATGGTTAAATAAATAAATAAATGAAAATGATAGCGCGCAGGGGCGTAGACTCCGTACAAGCCGATTCCTATCGGCTTCCCTTCGGTAATTCGGAACACAACCACTCTATCGTCATTGAATAATCACACTATAAGTATTTGAATACAATTAAAACATTACAAAACGCCTACATAAAAATTTTTGTCTTTATATCCCAACAACAAAACATTTCGCTCTAAAATAACTCGTAGGCGCGTACGGGTTATCGTGAATTTAATTTCTATAGAAAATATAGTCCGTCTTGACGTCACTCGGTCACGTGACACCGCCCTTTCTTAGCAGCCGAGTAAGCCGGTTTGCAACGAGTTACTATAGGGACAGTAGGCGAAAACGCGCTCGTGTGAACGAGGAAGAACTATGTATTGCTATTACTCACTCGTTCTCGCATTTGATATTCGGTTGTTGTCGTTGAGTATCGTAATGCGTTCGGCTCGGTGTTCGGACATCAAAACATTATTTCATCATTCGATTGACAATGTGTTGGTTTTTGTCGTAATCGCAACCATATAATTTGTTTACAGTAGTTAATTTGCATTTTGTATTCATTGTATTCATTAGTTTATCATTACTAGTACGAGTAATATTTGTTTTCAGGTATAGAAAAGTGATTAAGATAGTGTTTGTGTTATGAGTTTAGTGAAAGAAACGTACGTTGATTGAACTACGTTGTAATTAGGTATTTGGGGTAAGTAGAAAGTTTAATAAGTTGAACTTACATCATTAGAGTAGATTTGAAAAATGATTAGTACTATCAGTAGGATTAGGATGGCGGCAAATAGTTTTGATTGTTGCTTGACGAATTATTTACTTTGTGAGGAAACATGCTTTTCAAGGTTTGAAAATAAGAAACACATAATTAATACTGAATTCTTTATTAATACCTACATTATGAAACAAATTCCATAATTAAAAATACTTTTTGTATTATAATTACATTTGATTTCACTCTTAGAGTAAAATCAGATGTGCTGTCATCTTGTGTTGAAACGCCAAACTAGCTTCACAAATCTCAAAATAGTATTTCTACTCGCCGACAGATGTCGTTAAACGAATCACAGAACAACTTGATTATTTTTCGCTAATTCGTATGAAGCTCCTATTAGAAAAGTAAATCGAAATAGGAATTTAAGAAACGGTTTATTGACACCATTATTTTGTTAGATACACAAGAAGTAGCTTTTCGCGGCCACGATGAAGGTCTGAATTCCAATAACCGCGGTAACTATATCAAAACTTTGTTATATCTGAGGAAATATGATCCGTAATGAACTCGCATTTAGAACTATGATCTTCAGTTCAGAACCCCGTGTTTTCTGGTCTCTCTAGTGATATTCAAAATGATTTAATACATTGTATTGCATCCGTTTTACGAGACCACATTAGATTAGAGATAGATAAAGCTCAATTTCTGTCTGTAATGATTGACGAAACTCCAGATGTCAGTCATAGGGAGCAATTAACTGTAATTTTTCGATATTTATCAGAAACTGGAATTGAAGAACGATTCCTGGGTTTTTACGATGTTAGCGAAAGTCGAACTGCTGAAGTTTTATCCAAACAGTTGTTAGAAATACTTGACCAGTATCGTTGTAGAAATAAGTTAGTTGGTCAATCTTACGACGGCGCGGCAGTTATGTCTGGCGAGCCACGGTGGAGTACAAGCGAAAATTCGTGATGCATGTCCATATGGCAATGTTTGTCCCATGTTACGCTCATATATTAAATTTAGTACTGAGCCGTTCCCTTGAAAATATTCAGGAAATGAAAACGTTTTTTGGACACGTAAATAGTATCATCTTATCATATAGTAAATAGTAACATCTGCCTGTACAAGACTGAAGAGCCAGAAAGCTAGCCACAAATTGTAAGTAACTGGACTTCACGCACGGCTGCAGCCCCTGGTTTTTTTTTTTTTTTTTTTTTTTTTTTTCCTTTTGTTTTGGCTCCGGCTTACCTTTTCTATTACGGCACCCTTCGCCACTGCGCGTTATCCTCCCAGCCCTACCGGCCGACCGTGACGACTAACATTCTAGAGCATCCTTCACGAAACAAAGGCCCCATCGGCCCATTCATTGAATGCAAATCTTAGAACTGATCCGCACCACGAAGTTCCTTAAGTATCAGTTACACGAAGAGTTTTAAATAGTCGAATCGAAAGTGGATAAAAAATCGCCTTTAGAAATTGACAGCGACCAAATATATGGCATAGGATGTTTTGATCATTCGAATTTTCGCGAAAACCGTAGGGACATTGCGAAAAAAATAATTAGAAAATGGTGAAAACGTTTCTGCGAGCAACTTGGAAGTAGCGCTCGCTGGCTGCTGTCGCAACACCGCCCGCTTCGCTCGCTCGGCTCACGCGCGGTTTGTCACAGTTCTTCTAACCTTGCTGAACAAATTGCTCGCAAAAAGGTTTTCTCATTTTCTAATTATCCGTATGTTCGCAATATCCCAAGGGTTTCCGCGAAAATTCGAATTACCATCTCATCCTACGACAATATAAAAAAAAAAAAACGTATTCATAGTTGTGAAATCAAGCCGCTAACAGCCGCAAGTTGCATCAGGTAATCAGGTTAGACTGGAAGCCAACGCCATTATAGCTGGGAATACGCTAGGCTAGGCACATATGAGCTGTAGAGTTGTCAAATCGTCTCGAGTCTCGAGGATGGCACAATGGTATTTGCGTCTTTGTTTCTTGGATTGTAAAGATAATAATTATGTGTGCGATAATTGTCTGCCGAGGCTCGTATGGACATTCTCGACTCTGATGGACACGGCTCGTGTATACGAGCCTTAACAGTGACTAGTAAGTTCACGATTGTTAAGTTACGGGGACATACAGAAGATACGTGATGGTGTATAAGTGGAATTCGTCATGGTATTGTATTTGAGGTTTTAAACTTTCCGGTTTGACAAGTTTGAGTTGTTTCGAAGAATCGGTAAGTTGCTGGTGAACTTGGTAAAAAGAACACCACTGTACGAAAATGAGTGTTTGACAAGGTACAAACTACATAAAGACCTTGCAAAAAAAACATAAGCGATGATGTGACTTACGAGTCCTGACTTACGATTTGTAGGTTATGGGCTCGAACCCAAGCAGGCGCTTTACTTTGTGTAAATAATTTCATCACCACTGCTCTCAAAACGGTGAAGGAAAACATCGTGAGGTTAACACATGTAGTAACTATGCGTTACTACATGTGTAAATTACTAATCTCTTCGGACTCGGCGCTGGTATAATTATGATAGAACTTCACGTACGGGTAAGTTCGTTTAATCATTAATTATTGCTTAATAAACGGTGAAGGAAAACATCGTGAGGAAACCGGCATGCCAGAGAGATATTTCGAGGGCATGTGAAGGCTAGTCAGAGGCTCTAGGGCGGCATAAAACTCTGACACCAGGTTTGTCATTAACCACACGAAAAAGAAGAATGAAGAAGTTCTACAATATGGTTATTCATGTCTTAGAACTAAAAATTCGAAGACATGTGACATCCACCAAGCCGCACTGGGCCGGCGTGGTGGATCCATGGCCCCACTCCCTCTCACCAAGAGGAGGCCTGTCCCAGCAGTGAGAACATTACAGGCTGATTATGCAAGGTGCAAGCTTGCCCCGGAGTAATCTATTCACTCGTCAATTTAAGACTTCCAGGTACCCTGAGAAACATAGATTCCGGCATCCCTTAGCTGGTACGCACAACGAACGTATGCCCAAAGTGTTTTGTGCGTATAGGTAGTGTCCACGTCTTCGCTAAATGATGACTTAATGCAATCCTATTCTTCAGAGCGGATTTGAATGCCTTCGCCTCGCTAATTACAAAGTCACACGTCAAGCAGTCTATCTGTTCCTGTCTGTATAAGCCTTACAATAGGGATTTGTATCGGACTATTGTGCAATGACGTCTTCACGGATCACGACTCCTTGTAGGCTAACATAATACTTGATTGTGTGGCGCTTGCTGAAGTTATATTAGCTAATGAATTGAGGTGGGTGGCGAGATGACGTCCGCTAGAGTCCCTGTCACGAGAAGCTATAAATTTTATAAACAAAGAACTTCGGCTAAGTTACGTAGCGAAACAAATAATCCCAAATTCAATCAACTCGGACAATTTTTTTTTTCACAGACTACATAGGGATGTAGCCTGTGTAAAAAAAAAAGTCCGTCAGTCTGATAATAAAAAAATATTAGACAAAAAATAAGGGACATCTTCATCTGCTGAATAGGGATTCAGCAGATGAAGATGTCCCTTATTTTTTGGACGGCTAGCAAAAGTTACTGAGTGCTTCGTTAGTCTAGTCGCAAACGCGATTACTGAGCTTTAGCGCTTAGTTTCGAACCCCAGGTCGGGCGGGATCATGGGCATTTTCTAATAAGAACTTCCCAGCAGTAGCAGATCGGCGTCTGCATTTATGCCCGTTTATGGCAATAGGCTCGCCCCTTTACTTAAGACTAACTGCCGAAAGGAATGTAAGTACTATATGCGCCTGCTTCGGGGGGAAGAAAGTTATATAGGCATAGTTTTCTAAAGATGCTGTCCAAATCGAATCATCAATTTCACATACAATATTCGTTTTTTACTTGAAACCCAAGGGCATCATTAAAAAAAAAACATGTCAAGAGCTTATATAAGCCACACATACATTCCTAAGCTAAGCCGCTTGGCTCTCGACCTTGCATAGGTTTCGGCTTGATCGAATTTACGTAACAAACTGGTATCAAGAAGCCATACTAATTCAATTACTTCGATATAAGAACAAAATGTGTGTCAAAGGTATTGAATTTTTAGTTGCTTCTTATAAATATTTAATGAAAATACATTGAAGGAGATTCCAGGGGTGACCGTACTTGACCGGCTTAGCCGGAGCACCGCACTGTCCTCGTGGAGGCGATCTCTCTCGCGTCCGACCCTGATCCAGGACATGGTACCGGGCGAGAGGGCACGGGAAGCCGTCACCTTCTCCTGCGAAGCAGTAATGCTTGCGAAGAAGGAGGCGGAGCGCGTGAGGGGGAGGCCAATTTCGCGCCGTCACGCCCCTATCCGCCGCAGGAGACGCCCTGGGCGTCGGGAATATATAGCCGATTTCCGGCCACCGTAGGCGCGGTATTGCGGACGGAGAGCAATGGGTAGCTCGCCGTCCGATAAGGACCAGGCCGCGCCTCAAAGAGATGTCCTCTCAACTGACGGGGTCCGCTAGGGCCGATGCCTGCCGGGGTTGTGGTCAAGTCCTAAAGGGTTACCGTGGCCCCTGGCAACTTACAGGCAACTAAAGGAACACGGGTGGGTTTTAGTCAGTAAAAGTCTGAAACGCCCTCCCGCTCCGCTCAGAGCGGGAAAAGTTACTACAAGATATCCAATTCAAAAAAAAAAAAAGGGGCGACCGTACTTATCAAGGCCCAAGGGTGTCTCAAACGTACTGGTCCCAAGGCAAATGGGGTAAAGTGGAGTTGGCAAGTGGCAACCTATCATTTAAAAATTTAAAGGTTGGGATATTCTTTGACAGTTCAGAAGATTTCGCAGATTTAATCATTTCCAAGATATTTTACTTTCACGCTCACACGCACACATTTACAATCAAACTACACCTCACTAAGTGCACACATGTTTACGAAACCGGCCTCACGTCACTGTTCACAGCGCTGTTTTGGTTTTTTATTTGGTCTGAGCTCTTGAAACAAAATTTTAGTATTAGTTTGCCAACCGTGACCACAACTAATCTATAATTTGCCAAATGCAAGCAAGAGTATCTTATGATAAGATCATAATATTATTGACGATGACATCAATTATTTAATATCGCACAGAAAATTCGAGGTTTTGATAAATACTTAGTGAAAGGCCACACCCTTAATTATTGCTCCTGAAGAGATACAGTTAAGTCAGAAGAGATAATTTAAATGGAATTGTAATAATAAACAATGAAGGAAAATATCGTCCGGCCACCGACGACGACGTGTCCTAGAAAATTCGAAGACTTTTGTGACCAACCCTTACTGGGCCTGCACTGGGCCCGCGTCTACCACGCGGGCCCAGTGCAGGCCCAGTATGGGTATTACAGCACAGCACACTCCCTCTCACAGAGAGGAGGACTATGTCCGAGCAGTCGGAACATTATAGACTGATCATGAGTAAACATTCGTGAGGAAACCGGCATGTCCTAGAAACAAAAATTCGAAGACATGTGACATCCACCAACCCGCACTGGGCCCGCGTGGTAATTGCCCAGTCCCTTTCACAGAGACGAGGCCTGTCCCAGCAGTGGGAACATTATAGGCTATAAAGGCCTACACAATAGTGACCTTTTAGTACATAGAGCAAAATAAGCAATTATTTATATGTCAAACGTGATCGCTCATAGAATAAATAGCGGTATTTCATCAAAACTGTGAACATGGTCATTTTCTGATAAGTGGGCCACTGACGAGAATACCTCGGAGAATAAAACGTACTGATTTAGCAATAAAATAATAATTAAAGGCAATATTTAAACATTCACGCTTTGTCAACTAAGCACACAGTTTTGTATACAGAATAACAGATGCGCAATTAACGTCGAATTTCGCTGTTGATGTGTTTGCAATCTGAAGGTGGGCAACGGCGCAAATAGATGTCAAATATTTCGCTGTTTTGATTACATACATACATAATAATATACATAATCAGCCTATAATGTTCCCACTGCTGGGACTACACGCGGGCCCAGTGCGGATTGGTAGATGTCACATGTCTTCGAATTTTTGGTACTACTACATGCTGCATGATGTTTTCCTTCACTGTTTTGAGAGCAGCGGTTTTGAAATTATTTACACATAGTAAAGCGCCTGCCTGGGTTCGAACCCACGACCTACAACTCATAAGTTGGGGCCGTTACCACTGTGCCACCACTGCTCTTGTGTGCGTTTTGATTAATTTGGCAATATTACTGTTTTGAAGTCTACATAAAAAGGTGGTGTCCCGTGGTGTTGACAGTTATCATCACTTGCCATCAGGAGGGCTTTCGGATATTTTGCCCTCAAGTCGCCACTTCACATGGGCCATAAAAACAAAAACAAAAGGTGAACGAATGGATAACCGCGTTTTAACTTTATCTTTAAAACAGGACACGCCAGTTTATTATCTCATTGAAAGTCTTGAACTAGATTCTAATCTAAAACATTTGCATTCTCATTTTCTATGAACCTCGAAAAAATATCATGATATGGTGCAGGTTGTCCAGCCAGCAAAGATGGCTGACTGATCAGTATTCTATTGTATAGAATCAAGTTTGTTCTAACTAAACAGACAGCTATGCTGCTGGCCGCTGGACAGTTCGTTGCGCCACTTCTTCTTCCCAGCTAAAGCACTAGGAAGTGGTGAAGGGCGGGCGTTTTGAGTATTAATATTAGTATACATAGAGTAGCAATGGCATTCCAAATGACAGTTCAACCGTGTCTCATTCTCGTCTTGCATAATTCGCGCGTTATTTTGACAATTTTAAATAATCAGTTCTAATCGTAAAATTATGTAAGAGTTCGGAATTCAATGATATGATAGCGAATGTGAATTTGAAAATTATCTTATTGAATAAACAATAACTTATTTATCTATTTTAGCTTAATCTTGCGTTCATGCGTAAACGTGGTCATGGAGAAACATGGGAGTTCTTAAGGGTCTGCATAACGCCGTCGACCTTGGCCATACAACGTCGTGCTCACGCCGCGCTACGCGCCGGCCGTTCGGCTTCACTGAGAATATTTATTTTTAGTAACGAAAATATGAATATTTGAAAATAATCACAGATATAAATAACCAGGCAACTAATAAAATAGCCCGTTTATACAGAAAAAAGGGGAATATACCTAAGTAGTTCGAAAGTAAATATCGTTTAGGTATAATATGTATTGGGTAGATATTACTTCCCGAATTTATTTCATAAACTTTTTTACTAGAATACTTAAATATTCACATATAGAATTGATGTGTACGCGTTCTAGTTTTATTTTTATTTTTTTATACTATAACTTCATTATTTTAAGGCGTAATAAGAGATTTAAAATTCACAAAAATTATGTATCTGCATCTTAATTTAAATACGGCTGTGAATAATATGGCACGTCATGTTTAAAACAAAGTTCGGCTTTTAGATCGACGTCCGTGTCGTACATAGGCCTGTGTAACACTCTCTTTCTAAAAGAAGAAAGATGTGCCATAATAACGGCAGGGTATTGTACAAATTACAGTTCAATCAATAAAGTAATTCTCTGACGGACATTTTTTGACATTAGTGAGAATTTGTTAAGGGAAAGTCTATTGAAAATACTTACTGTTCAAAATGGTTATAATTAAATATTTAGATAAAGATTAAATGATTGAATATATAATAAATAATGATGTACCATGCTTAGCAGACAGATTGCTATTACAACATAATAACATTTAATTATGGAAGTGTCTAATAAATTATACATAAAACTTTCTTTCCTATTGAAACAGGTTATTTAAGTACCTAATTCGAAAGCAATCATTTAGTTACATAAAACATAATCAGACACTTCAAGATAACTAAAGAGAATGTAAGATTACTGTTAAGTTCGCGGGTGCGCGGGAACCGGGGTACACAAGTGAAACACTGGCTAGCTAGCAACGCACTGCTTTATTCATTATTTGTGACTCGAGAGTTGGACTCGCTTACACAGTAGATGGCGCGCGTGCAGCGCGCGCCTAGCACACATTGACACATACATAACAATTCCTCCCTCTAGTCCAAAAACACCGAATATGATGATGGAGGCGACGACGACGGCGAGTGCGGTGCAGGAGGACCAGATGTCCCAGGTAAGTTCACTTTAGAATTTTGTACATTATCCTCATAATTGTTACTTAATCCTTTATAAAGCATCAACTGATTTATGTGCCTTTTGCAACTTTCTGAACTATTACTGTCTTTAATTATATACAAAACTTTACCTATTCTTTTAAGTATGACGCCCTTACACCATGTATAACTTGCTTTATTAACAAACTTCTTGTATAAAACAACATCGTTTTTTTCAAAATATTTTGTTTTCTTTTTCCCTTGTTGCTTAGTTTGCATACACTGTTGATTTTTTACAACGTTAGATACAGACGGTGACAAGGGTGCCGATGACTTTGGATCCATCAGATCCAATCGCGACCTCAACTTGTGCCCAAATACCAATTGCGCAGGGGACAACCCAGTAGCAGAGTGAACTGAATTACGATAATCCATCAGATATTTGAGTAATTTCAACGATGTTTCTTTCGCGCTATGAGACGACATAATACAAGACTTTATTCCCTTTTTAATTACCTTAACAAAACTCTCGGCCTGGCCGTTACTAGGTGGGTGATAGACCGGTGACGTCATATGTGAAATCCCATTTGCCGCGCAAAACAGTTCAAATTCCCGCGAACAAAAAGCTGTGCCATTATCACTTACTATCGTTTTCGGGACTCCGAACCTCGACATAAAATCACACAATTTCCCAATCACTGCGGTCGAAGAAGTAGCCGTGTTCATGTTGTAAGCTTCTACCCATTTGGTATGTGCATCTACCGCTACCAAATAAACGCAACCTTTAATCGGACCTAGGAAGTCTATGTGTATTCTGTAGAAGGGATAAGGTGGAAATTCCCAGTGAGCCGGCGGCGCGCGCGGCGGCGAGGGGCGCAACTGAATACACACATCGCAAGAACCTATCATTGTTTCTATAGCCTGGTCAATTCCCGGGAACCAAAATCTTGATCGCGCTTCGGCCTTAGTTTTTACTATGCCTAAATGGGAAGAATGTAATTCTTTAAGAATAATTTTGTATAAGCTCGAAGGAATAACTACTTTGTGGCCTCTCATGACGCAACCATTCTCATAGGATAATTGTGATCTACATAAGTAGTAAGGTTTTATCCTTATATCGTTTATCTTCGGTGGCCAACCATTCAAAATAAAATCTTTTATTAATCTTAAAACTACGTCACTGCTTGTCTCCTCGCGCAATTTCTCTAATGTCACGGGCATGCTTCCGTCTACAACAAAACAAACATAAGTCGCGCGGTCGTATGATACTGTGCAATCACAACACTTACACTGTTCGGTGCACGCGCATTCATGAACCGCGCGCGGCAAGCTCGCGCGGGAAAAATAATCCGCGCTGTTATCAGCGCTGCGGACATACTCTATTTTATAGTTATAGCTACTTAAGAACAAGGCGTACCGCTGTAACCTGTTTGCTGATATTTCTGGTACGCCCTTATGGGGCCCAAAAATTGCCAATAGGGGCTTGTGATCCGTTCGAAGAATAAACGGTTCCGATCTGCCATACAAATATTGATGAAACCGACGCACGCCGTAAATAATGGCGGTTGCTTCCTTTTGTATCTGAGCATACCGCTTTTCAGCAGAGTTTAAGGTACGCGAAACAAATGAAATAGGTTTTTCCACACCGTCTGACCCTACTTGTGAGAGGACTGCTCCCAACCCACTTGGGGAGGCGTCTACCGTTAATATTATCGTCGCGTTCGGGTCAAAATGTGCAAGAACCTGTTCCGATGTCATGAACTCTTTTATTGACCTAAAAGCCGAGTCATGAATATCAGTCCATACCCACTCACAACCCTTTTTTAACAGATCGTACAACGGACTGAGAATAGTTGATGCGTTAGGTACGAAATTCCTGTAATAGTTAATTAGTCCCAAAAACGATTGAAGCTGATTAACATTTGTGGGCACCGGTGCTTCCAACATTGCTTTAATTTTTTCCGGCGCTTTTTTTAGACCTTCTTTAGTGATAATATAACCTAGATAACTGATTTCGTCTTGAAAAAAACTACATTTTCCTTTTTGTAATGTTAACCCTGCTTCTTCCAAGCGCTTTAAAACTAAATTTAGCTTTTGTAAATGCTCCTGCCTATCCTTCCCTGTTATTAAAATATCGTCTAGCAGGCACAACACTCCGTCTATACCGGATAACAAACCCTCGATAGCGCGCTGGAAAATAGACGGCGCGCTCGCTAACCCAAACACTAAACGTGTAAATCTATAAAGTCCGCGGTTTGTATTGATGCAGGTAATGTTTTTTGAGTCATCGTCCAAAACAAATTGGTTATACGCCATAGATAAATCGAGTTTGCTAAACTGTTGACCCCCATGGATCTTTGAAAATAGTTCGTTAGTCGTGGGGAGCGGATACTGTTCGACTAGTAACTGTTTATTTATACTAACTGAATAGTCAGCACACAATCTGACTGTCCCGTTTCGCTTTAGAACTGGAACTATCGGTGACGCGTATTCCGAATATTCAACGGATTCCAGAATACCTAAACCGACCAATCTGTCGATTTCTTTATCAACCATTGCACGCAACGCAAACGCTACGGGGCGCGCTTTACAATAAACCGGTTTTGCTCCTTCCTTTAAAGATAGTTTTATTTTGTACTTGTTAAATTTTCCCAATTCATCCGAAAATAACTTAGGGTATTGCAGTTGCAATTCAGTAGTTTCACAAAAGTTGACCGGTATTAACTGTAATCGAAACAATGATAAGAAATCTCGACCAAGAATGGGCGGCCCGCCGTCGCGAACCACATACAAGTACATAATATTCGTTCGATCCGCGTAGCGTATCGGTAGACGCAACGTACCTAGGCACACAATTTTCCCGCCGTTATACGTTATGAGCTGTTTACATGTACTTGATAATGGCACCTTATTGAAATTACTTTTGTAAAATCCCTCCGAAACAACGGTTACCGCGGACCCGCTATCAATTTCGAATTTGAATGGCACGTTATCAATCCAAACAGTTTCTACCATGGGTTCTCCCCTGAATGAACGGATATAATACAGCTTACCGTCATCGCCATCCTCACCCTTGTCATCGCCATCCACCTGTACGTAATTCACTTTTGAACACATTTTACGCAAGTGGCCTTTTACGTGACACTTTTTACAGACGTAATTTGCGAATCTACAGTCAGACGATTTATGATTCGTATAACCACATACACTACATTTCACCTTCACTACACTACTACCACTTTTCTCTTTATCCGCTATCTTGAACAGCTGCTGGTTTGCTTCAGACACCTGTGCCAGCGCTCCCGCACTGGCCGCGGAGGCAGCGTGGGAACATCGGAGGTTTTCTGCCATCTCCACGACTTTGGCCAGCGTGAGTTCGGCCAGGTCTTTTGTATACAGCTTCTCCTTCTCTCGTCCTGGCTGCATCCCCATGATGAACTTGTCACGGAGTGCCTCCTCCACGTTGAGAAAGCCGCATTTTTCGGTCAGCCCTCGCAATCTCGCTGCCCATTGAGAATGAGACTCCCCTGCTTGTTGAGACGCCGCGTAGAAAGTGTGACGCTCACCAAACCCGACACATTTAGGGGTAAAATGGTTGTCCAGTAGTAATAAGAGGTCTTCGTAGGGCACGTCTTCAACGGCTTTAGGTAAAACTAAATCCGTTGTTAGTTTGAAGGTACCTTCAGTGAGTGCGCTGAGCAAGATCGCCTTTCGTTTTTCACCCGCGGAATCCGTCTTCTCGTTGAAGCTATTTGCCACGAAATATTGCGCTATACGCCCTTTGTACGTTTTCCATGTCTGTGTGTTATGGTCGAACGTATGAAGAATTCCAAATTGCACAGACCTAGACATTTTCAACACGCGATAGGTAAAATTCTCGTCGCCAGTGTTAAGTTCGCGGGTGCGCGGGAACCGGGGTACACAAGTGAAACACTGGCTAGCTAGCAACGCACTGCTTTATTCATTATTTGTGACTCGAGAGTTGGACTCGCTTACACAGTAGATGGCGCGCGTGCAGCGCGCGCCTAGCACACATTGACACATACATAACAATTACTTAATAGATTTTTTATTTAATAATTTTAATTATAAAACAATTAAAACTTTGTTTACAAATGTACACATGATGCCATTAATTTTGAATTATGTATTTTGTACCAAATGAGGATATTATTGTGGATGTTATTATGCGTTTAACACTTTCAAGTGTTGAGTATCATTGAATTACTTAATATAAATTAATAAGTAATAAGATTTGAGTTTTATAACTAGTTTACCTGTTGATTGACACACATCACATAGTATATTGCTATGCTTTTTGTGATGACTGACTTTAAAAAACTGTTTATATTTACTGATAAATACATGACAATCAATATGACTACCATTATATCAACGGTGAAGTATCAATATATAATAACTACAAGAACATAATTTTACAGGAGGTGAAAAAAACATTATATAGTTTTTGCCAATTGAATCAAAAATTTGTTTTATACTAAAATAGTAGTAGCTCTTGTGATGGTGATAGTGAATTTAATCAAATATTTTGTTAGGAATTTATTATATATATTACGAATATGCAATAAAGTGAAAACTGCCAAAATGTTAGTTATTAGATATTGATACTTCACTGTCGATATTCTGTATTTTTGGGTATTGGTCAAGCATAGTTATCTAATGGCCTAAATAAATGTAATAATGTTTTAACATAATAATATAACAGGTAAAGACAAGTGTAAGTTTCCTTTAGTAAGTAAATTAAATCATAAAGAGGAAAAGTATTAATGAATTTGTCATTCAGTAGGTGCATGAGGAAAATATTAGTGTGTGCCGAATCAAAGTTCGTACTAAATAAAGGTATAAGAGCTCTGACACATTTTTTTGGACGATATAGATGCAATCAGTTTATTTTTAGTACCCAGAAGACCCACATGAACTTAAAACATAAAGTCCTTTGCAGGTTTTTTAAATACATTGCCTTAGAATCAGTGTAGGTTCCTATGGAGATGAATGGGCGAAACATCAGACATTTGAAAGATGATTTTGTTATGTTGATGAAGTCGCCAAATATTTGGTCAGAGGATTGTCATGGACAAGTAAGCTTTTGACTGTTACTGTTCTAAATACTTTAGTCAAGTTTACGAATGTGGATACTACGATAATCCAAAAAAGATGACTGATAGGTCATTATTCTACCGATTTGGCAGAAGCCTAAGTAAGGAATCTATCCTTGTACTTGACATTACCACCCCTATCTTGACTTTCCAAAATGTCAACAGCAGGTCTTGAGAAATAAGCAGAACTGAATGTGTTACACTTACAAAGTATTGTGACACAAAATTATAGTTCTCAGAACGCGAGATGCCAAAATCTACTAATTAGAAACCAGTTTCTCAATTCTCAGACCGAAAATTTTCCTACTCACGAGTGCAAAGCAAAGCAATGTCACGATTCAGAAAGAAATAATCGAAAGAATGTACCAAAACAATAGCACCATTATACAACATAGAATTGGTGAACTATACTTTCACCGGTTCTAAAAGATGATTGTTATCTCAAAAATTCTGTAGGTGATGACAAAAAAAACTGAGACATTCAACTTCGAAATTTTTCGTCATTTTTCTAACATAACTTTACACTCACCTGAGTTAATTACGCGCGAACGGACGTCAGCAATACTATGAAATCACTTAAACAGCCTGAATTACGATAAGGCTTTGATAAAAGTAAATATTGTAACAATCTTTGTTCTAAGGTTCCGCGCGTTCGTACACACAATATGGTCACCGCGACACAGGTACTCATGTGATATTTACAGCTGATGTGTAAAAAATTAACAAACAAACACGCACGCGACACAATTTGAGCAATATCCACTACGAAATCGAGTGTTCGTTTTAATATTGTTATTCGATCGGTTGGCAATCGTCACGAAATTCTTTTGAATTGATTGATTTGATTGTTCCATTCCATTCATGTTGGAATAGTTCGTTCGAGAATGTTATTGAATGAATGAATGATTGAATGAAGTTGGAACGCGTTCGATTTCGTGTTCAAATAATTACAATAGCTTTATTAATACCTATGAATATGATGGCTTTTACCTGGGCCAGACAGAGGCTAAGCATTGCCAATACAACGTGGCAATGCCGCCAGTCTCTTGGGTACATTACCAGTCGACAGCGATGCGGAGGAATTGTTCGATGCCTTATTGTTTGTTTCCTAATAGTTTTAGTTACCTAAGTTAGGTTAGTTATTTTTAGTTTTGGTAGAAGATCATGTTAGTTGTTAATTTAAAATACACAATAAAAACGTATTTTATTAATTACAATAGTCACTTAGTCAGTCACCCACACAGAGTACATTATAATATACGGGCACCCACTTATCCTTATAAGTAGTCTGTGCCCACAGAGCACTTTAGAATACTGGTACAAGACAACAATATACAGTCACGTAGAGGCTGTCAGCAGTCAAATCCACCCCTAACATTTTAATTATCCCTTTATTGAAGTGATAATAACTTCTTATGGGAGGGTAAACCGCTTCGTAACATAACGCGTTACGGCGCCAGTCTGTCTAGCTTCCCTTTCTCTCACGATAAAGTGCTCTGTGCTCTCACGCATACGGCAGAAGTCCCTCGCGCCGCGTTTTCACTTCCGTCGAGCGTGAGACGCACACGTTTTGTTATTTATTATTTTCTGTCAAAAATATTAATACCGGTCTACCAAGTTTTGAGTTTATCGGACTGCGCGTTTATGATTCTTCCAAAACTTTAACACCTCAACCTCTTTGGGGTATGTTATGTAGCTTTGAATTTTTCAATCATATATAACCAACTAATAGGATTTTTCACGATTGATAATTTTCATTTTATCCTTTTCACCCCCTTAGCATAATCAGCCTATAACAGCCTATAATGTTCCCACTGCTGGGAAGGCAGTGGGCCGTAATCCACGACGCGGGTCCAGTGAGGGTTGGTAAATGTCACGTAGGTAATGTCTTCGATTTTTTGGTTCTAAGACATGCCGGTTTCGTCACGATGTTATCCTCAACGTTTTGAGAGCAGTGTTGATGAAATAACAAAGTAGAGCGCCTATCAGGGTTCGAAACTACGACCAACAACAACTCCAAAGTCACGGCAGCGGCAGCTGCTCGGCCGTTATCACTGGGCCACCGCTGCTCTGTTCTACCCCCTAGGTTGAATATTCTAAAACTCCTTCTTATTGTTCGCCTACATTATAAAAGGACGCCTTGTGCAGTAGTCAGTCAGTTCGTTTGTTCCTTCTTATAAAATATAGAAAAAATATTGACTGAATAAAAGTGCTTTGACATTTGACATAATGAGGTGTGAAATTGAACGCAACCAAACGCAACGCATTTGAAAATGTCAAGAGACGAAGCGTTCCAGTTTTTTATACATCACTTGAATTTTATCTAGTCTCTCTCTCTCCCTCTCTTTGAATATCATTTAAGTGTGCTAGAAAAAGATGAGTATGTTATTTAGGCTTTATTTAATTTTGTTAAATATTAGTTCTGTGCTGTGTGCTGTGTAGTGATAACTGTGACAAATAAATATTAATCTTTCTGTTTACGTTGTCATGAATTTTATTATTTATTAGTAAGTAGTCACAATAAAGTAGTAAAACTGAATAATTTCGCATAATTTGCAATCTGAAACTGCTTTTATTATTCGAGGCAACTAATAGTTAAAGATTTGCAACAGAAAACTAAAAATTAAAAAAAGTAACCTACAAAAATGGACGAGCCGAATCAAAAACCGAAAACAGAAGATAAAATCGAATTTAAGAAGCCTGTGCTATTTGGGCGCATCGGGAAATTGCCGAAAAAGGTAAAGAGTGAGCCAGAAAAAGGGTCAGAAGAAAAGCAACTGGAAAAACCAGTCGAAACTTCTTCAGAATCAACATCTAAAAGTTCCTTGCCACCTGCGGTACTTTTAAAAGAACTATCGACGCCTATCCCTTACAAAGAGCCGAAATGGTCCGGGATTTGCCCAGATGGTGAGTGGTTACAGGTTTTATTTACTCATAAGGTTACGTTTTTCGAGTTATTATAGTAAATACCCCAGATTTATACTTCAACAAGTGTTGACAATTTTTTGTGATAGCTGACTTTTTGGGCCACTTTCTTAGTAACTATTTCCTTTCCTTTTCCTTCAATATTTGGCAAATTAAATAATGCAAACTGTTTCTGTGGGATTGTGGGTAAAAAAAATGAAAGAAATATTAAGATAACTTTTAAAGAATGCTATTATTGTTCATTTTTCAACTAATCTTTTGATGCTCTATGATTGTTTCCCGTTTTTTATATACATGTAGGTACCTATATTATTTTAAGTCTGATAACTTATACATAATGTATAATGATTTTGTTTGGAATACTACATTTTAGGCCCTGAGTATGCCCTGGAGGTGATCAAATCAGGGATGATCGTGGATAAGGTGGACTTGATGAACAAACCATACTACGTCTTTGGAAGACTAGCCAACTGTGATGTTGTGATGGCACATCCAACTATATCCAGGTGAGGAACAAAGAGATTTTTAAAAATCTTGCATATTAATTGATTCTTAGTAAAACTGGCAGTGGGTAGGTATGGGCAGTATTGATGACACACCAAATTCAAAATTCAAATTCAAATGTTTATTGCTCAACACAGTACATAATACCACAAATTAATACAAGTGGGACACTCCACAAAATCATTTACATAAAAAGCGAATCTTGCTACCACACAATAAAGTGCAATTCAGGTCGCACAGAGCTAATCACCTACAGTTATATTCACCTAGAAGTTGCCTGTCTTTTTATCGAGTGACCCTTTATTTCTTTTGACTATGTTATACCCACTGAATTGGCCCAGCACAGACACGTCACGTACTTGTAACTTCATACCTAAATTGCGGAGTGTCCCTTCTGTATTCATCTATGGTCACACTAAGAATCACAATCTCAGTCATTAAAAAAATCCAATTGTGAACATTATTAGAAAGTATTTGTCTGCTTGGCAGCACAACAAATGCAGTGGATTCTATGAAATTAAATGGTTTATTCTGAAATTGGACATCAGAATCAATTTTACACGTCATATTAAAAATAAGCTAGATGAGGTTGGCATTTCCTATCTGACTACTCTGAGAAGAAAGGCCGAAACAAACTCAAAGGTTGCAGTCTCTTTTAAAGTCCAGACATAATCTTGGTCAGGCCATATGAGTTATCTGATCTATAAATAATCATTCCGAGTGTTTTACTCCATTACGGTGCTGTGTGCACAACAATAAACTAATTTCCAATTACCTTTTCAACAAAAAATTATCTCTATTTCCAGGCACCACTCTGTCCTCCAGTACAAAGCTTTCGCAGAAGAAGGGGAGTCCCCCTGCGGGTGGTATCTCTATGACCTAGCCAGTACGCACGGCACATTCCTCAATAAAGACCGTTTGAGGGCCAGCTATTACACCAGGGTGAGGGTTGGCCATCAGATCAAGTTCGGTAACAGTACAAGGACTTATATTATGTTGGTGAGTTCATATTTATTTCATAAGTTTAAGTAATGCAAAAAAAATAATCCAAAATACCTTTTTGCACCTTTAAGTGCTTGTTTACGGAGACGCGGGGCGTTGGGCGTCGCGTGCGGCGGGGCGGCCCGCACAAAATTCAAACTCGCTTCTCGCTTATCGTTGGTGGTGGGACTGGTCACCTGGTGGCACACTGGAAGTAACACAAAAATCCTCGTACGTCACATCCGTACATATTGTATACAACATCGCACACGGCATGCGGACCGCACCGCGCCTTCAGTATTAAAAGCGGCTGTAATATGCGCTATATAGCCAGAATAACATTTCTATTCAGTCCGGATTCATGACATAAGACCATGTCCACAGGGTCCAGATTTCGACTGCGAAGGAGAATCAGAGCTCTCAGTCACAGAAATCAAGAGAAGATCACAAGATATGAAGGTAGAGCGAGACAGAATGATCAAAGAAGCCGTGGAACAGAGGGAGAGGGATAGAAAGGAGGAAGAAAAGAGAAGGGAGGCGCAGGGAATTGATTGGGGGATGGGTGAGTAACAGAATAGTACAGAAGGCGCATTCTGCATTTTAGGTATGAAGCTACAAGTACGCGGCGGGCACGTCTTACTGGGCCAATTCAGTGAGTGTAACGTAGTCAGAAGATATAAGAGTTACGCGATAGAAAGAGAGGCAACTTCTAGGAGAATATAACTGTAGGTAATGAACGCTTTGCGACCGGAATTGCACTTTATTGTGTCGTAGCAAGAGTCGCTTTTTATTTAAATGATTTTGCGGAGTGAAACTCTTGTACTAATATGTGGTAATACTTCTTATCTTTACTAGCTGTTCGTGTAACGGATCATGACGATGATGGGTTAAGCAGATTTTAATTTCGCGGACTACAACTGATCTAGAATGTGACTGGGCTAGAATTTGATAACAGCTGTCTATCAAAATCACACTAACGGGATTGTTACCTTGCCATTCCCAAATTCTCATCACCTTTCCTTCCATTTCTACAGGCGAGGATGCTGAAGAGGAACCAGACTTAGCGGAGAACCCGTACGCTGTCACAGCCAATGAGGAGTTATATCTCGAAGACCCCAAGAAGACGCTGCGAGGCTACTTCGAGCGCGAGGGCCACGAGCTCACCTACAACTGCGATGAGAGGGGCGTCGGGCAGTTCATGTGCAGGTGAGGAACTGCCTCATCATCATCATGTCCACTGCTGGGCAGTCTGGGCACAGCCGCAGCTGATCGTACAGCTGATACTGGTGGGGCTGCCCCGTTTCTGTAGTGCGTCAGGGATGTTAGCAGATGCGCATGTAACTTATGTGTCTGAACCTTTTGTACGCCATAGTCATATATGTATACGTCCGTCATGTCATGCAGTCATATAACCGCCCTGTGGTCTAGTGGTTAAACTACCTGTCTCAGACACAGAGGTCCCGGGTTCGATTCCCAGTGGGAACAAAATTTCTGCTCGGTTGGGTTGGTGGCAGGGCTTGTTCTAAGTCCGCCTGGCTAGCTACCACCATCTTATCTAAGTCTGTCGCCATAACAACAGTGTTAACAGCATTGTTGTGTTTCGGCAGTTAGAGATAAGATAGCCAGTTCCTCTGTGGTTGAGGTTTCCGGGTGAAACTCGCTTCCATCTTCGGCATCATCACTTACCATCAGGTGAGATGCAGGCCAAGAGCTTCCCCGTTGAGGGTAAAAAACTGCACACTGTGCACTTTTTTTGGGATGGGTAAAAAATTTTAAACTCGCGTAACTCTGAAAATGATAAATAACTTTAATTTCGGAAGTCGGTGGCAAATAACGAAAATACGAATCCAAAGACACCGACTTCCAAAATTAAAGTTATTTTTCATTTTGTAGTGTTTTTTTGGAAGTCGGTTGTTTTTTTTTGTAAAAAAGTTTATTTATTATCTGACTGACCGACTAAATAGGCAATCCCTATTGGAAATTTTGCTTACGGCACGCTCTTATCTACATATTCTCTACCCAGGGTGGAGTTACCCATTGACGACGCGCGGGGCAACCCTGTCATCGCAGAAGTGATCCACAGAGGGAAGAAGAAAGAAGCCGTCATCGCCTGCGCACTGGAAGCGTGCCGGATATTGGACAGGGCCGGCCTCTTGAGGCAGTCCAAACATGGTAACGAACATTCATTGGATTCACTTATTCTAACATCCTGACATAGTATAAAACAAAGTCCCTCGACGTGTATGTCCATCTGAACGCGATAAACTCAAAAACTACCGAACGGATTTTGAAACGGTTTCCACCAAAGAACGGAGTGATTTATGAGGAAGGTTTTAGTGTATAATTCAAATATGACGATTATTGTTGAAGATATCGGAATAAATCATGCCGACTGGGAGATTTACTGGCGTGCGCCGTGTAAACCGTGGGAGATAAATAAAATTTATGTTCTACAGGATTGTTTGTCTTAAAAAGTTTAACGTAAAGGTCCTTTATGCGCGTTTATGCGCTGTCACGTTAAAATGGCTGAACGGATATGAATGAAAATTGGTACATGGGTAGACCATAACCTGGATTAGGAGATGGGATACTTTTTATTCCTTTTTATTCTAGCAAATAAAGAGATCATTCATTCATTCATTCGCTCATTAATTTTCTCATTCATTCACTCACTCGTTCATTACTTTTGCAGAATCTCGTCGACGGAAAGAGCGCGACTGGTCAGCGGATGACTTCTACGACTCTGATGACGACACGTTCTTAGACCGGACCGGCAGCGTCGAGCGGAAGCGGAAGTTACGCATGCAGAAACTGGGCGCCGCCGAGAGGGAGCACGAGAGACCTAGGACTTATGACGACTTGGTAAGTTGACTATAATAACAAGAAAATATAATACTTACTAAAACTCACAGAAATGTGTTTTGGTTCAAACCTTAACACAGGAGACACGAAACTGGAGGACATGGTGGAGCATACGGTGGAGGGCTGCGCGGCGGGGGGGGCGGGGGGGCATGGCAAGCCGTCACCTCCTTCTGCGAAGCAGTGAGCGAAGGAGGAGGCGGAGCGCGTATGGGAGAGGCAAAGTTCGCGCTGTCACGCCCCTAATCGCCGCAGGGGTTTCCCTGGGCGTCGGGAATTGGTAGCCCATTTCCGGCCACCGTAGGCGCGGGCTTGCGGACGGAGAGCAATGAGTAGCTCGCCGTCCGATAAGGAGCAGGCCCGGGGCGACGACGCGTTGTGTTCCACACGCGCCGAGCAGAGATTTCAGCACAACAGACGGGGTCCGTTAGGGCCTATGCCTGCCGGGGTCGAAGTTGGAATCGGAGATGTAATATTAATCGGAAGTTTCAACCTTTCGGAGTCGGAATCGAAGCTCCGTAACATAACTGTTCACATCTTATAGCTTAAGATGTGTCATAAACAGTGTGTGTGTTAAGCCCTAAGCGTTATTTTAAGTGGACACTGTATGTTACAGCTAAAAGAAATAACAGAAATCGAGACCAAAATAACCTCTGAAGAGCAAACGCTAGAGAAACTACGATCCTCTGCAGCCAAGAGTCAGCAGAACAGTGAGGATGTGGATGAACTGGACCAGTACATGAGTAGCCTGGGCAATCAAGGTCAGAGCATGGCGCAGAAGGCCGAGATCTCCAAGACTAAGGTAAGAATCAGAGCAGTAAGGTAAAAAAAACCAACGTGTTGCACTCCGGGAGTGCCGGCAGAAGTGAAAACTTGAACATTAACGTTGTGCATTTTTGAATATTTTAGAATGGTTAGGGAATAATTTCCCACGAATTGCTTTATTTATCAGTACAAAAGTACTATAATTTATGTGGTTAAATACAATATTCATTAGTAGTAGTAGTATATTTATTTATTTTCAAAATATAGTCTAACAAAAATAAACAATTTAGTACCCATCAATATGGGTAAAATTTCTTACCTCACAATCTTTACGTAATGTCAAAGACTATTTATTTTGATATTTACTTTGTCGGTTGCTAAGATCTAGGTTGACGCGAGTTTAACATTTTTTACCCATCCCAAAAAAGTACACAGCGCCTAGCGGCGTTTTTTTAGAAGTTTTTACTTCAAAAATAATGTTCCTTGCAATCCTCACAACAAGCCCTTTCATTTGATATGTCACTCGATACAGTTCGCAAAACTTTTTCAAGTGATAACTTCTTATGGGGGGTAAACCGCTCCGTAACGTAACGCGTTACGGCGCCAGTCAGCTCCCTCTCACGCACACGGCAGCAGTCCCCCGCCGCGTTATCCCTTCCGTGGAGCGTCCCGAGACGCACTTTTAATGCTCTTATTTGCTTCCCAAAAGTGACCCCCATATTTAAAATTCATTTATTTACGTTACACGTCCGTGTTTGGGTCACAGAAATACATATAAACTTAATCGGTTCATTAGATTCGAAGCAAATTGGCTGTGACAGACGGACAGACAGACACCCAGCCACACAAGTGATCCTATTATAAGGGTTCCGTTTTGAGGTACGGAACCCTAAAAATATTACTTCCAATAATAAGCCTTTGTGGAATTCCGACAACAACTTCATCTAGTTTCATCATATATTTGACGTAAAAGTGTTGCAGAAATAAATATAATTTAGGCAGTATACAGAGTGCCACTAGCGGCACTTTATTAACACCGCCGCGGCCAGGCTAAAGTGCCGTAAGCAATGCATTGTCATTGTCACTGTCACTAAGTCACGTCACTTGGGATTTTGTTTGATTGTTGAGGTTAGTTCGCTGTAAAACACCACATTCCCAAAACATTACATTCTCTTGTGCCTACGGACCCAGAGGGCCTAGACAAATGACATTCGCTTCGGAGCGATTCTATTTCGACAATCGCTATCGCTTCAACGACCTATCTACACTACGTTTCGCTGTCGTCTGATCCATTGGTTTCTTCGATAAAAATTACATATTGTCTTTGGTCTTTCGTTAGCAAGTTATCGTTCGATTCTGTATGAATGGAATGATGTTAAATATTGTCTATCTAATTTCTATTCGTTGAGCTATGATCACGTGACGTTTCGATAGCTTTTGTCAATCCCATACATTTTTGACTTTTCTACTAGCGTTGTCGCTAATCGAATGTTACTTTGTCTAGGCCCTCAGGTCGTTGTGTGGTCACAGTTCTAACCTAACCTAACCTGCCTTTCAGCCATTATCATTTGCTAAGCCAAGGGATTATGGCACTTAAGTTTAGCCGGCTATAGATGAAAGAAATTAACATTAGCCTCTCCTCATAAATAAACTCATCTTTTGATATAATTATCAAAAACAAATACGCTCAATCAATACAAAGAGCAGCGAACTAACCTCAATAATCAAACAAAATAACAACTGACAGTGACAATGCAATGCTTACGGCACTTTAGCCGGGCCGAGCCAGCGCCACTAAACACAAACACAGAAATATTCTAGCGGCACTCTATACACTTCTTGAGGAGCTCGTGGCTAAGTAATAACAAGCCGCACGGGTCGATCCATCAGGTTAAGCTACGCTTACCGGGGTTGGTCAGTGGATGGGTGACCATATTCACATACCAAGACTCACCCGTGCCTCGGGAAGCACGTTAAGCCGTTGGTCCCGGCTGTCATTCGTAGATCTTTGACAGTCGTTACAAGTCGTCAGAAGCCCAAAAGTCTGACAACAGTCTTACCAAGGGGTATCGTATTTCTCAGTTACTGGGTTGTGGAGGTCAGATAGGCAGTCGCTCCGTGTAAAATACTAGTATTCAGCTGCAACCGGCTAGACTGGAAGCCGACCCCAAGATAGTTGGGAAAATGATGGAAGATTGACTCTATACACTTCCTATAATTTATCCAACAGATGAGCATTCAGAAGCTGAAGTCGGAGCTGGCCAAGACGCAGCGCCTGGCCGAGCTGGCGCGGCCGGCGCACCTGCCGCCGCTACTGAAGAGAGACGACAAGCTTCTCATCAAGCAGGCTAACTCCGTCGTGTATGGCAAGAGGTGAGCTCAATATACATGTGGACACTACAATACAACAATAAATGAAAATACTGGCACTACTAATGCATAAGAGTATTTTGGAACTGTCAAATAAATCCTAGCATCGAAATAAAAAAATGAATTTTTCAAACAAATTAAATGTAGTGTATGTAATCCACTCTAAGCCTATGAATTCCGTTTATCCAACTAGGCCTAGGGTGGATTCTCGGGCAGACGTTTCCGAATATCCACCTTAGGGTGGATTTTTGGGGTGGATAAACGGAATAGCCCGAGCCGACACTGGATTTTGCCGAGCTATATTGACTAAACTATTGAATATATTCAATTGAATTTTTGTGTGCAGAATGGGAACGTCATTAGAGACATGCCGTTTAATTTTTTGTTGTATTGTCTTCTCCCCCTTTTATACATATAAAACTTTTGCCCGCTACTTCGCTTACATGGTGGTCGGATACCCCACGGGAACATACTACCAGGATATGAATTATTGTGAGGGGGTTAAAAAGTTTCTAAAGCAAGGATAGCACTCGAACTACGAAAACCGCTCTTACTGCTACGACATAAAGGCGCTGAAGATTTCCATGACTATGGACGTGCGTTTGAATGACTTTTGTATGAGTCTTTCTGAAATCCGCTTAATTTACAATTACATAAAGTTGATATTCGTTTAAGACTAAGTGGAAATATCGTCAAAATTGGAAACAAAAGTTTTGAATAGACTGGTACATTCAACGGGTCTTTTTCGTAGTAAGAGTGTTACTGCTAAAGTACAGACGCCAGCACACCAAGTTACTTTAATCTGTCAAATTTCTTTAATAGATTTTCAACTTTATTGCTAAAGAATAAGGTTCACTGTTGATTGAGAAAATTTGACAGATTGGAGTAGGTTGATGTGCCTGTACGTTTGACCGTACTATCGAAGAAACTTCATATCTATTTCAGATTGAAAAAAAAAAAAAAAACAACTGGTTGCACTCCGGGAGTGCCGGCAGAAGTGAAAACTCGTAACGTTGTGCATTTTTGAATAAACACTTTTCATGTAGTATGTTTTGACTGCTTTTTTTACATATCAATATGCGTACTTAAAATTTCTTACCTCGCAATTTTTACGTAATGTTTTTAATTACGACTATTTATTTTGATATTTACTTTGTTGGTTGCTAGGCAACGGATCTTACGGTCACGTCCTGCCGCGAGTTTAACATTTACTACCCATCCCAAAAAAAAAATGCACAACGCCGCTACTGAAGTTTTCATTTCAAAAAAACGTGAACAACATCTGTTACCGCCCCGGTTCTATAGCCGCCGAGCGCTGCAAGCAGAAATAGTCCTTACGGTGTATAGATATGTAGTTCTTCGATGGTTCATGAAAATTGCCTTTAACTATACGACTTTACAATACAAAATAAACTAAATTTCTTTTTCAGAATAAGACTAAAAGAAGACACAGAGAAGAGAACAAAAATAAGAAAAGAAGTGAAACAAGAAGAATCAGAGTTTGTCGAAGAGATGGATTCAGATGACGAATCAGAATCCACCAACACGAAGAAAGAATCCAGTTCGAAAGAAGCAAGCAGAGACGCAGAGAAGAGTCAAGAAGATACAGAAGATGTAAGAAGAGAGACAGAAGAGCCTGAAATTAAGAAGATGTATGGCCCCATGCGACCGCCGGAGAACTATGTGATACCTGAAGATTACTTCGATCAAGAAACTGATAGAGATTTACCGGAAATTATGGAGAAAGAGTAGTTTTAACGTTGTTTAAGTTTAAAATTATAATTGTTTATAAAAAAACTTTTGTTTGATTTTGTTTATTCATAAAATACGTGATCGAATCAGAAATGAAGAGGTCCGTAGGAGAACCAAGGTAACTGACATAGCTCGAAAAATTGCCAAACTTAAGTGTAGCGGCACACCTGCGGAGCGTTCGGCGCGGAACGTTCCGTCACGTCATGTGACGCTTGCTCAAGAACGCGACGTATCGTTCGGCTGATGTGTCATAGGTTACTTGAAAAACATTAGGAGCGTATTCAACCGAACCTTCCGCGCCGTACGTTCGGCAGGTGTGGCGAGACCCTAAGTGGCAATGGGCAGGGCACATTGTTCGTAGAATAGATGGCCGATGGGGCCGAAAGGTTCTGGAGTGGCGACCGCGTACCGGAAGACGTAGCGTTGGAAGGCCTCCCACAAGGTGGACCGATGACCTTGTAAAGGTCGCAGGAATCCGCTGGATGCGGGAAGCACAGAATCGGTCGAAGTGGCGGTGCTTGGGGGAGGCCTATGTCCAGCAGTGGACGTCTTTTGGCTGAAATGATGATGATCATTCATAAAATCACGGGTTTATTAGTAGACAAAGGTGCTGACCTCATAATTGCTTTATCACTCAATCAATCTGGCTAGCCTTCTCCTAAGTATGTTGGTGTCGGCTTCCAGTCTAACCGGATGCAGCTGAATACCAGTATTTTACATGAAGCGACTGCCTATCTGACCTTCACAACCCAGTAACTGGGTAATACAATCCCCTCGGTAAGACTGGTTGTCAGACTTTCGGGCTCCTGACAACGAGTAACGACTGTCAAATATCCACGAATGACAGCTGGTACCAACGGCTTAACGTGCTTTCCGAGGCACGGAGGAGTCTCGGTATATAAAGATGGTCACCCATCCACGGACCAACCACGGCAACTGTAGCTTAATTTGGAGGATCGACCCGTGCGGCTGTTATTACTTAGCCACGAGCTCCTCAATCACTCGTTGAAGGTATACGTGACAAGCCCTGCCTGACGTGCCCCGTACGCCAGCGACACAAATATGTGAGCATTTTTGTCACATATTTGTGTCGTTGGCGTACAGGGCACGCGCTTGCGTTTATGCTCTGGCGTGCAAAAGGTTAAGAGTTACGAAGTGTATAGAGTGCCGCGAGTTTCTTGTGGCACTCTAGTGTCACTGCCTCGGCCCGGCTAGGGTGCCGTGAGCGTTGCATTGTCACTGTCACTTGTTATTTAGGTTAGGTTAGGTTAGAACTGTGACCACACAACGCACGAGCCGAGCGAGCGTAGCGAGCGGTGCTGCGGTAGCGGCCGGCGAAGTGCCAGGGTCCGTTTAGGCACAAGAGAATGTAATGTTTTGGGAATGTGGTGTTTTACAGCGATCTAACCTCGATAATCAAACAAAATACCAAGTGACGTGACTTAGTGACAGTGACAATGACAATCCAATGCTTGCGGCACTTTGGCCGGGCCGAGGCGGTGTTACTAGGGTGCCTGTAGTGGCACTTTATCCGATAGGGATAGAGTGCCAATGGTGGCACTCTATACACTGCCTAAGAGTTACGCGATAGAAAGAGAGGCAACTTCTAGGTGAATAACTGTAGGTGATTAGTGCTGTGAGACCTGAATTGCACTTTATTGTGTCGTAGCAAGAGTCGCTTATTTTATTTTATTGATATGATTTTACGGAGTGTCACGCGCACTTGTGCACTAACATATATTATAGCTTGGCTTTGACGTTGCGTTAAATTGGCTTAATTCTCACACTCTCACACAAAAACCTCCAAAACCAAATTTCTCACCTATTCTAACAGCTCGGTCTCTCAACCACAGACTCCAATTTTAATCAAAGCTCACACTTGTCATCCACAAATACAGGGTTCACATTGTCAATGTCCACATTTAACATCTGTTGAAAGCATCAGATACCTGGGAATAGTCTTAGACAGGAATCTCAATTTTAAATCTCACATCGGTCTGCTAACTGGACGAGTTCGCAAACTGATATACATCTTTAAAACTCTTCGGTATATTGCCAATCCTATTGTAATACGCAATGTCTATTTTGCACTCTGCCTATCCATCGTAACTTATTGTATTTCCTGTTGGGGCGGCGCAGCAAAAACCACTCTCAAGCCGCTAGAAGTGGCACATAGGGCAATTTTAAAAGTGGCCACTTTTCGTCCTATTCTTTTTCCAACCGACCAACTATACAATCACTGCAAAGTACTAAATGTTCGGCAACACTTCATACTACAGACAGTCATTCTGCAACACCGCAAAACCCCATACCGAATTATAGAAAATAAAAAACGTAGTAAACGTCGAAAAGATAGGATATGCATCCTGCCGCGAGTACGCTCAACTTTTGTAAAGAGATTTTTTCATTTTCTGGGTCCGTTCCTATATAACAAGATAAACGAAGAGTGTCATATCTACGGACTACCGTATTACAAATGTAAAAAGTTGGTGCAATCGTACCTCCAAAATAAGTCATATGACGAAACAGAAAAAATCTTAACATAAATAACATGGACAAGCAAACACAGACACACACACACACGCACAATCACACACACTCACACACACATACACACGCACACCCAAACCGCACAATCACACACACACACATTTATTTACCATTAAAATTTAAATTATTTTATTTACAAGTACATATTAAAAAGTATCTAAATATAATTTGTTCATCTCAATACTCCAGTAAACCAATTGTAACAGTAACATCACAAGCACTATGTAACCTTTACGTCATTATACCTTAGGGGACCGGACTGCTTCTCCTTAACACAGGTTTTCCTAACCTAGCTAGGAGAGCAGTGCTCACCCACACGTTTGTAGAAATAGTACCTAACATGTAAAACTGTATTTTCTTTTAACGTGTACTACAATTCTATGTTTTTTTTTGAGTAAATAAATTTTTATTATTATTCTTTATTTCATTTATATACATATAATTTACATTTTTAAATATTTTTATAAAAACAAAATAATACAAAAACATTTAAAAATATAAAAAATAGTAGCCCACCGGTATCGGGAACAGGGTCCAAGCTACCGGCGGTCAGGGCTCCAGAGAGAGGAACCTCCTGACAATGCGAGCCGTGTCCAGGAGTACCGCTTTCTGAATCAAGCCCTTGACCCAGCCGCCTAACGAGAGCCTCCTTAGGTGTTGGTCGAGGCTCTTAGCAATTAAGCCATTGGCTGATACGACTATCGGCACAATGCTCGCTGAGTCCACATCCCACATGTCGACAACCTCGCGAGCCAAGTCAAGATACTTGATTTGTTTATCTTTCTCGGCTTTCACGAGGTTCCCGTCATGCGGGACCGTTATGTCAATGATCATTGTGCGCCGCTCTACTCGGTCCACCACCACTATATCAGGTTTATTGGCAACAATAGTCCTGTCAGTGATGATGGAGCGATCCCAGTACAATGTGATATTGCCATTTTCGAGAACTGGGTCGGGCACATACCTGTAGTACGGCACTTCAGATTCCACAAGGCTGTATTTCAGAGCAAGTTGCTGGTGGATAATCCTGGCTACAAGGTTGTGTCTATGCAAGTACTCTTCGTTAGCTAGACGAGAACACCCGGAGATAATGTGTCGGATTGATTCTCCCGGACGGTGGCATGCCCGACAAATGTCAACCGTGCCGTCCTTCACAATGAATCTCCGGTAATTGTTCGTCATCATAACTTCGTCCATAATTGCACAGACAAAACCTTCGGTTTCCCCAAAAAGGTCACCAAAACGCAGCCAGGCTACGGACGCTAGGAAATCTACATCGGGTCCATGTAGGGCCCGGAAGTAGCGTCCGTGAAGCTCCTTACTCTGCCATACCTCCTTGCGATCGTTAGTGTCAAGCACTACAGGCTTGCGCCAGTTCTCCTTAGCCAAGGAGAGCGGGGTAAGGCCCTTGTCCACCGCGACCACATCTCGATGCATCCCCACGTCGGCTTCTTGGAAATATTCCCTAAGACTGCATATCTCGCGATTGTGGAGGGTCTTAGCGTTTAAAAAGCCTCGACCTCCACACTTTCGCGGGATATACAGTCTCATTACCGATGACCGTGGGTGATGCATTCGATATGCAGTTAACAGCGTACGGACCCTCCTATCCAGGGCGTCGAGTTCGGTCTGAGTCCATTTGAGTATGCCGAAAGAGTACATCAAAACCGGCATGACCCAGCCGTTGAAGGCGCGCACCTTGTTGCCGCCCGATAGAAGGCTATTAAATACTTTCTTCAGGCGGCCAAAGAAGCGCTCCTTCAACGATTGCTTCATGTCAGTAACATTAATGCCCAACGCTTCCGACATACCCAAATACTTATAGGTTTCGGATGGGGAGAGGGCTCTAAGGTTTATGGAATCCGAGAGTTGGGTTCCCACGGATTCCACAATCTCCCCTCGCTTTACATGCATGACCGCACATTTGTCCACACCAAATTCCATCCTGATTGATGAATTTTCAGTAGCTCCATCAGTCGCAAATTGTTGGGGGCAAAGAGCTTTAGGTCATCCATGTAGAGGAGGTGAGATATAACCTGACCACCTCTCCTCAGTCGATAGCCTAGACCTGAATCCTCCAGCAGTGTGCTTAGAGGATTCAGGGCTAAGCAAAACCAGAGCGGACTCAAACTATCGCCCTGAAATATGCCTCGCTCGATCCTTATCGGTTCGCTATTTTTTTGGATATTTCGACATCCTGGGTAGCGAAGGACCGTCCTCCATTGCCCCATACACGACATCAGGAAGGTGCGCAGAGTTGCATCTACTTTATACAACTCCAGCACCCTCATGAGCCATGTATGTGGCACCGAGTCATAGGCCTTCTTATAGTCTATTATTATTATTATTATATATCTCCCGCGCCGAAGGCTGGTCTCCGTTGAGACTGGCCGCCATGGCCGAACTGGAGGACTATAATTCAACAATTTGTCACAAATTATAAAACAATTACTCATGTAATTAAGGGTCCAGCCCAATGGCATTTATCGCGGATAATTCCAAACTGCTCATGAGAAATTTCTTAAGGAAAAACCCCTTTAAAATATGACTTGCGTCTACTAACTCGGTTTGTGTAGGATACATTAGTTATTTCCTTAATAAGTGATTATATTTTAATTGTTTCATCATTACTAATTATTCTATCCTCAATCAATCAATCTGCCTAGTCTTTTTCCAAGTATATTGGGGTCAGCTTCCAGTCTAAACTGACGCAGCTGAATACCAGTATTTTACATGGAGCGACTGCCTATCTGACCTCCACAACCCTATAACTGGGTAATAGGATACCCCCTGGTAAGACTGGTTGTCAGACTTTCGGGCTTCCTACGACCCGTAACGACTGTCAAAGTTCCACGAATGACAGTCGGGACCAACGGCGTAAAACGTGCTTTCCGAGGCACGGAGGAGTCTCGGTATGTAAATATAGTCCCATCCATAGACTAACCCCGTCAAAGCGGCTGTTATTAGTTAGCCACGAGCTCCTCCTATAATTATTATTCTATCCTCCTATTGTAATATTAATTATTATGTTAATATTTTTAATATTATCTGTGTGTGTCATACATGTTTGTTTGTCAGAGTTCTGCTCAAATTCAATCCTGTTTACTTGATGTTAAGGGCAAGACTCACAGAGTTCAAATCCACTTTATGTAAAAAAAAAAACCCACGACCTGAGAACCTCCTCCTTTTTTTTAAGTTGGTTAAAATATTATTATTATGTCTACATATCTCGGGACCCTGGGGTCCCGGACCTTTGGAAGGCGTACGAGGGGCCAAAGCCAACTCGCAGAGGCCCGTTAGACGTGCTTAATGAAATGAGGCACCAACCGGCGATTATCCCTGTATGCACTATGCAAGTGCACCCAAGGACAACCCCCGGTTGGTGTAGGACTATTGCAGGAAATGGAAACAAATTTAATGGACTATGGGTTTGGGTGGCTAAAGTTGACTGGTGACCTGGAACTATGGAAGGACTATGGCCCCTGCCTGATCAATGTTTTATATACACGGATAAAATGGCAGGGGGTGACTTGCACACTCAATAATGGGCCCCCGAAAACGGCCGCTTGCACAAAGTGTCGTAGCGACAAGGGGGCAACATGTCCTGAGGTGCTTATGAGGAGTGGAGCGGTATTCCACGGCTATCAGGACAATCCCGGAAGTACGGTCAAGATCCCTACCAGCATCTTACTGGAATACTTCCTTCCTCCGAGCACATTTGCTCTTGCGAATCTCCACTCAAGCCGGCCAATTAAGGCAAGAATGAGGTGGGAGCTCTGTTCCTCGTCAGTGTTCACTCCAGCCGGCCAATAAAGGCAAGCCAGAGATGAGGAACAAGATTTCTCCCGGGAGATAGGGTCCGTGGGGTCGCTACTGCCCAACAGCTCGCCACATGCTGCCCTGCGGTTTTCTGTATCTCTCTTGGTCTGGCTCCTCATTCTAGACTTGTTCCGGCAAAGTAAACTCTACCGGCACAGACCTAGAGTTTGGAGCGCGCAAGCCCCACCACGACGTCAACGTAGAGATACGGCGGTGGGGTTATTATTTATTATTATTCTTATGCAGATAATGTTCATATTCGCATTAGCGACTGAAAGCAAGTTTCATTCGAATGAATGAATATTATCAGCATAAGAATAATGTTTATATTCGTTTTATATAGAATAGCAGTGGTGGCCCAGTGGTAACGGCCGACTGGTCGTGGGTTCGAACCCAAGCAGGCGCTATACTTTGTGTACCTAAATAATTTCATCACCACGGTACTGCTCTGAAAACGGTGAAGGTTTTAAAACATCGTGAGGAAATCGGCATGTCTTAGAACCAAAAATTCGAAGACATGTGACATCTACCAACCCGTACAGCACTGGGCCCGTGTGGTAGATTACAGCCCACTCTCTCACAGAGAGGACGCCTGTGTCCCAGCAGTGGGAACATTAATAGGCTGACTGGCTGATGATGATGATTAATACATAGAATTACTCCATCTGTAACTGCACCTTGCCAGGTGTCCTGCCCAAACCCATTTGAATTCCATAATACGCTTTCCAATATCGAAGACTTTCGTCCGTCTTCAGATCTCGACGTGTCGAACTCCGTCTATTAGCCTTATGCCAAGCATGGAACATGCCAAGCAGGTGGAGTACGGCTGTGACCGAACGACGACCAAGGACTGGAAGACGAGGTGTTTGACGTCCGGCGACGAGATGGGCAGACGACACTTTTGCCATCGCGGGTAAGATTTGAATGAGGCTGGTACAAGAGTATTGGCACAAGGAAAGATATTTCTAACTCTCGGGAAAAGTACTTTTTTCTGGACGAAATGGACCGTAAGTCCTTTCCTGTACCCCTGATATCGATTGAGTAGTTAATACGTGAAAGCATTACGAACAAACATACTTTCCCAAGACCTACCTCTGACTTTTCGGATTCATGTGCGTATTGTATAAATCACTTGCATCAAAAACGGCGAAGGAAAACATCGTGAGGAAACCCATGCGTGAGCGATATTTCTCGACGGCATTTGAAGCCAAGTCAGAAGCCCATGGGCGAAAAACTGACACCAGGTTAGCCCAAAGCCACACGAAAAGAAAAATAGCGTGAAACCCCAAACAAACAAACTTTCGCATTTATAGTATTAAGATTAGGCAATTCAAAATGTAAATTCCATGTGATACACAAGGATTTTACATAACACAGGAAAATCTTCTAACAGGATAAACAATTACGTGAATAATTAATAGACCATAATTAATAGCCGTACGTCTATACAAATGTCTCATTACAGATTTAACTGACGTACAGTACAAGTGTTTAGCAGTTACAATACCTTTAATAAAACTATTCAATTATATTAGTTCCATCAAATATTAAAATGAATTCTGTTATAATTTGTTTCGTTGGATTATATTTTGCCATCATGGTAAATAGTGTGTTTGGGAGCTGCGAAGAGTGTAAGTTGCTTTTTTGTTTTACTAGCTGACCCCTGCCCACTTTGTTGGGCGGTAAACTGTATAACCTATGACACTCACAAATAACGTGGCTTTCTATTGGTAAAAGAATTTTCAAAATCGGTTCAGTAGATCCAGAGATTACCCCCTACAACCTCACAAACTTTACCTCTTTGTAATGGGGTCGTCCACACGGGTCGATCCATGAGGTTAAGCTACGCTTGCCGGCGGTTGGTCAGTGGAAGGGTACCTCACAAAGCACGTAGGCCATTGGTCCCGGTTGTCATTCATGGTTCTTTGATAGTCGTTACGAATCTTCATAAGCCCGAAAGTCTGACACCAGTCTTACCAAGGGGTATTGTATTACTCAGTTACTGGGTTGTGAAGGTCAGATAAGCAGTCGCTCCATGTAAAATACTGGTATTCCTATTCAGCTGCATGTGGTTAGACTGGAAGCCGACCCCAACATAGTTGGGAAAAGGCTAGGCAGATAGATAACTAAGCTTACTTAAACTTACTTACGTATGATCTAAGCTTAACCCTTTTTTACTTTTAGATGCGGCGCGACACGGAGTAATGAACACTCCATTTTATTTCGCATTTTTGAGCAATTCAGATTTTAATATCTTAATGCAATTGAAGAATGTATCACCGAAAATAACTGCTATCATAGTTACAGTTGATACAGGTAAGCTGAGGTCGCGTCCTAACCGAAAGGGACCGTCGCGCTCTTTTATATTATTATTTATTTATTTATCTTTATTCACTTATATGGTAAGTATAACTAAGCCCCACAAAACCGTAGTAATGGTTTGACTGTGGGGTCGGTGAGTCTAGACACTCAATAAACTTTGTACTTAAAACTAAACTAACTAAACTAAACTAGGCAATTATTATTTATAGCAGATACACCCACATTTCGCCGGTTATGTTCACCTCTGCCCAACCCTTAGGGGAAAAAAGGCGTGATGTTATGTTATGCTATGTTAATATTTGTAGGTAGCATATCTCCCTATAAACAACAATTACCTTTCATTCTCTTAACATATCTCTAAATAATATTTTTTTAATTTATTTTTAAAACTATTTTTGTTCACTTCACTCCGTATGTCTGCTGGCAGACTGTTCAATAGTATATATAAAGTACCTGTACCCTAATTACGTAATACATAATCAATCAAAATTTTAATCGTTTTGAAACAGATTTCTTACCATTGCTTCAAAAGTTCGAAAATAAATTCTGCTCAGCAAAGTAAATAACGCAATGAATGTTGTTGAACTGTCAAAATTAAACAGATTAGTCGGAATCGTTTAAGAAAATGTGTTGCGTAATTAGATAGCTGGTCGACCGACCCCTGGGGGCTTACTCTCTGTGGGAAAGAGATGAAGCTCTACAGGACGTATAGCTCCATCTCTTTCCCCCACTGAAGTAAGATTAAAATGATACTGCTTTAAAGGTGGTGGTAGGCCCCCAGCTCAGGTGGAAATAGAGAGACATAATAAACGTAGTATCACATTCCCGAGGCCGTGAAAAAAGAGAAAACGAATTTTCTCAGATATGAGACTTAACCTCTATACATATTGCAACTTTCATCGGATCGTTAGAGACGTTTTCGAGAACGTGATTAAAAATATATATACAGGGTGGCAGGAACATCGACGCGAAGCCTGAAAAAATTTTTCGTCGGCTATTTAAAACTATAAAGAACTGCTGTTCCATACATTTTGACCGCGTAGGTATTGCACTTTTCTATGACATAGCAGTTTTTTTTTTAAATAGCCGACGAAAAATTTCAACGCAGGGGCGCGGCGTTCAGTATCATGTACTGAATCCATGGTAACAGGCTTCGCATCGATGTTCCTGACACCCTGTATATATACAGGTTGGCCAATTAGAAAGTATACAACTTTAAATTAAGTTTATTTTTATTACAAACGAAAATTACTGGATATTTTTTTATTTTATACGGTGAATAAGAACTGCCTAATCTGGTCCTGTTTAATTCTTAAAAATTCGATTGCTTTTCATCCTGTTTTCATTCATTTTCGCATTACTTTATAGGTATCCCACTAACAAAATCTCAAATACTCTGCTTTTCGTATTCAAGCTTGACCACGACACGTCCCTTTAGATAACCACAGAAAAAAATACGAAAGGACGTGTCTCGAAATCCTCAGTGATCAAAATGGTATTCGTTAGTTTTAATGATTTTTTTTAAAGATTGGTTCGTTTTTAAATTCGTTTAAGAACTTTAGGATAAAATTAATGAAAGTCTTGCGGTGGTCATGGTCTTATAGACTAGCCCTTACTAATAAACGTTGTATATTGTCTGTGCAGTTACACACCGATTTCTCTCTTTGATTTTATTTGACATTCGAAAGAAGAAGACAAAGCGTTGTGTAACTATACAGACGCTATACAACGTTTATTAGTAAGGGGGTTAGTGCATAACAAAACCGCATTTCAACTAAATAATAGACACCAAACAACTGCAATATTTGGCGACAAATCAGAAAGGGGTGCTACAAAAATTTTACACCTTTTAATTGGCCACCCTGCAATGTATATACAAATATTGGTCGTTTAATAGTATAGGTTATGGTAATAGTATAGGTCGTTTAATAGTATACGTAAGCGCGCAATTAATCAAGACGCGTTTGTACGCCATAATTCACTTAAATCGCGTCAATGGCTGATTCACGTGGCGGACGCTTTCGGTTAGGACGTGGGGTTCATATTCGTACTAAGAAACTGAAAAGACAAACTTGTTTTTGTATAAGTTTGCTAATAATTGTGGTATTGGTGGCGCCAAGTTAAACAGTACCCTGTGCGCGAAGCATTTATGCAATATAGTTGAAAACTATTAGTCACACAAGTATGATTCACGGGATGAGGATAACTTCAAGGATGATAAATGCCAGACCGAGCCTAGTCCAAACCGTGCCACGTCATGCTGCGCCGGAGTCACCCTTCGGAGCGTTCGAGACACACACTCAAAGCAATTCATTCGATTACAGGCAATTTTGAATTGTCAAGGGGTCGGTCACTCAGAAAGATGAATTTAGTTGTCCATTCCAAAGCGAAGTAGGTATCCTATGGAGAAGAACGAGCAAGAAACTCCGTGGACACTCTTTTAAATCACAGCTCAGCTCCTCTCCTATAAACGAGCAGACGGCGGCGGTGATTAGGTACGACCGCAAAAGACCGCGACGCAATAAGTCCGTTGTCTCCTGCAACTGCCTGCCGGCACGAATGGCACGATTCTCAGAATTTATGCGATTTTGGGCCAATTTTTCGAACGAAAATTATAGCAAAATGTATGTGACAAATATCGAAAATCTGATAAAGCGTTAGTGTACCTGGACGATATGTTTAGATTTTCACCCTGAGCAGAGCTCTATTGTAATAATAACAGACCTAGGCTTCATTTTTAGAAAACATACCAAAAAAAACGGTACCAATCTGGGTACCGTTTTTTTTTTGGTACGTTTATTTTTAAGAATTAAAAGGGAAAAATGTAAGTATTAATTCGTGAAGATATCCGATAGATGAACGTGGAAGAAAACAAAAACGAACAAAGCATCTGTTATGTTTAGTACAGAAGACGTTGATTTCTACTTTGGGTCTTTAACATCCTGTATCTGTTATATAATTCCAGATGTTCCAGAATCGAAGAGTAAATATGATTGGGATAGAGATGCTGGAGACCATTTCAGGATCTGTGGCGAATTGACATATAATATAAATGTAGTAAATATCGGCTTAGAATTATATTCATCAAACGGACTGTGTGCCACAAAACTGGTGTCCGAAGGCAGACACGCGAGGATATTACAACACGGTGTAGCTGACTCAACCTATGAATGTAAGAGATTTATTTTTAATAACAATAAATAGGTTTGCTACTTTAAAAGCTCATGGCTAAGTAATAACAGCCGCACGGGTCGATTCATCTGGTTAAGCTATGCTTGCCGGGGTTGGTCCGTGGATGGATGACCATATTTACATACCGAGACCCCTCCGTGCCTCGGAAAGCACGTGAAGCCGTTGGTGCCGGCTGTTATTCGTGAATATTTGAAAGTCGTTAGGGTTATCAGAAGGTTCAATCTCAGAAGATCCATTGGCCAGACCAGATCCATGATGGATCTAGTGACGATTGTTTTCTCATTAGGTCTAAAACCAGTCATAGAGAGTAGAGTAGAGAGTAATCTGAGAGGAGTATTACCCAGTTACTGGGTTGTGGAGGTCAGATAGGCAGTCGCTCCATGTAAAATCTGGTATTCAGCTGCATCTGGTTACACTGGAAGCCGACCCCAACATAGTTGGGAAAAGGCTAGGAAGTTTTTTCTTTTCTTTAAGAGATTAAGGGGGATACGCCAAGGTAGCCCGCGAAATTCAAATTTTCTTAGGTTTTTTGCAATATGCAGGTCAGTGTGAGGTTGTATCTTGATTAAAATATTATTTGCGAGCGTAACCAATATGGGTTTACAGAATTATAATCATTAGAATCAGCAATACAACTCCTTAGGTTAGCGTAATCCCCAAATGTCGTGATTTCATGAAATAGTCATTCAAAGGGATTACATGAACTTATAGAGTTGTATTGATGATTTCTATGATTATAATTTTATAAATAAACATTTGATACGGTCGCAAATCATATTTATATCAACATACAACCTGATACTGACGAACGAATTGCAAAAAACGTAAGAAAATTTGAATTTCGCGGGCTACCCTGACGCTTTCACCTTAAAGAGGCAATTCTGTGCAAGACCGGCTAACCGGATGCTTGCACTGACACACGACGCACTATATATCGAAAAAGTAGTAAGAGTAAATTTGTCCGAAAACATCAAGGATTTTATTCAAAACGTGAAGACATTCAGACACGCTATCTACTCAGACACGGATCTAGGCTAAACTTACCAAGTTCTCGATTAAAAATGCACTCCACTAGTCCCTACGTAATGTCAATCAAAGTTTATAACAAATTACCCGCATCAATTAAAAAAGAAGAAAAAATTAACATATTTTTTAAAAAGCTTAGACAATTTTTGCTAAAAAAGAGCTACTACTCGGTAAACGAATACCTAAGTGATAGACTGATAAAGTCAACTTAAGTACCTGACACTTTAAATTTTATCTAGTTTATTAATTTTTATTTATTATTATTACATTTCTCAATAGATACTCTACTACTATTTAGTTAATTAAATCTCGTAAAATACCTACACCATTATTATTAGAAAATGGTAGTCGGCTAAGAAATGCTATCTATTTAACAAATGCTTCCTCTCTCCTAACTTACTTATTTTGCTGTGCCCGACAGGGTCCACATTATGATCTTATTATAAGTTTTACCATCTAAGAATACCTACATGTGGAATGCAATAAAGTATTGAGTATTGAGTAAAGGCTCCCATCTCCGGCTGAACCTCTCTCCACTTTAGTAATTTATTGGTTGTTTTTTTTTTCTAGCTGACCATTCGTGTTTAAACTTTCCAAGGAGTTCCTGTGCTATTGAGATAGATTTGAGAAATTACTGTATTGGTAAGCATTTTGATAACTATTTCAGCTTTAAGCTTCTGTTGTTTTTATTTCAAGAGCACATATGTATAAAAATGTATTTGTATTTTATTAATTAATTGCTAATAGCATAGTTACCATGGGCGTACCCAGGGGGGGGGGGGGGCAGGGGAGGGCAGCTAGGCATACAAAATCCAGGGGGGGCCCATTACAGTAACAGTAACATAACTACTCCATACTGTTATGTTAGAGTCACGTTAAGATTACTTTACAATTTCAATATAATTATGTACTATGCATTAATTTTAGAAAAAACCGCGCTGCGCGGTCTTTCATATTGTGGGTATCATGCAAAATACGCGAATGCTAGCAAGCAGTTGTGCTCGCTCGCTAACCGCCGGGGCCGACGGCTTTGAAAGAGCCAAGGCGACGAAAAATATTCATTCTAATGTAAAACATGTGAGTCATATCCAAAAAAGTTGTACCTTTTTCATTAGTAGGAGTGTCACATGAAGTTATCTCGATAATTTTTGCAAGAACAATTTTGATTTTTGGTAGAATAGTTTAACTGAACATTAAGCTAAGCAATTCATTTATAAACACAGCTATAGCTCAATAAAATCAAGAGAAAATAAATGTTTATTGTCTAAAAATGGTGAAATTTATGAAAAAAGTCAGTGTCATTCTTCAATTGCAACTTTTATAAAGTCAGTTTTAGCACTATTAATAGCTATTATTACATTTATCTTAACGAAATATGCAAACCAAGAACTGTGAATTCATGATTCTATGCTTTTTAATTGATAAATTAAACAAATAACTATAAAAAACCGGTAAAAAAGAAATGTCCTAATTTTTCGAACCATTTACTCACACTACTTATTGACGCGGATTTTTACTGTAACAATTCATTGAGCCATGGTAGCGTTATGAATATCGATTATGGCAACACTGATGCGTTTTACAAATAAGCACGCCGTCTTGTTTTCTTGACAGTTTTAGTGTAAAACTAAAATTTGTGTGAGGTGGCTGTGCAGGGACAAAAAGTGAACCAGTTTACTGACGGTGTTTGTACTGCGAAAAAAGTGAGTTAAAAACATGTTTCACATTGTAGATTTAAGAAATCTAACATATCGTGAGATAGAACTGTATAGAAGTGATAATATTAAACAATCTGCAAAATTATAAGAAAAATTAGGTTGTGTCCCTCAATTTAGTGACACAATTTCATGACTTTCCTGACGTCAATAAATTGTAATCCTCAATTTCTTGACACAATTTCATGACTTGCCTGACATCAGTAAATTGTAACTCATTATTAGGCCGAGGTCACATAACAAGAATATTTTTACCATACAGTTTATATAGAAATATTATTTTAAATGCAGTATTGTTTTGTTTATTAAACCCTACTTCAAAACAGGAGGGAGGTGCTCAAGTCGTCTGAAAAGATTGAATTTATTAAATTTTTGTGAAATAGTTATTTTATTTTGAGATTTTTAGATGCTGTTAACTGCTGCACAGCGCTAAAAATCTTAAATAGTACGCTTATATAAAGAAAACCGTTCAAAAAATGAAGAAAAAAGAAAAAGCCATTTGGAAAAGGTAAAAAAGAGACAAAAAAAATAATTTAAGACTTGTCATCTATTGTATTCTGTAATGTTAAATAAAATATTATATAAAATATAACATTAACGATGATTAAGTATTTTTATTAATTATTCAGTACACACCTTTACATTTACCATTTCCTAAAATTTATTGACAAAACCATTTCCTAACCATTTCCTGACATACCATTTCCTAACATTTCTTGACATAACCATTTCCTTACCATTTCCTGAATGTACACTTTTTTTGGATATGACTCATGTGCGGGAGATCTGGCTTAAGAAATTTCTGTTTTGCTCCCCTCCCCCTGTGCCAAAAGCTGGGTACGCCCATAAGTTACCACGCATATATGTTACCATAACTGTCTACAATACTATCAATTGCGTGCTTTTCATTTTGACAATTCGACAACATTCATTGGGTCATTTACGTTGTCGAGCAGACGGATTTTTCAAATACATGAAGCAATGGATTACGAATGTCCTTCAAAATCCTTCCAATTATGTAAGAAAGTGTGTTACGCGATTGAGATGCTGATCTGAATCCAAAAATGATGATCAGATATGTCAAATGTCAGAACGGCACCAATATGTTCTAAATTCGGACGGACGGATTTCAGATACATAGTTATTTGATTCAAGAAATGCATTATAAAATAGGTACAATAGACGTAGAAATATTTCGTAACCTATTCCGCTTTACTATTCTTAAAGAGTCATAAAAACCCTGTGAGAAATCGACATGTCTTTCACCTCTCAACGAGGCATCCTTAGACTGAACACGGCGTGTTGCCATGTCGAGCGCCGGACGTAGAGTGAGCCATACCACCCTTCGAATTAAATACGAGTATTTCAAGGTCACCTTTACTGATCGCGCTGATAACGATCCGAGCCGAGGTGAACCGAACAGTAATCCTATATAAATAAGGTCGTCAGGCGGTATGGCTTTAAAGCCTGGCTGGAGGCTTTAAGTTAAAAAGTAAAAAGTCTTTAAGTACTTTCATTATGGGACCAAAGATGAAATCGCGAAAAAAAATCTGCTGTTCATTGCATTGCATTTTATTGCTTGTTACATATTATATGTGTCGTCTATCTCGTCAAAATGTAGAGAACAGCAGTTTTTTCTTTCGCGATTTTAGCATTGATCCCAAAGTGAAAGTTGTTCATAATGATGAGTACAATGACCCCTTAAGAGGTAAACAAAAACTAAGGTTGTATACATATAAGCCTTTCTTGCTGAGCAAAACCTGCAGATCAGTGTACTTATGTAACTGTGTTAATTTTATTTTATTACAGAAAGTAAGGCAGTTCCAAATGCAAAACGTAAAAAAACATTTGTCGCTCCAAAACCAACACACCATTACTCAAATACTACTCGAAATACTACGAATACTACAACACGTAGAATATTTGTTACCCCAAAACCAACACTGAATATTACAGATACTACTCGAAAAACTTCGAATACTCCTAAAACTACTATCTCTAATATTCCAAAAGCAACACAGAATATCTCACATACAATGCGGAACACATCGATTATTCCTAAACCTACAATCCCTGCTACTCCGAAATCGCCACAGAATATCCCACATATAACGCGAAACACATCGGTTACTCCAAAACCTACAATCTCTGATACTCGATACGCAACACAAAATGTTTCTAATACTTCAAAGTCAACACGGAATATATCGAACACTTCAAATGCAACATGGGTGGTCTGGGATACTTTTATGAATACAATATTGAATTTATCGGATACTTCAAATGCAACATTGTATACGTCGGATACTCCAACTACAATACAGAATATGTCGGATACTTCAAATGCAACGGTCATCGGAACAAACGGTTTGTTTTCTCATATGTTAAATTATTCTTTATGTTTTTGTTTATTCATTTTCTTATTGAAATGAAGTTCCATAACCGGGTAGGAGTTGACTGGTAGAAATCGTCACGTAAGGAAAAAGCGTTATGTTCAATCCATGCGACTTTCTCTCTGTCTCTTTCGAGTGTGTGTGCGTGCATGTATCGTGTTCCTGACGGGGATCCTTTGACCCCACAGTTTTTTTTTTACATTATTATTTAAACTGGTAAGGCCCAACTAGTTTCGGGAACAGGAGCTCAAAACCTAAAGTAATTATGGCATGTACATATATTTACTTGAGAAAAGCTCATACGATGGGGCAAATGATTGTCAGCAAAAGTGGTAGAGAAGCTGTCTGTCCAGGATGCGTTAAAAGGCCTTAGATGCACCTCAACAGCTAAAAACGTTCTGATTAATAAACGAATTATGTTTTTCCAGATGCAGTGGTTATAAAATATACCATCACTACAGCTTTAGCAGTATTTGGAATTGCGTTGATTCTGCTCGTTTTTATTGCAATTAGGAAACGATGGTGGATGAAACGCAATCCATCAGGCGCACCTGAAGTACTATCGAACGATGTAAGTTTATATCGTTTGTGTTGTTTGTGTTTGTCGAAACGTTGGTGGCTGGGCTTCACAGCCTTGCTCATCGGCGTAATGTTGCTTACCTGTCGGTCTTCTACAAACTGTACTTCGGAGAGTGTGCACAGTAGCTCCACGACCTGATCCCACCATCGCCCTTTTATCACCAGACTACCATCCGCGTCACCTCCTTCTGCGAAGCAGTAATGCTCGCGAAGGAGGAGGCGGAGGAGAGAAAAATGTCGCGCCCTCACGCCCCTAGCCGCCGCTGTAGGAGACGCCCCGGGCGTCGGGAATTGGTAGCCGATTTTCGGCCACCGTAGGCGCGGGTTTGCGGACGGAGAGCAATGGGTAGCTCGCCGTCCGATAAGGACCAGGCCCGGGTCGACGGCGCGTCGTGTTCCACGCGCGCCTCAAAGAGATGTCAGCAAAACTAAAAGGGTCCGCTAGGGCCGATGCCTGCTGGGGTTGCGGGAAGTCCTAAGGGGAAACCGTGGCCCTTGGCACAGATAAGGGAAGGAACACAGGTGGGTTTCAGTCAGTAAGAGCCTGACACGCCCTTCCGCTCCGTCCAGAGCGGGAGCAGACATTTGATGATTTCCCACCCTAAAAAAAAAAGCGTACCATCCGCACTTGGTTGATATCCCGTCCAGTCGTACTCAGCGCTTCTCCTCTACATTTATAATGCGCACAGCCAAAGTGTGGAACTCTCTGCCAGCGTCTGTGTTCCCTTCCACATTTAACTCGTTTGCCTTCAAAGCTAGAGTGAACAGGCATCTTCTGGGCACGCTTGATCCATCATAGACCTCATCCATCGCTTTCCATCAGGCGAGATCGAGGTCAAGAGCAGGCCCATTTAGCAATAAAAAAAAAAAGTTACAATTCAAGTTAGTATACATATATGAGGCAAGATGGGTCCAAAGACCACAGTCTTTAGCCTTTAATTATCTAGATACTAACTTCAGAGATAACGGCTAATTGAGATGAATGGATGAAGATATGCTGCGCTGATCCCAAGTAAATTTAAATAAGGGCAGGAGGATAACCAATCAATCTGCCTAGCCTTTTCCCAACTATGTTGGGGTCGGCTTCCAGTTTAACCGGATGCAGCTGAATATTTTACATGGAGAGACTGCTTATCTGACCTCCACAATCCAGTAACTGGGTATACGATACCCCTTGGTAACACTGGTTTTCAGACTTTCGAACTTCTGACGACCTGTAACAACAGGCAAAGATCCAGGAATGACAGCTAGGCCTAACGGCTTAACGTGCTTTCCGAGGCACGGAGGAGTCTCGGCATGTAAAGATGGTCACCCATCCCTGGACCAATCCCGGCAAGCGTAGCGTAACTTGATCGATAGACCCTTGCGGCTGTTATTACTTAGCCACGAGCTCCTCCACAATTAGGAGGATAATGATGCTAATAATAATTTAACTTTTTTTTTTTCCAGCAAACTAGCCCATTCTACGTGAACTTACTCTTTAGACGACAATGCGAGCAGGAGATTGAGCTAATCGATCAACATCACTATGAAGAAATAAACCCTCAATAATTTGTATGAATCTTACAAATTATTGAGGGTTCATTCTTAAAATATCCGAAATCAGATTATCCGAAAAAGTTATGGAGTCGCCGACGCAGCTTGAGTTAAGAAACTGAAGTGGTAATGGGCTGGCCATGTTTGTTGAAAGACTGAGAGCTGTTGGAGCAGACGACTCCTGGAGTGAAGACTGCGTATCGAGAAGCATAGTGTAGGAGGGGCCTAGCTAGATGGACTTACGACTTCCAAAAGGTAACTGGAACAAAATGGATGAGGGATGCAGAGAACCGGCTGTAGTGGTGCTACTTGGGAGAGCCCTAGTCCGGCAGTGCACTGCGGTAGGCTGTGTAAATTGAAGTCCAGTTCGACTAATGAAGTGTACCAAACTACATGCAAAGATGTATCTGAACAGAGAATCTACGCCAGATCGTTCTGACTGACGGCGTGGAAACACGAAACGATCTGTTTAGTTTCAACAATTTGTTTGAAGTTCTTATAATAGTTATTGAGGCCGTAACATGGATTATTCCGTTGACCACCACGGTTGGACACTGGCACAGTATGGTCTCCGTTGTACCATTATCCACCTCTAGTTGGACGGATGACGACGGATGTTGTACACATCTGTCGTGAAAAATTATTTTTCACGACAGATGTGTACAACATCCGTCGTCATTTATAGGTTTATGTGGTTTATTGCGTGTATTGTGCGGCTCGCTGAGTGGTGGATTACGGCCCAGCAATGGGCATATTGTTGACTGTTTATGTATTAGGTAAAAATAAATTTAAAAAGCATTGTTTGTAAAGTTTAATTTATTACTAATTATTATAGATAGACGATAGTGTCATACGAATTGAATGTGTCGGAATATGTAGCATTATATTAAATTAATCTTAAACTTAATTCTTATTAACTATTTCAGTATTTCTAGATGAACAATCAATTCCAAACGGAACCTCGAGTCGGTCCAAATAAATACAAAAACTTATTTACTTTTACCTAAAATATAATAATAACAGAATTATAAATTCTACTTAAAATATATTCCTGATTTTTTTATGCTATTTCGATGTAGGTATATAAGTTGTTTCATATCAATGTTTTTTTTTACTTAAAATACTACTACCATAAACAAAGATTCTAGACGAAAAGTCATCAAACATAAGTTATAATTTGTGGTTTATGAATAACCAAAACAAATGCTATTTAATTTAACATTTCACTAAATGATTAAGCTATAATTAATATGATACCTATAATTTTAATTACGATTTTATATTGTTTTCTAGTAACAAGTAGTTTCAAACCATTTTCAGAACTTTAAGTTGATGTTAATAACTTCTCTTATTTTAGTTTTCGATTACAAATAAATACTTATTAAATTGCTAAATAATCTTATTAAGTTTTAAAATGGTTCCATTACTTAAGATTTGTTAATTAGGAATTATTAAACAATGATGTCTGACCATCTGCGATTGGTCTAAAATGAAGGTATTTTTTTTTTTACACTTTATAAATACGTGTACCTACCAATTCAGGGACTTCGATACAACTGTGGTGAAAAATGATGTAAGAATGAGAAGCTAAATGTAAAAATGTGTTGATACAATACTTTAAAACAAGCTGCCATGGAGTTTCTTGTCCTTCTTCTCCGTGATGACGTAGATTTGGAACGGACAACCTTTTCTCATTCTTATTTAACCGACAAGCCTAATTAAAATAAATGCCACCAAAATAAAATCCTTTCCTTAAACACATAGATACCTTCATACACAGTACCTACATAACTTGTAAGCATTTTGACACAACTTTCTAAGAAAGGGAATATCATTATATTCTTCATTTCCCTTCCTTTCCCCAACTAAGTTGTCATTCACTGCTAAGCGCTGTCTGACTTCGCAATAGTCGTTTGCGAAGTCAGACAGCGCTTAGCAGTGAATGACAACTTAGTTGGGGAAAGGAGAATACCGATGTCCTATGCAATCCAACTGTAGCACGGTATGAGCTACGCCGTAGTACAGTGTGAGCTACGCCGTAGCACAGGGTGAGCTACGCCGTAGCACAGGGTGAGCTACGTATTTCATAGCGTAGCGTGAACTACGTCGTAGGCGTATAGTGTCGATATTTTTTTTAGCAGCATAGCAGTGGTGGCCCAGTGCTAACGGCCCCGACTTACGAGTTGTAGGTCGTGGGTTCGAACCCTAGCAGGCGCTTTACTTTGTGTAAATAATTTCTTTACCACTGCTCTCAAAATGGTGAAAGGAAACTTCGTGAGGAAACCGGCATGTCTTAGACATTTTACTATTGTGATTTATGTGTTTTGAAAAAATTTTATTTGGTGTAATATGGGTTTTGTCTGAATTAAATGAATTTTATTATTTTATTTTATTAGAACCAAAAATTCGAATGTATGTGACATCTTCCAACCCACACTGGGCCCGCGTGGTGGATTACGGTCTACTCCCTCTCACAGAGAGGAGGTCTGTTTCCCAGCAGTGGGAACATATAGGCCAATTATGTATTTTTTACATTTCAGTGAGGAACGGGTCTCATAACCCCAATAATTTTTGCATATGGCGATTCTTCGTCACGTCTTGGTGGTCGACTGTCTCCTTGCGCCAAACTGAGATCCGCGTATAAAACTTCATTTACGGTGGCCTGGGAAAAATACAAATTACTACTATGAACATAATATGGTCTTTATACATAAACTCACGCCTTCTTCCCATGGGGGTAGGCAGAAACTACAGAACGCCACCTGCTACGATCCTTACATACTCCTTTTGCCTCGTTTACGTTCATGCAACACCAATTTTATTCTCGTACTTAAAAAACATTCACAACTTCACATTCAAGTCGTAATCTGTCAAACTTGTCAAAAATGGTGGTACCTAAATAGGAATGTTGACTGGGGAAAAAAAAACTATCTAGTTCGTCAGTCAGATAATTAGAAAAAACTATCTAGTTATTCAGTCAGATAATTAGAAAAAACTATCTAGTTCGTCAGTCAGATAATTAGAAAAAACTATCTAGTTCGTCAGTCAGATAATTAGAAAAAACTATCTAGTTCGTCAGTCAGATAATTAGAAAAAACTATCTAGTTCGTCAGTCAGATAATTAGAAAAAACTATCTAGTTCGTCAGTCAGATAATTAGAAAAAACTATCTAGTTCGTCAGTCAGATAATTAGAAAAAACTATCTAGTTCGTCAGTCAGATAATTAAAAAAAACTATCTAGTTCGTCAGTCAGATAATTAGAAAAAACTATCTAGTTCGTCAGTCAGATAATTAGAAAAAACTATCTAGTTCGTCAGTCAGATAATTAGAAAAACTATCTAGTTCGTCAGTCAGATAATTAGAAAAAACTATCTAGTTCGTCAGTCAGATAATTAGAAAAAACTATCTAGTTCGTCAGTCAGATAATTAGAAAAAACTATCTAGTTCGTCAGTCAGATAATTAGAAAAAACTATCTAGTTCGTCAGTCAGATAATTAGAAAAAACTATCTAGTTCGTCAGTCAGATAATTAGAAAAAACTATCTAGTTCGTCAGTCAGATAATTAGAAAAAACTATCTAGTTCGTCAGTCAGATAATTAGAAAAAACTATCTAGTTCGTCATTCAGATAATTAGAAAAAACTATCTAGTTCGTCAGTCAGATAATTAGAAAAAAACTATCTAGTTCGTCAGTCAGATAATTAGAAAAAAATTTAGACACGTATATATTTGCTTTATCATATTCATAAAAAATGGTTTAGATAAAACTCATTAAAGAACATTACTTGTCGTTATGATTTTGTTCTCGTCGTTAGCTGTAATAATAATCGTCATTTATTTTCGTTGCTTATAATAATAGTTAGTATGTATGTATCTGTGTATCTATTATATTATATTGTACTTATATAGTTTTTATGTGCACCTAAGACAGCCCCATTTTATATCCAGAAACTCACTGTCCATTCCAAGGTTGCCTGGAAGAGATCGCAGTAAGCGATAAGGCCGCCCATTGTATATTTTGTAGTGTATTACTTTTTCTTTTTGTAATGTGTTATCTGGTGTACAATAAAGTATATATAAATAAATAAATAATAAAGTTGCGGAGTGAGAGCTCGCTACGTCACAAGTCGGTATAAAATCTACCGGCCAGTGACGTCATACTATACCACATTTTAACGTATTGCCTACTCAATGTCTTGCCGTATTCTTTTGATTACGTAAAAAAGAAAAAATACGTGTACACTATTTTTTTATAATCTACAAGATAACATTCTTATTGAATGTATTTTTGACAGATTGCGAATGAGATGCGAAACGTTCGGGAATGTACCCTCTGGTCATACACGCACGCCGGTTGCGAGTATTACGAATCCATTTTATTCTCATCATCCTCCTGCCCTTATCCCAATTTATTAGTGGTCGGCGTAACATGTCCCTTTCTTCCATACTTCTCTATTAGTCGTCATTTCGGTAGTCACCCCCTTTCTAGCCATATCATCTTTCATACAGTCCATCCATTGTTTCTTTGGTCTTCCCCTACTTTTATAGCCATCGACATTCACACTCAAAACTTTCCTCACGACATTTTCCTCATTCCTCCGCATCACAAACCCATACCATGACAACCGATTTCCGCACAACTTTTCGGTCACCGGTGCCACTTTCAGACTTCCTCTTATGTACTCATTTCTTATTCTATCCATTCGTGTAACACCACACATCTCTCTTAGCATCGCATCTTAGTATTACGCATCTGTCCTTTATTTTAATCCTTTTTTTCTGTCACCCTTCCTAGATATTTTAAGAATGGTTCACGTGAATAGTGCAGCAACTCTGGGTGTCGGTGGACTACCAGGCACATGACAATTTCAAGGATCGTCAAACTTACATAAGTATTCAACTCCGCTGCTTCTATTGGGTGCGAGTTTCGATGATATTTATTTTTTACACTTATATAAAGAACCAATATTAATATAACACTCATCCCGATCACGAATGGTATCACGTATATTAGCACAGCCTTTGGTTTCTGTTGGTCTTTACTTTCTGAAACAAAATAAATATTTTGTTACACTAGTTCTGTTGTATAAGGCTGAGTTTCCACCAGTGATAAGCGAGGATGCGTAGCGAGGGATGTGTGTGAAACTAACCAATTACATCACTTCCCTGTCATAGCATGAGCTAAGCTAGCGTTTGTTATTGGTTAGTTTCACACACATTCCTCGCTACGCATCGTCGCTCTCATCTCTGGTGGAAACGCAGCCTAATAGTCGACATCTTTTTAACCCCCGACGTAAAAAGAGGGGTGTTATAAGTTTGGCTACGTGTTTGAGTCTGTCTGTGGCACCATAGCTCTTAAACGGGTGAACCGATTTGAATGTGATTTTTTATTTGAAAGCATATTTTCTAGCGATGGTTCTTAGATGTTTTATCAGAATCAGGACGTGCCAGCCGTCACCCGTGTTCACACATATCAGGGAAATCGGTATCAGTGTAATCTGTTTTTCTTCTTAGAATTCAAATAATGTGGATTAGAAAGATCGTAAAATATATTATTCTGTCGTACAAGTTCTATCAACCTTTCTGTGTTCATGTTGTCGTCAACCAAAGAGATATAAGATAATCTTAAATCTCTTTGTCGTCAACGTACCTATATAAAAATCGGATAGCACTGTCAGAGCGTCCGTGCGTCCGAGCGTGCTCCTGGACACTGACGACCCGGATGCGCCTGACACGGAGCTATGTGAACAAGTTCGTACAAATTGTACGTAACCGATTTTTTCCCCGTCCCTGACGGAACACGGCAGGGCCGGGTACCCGGAAATGTGTGGATAGCGCTTTAAGCTTTTCGGTAGCTTATGTCAATTCCAATACTTTTTGACTTTTCCAACGCTGTTAGTTAGGACGCGGCCTTAGGCACGATCTTTTCGAGAATATTTCGTGCTGTGGTGAAAAGTCGTTGAGCTCCTTAAGTTCCTGAGTTGAGCTCCACGATTGACAAATGCTTGCACTGACTGGACAGGTCCACTCAAATCTGTGTGGTTCTTTTCTCAAAAGACCATTTCAGATACTAATCTACATGGTCCTCATGTGGCCTGACCAAGATTATGTCTGGACTTTAAAAGAGACTGCGACCTCTGAGTTTGTTTCGGCCTTTTTTCTCGGAGTAGTCAGATAGGAAACGCCGAACTCATCTAGCTTAATTTAAAAAATTTTAAATACCTTTTAAAGTGATTTCGATATCCTATTTAGGGAACAAACAATTTAATTTCAAACAATTAGGAGTTAGATAGCAAGGGTGACTGATTACCAAAATATGTAGATATTATTGTTAGGTACACTCACCAGGATCCCTCTCAGTACTTTTTTTTGTCGTTGTTTCAACAGTAGGCTTAGAAGGATCTTTTGCAGGTCCATCAGGTATAGAGGGAACTGCAACACACAATATGAAATTAAATTTTGATGACTGCACTATTTCAGAAAAAGTGTAGGCAGCGTTTTCTAGGTCAGGTCGCTAGAATTAACTCTTAGTAGCGGATGAAGAGAATCTAGTACCCCTGAATGTAGGATTAACATTACTCAATTTGAAAAGTCCTGACAAAAAGCCGGGCATTTGTAAATAAAATAGTCCGAAGTAGTTACATACCTAAGGGGCCGCTTCCACGAGCGAGAAAATCGCGCCGATATTATCGTCGTGCCAAGTTTTTTCTCATTTCTATACATTCTCTAAGGGGTCGTCTTCACGAGCGAGAGAATCCGGCGCGCGATGCGACGCGAGTGGCTTAGTGCGAGTGAAATTTCATCGTATCGCGGCGGAACTTGGCGCTCTCGCAGCGAGAGCGCGGCGTAACTGAACTCTTCAATAAAACTATTGCACAACGCCTACATCGCCAACGCCGCTGTGATTCCGTTACGAGTCGCGACGATACGCTGGCGAAATAATCGCTCGTTCGTGAAGATTTCCCTACGTAGAAGCGCGGAACCGTCGCGATTCTCTCGCTGAGTGATGAGTCTTTGACGATTGACTTGTTGCGAACCCGGACACGACGTGTTGCCACGACAAGCGCCGAACTGTTATATATAAAGTCGTCATTCTGAGGATGCCTCGTTGAGAGGTGAAACACGTGTCGATTACTTACAGGGTTTCTCAAAACATTAGGAGCGGATTAGGTTACTAAATAAATATACATCGTCTATTGTATTGTACCTAACTAGATGTTGTATTTTAGTTTGAATTTCTAGAACACTGTGCAAATGCTGTGAGCTTGTGACTAATGTGATTACTGTGACAATGACTTACCTTCACAAATATTATTTAACAAATCCACTTCAATTACACATGGCTCTTCTCTTAAGCAAATGTCCTTATCTGAAATAAATATTAAAAAACATAAATTATTCGACTGCACATGCTTTTTATATAATACCTAATCCCATAATTCCAGATCAAGAAAAAATAACCCTTTTAACATCAAGCTCTCTTTTTCCGAAGTGTTGCTGCATGCTGTAGTGCACCTACTCCATGTGTGGTAGCTGGTAGGTAGGTAGACCCCCATTTCATCATTTATGTTTCAGACCCATATAACAGGGAGCTTACATCCAGCAGCGAGCAGTGGTGGCCCAGTGGTAACAGCCCCGACTTACAAGTCAGGCAGGCTACTTTATGTAAAATAATTTCATCACCACTACTCACAAAACGGTGCAGGAAAACATCGTGAGGAAACCGGCATGTCCTAGAAACAAAAAAATCGAAGACATGTGACATCCACCAACCCGCACTGGGCCCGCGTGGTGGATTACGGCCCACTCCCTCTCACCGAGAGGAGGCCTGTGTCCCAGCAGTGGGAACATAATAGGCTGATGTTACATCCAGACTGGGCTGCTTCAGAGAATTTTCTGTTGAAAAACTCACATAGTAGGTACTTAACTCTTTACCACACCCGGGAATCGAACCCAAGATGCCAGCTATGCATGCGCGCTTGCGACCACTAATCGAGTGACGTTGTCTGATGTATCTCGAGGGCATCACTATTTTTAATTAGACGAAGCTAACTGACAGTAGCTAATGTCACTTTGTAAAATAATGTTGCCATATTGAAAGTAATAGTGATGCGTTCAGTCGTTCAGTTCTCGTTCAATCAGATGAATGAACAATGAGTGTGAATAGTTAATCATTTCAAACTATAAAAGAATATTATTTCTATTTTACAATAAAATTGTATAAAAGTGCTCAACTAATTCACTTTTATACTTTTTTTGTTGCATATCCGTGGTCGAATACTCGTTGGAATCTACAAAGCACGACTAAAATTCGAACCCCGTACCCGATATCGGCAGTTCGGCACACTAAGTATTCACTAGACAATCGAGGCAATTTCATTCATTCAGGAGTTTTGTCAATCATTCACTTTGTCACAACACTATTTTTATTTCATCAAAAACTGACAACACAGTAAACGTCAGTTGACTTCGTCTAATTAAAAATACGAAGAATTTTATTTCAGTCTTCAGTTATTTTTTTTTTTTTTTTGTTGTTAGTCGACATCGGCTTTGCTTCCCATATAATAAAAATAGAATAGAATAGTATTTTACTTCACCTACATGGTATGTTATTGAACTTGGCCGGTTTTTCGTGCAGAATTTTCCCTTTCACTATTAGTTTATAGGTACAGAAGGCAGAACCGGGGTTTGTTGTTGTAGATAAATTCACCTGAATCTCAAATTTGCTAAACGTTAAAAGACGTTTGATACGAAAAAACTTTTTTTTTTTTTCTACTTTTTCCCTCAGCATATTTTTATTATTATAAACGCCACCTGGAACATTAAACAAACTAGCACTATTATAATCTCAATAATAATCAGAAAGAAGTCGTCTTTACAAACTCACGGGACACGGTCACATATATTCGACACGGTGTTATCAATACTTTGTCAGGAACTTCAAACTTACGTGATGAATAATAATATAATAAATCCACATCTGCCGTCATATTCGGTGCTAAGTTGGTTAAATATATACGCATAGATAACTTATCACGAGAGTGGTAATCAAATTCGAATGGAGACCACGCCTTAAGTTGTTCTACAGGTGTACCACCAGCTAAAAAAATAAATGCATATAATAATAATATGTTAATTATACAAAATAGCTGTAACTACACTGCCTTTGGTGTGTTTTCACCATGCGGTTCACCTTGCGTATCTTGTAGAATGCGTCACTCACGGCGTAGTGGCAGTAGCGTTAGCGTAAGTGCTTGTTTACGGAGACGCGGGGCGTTGAGCGTGGCGTGAGCGTGACATACATAGTTGACGCTAATTAAGATAGTGCTCTGAGTTGTATGGGCGTTCATACAATTTAGAGGATTAGTTTCTGGGCACAGAACTATTTAGGTACACACAGCTCCATTAAGGGGAATGCGCCAAGGTAGCCCGCAATATTAAAATTTTCTTACGTTTTTTGCAATTTGCAGGTCATTAGCTTGGCTTATCAGGTTGTATGTTGATCTAACTATGATTCGCGGCCGTATCAAATGTTTATTTATAGAATTATAATCATAAAAGTCATCAATACAACTCTCTAAGTTCATGTAATTGTATTGAATGACTAATTCATGAAATCATGACATTTGACACTTTTGCTAACTCAAGAAATTGTATTGCTAATTCTAATGATTATAATTCTGTAAAGCCATATTTGTTACGGTAGCGAATCATGTTTTTTTAATCAACATACAACCTGACATTGAGCTGCAAATTGCAAAAAACGTAAGAAAATTTGAATTTCGCGGGCTGCCTTGGCGCATCCCCCTTAAGTCCTTACCCCTCCAAAAGATATGTGCGTTCAAATCCGTGATAGGCCCAAGTTGGTTTTTGTGTTTTGCAAAAACATTTTACCCTTTTTCATTTTACATTTACGAACCTCTTTCAATGTCATAGACCGGAGGAATCAAGACCTACTAACACAGGGGACACGGGTTAGCACATACTGACGCTGGCTGTAGTACCTATACGAATGAAGCTCCTTACTTAACCGTCGTCGGTGCGCGAGTCCGACTCGCTCTTGCCCGGTATTTTACATCTACAACGAAATATTCGATGTTACGATATTAATTATTGCACTTCATAATCAATATTCCAGCTTGCTAGATAACCACATTTCTTATTTCCATACATATTGCCCAATTAATCAAAACAGCGAAATATTTGACATCTAATTGCGACGTTGCCCACTTTCAGAATAAACGCTGTTGTTTGGACTATCTAACCAGTTTACGTCTGAGGGATAATAGCTGAATTTTTAAGAACGTTAGCATTCTAATCTCAGTCAAAAATAACCTCAAAAATAACATTTTTGTTTAACAAAAATGTTGACAAATTCTAGACATTGGTCTTGTTCTATACAGGGTGGTACATCGACGCGAAAACTTTTACCATTGATTCAGTATATGATTCTGAAATCCCCAGCGTTGAAATTTTTAGTCAGTTTTTTTTTTTTTAAGTTGCTGTTCCAGAGAAAAGTGTACGCCTACGCGGTACAAAATATATGGAACAGCAATGATTGGAACAGCAAATTTTTATTTTACTCCTTATAACATAAGCTATCTTCCAGTGGAAGTCCCGTCAAAATCGGTCGAGCCGTTTCGGAGATTAGCCGGAACAAACATACAGACTAGACAGACTGACAGACAAAAAATATCAAAATTGTGTTTTTGTTGTATGGATCGTATATAGGATCCTACTTGCATATGCATTTAGTAAAAAGCTGTTATAATGACATTACAAACAGACACTTTAATTTTATTTATTTGTATAGTGTATATAAAGATTATTTATCTGTATAGAAGAGGTCACAATTTGCAAGACTATTGTTGGTAGATTTACTCTTTGGTAGCAGGCAGTAGCTCGTTACATCGATATAACCGATCAGATTTAATTTAATTTAAGTATCTCTTTTATATTTTCTTAATTTGTAAGAGTCATTAAAAAAAAAAAAAAAAAACCACATTTTTAACTAGTATTATTAATATTTTAACTTTGTTAGCTTAGTTGTTAACTTTATTGTGCATGCTGTCGTCTCCTATAAGTGAAGGAGTACACCGACTTATTACCCGATGTTGCCCTTTAATTGTGTCACGTATTGTGTACATCTTTTGTTGGAGATCCTAAATAAATAAATAACACGCTAGCGAGTCATATATCTTATTTTGTGTAGATATCGTTAAAATAAGGCTTACGACAAAAGAGGTAGATAATATTAAATATGAAATACTTACGATAATCACGACTATTATAAACGAACACGTCACCGTCCTTTGCTACACTAACAGTTACAATCAAAACAAAACAAATGATTGTTTTCATATTTAAGATTATAAGACAGAATTTAATTTGAATAATAAAAGATTAAGGAAGTTTACTAAACGTAATTATTAGTTCAATGATTATGTTTAAACACTATGAATAACACTTTATTTCTAATTGTTAATAACGCGTGCATCTGTCAGTACAAGATATACAGAAATAATAAAATTGGTTCGTCGTCAGTTTTCCTATTATTATGTGTTTTAATTTCCTCCTAATATGAACCACCACACCACACTGAATGCTATGCTAAGCGGTGGCGATAAAAAACGAAAGGCATGTTTACAATACAGATTGAGGCTCGTGGCTAAGTAATAACAGCCGTACGAGTCGATCTTCGAATTTAAGCAACGTTTGTCGAGGTCGATGTGTGGATGGGTGACCCTCCAATACATAGGTACGGCTTAACGTGCTTTCTGAGACACGGCGTGACTCGAAAAGCACAGCAGAAGTCCGAAAGTCTGACAACCAGTCTTACCAAGGGGCATCGTGTTACCCAGTTAGGTCATGGAGGTCAGAAAGGCAGTCGCTCCATCTAAAATTCAGCTGCATCCTCTTAGACAGGAAGCCGACCCCAGTCCCTACATCTAGTACTGCTCCAGACCGAATTTCGGCAATGGCGGCCAATCTCAAAGGAGACTAGCCATCGACGCGGGAGATATTATAGTGTACAAGTATGTGCTGCCACAGAATGCCATCTCACTACCCTCACTCTCATACGCCGATGGGACGGCAATCTGGCACGACCGGAGAGAGATCAGGCGCCGAAACAAACGGCTTTAAACGTGCTTTCCGAGGCACGGGGGTTTCACACCACCAACTTTCAAATTCCAAATGTTACTGAGAAATTCTTGATGGAAAACCCCAAATAACACTTTGCCTGACCTGGGAATGGACCACGAGACCAACGGGGCAGCCAAGCCGACCATCTATCTAATTACGTAACACATTTTCGTAAATGATTAGAGAATCTGTTTCATTTTGACGTTTCACCAACATTCATTGCGTTATTTACGTTGTAGAGCAGGTTAGCTACTAAACTACTAACTATTTCTAATAAAAATATGCTGTTATAGTTTAAATGAATATTTCAACGATAAATAAAATATAAGTACTTACACAGTATAAAGTATTGAGTAAACTATTTATGTAAAAAAAAAAAAAAAAAATTACCTAACCTTTAGTTCAGAAGACTGATGATAAATTAAGTAGTTTCAAAGCTTCCTCTCCTACTATTTTGCTGTGCCCGACAGGGTCCATAATGATCACATATAATTTTAACTTAAAACCTCATACACATTGTGGAATGCAAATAAAGTATTGAGTATTGGGTTTTTTTTCGAACTTATGAAGCAATGGATAAAATCTGTATTGAATCAAAATAATTCAGATTGTGATTTATCGTGTATTACGCAATAAGGGTGCCGACCATAGGAAAAAGAGTACGCAGAATGGCAATGGTTGGAATACAGATTTAGTTATTTTCTGGTTGCCTGCAATGATTGGTCTAGCTAGATAATACGTGGAGTTCAGTTCCCGGGTAACCGGGTGCGCAATTCTCAGTATCAGCTTGGAGTCGGGACTCATGCCCGGTTACCTGGCATTCAGCCGATCAATCCGGTCGCTTCGGGGAATAAAAGCGTAGTTTTATGATTAGTTTCAGCCAGCAGGTACTCATTTGCAGAATTTGATTTAGAGAAGCTCGTGGCTAAGCAATAACAGCCGCACGGGTCCATCCTTCCGGTTTTAAACTACGCTTGCCAGGGTTAGTCAGTGGATTGATACTACATACCGAGACTCTTCCCTGCCTCTGAAAGCACGTCAAGGGTCCCAGCTGTCATTCGTGGATCTTTGCCAGTCGTTAGGAGACGTCAGAAGCCCGAAACTCTGACACCAGTCTTACCAAGGGGTATCGTATTACCCAGTTACAGTTACTGGGTTGTGGAGGTAAGATAGGCAGGCGCTACATGCAAAATACTGGTATTCAGCTGCATCCGGTTAGACTGGAAGCCGACCCTAACATAGTTGGGAAAAGGCTAGGCAGATTGATCGAGGTACTCATTTGCAGATTTTGCCACGTGCTGATTGTAATCTCTAGACCTGAGTTTATGATACCAACAGGAACAGGGGTGACTATCTGATGCCAGGAACCAGATATACAGTTTACTATGGGAACAACGATGAAATCGCGAAAAAAAAATCTGCTGTTCCCTATATTTATATGGGTAGTATTTAAAAGAGTGACTGTAAATTAATGTTTTAAGTGACAAAAATAATTAATTTAAGTTTATAGTATTACTAAGTGAGCGACTGATTGCGAGTGACGAGAAACCAACAGAACAGCAACTTACAAACACTAATTTGAGTTACTTAAAATACAAAATGAGAAGCTTCATAATATGTGAGTGACCTAATATTTGTTTGAGTGTCAACGTTACGTCCTGCATTTTTTTACAATATTTGGCAAATGATTTATTTATACTGATCGGCATTTTATTTTAAATGAAATGTTTCGAATAGAAAAACCACTTTGAAAAATACTATAATGAGCAGAGTACTATGAGCTCACATTTTTTTTTTTTTTTTTTCTTACGAAATAGTTGAAGAAACACTATTGCAACCTGCAGCAGGCATGGTTTCAGTCACGGTTCCGGCGCTGCGGGGCTCCGGTGGTCCCACGCGAGCTTACCGTCGCAGATGATTTTAACGCTCACCACTGCAGCTTCGGCTTGCTGGCCGGCCACACCGGCCAGCCTCAGCCGCGGCGGCGAGTTTTATAACCACCTGCTCCTCAGCTCGCGGGCCACCTAGCCCCTCCGCGCCTACGCGGGTTTAAATAATACTCTAGGGGTAGGGCAGACAAGACTACGTGGAGTCGGTTTTGCAGCGATTCGTTTCTAATTTTTATGCCTTACAAATATTTGTTTTAAGAGTTTATGTCAAGTGTGTTATGCCAAATAAACGGAGCATCAAGATTCTGCCAGATAGAGGGATACTCATCGTAAACACGCAACGCTATTGGTTCGCAGCCCAACTCACCGGACTTCATCGATTCGTCGCTGCACCCCATTCGAATTCGCACGCATCAAGCAGTCTGTAGTTTTCATTAAACAATCGTATTAAAATAAAAAACATAAGACCCCAAATAGAATATCAGTAACCAACAATCATTAATAAAGCAGCTTCCAAACGTTGCGTACAGTGAACTTTTTAGTAGTTCGTTATGTAAAACCTCAATTGGAAAAATCGTCTCTATCATAATATTGAAGTTGTCCTCTCTGTATTTCTAGTCGCTCACTTAGTAATTTAGTCGCACGGCTAGAATTTTAATATCTGAAATGGATTAATCACAACTCACTTTTTGTAAGCTCGTTCTGGATTTTATTATTAATCAATATTCGTCGTTAGTTTAGTTAATTTTTCGCTTACTCAAATTCATACCGTTCAAATTATTAATACTCTCTCTTAGTATCTCATCATCAGTCGCACTGTTTTTTTTTATTCGATCGTTTTATAATTATTCCCCTATTTATATTCGCTTATCTCGTCAAAATGTAGGGAACAGCAGATTTTTTTTTTCGCGATTTCTGTGTTGGTCCCATAGTGAAAGTTGTTCATAATGATGAGTATAATGAGAGAAAGAGGTTGTTGGTGTTTTACCAATACCTGCCTGAATAACCTTATATTTTACGATATTTTTACTAACAGTTTCAAGTAAAAATATCTTGTACTGGAATGAGACCTTTTTGTTACTCATCGACCTTATCATAATATTAATAGTATTACTTTGTTGCATTATTAAAAGAATAAAAGTATGTAGTTAAAGATCATTAGATCATTGTTGACTGTTTTATTTTGACATTTGACAGCTCACGCAGCTTTTTTTTTTGGGTGGGTAATCTTTAAATAACTTCTACCGATCTGGGCGGAGCGGAAGGGCGTGTCAGACTCTTACTGACTAAAACCCACCCGTATTCCTTCAGTTGCCTGTACGTTGCCAGGGGCCATGGTCACCCCTTAGGACTTACTGCTCCGCAAAAGGAGGTGATGGCTTGCCGTGCCCTCTCGTTCCGTACCATGGCCTGTACCAGGGCCAGACGCGAGAGATCACCGCCGATCGCCTCCACGAGGACACGGCGCTGCTCCATCAAAGCCTGGTGACACCTGGGCGTTTCCTCCCGCCTTATGCTAAACAGGAACCTCCCGAAACAACCATGTCCGGTGGGGACCTGCGTCAGGCGGAAGGCGAGGACGCCGTGGCGCCTCTCTAGCCACTCCTCAAAGAGGGGACTTATCGCCGCAATACCTCCTCGCGCCACTCCCAAATGTGGGCGAGGACTTTCGCCAGATCCCATGGCGGCAATCTGGCAAGGAGGCTCGCTAACTCACCGGAGACCGTGTGGTATCCCCGGACCCCACCTGACCTGGTTATAAGGGGGTTGCAGAAGATCCGTGTGTTACCAGGTCTTGACACGTGCAGACTGTAGCAGAGTGTATAATTTTTACCCAATTGCCCCAGAAGGAGAGTAATTAATAGAAATCGATCCGTTATCTGTGATTCGCAACACAATCCATGGATTTTTCAGCATGTACCTATAGAAGCATGGCGCTCTAAAATTAGATTGAAATATGACAGTAATGTCTGAAATTAATTTTATTTTTCCTTACGATTGATTTTCAATAGTTACTATATAGGTATGTACTAATTTAAAATTAATGAGTAATTATGCTGTAATACATTTATAAATAAAATAGTGACTACGTTGTTATTTCATGTATATTATTATTTTTCCTCAAACCATATTAAATTACTTAATCATAAACTGCAGGATATGTCTAAAATGTACCTACTTTGAAAATATAACAGTACAATAACAAATTCAAATGTCATTTATTCAAACTAGGCTGAGAATCAGCACTTTTCGAACGTCAAAATTACATAAGACAGTCCCCAAAAACGCCCGCCCTTCACCACTTCCTAGTGCCTTTGCTGGGACAGCCGCACGGTTCGATCCATCAGGTTAAGCTACGCTCCCCGGGGTTGGTCTGTGGATGGGTGACCATTTTAACATACCGAGACTCCTCCGTGCCTCGGAAAGCATGTTAAGCCGTTGGTCCCGGCTATCATACGTGGATCTTTGATGACTATCTACTGGTCGTCAGAAGCCCGAAAGTCTGACAACCAGTCTTACCAAAGGGTATCATATTAAGGCCTACGCAGACCGGGACGGCATTGCAAGGGATTTGAAATTTTACCAATGGACATTCAAACGTATCGATATAGAAATACGATATAAATTGCTATGCTTTAAAATGATGCCGTGGCATCGAAAGGGATGCCGCATAGCAATTTATGTCGTATTTCTATATCGATACGTTTGAATTTCCATATTTAAATCCCTTGCCATGCCGTCCCGGTCTGCGTAGGCCTTTACACAGCTACTGGGTTGTGGAGGTCAGATAGGCAGTCGCTCCATGTAAAATACGGTATTCAGCTGCATCCGGTTAGACTGGAAGCCGACCCCAACATAGTAGGGAAAAGGTTCTGCTCAGTGCGAGGCCGCGTCAGTAAATCAATCTGCCTAGAGATTGATTTACTGACGCGGCCTCGCACTGAGCAGAACAGCTGCTTTCCTGGTCAGTCTGAGGCTGCGGAAGCATGACACAAAAGGCTGGCCTATACTCAGATGTGTACTTTGTTTTTGTAAACAAGTTTTGTATGTCATTTGGCATTGTTCTTGAGGTTAAGGTTGATGTTTGCTTAGCAGGAATATGATAATTTAAAATGCGTGTTTGCTTTAATACTGTTTAATTGTGATTAACTGTGGTGGGGCATTAGACGTTAATAAACACTTAACGATCACATAATGTAGACATAACGTAACGCCCACCAAAAGGACGTTGTTCTTTTATTAATCTAACATTCAACAACATTATATTCTAAAATACTAATCTTAACTTTAACATTTTATTCAGGAGCAATGGGTAAAGAGCATAACTTTTGACAACATCTCTTCACTATCACTGTTGCCACGTTTATGATGTAGACTCTGGTAATACCATCTTCTCTTCTTCATCCTCTTTTCTCTCATTATTAATTAAATTAGATGTGTCACAGCTGTAGCGACAATCATGTCATTTGGTTTAAAATGGGTCTTAATTTTTTATTTTGCTTCTGATCAAATAATTTCTTTAACACAGCACTGAATTGACAATCAATCTTTTATTTCCGTACCTTGATTTAAGAACAGTCCATGTTTGTTTATTATTACTTTGTGTAAATTGAATAGGCTTCAATAATGTCTCGGCCTCCCCGGTGACACTGCTCTTTAGATAGTGCAACTTCTGAATATCACTGATTGCCGTGTATTTATGCACTAATGAAATAACTATGTCCTGGAACGAAGGCTAATCTTCACAATTCCCACTAAAACTCGATAGTTGTATTCTCGGCAGCCTTATGAGTTGGTCTTTAGTTGTTTTTCGATACTGTGGATAGCGCGAACGTTCTAATTGTTGATGAGTTTCCCTGTACATTGTCCAATAATGTTCTTTATATTTGATTCTTGCCTCAACGTAGGTAACCTTTTGTCAACTTAGTTTAGGACATTTTCTCCAAATTAGGTTTTTTGTAATATGCAGCTGTCTTCTAGAACGTTAATTATTTCCGCAGTAGTACTCATCGCACCTTTTACTTTTTGCTATTATTCACTAATAACCTCTAGAATGCGGCTCGCTATTATTCGCGCCGCGCCGGCTGCCCGGTATCAGATCTTCGATAACTTGATTTTTTTCATTAATTTGTTCGGCTCCATTTTGACCGATATGTTCTTGAGGTTAAGGTTGATGTATGCTTAGCTGGAATTTAAAATGCGTGTTGAAGCAAACACGGACCGTGTAATTGCGACTAACTGTAGTTGTTGAGAATGTGGTTAGCGAGCGGAGTCGGGGCTCCGCTCCTTGCTCGCGGAGGCTATACGGTGGCCCGCCACTGCGGTCCCCTCAATTTGTTTGCCTGTACGGCTTGTAGTAGTTGGACGCGGTTTAACGCGTCCGTGTGACTAGTTGCAATGAATATTTCTGTAGGCGTGCCACGACTCTAATTCCATAGCGCCACTTTCTTCACGACATCTCGGCGGTCCGTCCCCACCAGGTGAGACTCCCAGTTTCCTGGGGGAGGCCTAGCGAAGGACGACCAGCGACGTATATGTCGACTCGACGCTCCTACAGGTCGGTATGTAGTTTTTCCTCGCCCGGATCACAGATCTGTTCACAGATTGAGGGAAGAACTTTTCTGTATGTACGAGCGTTTAGTGTTGTAGTGTAAAACCGCTCAGTATCAAAGTACGTCGTTTAGGCGTCTGTGGAGTAGTGGTTGTCTGTGTTAGTTACGTGACATGCCTATATTAACCTAGGACACGCCACGTAACAGATGTGTGTGTATATTTTATTTATTAAATATCGAGTTAGCCGTATGTGACCTGAATGCGGCTTATTCGAGGCGTCAATCCGGTGCGATGAAGTCAGTGACCACGGGGTCTCGCGTTAGTGGGGCACGCATGCAACGGTGCCTTCTGCCTGACGTGGGGCCAGGCAGACGCGCGAACCTACTCTTCGCGAGACGCCGCACAAACTCATCCAGGTTCTCAATCCTGAGATCCCGTTGGAGGACATCGTTCCTCACGAAACGAGGAGCTTCTACGATGCGCAGCGCAAGGTTCTGTTGCGGGCGGAGTAATTTGCTGTTCGACTCGTTCGTGAGGGCGAACCACTTGCTAGGGTCGTAAGTAATAACGCTCCGTTTACTGATATTGTAATAGAGCTCACACGCTCCACTCGCGTGCCTTGTGAGGGCGCTCTCTTCGCTCGCTCATCTCGTTACTAAATGCGCTCAACTCACTCGTGGCTGAATGTTAAGCAAGATACGTTCGTATCGTGGGTATGCGCGTTTTATAGTCGCGTTGTGACTCCAGACAGTGCGCGCTCTATCCGCTCGACAGATAAGACGTCTCAGTCCGCTCGCTCAGCTTGAGATATGGCTCAGTTCATGAGTAGCCGTACTCCACTCACTAGTGCTCTGGTTGATGAACATTCGTGAGTGGACTAGAGTCCGAATGCGGTTTGCAAAGGACAAGAAGAAATCTTCGCAGTTGATGGTCAACCTTTAGCAATTGGGGAGACACCAGAGGCAGAAGTATCAGTACCTCGGGCTCGTGTCACAAGTTCTTGGGGATTAACTTCCTCGGAATGATTTTCTATGTCTTCATTCTGGTGTTCTCTAATTTCTTCGTAGTGATGCCGCTCAATTTCTGCGATCTCCTGCTCACACTCTCTTCTGAAGAGCATGTTCAGGTAGAACGGGGAACTTGGCTGAAAAAATGCATGAAATCATAATTTTAATAATAATAATTAATTATTATCTTGACTTGGCTCGCGAGGTTCTCAACATGTGGGATGTGAACTCAGTGTGGACTCAGCGATCATTGTCATCATGGTCATGACAGCTAATGGCCTAATATCCAAGAGTCTCGACCTGAGGAGGCTCTCCTTGGGCAGCTGGATCAAGGGCTTGATTCAGAAAGCGGAACTCTTGGACACGGCTCGCATTGTTACGAGGTTCCTCTCTCTGGAGCCCTGACTGCCGGTAGCATGGACCCTGTTCCCGATACCGGTAGGCTACTATTTTTTATATATGTATATATATATTTTTTATGACTTGTAAAAATATTTAAAAATGTATTTAATAAGTTTATAAATGAATAAACGAAATAATTGGAACTGAGGGGAGCGGAACTGAGGGATATTTATCGCTTGCCTGGGAAACCATCCATTGGTGCCCCTACCACTGCACGACCGATAATAGCTGAATTTTCTTCTGTTATGAAAAAGGAGACACTCCTATCTGCAGTTCGAACGTTCAACAAAACCAAGAACAAGGAAGATAAATTAAATACTGGTCTCATCGGCATTCCAGGAACATGTCAGCCGGTTTATGTCACGGAACAGCTTCCGGGTAACACCAAAAAACTGTTCTACCAATCAAGAGAGTTTGCGAAAAACCACAAGTTCAAATTCTGCTGGGTATCCAACGGTAACATATTTTTGCGCAAAAAGGAAGGAGACAAACAACTGTTAATCAACTCTGAAAAATGTCTTCAGGATATAGATTACACTGGCTTGTGACTGGTAATCCGTATAGTTAAGATCTTTATATTAGCATACATCTGTCTACTATTTTTGTTTCTCTACTATTTATTTGATATTGTATTAGTTGCTAAATCTAAAAGGATGCATAATTTATTTAACACTCACATAACCACACAAATAAAAACTCACCATGGCATACGCACTCTATACAAAAATACACTCACAACCCACTCCCACAAAAACATCTGGTATAATAACTACTTTTACACAAAAAAGCAAATAATAAACGACACAGTAACTAAACAAATCCTAACAATAGAAGTCGTACATTTGAGTCACCTCACGTTATTTCTATACTCTCCTAATGGCTAGCTTAAATAGTATATGCAGCGAGTTGGACTCGCTAACAGTGGGTAACTCATTTAACTGTGCACCAGAAAATTGTATTGAATATGTCAACACCACCAATACCAGCATAAAAATACTACACTTAAACATCCGTAGCTTAAATAAAAACTTTGACCAACTCCAGGTACTAATGCACTCAACAAAACTTGATTTAGACGTGGTAATTCTTACTGAATGTTGGCTTAGTAAAGTCAGTAATATGCCTGTTTTGGCTGGATATGATTCCTATTTTACTGAGATAAATAGTAACCAAAATGATGGGATTGTTATCTTTTCAAAACAATCTCTCCGAACCTCGGAGTGGGAACCTCAATTTGTGCCTCAACCCTAAACTGCGACAAAACATCGTACATTCCCTTTGCTATCCGGCGTAACACCTGGCCCGACAAATACTTCTCCATTACAGCGCACACCTGCTCCAAACAATCCCCACAATGCTTATGTCCGACGCTTGTAAGAACTGACAATATGAAATATCTGGGTGTCCAAATAGACGGAGGATTACGATGGGACAAACAGGTTGACGCCATTACCACTAGATGTTTGAAATTTTTGCATATTTTCAAATCCCTTAGAGACTCGGCTGCGCCTGATACCTTGAAGATGGTGTACTATGCATTATGCCAATCCATCATTGGATATTTACATTTACAGTATGGGGTGGTGCAAATAAAACCAGTCTTCTGAGGATTGAAAGAGCGCAGAGAGCCGTACTGAAGGTGATGTCGCGCAAACCTTATCGCTATCCCACCACGCAATTATACGCTGATTCTAAAGTACTTTCAGTGCGCCAGCTTTTTGTACCGCAGTCTACTATTAGAAGACATGCTAGCGTTCCCCCAACGGACCCTAAAAAAAGGAAGAAACTACCCCTAAGTACCCCTCACAAAACCGCCTTCGCTCAACATCAATACTACACACTAAGAACATACATATACAAACAAGTTCACAAAAATCTTAACATTGTCGATCTAAATAAATATGAAATAAAATCAAAATTAATGGAATGGCTACTGGAACAGGACTATGTACGAACAGAATCCTTACTTAAGTTCGTCTCCTAACTACCTATTATCCCCAATCACACACAACACACTCACACACACACACTAACACACACACACACACACACACACGCAGATAAACAGACACACACAACACGTAAATTATAGAAAATTATATAAAATTAAACTATTAAGTACGTAAATTAGCTTTATATTCATAGTCGCTCAGGTAGATCGACACAGTCTACTTTTATACCTATAGCATCACTTTTAAGCTGAATCACTGTCTCTCAAGATACAGGTTTCCTAGTTTGAGAGGCAGGGTTTTCCATTTTGTGTACAGATTTCAGTTCTTAGATTGTATTGCATTGTGTTACTACCAAAGCTCATTTAAATTGTGTTTATATAAAACGTTAAATCTGTATTTTTTGTGAAATAAAGTTATTATTTATTTAATTAAATAAGTTTTTGCCTTGTTGGCCGATGGGGCCGAAAGGTTCTGGAGTGGCAACCGGGTACTGGAAGACGTAGCGCTAGAAGGCCTCTCACAAGATGGACCTATGACCTTGTAAAGCCCGCAGGAATCTGCTGGGTGCGGGAAGCACAGAATCGCTCGAAGTGGCGGTGCTTGGGGGCCTATGTACAGCAGTGGACGTCTTTCGGCTGATATGATGATGATGATTCCTTGTTCAGGTACAGGTGCGGATACCACTTATTTAGGGTCTTTGACATTTCTCGGGACCCTAGGGTCCCGGACCTTTGGAAGGCGTACGAGGGGCCGGAGCCAACTCGCAGAGGCCCGTTAGACGTTTGTAATAAATGAGGCACCAACCGACGATTATCCCTGTATGCACTATGCAAGTGCACCCAAGGACAACCCCCGGCTGGTGTAGGACTATTGCAGGATATGGATACAAAGGTAATGGACTATGGGTTTGGGTGGCTTAAGTTGACTGGTGACCTGGAACTGTGGAAGGACTACCACTTATTTATTAATTAAAATAATTAAAAATGTCATATTAAAAAGTGTCGACAACCCACCCATGAGAAAAAGCGGAACATCCGAAGGGTTTTGGTTCGTGCTGGACTTAGCCATAGGCATGCAACAGCAGATTGCTAGGATTTATTTTTTATTTTTTTACCCACAACGGGGATGCTCTTGGCCAGCATCTCACCTAATGGTAAGTGATGATCAGGCTGAAGGTGGAAGCGAGCTTCACTCGGAATCCTCAACCACAGAGGAACTGGCTATCTTATCTCTAACTGCCGAAACACAACAATGCAGTTAACATTGTTGTTATGGCGACAGACTTAGATAAGATGGTGGTAGCTAGCCAGGCGGACTTAGAACAAGCCCTACCACCAACCAAACCGAGCAGAAAATTTTGCTGCCACGGGGAATCGAACCCGGGACCTCTAGGTCTAAGACAGGTGGCTTAACCACTAGACCACAGACGCGGTTAAAATGGTAGTAGTACTTTCCAGACTCACTGTTGCACTAGGAACATCACGAGCACTTGAGGTGCATTCTACTAATGCTGGAGCCGCGTCCAGCAACTGTACATCTTTCTCATCAAGAAGGAATATAAATTACAAGCTTACTTCGTTTATTGGTAGTCCGGGTGTGCCTGATGGATTGCGTTTGACCCAGCAACGTTTCCAAATAGCAATCATTACGAGCAGGATCAACGCAATTCCAACTGTTGAGACAACTATAACAGTTGTGCTTGTAGTTTCCGCATCTGTAACATTGACACTGTTATAAAATACAATAGACGATGTATATTTAGTAACTTAATCCGCTTAACTGTTCTTAAAGAGTCTTAAGTCCCTGTAAGAAATCGTCACGTGTTTCGCCTCTCAACGAGGCATCCTCAGGATGACGATTGACTTGTTGCGAACTCGGACACGAAGTGTTGCTACGACACACGTGTCGATTTCTTACAGGGTTCTCTAAGACTCTTTAAGAACAGTTAAGCGGATTAAGTTACTAAATATACATCGTCTATTGCATTTTATAATGGATTTCCGCAGTCACGCCTGAGTCAATTAACTATTGACACTGTTATTCTATATATATCATCATAGTCATACCATTGTATTGATATCGTTGTAGCTCAAACTGTTCGCAGTAATTCCACATTTGGTAAATCAAAACCGCTGCTGATTTTTTACCCGACTTCGGCGAAGCAAAAATGAGGGTTATGATTTTGATCGGTATGTATGTATGTTCATCTGTAACCTCATAACTTCTAAACCACTGATCATAATTTGACAAATGAGGCATCGTTGGAAGCGTCCCTGGTTTCAATAGACTATGTGACGTTACATTAAATTCAATATGGCGCCACCTAGAGGACATAAAGCGCCCAACGAAAAAAAAAATTTTTTTTGCGGCTCTGCAAATAGTTTAGTAGGAAATTATAACCCCAAAATAAATAAAATAAAAAGTAAGTGCAATAGACTATGTGACGTTACATTAAATCCAATATGGCGCCACCTAGAGGACATAAAGCGACGAACGAAAAAAAAAATTTTTTTTGCGGCTCTGCAAATAGTTTAGTAGGAAATTATAACCCCAAAATAAATAAAATAAAAAGTAAGTTTAAAAACTAAAACCCGACTACTGAAAAATCACGCTCTAAAAAGTATGAAACAAAACAATATTTCGGACAGAAATCAAGACCTATGCTAGGTACAAAAATGGTCAAAGTAAAGCCGTAGTCGCATGCCTGTCGGCTTCAAAATTATAATGGCCGCGATAAAAATACGTCCGTGCGAACCTGGGCTAAGAAACACGTTTCATTTAAAAATATCTGTTTGATAAAGGTTGCAGTTTGAGTAAAGAAATGCTTACCGTCACATTTATTTTTCAAATCTACCAGCAGCAGACAAACGGATTGTACACAAGTAGCATAATCTGTAATAAAATAACACTAATCAATAATTACCTTTCTTTGCAAAGCATAAAAATATTAAGGACTTTGACGCTGCTGGCACATCTCCGCCTCGAAACCCCGCCATGACTTGTCCGCTGTACGAAAGGCGAAACAGAAGCGAAACTGCCTGCTCTATCGTACAGATTTGATTATGATTTTATCTCTTTCTCGCGTGATTTCGCCGATCTGCTGGGAAGCCGGCAGGGCTATTACCTATCTTGCAGAAGCAATGCGATAGCGATCATTTGTTTCATTTTGACAGTTCAACAACATTCAATGCGATAATTACGTTGCAGAGCAGAATTAAATTTCGAACTTATGAAGCAATGGATTAGTAATCTGTTTCAAAACAAATTGATTGTGTATTACGTAATTAGGGTACCGTTATACCTCCGCGCCCAGTCCGCCGATTTTTTTGCGGTTCCGCGTTTTTTTCGCATAGATTCGCTGGCAGCATTATAAACGTTACTTAAAGTTAAGTGACGTTCAAACGTCAAAAACGTATGGCTAAGTAGTGACGCTAATCATGACTTAAGTTTATGCAACGTTTATACAGCGTGTAACAAAAACCCTGTCCGGTCCTTGAGGGTGTTGTTAAGAATCATATTGTGAGTCTATTAATGTGGTAATTTTCTGAAAAAAAAAAAAAAAAATCCCCGCATGTGAATTTTACCGGGTTGGTGAATTTTATATGGGGCAGGGGCGACCGTTTTTAGCGGGTGTCTACAAATCATATACAATGTTATTTTTTGTTTATGCTAAACCTCTCAAGGGGTACTCATCATTATGAACAACTTTAATTTTGGGACAAAAGACAAAATCACGAAAAAAAAAACAGCTGTTCCCTACATTTCTGTTCGCATATCTCGTCAAAGGGAACAAAAAATAACGCTGTATATGACCTCTCTAGAAAATTTGCTAATTTATACTGAAATTGGGGTAATTGTGTAAAGTGAATTTGAAATAGGTATAACTTTTTATTTTCACAAAAAAAACATTTTTTTATTACTTTTTCGCAATATTATTGCGGTACCTAAGCGCCCCCTTTTAGATCGGACAGGGTTTTTGTTACATGTATAAAGCCCTAGATGCTGTCAATGACAGCTATAATAATCAGTTAACTGAAGGCCAATTCTAATAGTTCATTAAAAAACGTGCATATTTAAAATCTTGGTAATTTGATTGTATTTTTGACAGATTGCGAATGAGATGCATGCAATGCGAACGTTCTTAACCCCAGTAGCGAACCTCCGCCACGAAACCGTAGCAGCGAAACAACGCGAGCGCGAGCCAGTTGAATTGAACTACTGCGGTTTCGCTGCCACGATTTCGCGGCGGAGGTATGCTACTGGCGAGGTTGCAGGAACTGACGATTAAAAGCTCTCATTATTGTAACAATATAACATTCTCTTACATTTATATTCCTTGTTCTTTTTCCCGTTTGTAATGTTCGAGATGACTCTCCAATTTGCCACTAGAAGCGACGTACAGAACTTATTTGAATTATATAAGTCCAGTTTAATTTTCAATTCATCTGACCCCGAAGGTACTTCGACCAAATAATATTTTTCACCTTTTCTTGGACCAACAGTCTCTGTGTAATTCTCCGCTTCGTAAGTTCTTTCATCTGAAACGTATTATTAAAACAAAATTACACTTGCCATCCTGAAATAATTCTACAGAATAAAACGAAGACAAAAGTGGATAATACTGATGGCAAACGTTTTTTACCAGGGGATGAAAAACATAGGTTATAACAACAAAAAAAAGGAATTTGTGCTTATGTAGCAATTTACCTTCAATAGCTTTAAAGACTAAAATGTTACGTAGGTGGACGGCAGGAGAGAGAGGCGGTCGCCCGCGCTAAATCTTGGAAACCTATACTACAATTATTTAATAAAATTATCTATATTTGTCACGGCAGGCAGTTTTACAAAGTGTCGTTAAGAACGCCGAAAAAAATATTATCGCCGCGGTGGAGGATTGTATTAAAACCTTTCGCGAGCCGAAGTTTGCCCTTCCTTGCCTTTCTTAGTTGTGCCCTTCCTGATGACCTCCATAAAGTCTGACAATAGTTTTTCATTCGACAAAGTTTAAAGAAAGTACAAAACTTTTTTTCCTTAACTGTTTGTTTAGAATAATTATAGATAAAACCTCAGAACAGGTTAAGGTTCCTGTTACAAATTTTTTATTTCTGCCTGAGTATACATAGTTCTCGATGTTTTTGGTTGGCGTGTGCTAGCTGACTATTAATTAACCGACTTCCAAAAAGGAGGAGGTTCTATGTTCGACTTTATGTATGTTTTTTTTTTTTAATGTATGTTCACCGATATCTCCGCCAATTGTGAACCGATTTTAAAAATTATTTTTTTGTTTGAAAGGGTAAGCTCCCGAGGTGGTTCTATATAAATTTTATTAACTTTGCTTATATAGTTTTTGAGTTAGCTTCAATAATACATATTTTTCCCACTTAGTTTATATGGACGATATGATGATAACTTCCTGTCACTGTTATTTATTGCAGTTAGTGGAATTGGATATTGTGTGGGGTAGGTACCACAACTAAAAAGTGAAAAATAAAAACTTGTTATAAAAAAAAAATTTAACCGACTAGCGACTTCAAAAAAAAACCACTACAAAGAGAAAAATAACTTTAATTTCGGAAGTCGGTGGCAAAAAACGAAAATTAAAAAACAAAGAGACCGACTTCCGAAATTAAAGTTATTTTTCACTTTGTAGTGGTTTTTTTTGGAAGTCGGTTTAAATTTTTATTGTAAAAAGTTTTTTTTTAATTATGTTTTGTGTTGCATAATGTGAATTATTTTGCAAACTATTACATAAAATCATTTCTAACTGAACAGACAGCTGTGCTGCTGGGGAGTTTGTTGCGCCACTTCTTCTTCACAGCTAAAGCACTAGGAAGTGGTGAAGGGCGGGCGTGTTGGGGGACTGTCTTATGTAATTTTGACGTTCGAAAAGTGCTGATTATCAGCCTAGTTTGAATAAATGAGTATTGAATTATTTTTATAAGAATTTTTACTCTATTCTATCACAAAAGTTTATGAGTTTTACCAAAAGTAGGTCGGAAATCAATGTTCAAAACATAATTTTTAATGTTTGCTCTGATTCAATTTAGTCATGTAGGAGTATGTGCTTCTATATTTCTTATTCGTCTGTTAACAAACTGACGAAGAGACAAGGTTCCGTCTCGTCCTAGGAAGATAGTAAGAAACATGAAGCTGACCTGTTTGATAAGTAACGTTGACCGCAGTCACACGCGGAGATTTATTAATCAATTTTATCCGAATCCAGAACCAATCTTCCGACGCAAAACTTAACTTCAACGGGAACTGGGACACTGCTACGGGTTGTGGCTCCATACCAGGATCTGCGCGATCTAGAAACAAATAGAAGCTAAGTTTTGCGACATTAACATTGCGTGCATTAGATGTAGTTATAATCAACCCCAAGCGTAGTTATCTGTTCAACCGGTGATATGAACACGATTGAACAGATAACACATTGATTGTAACTAGCTAGTGCGAAACCAACATAATGTTCTTCTGAGCCTTTAGTTTCTTTTAGAAACTGGTTGGGCTTGAAAAGGGGCTTTAACGTTGCGTCAGAAATAAGGAAAGCTTACTTACAGTAAAAAGTCTTCTTATAAACAGTCACATCTGTACTGGAAACTACTGAAAGAGTGATAACCAAACCAATTATAATAAACATCTTACGAAACAATCACACAAGAAGATAGTTTTTAAATTGTGAGATATATTTATATTATTTATTACACGAATTAAACATATATTATAAAAGTCTACAGTCACTACTTCAATATTAATATTGTAATTTTTTATTAAACAGGTGAATCCTCAAGCACAAAACTAACTGAAATCAGCAACATAATTGGTTCGTGGTCGCTTTTATAATGCTCCTTTTTCATTAATTTCCTCATCACACAATATAATTATCCTACCTAGTAAATCCTTAGTGCTAGCGATAACAATAAGGTCAACTTTAAATAGTATTAATTCAACCTGTACACACAATTTATCCTGTATCTTACGCTATTAAATGAGCAATATTTGCATATATACATATATATTATTACCCATTTTGCCTGCTGTCTTGTATGGATCAGAATGTTGGGCCAAAAAAGGGATGAATGAAATGCAGCTGAGATGAGAATGCTAAGAGGAATGTGTGGTGTTACAGGAATGGATAGAATAAGTAATGAGTACATAAGAAGAAGTCTGAAACTGGCACCGGTGACCGAAAAGTTGTGCGGAAATCGGCTGTCATGGTATGGGCATGTGATGCGGAGGACTGAGGAAAATGTCGTTAGGAAAGTTTTGAGTATGAATGACGATGGCTATAAGAGTAGGGGACGACCAAAGAAACGATGGATGGACTGTGGGAAGGATGATATGGCTAGAAAGGGAGTGACTACCGAGATGACGACTAATAGAGAAGTATGGAGGAAAGGGACATGTTGCGCCGACCACTAATAAATAGGGATAAAGGCAAGAGAATGGTTAGGATGACATAATATATATTATTATTTATTTAGAACTTCGTTCTCGAAAACGGGTCTAATGATTTCCATGAAGTTTAATAATATTATGTATGTAAGAAAAAATCTACATCTTTTAAGAAAATAAGTGATAGACATAATTTTAACACTAGAAATAAAGATATACAAGATCAACCATTTTTCAGATTATCTAAAGTACATACATCTTTTACGGAGTACTGTGTTAAATGTTACAACAAAATACCTTGTGATATATTACAAATAAATGAAAGAAAATTTAAAACTCATGTAAAAAGTACACTTTGTAAACAAGCATACTACAGATTAGAGGATTATATCCAAGATAAGAATGCTTGGAAACATGCTGGTCCTGCTCCATAGGACAATTTAGAGTCTAGACAAAATCAAACTGGTTGCTAACTTAATTGTATAATTTTTTTTATTATTTTTTGTTATATGACATAGATTTTTACATTCTGTGATCACTTCCTCACACACTGACTGAAATTGTACAATTTTAAGTAAAATCGTCTACTTTAACAATGTTTGTTAATATGTGAGCATCATGTATCTATCTATCACATAATAAGTTTATCTGTCATTGCTTCATTTTTCATTGTTTTTACCAATTTTGGTATAGTAATTTTATTTTAGGTGTAACCATTTTAAAAAGAGTAACGGTGGAGTTTCTTGCCCATTCTTCTCCATAAGAAAACTACCTTTTGGAAGGGGCGACTAGAATCAATTCTATGATTTTTTAACTTTGTTTGCTTTGCAATATAGGAGTTTTCGGAGGCGTGTGTGTAGCTAGATGTCATACCTGGGAAAATTCGTTTTCTCTATTGTCACCCGAGCAGAGTTCGGTCGCCCATATAATATACTGTTGGTTATACTACCCGACCCAATGACGGAGGGGGCGCGGTCACTATAAAACCTCTTTTCTTTTTGGACTGCGTCTCGACTGCGTACTCTATGTAGTCTGTGGAAGCGCTACCTGTCAGTCGCTCGGTGTGATCTGCTAAATCTGGTATTTCTGTATCTCATTATTTTGCACGACTCGTAATGCGAAGCATTAGAGTGTGCTCTACGATCGAAAAATATTTTTTGCCCCATTTCTGCAACTGTTTTTATTGTTTCACTCCTGCTAGTACACAGAACCTACTTAATTTATATACCATTGTAATAATAATATAATAATATAATATAAGCCTTTATTTAACAATCTTACATGAAATTAACATTTATAACAAGTTTAGTTGTCTGACACCGGTACGTGAAGATTGTCTTGCTTTTCAGCATAGGCCTCCCCAAGAGCTTGCCACACTGTGCGGTTATGTGCTTGATTTCTCCAAGTAATTCCAGCTATTCTTCTGACGTCGTCCTCCCATCTACGACGCTGTCTCCCTTTCTTTCTTTTGTGTTGTCTTGGGCACCATTCTGTTACGTCCCTAGACCACTTGTCTTTTTTACTCCTAATCATATGTCCTGCCCACCTCCATTTCAGTTTTTTAATACAATAAGTAACGTCGGTTATTCTGGTTTTGTTTCTTATATTATAAAGTTTTATTTTATCTTTTGTTTTGATGTTGAGTATGCTTCGTTCCATACTATGCTGGCAAATTTCAAGTTTATGTATGTTTTGATTCGTTAGGCTCCATATACCATTGTATAGATGATTAAATGGAGATTAATACTGTACTTTTTAACAATTGATTTAATGCAGCAGAAATGGAAAAAGCATCAAAATAGTTGAAAAAAATTTCCTGTCCGTTAATTTATGATCCCTGAAAACATTGTAGCTTGCGATAAAATCAATTAATTGAGTCAATTTTTTTTTTATACATTCGTTTCAGCTGTAGAAGGAACCCTATTGAAAATGGCTCTTTTATTCATAGTAGTTTAATTATAATTAATAAAATACTAACTAAAATATAATATCAATATCTAAATATTTTCAACCTTGATCCGGTGCCGTTGCCTAGCAACTGCCAACGTAAATATCTTTGTCAGTCGTTGACATTACGACTTCATGAAAAGTGATAAATTGTTCATTTTTAGGGTTCCGTACCCGAAGGGTGACAAACGGAACCCTATTCATAAGCCTCCGCTGTCCGTCTGTCTGTCAGCGAGCTCTATCTCATGAACCGTAATAGGTAGGCAGTTGAAAATTTCACAGATTGAGCATTTCTATTGCCGTAAGAGCAACAAATAATAAAATTAAAAAATAAAGGGGGGTCGCCATACAATAAAATTAAATTTTGAAAAAAAAATATCTGACCCAGGCATGTGGGGTATCATTTTCTAGAACTCATCGAGTAGAGAATAAATATAATTTTTATTTGTTTTTATCTTCAAAAATGATGAATTAGGGGGCCGTAGAAGTTGTCTGTTTTAGACCATTTTTGTACGAGCTCTATCTCAACAACTAAACAAATTAGGAATTTGAAACTTGTGTGTATCATGTAACATATACTGTTTATAATCAACAAATACTAAAAACGCCGATTCATAACGTATTTTATATAATATGGGCGATTTTCTGCAACTTAAAGTAATAATTTTGTATTTCATGCTAATATTAAGCGATATAAATTCCACAGATAACTATTTAATAGTCGGAGTAATGACATGGAATTAGTAAGTACCTACTATCATGGCAGCATATAATATTTCGATCATTTAAATTTCGATCATCCAAAAAGGTCTACAAAATAAACTTTCTTCACAAGATTTTAAAACCGGCCAGTATTTTTTGAGTTTAAGAACTTTATCGACTTTTTTCAAAGTATCCCTAGACGGTGTTGATGTGTGTACCTCGTGTTAAAACTACACTCCAATAGACAATATATTCAGTAACATTGAAATGAATGCTGGCACATACAGTTACCTAGCTTAAACCGTTGTGGATACAATTTCATATTGAGAAAAATTATTGGTGTAAAAATATTCGTTCAATGGCCTTCGGCGCGGGAGATATTATAGTGCACAAGTGTGTGCGCAGACACGAGTGCACTCTCTCTTCCCTCACTCTCATAGTCCGATGGGATGTGTAAAAATAATAAGTAAGAAATAATAGATTTCTGTATGACTATCAAAAATAACGTAAATAAATACCTGTATTGAATTGACCCGTGCGTTTGCACTGGCGAAACATCACGACAAAACATGTTGAAATCTCTAGTTCCTGTCAAACATTGTATGAAAAATTGACAGAAAATAGAGATTCCAACATGTTTTGTTGTGAATGTTTCGCCAGTGCAAACGCACAGTTACTTATAATTAAAATTTGGCGTACTACTTACATTCTATTTTGTACAATATAGTCTGATGTAGCAAGAGAAATCCTTTTATTTATAAGTAACTAGCTTTACCCGGCCTGGCTTCGCACGGTTAGCACTAAGTACTTATCTACGGCGCATCTACCTTTCCTAATTACCTATTTCTACCTAATTACCTACCCTACCTACCTACCCTACCCTTCTTACCAGGGTAGGTAGGTACCTAACCTACCCTACCTACCCTACATATCTACCTGCTTACCTACCATATATACCTATTTATACCTACTAATACTATGTTAGTAGCAAATAAATAACTTTGACTTTAGTTAATGCATGTTACTGGATAAAGTTAACTTAATATTTTTCTCTTAAAATAAATGAAATATACTCCTACACCTATATTTTAACACAACAACATTTTCTCATTTAAATTAGACAATTTCTTTACAAATCTTTGTTTTTTTATAGCGCCTCTGTTGTTACCTTTACGAAAGTATTACAAAAATTCATAGTGTTATATCTTGTACGACATGGTATGGAACCCTTCGTGTGCGAGTCCGACTCGCACTTGACAGATTTTATTATTTATTTATTTTATTTATTTATTTTATTATTTATGTACACACAGTAAAATACATTCAGATACGACAATCATAATTTTGAGTACAAAGGTACTCAAAATTAAACTATGTTTTGAATTTCTTTTTCGTTTATGAATGAGTGATAAGTATGAGGCGTGCACTTTTGGATTTTCCAAACTATTCTGGTTTATTTTCTTAATTTGATTGGTGATGATTTTGTTCCTTTGATTGTAATTTTGTTAAGGCTTAAGGTTTGATCATTATTTTTATAAAGTTCATGTGTTTAGTTTTTAGGTTGATAAATAATTCTTTATTACAAGCTTCTTGCTCTGTTTTAATTTTAATTTCACTTCTATCCTAAAAATACGTATTATTTTATGGTGGCACTTCACATCGCTATTCGGTATTCGCGTATTTTATTGTGCTCATATAGTGTAGAAGTCCAAATAACTCGAACACACTGTCCATATATCGTCATGAACAGCGAATAAGCCGAACATTCAAGAATATTTTTATCTTTTTGCTAATCTGAATGCAAAGATAGATGGAAGTCTTGATGGCAGCAGCGAATTTTTATTTGCTGTGTGTTAATTACCAATACATGATATGCGTACATAAAACACTCACTCTACTGAGCAAGCCATATGTGGACGGTAAACGAACTTATTCGGTATATTCGCAATCCTTTGATATGTGACCAAAAACCGACAACCAGCGAATACGAGTGTTCGTGTATTTGCGTACTCGTCTCATTCGTAAAAAAAAAGAAAAAAAATGCCACCTTTAAACCCGTAAACGTTCACTGCCTAACATTCTCCCAATCAATGAAGTTATTGAAGATATCTCTATAAGGAGTGTTCGCAGCATATTGTAATTAGCAGACAGGAGGACGCTGCTGCACAACCTTTGCTGCCTCTCAACGTAATCCTCTGCTGCCTCTCAACGTAATCCTCTGCTGCCTCCCAACGTAATCCTCTAATCACAACTTACGATACCCACGGGTAGAGATGCCATGGAGTGGCTTTTTATTGCTATAGGAACGAGAAGTACCTACCTACATACTCATTAGAGTTAAACATTAATATCTTGATAAGGTATACAACTTTACAGTGCGACATAATAAATAAAGTTAATTAGATGCATTGCGCAAAATTATTTAATTTTGTTGTTTTCCTTATTTGAAACAGGAAAGTACTTTTAATTATTATTTACCTAACGTGGCAAAATACAATTAAATCTGAATTATAAATAATTATTAAAAAAAAAGATTTATTTTATTTTATATTTATAAAATGAAATAAAGGAGATAATAATCTTTAGTTCGGATAAGCAATATCCATATGGGTAAACAAAAAGATAACTTATATCTATATTAGTAAACTCTATTTGGTAACAAGGCGAAATACAGCTTCGAACAACATCACTTCTTAACAGCCTCAGGATGGAGTTGGAGCTCCCCCGCACTCTGCAGAGCAAAGAGGCAGATTTCTGTCTTACGATGGCGTGGAAGTCATCGACGTGTGCAAACATACCTGATGCACTGCAGAAACGGGGGAGCCCCATCAACATCCTAAACCCGTTACTATATTAGGCCCTAAATACATATACAGTCCTCCGTATTTCGCCAATCTCAACGGAGACTAGCCTTCGGCGTGCGAGATATTATAGTGCACAAGTGTGTGCGTAAACACTAGTGCGGTCTCTCATAGTCCGATGGGACGACTATCCGACACGACCGGAAAGAGATCAGGTGGAGGACCAACGTCTTAACGTGCTTTCCGAGGCACGGGGGGATCACTCCGCCAACTTCCAAATTCTGGGCTGTTACTCAGAAATTCCTGATGCAAAAACCCAATAACACTGCTTGACCCGGGAATCGAACACAGGACCCCACGCTCAGCAGTCGCGCTAGCAACCACGAGACCAACGGGTCAATCAGGCCCTAAATAGTGTGTTACTAACCACTATAAAATTGCTCTAAGTTTATATTTTTGACGTATATACTTACTTACTGTCTCCAGCTCTCATGCAATCATCATCGGTTCAAAGAGGAAGAAGACGCTCTTTTATGGTAATTTATTCGAGGTCAGCGCTACATCTTAACTTAGGTCGGTACAATGGTACATATGTCTTGAGTCTGGCTACGGTCTGGGGGCCTACCACAACCACTAAAAGCAGTATTATTTTAATCTTACTTCAGTGGGGGAAAGAGATGTTGCTATACGTCCTGTAGAGCTTCATCTCTTTCTCACACTAAAGTAATATTAAAATAATACTGCTTTAAGAGGTGGTGGTAGGCCCCCAGCAATGGGTAATGGGCAACCCCAAAAAGTTTTATATATGGTATACCTCCTGAGTGGTATACTTTTACATCAGTCAGTTATGTCAGTTTACGGGTTGTAAGTAATCTAATGATTTTGATATTTTGCCTTTTGATTTTTGCATAAAAGATTACGTGTAATAGACTATGTCGTACTTATGCTCTACCTCCATACGACGACAAAATTGTATCAAATCCACACTGCATCGTGCTAAAGTGACTATTCTTTACCAGGAATAAATCTTCTAAATATATAAAAGGAGAAACTGACTGACTCACTGACTGACATATCAACGCACAGCCGAAACTACTGGAAGGAACGTCAAATTTTGCATACGGTTTCCTTATATAAAGTAGGGGAGCACTAAGAAGGGGTTTTTGGAAATTCGAATTTTAAGGGGGTGAAAGAGGGGGTATTTGTTTGTATGGAAAATCTTATTTCTTGAGTTAATAAACTTGAATCTTGGTACAACCCATAGATATAAGAAAGAAGTGTTATTTATATTTCTATGGTACAACCCAACAAAAACTACTAGGCTAGCATGAATTCATGTTATAGTATTTAAATCATTAGATCTTATGCACAATTTCTGAGCAGTAAGTCTTCAATCATTATGTTAATTAGCATAACATAATGATTGAAGACTATCGTGAATAGGATTTGAATGAGGCAGACAGATAGTTTATAACCTGGATTAACACATAGGATAGTTTTTATCCCGGCAGTACGATTCCATCTTGTGGCTGAACACCTTGACAAAGGAAACAGATGCCAATCTGTTTTTCTAGACCTCAAAAAAGCATTCGACACCGTCTCTGTTCCAATCCTTGTGAACAAGCTGGAAAAAGCCGGAATAAGAGGAACTGCACTCGGTTTACTCAAAGACTACCTTTCCAACAGGAAACAAAGAATAAAAATAGGACTGTACTCTCTAGTGAGTACATAATTATGCTTTAGTATCAGTAACCGAAATCAGCCCATTCAAGAGTTGGATTTAAAAGTACATGTGGAGATATGCCTACTATAAGGTGTAACTGCCCTTGCATTGAGAAGGTTCGTGAAACTTAATATCTTGGAGTGGTGGTGGACCAAGCACTGTCCTGGTACCCTCAACTTGAGCGAATTTCTGGGAGAATAAGGAAACTCAGTTGGATCTTTAAAACTCTCAGACATGTTGTTCCAACTAAAATAGAGAGCAGTAAGAACCGTCCCAGAAATCTCCTAAATGAAATATATGTAGCACTGGCCCAGTCTGTATCCCAATTTGGGGCGGGGCAGCAAAATCTAAATTTATAAGAGAACGTGCGCAGCGTGCATTAATAAAAATAATGTATTTTAAAAATAAAAGATTCTCCACTGCTAGCTTATACCAAATAAGTGATTTAAGTACTTTCTGTATGTAAACTGTATGTAACCCAAACCGTACTAAAAAAACATAAAACCCTACCTTATATTGACAAAAAATCTAAAAGGAGAAAAGATTTAGTGGTCCAAGTTCCCCAAACTAAAACTAGATTTGCATGCAAGCAATTCAATAAACGCTCGACTCAGCTCTATAACAAAATTAACAAACATGTTTATCTATATAATAAAAGTTACCACGACTGTAAAAAAAGTATAATAGACTGGATAATAGAGTCTATAAGTGTATATTTTGCCTAATATACCTATAAGATGTTGGCAAAGATGAATTGCGATGCCACTGTGAGGATACCAATATCTTTGAAAAAATCTCTCAGGGAAACTCTGGCACCTAAATTGCTCGAACAGCTCGTTTTTTAAGGAGAAATATATTTTGAATATCAGCAGCTTTGTCCCACAGCAGAATACCGTAGGACATAACGCTATGAAAATAACTGAAATAGACTAACCGAGCTGTATTCACGTCAGTGTATTGTGTTACTTTCCTGACGGCGTATGCGGCCGAACTGAGCCTTCCCGCTAAGCTCGATATATGTGGGCCCCACTGAAGTTTGGCATCTACTGTTATGCCCAGAAAAACTGCCGAGTTTACAGTTTCAAGTACCTCTTTATGATGTTTGGTCCTAGATTTCTAACATTTGGTAGGGCGTACGTTACACATTTCGTTTTCTTCAGTTCAAAGAGGGCTCTTTGCGTTCGGTGCTTGTCGTGTCCGAGTTCGCAACAAGTCAATCGTTAACCAGAGGATGCCTCGTTGAATGGTGAAACACGTGACGATTTCTCAGCGTTCTTTATGACTCTTTAAGAAAAGTTTAGCGGATTAGGTTACTAAGTGTACGTCATCTTTTAAACCGACTTCCCAAAAAGGAAGAGGTTCTCAATTCGGCCGGTATGTTTTTTTTCTATGTATGTACATCAATTACGCCGCGGTTAATGAACCGATTCACGTGATTCTTTTTTTGTTCGACGCGAAATAGCTGCCAGGTGGTCCCATAGAAATTTCTTTCAGTAAGTAAGTAAGTAAGTAAGTAAGTAAGTATTTATTTGCATAAAACATATTATACATGGTGTTACAATAATTTACAATAAAGATCTTACATGTATTGCCAGAATTGTACTTAGCATGCATATGTTCACTTAATACTAACATGAGAATTTGTTATCCATAAATTCTTTAAGACTATAGAAATTTTTCGAGTTTAACCAGTCAAACAATTTTCCCTTGAATAATCTGGAGTTTAAGTTTTTTATGCTACTCGGTATATTATTATATATACTTACACAATTATATAAGCAGCTTTTATTATATTTAGCAAGCTTGGGAAGATCATGCAGAACGAGTCTCTGTGGATCACGCCGGCTCCTTGGGTTAATATCATTGGCTGATATAAACAGGTCTTTATGTTTATTAACGAACATACATATTTCGAATATATAAAGCGACGGCAGCGGTAACAAACCTAGTTTCTTAAATATGGGTTTACAAGATTCCTCCGAGTGCATCCCGTAAATTGCCCTAATACACTTTTTTTGAGCAACAAATGCTCGGTTTAGATCGGTACTATTTCCCCATATTATAAGCCCGTAACGTAGTACCGATTCTACATATGCATGATAGGTCATGAGAGCTGTTTTTAAGTTTGTAATATTTTTGATTTGTTTAAGAGCATATACAAATTTATTTATTCTCTTTGCAGCGTTATCCACATGCTCTTTCCAATTCAAATTCTCATCAATAATTACGCCTAGAAACTTCGTTTGTGCTACTTCTTTATTTTTGATACGTTTAGTTTAATATTATATTTAGGATTATTACATTTATTGAAATTAATATAAACAGATTTATTAAGATTTATTTTTAAATTATTTATGTCAAGCCATTGTATTAATTTATCTATAGTATTATTAATGTCAGTCTCATGATTATTTCTAAAATTGTTACATTTTTCTGTCGCTATAATAATAGCTATGTCATCAGCAAATAATATACATCGGTGGTCAGTTATATTAATAATATCATTTATGTACAGTAAGAACAGGACAGGCCCCAGTACACTTCCTTGTGGTACACCACATGTATTGTGCTTGTATTCTGATGAAAAAGGCACCTTAACTTGATTTTCATCAATTTTATCAATAATGACTCGTTGTTGTCGGTTACTGAGATATGATTTTATCCACTGAAGTGTAGGACCCCTGATACCTACAAGTTCAAGTTTTTTGAGCAACAGATTGTGAGAAACTAAATCGAAGGCTTTTGAGACATCAAAAAATAGCCCAGTAGTCAGATTTTTATTATTGATATTAGTAACTACAGCCTTTACCAGGGAGAATATTGCCAAAGTAGTGGACTTGTTTTTCTGAAAGCCATATTGTTCTTTGCTAATTATATGAAAGGACCCCGCACAAAATGTTTGGAAAAAGCCGTTCGGCCAATTTGGATAAAATTTTGGTACAATATAGCCTGTAATATGCTGAGTAAAAGTTTATATGGGCGCAAAAAAAAATAATGGCCAGTTTTTGAGATATAGCCATTGTTATGTTGAAGCCAGGAAGATGATTTTTATGTTATATAGTTGCTGCTAAAGAATAAACAAAAAGCCATCATATCAATCTCAAGATGTTCCAATTCATATTAACTCTTTGTCTGTATACTCTGAAGGGGTAGGCAGAGGTGTAATACACACATTTCGCATAGTAGACAAGTCGTCCGGCCGTGCAAAGTTTCAACTTTAGGAAAGTAATTATAGTCTGTAACCTTGTACCTACTAAAAGTTTATTTGAACACCAGGTTAAATAATTGCAAGATATACGCGTATGCCGATGACACTGCAATCGTCATTTGTGGACCTACTTGGGATTTAGTAAAAACAATGGCAGAAAACGCTCTAAGTCAGATCACGAAATGGTTCCATGATAGTCTAATAACTCTCAACTTGGATAAGACCTGTTACATTCCTTTCGCAATACGACGAAATACGATGCCCCCTAAAGACTATACAATAATGGCTCACTCATGCCAGAGTTCATCTAATACGTGTGCGTGCCCTACACTGGATAGATGCGATAGTGTCAAATACCTAGGTCTGCTAATTGATGGATGCCTTAGATGGGACAAACAGCTCGCCATGATAACTTCCAGAATATTGCGGCTCATTTACGTCTTCAAGTCGCTAAGAGAGCCAGCGGACATGGGTACACTGAAGATGGTCTATTTTGCACTGTGTCAGTCCATAATTGGATATTGCATTACCGCGTTGGGTGGTGCATCAAAGACCGACTTGTTGAGAGCTGAGAGAGCTCAAAGAGCTGTACTAAAGGTTATGTGTAAAAAACCATACCGATATCCAACTAAACAACTCTACGAGGACTGCGAGGTCCTGACTGTTAGACAACTTTTCATTCTGCAGTCGGCCCTCAGGACTCATAGATCCATGCCCAAATCAAACCCTAAAAAGCGCACAAACATTCCATCAGGCGTTAAACATAAAACCTCTTTTGCCCAGCATCAATTTTACGTCTTAAGTAATCATATATACAAAAATCTGCATAAAAAGCTAAATATACTAGACTTAAATAGATATATGTTAAAAAAAGAAATAAGTAAATGGCTATTGCAACAGGACTATGCGGAAACAGAGAATCTGCTTACTTACATCTCTTAATATAATGTCACATATTATATACTCAAAAATCACATCTTACACCTTTTATCTAATTATTGTATACTTTCATGGAACCACTTGCCCCCCCCCCCACACACACCCACACCCACACACTGCCCACACAAACACACCCACACTCCCCTACACATACATACATACACTTGCATGTCTGCTGTCATTTACATAAATTATGTTACTTAGGATTAGTTTTTGTTATTATTTAATTTTTATTCTTATTTTCCTTTTTTGTACAGCTGTTAGTACAAATCATTGACACTGTATTCACAAGTTTTTTTTGGTTGTAATTTAATTGAATCCATTTGGCTGAACCCTATCTTTTAAGATACAGGCTAGTCCTAGTTTAAAAGATAGAGTCTACTATTGCATAGTACAAATATTTTTCCTTATACAATGTTTTCAGTGCAAAGTGCTATTGTTTTTTGGGAAATAAATACTTTATTATTATTATTATTATAAATAATGACCATTTTTCTGTAAAACTCTTTATTACATATAATTTAAAACAATTGTATCTTTATTTAATTAATGTACAGTTTTGACCTCGCTACAATTTTATTATATGTATAGATGTTGCAGTTACATAGATGATATTCTTTTATAGATACCATACTGGCCAGTTATACAATCATGTTTTTTCTTTTTAAATAATTATTACGTGAAAGAATCTTGAATGACGTGTTGACAAAATATATTTAAGGGTATCGATGCACTACAGTGCGTTCATTATAACTTGTCCCTTGACGCGATTGGTAGCACTGAATTTTGCAGTCTTAGTCACAGAGTACATGGTCTTAGTTTCAATACTAATAGAACTCAAAATGGCGACTGACAGAACAGTAGTACCAATTACTGATATCGGTGAAGGTAAAACATCGTGAGGAAACCTGGACTTATAGCTATACAGTGTGTCCGGACATGGACTAGCGATATTCTAAATACTTTAAAGTACAATTACACTCTAGGCTTGTAATAATTATTGGTTGAATTGCATAATTTTTCTTTTTTTTTCGACTTTCACATTTTTTTTCAAAAGCTTTAGAATTGTGAACACATTGCTTTGTAATGCAGATGGCATTACAAAGCAATGTGTTCACAATTCTAAAGCTTTAGACAATACTATTTCCTTTCGAATAAGCCTATTTTTATCTCAGTATGACTAAAACTTTGAGATTATATGATATTTTTTGTAAAAAAAAACAAAATGGCTGCCACATAGCGGGGAAGTGTGTTGGACCCAAGCCTAGAGTGTAATTGTACTTTAAAATAGTTTATATTTAAGTATTTAGAATATCGCTAGTCCATGTCCGGACACACTGTATAAGTCTGAAATCGCCAACCCGTCTTGAGCAAGCGTGGTGATCAATGCTCGTGCCTTCTCTGTATAAGAAGAGGCCTTTGGTCTCCAGTAGGACAATAATAGGCTGGTATTATTAATATTATTATTTAGGGTCTTTTACATTTCTTGGTACCCTGTGGTACTTTGTGCTTTTGGAAGGCGTACGAGGGGCCGAAGCCAAGTCGCGCGTGGCCCGTTAGACGTTTTTAATTAAATGAGGCACCAACCGACTATTATCCCTGTATGTACTATGCAAGTGCACCCAAGGACAACCCCAGGTTGATGCGGGACTATTGCACGATAAGGAAACAAAGATCACTGGTGACCTGGAACTATGGAAGGACTATGGCCCCTGCCTGGTCAATGTTTTATATGTACACGGATAAAATGGCTGGGGGGCGGAGCCCCCGAAAACTATCACTAACACATACTTAGTGACGTAGCGACAAGGGGGCAACATATCCTGAGGTGCTTGAGGAGTGGAGAGGTATTCCACGTCTTTCAGAACAATCCCAGAGCCCTGAAGATGGTCAAGATCCCTACGAGCACTTACTGGAATACTTCCTTCCTCTGAGCACGTTTGCTCTTGCGAATCTCCACTCAAGCCAAGAATGAGGCAAAAATTATTAAGGCAAGAATGAGGTGGAAGGTCTATTCCTCGTCAGTGTTCACTCCAGCCGGTCAATAAAGGCAAGTCAGAGATGAGGAACAAGATTACTCCCAGGAGATAGGGTTCGTGGGGTCGCTACTGCCCAACAGCTCGCCACATGCTGCCCTGCTGGCTTCTGTATCTCTCTTGGTCTGGCTCCCATTTTAAACCGGCTCCGGCAAAGTAAACTCTACCGGCACAGACCTAGACTTTGGAGCGCGCCCCACCACGACGTCAACGCAACGGAGAGATACGACGGTGGGGATATTATTATATTATTATTTATTTATATATGTCTACATATCTCGGGACCCGGGGGTCCCGGACCTTTGGAAGGCATACGAGGGGCCAAAGCCAACTCGCAGAGGCCCGTTAGACGTGCTTAATGAATTATTATTATTTTAGTTTTACATCAGACTAGCAACCCGCCCCTGCTTCGTTCAGGTGCAATATGCTGATGTGGCAACATGTCAAAACATCGAGATACCTGTGCTTTGTGCTATAACGGGTGTGAAAAGAAAGACGCTAAACGAAGCCGACAGTCAATTGTACTCCCCACACTTGTGAACATTTTTTTGTTCTAGACCGTACCTGGGAACCTTCTGGTTACGGAGATATTGAAGGTCTAAGGTCAAAAACCAAGTTTTCTATGTAACTTACTTACTTACTTAACCTAACTTATAATTCGTGGCCTTACCCAAGTATAATGTTATGCGTACGTTACATTGCGTGCTGCCGTAAACAGCTATGTTTCAAACCAAAAGTCGTTTCCCAGTAATAATTGTTACTTAGTTTGATGTACAGAATGTATAGATAACGGCTATGTCATGGGTTATTTTATACCTAGGAACACATACAACTCCCTCATAAATATATTGCTATTCTATAAAATGAGGGTGAAATCCATTGTGGCCACAGTTAAAACTGACAGACACGAAAAGCGACTTTGTTTTTTTTATATTGTAGGTATATTTATTGTAAAATCTCCAAATAAAAATACTCCATGGAAATAAAAAAGAGTTTCAATACAAGATCCCAAAGTTTCAGTAAAATCGGCCGAACAACTTGTCTACTACGCGATATGTGTTAATTACACCTCTGCCTACCCCTTCAGAGTATACAGACAAAGAGTTAATATGAATTGGAACATCTTGTGATTGATGTGATGGCTTTTTGTTTATTCTTTAGCAGCAACTATAACATAAAAATCATCTTCCTGACTTCAACATAAAAATGGCTATATCTCTAAAACTGGCCATTATTTTTGTTTGCGCCTATATAAACTTTTACTCAGCGTATTACAGGCTATATTGTACCAAAATTTTAGCCAAATTGGCCGAACGGCTTTTTCCAAACATTTTGTGCGGGGTCCTTTATCACAATAGTCAATTATTCTTCCATACATGCATTTTTCATATATTTTGGACAATATGGGTATTAACGTTATAGGACGATAGTTATTAATATCAGATTTTTCTCCTTTTTTATATAAAGGCTTGACTATCGAGTATTTCAGGGCATCAGGAAAAGTTCCCGATGCAAACGATAAATTAATTAAATATGTCAGAACAGCAGTTAGTTGATTGGTGCACTCTTTAATAATTTTAGTGTTGATTTCATCATAGCCCACAGAATTGGAATTAGACAATAACAGTATTTCTCGTCTAACCTCGCTTTCCTCCATAGGTTTTAAAAACATCGAGTTAACGGATGCACTAATACGAGGTTTTATGTTTTCCTGACTGCTCGTATGTGATAAATTAATATAATTATTATTAAAGGCGGAGGCAATTTCAACAGGATTTGTTAGTGTTGTATTGTTAACTGTAATTTTCTCCATATTTCCTATGCCATTTGTATCGTGCATTTCATTTTTAATTACTGCCCACGTGGCCCTACATTTGTTTTCACTCTTGTTTATATATTTAATATTTGCGCATTTTTTTGAATTAATTATACATTTTTTTAGAATATTGGAATATGTCATATAATTAATTTTGTTATTTGCATTTTTATTTTTATAGTATTTATATCTTAGTACACGTTTTTTTGTTACACGACTTCTTTAAGCCTTTACTTATCCAATTTTTTTTATTTGAATTATTGTTATTTATTTTTACTTTTACTTTTGGGAAGCAAAGATTGTAGAATAAGCATAGCAGTTCATGAAAGTCACTAAATATATTTGCATCATTTGAGATGTATATGTGTGACCAAGATAAATTATTTAAACATTCCTTGAACTTACGAACATTGTCCAAACTGTAATCTCTTTTATATATATGATAAGATGAGCATTTTTGAATCTTTTCATTCATAGGAAAACTCAACATTTGGGCTGTGTCATGGTCAGAGAGATAGAGAGGCAAAACTGAAGCGGAAGCATTTGGAATATTACTTAGAATATGGTCTATGCAAGATGACTTGCGCGTAGGCACATCAATGTGAATTTTCAAGTTATAGTTGTAGGATATGTCTCGTAGGTGATTAGTAACGTTACCTTTTTTCAACGTATTTATATTCAGGTCACCGGTTATTACTAGGCGAAATTTGGACTTGTATTTATTAGTTAGGTAGTTCAAAAGATTATTTAATTTACATAAGAACTGAGTAGGATCTGAGTTTGGAGTTCTATAGACGCAAATAACAAGCAACTTATAACACTCAAGCTCTATGCCACAAGCTTCAAATGTGTTTTGGGTAGCATAATTTTGTATATAAGGTAAATCTTTGAAAGGAGTGCCTTTTTTTACTAAGATACAGGTTCCTCCTCTTTGTTTTTCTCTACAAAAACTTGAAGCTAACTGATAGTTACATATTTTGACATAGCTCTCATAGCCTTTCTTTACAAAAGTTTCCGACAAGCAAATTACGTTAGGCTCTTTTTGTGCTACTCGTAACTCCTGGATTGTTATTTCTAACAGTTCCCGTTTTGATAGAATACTAGCAATATTTTGGTGCAGAATATTGAACATATGGGCTTTAGGCACGAAAAAAATCGTCTTTATTTCTTAATACAGGGAAGTAAAAAGGTATTGTACCTCTGCTTACATTCCCGATAGATACGGCTGGGTTTACTGGTTGTTTATTTTTATTACAATATAGTTTATTAAAATAAAAAGGGATCGTTCCCTTTTTAGGCGTATTGTTACTAATGGCTACATTACTGCTTGGTTGATTACGCATTACAAAGGACCATGACCAATTTTGTATGGACCCCGTCCCCCCCCTCCAACAGCCATGTGATACATGCCAATATGTTTATAAGGATCCAGAAAAAGACTTACTGTCTTGTTCAATTGCAAAATCAATGGGATTTTTTTGTAATAACAAAAAACATTTTGGTTGGCTAACCTAACCTAACCTAACCTTACCCATCCTTACCTTTTTTTTTTTTTTTTTTTCTCGGGGTGGAAATCCTCATGGATGTCCTCCGTCCTGGGGTGGGCGAAGGGGTCTGTCAGACTCTTACTGACTAAAACCACCCCGGTGTTCCCTCGCACACTTGCGTCGGGGGGCTGCGGGAGCAAATTGCGACTTCCGCCGCCCCGGACTGGTGACGGCCCGCACTCTGCGGGCCCCGTCCCGTAGGGGGAGTGAGGTGTGCAAACTCCCCCCGTTACGTCTTAGAGTGGCGCGCGTGGAACACTACGCGCCGCCATCTCGGGTCCCGTGTGATGGGGGGCGACGGATGTCCCCGAATCCGTCGCCCCTGGACCCATTTAGGGGGGCTGGAAGAGGGCGTTATCCGCCCTCCGCCGACGCCCGGTGCGCCTGCTGCGGGCCGGGTGAGTGGACGAGATCTCCCTCTCCCTTTCCGCAGCCTCCTTCTGCGAGATGACTGTCTCGCAGAAGGAAACCACCGCGTCCCACGACTCGGCACTCCCGACCATCGAACGAACGACGGCCGGCAGTGACAAGTCGGCTCCAACTTCTGAAACGAGGGCACGGCGCGGCTCCTCCCACGCGGCACACTCTGCCAATGTATGCCGCGCCGTGTCCTCCCGACAATGGACGCAGTGGTGACACCGAGCGTCCGGCTCCCTGTTTATGCGACACAGGTACTTCCCGAAGCAGCCATGCCCCGAGAGCACCTGCGTCACCCGAAACGACAGGGAGCCGTGCCTCCTCCCGAGCCAGTCGTCGAGCACCGGCCGGACCGCCTCGATGGTGACGAGGCCGGCGGTGGGGCGTGAAAGCCTTTCCCGCCATTCCGCCACCAGGACCTCGCGAAGCTGAGACCGACGCAGCTCCATGTGTCGCTGCATCGGTCGCTCGCCCCGCGCTGTGGCTTCCTCGCGCCACCGATGAAGTGACGCGAGCACCTTCGCCTCCAGGTCCCAGGGCGGGGATCCGGCCAGTGCACAAGCCGCCTCGTAGGAGATCGTGCGATACCCCCTGATGACTCTGACGGCCATCGCTCTCTGCGGCTTACGCAATACAGCGATGCTACCGGCCGTCAGGTCCGCCGCCCAGATCGGGGCCCCGTAAAGGGCCATCGACCGCACGATCCCCACGTACAGCCGCCTACAAACGGCGCTCGGGCCCCCCAGATTGGGAAGCAGCGTTGACAGCGCCCCAGCAGCGCCCAGCAACTTGGGCGCCAATCGTCGGAAGTGGGGCCCGAAGTCCCACCGGCTGTCGAGCACCAATCCTAAGTACTTCATGGTAGACTCGACAGCGATCCGAGTCCCCCCGACCACGATATGTGAGCCGGGTCGCGGCGCCCGCCGGGGGCCATGAAATACCATGGCCTCCGACTTACTAAGGGCCACCTCCAGGCCTAGGCGACGTATGCGGCTCACTACCTGTGAGACCGCAGCCGTCGCGCGCAACGCTGCCTCCCTGTGCGATCTCCCCCGGGCAGTGACCAGCGTGTCATCCGCATAACACGTCAGGTCTACCCCCGGGCCGAGCTCGCCCCTCAGCACCCAGTCGTACCCGATGTTCCACAGGAGCGGGCCTACAACCGAGCCCTGCGGAACACCGCACGACATGCGGCGCTGGTTTCCACCATCACGCCCCATGTAGGTGACACACCTCTCCGACAGATAAGCCCCAATGATGTGGCGGAGGTAGGGAGGCACCCCATGATAGCGCAGTGCCTCCCGAATACAACTCCAGGGCAGGGTGTTGAAGGCGTTGGAGATGTCCAAGGACACTGCCAACATCACCCCGCCCCGGGACACCGCTTCCTCCGCCAGGACTCTAACCCGCGACACAGCGTGGATCGTGGAGCGCCCATGCCGAAACCCGAACTGACTGTCGTCCAGGTCCGGCCCCTCTCTGCACAAGTGGCCGACGAGGCGGGCTGCGATTATACGCTCAAACAACTTTCCCACCTCGTCAAGCAGTACTATGGGCTGGTACGCGGATGGTGAGTCCGCAGGGCGCCCCGCCTTCCTGAGCAGGACCAGACGACCAGACTTCCACAGAGTGGGAAACTGGCCCCGCTCAAGGCACGCCGTGTAGAGTCCTCTTAGTTGGGGCTCAAGCTCCTTCAGAGCGAGGGCCAACACGCAGCCGTGGATCCCGTCGGGCCCCGGAGCCACGTTCTTGGCCCGGAGCCGCATCACGGCTGCCCTCATCTCTGCCTGTGTCACCTCTGGGACGCTGATGGCGTTCTCCTCCTCTGTAGACTCTGCGGCTGTGGGCAAAACCATCGGCGGCGGAGTATGCTCCGCTGTTGCCGGGAAGAGGGCTGCGACCACCTCCTCCAGCAGCTCGGGTTGAAGACTCTCAGTAAGTGGGGGCGCCGCGGCTCGAAGTTTCCCTCGGACCGCGCGATAAGGGCGCCCCCACGGATCCCCATCTAGAGTCTCCAACATCTCCTCCCTGGCTCGCGTCCTCGACTCGCCGATGGCCAGCCACAGAGCCTCCTTAGCCGCGCGGTACACCTCATACAGCGCGGCTTCTTCGTCAGGATCCCGGCGACGTCTCCTCCGGTATCGGGTGTACGAGCGTCTAACCGCCACGCACGCGACGCGCAGCTGCGCGATCTCGGCGGTCCACCAGTACACCTGGCGCCTAGCGGACTGTGCGTGGACCCGGGGCATGGACGCGTCGCAAATTTGCGTCATCGCCCCGCGGAACCACAGCGCCTCCTGCTCGACGTCGACGGGTCCGTTCATTGCCGACTCCCGGACCCAGGCCTGGATAATAGCGGCCTCCTCGAGAAGCTCCCTGTCGATGCGCTTACGCGCCCAGCGCGGACCGTCCGTTCGCGGGGCCGGTGGACCGCGGCCGCCGGTGGTCTGGGCGGAGACGTCGAAGCGGATGTATCGGTGATCCGACAACGTCTCCACCTCCACGGCGACACGCCAGTCGCGGACACGGCTCGCGACAGCGGGGCTGGCGAACGAGACGTCCACTATAGACCCGCCCCGCTGCCGCACGCACGTGTGAACCGAGCCCCGGTTTAGAACGGTCAAGCCAGTCGTGACCGCCCACTCCTCCAGCACCTCGCCCCTAGCATCGGTCACAGGGGATCCCCACGCCACAGACTTGGCGTTGAGATCCCCCAGCAACAGCACCGGGCGAGGGTGTAGTCGGCCCACGACGGCGCCCAACTCGACAAGGAACCTCTCGAAGTCGGCGAGACTCTTGTTGGGCGAAAAGTACGCCCCAACCGTGCCAATGCCGTCCGCGAGGGCGGCTACCCAGCCATGACCTCGGGACGGGTTGACAAGAGCCCCGCCAATGATGGCCACCAAACCATCCAAGTCTCCCACCCAGTTATCCCTGGGGGGGACAAAATACGGTTCGGCGACCACAGCCACGTGGATCGACCACTCTGCCATACTCTGGAGCAAGAGATCCTGAGCTCTAGCAGAGTGGTTGATATTCGCCTGGAGGAAATGGAATTGTGCCATCACTGGCATTCCATTACCTCGGCATCACCTCCTTCCCTGGGTCGGGAGTCGACCGGCTGGGTGCTAGTCTGTAAGGGGGGTGCAGTTCCCCCGACAGCCTTAGTCCATCTTTGGCTGCGCTTTTTGGGTGCGCCACAAGCTTTCCCACCTATTTTGTGCCCAGCGGACTTCCCTGCAGCTGCACAAAGACTGCAATTTGGTTCCGCCGAGCACTGGGCCGCCTTATGGCCAGGCTGACTGCAGCGATAGCAGAGCCCACTGCGGTCTATATCAGCAGTGCATTGTGCTTTGACATGCCCTTTTTCCATGCAACGGTAGCACTGCATGACCCTAGGTGGCAGGAGCTTTGCGCCCGCTGACACCCATCCTACCAGTAGGCGTCTCCCATCGGTGACCCGTTTCGCTGCCGCTACTGGGCAACGCACCCAAATCGTACCCAGCCCGTCAGCGCCAAAGCTGATATCACCCGCCTTTACATTTTCAGGCGGGCACCCGCCGCTTTGGGCTATGGCTGCCACTACCTCCTCTGAAGTAACCGAATCGTCCAGCCCACTAACGCGCAATTCAGCCGTTTTAATGGGCCTTGCCACCCGGGCTACCTCCGGATCGAGCACCTCCCGCAGCTTGGCGGCAAGAGCGTCTGCCCTTTCGTCACTACCGATGCCCGAAAGTTCATACATTTTGGCACCCGTGGCTGCCGTTTTAAATCGGAAAACCTAACATAACCTAACCTAACCTAACCTAACAGTGATAAACTGATCTTGAATTTTGAAGGTCACATGGCACTCCTGAATGATGAACAGCATTTGTGTATTCTTGTGATTGGGTAATTGTACAAAAGATTAAAAGAAAAAAGTGGGTTAGGTTAGGCTAACCTAACCTCGCGCTCTACCAGCCCCCGTAAACAGGTCTATAGGGACAGCGGACTCGGGGAGGTCCACCGCCTCCCTTCCAGAAGGACCCGTAGTGGCGGCACGTAGTGTTCCAAGCGCGCCCCTTTTTGACGTCGCAGCAGGAGTGAGGTGCGAGACTCACGGGCATGTGGTGGCCCGCATTGTGGGTCGGACCCTGTCCCCCCCCTCCAACAGCCATGTGATACATGCCAATATGTTTATAAGGATCCAGAAAAAAACTTACTGTCTTGTTCAATTGCAAAATCAATGGGATTTTTTGTAATAACAAAAAACATTTTGGTTGGCTAACCTAACCTTTTTTTTTTTTTTTTTTCTCGGGGTGGAAATCCTCATGGATGTCCTCCGCCCTGGGGTGGGCGAAGGGGTCTGTCAGACTCTTACTGACTAAAACCACCCCGGTGTTCCCTCGCACACTTGCGTCGGGGGGCTGCGGGAGCAAATTGCGACTTCCGCTGCCCCGGACTGGTGACGGCCCGCACTCTGCGGGCCCCGTCCCGTAGGGGGAGTGAGGTGTGCAAACTCCCCCCGTTACGTCTTAGAGTGGCGCGCCGCCATCTCGGGTCCTGTGTGATGGGGGGCGACGGATGTCCCCGAATCCGTCGCCCCTGGACCCATTTAGGGGGGCTGGAAGAGGGCGTTATCCGCCCTCCGCCGACGCCCGGTGCGCCTGCTGCGGGCCGGGTGAGTGGACGAGATCTCCCTCTCCCTTTCCGCAGCCTCCTTCTGCGAGATGACTGTCTCGCAGAAGGAAACCACCGCGTCCCACGACTCGGCACTCCCGACCATCGAACGAACGACGGCCGGCAGTGACAAGTCGGCTCCAACTTCTGGAACGAGGGCACGGCGCACACTCTGCCAATGTATGCCGCGCCGTGTCCTCCCGACAATGGACGCAGTGAACATAACCTAACCTAACCTAACCTAACAGTGATAAACTGATCTTGAATTTTGAAGGTCACATGGCACTCCTGAATAATGAACAGCATTTGTGTATTCTTGTGATTGGGTAATTGTACAAAAGATTAAAAGAAAAAAGTGAGTTAGGTTAGGCTAACCTAACCTAACCTAAGAATTGACGAGAATATCCGTCAGGCCATAGAGTGAAACAGCTCACAGACGATACTAGCCATTATTTAGCAGTAAAAATAGTGATTAAAAATCAAAGATATGGTTTACAACATGTTATTTTGTGCCAAAAATAATAACATTAAAACATGATTTTTCTGGGATATCCCATATTTTTGACAGATGTCGTCATAGTAAAAATTGATCACCTTACCAAGATGGTTGGACTGAGATACATTTTAAATCTGTTGGTCGGTGTAAGGTTTGGGGGGACGTTTTGACAATTGATGTTCCACAGAAGTGGGCCCAGGACCGAGCACTGTGGAATACCGCACGACATAATATATCGTGCCAACACCCGCCGTCACGTCCCCTGTAGGTGACACGCCTTTTCGCCAAAACCTAACCTAACCTAAGCTAACCTAACCTAGGTTAGGTTAGGTTAGTGACAGTACAGTACAGTGATCAACTTACTGATCTTGGATTTTCAAGGTAGCTACATGGAACTACTCAAAGATGAACAGCATCACCGTATCCTTGTGATTGCGTAATTGTACAAAATATTAAAGAAAACAGCAGGTTAGGTTAGGCTAACCTAACCTAACCTAACAATTGACGAGAACATCCGTCAGGCCATAGAGTGAAACAGCTCACAGACGATACTAGCCATTATTTAGCAGTAAAAATAGTGTTTAAAAATCAAAGATATGGTTTACAACATGTTATTTTGTGCCAAAAATAATAACATTAAAACATGATTTTTCTGGGATATCCCATATTTTTGACAGATGTCGTCATAGTAAAAATTGATCACCTTACCAAGATGGTTGGACTGAGATACATTTTAAATCTGTTGGTCGGTGTAAGGTTTGGGGGGACGTTTTAACGCATCGTCCTTTCCTAATATTCCTTGGACACAAGTAGTTTTCATTGTAGTCGTTACAATCTATCACATAATTTATAGACTTACAAGCCTCTGATAATGTAAAATGTCCACAATCAAGATAATGACATTTTTTAAACATCTTACATAAGTTTTTTATACCATCATTCAATTTTGAGACATTTAAGAAGTGACTATTACTAACATTTAATACAATAATCCTATTATTATAAAATGTATCCAATAAACTTTCTAATGGTGATAGAACTTGCCTTAAATGACAATCATTTTCCCCTACACATACCACTAGTTTGTCATTAGGATGTAATGTTGTTTTTAAGCAGTTCTGAATTATATCATGACATTTCGCATTTGGCTTCGTTTCCGCAAAGATTCCGTATTTTTGGTACTTAGTGTTAGTTCTTGAATGCAGTAAGGCTGAAGCCAAGCCGACACATTGTTGTGTACCGCATATAAATATTCTTCTTTCGGGTCTGTGTTTGGGTTTTCGTTCTGGGATGGAGTAGGTGCAGGTATTGACTGCAGGAGTCATTGTCAGGTTCGATGCCACGCTTTTATTTTGTAAGCATTGCGACAGTGTCTCTATTTGTTTTTTTAAAGATGAAATTTCAAGGTTAGCGCTATTCAACTGCTGCTGTAGGTCTTCAATTATTTTTCCCAGGGATATTGTTTTATCTTCGTAAATACTGCCAACGTTTGAAGAATATAATATAGGTGAAGAAGGGGTGGATGCCGTACAGTGTGCTAAAGAATGCCTCTTCTTTTTAATATTACTACGAGAAATAGTATCTGGTAATGAAATGGATTGACATAATGATTTTAACATGTTAATTTCAGCAGTTAACTTATTTACTTGTCTTTGAAGATTGCTGTTTTCCAGTAATGTTTTATCAAGCTCGAATTCCGTGGTTTCGAGTTTAACGGTTAATTGGGATATAGTATCTTTCATTTCTGACATAGATACTAAGTCTGAAATTAGTTCTGATGATGTTCCATCCAAACTTTTTGACATTTTTGTTGGTGTGCAATTCGATTCATAGGATGTATTGTAGTCAGTGAGTATATGCGAATCCAAGATCTGTGACGCTGCTACCTATCCTTCTGTACCGAGGTACTCTAACCGAGTTTTAACGATCTTAAACCGATAATCGGTTTCTTTCAGTTTGGTTTAGTAGTTTTTATTTTATAAGCATTATTGTTATTTGGACGATGTCATTTTGACGATACTTTGTATATTAGTATGTCGATAACTTTAACATTTCTAATCCGATTTGCGTAATTATTTTTTTGTTCGTTAGGGTACATTTCAAATTGGTACCCTGGTCATCTAGTCAGCATATGATGATGGGATCCCAAGGAAATCGAGAAGAACACTCAATTTATAAGCATATAACTGTTACGTTTCAGACAATATCATACAGTTTGTTCAATTATTTGCGTTTGATGATGATTTCCTATGGATGAGCTGATGATGGAAGGTACAACTCCTCAAAGGTTAGGAGTTCAGAGAAAATTCTTTTTGGAGTCGATTTGGTGATGGAGCCGAAAGACAGTTGAGGGAACTCCTCAACGTTTTACAGTAGCTACCTTGTGTTCGGACTTAATTCATTTCAAGGATGATAAGATAATAACTTCCTGTCACTGTTAATTGTGTCGCTGGTAGTGTTATTCAAACTTGTGTGGTAGGTAGGTACCAAAACTAAAAAGTGAAAAATAAAAACTTTTAACAAAAAAAAACAACCAACTTCCAAAAAAAAACACTACAAAGTGAAAAATAACTTTAATTTCGGAAGTCGGTGGCAAATAAACGAAAATTCAAAACCAAAGACACCGACTTCCGAAATTAAAGTTATTTTTTACTTTGTAGTGTTTTTTTTGGAAGTCGGTTGTTTTTTTTTGTTAAAAGTTTTTATGTATTATGTCATGGATTTCCGCAAAGTCACGCCTGAGTCGATTAACTATTTTAAGTAATGGAAAAATATTAAACTTAATAACCACTTTGAACAGAACGCCTGTTGTTCCCGATAGGGTCAGGAAGGGTTAAGGTTGGGGGTTAAATATAAAACCCATATTTCCACAGTTATATTTACGTATAATATCATGTCCTTACTAGCGGTGACCAAATTGCGTACATGTTGTTATGATACCTATACATCATTATTATGTTTATCAATATTTTAATTAAAATTAATACATTTATTGCATTTTGTAAGTCAGTATAGTCACCAAAAACAATGATTTTCCTTATGGAGGTTAAATGACTATAAGGAAAACCATTATGACTAACCACAATGATTTGAGTTAATTAGAACATGTCAAAAACAATAACAAGATATATTTAGCTTCGCGTGTTGATTACGACAAAGGATCGACCACCCTGATTCATTTTCACTGAAAGCAAAGTTATGAAACCTATCCTTCCGTACCGAGGTACTCTAACCGAGTTTTAACGATCTTAAACCGATAATCGGTTTCTTTGATCGATTTTTTTTTGAGATCTTCCCCCGACATACGACATGAACCACCTCTGTATAAATTACCCCTGATACCCACCGATATAGGCTTACGTATTATGATCAACAAATACTGTCACTGCGTAGAACTAGATTGGACGTGGTGGACCGACCTCTTATGAAACCGTGTTTATTGCAATGTTATATGGTTATTGATTGAATTTCCTCCTAATATAAATAATGACCGCACAGATAATGCTAAGCATTAATTAGTTATGACTGCATCTGTCCTTATTTGTGAACATGAAATAATTTTGTAATATTTTTCATAAAATGAGGAGGCCAGTTTAGATCAACAAGTCATAAAACCGTCGCTCCACAGCAGTCCACGGCCAAGCTACCCATGTGTGGATGTACGATTGTTTTATATGACAGGAAACCGAAAATTTATTAACTTGTACCAAACTTTTAGGTAAAAGCCGTAAAGAAAAAAATATGCTGTTCAGTACATTTGTGTTCACATAAATCGACAAACTGTAAAAGCTGAATTCAGAGCGAAGCAAATGATTCTATTGCAGAATCACGAGCGTAGCGAGGGATTCTGAAGTAGAATCCTGAGCGTAGCGAGGAATTCAACATACACCGCCCGAGAACAAAATATTTTGTCCCCGAGTTATACACACTATTTTTGCCTATGAGAAAAATTAAAAGCTATTAACTCGATTTTTTTTTTACATTAAACCTTCACGCGAGCGCCTCCAACCTAACTACGCAAATCAGTACGCTATCAAAAGCACGGAGTGGACCAATCAGTTGAGAGGAACCTCAAAATCCCTAGAGAGCAAAGTTGAATTTTGCTCCCGCTATCCTCTATATCCCAAACTGTTTATTGCTGTGCTAGAAAACATATTCCAAAACATAGACTGGAAAACGAGAGGTATAAAGATAAACAACTGTTATTTAAATCATCTCAGATTCGCTGACGACATAGTTATATTATCCGAAAAACCCGAAGAACTACAAGAAATGTTATGCGCACTTGGTCGAGCAAGCTCGAAGGTAGGATTAAAAATGAATGCTACTAAAACCAAGATAATGACAAACAGTTTAAAATTACCTATCAACGTAAAAGAAAACATAATAGAATATGTTGACACGTACACCTACCTGGGCAAACAGATATCATTTAGCAAATCAAATAACGAAGATGAAGTTGAAAGACGAACAAATATAACCTGGAAAAAATTTTGGTCACTCAAGGAAATTTTAAAAGGAGATTACTCGGTAAACTTGAAAAAAGTCGTACTTGATACTTGTATACTGCCCTGTTTGTTGTATGGCTGTCAGACATGGGTATTCACGACAAAAGATCAGATCAACACAAAGAGCGATGGAGAGAAGCATATTAAATATAAGGAAAATACACAGAGTTAATAGTAAGGATATAAGACAAAAAACCAAGGTAACTGATGCACTCACGCAAGCCCTAAAACTGAAATGGCAATGGGCCGGTCATATTACACGCTATAAAGACAACAGGTGGACATTGAGAACTACGCGATGGAAGGGACCATCAGGAAATAGAAGAGTAGGCAGGCCGAAAAGAAGGTGGGCTGATGACATAATAGAAACAGCAGGGAAAGACTGGCAGACTACTGGCAAACACAGAGATACATGGAAGAAGTTGGAGGAGGCCTTCACCCGAGGAGGGGTCCATATCCGACAAAATAACTAATCTGTACTAACATCTAGAAAATAAGTAAAACTACTAACAATTAACTACTAACAAAATTTGCGATGTAACTCACGGATATGGAAATAAAAGGCTTTTTAATTTTTTTAATTTTATTTATTTTATCCTCTATAGGCAATTGTCGTTTTTCGAATAGGTGTGATGTAAATAACTATTGTCCCCGAGTACACACTATTTTTCATCACTACCTATGAGAAAAATAAAAAGCTACGAGTACCTACCTACCTACTCGATTTTTTTTACATTAAATCTTCACGCGAGCGCGGCCAAACAAACTAACTAACTACACAAATCTATCAGAAGCACGGGAAGAGACAAACCTCAAACTCCTATGGGAGCAAAATTGAATTTTGCTCCCGCTATCCTCTATAGGTAATTGTCGTTTTTCGAATAGGTGTGATGAAAAAATAGATTCGAGTATGAGAGTGAGGGAAATGAGAGTGCATCTGCAACAGCATACACTTGTTCACTTTAAAATCTCCCGCGTCGATGGCTAGTATCCGTTGATATTGGCCACCATTGCCGAAATTCGGTCTGGAGCAGCACTAGAAGTAGGTACTGGGGTTGGCTTCCTGTCTAAGAGGATGCAGCTCAATAGCAGTATTTCAGATGGAGCGACTGCCTATCTGACCTCCATGACCCATTATTTGGGTAACACGGTAAGACTGGTTGTCAGACTTTCGAACTTCAGCCGTGTTTTTCGAGACGCGCCGTGTCTCAGAAAGCACGTTAAGCCGTATTAATGTAATCACCCATCCACACATCGACCTCGACAAACGTTACGATCGACCCGTACGGCTGTTATTACTTAGCCCCGAGCCTCAATCTGTATTGTAACCATGCCTTTCTTTTCATCGCCACCGCTTAGCATAGCATTCACTGTGGTCAGCTATATTAGGAGGAAATTATAACACATAATAATAGGAAAACTGACGACGAACCAATTTTATTATTTCTGTATATCTTGTACTGACAGATGCACGCGTTATTAACAATTAGAAATAAAGTGTTATTCATAGTGTTTAAACATAATCATTGAAATAATAATTAAGTTTAGTAAACGACCTTAATTTTTTATTATTATTGAAATTAAATAGAACTGTCATTTAATCTTAAATATGAATACGTTCATTTGTTTCGTTTTAATTGTAACTGTTAGTGTAGCAGAGGACGGTGACGTGGTCGTTTATAGGCCACCATATCGTAAGTATTTCATATTCAATATTATCTACCTCTTTTGGCGTAAGCCTTATTTAACGATATCTACACCAAATTAGGAATATGACTAAATCGCCAGCGTGTTATATTGATGGAAGGAGCTACTGCATGCTGCCCATCATCATCCCTATAGGGATGATGCCTAGGTCAAACAAGAGAAATTACATTCAGTCCGTCAGTCAGATAATAAAAAAATATTAGACACGTATTTTTTGCTTCATCATATTAATAATGAATTACTAAGATAAAACGCATTAAAGTTGGGGACTGGGGGCGCTACGTCACAAGTAAGTATAAAATCTACTTACTCGTGACGTCATGTCATGGCACATTTTCACTCAATGTATCGCCGTAATCTTTTGATAAAGTAAAAAAAGAAAAATAAGTGTCCACAATTTTTTTAATAATCTACAAGACAGACAAAAAATATGTTTTTAGTCATCATCCCTATTATTCATCGTTTTTTTTTAAGTGGGTAGTTACGGTAGCAACACGGGCTATTTATTTTTTCCATTGTAACAGCTCAACACTGCAGTAGTAGGAAGGGTAATCAAAATTAACGGTATTATGTACAACTGGTAGTAAGATTGGACTATGGCAACAAAGGACACCAACCACTCTGGTTTTGTGATTGTCTTATCTATAAATGTATCCGATTTAAGTGAAGCAACATTTTTACGGAAAATAGGCGTGGCCTGCAATGTTAAGTTGCGTGAGTAAATTTTAGTGACTTAGGTTCCTAATATGGAACAAGCACTAAATGATTACAAAAGTCCGTCTATAAAGATTCCAAAAACTCGATATTTTGCAATTGTTCAAGCATTATCGCAAATAGTAGAATTTTTCGATTATCCTACTACTAAACTACTAAATATTAATATTTATACATATATTGCACGACTCTTAATGCGAAGCATTAGAGTGTGCTCTACGATCGAAAAAATTTTTTTGCCCCATTTCTGTAACTGTTTTTATTGTTACACTCCTGCTAGTACACAGAACCTACTTAATTTATATACCATTGTATAGATGATTAAATGGAGATTAATACCGTACTTTTTAACAATTGATTTTATGCAGCAGAAACGGAAAAAGCATCAAAATAGTTGAAAAAAAATTCCTGTCCGTCAATTTATGAACCCTGAAAACATTGTAGCTTGCGATAAAATCAATTAATCGAGTCAATTTTTTTTTTGTACATTCGTTTCAGCCGTAGAAGGAACCCTATTGAAAATGGCTCTTTTATTCAAAGTAGTTTAATTATAATTAATAAAATACTAATTAAAATATAATATCTTTATCTAAATATTTCCAACCATTGTCCGTAAGTTGCCTAGCAACCGCCAAGTAAATATCTTTGTCAGTCTTTGACATTACGACTTCATGAAAAGTGATAAATAGTTCATTTTTGATAAAAACTATATGTTTTGAATTTCTTTTTCGTTTATGAATGAGTGTTATGTATGAGGCGTGCACTTTTGGATTTTCCAAACTATATTTTATATATTTCCGATCACCTAAGTAACTGGTACAATGAGGTTAACATTCAAACAGGAAAATAGAGGCATTTGACGAATAATACAATTAGTAGGTATATTTCTGTTGGCAATGAGGTTATACAATACTAGAGGCGCAGTGGACGGCACATAAGCGTCACCACCACTTAGGTGTCCGCGGGCATATCTGAATTCAGTTGTCAGCTTGACGTCAAGTGAGCAATTGCTTAGCGATAAAAAATAAAAAATGGTGGAATTTGCGGTTAAAATTAGTATGTCATGGTCTGAAAGGATTAATAAAGCAAGCACATTTCACAATCAAGTTTGCTAAATTTTCTTCAGATTATCCAAAAAAACATTACAAAACGAAATCAATTTAGCAAACATTGTTTTTGCGATCAATGTTACCAGGAAAAACGATGTTGATTTTGCCAGACTGTTGGGAGTTTAGTGAATGACGACATGTAAAAATATTTCGTACTCTTTTAACTTTTATCATTTATTTAGTAGGGATAGATGTAGTAGTGTGTATAAAACTGCACATAACTAGGTATTAAAACGCTCGTGTTTTAATACCCCTCCAACAGTTTCATAAACTACTACTAACTATTTTTTAATTGATGTTATTGTTCTAAGAAATTTGAACTGGAGGAGGAGCTCGTGGCTAAGTAATAACAGCCGCACGGGTCGATCCATCAGGTTAAGGTACGCTTGCCGGGATTGGTCTGTGGATGGGTGACCATCTTTAAATACCGAGACTAATCCGTGCCTCGAAAGCACGTTAAGCTGTTGGTCCCAGCTGTCATTCGTGGATCTTGTGACAGTCGTTACCTACGGGTCGTCAGAAGCTCGAAAGTCTGACAACCAGTTTTACAGGTATAGGTCTGATAAGCAGTTGCTCCATGTAAAATACTGGTATTCAGCTGCATCCGGTTAGACTGGAAGCCGATCCCAACATAGTTGGGAAAAGGCTAGACAGATTAATTTCGATTATTCTAAAAAAAGTGAATGTCGCTGGTTAGTGCGTTACATCACTTAAATTAATTTAATCGATTGTCATGAATATAGAAATTATATATTCCATTATGAACAATATTATTTGTCACAAATCTTAAAACTTTTGAAACATTTTTTTTTTGCCTATGTTTCGTAAGTATACCGTAATCCTTGTAAATTTTTCAAAATCTTTTATCTACACCCATGCTATAAATCCTCTATAAAAGTTCCTGAAACAGTTAGCTTATTGCCAAAATTAAAACAGCCAGTGTCATAGTAACCCTAATGACATCCAAACGAGTGTTATAATGTTGTACTAAATTTCATAATGCAACTCGTTTTTTACTCATCGAACAGCCACATTCTCGTGGTATGTTTATGAATTTCAAAAAAAGAACATTGTCATGCACGCGCGTTTCACAATTAGAAAAGGTTGGGTAGGTTCTTCGAATTCACGTCGTATCCCGCCTTTTTTGTTAGATATTAGTATTGAAAAAATTTATTACTTTGTTGTTTATAGAGGATTCATATCATGGGTGTAGATAAAGTCTTGAATGCAACTGCAATTAGGTATTAAAACACTCATGTGATACTATTTTTTACAAACCCACATTCGTGTTTTAATACCCCTTATTATACAACAGTTGCATAAGTAACTATTATCTATTGAAAGTTCCATAACACAACCTTTCATAGTACCTACCTAATTTATTCAATAAAACCTTCATTCATTCTGGGCAAATTATGTTGATAATTGGCAACTCTGGTCGTTTTTTCGATAGCAATGTCTTGTCTCATTCCAACGTCATTAGTTTGACGGTAGAAGAAATGAGACAAACATAGATTATTTTGACAGATTGACATTTTATGTATCCGTTTCAAAGCTACGTCTTTAAACTCGTAAGTGGTGACGTTTTTCAGAAATTGTTTGTAGGACGCTGCTTCTCTAGTATTGTATAACCTCATTGTCTGTTGGTATGTGTCGATATACAATGTGTTTGGTCTCGGTCTGTACAAACTTTAAGGGAAGGTAGTTTGCTCTATTTTATCAATAACATTATTCCACATGGGGGGTTGGAACCCAACCCCCCCTGAATGGCAGCCATTTTTGTATTTTGATCGCATTTTATGAAGCGTGCATACTAAAAGTAATTTAATGTCCAATTATCGTTAAAAAAAAACTTTTAATAAGTCAAAAGTGTTAACAATGGGTTAAATAACTCAAATACTGACAATAAATGCTGCATCATATTGAAATAAATATGAAAATATCACGTTAAAATTAACATTATTTTTTTAGTTTATCAAGGTTATTACAAAATTCACCCCCAAGAACTATCTTTTTTTATCTACTCGTCTAACAGATGTTTAGTTTACCTAAATAATGACACCAAAAACTTGATTCTATGACGATTGGTTTAAGAGATATTGGTGTTGCAACATAGGCTTGCGTAGGTAGAGAGTTCAAAACGATTTGGTTTTTCTGTAGACATTTACATTGATGATCAATGATAAACAAAGAATAAGCATTAACTATTATTAAATATTAACAAAAGTAGAAAATTTGCCCCCCTCCCTCCACCATTTTGAAGGCACGCAGTAGCTCGGATCAGCCATAATTTTTGCTGAAGCAACGCGAAAACGCCCAGCAGCTCTTATCTGGTGTTGACCTGGCTCAAAATAAACGTTTTGCTTCATCCATCCGCAAAGATAGTCCAGTGGCGTTAAGTTTGGTGAACGCGGTGGCTCTTTGGGGTGGGGGTGGTCTTTGGGGATGGATGAAGCAAAAAGTTCATGTTGAGCCAGTCAACACCAGAGAAGAGCTGCTCGGCGTATTCGCGTTGCTGCAGCAAATTATGGCTGATCCGAGCTACTGCGTGCCTTCATAATGTTGGGGGGGGGGGCAGATTTATTACTTTTGTAAATATTAAATAATAGTTGATGTAAAATACTGGTATTTAGCTGCATCTGGTTAGACTGGAAGCCGACCCCAACATAGTTGGGAAAAGGCTTGGCAGATAGATAGTACTTGTTCTTTGTTTATCATTGATCATCACTGTAAATGTCTACAGAAAAACCAAATCGTTATGAACTCTCTACCTACGCAAGCCTATGTTCCAACACCAATGTATCTCTTAAACCAATTGTCATAGAATCGAGTTTTTGGTATCATTATTTAGGTAAACTAAACATCTGTTAGAAGAGTAGATAAAAAAAGATAGATCCCGGGGTGAATTTTGTAATAACCTTGATAAACTAAAAAAACAATGTTAATTTTAACGTGATATTGATATTTTAGCATTTTTCAATATGATGCAGCATTTATTGTCAATATTTGAGTTATTTAACCCATTTTTAACACTTTTTACTTATTAAAAGTTTTTATTTACGATAATTTGGACATTAAATTCCAAAGTTAAAGTACTTTTAGTATGCACGCTTCATAAAATGCGGTCAAAATACAAAAATAGCTGCCATTCAGGGGGGGTTGGGTTCCGAACCCAATGTCGAATAATTTTATTGATACTCGTAAAATAGAGCAAACTACCTTGCCTTAAAGTTTGTACAGTCCGAGACCAAACATTGTATAAATAGAATAAGGTCAATGTCTAAAACTTGCCAAGAATTTTGTTAAAAGCCGGAGGCTATATTTAACAGATTGAGACTTTGAGACCGAGATGAAGAATCCTATCTTAAAAATTCAAGTATTGTTCCTCAACCTCAACCTAAACTGGTTTGACGCACACTTTTTAACTAATATATGTCACTACAAGGCTTTCGAGAATCCTGTGTTAGACCAATAACTTTTACTTGTACTAAACTAGTAATAATACGTCATTTTTATATTTCTTCGTTTAAACGTTCAACATTTAAGCGTTCATAGCACATGATCACTCAGCACAGTTTTACACTTTTGATATTATGAACGTCTGTACGATTTGACGGTTGGAACACGAATGCAATTATCTATGCACGAATGCACGAATGCCGTCCGCAACTTCAATCTTATAATTCTGACGTTAGTCAATTGAGATACTTTAATCGTAGCAAAATAATGCTACGTACATCTGTTTGCTACTGAGGTCAAACTAATTACCATTTAATATCAATAAACAGAATTGTAATAGAATAAAATAGAGTAAATTAATAAGATTGTTTACACCTGTTTTTAATGTCAAATGTTACATCTATTTCCTGTAACTACACTAGTGTTCTTTCACCTTGCGCTAGACGCATGCGGTAGTTACTCAAACGCGGCATGCGTTTGAGTAGTCAAGTTCGCTAGTTATTAGCGCATGCATCAAACTCTGTTACGCATGCGATAACTTGCATCCTAAAAACTTAATGACGCTAGCTTGCACTAAAGCCCGCTCTGCACTCGCGGCGCGAACGCCTGCGAAAGCCGTGAAGCACGAGTGTAGATGGTTTCGCGCCTTCGCGTTCGCACTTCGCGCCGTTCCCCGATCGGTGTCGCTTTTTTGTCCCGCGACAAAAGGTTCGCGCTTGGTTCACAGCGTGCGAACGCGAACGCATCTACACTCGCAGCTTTTCGTAGTGGCGCACGAGTCACAGTCATCGGTCTTGCGTGATTTTTTAATAAGCATACATTTTTTATAAGGATATTCGTCATCCACAATCTTCTCTTTCTCCATCTCTTTTTTATTTGTTTGTTCGCGAGATCGCGAACGAAACTGCGAAACTTTCCGAGTGTAGAAGAACACGTGTTTATTTCGCATAAAAACGTGTTCTTCTACACTCGAAAGTTTCACAGGCGGATCACGTCGCGAATTCACAGCAAGATTCGCACGCGAGTTTATATGCCACTACGCATGCATTACTTCGACACCCCACTTGAGTGAAGCATGCTACAAGATACGCAAGCTGACCCACATGGTGAAAACACACTAGTGTAGTTACAGCTATTTTGTATAATTAACTTAATATTATTATATGCATTTATTTTTTTAGCTATTACACCTGCACAAGAACTTAAGGCGTGGTCTCCATTCAAATTTGGGTACCACTCTGGTGATATTTTAAATATGGAAATATTTTTAATCAACTTAGCACAGAATGTGTCCGCAGAAATGAAGTTATTGTATCCATCAGGTAAGTTTATGGCTTCTGACAAAGTATAGATAACACCGTGTCGAATATCTGTGACCGTGTCCCGTGGATTTGTAAAGACGACTTAAGGCTCCTGCGGGCAACCGCAACTCGATGATGCGACACGATTATAGTAGAACAATTTTCGTAGAAATTATTCTTCTAGAGTCGTATCGCGCTGTCGCGTCACGCCGTTCTGCGGAGAGTTTATACAAACAATATATAACATATCTATATCTACCTACTAAAGTACCTTAGGTAGGATCAGGTTTTTAACTTTCTGATTATTATTGAGATTATACTAGTCCTAGTTTCTTTCATGTTCCAGGTGGCATTAATAATGATAGAATTATACTGAAGAGAGTAAGCAAATTTGGATATTATTTTCTGATCAATCATCAGTTAAAGTATGGCCGATTTACCATTGAGTTGGAATTATCTAAAACAACAAACACTGGATCAAGCGTCTGTTCCAGAAAAGTAATAGTAGAAGGGAAACTTGTGACACAAAGACCGGACGATATAAATGACACAGCATGTAGGTGGAGCAATATACTATATTTGTAGCCGACGTACGCACGGACGTAATAAAATCGCGGCGATTATTTTTCGCGTATTGGATTTTCGACGCTCTGCTAAGCGCCGAGAGTTGATTATCCAACAGTGTATTTTTTTGACGCGCTGGGATCCGCGCTGAATGCGCTCCGTTGGGTATTGAATTTCTGGCGAAAAAAAATCGCCGCGATTTTATTACGTCCGTGCGTACGACGGGTTAGTGATGCCCTCGGGACACATCAGACTGCCTCACTGGATTAGTGGTCGCAAAGCATGCTGAGCATCTTGGGTTCGATCCCCATCGCGGGCATCTTGGTTCGGGTCAAGAGTTACCGCCTGGCCACGGGACGGGCGGCGCGACCGGCGCGCGTCGGTGCATTTTGCGGGGCGGCAATCGACGCGACAATTTTGCAGGCCACGGGCAGTGGCGTTCACCGCCGCGAATAGTATAGACCGAGAGCGAAATGTCTTTTAAAGTTATCTCGATATTGCTTGGAGAGGAGTAGTAGTTTTGGTTCATGGTATAATATTTAGAATACAGACTACTTATATTCCAGATTTTTTTTTCGATTGTACCCGAATGAGTGGTGAAACTATTGTTATATTGTTATGAATATTCAACCACAACTGGAAAGAAAGGTCAATGCAGATAGCCTAGTAATTTCGGCAAAAAAAAAACAGTATTCATTATTTCGCGGCGAATGCAACTAAGTTTGGTTTCTGCACTATTCGCCGCATCTGCAGCTCGACACCGTGGCATGCGCCGTACTGATTCATACATTTGTTACCGTCGCCGCGTCGCCCGCCGCGCCGCCAGACGCTCGTGCAATTCGCTCGGCGAATTTCGCCGGTCGCCCCGCCCCGTCGCCGCTACGCGTGGCATGACTAGTACATTTCTATACATTTGATTTAGTCGCAAGACGCTTCGCCGTTCGTACCGCGCGAATATTCGCTGTAGCGAATGTCCCGTGGCCAGGCGGTTTAGTAATAGAATAGAATAGAATAGAAAGATGTTTATTTCCCTGGTTCGTATGTTACATTATGTCCACAGGTCGGTGGTGTATTCGGCCTGTGGGTGTGTCAGCTACTTACAGTCTACCTATGTTTGTCTGAAAGAGATCTATATAAGTGTCGTGTAGTGTGTGCTGTGAGCTTGTTAGTATGTACAGAGTAAATTTATATAAATTTAAATTGTTGTTTTGTATTGCCCTATCCTATTTACAGCTAATTACAATTTATGGGGACGTGGAGCGGTCGTTCGCTTGCTGAGCAGCCGATTCCGGTCTTTTTTTGGTACATATTCGTTGTCACCTAGTCTAGTATTAGTTAGGAGGGGGTTGTGCTGTCCGTAGCCGAGGTAGGCGTCGCCTGGGGTCTCTAGATCCTCGATGTGCATTTCGTGGAGTCGGCGCAGCATGTCTCGTTTAAGTCTTGTGCACGGAGGTGCCATGGATCCCAGTCGAGCATATCCCAGAGAAGTGAGGTTTCTAGGCGTCTTGGGAATTGTCCGCTGGTCTTGAGAGCCATTCGATATTGGCGTTCAATTTTCAGTAAATTACTCTTACTGTAACGTGAGAGCAGTTGTACCACGCCATAATCCAATATAGGAAGTAGGCAGGCCTGAATGACAGCTAGTTTCACAGTCATATCCGTTTTAGCGTGCCAGCCTATGATAGGGGCTAGCGCCCCGCGTGCTCGTCGCGCTTTCTGCACGACGTAATCCGTCTGTTTGCCCATGGTCATGGTCTTGTCTAAATGTACGCCCAGATATTGTATGCTATTTTTATATTCGCTTACCTCGTCTTTGATGCGAATGGTTCTGCGGTAGTTTCTCTTGTGAGTGAACATGGCACACTCCGTTTTGTCTACGTTGCATTTTAGCCCCCAGCGACGGTAGTAGTCGATGATGGTGTCGGCGGCCCAGCCCACGCGGTGCGTCACGCAGTTCGGGTCGGGAGACCTGTTGAGGATGCACAGGTCATCGGCGTATTGGGAGAGCTTGAGTCCGCGGATACGGTCCCGTTGGTCCCAAATGTCGTGTACGTATAGATTAAAAATGACCGGACCCAGGATAGAGCCCTGGGGGACCCCGTGTGGCACCGGTTTTTCGTCGCCCTTTGTGGTTCTGAAGCGTCCGTAGGTTTTGCGACCGCTCAGGTAATTTTCTATTAGTTTGATGATGTTGTTCGGGACGTCAGCTTTTTGAAGCTTCTTCGTCAGACCTTCGTGGTTTATTGAGTCGAAGGCCTTCGAAAGATCCGTCAGGACGATGGCCACACTTTCCCTTGCTTCCAGCGCATCCGTGATGAACTTGCCGGTGCGAAGAATCTGTGTGCCTGTTCCTCTGTTCTTGGTAAAACCATGTTGGAACGGCGGTTGGAGTCTGTCGGCCGTCTGTCGCAGGCGTGACAAGAGCAGGCGTTCGTGTAGTTTGCCCATGATGTTTAGGAGAGTGATGGGTCGGTACGATTTGGCATCCCGGTGATTTTTACCTGCTTTATGTAGGAAGATGCACTCCCCGATTTTCCATCTGTTTGGATAATAACCTGTTAGTAACAGGTAGTCAGCTATCACTTTATACCTGATGAGAAAGGGGTCGCCTCCTAGTTTGAGCCCGTCTGCTTTGATTTTGTCCGGTCCAGGCGCCTTCTTATTTTTGAAGCGTCTCAGCGCGAATCTGATTTCCTCTATGGAGGTGGGGTCAAGAGGCAGGAACGGTGTGGTCTTCTCAGTGCTCTTATCTTCGTTGTTTATCTCGGCTTCTGTGACGATCGCTGCATCGACCAGTGCTTCGATGGTTTCTTTCTCACTGTTGCAACCCTCAATGTGGGGGAGTCTCTGTACTGGAGCCTTCAAGTTGCGTTGGATTCGCCACATCTGGACTCTGTTGTTCTGTGGATCGTTTATTATCCGGGTCCATTTTTCACTACTATATTCCAAGAGTGCTTGTTGGACCTGGCATTTCAGACGATTATAGGTTCTTCTTTGTTCCGTTATTCTGTCCTGGTTGAAGCGTAGTCGCCATGTTTTACTTTTTGCTTGGTTTCTTTTGTCGATCAATTCATTAATCTCTTCTGGAAGTTGATCTCTTCTGTTGTTTTCATGTAGTGGCGCATACTCATCCAAGGTTTCCGTGATGGCTTTTTCCAGTTGTAGTATATATTCCACGCATTCTGCGTCGGTTGTGATTTCCTTTGGTAAGTGCGTGGTTTTATCCCATAGGGTTTGTTGGTATTGTTGTCTGATTTCTATGTTGTTTGCTATAGCGCGGGTATTTCTTACCAGTGTTTTCTCTCTGTCCACCACTATACTTAGGTCCAGTAGCCAGGGTATATGATCGGAGCCAACCGGTGTTGTTTGTTGGCATGTTATGGTGTCGAAAGCTTGCGCATCGTGTGAGAATATGGCTGCATCGAGGATGCCATAGCCCGCACTGTTAGGTCGCGAAGGTAGGCCTGTATGGTGTATGGTGCAGACGTCGGAATTACAGAGGTCGCGCACGAGTATTCCCGCCCCTTCGTCTCTCGTCTGGTTGAGTGCGGTCATTTTTAGGTTGAGGTCCCCGATAGTGATGTTTGGAGATTCGGTTATGATGTCTTCTAGCTCATCATTAAGCTCTCCGGCGTCGAAGTGCTCTGATCTGTGCGGTATGTATATCCCCTTAATTTTTAGGGAATCTCCGGTCAGATGATCATAAGTGAGGTTGATAGCGACGCCTTCGATGAGGCGGTCCCTTTCTTCGGTACCTGGGGTTACGTCGGTCTGACTCCAGCGTATTCCTCGCATCACATACATGGCCGTAGTTAAATGCGACGCGATCAAATGCGTGATCTTGTCGTAATTCAGGAGATTCATGCGAATTTTGGAAAAATCCACCCGGCACTCATTGACTACGATTATATGTGGTTTATAACGGTCGGCTAACGATTTTAGCTCGAGGAATTTACCTTTCAATCCTTGCGCATTGAGGTGCAGTATGCGCAACTTATGATATTGGTTTCTCGGATTATTTGTTGAGAATTTTTGTTTAGTAGCGAGTGGGTTTTCCAACAGAAAATGCTCTGTAACAGCCCAGAGTCTGGATGCTCGGTTATTAGCAGTATTTAGTAGTAGTTATTAGCTCCCTGTTATATGACACTGAAACATAATTATGACGAAATAGCGGGATACCACCTACTCCAGGTAAGGGTACACCGCAGCATACCTATTCGGCGAATGCAGGTGTGATGTTACGTTATGAATAACAATATTCGCGCTGCGAACGGCGAAGCGTCTTGCGACTAAATCATGAGCTCTTTTTACCCGACTGCAAGCAAAGAAAGGGTTATGTTTTTCTATCTTTGTATGTTTATTCCCTCATTGTAATATTCCTTATTCCCTCAAATCTTCCAAACCACTCGATAGATTTTTTTTATAAAATTAAGGTATCGTTAGATTCGTCTCATTAGTCAAAGTGTTCTTATAGGTGACATAAAAATAATTTAATATGAGGGCTGATAGATTTCATTGTTTAGGGTAAAATATATTTTTTCCTTCTTTTTCTGCAATATGGTATCAAATTAAAAGGCTCATAACAAGGATTCCAAAAATAACATCTCTGTATTACTTAAAATAATGATAATAATTAAAACCACATTTATTTATTTTTTCAAATAATACTGGTATCAAATAAAAGCTAGTATAAAATATACATATATTAATAAAACTAAAAAGCTTGAAATAAAGAAAATTATTTGTAAAACAAAAAACTCGACTGCAAGAACACTTAGGCTAAGAACGAGAGTAAGAGTTCGTACGAGTGTTTGCGGTGCCGCCACCGAGGCGGGCGCGGGTGAAAATCGCTCCGTGAGCTCTAATGGCTGCACACACATGCCGGCGGCATGGCCGCCGGCCGGCTTTTTCCGCGCGGCACGTGCCTCCAGCTTTTGCGCCTTCATTTCCTTTGCGTTTGTTTGTGCGGCAGTGCCGGGCGCGCCCGGCGGCCAGGCTGTGTGTAGTAGCCATTAGCCTTATCTGAAAAGAGAAAAAGCGGCCAAGTGCGAGTCGCACTCGCCCATGAAGGGTTCCGTAGCAGCAAATAACATAATATGTATAAAAGTTCTTATAATTCGTCAAAGGTAAATTGCGGTTTACGATTTATGACGTATTAATAAAAAAACTACTTACTTACTAGATCTCGTTCAAACCAATTTTCGGTGGAAGTTTACATGGAAATGTACATCACATATTTTTTTAGTTTTATCATTCTCTTACTTTAGAAGTTACAGGGGGGGGGACACATTTTACCACTTTGGAAGTGTCTCTCGCGCAAACTATTCAGTTTAGAAAAAAAAAATTTGAAACCTCATATCATTTTGAAGACCTATCCATAGATACACGTATGGGTTTGATGAAAAAAAAAAAAATTGAGTTTCAGTTCTAAATATGGGGAACCTCCAAAATTTATTGTTTATTTTCTATTTTTGTGTGAAAATCTTAATGCGGTTCATAGAATACATCTACTTACCAAGTTTCAACAGTATAGTCCTTATAGTTTCGGAAAAAAGTGGCTGTGACATACGGACGGACAGACAGACAGACATGACGAATCTATAAGGGTTCCGTTTTTTGTCATTTGGCTACGGAACCCTAAAAACAAGCATTATAATGTATAGAATTTGGGTATCGCAAGCGGGGACTAACCAATAACCGGAAATATGGTGTAAGTTTTGTTTGTATCGCCTGCGATACCAAAATTCTATAGATTACATGTCATAATAATGCTTGTTTTTCACTTTTCATTTTAGGGTTTTTTGCAGTCGGGTTTTTTGTTTTATAAATTATTTTCTTTATTCTTGATCTGTAGTTATAACTTTATAAGACTATAAAAAGCATGTGCAGTGGAATAATTTAATATTTTTTTCAGATAATGACATTTGCTTATCACACTTCCCATGTGTAATTGAAGTGGATTTGTTAAATACTTTTTGTGACGGTAAGTCATTCTATAGATACCCTCTGCACAATACTTTAGAAATCGTACTATAATATTATATGTATATAATATAATATAATATATATGTCGCAGAATTACTTTTGATTATCGTTAATTTAGAACAACGCCATCTATTATCGTTTGTCGGAAACGTCAAGCAGTGTGCTTGGGTGAGGTCGATACAGGCATGGCAGGTGGGAGAGCTGTCAGTTGTCGTTGGACATTGGAGTGGGAACTTGACTTTTGGATCAGACGAGCGCGTGAGGTCGTTCTGCTAGCCTGTATCGAACTTACCGCGTTTCCGTACTTTAATCCGTTTCCATCAGCCTGATTATTTGAGATTTTATTATTTTGTGATCGCGAGTGATTAAATAGACGGTTGTAATCAGTGTTGAGACTATTATTTCTTGGACTCTGATAACGAGGTACCCCAAATGGGTGAATTGCCTTCGTTATCAGAAGTGGGATGCAACTCAATCGGCCCACATGGAAATAACAGCGATGCTCATGTCGCCAAAAGTGACCCGTGAGTTCAACGATTGTCGTTCAGTACGGATGTCACGCCGCGCAACGAGTTGCAAAAAGAGCAGCGCGAGACTTCAGCGGCGGCGGTCAGAGTGAACACGTTTAGAAACTGTCCCGCGTTTCGAATAATTGTGTCAGTTATGTACCTACAGTGTGTGAATTGCTAGTGTGAGTATTATGATCGTAAATTATAATTTGATCTGAACTGTAAACTGTTTTTCTATTGCGCAATAACCAACAAAACGAAGGAGACTCATACCGTCTCCGACATCAGAATTGGGATTCGTGTTGGTTCAGGCGCAAAATAAAAACGCGAAATGTGACCGTTGGCGTGCCGTATTTTTGAACAATAAAATACGAGGGTAGGACAGAAAAATTAGTTTTTTTTTTGTGGATTTAGCATTGTTATCCCTTACGTGGGGTTCATAAAAGGGTAATAAAATTTGGTTATTTTTGAGCTCAAACGCACGGTTTCTGAGATATTTGCGAAATACCCAGCAAAAGTTTTCTTATGGTTTTTTTTGTGTAGTTTACCAATTCTAACCCATTTTTTAAATTTGTTTCATGAACCATGCCACGCGATCAAAGGACTAGCGCGCGGCGCCTGTCAATCCCAATTGGGGGTAAATTGCGCCACACAGCTGAAGTCAGATCGAGGGCGCGTAGCGGCGGCAGTGCAAGGCGTCTTCGAAGTAGAAGTCGCAGTCTGCGCCAGAGTCTAGGCCGGAGTCTAGGCCGGAGTCTAGGCCGGAGTCTGGGCCAGAGTCTAGGCTGGAGTCTGGGCCGGAGTCTGGGCCGGAGTCTAGGCCGGAGTCTAGGCCGGAGTCTAGGCCGGAGTCTGGGCCGGAGTCTAGGCCGGAGTCTAGGCCGGAGTCTAGACCGGAGTCTAGGCCGGAGTCTTCGTCAGTCTTCACTGTTCGTGTGCTTCAAGTGTGGGAAACCAGGACGCACGAACATGCAGTGGCAGCCAATCGGATGGTGGAGCACGTGCTGCAGCAGTAAACGGCGAGTGGAAGTTTACATCGCACAACTCGAGCACGTTACAATAAAAAGGGAGCTGAAGACTATTTCATTCCTGAAAAGGAATGCTCCGTCTGCGATGAACTGTACAGTCGCGGAATGAAAAGCGGCTATAGCACGAGTAACCAGAACCGTATGGGATCACTTGCTTCAGTTGTCGTGGACAGGGACGCTACGTCTCTAACTGACCGGAGCAGAGCAGCAAGGAAGCAAGCAGCGGCACTGCGGTTTGACAGCTCAAGGAAAAGCGGGTGGACGTTTGCATCTTGAGCGCACCAGCTGGATCTTTGTTTTATTTGGTGAGTCGTTTCCTGTTTATTATGACTTGGGTGTAGAATGATCGCTAATTAAAGTATCCGTTTCGTGCAAAATGGGCTTTAAGATAATGTGACGTTGACTGGAATCGGAAAAACTTATGTCAGGTGACTGTACAGATTTTGACTACTTTTGAAGGAAGTGGATGAAATTCTTTTTGAAATTCTTTTGCACATTTTACCTGATCATTACTTGCGCTACAAAATTGTGAAAGTACGAGAAATTTAAGCGCTGGGCTTAGCAGTTTATAATAATTATGTCATGGATTTGATTAGTTCAGATATGTGACGTGGTTGACGACTCTTTTGACTTGGACTTTCGTATGGTGTTAAGTTTGGTACTCAAGTCGCTCAGACCGTATGCACCTCCTGGCCATTCGTAGGCGTAGGTGTAAAACCGGGTCTAATTTCCCGTCTCAGTGCGGCCACGATGGTGAGTGGCGTTTGGCATGGAGATGTAGGCAGTCGCTGGTGATGCCAGATGGAGGCATTGTGATGTGTTGTGTAAGTTGGGTACCGGAGGGAGGTCCCACTTATTTGCCGGATGGAGGCAATTGGTTGTGATTGATGTGTAAAGTATTGCGTACCTAATTTAATACTGGACTTGGTTCTAACGTTTCTTACTGTACTTATTGGACTTGATTAGACTTACTTACTTTTTGGAATTGATGATTTAATATGAAGTTAGTAATGATTTGAATTGTTTGTGGCATCAAGTGTTAAGTGAGATTTTTATAATCTTTGGTAAAGGAACAGACTGTTTTCCAATATGCGATTTAAAATCAAATGTGTTGGCTTAACTATGGGATTTTATTGCCATAATCCTTTGGTCAGGAAGGCCGAGCAAAGGACGTATTACTTTCCATGAATTCTTGTTTCAGATTAAGATGCCTCACACGAGGACGTGTGAATTGTCAAGATGGCCGTGTCGCAGAATTACTTTTGATTATCGTTAATTTAGAACAACGCCATCTATTATCGTTTGTCGGAAACGTCAAGCAGTGTGCTTGGGTGAGGTCGATACAGGCATGGCAGGTGGGAGAGCTGTCAGTTGTCGTTGGACATTGGAGTGGGAACTTGACTTTTGGATCAGACGAGCGCGTGAGGTCGTTCTGCTAGCCTGTATCGAACTTACCGCGTTTCCGTACTTTAATCCGTTTCCATCAGCCTGATTATTTGAGATTTTATTATTTTGTGATCGCGAGTGATTAAATAGACGGTTGTAATCAGTGTTGAGACTATTATTTCTTGGACTCTGATAACGAGGTACCCCAAATGGGTGAATTGCCTTCGTTATATATAATATATTTATAATAGGGTATTGTATAAACGACTGACTGTAAATGAATGTTAAAAGTGACAAAAATAATTAATTTACGTTAAAGTATTACTAAGTGAGCGACTGACTGCGAGTGACGAAAAATCAACAGAACAGCAACTTAGAAACACTAATTTGAGTTACTTAAATAACAAAATGAGAAGCTTCATAAATGTGAGTGACCTAATATTTGTTTGAGTGTCAACGTTACGTCCTGCATGTTTTTCGGCATTGATTATGTTTTCGGCATTTTTTTCGGCATTATTGAGCGGCATTTTATCTTAAATGAAGTGTTTCGAATAGAAAAACCACTTTAAAAAATACTATAATGAGCAGAGTACTATAGGCTCACATTTTTTTTTTTAATTTTCTTATAAAATAACTATTTGAAGAAACACTATTGCAACATGCAGCAGGCATGGTTTCTGTCACGGTTCCAGCGCTGCGGGGCTCCGGCGGTCCCACGCGAGCTTACCATCGCAGATAATTTTAACGCTCACCACCGCAGCTTCGGCTTGCTGGCCGGCTATCGCCGGCCAGCCTCAGCCGCGGACCACCTGCAGCTCAGCTCGCGGGCCGCCTAGCCCCTCCGCGCCTACGCGGGTTTAAATAACACTCTAGGGGTAGGGCAGACAAAACTACGTGGAGTCGCTTTTGCAGCGATTCGTTTCAAATATTTATGCCTTACAAATATTTGTTTTAAGAAGTTTATGCCAAGTGTGATGCCAAATAAATTTCAGAGCATCAAGATTTTGCCAGATAGAGGGATACCCATCGTAAACATGCAACGCTATTGGTCCGCAGCTCAAGTGCCCAACTCACCTGACTGCATCGATTCGTCGCTCCACCCCCAATCGAATTCGCGCGCATCAAACAGTCTGTAGTATTCATTAAACAATCGTATCAAAATAAAAAACATGAGACCTCAAATAGAATAACAGTAACCAATAATCTTTAATAAAGCAGCTTCCAAACGTTGCTTGAAGTGAACTTTTTAGTAGTTCGTTATGTATAACCTCAATTGAAAAAATCGGCTCTATCATAATATTGAAGTTGTCCTCTCTGTATTTCTAGTCGCTCACTTAGTAATTTAGTCGCTAGCCGTGCGACTAATTTTAATATCTAAAATGGATTAATCACAACCCACTTTTTGTAAGCTCGTTCTGGATTTTATTATTAATCAATATTCGTCGTTAGTTTAGTTAATTTTTCGCTTACTCAAATTCATACCGCTCAAGTTATTAAAACAGTATTCATCATCAGTCGCAAAGTTTTTTTTTATTTGATCTTTTTATAATTCCCATCGATCACTAATAAAGAACTAGATACACAATTAGTGGCAACAAATGTCCTCACCGAATGAGCACCCATTTGAACATTTGGGTGCGCTTTTGATTAAGTAGCATTCGAACGCTCCGACGGTAAACATGCCACATAGTATCGGTCGTAAAAATGTATTGCTTTTTGAACAAAGCTTTGTGAAATGGGGTTTGAAGATTTTGGCCCTAAAACCAGCCACCATTTTGATTTTTTTTCAGAATCGCGGAAAAAGTTAAAAGTTATATATTTAGATAGAGGATACTTATACAAACAAAAAATGTCATATGACATAATATCCTAAAGCGTCAGGTTTCGGAGGGATACCCATCGTAAACATGCAACGCTATTGGTCCGCAGCCCAAGTGCCCAACTCACCTGACTGCATCGATTCGTCGCTCCACCCCCAATCGAATTCGCGCGCATCAAACAGTCTGTAGTATTCATTAAACAATCGTATCAAAATAAAAAACATGAGACCTCAAATAGAATAACAGTAACCAATAATCTTTAATAAAGCAGCTTCCAAACGTTGCTTGAAGTGAACTTTTTAGTAGTTCGTTATGTATAACCTCAATTGAAAAAATCGGCTCTATCATAATATTGAAGTTGTCCTCTCTGTATTTCTAGTCGCTCACTTAGTAATTTAGTCGCTAGCCGTGCGACTAATTTTAATATCTAAAATGGATTAATCACAACCCACTTTTTGTAAGCTCGTTCTGGATTTTATTATTAATCAATATTCGTCGTTAGTTTAGTTAATTTTTCGCTTACTCAAATTCATACCGCTCAAGTTATTAAAACAGTATTCATCATCAGTCGCAAAGTTTTTTTTTATTTGATCTTTTTATAATTCCCATCGATCACTAATAAAGAACTAGATACACAATTAGTGGCAAAAAATGTCCTCACCGAATGAGCACCCATTTGAACATTTGGGTGCGCTTTTGATTAAGTAGCATTCGAACGCTCCGACGGTAAACATGCCACATAGTATCGGTCGTAAAAATGTATTGCTTTTTGAACAAAGCTTTGTGAAATGGGGTTTGAAGATTTTGGCCCTAAAACCAGCCACCATTTTGATTTTTTTTCAGAATCGCGGAAAAAGTTAAAAGTTATATATTTAGATAGAGGATACTTATACAAACAAAAAATGTCATATGACATAATATCCTAAAGCGTCAGGTTTCGGAGGGATACCCATCGTAAACATGCAACGCTATTGGTCCGCAGCCCAAGTGCCCAACTCACCTGACTGCATCGATTCGTCGCTCCACCCCCAATCGAATTCGCGCACATCAAACAGTCTGTAGTATTCATTAAACAATCGTATCAAAATAAAAAACATGAGACCTCAAATAGAATAACAGTAACCAATAATCTTTAATAAAGCAGCTTCCAAACGTTGCTTGAAGTGAACTTTTTAGTAGTTCGTTATGTATAACCTTAATTGAAAAAATCGGCTCTATCATAATATTGAAGTTGTCCTCTCTGTATTTCTAGTCGCTCACTTAGTAATTTAGTCGCTAGCTGTGCGACTAATTTTAATATCTAAAATGGATTAATCACAACCCACTTTTTGTAAGCTCGTTCTGGATTTTATTATTAATCAATATTCGTCGTTAGTTTAGTTAATTTTTCGCTTACTCAAATTCATACCGCTCAAGTTATTAAAACAGTATTCATCATCAGTCGCAAAGTTTTTTTTTATTTGATCTTTTTATAATTCCCATCGATCACTAATAAAGAACTAGATACACAATTAGTGGCAAAAAATGTCCTCACCGAATGAGCACCCATTTGAACATTTGGGTGCGCTTTTGATTAAGTAGCATTCGAACGCTCCGACGGTAAACATGCCACATAGTATCGGTCGTAAAAATGTATTGCTTTTTGAACAAAGCTTTGTGAAATGGGGTTTGAAGATTTTGGCCCTAAAACCAGCCACCATTTTGATTTTTTTTCAGAATCGCGGAAAAAGTTAAAAGTTATATATTTAGATAGAGGATACTTATACAAACAAAAAATGTCATATGACATAATATCCTAAAGCGTCAGGTTTCGGAGGGATACCCATCGTAAACATGCAACGCTATTGGTCCGCAGCCCAAGTGCCCAACTCACCTGACTGCATCGATTCGTCGCTCCACCCCCAATCGAATTCGCGCGCATCAAACAGTCTGTAGTATTCATTAAACAATCGTATCAAAATAAAAAACATGAGACCTCAAATAGAATAACAGTAACCAATAATCTTTAATAAAGCAGCTTCCAAACGTTGCTTGAAGTGAACTTTTTAGTAGTTCGTTATGTATAACCTCAATTGAAAAAATCGGCTCTATCATAATATTGAAGTTGTCCTCTCTGTATTTCTAGTCGCTCACTTAGTAATTTAGTCGCTAGCCGTGCGACTAATTTTAATATCTAAAATGGATTAATCACAACCCACTTTTTGTAAGCTCGTTCTGGATTTTATTATTAATCAATATTCGTCGTTAGTTTAGTTAATTTTTCGCTTACTCAAATTCATACTGCTCAAGTTATTAAAACAGTATTCATCATCAGTCGCAAAGTTTTTTTTTATTTGATCTTTTTATAATTCCCATCGATCACTAATAAAGAACTAGATACACAATTAGTGGCAAAAAATGTCCTCACCGAATGAGCACCCATTTGAACATTTGGGTGCGCTTTTGATTAAGTAGCATTCGAACGCTCCGACGGTAAACATGCCACATAGTATCGGTCGTAAAAATGTATTGCTTTTTGAAGGTCGAGGTGCACATTAAATGTCATATAATTGGATAGGGGACACATATACAAACATAAAACTTCATATAACATAACATCATAAAGTGTCACGTTTCTGAGATATTCAAAGATAAAAATAACAATTTGTTATAATGAATTTATTTATTTATGTTGTATACTTCATGTTGATTAAGTTATTTACACATGAATTAATTGACTACAGAAATATATTTTATTGACATAAAAGTATGTTACATTTTATATGGAAACCCTGACTCCTGCGCTAGGTTGTAACCTGTGTTACAGGAATCAGTGTCTTCTCCCAGTAGTTTTACACAGATATTATGCAATAAAATTTAAACAATCTTACCTGCTTGTGGTGTATGTATGAGATTGGGTGTGTATCCATGTTTGTGTATGTGTGAGCGTGAGTGAGTGTGTGTGAGTGAGTGTATGTATGAGTGTCTGTGTGTGTGTGAGAATGCGTGAAAGTACGTGTGTATGAATATCATGGTATATGTATAAATATGATAAATATTGAATGTTGCATGTGCATGTTTATAATGGGACCTGGCAATTGCTAGGATTATGTTATTAATTTTTCAGTCTGTATGTAGTCCAATGTTTGTAGCCAGGTGTTTATTTTCTTTTTAATTTCATTTTTAGAGAATGGGTTAATTAGTAGTGCCTTGTTGATCTTATTATAAATATGCGTAGCAAGAAAAAGATGTTGCCGTCTAGCTGACGCAGTCTTACATTTGACGTATTTACAAACATTAGTGATTGTGCGTTTACTTTTGTAACTGTTGTTTATAGGTGTTATTAGGTGTTGCTTCAATGTGATATTGAGAAGATATAGCTGTCTCACTGTGAGCACTCTACAGTTTTGGTACAAAGTTATGGTCGGAAACTGATACGGTTTAAAGGTCAGGACTTTGAGCAATGATCTTTGAGCTCTTTCGAGATGAATCATTATTGTTTTACAGGCTCCTCCCCACACCGTGATACAATAACCAATTATTGACTGGGCCAGAGAAAGGTATATAGAGCGAAGAAGATTAAAATCCGCTACATGTCGAAGTCTCTTAAAGGCCCAAATAAGTTTCCTAACTCGAGAGGCAGTTAATTCGACTTGGGGCCGCCAACTACACCTAGTGGATAAAACATTAAGATTTTTTAATCATATTCGGTATAAATAATATCATCCAAGAAGGCAGCGGGAGGCTGAATAAGATTTTTTTCATGTCACGCCCATGCCATGCACCATATATACATATACCATATAACACACGTACTCATTCGGCGGAGGATATACATAATTATATTTTTGTCTCTTTCGCTCTTAACTAAAATATTACCTATACATGATGCAATTATGTTTTCATAGTTCAATATACTTACCTGAAGGGAAGAAAAACAAAAAATATCCTTGTTTTAGGGTTCACTTTTCGACTTATATTTCGGTGAATAACTCCGAAACCTGACGCTTTAGGATATTATGTCATCTGACATTTTTTGTTTGTATAAGTATCCTCTATCTAAATATATAACTTTTAACTTTTTCCGCGATTCTGAAAAAAAATCAAAATGGCGGCATCATGTTAGGGCCACCCTCCATACAAAAATCTTCAAACCCCTTTAAGCATTGCGTTTGAGGTTGAATTTACATTAATGTATATTTATTTCAAGTATTATTACTTAAACACAGTTTGGTGACAGTTTTAAGAGAACTTTTGTTTGGGATTGTGTATCTAGATCTTTATTAGTGATCGATGATAATTCCCCTTTATAATAATAATAATCCTACTAATACTATAAATGTGAAAGTTTGTACGTTTGTTACTCAATCACGCAAAAAAGGCTGAAACTTTCACTATGGCACCAACATCGATATCGCGCAAAAAATATCAGCTGTCCCATACAAAGCTTCTAAACATACTCGACCCAAATATATTAGCTGATATTTTTTTGGCGCTTACTATTTTAAATAATAATATTAATAATACCATTTATTTCAGGCGACACAGGCCCATAGAAAAATACCTTAACCTAAACATACATATTTTAATATAAACAAACAAAAACTAGTGTTAATAAATGGCTTAGACTATGTTAGTAACACTTCACTTAGCACTTAGCTTAGCTTGACCACTTGCTGTCTTGTGGAACTTGTCCGCGGAACACCACGGATTTTGATCTCAAAGACAGAGTTGTTCAGATAAATAGTGTGTAGTGTAGACCGTGTAACACCCTATTGTAGCCAATAAGCCTGATATTGTGGTGATAGATCGACGAGAGCACCGTGCAATGATTGTTGATATCGCTGTCCCCTCATGACTAGAATCTCTATTGTTTTAATATTTTTCAATGTTTAGTTTTTATGTTTTTTTTTTTTATAAAAATGTTAGAAATATGTTTAAAAATGCAATAAAGAAAATAATAATTTAGACACATAAAAGTTTTATAATATATGAGGGACTTACAAAGTATTAATTATTAATTACATGGTGTACACACGAATTGTTTGGTGAAGCTGCTCTCCTAGCTAGATCACTGAGCAATCTGTATTTAACATGTAAACCAACACGAGTTTTAGGAAAAACAACTGCTTACACATAAGGTTCAGTTCGCGCTACAACTTCATATTTTTTATGACTTTTTCAATAGTACTAGTCAGTCTAAAATCAGTTTTATTTACACTAGCAAAAAGTTGTTAAAGTTGATGTTTGTCTAAGTGGAAAACTGGTGTTTGTTTACATGTTTGGCAAATACATTGCGAACGCAGATTAGGAGAGACAAGGGACGAGTATCGATCGGGACTATAATATTGTTATTTTATGTAACGATAGAGTTCAAGAGTGAAAACGTATTTTTGCTTGGTTCCTTGTATGAAGATAAATTTTATAATCTATACATATAATAAAAAAGGTAGGTCCCGGTGTCTGTCTGTTTGTTTGTTCGCGCACATCTCCGGAACTGCTGAACGGATTTTCATTTAGTTTTCACAGATAGATAGAAATTAATTTGGAAGAGAATATAGGCTTTGTTTCATTAAAATCGGATGTCGCAAAATGTGTTCACCACACTGGGTTGCCCAGAATGTAATGTATGCATTACAAAAATACGTTTTCACGTCAATAATGATATTGTGCATTGCAGGTGGGGCAATAGATAATGAAACGACGCATACAACCAATGAGAAGTCTCGTACTGATGGTAACTTAAATAATAATACTTTAAAGAATAATGTTCTTAATACATCGACGCCACGTGACACCACAGAAACAAATGCTACTAGTAAGTATAATTAGACTTGTAGCAGAATGCCTGATTAAAATACTGTTCAAGTGCGAGTCGGACTCGCGTGCTAAGGGCCCTGTACTACCAAAACTATTAAAATTTACTGACTTTCGTTTTTTGCTATTATAGAAGCCATAGTGAAACGTTATTTGTGTGAATTTCAGTTGTACAGCTCTGTAACACACAGACAGACAAGGCCGGGCCGTAGGCAGGGGGGGGGGGTTTGGGGGTTGAAACCCCCCTCGAAATGTGACAAACCAGAATCTCACTCCAGAGCGACCCTCCTATGGTACCTACCTCCGTACTCTAATACATCTGATAATTGTAATCTATTTCGCATTGAAGTACTTTATAATCTACAAAAAGAGCAGTACGTCTGTATTTTTATCAAGTCTGACTTTGTATTGAATGAATTTCTGCAACTTCAGCATTTTCTGAGAGAGTATAAACTATTCAAGGCACCCGTTGCAACAATTTTCGAGCTCGCTCTTTATCCTATTTTCTCTTAATTCTTAAAATTGTCTGCTTGACACGATAAAATTACTTCTTTTTCAGTACGAACGGTGCGGTCCGCGTGAGCCCACATGTATTCTAAATATAAATGTAGGGTGCAAAATTTTCGAGCTCGCTTCGCTTCACTTTTATAAATATACTCTTTATTTACCCTATCCAAATCAGAATTACTATAATTCATCAATGTTTAATTTTTTTTACCCACAACTGGGAAACTCTTGGCCTGCATCTCACCCGATGGTCTCACCGCCTCTAATAACATAGAGGAACCCAGACCCCCCCTCCCCCCGAAATGAATTCCTGGCTACAGTGACTACGGCTCTGAGACAAGGACTACGTAATAGGTTCCCGATTACAACCTTTATCAGTCCCAAAAATTATAAAAAATACGAAAACCAAACTGTCAGACGGTTTTAATTATTTTTAATTAACAGGAACCATTTGAAGCACATTTTGCGCTACGCATAATAATGTACATATTTTCCTTACAAAGCTAGACATATGAAATTGGTGGAATTCTATTGGAAATGGCGACTTTCTCCCGTTCAAATTACGATGTTTAAAACTTCGGAACTTATGTGGTTACAGATGCCAACACAAACTATACTATTATAATTATCGCTATTATTTCATCAATATTTGGAACGTTGTTGATCCAGCTCGCTATGGTTGCGATCTGGAAACGATGTTGGTGCAAACGCAATCCAACAGGCACACCCCAACTACCAACAATCGAAGTAAGTATTGAACTATATTTGTAATAATATACACCGTGAAATTTGAATCACAGTTTTGCTAGAACAAACGTTGTTCAGACCAATGGTCTACTACCATCCTATACCGTCCAATATGTTATTAAAACAAACTAAACTAGGCGTTCTCAAATAAGTCTTATGTTGCTCAAACGTGTTCAAACATTAACCGTAACATCAAAGGACTCATCGCGGTAGCAATATGGTATTCAAAAGAGTTATGAGGAGTCTACGTGGAATACAAGGATGTCCGGCCAATGCGGGCCGAAATGCAAATAAATAAATCAGTCTTTTTCGTGTTTTTTCAAATACTATTGACGTTTTTTTTTTATTGAATGTTATAGTATGGTAGTAGACCATGGTCTGAAGAACGTTTGTTCTAGCAAAACTGTGATTCAAATTTCACGGTGTATAGTCCTCCAGATCGTATTTCGGTCACGGCGACCAGTCTCAACGGGGACTAGCCTTCGGCGCGGGAGATATTATAGGGTACAAGTGTGTGCGCAGACACAGGTGCACTCTCTCTTCCCTCACTCTCATAGTCCGATGGGACGGCAATCCGACACGACCGGAGAGAGATCAGGCGTAGGACCAACGGCTTAACGTGCGCACCGAGGCAAGGAGGTATCACACCGCCAACTTCCAAACTCCGGGCTGTTAGAAATCCCTAATGGAAAAACCCAATAACACTTTGCCCGACCCGGGAATCGAACCCAGGACCCCACGCTCAGCAGTCGCGCTTGCGACCACGACACCAACGGGGCAGTTAGTTATGTAACAATGTTAAGAGCGAGGAGGACGCGGCACCAGCATTAGTAGAATGCCCCTCAAGTGCTAGAAGTGTTCCTAGTGCAACAGTGAGTTTGGAAAGTACTACTGCCATCGCTGTCTGCTGTTGCATGTCTGTGACTGCAAACAGAACTGACCAGAACGCTTTTGATCGTCCGCAATAATCACAACACTTGTGTTCATACACTCACGCCCTTTTACCATGGGGTGATGGTGAAGCTGCAGAACGCCAACTGCTACAATTCTAACATACTCCTTTTGCTTAGTCCATGCTCACACGCGCGCCGGTATAAAATATGTACCTAAAAATGATTCTGAAGGAGCTCGTGGTAATAACAGCCGCACGGTTCGATCTATCAGGTTAAGTTACGCTTGCCGGGGTTGATCAGTGGATGGGTGACCATCTTTACATACCGAGACTCCTCCGTGCCTCGGGAAGCACGTTAGGCCGTTGGTCCCGGCTGTCTTTCGTGGATCTTTGCCAGTCGTTACGAGTCGTCAGAAGCCCGAAAGTCTTACGAAGGGGTATCGTATTACCCAGTTACTGGGTTGTGGACGTCAGACAGGCAGTCGCTCCATGTAAAATACTGGTATTCAGCTGCATCCGGTTAGACTGGAAGCTGACCCCAACATAGTTGGGAAAAGGCTAGGCAGATTGATTTAATTATTCTGAATTAAATGATTTTTATTTTATTTATTTTTATTATGTAAAACAAAATATTGACTCCTAAGAAGTTTTATTATTTTTCGCATCTTGCATCCGGTTAGACTGGAAGCCGACCCCAAGATAGTTGGGAAAAGGCAGGCAGATTGAATAGGAATTTACTTAAAACTATTCATTTGTATAATTAGGCTAGTTTTTAGTTTCTGACTTCATTGCTCTCGAGTGGGATAATAATATAATATGACCTTGTGTATCTTTTCAGCCCAGCCCCGGCCCGTTCTACTTGAATATGCTCTTCCGGAGAGAGTGTGATCAAGAGATCGCGGCTATAGATGAACATCAATATGAAGAGATCGTTCCGGAAGGAAGGTAGCTGAAGGTATCACGATGGATATCTCCAATCATACATCTCAAACCAAAATGAACAAAAGCTTGTGTTTGTCGATGAGGTGCGGCATTAGACAGGCTGACATGACATAATCGTTGCAGGAGCGTTTCTTCGGTCCCTTATGTCAGCAGTATTTATTCAGGCGGACACAAGGTGAGCACCTTCAACGGTTGAGTCATGTCGGCCATGACGTACCTCTTCGACATACTCAACAGGACGCAGAGGAGCTTGCTGCTTTGTCGTGCACCGTTGACTGGACTTACCAAATTATTCTTTAATTTTATTAATAGGCTTTTTGAATACATTTATTTAAGATGTTTTGTTATAGGTATAGAGAGTTTTTTGTGAATAAGCATTACCTTTGGACTATAGTTTTCTCTTTAATTTTTTTTTGTATTTCTTGTATGTAGGTAGGTAAATAGTTAAGTATATTATATACTTTCTTAAAGAGTGATATTATTTTAGTTATATCTTGTTATGTCCTCTTTATTTTTTTTTATGTATTTTTTTTCTGTATTATTTTTATATTGTTCTGTTTTCATTATTACCAAGCTACGCTTTCCTATATTAGATATGTCAATGATTTTGTATTTTTTATTATTATTTTTAAATAAAATCTCAATTTATTTAATTTAAAGTTTACTCATTATGATCAAAAGCCTTTTATTTAACAAACCAAAAGCATTAATTAAAAAATCTCCATTCTATGTTATACTGAATTTTTAGCTTCACTCTTAAAATAGAAACCGAATATAAAAATGTCAAACAGTACTTGTATTGTGTTTAGCAGTCATCGTCACTGCCACTTCATGACAGGACACAGCACACATATCAACTCGGAAAGGTATCGTCACCGTATCGCCTTTCGCCTCGCCGTCAAACAGGCGTCAACCTTACGTAAGCACGTAACCAAAGCGGATCAGCAGCTCCGATACGTCGACTCGGCTACGGCTAGGTGACGGCATGCTTACGGCTCGCCGTGTTAGTGTTTTCTTACTTAGCAACCGACTACTGGCGAATACCGATGTCAGTAGCACAGTATGAGCTACGCCGTAGCACAGTGTGAGGTACGACGTAGCACAGCGTATGCTACGCCGTAGCACAGTGCGAGCTACGACGGTATGGTAAGTACGAATTTGTGCATCCAACCATTGCACATTGGGGAGCTATTCAACAAAAAGTATTTCCGCTGGGATGACGTCATCCTGGCGGCACTTTTTGAAGTGAAAACTTCTTTAGGCGCGTTGAGTACTTTTTGGGTGAACAATAATCATGGAACTCGCATCATCGTCACCGAAGGCTATATGTATGTAGGAAATGAGTAGATCGTTTATGTATGACATTCTACTGACTAGGTTTTTATTTTGTTATTAATTTGATTTTGGAGAAGTGAGCAATTTCAAATCAAATCAAATCAAATCGTTTATTGCAAACCATAATGTACAATTACAGGTGGTAAATAAAAAAATAATAGAAACAATTATGGACCCTGTCGGGCACAGCAAATTTATAAATAGGTTGAGAGAGGAAGAGCGCTTTGTTAATTTTCATGAATTATTTATATCCTATTAGCTATGTTAGCTATATTTCCATTCATTCGATTATTCTATAATATTTTATATGCAGGTCTATCTGTTCATTTATTATTTAATTAATTATATTTAATATTGCTTATTTGTTTACTCACTTAAAATTTTGTTTATTATTATTAAAGTAGTATAATTATTAAGGATTATAGTATCATTTATTTTTATTATTTTACTTATTAAAAGTACTTATTAAAATATATCTGTTGTTCATGACTATGTATTATTGTTGTTGAATTTATCCGTTAATATTATTCTATATCCTATTATATAAATTTGTTTTTATTGCTGGCAGATGAAGTATGAGCCGAGACAGTTGTGTTTTATATATTTTTTACCTTTATGTATTTTAAAACAATATACCGTTAGTTCTATCGAGAAATGCTGAATTTTATTTATGTAACATTCCCACAATTTTTGGGGGCTCGTCCGGGATGGTAGCGGTCAGATTGGGCTTATAGCCCAAAACACCACTTTATAAGTGCTGTTTTGTCCTGAGGTGATGCTTAAAGGCAAGAAACTTCCATGAGTTGTCCATGAGTTGTAGAAAATAGTGAAGAGGTGAGGTGCAGAAGAAGGAATTTGAGGTAATAAAGAAAACGTTTTTTTTTTTTAAAGATGACTTGTTACGATGGTTTAGTGCCCAAGTTTGATGGGACAGACGAAACGTACACATCGAGTAAATTGGCCCAAGACGTGGAGGAGCTTGCGGATGTTATGCAGTGGACGCCGGCGCAAACACTGATTGTGGCAAGGCGCTGAATTACTGGTGTTGCGGCTATGTGCGTTAGAACTGAAAAGATACATCGCACGTTTGATGAGTTGAAGGCGGCAATCGACAAGGAATTTCCAGACAGTATGAATTCTAAAGAAGCCCATGAATTGCTGTCTTTAAGAAAGAAGCGTAAGGAGGAGTCTTTTTACGAGTATTAAATATGATTTCGATGAAGGAGATAGCGAAGCGTGCAAAGATTGCCGATTATGTAGCGGTGCAATACATCGTCGAAGGAATTACAGATTGCGAGAGTAATGCATTATGCAACCATACTTTATGGCGCGAGTACATACAGTCAGTTAAAGGAGTGTATTATCTATGGGTACAATCAATAAAAAAGATTAAAGACTATTACAGACAATATAAAATTAATTTATGCAAATATTTATGAATTGGTTTCTTCGACTTTTGTCTGTCCGCACTGACTTAAATTGTACAATTTTAATTAAAATCGTCTACTTTAACAATGTTTGTAAATACGTGAGCACCATGTACCTATCTATCACATAATAAGTTTATCTGTCATTGCTTCATATTTCATTCTTTTTACCAACTTTGGTATAGTAATTTTGTTCTAGGTGCATCGTCTTCACATATAATTATATTATTAATGTATACAAAATATTGTAAAACCATTTTAAAAGAGTAACGGTGGAGTTTCTTGCCCATTCTTCTCCATACATTTTGGGAGGGGCGACTAGAATTAATTCTATTAATTTTTTTGTAAATCTTTGACATTCAAAAGTGCGTTTTATGTGACTAATTGAAATAAATTATTTGACTTTGACTTTGACCGGTTTCCAAGTGTACTCGATCTTTGTATGATATAGCTTCCACGTGCCGCCCTTTGATATAGTAGCGATGTGTAACGTTTCTGCGTACGCACCCGGAGAGTGGGCAGTTAGTTCGAATGCCTTTGTGTTTCTTTGGTTTCTCTTCCTTCTCCTTCGTCTCCTCCTGTATTGTATTTATTTATTTATTCTTCTTTCTTCTGTAGTAGTGTATATGTCGTGGCCAGATCTTAAAATTGATCATTTCATGAAGTGTTCGGCCATTTCATGAAATGGTTGCATTTCATGAAATAGAACATCGACCGCTGATCACATCATGATGTGGTCTGGCCAAATCATTGAATACTCAACGTTTGACGATATGAACAGTTAAACGCACGACTACTTCATGATGTGGCCAAACATTAGTTATCATATCGTAAAATAGTTATATTATCCACCGGTACAGGCGTTGATGTCGCTTTGTTTTTGTTGTGCATCATGGCGGCGGCAAACAACAAATCAAACAAAGTAGGGTGACCAAGCAAGAAAACTCGATGGACTTTTTTTATTAAGGATTTCCGAATGTGATTTTATGGATAGTGACCAACTTGGAAATTACTAACCTAACCCATGGCGGGGTACCACAACCGGTGTGGTGAGCAACATAGCACTTAAAATTAAAAATTCACGCTGCTTATGGCACCCACCCTGAGTCCCCGACGAAATATGTTAAGAGACAGATACATGCCAGTGACCTTGAGTGGTTAGCTTGCGTGTTCTGTACTGAGCTCACGCAACGCGTCGTACGTCCAGCCAGTAATAGAACTCGCGCATCAAGGAGCGTTGTCACCAATTTGACGCATTATTAATTTATTACACAAAAAACAGAAAGGATTTTAATAAAACTCGTAGACTAAAAGATTAATATTTTAATTACCCTTAAAATGGTGAAGGTTTCAGAATAATACGCTTGACAGCTTGTGAGTAATTATTAGTTTTTTATCCGCGTTAGACACAACTTTACAAATTAATTTCACTATGTAATGTAAACATAATCTAAAATATTCGTAGATTAAATTATTAAGAAAATGTTCTAATTTAACATATATTTTTCGTTTAGACGTAATTTCCGGTATAAAATCATTAAAAGTAGCTTGTCGTCGCCTTAAGTAAGGTTAGAACTGTGACCAACCGCGCGCGAGCGAGTGAAGCGAGCGGTGCCGTGGCAGCGGCTGGCGAGCGCTACTTGCAATTTGGTCGCAGTTAGCAATTTTTACTACACCTTAAACCATGGATACCCTACATTAATGATATGGCCAAACGTTTACTGACATATCATTAAACGTTGACGTTTAAACGATATGACCAATTTTAGCTGACCATTTCACGAAACACAACCATTTCATGAAATGGTCGAACATTTCATGACATGATCAATTCTAAGATCTGGCCACGACATATATAGTATATTATTTATTTTTCTTCGTTCATTGCTGTTATTTCTTCTTGGTTCGTTTATATTGGGCGCCAGTGTAGTAGCAGAGCGTGGTTGAGCGCCGCCGTATTATTCTAGCCCGTAAACGTGCCACTGTCGAACATTCTCCCAATGTCAGCTACAATGAAGTTATTGAAGATATCTCTACAAGGAGTGGCCGCAGCATGTTGTTATTAGCAGAAGGAGGACGCTGCTGCACATCCTCTCAACGTAATCGTTTAACTTACGATACCCACGGGTAGAGATGGGGTGGCTTTTTATAGACAGAAATGAAAAGAACATAGGTACCTACCTATATTAGTTTGATAGCTGCGCTAAAAATATTTTGTTATTTATTTAACCTTCATAATTTGACATAATGATTGTACCTACCAGTCCTTACCGCTCGCGCTGTGGGGTATTGCGTCATACTAAATTATTTTGCGGTTATCCCTATTCGCAACCGAAAAGTCCCAGTTAATAAATAACACTCATTTATTTTGTATTTTCCAATAAATTAGGTACTTACCTATTACAAGCACAAAGGAAACTGTCATAGAAACAATGCAAATATAGATTCGTGCTTAATGCAAAAAGAGATTCATGCCTACTGCAAAAAACCTAAAAGTCATCCGTTAATATTGTACAAAATTGAGCACTGTACCAGTTTATATTGTTGTTTAACTGCCGAACCAGGAAATCAGCAATAACCAGGAAATAAGCAAACATCAATATTTATTATGTTAAAAGTGACCACAATATTTTACAGTTCGTGTAGAATCTCAAATACGGGTAGTAAACCACAACCGGTCACGGCGGTCAATCTCAACGGAGACTAGCCAAGTACGCAGGAGATAATAGTATTGCACAAATGTGCTTCTATCATACTTCTATCGTACGATTATTAGGCAAACCAATATTCTTCGTGGTTATCCGATCAAAACAATAATTTTGATAATTTCGATTTAACAAACTTGCTGTCATCTATTTATAATTTTCCCTGTAACAATTAACTATCAATACTTCCGTAATCGTGGATTTATGAATCTGAATAATATAACGTTAACATTATTACCAAATTGTAAGTAAAATAGAGCCGTTACTAGTTGACCTGATCCATAGGTACTGTCCTTGGTCTGGATGTAGGAATCTGTCGCTCACAATGGGCCGTATTAGAAGGCTAAAAGTCTCCCAATGGGCAACGGAGAGGGCTATGCTTGGAGTTTCCCTACGTAATCGAATCAGAAATGAATTGATCCGCAGGAGAACCATGATATAACCGACACAGCCCGAAGCATGTATTGACCGTATTCTCGGTATATTCCGGATGCTATTGTTACAGTAATGCCACTCCATCTATCCGACCATGATACAGCCCAAATGTTGGCATAAGATACAATTAAAACTGGCAGCATACTATATCTACATAAACTACTTAAACTTGAATAATATTCAATACAAAATGTGTCCTGGTCAGAAATTAACGCAGAAAATGATATAGATGTAGCATTCATTTCTTTTCACGAATTATTATGCCTTTTCTATAATAATATATGCTTCCCAAAAATTTAAGTTAAAGTTATTATAACTAATCGAAAGCAACAAAACTGGATAAGCAAATGACTGAAACAAAGTTGTAAAACTAAACGGTCTAAAGGATACGATGAAATCCACAGTACGAAAATTATAAAAGCATGGACTATTGAGCTAAGTTCAACTATAAACATTTAATTAATTTATCTTTCTCATTTGGTACTTTTTCTGAAGCATTTAATAAAAGTATTAATAGTTAAACGCTTTTTTTTTAAATGGAGGAAATTTTGATGATAATAACCAGCGCAAAATAAAATGAATACCTATGCTTTTCATTAGCTTCACCTGCACGCGTAGCATGACCACCGTAGAAACAAGTTTTGTCGACGGAAGAATAGACAAAATGACAGTAAAACAATCACAATCTGTCATTTTGTCTATTCTTCCGTAGACAAAACCTGTTTCTACGGTGGTCATGCTACGCGTGCTGTATGTATGTTTGTTTGTAACCGACTCCTTTGGGCGTGATTTTGACCTTTAAACGGTCAGATTTCATTCAAACTTTGTAGATTGGTCGAGGACCGGTGATAATACAATAATTTAGTATCTTGGAGCTGATCTGATGATGAAGCCAGAAGGTGGATAGTGGAACTCTTCAGCGGCTTGTAGGAAACCCCTCGAGTTTGGGCTCATATGATTTGGTTTGACGAGTCCAATATATTGCACTTGGTCTCGAGGGCCCGAGGATGGAGCCAGGAAGTGGATAGTGGAACTCTTCAATGGTTACTAGTAAACCCCTCGAGTTTGAGCTCATTATGATTCGGTTTGACGAGTCCAATATATTGCACTTGGTGTCGAGGTGATGGAGCCAGGAGGTATATAGAGGAACCAGTGGCGTAGCTAGGTAACCAAAGGCCCTGGGGCAAAAAACAAACTAGGGCCCCAACTAAACTATTTAAAATCGTTTGATCCTTATTCGTCGTGTTCCGAATTCGACGTTTTTCGACGTACATACATAACTAAGTTGCCATTATTAAAGTCGCGTTCCTGGAATCTGGTTTATTTATATTCCGAATGTGGGAGAAATTTTCACTAGTTCAATTTATAGTTTGTAAGTCAGAGTACGAGGGCCCCCCTGAGCTTGGGGGCCCGGGGCACAGCCCCGTCTAGCCCTCCGGTAGCTACGCCACTGAGAGGAACTCTTTAGTGGTATTAGTAAACTCCTGGAATTTGGGCTCGTATGATTCGGTTTGAAGAGTCCAATATAGTGCACTTGGTGTCGAGGACCCGATGATGGAGCCAAGAGCCAGATAGTGATACTCTTAAGTGGCTATTAGTAAACTCTTCGAGTTTTAAGTCATATAATTCGGTTTGATGAGTCCAATATATTGCACTTGGTGTCGAGGGTCTGATGATGGAGCTAGGAGGTGGATAGTTGATTTCTTTAGTGGCTACATATAGTAAACCGGGCAAGTCAAAACTTCGTTGTTTTTTTTTATTAAGTTAAGAATAACTTAACAGGAGCCAAGACCAACTGACCAATGTTCACCAGAAAACAAGATTTTCAGATGGATTGCTATGGGTTTTATTGTTTGCCTCATATTTAATTTTCTCAAATGGTGTCTTGGGTACGTACTCGGAGCTACTGGTTTCTGAAAATGGTGTTTTCGGTATCTAAAATCTATCATTATTAAACATGATAAAAAAGAATTATCGACATATTTAAAAATGCGGTCAGGTCAGAAGATGTGACGCGGAAAATTTCTGAAAATAGGATTTTTGAATTTAAGAATAACCAAATCTATCGTTTTTATACGATTTTGTTCGGTAAACGATAAGGCAAAAATGTTGGTCATGCGCTCTCGTACTAATTGAATTAATTTGAATTTGGAATTCTAGATGAAAGCAGTGCAGTACCTACGCAGATATAGATATATAATAATACCTAGATAAGGCAAGTATCACGATGTGTATGAAAACCAAGCGTGGCATTTTTGAAAAATGATCAAAGCGCCTATACCATGAAACTGAAGCAAAATACGATAGTACGATAGACTTGTTTCGATATTCATCACCTGTTAACACTCAACGTCACATCAACCGTTCCTAGTAAAAAGCTGTAAAGTATTACGAATATAAGCAATTTCTATTTTATTATTTATGTCCGACTAGCGCGGCGGACAGGCGCAGACCATAGACTATATTTCCTTATCCTTACATATTATAAAACAAAGTCGCCCGCCGCGTCTGTCTGTCTGTCTGAACGCGATAAACTCAAAAACTGCCGAACGGATTTTCAAACAGTTTTCACCATTGGACGGAGTGATTCATGTGGAAGGTTTTAGTATATAATTCATTAAGGTTTTGTGTAAATTGGCTGAAATATGACGATTATTGTTGAAGATGTCGGAAAAAATCATGCCGACTGGGAGCTTTACTGGCGTGCGCTGCGTAAGCCGTGAGAGATAAATCAAATTTATGTTCTAGAGTATTGTATATCTTAAAAATTGCAACAAAAAAGTCCGCGATGGCATATGTCTATCTTCTAAGGGTGTCCCACAATAACCATTTTTATCTTTCAAAATTGTATAAAATTTTCATTGTTATTTCCGAAGCTATTTTGACCGGTATCTTATTAATCCTTATCCAATTAAATAGCTTATTTAAATTGGGCATTCAATTTCGATTAAAATATGCCTTTACATCACATCATTTAAATGAATAGTTTAAGAGATATCACAGTTTCAAAATTACGCGTAACAAAATAATTATGGTTGACCACGCGGGCGCTGTAGTAGCCTACCACTGCGTCCGCTGAAAGTTAGTCAATGATCTTTTCCTTGGCTATTAGGTATGTATTCCCGGTAGAACGTACCCGTGGGATATTTTGCTACATCCACGCGGGCGAAGCCGCGGGTAAAAGCTAGTATTAAATAAAATGAGACACACTGAGCCACGTTCGGGCACGCGAAGTAGATGCTCTTGCGCTATCTAGGTATATCTATATCTGTGTGCAGTACCGATTCGGTACAGAGTGCTTACCGACCAGTGAGGAAACACAAGCAGTACCGCGCAGTACTGTACAGTACTGCGCGGTAAAATACCGACCGATGGGCAAACGGCCTTATTGTTATCGCTATTTGTTTTAATAATTTTTTTCTTATTTTAATTTATGAATGGAAATGAGGAGATCGTGGCTAAGTAATAACAAGCCGCACGGGTCGATCCATCAGGTTAAGCTACGCTTGCCGGGGTTGGTCAGTGGATGGGGGACCATCTTTACATACCTACCAAGACTCCTCCGTGCCTTGGAAAGCACGTTGAGCCGTTGGTCCCGGCTGTCATTCGTGGATCTTTGACAGTCATTACGAGTCGTCAGAAGCCCGAAAGTCTGACACCGGTCTTACCAAGGGGTATCATATTACCTAGTTACTGGGTTGTGGAGGTCCGATAGGCAGTCGCTCCATGTAAAATACTGGTATTCAGCTGCATCCGGTTAGACTGGAAGCCGACCCCAAGATAGTTGGGAAAAGGCTAGGAAGATTGATATTGAATTTATGAATGGAAATGATGAGCTCTTACCCTTTCCTATATGTACAAACTTAAAGGTAGTAACGCTCTATTTTATCAATAAAATATGCTACATGGGTCGGAACCCAACCCCCCCTGAATGGCAGCCATTTTTGTATTTTGATCGCATTTTATGAAGCGTGCATACTAAAAGTACTTTAACTTTGGAATTTAAGGTCCAATTATCGTAAAAAAAAAACTTATAATAAGTGAAGAAAGAAGTAAAAGATCAATATCACGTTAAAATTAACATTGTTGTTTTAGTTTATCAAGGTTATTACAAAATTCAAATTCAAATTCAAAAGTCATTTATTCAAACTAGGCTGAGAATCAGCACTTTTTGAACGTCAAAATTACAAAAGACAGTCCCCCAAAAACGCCCGCCCTTCACCACTTCCTAGTGCTTTTGCTGGAGAGAAGAAGTGGCGCAACAAACTCCCCAGCCACACAGCTGTCTGTTCAGTTAGAAAAAAAAACTTGATTCTATACAATAGTATGCAAATTATTTACATTACTCAACACAAAACATTAAATAAAATATATTTGCCATAATGACAGCTAGCACACGCCAATGTACCAACAAAAATATATATCGAAAGCTAAACTCAAGCGAAGATAAATACTAAAAAACTAAAAACGTAAACAGAACTTAATACCCGAATTATAAAGCCTCCAGGCATAAAGGGCGTGCCCGCTTACATATAGCTAATAAAACTGTAACTCGAAGTCACATAATTATGATAAACCAAGACCATCGAAGTAAAAATAAAATTCACCCGGGAACTATGTTTTTTTATCTACTCGTCTAAGAGATGTTTAGTTTACCTAAATAATGATACCAAAAAATCCATTCTATGACAATTGGTTTATTTATTTATTCTTAGGAAAGCTTAAAGTCTAATATCCATTTAGTATATACAATAGCGCTTACGGTTGCCATTTACAAGCTTCCACAAATGAAAATCTATGTACCTAAAATTAAAAGAAAATAGAAAGAAATGAAACATACAAAAGTTAAAATTAAATTAAAAACAAAGTCTTCTTAATCTAACTTAACAAATTCTTCTTTAAACACAATATAATAAATTCTTCTGTAAAACAATACATGATATAAAAATTGGCTGGCAGCATTGCCACGTTGTATGGCAATGCTTATTCTTTGGCCGAAGAATAGGCCAGCCCTCTGGTCACGTGAGGAGTCGACCAGCCGCTTGGCGATGTCCCGAAATACTCGATGAGCACTCGGACCCCACGGCCCCAGTGTTTCAACCCCAAACGGCTCAAAAATATAGCTACCAATAAGGTTGTTACATTATAGAATAAAAGTTATATACACACATCAAAAGTGTCTAGGGATCAACATATATTTTTGCAATAACTTTTCTCCTGATTGATATTAATTAAAATTTTCTTTAAGGATTCATCAAATAAAGTGTTTTCGTTTGTCACAGTAACGATAAACCAAGTCACCTTTGCATTAATAAAGAAATTTGCCATTTTCCTAATAAAGGGATTTTTGACATTTGAACCACTAACATTAAAGTTCGAAAAAAAGACTGAAATAACAGTTTTCTTTAAAATTTTATTGGGTAACTTAAACAATTAATAATCCGTGTTTCTACCGCGAACACTAACAACACAAGAACATCGGTTTGGCATACTCAAAATGAGTTCATCCAAATCACGCTGTGGAATGGCCGCCCATGTTCGTTGCAACAACAAAAAAAGGTCTTCTTGCGACTGGATACCCTCCATATTCGGCAGAGCTCTTCTCTGTAGCATATCCCATGCATGCTCAATCGGGTTCAAGTCTGGCGACTGAGCAGGCCAGGGCAGGACATTGATGTTAGCTGCGGCGAGAGTCTGTCTTACAACTCTTGCGGTGTGCGGTCGTGCATTATCATGCATTAACTGAAATAAGGGACCGATTTGCACTTGTAGAGGAACGATGACGTCTGATACAATCGTCTCAGCATAAATTTGAGCGTTGAGGTTGCCTCTGATCCAAATCAACTCAGTTCTTCCGCCGATCCAAATACCCGCCCATACCATGATGGTTCCACCACTATAAGGATGGACTTCCTGGCAGGATTTTAATCGCTGTTGGCGTCCAGGGGTTCTCCAGTGTCGTATACGTCTTGTATCCGGTCTCATACCAAAACGAGACTCATCAGAAAAGCACACGAAACGCCATTGTTCTTCTGCCCAATTTCTGTGTTCAAGAGCCCATTGATATCGAATCCTACGATTGTGCATTGCTATAGGTGGTACCCGTAGCGGTCTTCGGGAATGAAGGTTCACTTCATGCAAGCGGTTTCTGACTGTTTGGTCGCTAATTAAGTTCCCTGAAGAGTGATGAAGCCTCACGGCTAACATCATGGCGGTTATTGTTGGAGCTCTTCGAGCTAAGATTTGAATGTATCGGTCTTGTCTCCGTGTGGTGCAGCGATACCGTCCTCCATGGCGCTCAGCCACGGTACCAGTGCTTCGGTAACGTGTCCAAAGTCGACTGATAACACTCTGACTTGTATTCAGAGTAGGGCATGCAATTATCCGGCCATTTTACTATTCGAATATTTCGGATACTGCCAGACAACTATTCGAATATATTCGAATAATATGGATATTTTGGATACCATTGTAAAAGAGGTAAATCAAACTTATATTAGTTTACAATCGACATTTTTATTACAAAAACTCTCCAACAATCGTATACTAAAGTATATCAGTTCGCACTAAAAGCAAAATCTGTCCGATCTGTCATTGACAGATACAAGAAAAGAAAAAAAAGAAATCCACGGGTTATCTACCAATGGTATAATAGATCGTGAGCTGGTCAAATGCTATCTTTGATTGAAAGCACATTAGATGAAGACTGGAAGTCTTATAAAATAGTGCTTGGTAATAAATGAGACAAAATCACATCACTGACATTGCTAGATGTCAAAGTATCTGATGTATAAGTTGGATCAGCACAAACTAATAGCCACGAATGATATGTACTTTCATCGATTCCCTGAATATGAACTATTTTCTGTGCGTTTCGGGTCATTCAGTTCTCATTATCGTAATTGTGCAGTCTTATCTTCCGTTAGACATATATGTGAAACTTTGAAAAACCCAATCCGGAAAGTCCTCTTTAGGAATACCTCCTAAAGAGGACTTTCCGGATTGGGTATTAACGGTCCAGGCAGGAAACGAATTAATGCAAATCATGAATGCCGAGAATCATGATGAGGCCTCTGCTCCACATTCCTACTTCCCATATCAATCTGATTTTGGGTTGGTTACCAAAACAGCTTATTCAAGTGTAGCAAATCCTAACCTTTTCTTTATGTTTCATTTAGCAGGAACTTTATTTTGGTTCTGTGAGCTCTCGTCAAGCAAGACACAATACCGAGATGAATCTAGAGAACAACACTACTAATCAAAGCCATCATTCTTGCCAATGCCTTTAAAGTAAATGCCATGCTTGTCAAAGCATTCACTGTTGATGGTTAACCTGCAGAGTCCTTTCGATCTCTTTGCTTATTTTCTCTGTTGAAGTAAATGATATTTCAGTTTCTGCTGCTTGTAATCACTGAGTGCTACGTCATCACCATCGCTGTCGTCAACTCAAGTCGAGCTCTGTGCAAAAGCACTTAAAAAAATTTCTCTTCAAAATTTTCTCTATGATGAATCTACATAGTAATTGTGTCATTACATGGATTTTTGAAGATATAGCATGAATTGTCACGATTGCGAATACCTATTTTATTAAAACACAACGTTATGGGGTATGCGCTAAGGTAGCCCGCGAAATTCAAATTTTCTTTCGTCTTCTGCAATTTGCAGCTCAGTTTTAGGTTGTATGTTGATTAAAATATGATTCGCGACCGTAACAAATATGGTTTTACAGAATTATAATCATTAGAATTAGCAATACAACTCCTTAAGTTAGCAAAAGTGTCAAATGTCATGATTTCATGAATTAGTCATTCAATACAGTTACATGAACTTAGAGAGTTGTATTGATGACTTTTATGATCATAAATCTATAAATAAACATTTGATACGGCCGCAAATCATATTTAACAACATACAACCTGATACTGACCTGCAAATTGCAAAAAACGTAAGAAATTTGAATATCGCGGGATACCTTGGCGCATCCCCCTTAAATGTTATATTATCAAAAGGAAAATGGAACAAAACTAACTATCCGTATTATCCGGATAGTATTACAAATATTATTCGGATAATATTTTCGACGGATATCCGGATAATTCGGATATCCGGATATCCGAATAGCATGCCCTAATTCAGAGCTAAAGCCACAGTACGTTGCCGGGAACCAGCTTCTATCATTCCCACGGCTCTGAGCATTTCTTCCCTGCTTAAATGACGTCGCTGCTCCATAATAACGTTGGTTTTAATCAGTAGTAGGGAAACAGTAGCACTAATAATGTCTTCAATGCGTTGTATGTTTTTATAGGGAAAATATTGACAGCTGATTTTCATCTTTTACTCGAATTTGATTCACAGTTCCTGATTCAAATTATGAAATGCACCAAAAAGGATCCATATAAATTTATAAAATCATAAATTTATTACAAAGCCACATCTCAATCTCAAGAAATCCGCATAAAAATGCTTGATCCCTAGACACTTTTGATGTGTGTATCTATGTGTGTACGTTTATATAATAAGATACCAAGTAATCTCAAGACATTAAATATGAGATTATTCAAAAATAAATTGCTTAATAAAATATAAATTGACCGGCTGAATGCCGGGTATCCGGGCACAAGTCCCGACTCCACGCTGGTACTGAGAACTTCGTAATGCGACAAGCCAACAACAGCTATCTAACTACGCAACACATTTTCGTAAACGATTCCGACTAATCTGTTTCATCTTGACAGTTGAACAATATTCATTGCGTTATTTACATTATTGAGCAGATTTTTTTTACGAACTTATGAAACATTGTATTAGCATTCTGTTTCAAAACGATTCAAATTCCGATTGATCGTGTATTACGTAATTAGGGTACAGTTTGCCCGACCGGGGAAGCGAACTCCACGAATTTCTAGCTAGACCAATCAATGCAGGCAACCAGTAAATAACTAAATCTGTATTCCAACCATTGCCGTCATATTGATCTGCTTACTCTTTTTCCAACTATGTTCGTTACCCATAGACAATCAATCGCCATACACGTAGGGACACGGTATCGAATAGAAAGTATCGATACTGTACTCATGAGTAGTATCGAAAAAAAAGTATCGTACTCATAAAAGTATCGATACTTCAAGGTATCTAGTACTTTTCTTAGGGCCTAATGCGCATAAAGCATAGGTCAATATCAGTCTGTAAATAACGCCAGTTTAACTTCAGTAGGGCAGGACATGAAAAAACAAATGGTATTGGTACCTACACAAATTGGTACAATAATAGAAAACACAACTGTGATTTAAAAAAATAAATATTGGAACAAAATAAAATTATTTAGTAATTTAGGCATATAAATTAAAGTTCCCATTCCTCCTGCGTACAATCACTTATGTAAGAGTGATTGATTAGTGTAGTAAATGAAGTAAAGGTTAGAAATTTAACTGTGAACGAAAGGAACGATTTCGAGCAAATATCGATGTAATGTTTTAGAAGGTTCGGGACGAGTGAACTAGATGGCGTTGCCATAAATATAAGCCGTAAGGTCGCAAGTTTTAAATGGGTAATTTCTAAGATTACCCATATAAAACTTAATTTCTTATTCGATACGATACCTACCAAAAATTACTCATTGAGTAAAAGTATCGAATGCAAAGTATCGAGTACAAAAGTATCGGTATCGAATGGAAATGTACTCGATACCACAAAGTATCGATACTTTTTTCGTGTCCCTACATACACGATCAATCACAATCTGAATCATTTTGAAAGATATTGCTAATCCATTGCTTCATAAGTTCGAAAAAAATATCTATTCACAAACGTAAATAACGCAGTAGATGTTGTTGAAAATTCAACATGAAACAGATTACTCTTTAGGCGAGGCGGTAAAGCGGATTTTGTAGCAGTGCTCCGTGCGGTAAGGCGGTTTACGCGGCTGTCCGCGCGAATGGAAAAACGCGGTTTTGACCAGCTCAATCACAAATACTGGCGACCCGGTGCGACGCCCCGTGTGTGAGGCGTCGCCGCAACCGCCCCTCCGCGCGGACGGCAGCGTGGAGGGGCGCCAGTGGCGGCGAAGAGCACCGTTCGACCGTACGGTCGGGCTGTGTTCGTGTGTTTGTCAAGGGATTTCTTGTGGTGTGATTCCACCATGCCTCGGAAACTACGCAGACGTTTGTTTTGGCGCCTGATCTCTCTCCGGTTGTGGCACATTGCCGACTCATCGGAGTATGAGAGTGAGGGAAGTGAGAGTGCATTGCGACAGCATACACTTGTTCACTTTAAAATCTCCCGCGTCGATGGCTGGTATCCGTTGATATTGGCCACCATTGCCGAAATTCGGTCTGGAGCAGCACTAGAAGTAGGTACTGGGGTTTTTTTTTTTTTTTGGGTGGGAAATCATCAAATGACTTCTCCCGCTCTGGGCGGAGCGGAAGGGCGTGTCAGACTTTTACTGACTAAAACCCACCCGTGTTCCTTCCCTTACCTAGACCAGGGCCACGGTTTCCCCTTAGGACTTATCCGCAACCCCGGTGGTAGGTACTGGGGTTGGCTTCCTGTCTAAGAGGATGCAGCTCAATAGCAGTATTTCAGATGGAGCGACTGCCTATCTGACTTCCATGACCCATTATTTGGGTAACACGATGCCCCTTGGTTGTCAGACTTTCGAACTTCAGCCGTATTTTTCGAGACGCGCCGTGTCTCAGAAAGCACGTATCAATGTAATCACCCATCCACACATCGACCTCGACAAACGTTACGATCGACCCGTACGGCTGTTATTACTTAGCCACGAGCCTCAATCTGTATTGTAACCATGCCTTTCTTTTCATCGCCACCGCTTAGCATAGCATTCACTGTGGTCAGTTATATTAGGAGGAAATTATAACACATAATAATAGGAAAACTGACGACGAACCAATTTTATTATTTCTGTATATCTTGTACTGACAGATGCACGCGTTATTAACAATTAGAAATAAAGTGTTATTCATAGTGTTTAAACATAATCATTGAAATAATAATTAAGTTTAGTAAACGACCTTAAATTTGTATTATTATTGAAATTAAATAGGTACTGTCATTTAATCTTAAATATGAATACGTTCATTTGTTTCGTTTTAATTGTAACTGTTAGTGTAGCAGAGGACGGTGACGTGTTCGTTTATAGGTATATTACAACACATTGTAAGTATTTCATATTCAATATTATCTACCTCTTTTGACGTAAGCCTTATTTAACGATATCTACACAAAATTAGGAATATGACTAAATCGCCAGCGTGTTATATTGATGGAAGGAGCTACTGCCTGCTGCCCATCATCATCCCTATAGGGATGATGCCTAGGTCAAACAAGAGAAATTACATTCAGTCCGTCAGTCAGATAATAAAAAAATATTAGACACGTATTTTTGTTTCATCATATTAATAAAGAATTACTAAGATAAAACGCATTAAAGTTGGGGACTGGGGGCGCTACGTCACAAGTAAGTATAAAATCTACATACTCGTGACGTCATAGCACATTTTAACTCAATGTATCGCCGTAATCTTTTGATAAAGTAAAAGAAGAAAAATAAGTGTCCGAAATTTTTTAATAATCTACAAGACAGACAATAAATATTTTTTTAGTCATCATCCCTATTATTCATCGTTTTTTTTTAAGTAGGTATTTACGGTAGCAACACGGGCTATTTATTTTTTCCATTGTAACAGCTCAACACTGCAGTAGTAGGAAGGGTAATCAAAATTAACGGTATTACAACTGGTAGTAAGATTGGACTAAGGCAACAAAGGAAACCAACCACTCTGGTTTTGTGATTGTCTTATCTATAAATGTATCCGATTTAAGTAAAGCAACATTTTTACGGAAAATAGGCGTGGCCTGCAATGTTAAGTTGCGTGAGTAAATTTTAGTGCCTTAGGTTCCTAATATGGAACAAGCACTAAATGATTACAAAAGTCCGTCTATAAAGATTCCAAAAACCCGATATTTTGCAATTGTTCAAGCATTAGACATAAACTTTCAAATATTTATATTTATAATATATATTTGATATATTTCCGATCGCCTAAGTAACTGGTACAATGAGGTTAACATTCAAACAGGAAAATAGAGGCATTTGACGAATAATACAATTAGTAGGTATATTTCTGTTGGTATGTGTCGATATACAATGTGTTTGGTCTCGGTCTGTACAAACTTTAAGGGAAGGTAGTTTGCTCTATTTTATCAATAAATTTATTCCACATGGGGGGTTGGAACCCAACCCCCCCTGAATGGCAGCCATTTTTGTATTTTGATCGTATTTTATGAAGCGTGCATACTAAAAGTACTTTAACTTTGGAATTTAATGTCCAATTATCGTTAAAAAATTTATTATTGTCAGTATTCGAGTTATTTAACCCATTGTTAACACTTTTTACTTATTAAAAGTTTTTATTTTACGATAATTGGACATTAAATTCCAAAGTTAAAGTACTTTTAGTATGCACGAATGCGGTCAAAATACAAAAATAGCTGCCATTCAGGGGGGGTTGGGTTCCGACCCCCCATGTCGAATAATTTTATTGATAAAATAGAGCAAACTACCTTGCCTTAAAGTTTGTACAGTCCGAGACCAAACATTGTATAAATAGAATAAGGTCAATGTCTAAAACTTGCCAAGAATTTTGTTAAAAGTCGGAGGCTATTTTTAACAGATTGAGACTTTGATACCGAGATGAAGAACCCTATCTTAAAAATTCAAGTATTGTTCCTCACACCTAAACTGGTTTGACGCACACTTTTTAACTAATATATGTCACTACAAGGCTTTCGAGAATCCTGTTTTTAATGTCAAATGTTACATCTATTTCCTGTAACTACACTAGTGTTCTTTCACCTTGCGCTTGACGCATGCGGTAGTTACTCAAACGCGGCATGCGTTTGAGTAGTCAAGTTCGCTAGTTATTAGCGCATGCATCAAACTCTGTGACGCATGCGATAACTTTGCATCCTAAAAACTTAATGACGCTAGCTTGCACTAAAGCCCGCTCTGCACTCGCGGCGCGAACGCCTGCGAAAGCCGTGAAGCACGAGTGTAGATGGTTTCGCGCCTTCGCGTTCGCACTTCGGGCCGTTCCCCGATCGGTGTCGGTTTTCTGTTCCGCGACAAAGGGTTCGCGCTTGGTTCACAGCGTGCGAACGCGAACGCATCTATACTCGCAGCTTTTCGTAGTGGCGCACGAGTCACAGTCATCGGTCTTGCATGATTTTTTAATAAGCATACATTTTTTATAAGAATATTCGTCATCCACAATCTTCTCTTTCTCCATCTCTTTTTTATTTGTTTGTTCGCGAGATCGCGAACGTAATATTATTATATGCATTTATTTTTTTAGCTAGTGGTACACTTGTTCCTCCTGTACAAGAACTTAAGGCGTGGTCTCCATTCAAATTTACTTACCTCTCTACTGATATGTTAAATATGCGAATATATTTAAAGAACTTAGCACCGAATGTGTCCGCAGCTGTGAATTTATTTTATCGATCAGGTAAGTTAGTGGCTTTTGACAAATATTCGACACGGGGTCGTCTTTACAAACTTACGTTACGGCCGGGCCGTGAACCATGACGTAAGTTTGTAAAAACGACCCCGCAGCCCGCAGACAGGCGCAACGCGACTATGCGCCGCGATTATAGTAGGACAATTTCCGTAGAAATTGCTTGGAGAATAAATGGAGTCGTACCGCGCTGTCGCGTCACGCCTTTCTGCGGAACCTTTACAAACAATAGAACATATCTATATCTACCTACTAAAGTACCTTAGGTAGGATCAGGTTTTTAACTTTCTGATTATTATTGAGATTATACTAGTCCTAGTTTGTTTAATATTCCAGGTGGCATTAATAATGATAGAAATATGCTGAGGAGAAAAGTAAGCAAATCTGGATATTATTTTCTGATCAATCATCAGTTAAAGTACAGCCGATTTACCATTGAGTTGGAATTATCTAAAACAACAAACACTGGATCAAGCGTCTGTTCCAGAAAAGTAATAGCAGAAGGGAAACTTGTGACACAAAGACCGGACGATATAAATGACACAGCATGTAGGTGGAGCAATATACTATATTTTTAGCCGACGTACGCACGGACGTAATAAAATCGCGGCGATTATTTTTCGCGTATTGGATTTTCGACGCTCTGCTAAGCGCGCGTTGATTATCCAACGGTGTATTTTCTTGACGCGCTGGGATCCGCGCTGAATGCGCTCCGTTGGGTATTGAATTTTTGGCGAAATAAAATCGACGCGATTTTATTACGTCCGTGCGTACAACGGGTTAGTGATGCCCTCGGGATACATCAGACTGCCTCACTGGATTAGTGGTCGCAAAGCATGCTGAGCATCTTAGGTTCGATCCCCATCGCGGGCATCTTGGTTCGGGTCAAGAGTTACCGCCTGGCCACGGGACGGGCGGCGCGACCGGCGCGCGGCGGTGCGTTTTGCGGGGCGGCAATCGACGCGACAATTTTGCAGGCCACGGGCAGTGGCGTTCACCGCCGCGAACAGTATAGACCGAGAGCGAAATGTCTTTAAAAGTTATCTCGATATTGCTTGGAGAGGAGTAGTAGTTTTGGTTCATGGTATAATATTTAGAATACAGACTACTTATATCCAGATTTTTTTTTCGATTGTACCCGAATGAGTGGTGAAACTATTGTTATATTGTTATGAATATTCAACCACAACTGGAAAGAAAGGTCAATGCAGATAGCCAAAAAACAGTATTCATTATTTCGCGGCGAATGCAACTAAGTTTGGTTTCTGCACTATTCGCCGCATCTGCAGCTCGACACCGTGGCATGCGCCGTACTGATTCATACATTTGTTACCGTCGCCCGCCGCGCCGCCAGACGCTCGTGCAATTCGTTCGGCGAATTTCGCCGGTCGCGCCGCCCCGGTCGCCGCTACGCGTGGCATGACTAGTACATTTCTATACATTTGATTTAGTCGCAAGACGCTTCGCCGTTCGCACCGCGCGAATATTCGCTGTAGCGAATGTCCCGTGGCCAGGTTTAGTACCGAGTGGGTTTTCCAACAGAAAATGCTCTGTAACAGCCCAGAGTCTGGATGCTCGGTTATTGGCAATAGGCCCGCTCCCTGTTATATGACACTGAAACATAATTATGACGAAATAGCGGGATACCACCTACTACAGGTAAGGGTACACCGTAACATACCTATTCGGCGAATGCAGGTGTGATGTTATGTTATGAATAACAATATTCGCGCTGCGAACGGCGAAGCGTCTTGCGACTAAATCATGAGTTCTTTTTACCCGACTGCAAGCAAAGAAAGGGTTATGTTTTTCTATCTTTGTATGTTTATTCCCTTGTTGTAATATTCCTTATTCCCTCAAATCTTCCAAACCACTCGATAGATTTCTTTAATAAAATTAAGGTGTTGTTAGATTCGTCTCATTAGTCCAAGTGTTCTTATAGGTGACATAAAAATAATTTAATACGAGGGCTGCTAGATTTAATTGTTCAGGGTGAAATTTATTTTTTCCTTCTTTTTCTGCAATATGGGTATCAAATTAAAAGGACTGTATCAAAAAACTCGACTGCAAGAACACTTAGGCTAAGAACGAGAGTAAGGCTGCCTGTCCACAGGAGCGGAGAGGAGAGGAGAGGAGTGGAGATGTGCCAAAATTAACCAATGGAATCGCACCTCTAGAGCGGAGTTTTGATTCTATTGGTTAATATTGACACATCTCCACTCCTCTCCTCTCCTCTCCGCTCCGATGGACAGGCAGCCTAAGAGTTCGTACGAGTGTTTGCGGTGCCGTCCACCCTACTGACTAGATCTCGTTCAAAACAATTTTCGGTGGAAGTTTACATGGAAATGTACATCATATATTTTGTTTAGTTTTATCATTCTCTTATTTTAGAATTTACAGGGAAACCCCCTGTAAATCACACACATTTTACCACTTTGGAAGTGTCTCTCGCGCAAACTATTCAGTTTAGAAAAAAATTTATTAGAAACCTCATATCATTTTGAGATCCACGTATGGGTTTGATGAAAAAAAAAAAAATGAGTTTCAGTTCTAAATATGGGAAACCCCCAAAATTTATTGTTTATTTTCTTTTTTTTGTGTGAAAATCTTAATGCGGTTCATAGAATACATCTACTTACCAAGTTTCAACAGTATAGTCCTTATAGTTTCGGAAAAAAGTGGCTGTGACATACGGACGGACAGACGGACAGACATGACGAATCTATAAGGGTTCCGTTTTTTGCCATTTGGCTACGGAACCTAAAAACAAGCATTGTAATCTATAGAATTTGGGTATCGCAGGCGGGGACAACCCAATAACCGGAAATATGGTGTATATGTGTTTTTGCAGTCGGGTTTTTTGTTTTATAAATCATTTTCTTTATTCTTGATCAGGTAGTTATAAGACTATAAAAAGCATGTGCAGTGGAATAATTTATATTTTAATTTTTTTTTTCAGATAATGACATTTGCATAACAAACGGATGTGTAATTCAAGTGGATTTGTTTAATACTTTTTGTGACGGTAAGTCATTCTATAGATACCCTCTGCACAATACTTTAGAAATCCTACTATAATATAATATATTTATAATAGAGTAGTATTTAAACGAGTGACTGTAATAGTACATTGTGATACGAGTATGGCTCGCGCGAATAATACCGCCTTGTGGGTAATGATCAAAGCACACGCGTTTCATACGACGTTTTTCAACACATTTGCGGGGAAAGAAACCGTCTTGTTGTAAGAACTTATGCTACAATAACGTAACTTTAGAGAAATGATACATTTAGATTTATAAAGTTCAACTGACCTTTGTTGCCAGTAGGGCATGCTATTCGAGTATTCGAGTATTCGTTTTATTCGAGTATTCGCCTTTTTTACTATTCGAATACTAGAAGACTAAGTATTCGAGTTTTACGAATTTTACGAATAATGTTATTTGTTTGAATGGTAGTTTTTTTTTATTCTTATGGCTTCTTTTTTTGCGATGACTTAAACGACCAAAACACTGATGATGAAGAGGATGATGTAATTTTGAGCGAAATAAGCAGACAGCAGCAAAATGCAAATAACGAGAATTTGACAAAATCTATCAAAGAGCAATTGAAAGAAAAGGTTCAAGAATCTTTACAATTTTTTTTTAACATTTCTACTAGCCGACTGGTTACGAACGCAGATCTAGAAACATTCTTGCGTGTAGAATTGGCACAGTTTGATCATGGGGGTCCTAAATCAGTTCATTTGTCACAGGCGTACAAATACAAACTACTTTCCATCCCCGCAACCAGTGTAGAGCCCGAACGCGTATTTTCAGCGAACAGGTTTTTTGTAACCATTTACGTTGTTCTTTTAAGAGGGCTATCACAAAATTGCGTTTTGACAGTTCGAGCGCCCGATGCATCGCATAGAATAAAGTTTTTGTTTTTTAAGTATGCAATTTTAATTTCCTATGAACCAACGTTTATTCTGGTATAAACTTTACGTAAAAATATGAATGTAGAAAGGAGAAATTTACAGTTAATTCTGAGCGTTTTATATGATTTTGAATTGAATTTTTTTTAGATATCCCATAAATAATTCAAAATTCTGAGGCCGCTATGAACTACAGCACTTTTAAATGAGCTTATTTTAAATTTTTCATTTAATTTGCTATGTACAATAGTTCTACCCACGAGCTCAAAAAAGTGCCGTCGCGCATTTTTTGAAAAAATTGCTTCGTAATTTTGGCTTTATATAAACAATTAAGAAAAAATTGCAAAAAGCGAGGCCGCTATGTACTATACTAATAACTATTCTCCACAACTCAATCAAGTCATAGTTGTCCAAGTCTTTCAGTTACTCAGAACAAAAACGCCAAAGTTGCCCATTTTACGCAAAAATCACCGTCGAAATCAGTCGAAATGTAATAGGGCTCTTAACGACGATACGTTAGACGCGCTCAGCTTCCTTCGATCTTTCTACTTAAATAAAAAAAAATATAAGGTATTTTTTTGAATTAAGTTTAACTTATAATTACAATAAAAACTAATTAAAATACTTGTTTTAATAATTTATGATCCGAAACACAAAATATTCGAAAAAATCGAAAAACTCGAATTATTCGAATAGTTTGTGAGTAAATATTCGAAAAACTCGAATACTAAAATCAGACGAATATTGCATGCCCTAGTTGCCAGGTACTGACTATCCACTTCCTGTAAAAACGTTTCTATGTCGGTTCGTATTTTTCTTAATATGTAACCTGCAGTAACCACACAACATATACGATAACAAATATTTATGAAAAATGGCGCGCTGGATTTTTTTTCGGGTAGCGATGCGCGCGCAAGGCACTGACAAAACCGCTGAACAGCCTACCATCACGTTCGGTCGGAGGTGGAGACAAAATTTGAAACTTGAAAAAATTAGATTTCGCTGCTAATTATTACTAATTATTCTCTATCGAGAGAGAGAGTGAGAGAGAAAGTGCGAATTTGGTCAAATGGAAAATCCAGTATGGCGATTGTGAAAGTTTTCTCATTTTTCGTCATGGGTGGCGTTTTCGTAATTTTTGATCATGCTAAAACCGATAGTGAGGTCAAAATGTTAATCCAAGATGCCGGCTGTGAAAATTTTCGTCATTGGTCTCGTTTTCGTAGTTTTCGATGGTTCTAAAGCTGATAGTGAGGTCAAAATCAAAATCTAAGATGGCGGCTGCGAAAGTTTTCTCATTTTTCGTCATGGGTGAGAAAAATGCGAAATGAGAAATTTTTACAGCCGCCATCTTTGATTTACATTTTGACCTCACTGTTGGCTTTAGAACCATCAAAAACTACGAAAACGACACCCATGACGAGAAATGCAAAAAAAAATTACAGCCGCCATCTTGGATTTACATTTTGACATCATTATCGGCTTTAGAACCATCGAAACCTACGAAAACAACACCCATGACGAAATATGAGAAAATTTTCACAGCCGCTATCTTTGATTTACATTTTGACATCACTATCGGCTTTAGAACCATCGAAAACTACGAAAACGACACCCATGACGAAAATGAGAAAAATGTTGCAGCCGCCATCTTGGATTTCCATTTTGACCTCACTATCAGCCTTAGAACCATTGAAAACTACGAAAACGATACCCATGACGAAAAATTAGAAAATTTTCACAGCCGCCATCTTAGATTTCCATTTTGACGAAATTCACACTTTCTCTTTCTCTCTCTATCGAATTAGAAAAAGACAGACGCAAGAATGAAGCCGCGTTAAAGAACTTCGTTCCAAAAACCTGTTTACTTTGTCACACTATATTAAGTCGCAATAAGAAAGACATGTCGTGTCTTGATAGTACTTACTAATTCCATACTGCTAGACTGCCATGTCATTACTCCGACTAGTAAATAGTTATCTATGGCGCACATTACCGCACTAGTGCGATTATGTAAAGAAAAAAGCACGTGTCTATAATACACTGCATTATGAACCTAAAAGCGGTTAAATAAGAGCCACTTTACGAGCAACTGTGTTGAAAATTAATGTTAAAAGTGACAAAAATAATTAATTTACGTTATAGTATTACTAAGTAAGCGACTGACTGCGAGTGACGAGAAATCAACAGAACAGCAACTTAGAAACACTAATTTCAGTTACTTAAAATACAAAATGAGAAGCTTCATAATATGTGAGTGACCTAATATTTGTTTGAGTGTCAACGTTACGTCCTGCATTTTTTTCAATATATGGCAAATGATTTATTTATACTGAGCGGCATTTTATCTTAAATGAAGTGTTTCGAATAGAAAAACCACTTTAAAAAATACTATAATGAGCAGAGTACTATGAGCTCACACTTTTTTTGTTTTTTTTTATGAACTAACTATTTGAACAAACACTATTGCAACATGCAACAGGCATGGTTTCTGTCAAGGCTCCAGCGCTGCGGGGCTCCGGCGGTCCCACGCGAGCTTACCATCGCAGATGATTTTAACGCTCACCACCGCAGCTTCGGCTTGCTGGCCGGCTAGCCCCTCCGTGCCTACGCGGGTTTAAATAACACTCTAGGGGTAGGGCTGATAAGACTACGTGGAGTCGGTTTTGCAGCGATTCGTTTCAAATATTTATGCCTTACAAATATTTGTTTTAAGAAGTTTATGCCAAGTGTGATGCCAAATAAATTTCAGAGCATCAAGATTTTGCCAGATAGAGGGATACCCATCGTAAACATGCAATTGTAACCACCAGTAGCCAATTACTATGATGAGTTGGTCACAGACGCATAGCCTGGCTTCTTTGAATTCGAGAATTGCCTTTTTGCAATGCTAAAAAAACGTTCCATTTCTATTTTTTTAATATTTTTTTTAACGGCATACAGAAAATAAGAAACAGCCATAATTTTTTTGTTAATAACTTTATCAATGAGTGCACAGCCCATATTATAAGAAATGAATTATGTATTAGTTACTCTATAAACCAACTATATTTCTGTCAAAATATCGTTCTATTAAAACTAACATGGACCATCTTCAAACCGAGAGCCGTTTAGATAGTAGTGCTTTAGCAGATAACTTTTGGGAGCTCAATAACTGTCAAACAGTTTATCTTCATACATTTTGTTGTCTTAATGATGGGCACGAAACATAACATGAACCCACATGTTGCAATAAATTCGCCTAGGTATAATATTTCCAACCAATAACGCTATTGGTCCGCAGCCCAAGTGCCCAACTCACCTGACTGCATCGATTGGTCGCTCCACCCCCAATCGAATTCGCGAGCATCAAACAGTCTGTAGTTTTCATTAAACAATCGTATCAAAATAAAAAACATGAGACCTCAAATAGGTAGAATAACAGTAACCAATAATCATTAATAAAGCAGCTTCCAAACGTTGCTTGCAGTGAACTTTTTAGTAGTTCGTTATGTATAACCTCAATTGAAAAAATCGGCTCTATCATAATATTAAAGTTGTCCTCTCTGTATTTCTAGTCGCTCACTTAGTAATTTAGTCGCACGGCTAGAATTTTAATATCTGAAATGGATTAATCACATCCCACTTTTTGTAAGCTCGTTCTGGATTTTATTATTAATCAATATTCGTCGTTAGTTTAGTTAATTTTTCGCTTACTCAAATTCATACCGCTCAAGTTATTAAAACAGTATTCACCATCAGTTGCAAAGGTTTTTTTATTCGATCTTTTTATAATATTCCCATCGATCACTTATAAAGAACTAGATACACAATCAGTGGCAAAAAATGTCCTCACCGAATGAGCACCCATTTGAACATTTGGGTACGCTTTTGATTTAGTAGCATTCGAACGCTCCGACGGTAAACATGCCACATAGTATCGGTCGTAAAAATGTATTGCTTTTTGAACATAGCTTTGTGAAATAAACTTTAAGCATTACGTTTAAGGTTGAATTTACATTAATGTAAATTTATTTCAAGTATTATATTACTTAAACACAGTTTGGTGACAGTTTTAAGAGAACTTTTGTTTGGGACTGTGTATCTAGTTCTTTATTAGTGATAGATGATAATTCCCCTTTATAATAATAATAATCCTACTAATATTATAAATGTGAAAGTTTGTATGTTTGTTACTCAATCACGCAAAAAAGGCTGAAACTTTCACTATGGCACCAACATCGATATCGCGCAAAAAATATCAGCTGTCCCATACAAAGCTTCTAAACATACTCGACCCAAATATATCAGCTGATATTTTTTTGGCGCTTACTATTTTAAATAATAATAATAATCCCATTTATTTCAGGCGACACAGGCCCATAGAAAAATACCTTAACCTGAAAATACATATTTTAATATAAACAAACAAAAACTAGTGTCAATAAATGGCTTAGACTATGTTAGTATCACTTCACTTAGCACTTAGCTTGACCGCTTGCTGTCTTGTGGAACTTGTCCGCGGAACACCACGGATTTTGATCTCATAGACAGAGTTGTTCAGATAAATGGTGTGTAGTTTAGACCGTGTAACACCCTATTGTAGCCAATAAGCCTGATATTGTGGTGATAGATCGACGAGAGCACCGTGCAATGATTGTTGATATCGCTGTCCCCTCATGACTAGAATCTCTATTGTTTTAATATTTTTAAATGTTTAGTTTTATGTTTTTTTTTTAATAAAAATGTAAGAAATATGTTTAAAAATGCAATAAAGAAAAAATAATTTAGACACATAAAAGTTTTGTAATATATGAGGGACTTACAAAGTATTAATTATTAATTACATGGTGTACACACGAATTGTTTGGTGAGGCTGCTCTCCTAGCTAGATCCCTGAGCAATCTGTATTTAAAATGTAAACCAACACGAGTTTTAGGAAAAACAACTGTAATGCTTACACATAAGGTTCAGTTTGCGCTACAATTTCATATTTTTTATGACTTTTTCAATAGTACTAGTCAGTCTAAAATCAACTTTATTTACACTAGCATAAAGTTGATGTTTGTCTAAGTGGAAAACTCGTGTTTGTTTACATGTTTGGCAAATACATTGCGAACGCAGATTAGGAGAGACAAGGAGGGACGAGTATCGATCGGGACTATAATATTGTTATTTTATGTAACGATAGAGTTCAAGAGTGAAAACGTATTTTCATCACACCTATTCGAAAAACGACAATTGCCTATAGAGGATAGCGGGAGCAAAATTCAACTTTGCTCCCTAGGGAGTTTTGGGTTTCTCTCTTCTGATTGGTCCACTCCGCGCTTTTGATAGCGTACTGATTTGTGTAGTTAGTTTGGAGGCGCATGCGTGAAGGTTTAATGTAAAAAAAAATCGAGTACGTAGCTTTTTATTTTTCTCATAAGTAGTGATGAAAAATAGTGTGTATCACTCGGGGACAAAATATTTTGTTATCGGGCGGCGTATATTGAATTCCTCGCTTAGCTCTGAATTCAAAATAACGCCCTGGAAGAACAAAATATTACTTTGTCCCCATGTAACACAAATAACTATTTTGCTTGGTTCCTTATAGGAAGATAAATTATAATATAATAAAACAGTTGTAATCAAAATCAAAAATACATATAGTATCTCGACGTTACAAAATAATAAACAAGGACCATCGTCGTAAAATGAATAAACAGATAATTAATAATAAGAAAACCATGGTCAGTAAGAAGACCAGTCACCACAAGCAGCAGGGTGTTCACGAGCATAATGCAAAGATCAGACGTTAGTCCCTCTCGCTATATTTGAGGAAAGGAAGTAACCCGACCTCGAAGCTACAGCTAGCAGTGACATCTAAGGCAGCATGACGAACTTGCTGCCGGTTGCCCAGAATGTAATGTATTACATTACAAAAATACGTTTTCACGTCAATAATGATATTGTGCATTGCAGGTGGAGCTTTAGATAATGAAACGACGCATACAACCAATGAGAAGTCTCGTACTGATGATGACGTAAATAATAATACTTTGAAGAATAATGTTCTTATTACATCGACGCCACGTGACACCACAGAAACAAATGCTACTAGTAAGTATGATTAGACTTGTAGCAGAAGGCCTGATTAAAATACTGTTCAAGTGCGAGTCGAACTCGCGTGCTAAGGGCCCTGTACTACCAAAACTATTAATTGACTTTTGTTTTTTGCTATTATAGAAGCCCGAGTGAAACGTTATTTGTGTGAATTTCAGTTGTCTAGCTATTACGGAACAGCTCTGTAACACACAGACAGACAAGGCAGGGGGGAAATTGGGGGTACAACCCCCCCCCCCCCCCCCCGATATGTGAGAAACCAGAATCTCAATCCAGAGCGTAAACAAATACTACACAAAACGTCAAACATCAGTTCACGCATGCTTTCTTGATCTTTCGAGGGCCTTTGACCTGGTTTCTTATGATATTCCATCCATGGGAAAAGCTAGAACACACTAATCTACCAATAGAACTCATCAACATCTGCAAGTACTGGTACGGGAACCAGGTCAATGGCGTACGATGGTCGGGGACCATGTCGCAGTCCTACAGGTTGGAGTGGTGGAGCATACGGTGGAGGTCTGCCCGGCTTGGGTGGAGCACCGCCGTGTCCTCGTGCAGGCGATCGGCGGCAGTGACCTCTCACGTCCGGCCCTGGGCCAGGCCATGGTGCGGAGCGAGAGGGCATGGCAGGCTGTCACCTCCTTCTGCGAAGCAGTAATGCTCGTGAAGGAGGAGGCGGGGCGCGAGAGGCAGAGACAAAGGTCTCTCCCTCGAGCCCCTAGCCGCCGCGGTAGTAGACGCCCCAGGCGTCGGGAATCGATCGCCGATTTCCGGCCACCGTAGGCGCGGGCTTGCGGACGGAGAGTGATGGGTAGCTCTCCGTCCGATCAGGACCAAGCCCGGGTCGACGGCGCGTAGTGTTCCACGCGCGCCTCAAAGAGTTGTCAGCGAAGCTGAAGGGGTCCGTTAGGGCCGATGCCTACCACCGGGGTTGCGGATAAGTCCTTAGGGGAAACCGTGGCCCCCGCCTAGGCAAGGGAAGAAACACGGGTGGGTTTTAGTCAGTAAAAGTCTGACACGCCCTTCCGCTCCGCCCAGAGCGGGAGAAGTCATTTGATGATTTCCCACCCAAAAAAAAAAAAAACAACAGGTTGGAGTGCGGGGTGAGGCAGGGGGGATTATCCTCGCCAACCCTATTTAACCTGTATATGAACGATCTGATTGTGGCACTCAGTAGCACCCGGGCAGGTTGTCACATAGACGGACTTAATGTAAACAACATAAGCTATGCTGATGACATGGTGCTACTGAGTGCTTCGGTATGTGGCATAAACAAACTGCTTACTATCTGTGAAGCATATGCCGAGCAACACGGGTTAAAATACAATCCACTCAAGAGTGAAGTCATGGTCTTTGAGGCCAGAGGTAACAGTACAGGTAACGTGTTTCCCAGCATTATGCTTAATGGTACAGCTTTGCGTAGGGTGTTTAAATTTAAGTACTTAGGACATATGCTGACCTCTGACCTCAAGGACAATGATGACATCGAGAGGGAACGGAGGGCGCTGGCAGTGCGGGCGAACATGATAGCTCGCAGGTTTGCACGTTGTTCGACAGAAGTCAAAATTACACTTTTTAGGTCTTATTGTACATCATTCTACACGTGCAGCCTGTGGGCCGACTATACTCAAAAGTCTTACAGTGCCCTCCGAGTCCAATTTAATAATGCGTTTAGGGTGCTGATGGGGCTGCGGCGATTCTGTAGTGCATCAGGGATGTTTGCTGAACATCGCGTGGACTGCTTTTACGCTACGATGCGTAAAAGATGCGCATCCCTGGTGCGTAGAGTACGTAGCAGCGCCAACAGCATCCTTAGCATGATCGCCAGTCGGCTGTACAGTGCTTACATCAGTCATTGCTGCGTCATTTCTCATGGAATGGCGCAGTAGTGATTGTTGAGTTTTCTTTTATATGTTTTATTCTGTTTAATTTTAAGTATTACTAACACTAGTCTATAAGAACATTGTTACTAACAAAATGGACACCATGGTCTGAAATAAAGTATTTAATTAATTAATAATGATATTGTACATTGCAGGTGGGGCTTTAGATAATGAAACGACGCATACAACCAATGAGAAGTCTCGTACTGATGATAACGTAAATAATAATACTTTAAAGAATAATGTTCTTAATACATCGACGCCACGTGACACCACAGAAACAAATGCTACTAGTAAGTATAATTAGACTTGTAGCAGAAGGTCTGATTAAAATACTGTTCAAGTGCGAGTCGGACTCACGTGCTAAGGGCCCCGTACTACCAAAACTATTAAAAAGTGACTTTTGTTTTTTGCTATGATAGAAACCACAGGAAACGTTATTTGTAGATAAATATTATCGTCAGATATTATGGTACAGCTCTGTAACACACAGATAGACAAGGCAGGGGGGAAATTGGGGGTACAACCCCCCCCCCCCCCCCCGATATGTGAGAAACCAGAATCTCAATCCAGAGCGACCCTCCTAGGGTACCTACCTCCGTACTCTAATACATCTGATAATTTCGCATTGAAGTACTTTATAATCTACAAAAAGCAAAAAGAGCAGTACGTCTGTATTTTTATCGAGTGAGTATAAACTGAGAGAGTATAAACTATCCAAGGCAGGTTGCAACAATTTTCGAGCTCGCTTCACTCGCTCTTTTATCCAATTTTCTCTTAATTCTTAAAATTTTCTGCTTGACACGATCAATTTAATTACTTCTTTTTCTGTACGAACGGTCAGACAAACAAAACCTAATTGAGCGGGATGTCATGCTAAAAATGTCGAGCTCGCTTCGCTCGCTCTTGCATTCTATATTCTCTATAGCGGCCCAACTGGCGGACCAATGGCGGCAGGTGCGGTCCGCGGGAGCCCCCATGTATTCTAAATATAGATGTAGGGTGCAAAATTTTCGAGCTCGCTTCGCTTGCTTTTATAAATCAATCAATCTTCCTAGCCTTTTTCCCAACTATCTTGGGGTCGGCTTCCAGTCTTACCGGTTGCAGCTGAATACCAGTATTTTACATGGAGCGACTGCCTATCTGACCTCCACAACCCAGTTACTGGGTAATACGATACCCCTTGGTAAGACTGGTGTCAGACTTTCGGGCTTCTGACGACTCGTAACGACTGTCAAAGATCCACAAATGACAGCCGGGACCAACGGCTTAACGTGCTTTCCGAGGCACGGAGGAGTCTCGGTATGTGAAGATGGTCACCCATCCACTGACCAACCCTGGCAAGCCTAGCTTAACCTGATGGATCGATCCGTGCGGCTTGTTATTACTTAGCCGCGAGCTCCCCGCGAGCTTGCTTTTATAAATATACTCTTTATTTACCCTCCGAAATCAGAATTACTGTAATTTATCTGTTTTTTTTTTACCCACAACTGGGAAGCTCCTGCATCTCACCTGATGGTAAGTGATGATCAGGCTGAAATGGAAGTGAGCTTCACCCGGAATCCTCTAGTAACATAGAAGAACCCAGACCCCCCCTCCCCTGAAATGAATTCCTGGCTACAGTGGCTACGGCTCTGAGACAAGGACTACGTAATAGGTTCCCGATTACAACCTTTGTCAGTTCCAAAAATTATAAAAAATACGAAAACCAAACTGAGCTAGACATATGAAATTGGTGGAATTCTATTGGAAATGGCGACTTTCTCCCGTTCAAATTACGATGTTTAAAACTTCGGAACTTATGTGGTTACAGATGCATGCAACACAAACCATACTATTATCATTATCGCAATTATTTCATCAATATCTGGAACGTTGTTGATCCAGCTCGCTATGGTTGCGATCTGGAAACGATGTTGGTGCAAACGCAATACAACAGGCACACCCCAACTACCAACAAACGAAGTAAGTATTCGTGTTTGAATCACAGTTTTGCTAGAACAAACGTTGTTCAGACCATGGTCTACTACCATCCTATACCGTCCAATATGTTATTAAAACAAACTAAACTAGGCGTTCTCAAATAAGTCTTATGTTGCACAAACGTGTTCAAACATTAACCGTAACATCAAAGGACTCATCGCGGTAGCAATATGGCATTCAAAAGAGTTATGAGGAGTCCACGTGGAATACAAGGATGTCCAGCCAGTGCGGGCCGAAATGCAAATAAATAAATCAGTCTATTTTGTGTTTTTTCAAATACCATTGACGTTTTTTTTATTGAATGGTGTAGACCATGGTCTGAAGAACGTTTGTTCTAGCAAAACTGTGATTCAAATTTCACGGTGTATAGTCCTCCAGACCGTATTTCGGTCACGGCGACCAGTCTCAACGGAGACTAGCCTTCGGCGCGAGAGATATTATAAGGTACAAGTGTGTGCGCAGACACAGGTGCACTCTCTCTTCCCTCACTCTCATAGTCTGATGGGACGGCAATCCGACACGACCGGAGAGAGATCAGGCGCAGGACCAACGGCTTAACGTGCTTTCCGAGGCACGGGGGTCTCACACCGCCAACTTCCAAACTCCGGGCTGTTACTAAGAAATTCCTAATGGAAAAACCCAATAACACTTTGCCCGACCCGTGAATCGAACCCAGGACCCCACGCTCTGCAGTCGCGCTTGCGACCACGACACCAACGGGGCAGTTACTTGACACTGGATCCTGCGGTCTATAAATCTTGCGAACTGTGGGCTTAGGAGGCTCCTCGTCTTCAGGCCTCTCTTTCTACCATCTGGGGAAGAAATGATACAAATACAAAAAAATGATTAATCAATCTGCCTAGCACAGTTTCCCAACTACATTGGGGTCAGCTTCCAGTCTTACCGGAAGCAGATGAATAGTAGTATTTACATGAAGCGACTGCCTATCCTGAGACTGTCATTCGTGCATCTTTGACAGTCGTTACGAGTTGTCAGAAGCCTGAAAGTCTGACACCAGTCTTACCAAGGGGTATCGTATTACCCAGTTACAGGGTTGTGGAGGTCAGATAGGCAGTCTTTCCATGTAAAATACTGGTACTCAGCTGCATCCGGTTAGACTGGAAGCCGACCCCAAGATAGTTGGGAAAAGGCAGACATATTGACTAGGAGTTTAACTTAAAACTATTCATTTGTATAATTAGGCTGGTTTTTAGTTTCTGACTTCATTGCTCTCGAGTGGGATAATAATATAATATGACTTTGTGTATCTTTTCAGCCCAGCCCCGGCCCGTTCTACTTGAATATGCTCTTCCGGAGAGAGTGTGATCAAGAGATCGCGGCTATAGATGAACATCAATATGAAGAGATCGTTCCGGAAGGAAGGTAGCTGAAGGTATCACGATAGATATCTCCAAACATACAACTCAAACCAAAATGAACAAAATCTTGGGTTTGTCTATGAGGTGCGGCATTAGACAGGCTGACATGACATAATCGTTGCAGGAGCGTTTCTTCGGTCCCTTATGTCAGCAGTATTTATTCAGGCGGACACAAGGTGAGCACCTTCAACGGTTGAGTCATGTCGGCCATGACGTACCTCTTCGACATACTCAACAGGACACGGAGGAGCTTGCTGCTTTGTCGTGCACCGTTGACTGGACTTACCAAATTATTCTTTAATTTTATTAATAGGCTTTTTGAATACATTTATTTAAGACTAGCTTCTGCCCGCGGCTTCGCCCGCGTGGATGTCGGACTTACAATAGCAATGGGTTTCATTTTGACAGTTAAACAATTAATTGCGTTATTTACGTTATTTCTCGAACATAATTATTCCACTCGGCGCTCTGGCGCGTCATCACCTGGCTGGCCCGCCCCTCCACCTTCGCGCCGTCGACTCAATATCGCAGGTCATTCTTATCGTTCTAACTTTTAAACTATTTGTCCAAATTACTTAGTGTAAAAGACAAACTTTATCTACATTAAATACCAAAAGCGATGAAGGTATTTATTTTGATAAGAATTAACTAAATACTCTAAAATATGCAATGTAAAAAAAGTATTCAATTTAACTGTATTTATTGCTCACTATTTTGGTTATAAAAGCTTCCACATAAAAGGTGTCGCGGATATGCTGTCGCGGACTTTTATTTAGAACTCTTTAAGACAAACAATCCCACAATACATTTTCTTCATGTAACTCTAACGGTTTAGGCAGCGCACGCAGCAAACGGTGGAGGTCTGCCAGGCTTAGGTGGACCACCGCCGTGTCCTCGTGGAGGCGATCGGCGGCGGTGACCTCTCGCGTACGGCCCTGGTTCAGGCCATGGTGCGGAGCGAGAGGGCATGGCAAGCCGTCACCTCCTTCTGCAAAGCAGAAATGCTCGCGAAGGAGAAGGTGGAGCGCGCGAGGGAGTGGCAAAGGCCGCGCCCTACCAGCCCTAGCCGCCGCCGCCGTAGGAGACGTCCCGGGCGTCGGGAATTGATAGCCGATTTCCGGCCACCGTAGGCGCGGGCCTGCGGACGGAGAGCAACGGGCAGCTCACCGTCCGATAAGGACCAGGCCCGGGTCGACGGCGCATAGTGTTCCACGCGCACCTCAAAGAGATATCAGCAAAACTGACGGGGTCCGCTAGGGCCGATGCCTGCCGGGGTTGCGGGTAGTCCCAAGGGGAAAGCGTGGCCTCTGGCAAGGCAAGGGAAGGAACACGGGTAGGTTTTAGTCAGTAAGAGACTGAAACGCCCAGAAATCATTGGATGAATTACCAACCAAAAAAAAAAAAAATGTCAGCGCACGCAAAGATAGATCTCAGAGGGCAGGAATTTTTCCGACTTACTTGATACTTATCGTTATGCTATGGTCAAATCACATAAAATCTTTATAAATTGTAGCCTATGTGTTATTCTAATGTATAAGCTACATTATTGTAAAGTTTCATCAAAATCCGTTCAGTAGTTTTTGTGTGAAAGAGTAACAAACATCCATCCATCCTCACAAACTTTCGCATTTATAATATTAATAGGATTAGTAGGATTAATGTAGGGCAGTGTTTTTCAACTTTTTTCATGACTCGACCCCCTTAGTATAAAAAATTTTTCGCGACCTCGACCATTCGAGAACGATTTGAACTCAGTCGAGATTCCCGCTGAGTCGAAGTTTCTGCAGCACGAAACCTAGCCTGTTGTTCCCGAGTTGCAGAGAGCCTTCCCTCACGACCTTCCTCAGATTCCTGTGATCGAACTAATCTCATCCTTTTAGCATTTCTGCTACATTGGGAGAGGTTGGATCTTCTTCGAAGCATTCTTACAATAAAATAGTACTTACTACTTAACACACAGTTATTTAGTAAACACGTACTATCGTAAACAATTAAATTATAAATACTTACAGATTATTATACAGTCTAAAATTATCACAGTTTAAGTAATAAGTGTTAAGACGTGTAAACCAAACGTTTAGTACGTTTGGTTTACACGTCTTATCTAACTTTATAAAACAAAAGAATTGCTAGAAAAATTAATTACTAACCTGAGCTAATAAACTTATACTTAATAAAGAAAATCAAGAAAAGAAATGCCTAACCTATACCAAATACTTATAATATTTATATACAAACCCTAAATAAAAATTAAGATAAGTATACCGAAAATCAAGGAAAGAAATGCCTAACCTATAACAAATGTTCGCCGTGATTCTTTAAATTGACATAACTTTTTTATTTATGAACCGATTGACATGAAATAAACACTAAATGTTAAGTGAAGCTTACTACAATATATTAGTGAAAACCGCATCTAAATCGAATAAGCCGTTTCTGATATTAGCGTGCACAAACACACAGACAAACAGACAAACAGACAAACAGACAAAATTTTTTTTAATTACAATCTCGGGTTCAGCATCGATATAATAACAACCCCTGCTACTTTTTTTTCATATATTTCCATTGTACAGACACCACTTTTCTACAATTTTATTATATGTATATAGAAGATAGATGTTTTGTTATAGGTATAGAGAGTTTTTTTTTGTGAATAAGCATTACCTTTGGACTATAGTTTTCTCTTAAGTTCTTTTTGTATATCTTGTATGTAGGTAGGTAAATAGTTAAGTATATTATATACTTTCTTAAAGAGTGACATTACTTTCGTTATATCTTGTTACGTACTCTTTAATATTTTTTTTCTGTATTTTTGATATTTTATTGTTCTGTTTTCATTATTACCAAGCTACGCTCTCCTATATTTTGCGGTATGTCAATGATTTTGTATTATTATTATTTTTAAATAAAATCTCAATTTATTTAATTTAATGTTTACTCATTATGATCAAAAGCCTTCTATTTAACAAACCAAAAGCATTAATTAAAAAATCTCCATTCTATGTTATACTGAATTTTTAGCTTCACTCTTAAAATAGGAACCGAATATAAAAATGTCAAACAGTACTTGTATTGTGTTTAGCAGTCATCGTCACTGCCACTTCATGACAGGACACAGCACACATATCAACTCGGAAAGGTATCGTCACCGTATCAACTCGAGCCATTCAGTATTCTTTGTATTACCTATACCCTACTGCAACGCACACTAATCGGAATCGTAACGTAATCGCCTCGCCTCGGGACAAGCTCACGAACCGCGGTGCCGTGCGTGGTCAACGGCTACGGCTAGGCGACGCCGCGCTTACGTCTCTCCGTACCCGAGCTTACATCTCTTCGTATCCGAGCTTACGTCTCTCCGTCCACCTTTGCCCAGCTCACCCCTCCCGCGGCCCGCCTGTAGCACACTACTGCCGCGCGCACTTACGGCGAGCCGTAAGCGCGTCACCTAGCCGTAGCGGAGTCGACGTATCGGAGCTGCTGATCCGCTTTAGTTACGTGCTTACGTAAGGTTGATGCCTGTTTGACGACGAGCCGAAAGGCGATACGGTTACGATCTCTTTCCGAGTTGATATATATTATGTGCTATGACCTTAAGGCTACTGCACACTATGCCAGCGTCAGGTTTTTGTTTTTTACAATCAAATTAAATTAAATTAAATATCGTTTATTTCAGGAAATTTAAAACCCATACCATACATACACATACTCTTAAATACAATATACATTAAAATAATAACACAGATAGACAAATACAATAACAATGACTAAAACTAAACCTATATTAAAAGTCTTTTGCCTCTCTTGCAAGATGGACGACTCGGTACACAGCTTTTACAATTTCATTCCTACTCAGGGTAACCCTTGTGTAGAATGACACTCTGAGCTTACTTAGCAGCGCGGAAAAGCCGGCAACGTTGCTCTCGGCGAACATGCCAGTCGCACTACACCGCCAGGGCAAGTTCATCATAGCCCGGTAAGCATTATTATACTGTACACGAAGAGTGTTATAAGCACTCCTCGTGTACTGGTACCAAAGTTGGCTGGTGTATAACGACTGACAGTAAGCCCTGAACAGCGTCACCTTAACTTGATTCGAGCAGTGATAAAAACGTCTAGCTAGCATATTGCCTCTACAAGCGATACTGCGTCTCTGTCGTTCCAAATCATCAACATCTGATAAATTTTCAGTTACAATATGCCCGAGATATTTAAATTTTGTAACAACTTTTAAATTAGTTCCACCTAAATTAATAGGGAGTATTACATCAGGGCCTTTCTTATATTTAAAAATCATAACTTCCGTTTTGCTTACATTGTATGTCAGGTGGTGTCGAGTTGCGTACCTCTCACAGATATCTAAAAGTTTTCTGAGGCCGTTGACCGACGGACTGAGCAGCACCATGTCGTCCGCGTAGCTAAGGTTATTAACGCGCACACCGCCGACTTGGCATCCGACTCTGGTGCTGCTCAGCTCCTCGATCAGCTGGTTTACATACAGGTTAAACAATACCGGTGACGTCAGACCACCCTGTCTCACTCCACTTGTCAGCCTGTAACTCTCAGACAGAGCATTATTCCATTTAACCTGATTAACTTGGTTAGCATACCAGAATTCTAAAATGTTAACTAATTTCTGTGGTACTTCTGTTTTTCTTAATTTTTCCCATAATATATTATAATTAATTGAATCAAATGCTCGGCTCAGGTCCAAAAAGCATGAATAAACTGTTGTATTTCTATTTAAGTACTCGTAAACTGTATTTTTCAAAGCAAAGATAGCTAGATCTGTGGATGAGCCTCGTCGGAAACCAAACTGGGCGTTGTTTAGCGGTATGTTCTTTTCATTCAGATGTTTCATAATTATGTTTTCAAATACTTTAGAAAATACAGTGGCCAAGGAGATAGGTCGGTAGTTCGATGAAGTAGATACGTCGCCGGTTCTGTTCTTTACAATAGGAACAACAATAGTTCTCATAAAATCTGTAGGTAAGTAGCTATGATCGATACATGAATTAAATAATAAAGCCAACTTCTCAAAAAGTAATCTAGATGCAAACAGAAGGTGCTCGACACTGAGCCCATCGTGGCCCGGAGATTTGCCGCGCTTCATGCCCCTGACACATATAAACACATCCTCTGCAGTGACGTGCAGCGCAGCAGTGGCTGTGCACTCTTGATGCTCATGTAGCGGAACCGACGGCGTTTCCGAACCACCATGGGCCCCACGACTCACCTGTCCACTCTGACTATCGGCAACGGAGAGGGCAGACTGAGATAGGGCTGTTGGGTTAAATTTATCAACAAACAAATTAGCTATACTAGTTGGATCTTGATTGCCATTAATAGACATAGGCCTATTTGACTTATAATTTAATTTGTTGGTTTCTTACCAGAAATTTCCGAAATCTTTATTATACCTATGCGTGGCTATAATATCCATTTTTATTTTTGTTTCGTTCAACTGACACCATCTTATTTTATTCTTAAAAACCTTTTTACTATGTATCATATCATCGTATAATTGACCCTGCGTAGGGCGTCCACATAAGTTCCACAATTGAAAATACTGCCTGGCTACAGTATGACACTCTTTTACATGATAGTTCCACCCAATAACTGGTCTTTGTTTGTTAGTATATATTCTACCCCGATATGAGTTTTTTGCAGCTTTCGTTATACTATTTACAATCTGATTATAATATGTATCAATTAAACTGCGATGTTGACAATCTTGGCATGAATCTACTTTACAGGCAATTGTGGGCCACTCACAAGAATCCAAATATTTAAAACACAGGTTTGCATACTTACATTTTTGTTCAGGATTCCTATCACCCCAAATCACCTTATTAATTGCGCTACTATGTAACTTATCTATCTTTGGTATTAACGTATCAATATTACATTTAATTATAATAGGGAAATGATCTGACCAATATACATCATTTGAAATAGAAATATTTTCAACAATATTTAAACCGGCCTCAGTAACAATGCAGTGATCTAACCAGCTCGTGGTTCCGTGCGCATCACTTAAATATGTAAATGGATTCGAAGCTGAACCAAGCAAAGCAAGATCAGCACAGATCCAGCTCTGGTCGTGACAGAATTCCAGCATCTTACCTCCGAACAAACTACTTGAACGCGAGACATCCGCATTAAAATCCCCGAGCACTAACACTGATTCTGTATCACTCGTTTCAATGATCGCACTTATAACACCCAAACATTCCGTGAAAAGAGGCAGATTGTCCGCATCCTCCGTAGGCATGTACACCGACATTACTATGAAGTTGCGGCCGTCCGAGAGTTGGATACACACAGCCGCGACGCGCGTCGATCCTGTGTCGATTGGTTTTACGTTGGTAAATACCGACTTTTTCCATAATATTGCAACTCCCCCGTAGGGTCTTCCTTTTAACACGCCAGTCGTCATATCTATCGCTGAAACTCCCTGACTCGAAAAATCGGGATGAATTTTGTCCAGAAAGCCTAGGTCATTTGGTAATAGCCAATGTTCCTGGAGCGCAATAATGTCGTGTTCTTCACATAGGTCGGTAACATGGTTCACACACCGTTTTATAGATCTACAGTTAAAGGAGACCATGCTAGTCCTCATTATTACTCGGTCTTGGATTGTTTAATTCGTTAAAAAAATTGCGTTTAAAGGTATACTTCCTGTATTCCACTCCACAAGGCCAAAACTCAGGGCTTAGGAAGATACTTTCTTTGTCCTGGCTAACAGTGACTTTAAATGAAGAAAATGCAGTCTCTTTGTATTGGGCAAGTTTTTCAACTTTTTCGACCGTGTGTCCGTAATCCTTAATAAAATCACAAATGTCGTTTTCCGTGGTATTTTTGTCAAATCGGGAAGCATAAATGTAAGATAATTTGGGCACTATCTTAATTTTGCTAGAGTTCAATAGGGCTTTTCCCTGTTGATTGGAATTCTTGTGGCGTTTGTATGCGGTTTTCTTTTTCTTGCTCACGACCGTCGTAAAACTATCATCCAATTTAACTTCCTCGAAGTTGGTAGTCTTTACTTCCGCCGCAATAAACGGGGTGTCAGTTCGCCGTGTGTACTGATTCTTATTAGTCCTTGGCAGTTCGGCAGGTTTAGCAATGATAGCTTTATCGTTCTCGGTGCGATCAGCTGTTGGGGTCACGTGGTCAGGCGCATACGAGTGCACGGGGAGCGAGGGTGGTGCGGTCGCGGGGCAAGGCTCGTGTATAGGAGCAGTGGGAGGCCCGGCGATGCCGCTCTGCGCGGACGTGACGAACGGCAACGGTGTCAGCGGCGCGCCATACGGCGCATGCGTGCTTGTCGATGCTAGCTGCGGCGAAGGCGACGTTGTTGAGACGCGCTTGGCTTCCTTATTTGAAACTGAGCGGTTGCACAATTTAGTGCCAATATTATGTTGTTGCTGATGTTGGATGGTTTTGATGTTTTCTATCTCTTGCCGTATTTGAAATAATTCCGAGGACTTTACGTAATCAGTTTGAACACAGTGGATGTTTTGTTTAAGTATTAAAATATCTTTAAGTAAGCTCGTTACATCTACGTAATCAAATGTTACTGGAGGAAGACGGTGCAGGTCTTTCGCCACAAAGGTGGGCAGCGAAGCGGGCTCCGTTTCTTTTAGAACTTTAATAATATCTTGTAGTAACCGCTTGTTTTTTCCGTCCCCTTTCCTTGTAGAACGACAGTTGGCTGCTTCGAAGAGAATGGTCTTAGCAGTAGAAATATCAGCCTCCTTAAAGTTAGATTCACATATCTGCACTAAACTAATTTCGTCCATAACATCAATTTTACACTGTAGAAAGCACAGTAGTTCGTTTATCACTAAGTTATTGCACTGATTCGACAACGACATTATTATTTCGTAAAGTAGGTAGGTTCTGAGTGTTACCGCGCCGGTCGCGGTCACAGGTGCGGGTGCGTTGACATACAACCGTACGCGATCGCGGCGCGCGGGAGACTGACATTCCACGGGTTTCTCGCCGTTCAAAATAAAATGTGACGGCGGCGCGACTATTACCGGCAGCATATTTACGACAAGACCTTGAGGCTTTTACGCCAGTAGTACATTTCCGCCGCGAAACCGCAGTAGTTCAATTCAACTGGCTCGCGTCATGTTCCGCTACGTGAAATTCGAGTAGCGGAACGTGATGCGAGCCAGTTGAATTGAACTACCGCCGTTTCGCTGCTACGGTTTCGCGGCGGAGGTGTGCTACTGGGGTTATATATGGAACCTTTGAACCAAACTCAAAATGTCCTCAGGTTTATAACACATTTATCGTAGATTTATCTCAAGTCTCAACTAGGCACGTTGTGGTCGGCTCCCAGTCTAACCAGGTAATTGTAGTAAAAGGTCAGTAATTGTACACAGAGCGACTGCTAAGCGCTGTCTGACTTAGCAACCGACTACTGGCGAATACCGATGTCCTATGCAATCCAATTTTAGCACAGTGGGAGTTACGCCATAGCACAGCGTAAGCTACGCCGTAGCACAGCGTAAGCTACGCCGTAGCCCAGTGTAAGCTATGCCGTAGCACAGTTAAGCTACGCCGTAGCATAGTGTGAGCTACGTCGTAGCACAGCGTATGCTACGCCGTAGCACAGTGTAAGCTACGATGTCCATGGCAATGATGTATGTGATGTCGAAGTCGACAATACACAGTATACTTTATAGTGTCTCGAACTTTGTCATAGCAAGTATACAGTATGTTAACTAACAGAGGGCGTTCCCGTTAACCCGCAATAGTATAGCGTCCATACATGCTAGGAAAAATATTAATATCGTTTCGTGAGCGGAAAAATATTCGATAGCTAGCGCCACAATCAACACGCTTCCAAAGATACCACATTTGTCAAATTATGATTAGTAGTTTAGAAGTTATGAGGTAACAGATGAACATACGAGGTTAAAATCATAACCCTCCTTTTTCCTTCGCCGTAGTCGGGAAAAAAATGGTGAATAATTTCAATTTAACTTTCTAACTTAATTTTTAAATTAATTCGTAATCAATGTACGACTCACGTGGTCGTGGTTTTAAACAAATTTAATAAAAAGGGTATTAAACCATCGATTTTGGTTTAAGTGTAGCGGCACACCTGCGGAACGTTCGGTGCGGAACGTTCCGTCGCGTCATGTGACGCTTGCTCATGAACGCGACGTAACGTTTGGCTGATGTGTCATAGGGAACTTGAAAAACATTAGGAGCGTATTCAACCGAACCTTCCGCGACGTACGTTCGGCAGGTGTGGCGCGACCCTAAGGCAGCCTGTCCACCGGAGCGGAGAGGACAGGAGAGGAGCGGAGATGTGTCAATATTAACCAATAGAATCAAAACTCCGCTCCAGAGGTGCGACTCTATTGGTTAATTTTGGCACATCTCCGCTCCTCTCCTCTCCTCTCCGCTCCAGTGGACAGGCAGCTTAAAACGGTTTATTTACAACTATATTGTGGTGTGTGTACGTATCTCCCTAAACTAAAACTCGAAGTGCCGAATGAACGTTCGCTAAAAATAAAACAGTCAAATATCTTCAAACTTCATATTCAATTTATTTAAAAAGTACAATACAATAAACATGATATAACCAATGTCTTATTAGCCTAGAAAAATACGACTTCGCAGTTTGACCATTTACCTACCTTATTTTCCTAGGCTAGAACTTAGACAGTAAACAATAAAATACAATAGACGACGTATATTTAGTAACCTAATCTGCTTAACTGTTTGCTGTGAGCTGACACTTAATGTAAATAAAACAAAGTGTGTCTTATTTAAGCCCACGGTACGAAATAACGTTAAGTTGGAGATTGTATCTTGTGGCAATAAGGTCGAAATTGTTGATAGTGTCAAGTTCTTAGGTGTGCACATTGATGCATTGTTGAATTGGAAGGTTGAGACATTGTCCATAACGAAGTCTATTAGCTCGGCATGCTATGCGATTAGAACACTGAGGGAAGAATTAAGTTTGCCTCAACTTAGAAGTGTGTACTTTGCCTTGGTGGAGTCCAGGCTAAGATACAGCATCGAGTTTTGGGGCAATAGCTACAACTACAACATACAAATGGCATTCGTGATTCAGAAAAGAGCTTTAAGGACTATGCTGCGCTTAAAACAGATAGAATCATGTAAAGATCATTTTATTAAACTAAAAATCTTGACAGTGCCATGCCTTTACATTTTAGTGTTGCTAACCCGCTTAGTTAGAAATTTGCACAAAATTGAGACTGATGAGCAAAGACAAACTAGAGCTAGCACGCGTAGGAAAGATTTGCCCAACACTATTCAACCGAAATTAAAAGTTGTCAAACATAGCCCGAGGTATCAGTCTGTATTTTTATACAACAGGTTGCCTATAGAATTCAAAACCATAAACAGTGTTAACTTATTTAAAAACAAATTAAGGACCTTTTTATTGAGGAAAGGCTATTACAGTATCAATGAATTCCTAGATGACATATGACATTGTAACAGAATTTATGATTGATATTATTACTTTGACATTTATTTATTATATAAGATGTAATGTAGGTACTTGAATTCTGATTTGAAAGTTATTGTTTTTATTGACTTTTCTAAATCTATTTAATGAATTTTATTTTAATTGCAATTGTATAATGTTATTTATTAATTTTTCAACACAATGTACCTATATTGTTATGAAATAAATTACTTATGACTTATGACTTATGAGCTACACCGCCCGACAACATCACTTATATAGGATTACTGCTCTTTAGCACTTTGCGTTCGGCGCTTGTCGTGGCAACACGTCGTATCCGGGTTCGCAACAAGTCAATCGTCATCCTGAAGATGCCTCATTGAGAAGTGAAACACGTGTCGATTTCTTATTCTTTATCACTCACCGGTCACGTACGACGAAAATACACGTTTTTAACGTCAAAATCCCGGGGTTTGACACTGACACGCCCCATTAAGTCACTTTTGACATTTTTCAGAATTTTTCGGTGTTACCTATCCTTTTTTGACAATTTTACTTCTAATCGACGATAATATACCTCAGGCCATAGAGAGAAACAACTCACAGACCAAACGGAATATCCGTCCAGCCCCACCGTGTCCATCGGGCTACGCCGTGACGCGCGTATCCCGGTGGATACGGTCGGGCTTGAGGGGGTGTTAGTTTTATTATCCATATGGATATAGTCGGGTTTGAGTAGAATAGTTAAGCGGATTAGGTACTAAATATACGTTGTCTATTGTATTTTATTTACAGTGGATTTCTGCAAAGTGACACCTAAGTCAATTAACTAGTAAACAAGTAACTAGAATTATGCTAAAACAGATACAATTCCAAATACATGCATCTAATAAAATAACGGTTGTAAAAATACACTTAATGAAGCTGACAGTTTCTTGAACTTCCCGTTATTGTGATTTTAGAGGTATGAGGAACAGGGTGTAAAGTTCACTCATCCTCTATAGAGATTGAGTGAACCCTCCTAGTCTTCGCCGCAGTTCGGGAAACCGAAAGAAATCGCATAGTCTTAACTGAGGGCCTGCAGCTTCACCATCTCCGGGTAAATATCCCAAACTTAACACCATAGTGTAGACAGAGTTTCACCTATCTGGCAGACAAGTTATCATTTTTTAATTTATTTGCTAGTTATCCGGTATCCGGATTGCAAAGAGCATGCTGAGATGGTTTGGTCATGTTGAGAGGATGAATGAAAGGAGAATAACAAAATGTATTTACAAGGCAGATGTGACTGAAAACGCCGGGAGGGGACGCCCTAGGAGGACATATACTGACCTTATTGGTGATGTTCTTCAGAAAGGACAGGTGCGTAGTACTCGCAACCGGCGAGCGTGTATGACCAGATGTATGAACGTAAACGAGGCAAAAGGAGTATGTAAGGATCGTAGCAGGTGGCGTTCTGTAGTTTCTGCCTGGGATGGGAACGAGGCGTCAGATTATGTATATAGTGTCAACCTATCCGAGGACTATGGAACAAGCCCTCAATGTACTGATTAATACCACAGGCGGCAACTGCAGACGGCGTGTCGCGGCGACACGTCGCTGCAGCCTTGACGCCGAACCCGACAGGCGGCAGTAGCCCTTATTCTAGTCGGTAGATAGAAGATAGAAAAACGTGTTATCGCTCGAGCGTTGGCGGCACTACTGTTCTGCGGTCCGGCTGCAAGTGTCGTCTGTCGCACGCCGTAGCTGCCAACGACGTGTCGCTAACTACGGAAGGTACCTCATAGAAACCAGTCCGTTCAGGGACAAAATGTCCAATTCTCAAAATGTCCAGTGGTGACTATTTTATGTCTATAATTTTATTATTATTATGACAAAAATAGTGATTTCGGGTATGTTGTGGTCTTCTCTGGTCTCAATTGTTACTTATAAATAAAACATAATATTTTGATTCATTCAGTATTTTGTATTCATTGTTTGTCATAAGTATTAAAAAGCGCTTTGATATCATAAGCCATTGAACAAATTTACCACATTTTAAAAAATTGGACATTTTGGGGATTGGACATTTTGACACCGTTGGACATTTTGAGAATTTGACATTTTGCCCGTCGTGTAGCGGCGACACGTCGTCTGAGTTGCCTCCTGCGGTCGGGTCTAAACCTTTATAGTCAAATAAATTAAGTCTACATTCAATGTCTTAGTCGTAACTTTTTCTTAAAGAATGGGTTGATGGGTGATGGCGTCGATGGCTTTAAATTAGTCTTATTAGGCTTTTTAGCGCTGTCAAAGGGTATACTGGGGCTCTGCCTAACACTTTTATAATAGTCAACTGGTTGTTGCATAGAATTGTTTTTCAACGCGAATTTCACCTTCTTCGGCGTATCAAAATCACTATTTTCAGATAGCTTGTCTAATTTTTTCGTTTGCTTTTGAAATTCTGTTTTTTTCTGAAACTGCTTCACTTTGTTTACTAGTAACGTTGGTTTTTTTTGCTGTTTTTGTTAAGTTTTTCTCTGTTTTTGTTGAGTTTTTCTGAATTTTTACGTTTTTTGGTGAAGAAGGGCTTTCGGGTTTCTTGTTTTTGCCATTTATTATGATTTTTTCATTACTCTTCTGTGGTTTGTCATTACTCTTCTGTGGTTTGTTAATACTCTTATCTCTGTCACTGTTTTGTGTCTTACTATCTAGTATTTTAACATTGATTTTACTTTTATCATTCTTTATACCATTTGCTGTAATTTTAGTCACTTTTTCTTTATTTTTTTTACCACTTTGACTTATTTTATCTTTCTTTTGACCATTTCCTATCTTTTTAGTATTATTATTATCTAACTTATCAACTACAATATTGTCTCCGGTAACTCTTAGAGTCTTGTCAACTTTAACTCGCTTGCGTGTGGCGTCTCCGTTGACTTTGGCGTCAACTTTAAGTTGCTTGTTGTTGCTCGAGTCATTTATGTTATTCTTGCGTTTTTTATTTTCTTTATTAGTTGTATTTTGTTTCGCTTTCTTTGCTTCTGGTTCTGCTGTCTCCACTTGCCAGCCGCCGTTCTGTAAAGAGTAGTTGAAATATAAGTTATTTATTATTATTTATTTAAACATTTCGCACTCAAAAAAATGGTACAAAGGCGGACTTAATGCCTTAGGCATTCTCTATCAGTCAACCAAGGGTGGTGAAGAGATAAGATGGCAGGTGCTCTGTTTGATAGGAACAAAGAAAAAAAAATCTGCTGTTTCATAGAAATGTGCAATACCTACTCGGTCAAAATGTATGGAACAGCAGATTTTTTTTTTTAACCGACGAAAAATTTCAACGCAGGGGGTTCAGAATCATGTACTGAATCCATGGTAACAGGCTTCGCGTCGATGTCCCTGCCACCCTGTATATTTAAGGCATAATAAACTAACATAGGGTTTGTATTCCCCGGGCTAAGCAGAGATGTTGGTAAGGACTTATATTATACAGCCACATGTTGCCAGATATGTTAAATACAATGAAATAGCACAAGCATAACCAGCCTATTAATGTTCCCACTGCTGGGACACAGGCCTCCTCTCTGTGAGAGGGAGTGGGCCGTTATTCACCACGCGGGCCCAGTGCGGGTTGGTAGATGTCACATGTCTTCGAATTTTTGGTTCTAAGACATGCCGGTTTCCTCACGATGTTTTCCTTCACCGTTTTGAGAGCAGTGGTGATGAAATTATTTACACAAAGTAAAGCGTCTGTCAGGGCTCCAACCGCCTCGTCATCACTGGGCCACCAATGTAATAGGGGGCGAACCTATTGCCATCAACCGGGCACGAATCTAGAATCTGGGCTGCCATTGAGATATTCTTAAAAATTTCATAACACTCCTGATCTGAAGATCAAACCGAGGACTCCATGCTCAGCAGTCTTGCTTACGACCACCAGACCAACGAGGTAGACATTACGTGCTTAACAACAGGCAGTCTTAGGAAGAGTCCATTGAAATTCTTGTTTCCAATTAAATGTTACTTTCCGTTAAATAAATATCAACTTTACATAAGTGTTGATTAGGTTGATATCACTAATGACTATTACTATTGAAAGGGTTATTAAAAGATATTTAATTGACTCAGGTACTTATACAATGTCGCCCATGCGCGTGACCGCCCGTAATTTTCTGAATATTCATGAAAAAATATCGAAAATAAACTTCAAAAGGGGGGGTCTATCTATAACATTTTTCACTAGTTTTTTTTAAATAAATACACAATTTTTTACCGAAAAAATGTCTTCGATTCCGTTTTTTTTTTCGTAGTCGATAATTTTTTGTAAAAATTTTAATTAACCTGTTAAAATAACTCATAAGCTTTTGGAAATAATAAACAGAATCCAAATCGACATAAACTTCGGAGATGTGTCAAAAAACAGAAAGCAAATCTTTAAAAAATAAAAAATTGAATAACATGAAAAATGTTATAGATAGACCCCCCCTTTTGAAGTTTATTTTCGATATTTTTTCATGAATATTCAGAAAATTACGGGCGGTCACATGCGCATGGGCGACATTGTATAGGATTGGGTATTTTTTTCTTATCGCACTAATAACGATCCTAGCCGAGGTGGGCCGAGCAGCAATCGTTATAAGTGGGGTGTATTTCACTTTGCGTTCGGCGCTTGTCGTGGCAACACGTCGTGCCCGAGTTCGCAACAAGTCAATCGTCATCCTGAGGATGCCTCGTTGAGAGGTGAAACACGTGTCGATTTCTTACAGGGTTCTTTATGACTTTTTAAGAACTGTTAAGCCAATTAGGTTACTAAATATACGTCGTCTATTGTATGTTATTAAAAGAATTAAAGTTGCAGCGAAAACAAAACATTACTACATAGATTTTAAAGTTGCTTTTCCAAAATCGTCACAGTTTAGGTAAAATACTCACGGTAACATTAGTGCTAAGTTTCTGCCTGACGGTCTCCACCTCCTCCACGATGCTGGTTCCTGAGCGACTCTTAGCCAGCAACCGCTTTCTGTGCTTGCGACTCAGACCTGCAACGTAAATATTTCACTTAAATGTTAACAGTCCTATTAAGGTGGAACTAATCGTGGGCTCGAACTCAATGGTGGGCATGGCCAAAAACCACGCTGTCTCACCTGGCATCGTGTCCGACAGAGATAGTATCAGTGATGAGCAGTTAGAAGCTGGTCTACATGGACAACGTATAGTTCGCACGCACAGAAACACCGTACCGACCAATGTTTGTAAAAAGAGCGCTTAAAAAATTACCAAAAGTCCTTTGGAAAATGGAGTTTTATGAAAAAACCACTGCATGAATCAATTAGAAATAAAATTAAATGAAATCTTCGATAATTTTGCTGTGTCGGTACGGATTTTGTTTACGAGATTTCACACTTCTTGTATTACTTATTTACGCCCAAAGTTGCGTTAAAATTAGCAAGAAAAACGAATCTTTGTTGGCTCATAACTTTTTAATATCTTTTTATTTTACTATTCTGCTTCCGTACAGACAATATTAATAATGAGACCTAACGATATCATGTTAAACTTTGAATGTACGATGTCAAACAGTGGAGTAAAATTCCTCCGAAGTTTGTATGGAAAAAATATCAAATTGTTTCATCTTAACGATGCATTCCTTTATAAAATATATAGACATGTCATTCAAATCAAATCAAATACTGTGGAGACTACAAAACAACAATAAATGAAAATACTGGCACTACTAATGCATAAGAGTATTTTGGAACTGTCAAATACATCCTAGCAACGAAATAAAAAAATGAGTTTTTCAAACAAATTAAATGTAGTGTATCCATCCTAAGCCTATAAATTCCGTTTATCCAACTAGGCCTAGGGTGGATTTTCGGGCTTACGTTTCCGAATCTCCACCTTAGAGTGGATTTTTTGGGGTGGATAAACGGAATAACCCGAGCTGACTATGGATTTTGCCGAGCTATATTGACAAACTATTGAATATATTCAATTGAATTTTTGTATGCAGAATGGGAACGTCATTAGGAACACGCCATTTAATTTTTTGTTGTCGTCTCCACCTTGTATACTTCTGGTAGTACTTCCTTGGACGAACTCCTTCACAGAATAAGTACTACTAGAATATTACATCGACACTATACTGTTAGGATATTATGAGGAGCTCGTGGTTAAGTAATAACAGCCGCACGGGTCGATCCATCAGGTTAAGCTACGCTTGCCGGGGTTGGTCTGTGGATGGGTGCCCATCTTCCCATACCGATACTCCTCCGTGCCTCGGAAAGCACGTTAAGCCGTTGGTCCCGGCTGTCATTCGTGGACCTTTGATAGTGTTACGAGTCGTCAGAAGTCCGAAAGTCTGACACCAGTCTTACCAAGGAATATCGTATTACCCAGTTACTGGGTTGTGGAGGTCAGATAAAATACTGGTATTCAGCTGCATCCGGTTAGACTGAAAGCCGACCGCACTATAGTTGGGAAAAGGCTAGGCAGATTGATTGCCTATACTGTTAGGATATATCCTACATACCTCGCAACGCCAGCTCGTCGCTGGCCGCGACAAGTTTCTTCTCCAAGGCCTGCAGCATCTGCGCTGACTTTTTCTGTTTGATCTTGGGAGCGGGACTCTCTTCGGAGTGGGACGAGACGCGGAGCGGATACTCGGATCGGGACAGTTGCTCGAAACTGAAAATGGTTTAAAGGAGAAATTATATACCTACTAGCTTTCGCCAGACTATATTTTGAAAATAAATAAATATACTACCACTAACTTTGGGGGAGGCCTATGTCCAGCAGTGGACGTCTTTCGGCTGATATGATGATGATGACTGCTAATGAATATTGTATTTAACCACATAAATTATAGTACTTTTATACTGATAAATAAAGCAATTCGTGCGAAATTATTCCCTAACCATTCCTAAATATTAAAAAATGCACAACGTTAATGTTCAAATTTTCACTTCTGCCGGCACTCTCGGAGTGCAAACCGTTTTTTTTTAATTATTTTTTTATTTTACTTTCATGGATTTTGTTGTTTTTTCTCCATTAGTCAGCTGTGCTGTTTAACAGTGTAGAGATGACCCCTAATACAGTCTCAAGAATCATTTTATCCGTTAGTACAGCTACATAAGAGCCATTGGCTGTAATATAGCTTGTTTATGGATGTGATTTCCGCAAATGTGCTGCTTGGGATGACTTGGCAGTCCGTCGGACACCACTGGGCTATCACTTCTCTAGTAACCTAATGCAACTTGGTTTTAAGGTGGAACTAGTCGCGGGCTCGAACTCAATGGTGGGCATGGCCAAAAACCACGCTGTCTCACCTGGCATCGTGTCCGACAGAGATAGTATCAGTGATGAGCAGTTAGAAGCTGGTCTACATGGACAACGTATAGTTCGCACGCACAGAAACACCGTACCGACCAATTTTAGTAAAACGAGCGCGTCAAAAATTACGAAAAGGCCTTTGGAAAAAAGGTTTTTCTGAAAAAACCACTGCATAAATCAATTACAAATAAAATTTATTGAAATCTTCGATAATTTTGCTGTGTCGGTACGGATTTTGTTTTCGAGATTTCACACTTCTTGTATTACTTATTTACGCCCAAAGTTGCGTTAAAATATGCAAGAAAAACGAATCTTTGTTGGCTTATAACTTTTTAATGGCTTTTTATTTTACTATTCTGCTTCCGTACAGACAAAATTAATAATGAGACCTAACGCTATCATGTTAAACTTTGAATGTACGATGTCAAACAGTGGAGTAAAACCCCTCCGAAGTTTGTATGGAAAAAATATCAAATTGTTTCACCTTAATACTAAAACTCACCGCTCCAAACAGATCTTCACTCTCTTATGCCTGCCGGACGTGGCCGTAGTGAGCAGCTCCCGCAGCATGTCGGCGACCTGCGCCGCGGGCACCGGCAGGCACGCCAGCTCCACGTTGACGCGGCCGGCGCGCGGGTCTAGGGGCTTTACTGAGCTGTGAAGGGACAAAAAGGTTTATATTAAAAATGTGTTAAAACAATTAATCTTGTTGATAATTGTAGCGACACACTACGTCGCTAAATCTCGGTTATTGGTTATATTTGGTTGACAAAAGAAACTGCTGAAATTATGCGGCGGAAGTTTGTCTTACGCCTGCGGTTTTCAATTTACCGGCAAAATTTCAGACTGGAATTATGTCGCTTGACGTTGTCTTAGGGGAGGTCAAACGAGCGTTATCTCAGTCGTGCAAAATCCGTCGCGTAATTAATGTTCAAATTAAGTTCCGCAAAATTACGTCTCATTTACGTCGTTTTTCATTTTATTTATGATGAAACCGAATGCTGCGTAAATTACGTGACTCACACTTCACAAAATTACGCAAGTTCGACTTTTTTTAACACACCCAGATAATGGGTAACACGATATTCATTTATATACACTTTTATTATACACCAGACTGTATATTACAAAAAGAATAAGTAATACGATACAAAATATACAATGGGCGACCTTATCGCTTACTGCGATCTCTTCCAGACAACCTTGGAATAGCCAGTGAGTTTGTGGACATAAAATGGAGATGTCTTCCCCTCGGTACTCGGTCGTTCTACGAATGACAGCCGGGACCAACGGCTTAACGTGCTTTCCGAGACGCGGAGGGGGCTCGACATGTAATGAATGTTCACCAATCCACGAACCAACCGCGGGTCAATGTTAGCTTAACCGCCAAAATGAAAGCCATTGATACTGTAAGTGTGTTACGTAATAGGAATGTTGACTGGGGGAAAGAAGCAAAACTATTGAGTCCGGCAGTCAGATAATAAAAAAATATAACAAACAAAAAAATCAATATGCATCTATTGTCCCGCTGTTCCTTAATCTCTAAAATATTTACCTTTCATCCTCATCATCACTGCTGACATCCTTTTCATCATGATCAGCGTCATCTTCTGAATCAGATACCAGTTCTAGCGCCTCTGGACCACCTTCGGGACATCCCATCTGAAAAATAATGGAATATTAGTATTAGTTATTTCTTTATAGCAACCCGCCCTGCTTCGCACAGTTAAGCTCATAACACACACGAAGCGGGTGCGTGTCGGGCGCGGGTCGGGACGGGTGCGTGTCGCTTGTATATATTGTAATTCCTTGTATTATATGGATGTCAGCACACGAAAAGCGTGCGCGGGTCGGGCGCGGGGCGGGTCGGGAGCGGGAGCCGCGCACGTTTTTCGTGACGTGTCTTAGACAACTGTCAGTTGTCAGTGTGATTTGACAGTTTGGGATAGAAAACTTTCTTCTGAAAATAGTCTACATAAAAAAGGACCTAGACAAAGATCGTTAGAAACGAAAGACAAAATGACAGATTGTAGAAGGATTTCTACGGTGCGATGTCAAAAATGGAGAATCGAAATGTCATTTTGTATAGAAAGAGCTGTGTCTATTGTTTGTAGAAATAGAAAGCGTCATGCTACGCGTGCTGGAGAAGGATTTATGCTACTTTACTTTTGTTTGTACGTATGTTTTTTTGTTACGATCAGAATGTAGGGCCAGGGATGAATGAAAGGCAATTGCATACGGAAAAATGCATGCAGCTGAGATGAGAATGCTAAGAGGGATGTGTGGTGTTACACGAATGGATAGAGTAAGAAATGAGTACATAAGAGGAAGTCTGAAAGTGACACCGGTGACCGAAAAGTTGTGCGGGAATCGGTTGTCAAGGTATGCGGAGGAATGAGGAAAATGTCGTGAGGAAAGTTTTGAGTATGAATGTCAATGGCTATAAGAGTAGGGGAAGACCAAAGAAACGATGGATGAACTGTGTGAAAGATGATATGGCTAGAAAGGGGGTGACTACCGAGATGACGACTAATAGAGAAGTATGGAAGAAAGGGACATGTTGCGCCGACCACAAATAAATTGGGATAAGGGCAGGAGAATGATGATGTCTGTTTTTTACGCTTTCAAGCTAAAACGGGTCACGGCGGTAACGTATTTGGATGAAATTTGGCACATGGGTAGACCATGACCAGGTACATAGGATACTTTAAATCCCGATATTTCCACGGGATCGAGAATTATGCAGGTAATACCGCGAGCGCAGCTAGTAACAAATAAGTTGTTACGAAATCTTCACGCGTTCAGTATTGAGATTATACAAACGGTCGCACAACGCTCGTCTGCTCGAATCTCGACACTCACACGCACACAATATAGAAAGTGACAGAAAGAGAGAGAAAGCAAGAGAAAGAAAGAGAAGAGAGATAAAGGGAGAGTAAGAGAAAGAAGAGAAAGGGAGAGAAAGAGAAAGGGAGAGAAAGAGAAAGGGAGAGAGAAAGAGAGAGAAAGTAACGCTTTTTCGTTACGTGATGATTTATAACAGTCAACTCCAAGCGCAAGCCGCGTTATAGAACTTCGTTCCAATAAAAAGCTGTTATTTAAAAAAAATTGTAGGATAATAACGATTTTAGCTCACCTTCTGCCAAGCAGCAGTAGCATGTTGGTACCGCAATCCCTGCTCGCTCTGGCGCACCAGCGCGGTGAGGAGCCGCCGGGCTGCGGCACATAGTAAGGGTGCTTCGCCCCCGCACATGTATGTACACAGTGGACGGATGAGCTCTACTAGGCTCTCGTCAGGAACGTCGCCGTTTGAAACCTGATTGTGGAAAGTTTACATATTGTTAAGATTGAGTTGAAAGAAAGTTTCAGAAAAAAACGCTTAATAGTTTTTGCGTGATTCTCAGTTTTTATCCGCGTTAAACATAACTGTACCAGTTAATTACACTATATAACATAAATTAATTACAAATTAATTACACTGTAATATAAACATTATCTAAAATATTCACATACTAAGTTATTAATAAAATGCTCTAATTTAACACATATTTTTTCCAAATCATTACACTACTCGTTTAGACGTGATCTTCAGTATAAAATCATTAAAAGTCGCTTAGTGTCGCCTTAATTATTGAATGATAAGTTCCGGTCAACTTATCTGGGGATCAAGTCTACTAATTTACAAACGTCACAATGGTTTCTTCATTGTTAGTTTTTGACAGATTTTCTATACAAAATCTGTCAAAAACTCACCATCGAGAGGCCATTGTGACGTTTGTAAATTAGTAGACTTGACCCCCTGGTCGGTAATTTCATACATTACAGTTATGTTTCGATGTATCTAATTGACGATTGAGAGCAGTGGTGGCCCAGTGGTAACGGCCCGGACTTACAACTTGTAGGTCGTGGGTTCGAACCATCAACACAGGCAGGCGCTTTACTTTGTGTAAAATAATTTCATCACCACTGCTCACAAAACGGTGAAGGTTTCATCGTGAGATAACCGGCATGTCTTAGAACCAAAAATTCGAAGACATGTGACATCTACCAACCCGCACTGCACTGGGCCCGCGTGGTGGTTTACGGCCCACTCCCTCTCGCAGAGAGGAGGCCTGTGTGAGTGTCCCAGCAGTGGGAACATTAATAATCTTAACTTAAATACCTAGACATAAAGTTTTCTTTGCAGCTTTAAGAGGGTTCAGTTGGCAACGTCGCAAATAGATGTCAAATATTTCGCTGTTTTGATTAATTTGATAATATTTCTGTATGGAAATAAAAAATGTGGCTAACTAGCGAACTAGAATATTGATTATGAAATGCAATAATTAATATCTTAACACCGAATAGTTTGTTTTAGATGTAAAAAAAGTATTTGGAAACTTTTCAAATGCCTTTTTGTCATCGAAAACGGGTACAACATCAAATTCAATGTTATAATTGCAATTCTTTATTAATATTCTAGTCAATTAGTTAGCCACATTTCTTATTTCCATACAGTATTATTTCCAAATTAATTGAAACAGGTAAATATTTGACAGCTATTTACGACGTTGCCAACTTTTAGGATGCACCCTCTTAATATTTTTATGACCCTTTCAATAGTCCTAGTCATTTTGAAATCGCCTTTATTTACACAGCAGTAAAGTTGATATTTCTTTGAAATAACATGAATTAGCAAAGACAAAACTTCTGCGTTGTTGGTCTAGTGCTCGCAAGCGCTACTGCTGAGCATGAGAGCCTGGTTTCGACTCCCAGGTCGGGCAAAGTGATTTTGGGTTTTACGATCAAAATTTCTCAGTATCAGCCCTGAGTCTGGATTCGTGCCCGGTTGATGACAATAGGCTCGCCCCCTATTACATGGGACTTAAACATAACTGGCGAAATGTGGGTGTACTACAGGTACACCTCTGCCTAACCCTTCTGGAGTTACAAGCATGATGTTGATGTGTTATATGTCAAACTTTACATACCTTAGCAATTTCGTCGAGATAACAGTCAATTATGTGTAGTAACATTGACATGGAGTTGCGAGCGTAGTGGGGAGTCTTCAGCGCGAAAATACCTGAAATTATCATATTTTTTTTTTAAGAAGGAAGCTTTAGAATCAGGTTAAGCTACGCTTGCCAGGGTTGGTCTGTGGGTGACCATCTTAACATACCGAGACTCCTCCGTGCCTCGGAAAGTAAGTTAAGCAGTTGGTCCCGGCTGTCATTCGTGGCTCTTTGACAGTCGTTATGGGTCCTTAGAAGCCCGAAAGTCTGACAACCAGTATTACCAAGGGGTATCATATTACCCAGTTACTGGGTTGTGGAGGTCAGATAGGCAGTCGCTACATGTAAAATACGGTATTCAGCTGCATCCGGTTAGACTAGAAGCCGACCCCAACATAGTTGGAAAAGGCTAGGCAGATTGATTTTTGCTATAGAATAAGTTGTGAAATTCAAGATTTTAATATTAGGTCGTATGTTGATCAATATTTGATTCGCGGCAGCAATCTATACTATTCATAACTAAATAAAGGGGTTTTTTAAGGTAGATCCGCAGTTGTAGACCGCGAAATTCAAAATTTCTTACGTTTTTTGCAATTTGCTGGTTAGTGTCAAGTTGCATGTTGATCTAAATGTAATTCGCGACAATAACATTTATATGTATTCATAGAATTATAATCATTAATTTAAGTATTGCACGACTCTTAATGCGAAGCATTAGAGTGTGCTCTACGATCGAAAAATTTTTTTTGCCCCATTTCTGTAACTGTTTTTATTGTTACACTCCTGCTAGTACACAGAACCTACTTAATTTATATACCATTGTATAGATGATTAAATGGAGATTAATACTGTACTGTTTAACAATTGATTGAATGCAGCAGAAATGGAAAAAGCATCAAAATAGTTGAAAAAAAAATCCTGTCCGTCAATTTATGAACCCTGAAAACATTGTAGCTTGCGATAAAATCAACGAAGTGTATAGAGTGCCGCGAGTTTCTTGTGGCACTCTAGTGTCACTGCCTCGGCCCGGCTAGGGTGCCGTGAGCGTTGTATTGTCACTGTCACTTGTTATTTAGGTTAGGTTAGGTTAGAACTGTGACCACACAACGCACGAGCCGAGCGAGCGTAGCGAGCGGTGCCGCGGTAGCGGTCGGCGAAGTGCCAGGGTCCGTATAGGCACAAGAGAATGTAATGTTTTGGGAATGTGGTGTTTTACAGCGATCTAACCTCGATAATCAAACAAAATACCAAGTGACGTGACTTAATGACAGTGACAATGACAATCCAATGCTTGCGGCACTTTGGCCGGGCCGAGGCGGTGTTACTGGGGTGCCTGTAGTGGCACTTTATCCGATAGGGATAGAGTGCCAATGGTGGCACTCTATACACTGCCTAAAATCAATTAATTGAGTCAATTTTTTTTTTATACATTTATTTCAGCCGTAGAAGGAACCCTATTGAAAATGGCTCTTTTATTCAAAGTAGTTTAATTATAATTAATAAAATACTAACTAAAATATAATATCTTTATCTAAATATTTCCAACCTTCGACTTGATGTTGCCTAGCAACCGCCAAGTAAATATCTTTGTCAGTCTTTGACATTACGACTTCATGAAAAGTTATAAATTGTTCATTTTTGTTAGAAACTATGTTTTGAAATTCTTTTTCGTTTTTGAATGAGTGTTATGCATAGGTGTTATGTATGAGGCGTGCACTTTTGGATTTTCCAAACTATTTATTTATTACATACAATCATACATACAAATCATAATTAGAGAGATGTATTAATGATTCTAATGATAATAATTCTGTATCTCGTGAAAGCTGAGAAAGATAAAAAAATCAAGTATCTTGACTTAGCACACGAGGTTGTCGACATGTGGGACGTGGACTCTGCAATCATTGTACCGATAATCGTTACGGTTAATGGCCTAATAGCGGAGAGCCTCGACCAACACCTCAGGAGGCTCTCATTGCGCGGCTGGGTCAAGGGCTTGATTCAGAAAGCAGTACTCCTAGACACGGCACGCATAGTGAGGAGGTTCCTCTCTCTAGAGCCCTGACCACCGGCATCTTGGACCCTGTTCCTGATGCCGATGGGCGACTATTTTTAATATTTTTAAATGTTTTTTTATATCTGTTTTTTAAGAAATAATTAAAAATGTAAATAATATGGAATATTTAAATGGAATAAAAGAAAATAATTCTGTAAATACATATTTGTTTTGGTCATGAATTATAGTTTGATCAACATACAACTTGAAAATAAAGAAAGGTAATTTCATACATTACACGATTTGTATGAGTATTATTGTCTGAAAAAAAAAAACACGGGAAAGCACGTTAAGCCGTTGGTCCTGCGCCTGATCTCTCTCCGGTCGTGTCGGATTGTCGTCCCATCGGACTATGAGAGTGAGGGAAGAGAGAGTGCACCTGTGTCTGCGCACACACTTGTGCACTATAATATCTCCCACGCCGAAGGCTAGTCTCCATTGAGATTGGCTGCCATGGCCGAAATACGGTCTGGAGGGTACTATATTTGTCTGAAATATATTGATTAATATTGTAATTGCATTGTAATTAATATCTCACCATCACTCCCAGACAAGGTGTTGGCGTACATCTGACAACTCTCGAAGCTCCACTCACTGCGCAGCAAACATCGGAGACTAGCGCGCAAGTAGCGACGTACCAACTGCGGACAAATATGTATTTTTAGAAGGAAAATAACGAAATACTACAAATAGTTTACTTTGAATTTACGTTATCTTTTCCTGCTATGCTTTGGCATATCAAATGAAATTGTTTATTATGTGAATAGGATATCGGAATCACCGTTAAAATCATGTAAATGAAATAAATTACATGGAGTCGACATTTTCTATCCATTTTGCCTTTCGCTTATCCGAAACAAACTAAGGGATCAATGTCTGTTTTATGTTGCAGTTGTAATTTCAACTTTTTTTGTCTACATTATACATGTTATACACTCAACTCACCTTTCATTTTGCTCAACAAGACCCATGGGCGTACCCGGGGGAGGGAGGAGGGGGCAGGGGAGGGCAGCTGCCCCCCTTGGATTTTGTATAAATACGTACTGTTGTCGATAAAAGTTAAGTTAGACGCACGTTAAGACTTCCTTTACAATTGCAATATATTATCAAGATTTAATTTTAGAAAAAAACCGCGCTGCGCGGGTTTTAATGTTGTACCTATTATGCAGTACCGACTACCAAAGACTAAAGGACGACGTTCTATGTTCGGCTGTTAGTTATATTTTTACTAGTTCAACGATATTTTCGTAAATGGTGAACCAATTTTGAAAATTCATGTGTCATTTAAAAAATGAAAATTATACTCCGTCCGCAATAAATCAAACATACAGACGGACATAGAATGTTCTTCTTTTTTGAAGTCAGTTAAAAATACATGAACGCTGTAGCAATAGCAACTTATTTAAAACATGTAGGGGTCTGACCTTTCTGATTTGCCCCCGCCTGATTCTGAAAGCCGGGTACGCAGCTTGCACCTCTATCTTGTTTGGGGATTACAGTTGGAAGTTTAAGTAACTAAGTAGTACATACCATAAGAAACTTATCCGTGCGATGCTGGTCCAGTCCATACCACTCTGTGGCAAGCACGCGGAGCCCTGCCTTGTACATGAGTAGAGCGTGGCGCAGATGTTCCTCAGGGAACAGGTCTAGGATAGCTGCTATCTTTTCACATAGCTCCTCCTGATTTTAAACATAATATAAGAATTAAATTGGGTTTAAAAACCTATGCAAAAATGGGGTTATTGTAATGCAAGTGTGAGTTTAATTATATCACACAAGTGTTTTAATACCTAGTGGGTAAGAGCAGGAGCTCTCGGATCCACCCAAGACAATGGCGAAGTCGGAAGTGTGTGTGTGGCTGTGTGTGCGTGAGCCTGTGTGTGCGTGTCTGGGTGTGAGTGTGCGTGTTATGTGCTGACACTACTCGTCTTCATGCACACATTCACAGCATGTTTGTACATTTGGTAGTTTAATTGTATCACACAAGTGTTTTAATACCTAGTGGGTAAGAGCAGGAGCTCTCGGACCAATTCGAGACAATGGCGAATTCGGAAGTGTGTGTGTGTGCGTGTGTGTGTGTGTGTGCGTGTGTGTGTGTGTGTGCGCGTGTTATGTGCTGATGCTACTCGTCTTCATACACACATGTACAGCATGCTTGTACACTTGGTGACCACAAGCATTGCTTACCTGTACAAGAGGCTTGTCTGACATCCACACAGCATAGAATAATCCTTTCCACACTCTTATAAAGTCATCTTCTTTGAACTCTGAAATTAACAAGTTTTTATTACTTTTTATTCCTAAATGTAAATCACCATCATCCTCTAGCCCTTATCTCCATGTATCTGGAGTCACCCTTTGTCTACTCCTTCAGAAAATACAGGTATAAGCATAGATTGAAATATAATCCTAACATATTTATATTTTTCATTGAATGAACACATATGAGTCTGTATGTAAAAATATTGTTATATATTGTACGCTAGTTTTTAAATATGTTTGAAGTTTTTTTATTATGTGGTGTACAATAGTTAACAAAACAAGTAAGTATATAAGAATAATCCCCACAAGGGAGAACTAGCGTAGTATTACCAAAATACCAAGTAGTTAGTCAATTTGACAATAATTATGTTTGAATCTAAACAAAATCATCAGAAAGTGAACGAAATTTGATCATATGGCAACAGGTCCAACCTCACAGGACAACTCTCAGACAGACATCAACAAGTTAGAGTGCGGGTAAATCAATAGAACTAACAAAATATTTTCCTTTGCATTTCATAAAAGCATGGTCTTTTTACGCTCCAAGTGTGATAAATTGTCATTGTTTTACTTAGAATGCCTGCAAATACGTATTCAGAGCGCATTGATGCATGCCTCAGTCAGTGAAACAGCTCAAATTATGAGAAAGCAGCGTGTAAAATATATACAACGCACATTTGTGATGTTTTGAGGTTAAGTACCGAGTCGTCTTTAAAATGTCGTTTTTGTAATAAAGTGTCGTGAAATATATAAAATATTGTAACTATAGTATTAGTTACTAACCATATCCTTTCTCGAAGCAGTTCAGAAGCCATTTTTTCAGTGAGTTTAACACTTTATCACGAGTTTTCTTCTCGTTGCCCGACAGTAGTCGTGCAAACTTTATCTCTTGTGCTACAATTAAAACATGTTCTTTTTTGGGCTTTATCTTCTCCTTCTTCTTTACTTTCTCCTTCTTTTCTTTAGTTTTCTCTGGGACCTTCATTTTAATGGTATTTATTATGAAAAACAAACGACCACCGTGTGATTGCCATGCGACAGTGGCGTTTTAATTTGACAATGACATTGACAGCAGTGACACATTTTTCTTTCGGTTGTAAACTGCCATTGTGCCATGTCAATGATTACACACAGTAATTAGTCGATTTTCGGTAGTTTTAGTGGAGTTCTATAGTCAAGCCTACCGCCGCGCCTGCTCTAAGGCCGCGCCTGAGTGCCTGACGCGAAAGCGACAATCTCGCTCAAGAAACTGGCAAAAGATTGTAGGTAGATCCCGTGTAAGTAAACGAGATACATTAATTAATTAGTTGATCGTGACTATGTGGGTGTATTAGTGCACCTCTGCCTAACCCTTCGGGGATTACAGGCGTGATGTTATGTTATGATCGTTACTGGTTTGTCGCCTCGCAGGCAGCGACAAGAGCTATCAAAAGAATACTTGTTCAGCGACGCTCGCTTGACAGTCAGAACACTCGCTGAGAGACTCACGCCGAGTACATACGCATACCAAACGAGTAATAGCTCGTCGCCGTCGTCGCCCACTCGCTGCTCGCCAAGTCGTTTTTAGTAGCTAACTCTACTCGCTTCTCGTTAAGTGCCAGCGGTGGAACAGCTGCCTTAGTGCAGAGAAGACAAGCGAAACAAAAACTTATAACTAAATCGGCCTTCAGCAGTCCACTGCTGGACATAGTGACATAGGTCAGTAGACGGACACTTTGTTCAACATATGACCCGTAACGTAATGGCATTTGCCTTGCCTCTACCGATAAACGTACAGTAACATAAGACGTTTTCACGGAGGCTTAGTACCTGTGCACACTGGCGTATGGTATGGTAGGGGAGCGCATGGAGGATTCCTCTACCCGCATGCGCACACTGACAAGAAAAATCCTCTGCGATACTGCGAGCATCCGCCAACTAACTGGAGCGTCCGCCGGTATGCCGGCTGAGTAGCCATCGCTCGCCGATATTTGATTATTCCACTAGCGATTACGCAGTCGAAAAGTTGCTGTTGAAAGAGTGTGGCAGACTCCAGCGCAGACAGGCACATACCGGCTTATAACGGCGCATACCGCCTCCTCCTGCGGTGGTATCCTCCAGTGTGCTTTTCGATGCTTCCGAGAAAACTGCGCTCCCAAGGTCGATCACCGACCATTGAAATATATACCTACCTTATTACGCTTGGATAAGTATTCAATTTAATTGATAAATTTCCGTCCGCCAGTCTGTGCAGGCCATTAGGTTCAAAATAAAAATCCCAAAACAAAAGTATAACATTTTATTACATTTCATACAAGAATAATTCCGTAGGCACTTTGTATAAGCAAGCTGTGACGAGCCAATAACGAAATAACAATAGAAATAACATTATTTACAATCATAATTATTATTTTAATTAAGAAAAAAACATATTTATTATCATCTTTTAAATTATTAATCTCCATAATTTCATTTAGCTGGGAAGAATACATGATTTTAATTACAATACAACTTACCGAAATATATACGGTTAGGGAAATTAATATTAACAAATTGACTATCAATATTACGCCACCAACTTGTCCGTCTGTTAGTCTTTGACAGTTGTATAAAAAAATGGCTTTATTATAAATTAAATGGCAAATTGACGTAGTGTGTGAATTCGAAAAACAATTAATTTCCCAGGTAATAAAAGAATAATATAGCAAAAAAATACGCGTTTAGCACGTGATAGAAGTGAAACTTCTTGAAAAATAGAGAATATGAGAAATTTTGTGTGAGAGAGAGATATCTTTCTTCTCTCTCATGTAACGAAATGTACAGACGCCAGCGCATGAAGTTACTACAATCTGTCAAATTTCTTTAATAGATTTTCAACTTTATAACTAAAGAATAAGGTTCAATTTTGATTGGGAAAATTTTACAGATTGGAGTTGATATGCTGGCGTCTGTACCTTAACGTGACGCGTCCTTAAATTTCATTCTCAAATTCTCGTTGAATTATTTAATTGAAGAAGTTTCACATCAATTAAAAAAAAAAAACTGTTTTATAAAAGCTTATTCTTCCCCAACAAATATAAACATTTATAGTAAAATTAAATAACATTGGAATGTCTCGCTCAGTAGCTGAAGCACAATAATAAGGCGCTGAAATAATTCATTGTTCTTTTAATACTATGTAATTATATTTTAAATAACTTCACTAGGCCTTATTTGTTATTTTATTTTAACTAAACTGGCCACACTTTGATGTACAGTCAGGGAAATGTATTGTTCTGCAAATTGTCAGTACTTAATTCAAATGACAACTGTCATTCCTGATCAGTAGTAAGAAATGACTATAACTGGATAAATCAAATTAGACTTCATTTCCATGACTCAGCCTGCTAGTCCTTTTCCAAACTATGTTGGGGTCGGCTTCCAGTCTAACCGGATGCAGCCGAATACCAGTATTTTGCATGGACCTGTGATCTCCACAACCTAATTACTGGGGTATCACAATACCCCTTGGTAAGACTGGTTCTCCCGACTTTTGGGCTTCTGACTGTCAAAGATCTACGAACGACAGCCGGGACCAACAGTTTAACGTGCTTTCCGAGGCACAGAGGAGTCTTGGTTCCTAGTAGATAGTCTGCCATCCACGAACCGAACCGTGCATCTGTTATTATTTACCCACGAGCCAGATTTTCTTGACTGTACGTCAAATATGGTGGTAAAGACTATATCGAAACGCCGCTCTGACGCTAGTGTGTATAAAAGCAATATATAACTATTCATATATATATCTCATTAAGTAGATTTAGCGTTAATCCTTAAACTAATTTTACAACAAATAACTTAACATAACATCACGCCTATATACCTCAAAGGGTTAGGCAGAGATGTACCTATAGTCCAGCCTCATTTCACCAGATATGTTTTAAGTCCAACATGTAATAGACATTAACCGTCCACAAATCCAGACTCTGGGCTACTACTGAGAAATCCAAGATGGAAAAACTCGATAACACTTCGCCCGACCCGGGAATGTCCAAGACTTCATGCTAACCAGTAGCGCTAGCGACAACTAGACCAGGCAGTACATAAGTAGAACAGAATTTTCTTTAAACAATTAAAAGCTTGCACTGGTATTCCTTGTTGGCATCATTAATTCTAAATGAGAGGTTTTATAATATCCTATCCAAAGATATAAATATCTCTAGGTAGTCTATGTCTAGATGTCTAAGTATGGGACTAGTTATAACAAGCGCCCGAGGCGTGCGCTGCGTTTTGTGCGCACAAGAAAACTACATAGTTGCATATGACAAGCGCCCCGAAACGCAGCGTTCTGTGCGCGCGCCTCGTGCGCTTGTTATAACTAGTCCCTAATATGTCTAGAGTGCGTTTCTACAAATAGTTCTGCCGTAATGTTCGCTCTTCTTGTAGAACCAATACGAATACGATACGCCCCGCTACGGGGCGCTACCTAATAGGTCCGTTTTTTTATTATTTAACAGAGTAGCCGAAATTACGGCATAGGAACTATTTGTTGAAACGCACTCATATAGACAGTCAAAGCTGTGAACTCTTGGAAAAAAATTGTATTCAAATGTTGGTCGCTAAATGCTTTGGAAAAGCACAATGACAGCACAATGACGTGGCGCGCGACGTAGCTGTCACGCACTGCACCATAACAAAATTGGTTTGTTTGTTTTAGTTCTTTTGCAGTGCAACACTCTTAAACATATAAATAATCAAAGATCCTATCCTATTTAAATTCTACTTTAAATAAGTTCAAGCTCATAATATCATATAAATTATGCATAATTGAATGGGGAAGGTCGATCAAAGCTAAAGGTCATCGCCCATTATAACAGCACCGCTCCAGCACGGCAGCGCCCCGGCGGCACCGCCTCGAAAATTCTAGTCGTCAACGCGCCGTAAGCAAGACTACGGCTAGTCGACAACGTGCCGGAAGCAAGGCGACGGCTAGTCGTCAACGCGCCGTAAGCAAAGCGACCGCTAGCCGCCGGCACGCCACCGGCAAGGTAACAGTTTATTGTTTATTCACAAGCAAGGCGTCACCGTGCGGCCGGCGAGGTGTCACCGACTCACCGCGCTTACGGCGAGGCGTCACCCCGCGGACGGTGAGGCGCCGGCGAGCGGGCACCTCGCTTGAGCCGTCCACTATTTTGTTTAGCCATCGTTAAATAGACTTTAATACATTTGACTTAAAGTCCTAACTTGATTGACAAGTTATTTGCCTTGTTGTAGGCGTACTGCTATAATGAGCGATGACCTTAAATGTCCAAGGCGTTACCATATATCTAGTAGACTAATAAAGACATTTCGTTCATTCAATCCATTCCGTGTTCATTCATGAGTTTGGTTATTTTCCACTATTTTGTTATTTTCGGTGATTTCAATATTCATTGGACATGGAAAGTGTCAGAATTATTAATCTTAAATATTTCTTATTATCTCGTAAGAGCAGTGGTGGTGTGTAAATTTCATCACCACTGCTCTCAAAACGGCTTCACTGTTTCTCAGTTTTGAAAGCAGTGGTGATGAAACCACATCGTGAGGAAACCAGCATGTCTTAGAATAAAAAATTCGAAGATATGTGACATCTACCAACCCGCACTGGGCCCGTGTGGTAAATTACGGCCCACTCCCTCTCACAGAGAGGAGGCCTGTGTCCCAGCAGTGGGAACATTATAAGCTGATTATGCTACAGTTTCCAGCTCAATTTCGTATTGCTAACACTGATGTGCGGTCGGTTGTATAACACGGACAATTTAAGAGGGTGCATCCTAAAAGTTGGCAACGTCGTAAATAGCTGTCAAATAGTTACCTGTTTTGATTAATTTGGAAATAATACTGTATGAAAATAAGAAATGTGGCTAACTAACTAGAATATTAATAATGAATTGCAATTATAACATTGAATTTGATGTTGTACCCGTTTTAGGTGTAAAAAAGTCATTTGGAAAGTTTCCAAACCCTTTTTTTACATCTAAAACTAACTATTCGGTGTTACGATATTAATTGTTGCATTTCATAATCAATATTCTAGTTCGCTAGTTAGCCACATTTTTTATTTCCATACAGAAATATTATCAAATTAATCAAAACAGCGAAATATTTGACATCTATTTGCGACGTTGCCAACTTTCAGAATAAACCCTCTTAAGATGATCGTCAATCCGCCAAACAATCAGATTCCGTGACTGTACATTAAAGAATTTAATTAATCATGAAGGCTATTTTTTTAATGTTGACAGACTGTTTTTTAAGTAGTTTTTTTTTTAATTATCTGTAAAAACAAAACGAAAATACTTTCAAATGACATTTTTCAAACAGACTTTAAAAATGCTATAAAGCATTTTGACAATCCAAATTCTGCCTGTTAAATTAATTTAAAAAGCTATCTACTTGTAGCACCCGGGCGTTAATGACAAATCGATGTTTAGAAAGAGACTGCTCACAGATATGAGTGACAGAGACAACGCTCTACAAAGCCGAAGTTCTTCTAAAACTCGGTGTGACATAGGTACAGTCCTTTCAGAGATATTGTACATCTGATAGCAACAACTCAACAGCAACCTTATTGTCACGAGAACAAAGTTCACTGTGATTCTGACTCTGATGCAGAATTAAAGTCCCCGTTAGGAGAAGCTATAAATTTTGTAAACAAAAAACTTCTACTCTTCCCCTCAACGCGCTTTCGGGTGTGTTTCTGGGGTGTATCTGTACTGAGAAACGACTGAACGCCCGCGTATTGTACTCAAACCTCCATACACATAGGCGCCACCTAGCGTCATATTCTGACACTAGTCGTCATCTCCGAACATTGATAGCGGGTCTTCAAATACTGGTTCCGCAGGTTTAGGAGTGTCTTTAACCGTCGACCTGGATGCCTGGGGTTTTTGATCTGTGGAAAAAGATAATTATTATTAATACTAACACCCTATGGGCCTTGATGCCTGAAAATAAAATATTTTTATTTTATTTTATTTTATTACAGCGTTCATCCGAAAAGTTGGCAACGTAGCAAATAGCTGTCAAATATTTACCTGTTTTTTTTTAATTTGGCAATTTTACTGTATGGAAATAAGAAATATGGCTAACTAGTGAACTAGAATATTAATAATTTATTGCAATTAAAAAACTGAAATTGAGGTCGTAACCGTTTTAGGTGTAAAAAAAAAGTATTTGGAAAGTTTCCAAATACTTTTTTCTAATTTGGCTATATTACTGTATGGAAATATGAAATGTGACTAACTAGTAAATCTGCCTAGCCTTTTCCCAACTATGTTGGAGTCGGCTTCCAGTGTAACCGGATAAAGCTGAATACCAGTAGAATAAGTGATGAATTGCAATTATAACACTGAATTTGATGTTGTAACCGTTATAGGTGTAAAAAAAGCATTTGTAAAGTTTCTAAATACTTTTTTTTACATCTAAAACTAAATATTCGGTGTTGAGATATTAAATATTGCATTTCATAATCAATATTTTAGTTCACTAGTAAGCCATATTTTTTTTTTCCGACAGTGTAAATATGTGACAGCTATTTGCGACGTTGCCCACTTTCTGTATATACAGGATGGAAGGGTAAACACCGTTGTCACTCAAACTATGGCTAGTTGGCTTAAATATAAACATAAAAAACCGAGTAAAAAAAAATTACGTTATTTTCTTTAACAAATATTAAAAAGTTAATGTCCGACACCGTCCGCAAATTCATGGATATGCGCCCGCCCGAGTGACGTAATCGATCGCCACCCGTCCTACCTACCTACACAACACTTGAATAAATACAATACAACCTTTTCCTGGCTTAAGACAGGCAAAAATACCTACCTTAGGAATTGCGTGACGATTCTAAATGTACATCTTTAAAAAAAAAAGTTGTGATTTTCCATTGAATTTATGTTCTATAAACGAAACCAAACCACTGGTTTGAAGGATAACGGTGTTTACCCTAACACCCTGTATAAACGCAATGTAATCCACTTAAATATATAGCTTAGCAGATTGAATCACAACCGGGTGACATTTCAAGAATGACAGTTGTAATTTGAAAATACGGCCATTTTAAGTTGATAGCATTTTATATTGCAATCGATTAGGCAGCGAAATCAAAACTAAAATCCAAATCGAAAAAGAATTAATCTCAAAAAAAACATAGTGCAATTAATATATGGGAGACACTTTTTATCTGTCTGACCCATGTGCCCTCCCAGGAATAAATCTCGGATCCGCCTTTGTATGTATCAATCTACATTTACAAAATAATTCACTTACCATGAATCTTCTTAGTTTTAACGCCAAATAAATCATCATCATCATCTTCGTCACCGAAAAGAGATCCCTTCACGACTTCTTTTTTTATTTCTCTCTTTATTTCTATTTTCTCCACTTTTTTCTCTTTCTCTTCTCTCTTACTCGTTCCAAATAACTCTTCTTCGCTATCAGAATCGAATATAGTAGATTTTTTCTCAGTTTTTTTAGCTTTAAATATTTCTTCATCGTTTTCGTCGCCGAAAAGTGATGATTTTGAATCTTTTTTTGAACTATCTTCTAGTTTTTTGTCATAGACTTTGCCTAGAGTAGTAACGCTTGTATTTGAATCTAGATTTTTCTGCAAACTTTCAGGTTTTTCTACAGGACTAGTATTGAATATATCTTCGTCATTTAAGATATAAACGACTTTAGATTTTACATCTCTTGAGTACGAAGGTTTTTCTGTAATTTCAGCCTGTCTTTCTATGACCGCAGGTTCAATTTTATGCTGTTTTTCTACTGTATTAGGGTCTATTTCGGCTTGTACAATAATGTCATCTACGTTCGCTTGAATGTCAAAATTGTCTATAATTTCATGCTGTTTATTTTGTTTAATTTCATTCGGTTTTGTTTTACCAATATTAGGTTTTTCGTTATTAGGTTGTTTTCTAGGCGGATCATCTATAGAACTAGAATTATCTGTAGAGTCTTCACCAAAATCGATTCCAGATTTTCTGACAGCTTCTTTCCTAGCCCTGCGAGTGGAAGGACGTCTTTTAACCTGAATTTTAGCCCTTTCTTTAGACAATTTATTATCTAAAACATCTGATTCAGGCTTTCCATCAAAACTAACAGCTTTTACTAACTTAGAATTGGGGTTTTGACTTTCCGCTTTTTCAGGTTCTGAGTTTGGTTGAACTTCAGGATGGGTTTTTGGTTCTGGTTTTTGACTGTCAACTAAACTTTGACTTTGACCATCTGGTTGATCGTTTGGCTTGACCTTTTTAGGTGAAGCTCCTGGTAATAAAGCATTTACGTTTATATTGAGACCAACTTTTAGTTTGCCAACTTTCTTTTGATCAAATTTTTCTGTGTTTGATTCTGAAAGCATTTCAGTTGGCTTTTTGAATAAGTCTTCATCGGATTTTGAATCTTGTTGAAGCAGCTTATTTTCAGTTACTAAAGGTTTTCCCGATTTTTGTAAGGACGTGAATAGCTCATCATCTGAAGATTTACTTACTGATTCTACGTTTTTATTTTCAGTCTTAGGTATTTCTTGTTTAAATGATGTAGGTTTTTCTAATGTAGGTACTGAAGCAAACAGGTCTTCATCATCATATACTAAATCAGTGGTAGGTTTATCTTTAAAACTGAGGTTTTTATTTCCAGGTATAGGTTTTTCTTCTTTACTTGATACTAACGATACAGGTTTTTCGAATTTATTTCCTGATGTGAACAGGTTTTCATCATCAGAAAATAAATCAGGGCTAGGTTTACTTTTTAAAGTCGGTTTAAATTCGTTTGTGGGTGCTTTAAAAAGTTGTTCATCATTTGTTGAAGGTTTTTGACGTTCATCAGCTTTGTCTGTAGTTGGTTGTTTAAATATGTCTTCCTCGACATCTAAACTAGGTTCTTTTGGTATTTGAACAGCTGGTTTTGCTTCATATTTCGGTAAATCACTAAATATTTCTTCAATTGGATCAACATTTTTAATTTCAGGTATTATATTGTTAGAAGAAATACTATCTTCGAATTGTATGGTATCAGGTAAGGGAGGTAAATCTTCATTCTGCGGAATTTTAGGCTTAGGTATCGTAGAAAACATATCATCATCGAATTCATCACTGATTTTACTAAAACTATCATCAGGCGGTTCATCGGTGAACAAACCGAAGATTCTATCCTGAGTCGGAGTAAAATCTTCCGGATTTTCTACAAATATTGGATCATTCTTCTTGAAAAATAGACTCTCGTCATCGGAATCATCATCAAATAACGCATTCACGTTTTTACTTCGTTTCGGTTCTTTGGGTTTCTCAAACACTGGAGGTTCAGTTAAAATGTTACTGAAAATATCTGGTTCTATAATTTTTGTTGCGATTTTATCACTTTTATTGTCTTGTTCAGTTTTGTCAGATATCGTTTCTGTAAAATCTGGATCTGTAGTTTTAAATATTGTTTCAGTATTGTCAGTATTTTGTTGACTTGTTGCAAATAGTTTATCAATATCCTCTTCTAAAGTGGTTTTATCAAAAATATTGGGTTTTTCTGTAGGGATTTCATCAGTTTCAGTGACTATGCTACTATTAATAATGTCAGTTTTATTACTTTCTTCTTTTGGGGGTAAATCATCGAAATCTTGATCACTGAAATCATTGTTCGTATCCGAAGAACTTTGTTCCATATTTCGCATATTTTTATGAATATGGTCAAATATGCTAGTTGCGTTTGTTTCTTCATTTTTATAAGAACTTGTATTCGTGCTATCTACATTTTTATTTACAGGTAAAACTAAAGACTGTTCTTCTTTTAAAATGTTCATTGTTTCAGAAGTATTAACAATTTTATCTACAACAGGTATGCTACTATCTTTATTTACATCATCACTTTTAACTACAATTTGTTCCATTTCATCATTTTTAACTGAGCTTGAAGTCTTTACTTCCAGATTTCCTTCAGGAATTTTTACTTCAGTCTTGCTTGACAAGTTTTCCTTATTTCCTTCAGGAATTTTCTTGTCAGTTTTGCTTGTCTGTTTTGTATTATCTTTAATAGGAGCTGCTACAACATTTGGAACGATTGAAGATTTCACTGGTTCAGCAAAAATATTACTTTCGTTATCATCATCATCACCGAAAAGTGATGGACTTTTAAAAGTATTTGAGATAGTCTTAGTAGGTGCAATATTTCTCGAAACATTTTCATTCCCTTTACCAAAATCATTAGACTTTTCTATACTAACTGAACTATTTTGTACTTTATTAACTTCATTCGTTTTTAAATCACTAAATAGTTCGTCTTCGTCATCATCAAATATACTTTTAGTGATTTTTTTACTTTTGTTAGAAACTTTCGATCTTTCAGCTACCTTCGGTTTAATAATTTGTACAGGTTTAGGAGTATCTTTAGGCTTATCAACAGGTTTATTTTCAGAAAATAATTCATCATCACTGTCAAATAAACTCTTCTTGTTAGTACTACTAGTCGCTACATCTATTTTCATCGGTTTTGGTGCAGCAATCTCAGAAAAGAGATCGTCATCATCATCGAAAATAGATTTCGACTTGGAATTATCTTTTGCTGGCATTTTAACAACGTTCGTAGAAAAGATATCGTCTATATCATCGAAAAGATTATCACTGAATAAATCTACTTTCGGTTTTTCTATCTTTTTCTCTTTAACTTTCTCCACACTTTTCTTTTGTATTTCAGTTTTTATATCTTTACTAAAATCTTTATCTTTCGTAACTGTTTTACTTTCAGACCTAGCAAATAAATCATCGAATATATCTTTTTCTTTTCTTATCTGCTGGTTTGACTGTGACTCTGAACGGGAGTCACTTCCGCTTTCGTCACCGGAAGTGGAAGATTTTCGTTGATTACGTTTCAAGATGGCGGCCCCAATACTTTCGGTTCCTTTGTTACCGAATAAGGAAATTCCACCAATTGGTTTCTGTGGAAAAAAGTAACATAATATAATATATCGCTTGTATTCAGCAAAGGGTAACGCAGACGTATAGTACAAACACATTTCGCCAGTTATGTTTAAGCCCCATGTCACAGGTGGCGTGCCTATTGCCATTAACCGGGCACAACCGGGGCTGCTACTGAGAAACTCTTACGGCCTGGCCACGACCTTGCCGCTCCCAGCGGTAGCGGTGAGCGGGGCGGCGAGCGGTAAAAACAAATGCATAGAAATGTATGAAGCATGCCACGGCGCGCCGCTCACAGCGGCAGCGGAAGCGGTATTTGCCAAGCGTTTCGCGGCAGCGGCGAGCGGCGCGGTGCGCGCCTGCGCGGCTTGAACAAATGTATGGGCGAGTGATTGAGATGCCACTACTCAGAGCGGTACGGACAGCGGCAATGCAGGGGCGGACTGAGCGGCGCGGCTGGACGAATAAAATAGTTTGGAAAATCCAAAAGTGCACGCCTCATAACACTCATTCATAAACGAAAAAGAAATTAAATATCATATCATCATCATCAATATACACCGTGAAATTTGAATCACAGTTTTGCTAGAACAAACATTGTTCAGACCATGGTCTACTACCATTCTATACCGTCCAAAATGTTATTAAAACAAACTAAACTAGGCGTCCTCAAATAAGTCTTATGTTGCTCAAACGTGTTCAAACATTAACCGTAACATCAAAGGACTCATCGCTCATCAAGGTAGCAATATGGCATTCAAAAGAGTTATGAGGAGTCCACGTGGACTACAAGGATGTCCGGCCAATACGGGCCGAAATGCAAATAAATAAATCAGTCTTTTTTGTGTTTTTTCAAATTGTTTTTTCAAATACCATTGACGTTTTTTTTTTTTTAATGTTGTAGAATGGTAGTAGACCATGGTCTGAACAACGTTTGTTCTAGCAAAACTGTGATTCAAATTTCACGGTGTATAAATTATCATCAACAGTTTCTACACTCATTCGTGTGTACTCATAAAATTTTGTCGGATATTTTCTGTATTCTTTGTATAGATTACGGAATTCACCATAAATCTAAACCAGTCTTTGTTAACTGCGTGCAGTCCTTCCCGCATATTCAAAATATCTTGTTTAAAATATGAACTGCTTTCGAGGCAAAGAAGAGTCTTTGGATAACGCCATGTCAATAAAAAAAAATTAAAAAGTCTAAGTACGTCCACCGCGGTTGCTGCCGCTAACGCTACTGTCAGTACGTGGCATGGACAACGCCCCGCCTTCCGCTCGCCGCCCCGCTCGCCGCCCCGCTTGCCGCCCCGCTCAAACTCGTGGCCTGGCTCTTAGGATAACATTGCCCGACCCGAGAATCGAACCCAGAATCGCTCAAATTCGGCGCTAATCTAACGAGGCACACGAGGAGAATTATCACAAATGATAAAGCAAAGATTGTTCGTAATTGTTAGGTAAATCCAGTTAAAGAAAAAACACGCGGGGCAGTCTTTGGGGACTGCCGATAGAAGTGAAAACTAAGTAACGCCATCTAACGAAAATGTCAGGAATTTATGTGGCTTGCTATCAGTACAAGAACGAAAGCTGTAGCTCCAACAAAAAAATCCAAAAAAATAAAACAAAGTGCGGTATCAACAACATTTCTGCTCTCCCTCCGTCTTAAGAATTTTCGATCAGGTCACGTGTCCTGACGCGAGTTTAACATTTTTACCCATGCCAAAAAAGTGCACAGCGCCGCTAAAGAAGTTTTCATTTCAATAATATTGTAGAACCATATTTGATACAGTCGCGAATCATATTTAATCTTAAAACCTTTAAACTTGACACCGACCTGCAAATTGCAAAAAATGTAAGAAATTTTGAATTTCACGGGCTACCGTAGCGCATGGGGCTAATGGTTTAATTGAGTGCAAATTTGGTCAAAGTGTTACCATTCAATCCGCCTAGCCTTTTCCCAACTATATTGGGGTCGGCTTCCAGTCTAAACGGACGCAGCTGAATACCAGTATTTTACATGAAGAAGAAAGAAAGAAAAATAGGTTTATTCATCACAGAAACACGTGCATACAAAAAGACATGAGTAAAAAAAAAATAGAGAACAGAAATAGTGCACGTCATGACTGTGATAAGAAGGCTTCCACTCAGCATAATGCTGTACTATGGGGGACCCACAGCACAGCGCTGATTTTCAGTGGTCACCCGAAAAAGACGTACGGAAATCAAGTCAGGTTCAGTCATTTGTGAATATATAAAAAGTAACAAAATAAAATAAACAGTACTTAGAACAACAACAACAAGCAACAACAACAACGCAACGTTGCAACGTTGCTTGAAGCAACTGCCTATCTGACCTCCACAACCCAACAACTGGGTAATAAGATACCCCTTGGTAAGACAGGTTGTCAGACTTTCGCTTATGACGACCAGTAACGATTGTCAAAGATCCGCGAATCACAGCCGGGACCAACGGCTTAACGTGCTTTCCGAGGCACGGATGAGTCTCGGTATGTAAATATGGTCACCCATCCACAGAGAGTAGCTTAACCTGATGGATCGACCCGTGCGGCTGTTATTACTTAGCTACGAGCTCCTCAAAGTGTTACCATTGTCGTGAGGTAAAATATAAAACAACATACCTTTACACCCCTCTCAGCCTCTTCATCATCTCTTCCTCTAAAATCATTAGTGTTACTCCCTTGATCACCCACATCCCTCCTAATTTCATCATTCCTCCCTCTCTCATCATTGTCATATACGTTTCTTCTATGATTATCATCATGTATATTTCTTCTATGATTAGAACTATGATCGTCTGATTTGTGACGATTTTCTGTGTGTTTGACGAACATGTGGGGTGCAGGGCCTGAGTCGAAGAGAGAGGTTGGGTTGGCACTCTGATTTGTCGCTGGCTGTGGAGAAAAAGTTATACAGGGTCAATTTCAATTAGCTAGCCAAACTCCGCAGACGATATCCAAACACGATAGCGGGGGGCGGGCGGCTGGTTGCTTACAGTGTCACATCCAGCCGCTTACCGCCCGCTCGGCGCAGGAAAATTATTTAGGCGCTTTGAGCACTTTATTGGTGAAAAAAAATCATGGAACTCGCGTCATCGTCACCGAAGGCCACCATCGTATCGAACGAAAGACATCAACGCGAGAATCACCGAAGGCTATTATGTATCGAACGAAAGTCAGCGCGAAAATAAAAAAGTTGCTAAGTTTTCACTTCTATCGGCAGTCCCTAAAGACTGCCCAATGATTATTTTTTTTTGGTCTGGAAAATGCTCATGGATGTCCTCGAACGGGCGCAGGTCTGTCAGACTCCTACTGACTAAAAACCACCCCGGTGTTCCCTTCCCACACTTCGACCGTGTATCATGAGATCTTGTGGCCCTTCCATGCTCCCCGACTGGTGCCACCTCATGCCCGCGGGGAAAAACGAATTTCCGTAAAGTCACGCCTGAGTCAATTAACTTTAGAGGCATGAGGAACAGGGTGTAAAGTTCACTCATCCACCAAAGAAAAGGGAGGATCCTCCTTCCGCAACTGCCCGTAAGTTGATTTCGGATGGTCTTATCTATGTCGTTCGCGCGGTAAACTCTATCTGCGCGTTGCAGGAATTGTGTGACGTCATGCTGCATCTTTGTGTAGTTCGTATGTGGCGGTTTAACCGCTACATAACTATCCATGATTTGAAAAAACTTAGCCTTACCTTATTAGCAAAATCGTTAAAGATATCGCCATCATCGCTGTCCTTGTCGTTGGCAAACAGATCGTCAGCGCCATGAGTCCTCGCGTACGGCTGAGTGCGGTGCAGGTCGGCGAATATGTCCGAGTCCTGACTGTCGGAGTGCTCTGATAGGGGAGGAGGCTCGTCTAGGAATATTGTGCCTGTAAATGATAGTTCAACATTGCAAACAAGCCTGAATAGGGTAGTAGACTATTATATGATTGCCCGCAGGTTTGCTCGTAGCTCCAAGGATGTGAAGATCACCTTGTTTCGAGCCTATTGCACATCTTTTTATACGAGTAGTCTGTGGGTGTCATATATGCAGAAATCCTACAGCGCTCTCCGCGTTCAATATAATAATGCGCTGAGGGCGCTGCTGCGGCTGCCTCGCTTCTGCAGCGCATCGGGAATGTTCGCGAGCGTCCGCATCGACTGTTTTTATGCCAGCATGCGCAAGAGGGCGACCTCGATAGCGAGTAGAGTGCGGGGCAGCGGCAACAGTGTTCTTAGCGTTGTTGCCAACAGGTTGGACAGGCCTTTTATGCAGCACTGGCAGGCCTTACATGCACCCGTATATCGGGCTTGGGGCAGGTAAAATGATTAGCTAAGATTAAATATTTTGAAATTTTTTATAACTTTTTACAAATTGACATTTATTTTAATTTTTAATTTTTTATACGATTCTGACATTTTTATAATTTTTTGACAATTTTAATTATTATTTTTTAATGAGTCGTTGAATATTTATACTTAATTAATCACAATTTTATTTGTTTAGTATTTTAATGTAGGTATGTATTATGTAATCAGAAGCTATGGACTAAAATTATGTCTGAAATAAATAAATAAATTAAATTAAATTAATTCATCATCATCATCATCATCAGCCTATTAATGTTCCAACTGCTGGGACACAGGCCTCCTCTCTGTGAGAGGGAGTGGGCCGTACTCTACCACGCGGGCCCAGTGCGGGTTGGTAGATGTCACATGTCTTCGAATTTTTGGTTCTAAGACATGCCGGTTTCCTCACGATGTTTTCCTTCACCGTTTTTGAGAGCAGTGGTGATGAAATTATTTACACAAAGTAAAGTGCCTGCTTGGGTTCGAACCCACGACCTACAACTCGTAAGTCGGGGCCGATACCACTGGGCCACTAAAATTAAATTAATTAAATTAATTATTAAATAATTATACAACGTAATTTTTTGTTTATACTAAACCTCTTAAGGGGTCATTTTACTCATCAATATGAACAACTTTCACTATTGGACCAACGCTGAAATCGCGAAAGTCCCATAGTGAAAGATGTTCATAATGATGAGTAAATAGACCCCTTAAGAGGTTTAGTTGTATGAATCACTAAACCCCTTAAGGGGTCTATTTACTCATAATCCCTCCTCATGGATCAGGGTGTAATTGTAAAGTTCACTCATCCACCATAGAAAAGGGAGGATCCCGCGACCAGACGGATACTTGTATATGTCGTTCGCGCGGTAAACTCTAATTGCACGATGCAGGATTTGTATGACGTCATGTCTTTGCTGCGTAGTTTGTATGTGGCGGTGTAACCGCTACAGAGGTTTAGTATATACACAAAATAACGTTGTATAGATACTGGACAAGAACAACGGTCATTGAAGGGAAAGTACCGATTGGATATTTTACTCAAAGGAAAAATTACTTTGTAAAACATAGCACCCGTCTGGTCGGAAGATCCGCCCTTTTCTATGGTGGATAAGTGAACTTTGCACCCTGTTCCTCATACCACTAAACTAGAAATCTGTAATTTGGCATGGGTAAATAATTCAGCATATTAATCACGCCGCCAAAACGGTAAAATATTTTTTTTTTAGGGTGGGTGAAGGTATTTTGATGTCTTCTGATGTTATTACATTTAAAATGGCTAGGATTAAGTTCAGATCACTTACTTGACACCGGATCCTGTGGTCTATAAATCTTGCGAACTGTGGGCTTAGGAGGCTCCTCGTCTTCAAGATCTCTTTCTACCACCTGGGGAAGAAATAATACAAATACAAAAAAAGGTCAATCAATCTGCCTAGCCGTTTCCCAACTACGTTGGGGTCAGCTTCCAGTCTTACCGGATGCAGGTGAATACTAGTATTTACATGAAGCGACTGCCTATCTAACCTGCGGCTGTCATCCGTGGATCTTTGACAGTCGCTACAAACGTATCGTATTACCCAGTTACTGGGTTGTGGAGGTCAGATAATAATTTCTCCCGCTTTGGGCGGAGCGAGAGGGCGTGTCAGACTCTTACTGACTCAAACCCACCCGTGTTCCTTCAGTTGCCTGTACGTTGCCAGGGGCCACGGTCTCACCTTAGCCGCACTATGCGGTTAGCCGGAACGCGGTCAACCGTTCGATTGACCACAACCAAAAATATGTACGAGAAAATAGTTTTTATCCGCACTGCGATGCGGTCATTTTTTATTTTTTTTATTTATTTATTAAAAGAACACCAACAGCGTATACATTCAACAATTGTTATTTTTTTTTACATAAGGTATTACTACTAATGTATACACCAATTATAGGTAAGTTGCTTATATTCTAAGAGTAAAATTTAAAAGTTTAAGTAAAATTTAAAAGTTTAAGTAAAATTTAAAAGTTTAAACAAAGTTTCAATAAATAAAATACGACATAATACAAATTAAATTAAGGGAATGAACACAATTAACATAACACACGTAATACAGATTCAAATACATAATTCTACAATAGGATAAATAATTATGAAGCTAAATGATAATTGTCAAGTATTTTTTTCCGAATACCACCCAAGGAGTCATGAAATATGTCCAGGTTTGAATTTAAGTTTTTATTGAGCATATTGTAATGGTTAATAGTTCTTACAAGCGGACCATGGGCACCGATATTAGTACGACAGAATGGTGGACAAAATGTATTTTACGTGGAACTGTGATGGGAACCTCTGCTAGGAGGTGACTACAGTCAATTTTTCCGGCTGCCACGCGGCTGCTGGCCAACCAACAGCGATCCGTCCGGTTCACCGCGTTCCGGCTAACCGCATAGTGCGCAGGTACCCTTAGGACTTTCCCGCAACCCTTTCCCAATTTAGGAAAGGATTATGCTATCGAAATATCACTAAATAGAGGTCTATGACGTATCCTAGGTCGTCCGAACCCAGGCAGGCACATCATCATCATCATTTCAGACGAAAGACGTCCACTGCTGGACATAGGCCTCCCCCAAGCACCGCCACTTCGACCGATTCTGTGCTTCCCGCATCCAGCGGATCCCTGCGGCCTTCACAAGGTCATCGGTCCATCTTGTGGGAGGCCTTCCAACGCTACTTCTTCCGGTAAGCAATCGCCACTGCAGAACCTTTACAAAAATGTTGCCTTTTGGCCTATCCCGGCGACATAGGCGTGCTGTAAGTTGAACATACCTTAGCTGGTTCTCTAGCACCTAATCTCCTGGCGATCTCGCTGGCCACGTCCGACGGGGTCGGTTTTGGTACGGAACCTTGTTCAGAAGGCGGCTCTGAACTTGTTTCTGATACCTGCAAAATAGATAGAGATTTATGTGCAAAGGAATATAGTACAAACAAAAGATGTCAGAATGATATGTTTCAGTGACTCTCGAATCCTTGACATAAGTATGTGGCGTCATCTACATGCGAACTACGCATCACACTGAACTCAAGCGAAATCCTGCATCGCGCAAGCAGAGTTTACCGCGCCTTCAGACTCCTACCTTAGATTAGAACACATATTCTAATATACAGGGTGACAGGGAAATTCGACCTATTCCTTGAAAGGGGTTATACTAGAGGTTATTAGCAACAAATTAAGTCCAATAAACTAGGGGTCAAACCTGGATGGTTCTCGAGCTGTGACGGTTCTTCGATATTGTAGAAATTTTCTGACTTGTTACCAAAAACAATTAATTATGAAAAAAATACTCCACTCTAAACATTTAATTGATACTTTTCTGAAAGCTGAGAAAGGCGTGATCATTGTAAAAAAAAAATCTCGCCCAAAACTTACATAATCTCAGAAATAGAAGGTCTTTAGTAGCTATAATTTTTAATGATTGTTTTATTCCCAAACATTGAAGTAAGCTATTGGAAAAAAATTGTATGACAGTTGGCGTACAAATGTGTAAAATGACTAACTGGTTTCATAAGCTTTCCAAAAAGGTATAATTGTCATTAACTTACCCAGCGGTTTTTCAAAAATCTGCAAAAGCGCGCTATATTAGACCAAATTTTTGATTTTGATTTGTTAAATTAATTCAGCTCGAAAAGTCAACGTGTAAAGTAGTGAATAAAAAATGTTTGTAATTTCATACAGTTTAATACAAAAAAAAGCAGTTAACAAAAATTACACATCCTTTTCGAATTGCCTGCCATTGTTGCGTATGCAGCCTACGACATACTTCACTCACTGGCACTCGCGTGTAATTTTTGATGTGTGATGTGTAATTTTTGTTAACTGCTTTTTTTGTATTAAACTGTATCAAATTACATAAATTTTTTATTCACTACTCTACACGTTGACTTTTCGAGCTGAATTAATTTAACAAATCAAAATTAATAATTTGGTCTATAGCGCGCTTTTGCAGATTTTTGAAAAACCGCTGGGTAAATTAATGACAATTATACCTTTTTGGAAAGCTTATGAAACCAGTTAGTCATTTTACACATTTGTACGCCAACTGTCATACAATTTTTTTTCCAATAGCTTACTTCAATGTTTGGGAATAAAATAATCATTAAAAATTATAGCTACTAAAGACCTTCTTTTTCTGAGATTATGTAAGTTTTGGGCGAGATTTTTTTTTTACAATGATCACGCCTTTCTCAGCTTTCAGAAAAGTATCAATTAAATGTTTAGAGTGGAGTATGTTTTTCATAATTAATTGTTTTTGGTAACAAGTCAGAAAATTTCTACAATATCGAAGAACCGTCACAGCTCGAGAACCATCCAGGTTTGACCCCTAGTTCATTGGACTTAATTTGTTGCTAATGACCTCTAGTATAACCCCTTTCAAGGAATAGGTCGAATTTCCCTGTCACCCTGTATACATAATATATAATATTCGTATCTATGATTGTGTTGGTGGTAGGCCCAGTCGTAATACGTATTAAGTTTCACCTCTAAAGTTCTGAATAGTTTTAGGAAAAACAACCGAAAGCATAAATTGAAGGGGGCTAGACGGAAAAAATTGGGACCAAAAGTTGTAACGACACTTTTTTATTTTTTATAACGCCATCTGTGAGCGACCACAGCTACTAATTAGTGGTATGCCTTTGTGAGGTTCATTCCATAACTTCGTTCCATCCGGGTGTCCCTTGACACCTCTCAGCTTTTTTTTTTTCTCAGTTCCTATCGGGACTACCGAGTTAAAAATCAAATGTCCACCAGCTTCGATTTTGGCCCCATTGTGCGCCGTAGAGGTAAGACCCGCACTACAAGTGTAGAGTTGGGCCACGTAATCATTCGAATTTTTCGATTATGTGACATCTACCAACCCGCACTGGGCCCGCGTGTTGGATTACAGCCCACTCCCTCTCACAGAGAGGAGGCCTGTGTCCCAGCAGTGCGAACATTAATAGGCTGATTATGTAAATTCATCATGAATTTCGAAATCGAGTCAGAAATGCAATTTGGACATTAGCTGTCAAAATTTTAATAAATGGTTGGAAAGGTTATAAGTTGATGAAACTCACAGTAGTGTGTGTGTGAGGTACTGCTAGTTTGTCGGTGTGAGTGTCTTCCGGTTCCGACTGCGAGTACTGGTCGCTGTCGTGTTCCACTTTAGACGCCGTGCTGTCCGAGTCGCTGTCTTCGAGGAGTAGACCTTGAAATTAACGGAAAATGTCATCATTCTCTTGACTTTTAAGCAGTAAACCGTTTGAGCATAAAAAAAACATGCGGAACAGTCTTTGGGGACTGCCGATAAAAGTGAAAACTAAGTAACGCCATCTAACGAAAATGTCAGGAATTTATGTGGCTTGCTGTCAGTACAAGAACGAAAGCTGTAGCTCCAATAGAAAAAATAAAACAGTGTGCTGTCAACACGAAATTTATCATGGAAAGCGTTAGGTGGCGATGACGCGAGTTCTATGATTGTTTTCACCCTAAAACTGCTCAATGAAGAAGTTTTAACTTCAAAAATTGCCAAAAAAAGAAGATTTTCTTTTGTGCACCATTATCGTTTGGTACAATAGTACAGGGTTCTTAAGGGGGATGCGCCAAAGTAGCCCGCGAAATTTAAATATTCTTACGTTTTTTTGCAATTTTCAGGTCAGTGTCAGGTTGTATCGTGATTAAAATATGATTTGCGATCAAAATATGATCTCTGAAATCGCAGATAACTGATGTCATAAGGAATAACTTGAGCTACATTTATTTTAGACCTAGCTGCGTCCCGCGGTTTCATCCGTAAAGTAGTTTTTTCTTTTGAGCTCTATGTTCCCGTGGGAATATCGGAATAAAAAGCCTATTTTACGCCCAGTTGCCTCAGCTATCTTCTAGTGAAAGTCCCGTCCAAATCGGTCCAGCCGTTTCGGAGATTAGCCGGAACAAACAGACAGACAACCAAAAAATTAAATTGTGTTTTTGTTGTATGGATCGTATATACTTTCATATGCATTTAGTAAAAAGCTGTTATTTTGACATTACAAACAGATTCTCCAATTTATTCATCGGGCGAAGCCGCTGACAGCAGCTATGGAACTCACCAGCATGCCACTTGTTCTTCCACGGCTGGGACCCGATGATGTACGGGAGAGGCCGGGAAGCGTACATGTCCTTGGGTTTCAGCACCATTCTGAAGAAAAAGATAATCAACCATTACTGAAACGAATTCAAAAGGCGGCGCATTCTCCAACACTGATATTCTGCGTTTTAGTGACGTCAGCTCATCGAGTGCGGAATATGCACATTAAGGGGGATGCGCCAAGGCAGCCCGCGAAATTCAAATTTTCTTACGTTTTTTGCAATTTCCAGGTCAGTGTTAGGTTATATCTTGAATAAAATATGATTTGCGACCGTAACAAATATGGCTTTACAGATTTATAATCATTAGAATCAGCAATACAAGTTCTTAAGACGGCGGCGACCCTTGAGTTGTCCATACAAACGTAATACCTAAATAATTTGCAATTTGATCATATTTCTATAATATTATTTTAATATTCGGATTTAGAGAGTATTTATCTAGGCTTGTGCATCTTTTTTTTTTCCAAAATCTTACCTAAAATGAAGTTTGAAGCGAGTAGCGAATTGAATTTCGCACATTTTTACAGCTAAATGACATGTTTTCATACTGTTTTTCTGTATTATAAACAACAATATTTGGAATATTGTTTCGACAGGAGCATAGCTTATATTATTAAGTTACAAAGTATAGAAAAAATTATGAAAGAATATTAAGTTTTCATTCATAATTTTTGGTATTACGGAACACATCCAAATTTATCATAAATTCCGATAGCTCGTAACAACGCTAACAACACACAACACACATAACACACAACGGACACAGACAACAACAACAACAGAACAGACTACTACCTGCTTCTACTACTACCCCGACTACTATCTGTTACTTTTTCTTTTTGTAATGTGTTATCTGGTGTACAATAAAGTATATATAAATAATAAATAAATAAATAAACAGAGATAACAATATTCCAAACCCATTTCCCTCCCTTCTCATAAGAAAATTGTAATTTCGCGAGCAATTTTGGCGCATAACTTTACACAAATAAAGTTCATTTTCGTATGAAACGCTTTAGGTACTACAATAAGGTCTGAACTCACCTGGCAGGCATCTCATCGTCAGTATCGGACTCCGTGTCACTATCCTGCAGTATAGTGATGATCTCATGAGCATTCTCTAACACTGATATACTGCGCTTTAGTGACGTCAGCTCATCTGGTACTTCCGGTTTAGGCTGTTCCTGGAAAGATTAGAATATTTTAGAAATATCAGCAATTTTTCAATACATAATCTTATTACATAAATGCATAATACAAGGCGGATTCGACAATACAACAATAAATTAAACGGCGTCTCTCTAATGACGTTCCCATTCTGCATACAAAAATTCAATCGAATATATTCAATAGTTTAGTCAATATAGCTAGTAGAAGATCGGCAAAATTCATAGTCGGCTCGGGTTATTCCGTTTAACCACCCCAAAACATCCACCCTAAGGATATTCGGATCCTAGTTGGATAAACGAAAAGACATTGACCAAACCTGGTATCGCTATTTACTCTGCTGTGACTTAAGTTTATAATGTTGATAAATCTTGTTTTTAATTATAATAATTTTATCTGGTAATGCGAATCCTTAAATTCTCCAGATAAAAAAACACCATAAAAGTATTAGTTTTTATTTCGATTTCCTATTTTACCCGTATATAGTTTTTTTTTCACGTAAGTAATGTCACATGTCATTGGCTTCATAGAGTATGTAAACAATAAAACCTTCTTGACTTACGCAAAATAATTTATTTACGCATCGAACTATTGAAATTATAGTTCAATAATTAGTAACAAAAGATATTAATAACAACTAATTATTATTATGACATTGTAATAATAATCTGTAGGTGTTAAAAGTACCTTATGGTTATGACAAAGGCAGAATGTATTGAGAGACCTTTGCCCGTTTCATTCATCAATAGAAACTCTTTCAAAATAGAACAAACGCGCGCCATAAGATTCTATGCGCGCGTATCCTGAGCAAATATGTTGGCGTCCGGCGAGTTTTCTCTTTCTAGCATGTATGTACGTCCCATTCGTTTAGTTTTAAGTACAGTCTCGAACGGTAGGTCTTTAATAATAGTTATCTCTTTTATTTCATTTTAATACATATTGTAACACCACAAAACTAGCGACGCAGCGATAAGACTCCAGCGCGGGCCGAGCGACCGTACGCGTCCTCTCCACCCCGCCGCACACGCCGCCGAGTCCCTCGGCGCCTTTATAAGCTCGACCACCGGCTAGTTCAAGCAGTCAGCGTTCGGTACGGTTCGGGTGCACTACTCCGCATCGACTTAGGTCGGTCACCTCTCTGCCCCCGCATCTTATCGGATACTGGCTAAGCAGCGTATAATATTTGTTGATTGTGTTGACTTCGTTAGCGAAACCGCACAATCGACTTATAGTATACGACGCTGATAGGGATTTCGCTTAGGATCTTTTGATTATAATTTAGAATCAGTTAACTTTTATAAATATACCTTTGTTACTGTTCGCATTGCGCGTTTATATTATCTCCTCACACATTACCCCCTTACAGTTGGCGTCCCACCGCGGGCCAGTTCCCACATTAGTTATCTTTTAATTTTGTTTACTTCCATTGTTAGATTATCCGATTTACGTAAAAGTTTTGCTTTCTACCTTCACTTATTTTTTTTTTTTACTTATTTTGCGTTTCTTCAATCAATTCATATTGATTAGGTTAGTTAGGGAGTAATTGTTGTAGTCCGGGAGATAGTATTGTTTTTAATAGTCCGGGAGCTAGGTTAGTTTGTTATTTCTCTTAGTTTTAGTTCGGGAGTTAGTTTTTTTTTAATAGTCCAGGAGCTGATGTTTGTTGTAGTTAGTTAGTCTTTTATCATAGTCCAGGAGTTAGGTGTTAGCTATAGTTTAGGAGCTAGGTCATTTGTAGCATTATTACTTGTTATTCATAGTTCATATCATAGTTAATATACAAAATTGAGTTATATCATATTTTGCCTAGACGTAGCCGAAGAAATAAACAAAACATGGCAAACGTCAGCTTTACTGATGATCAGTTCCGCGACTTGTTAGGTGTCCTGGCTAGTAGGGATAGTTCCGTAGCTAGGAAAACAGGTAGTTTTGCTACCTGTACTGCCCGTTACGATGGATCTCGTGACATAGCAGTAGTCGAGGCATTCCTGTCGACGGTACGCACCTTCAAGAAAATCGAGTCGATTACAGACGAGAATGCCATTGAAGGTCTTACACTGCTGTTGGTTGGAGATGCTTCGATCTGGTGGCTTGGAGTCAAGGACACTGTAACTACTTGGCATGACGCGACGGCATTGTTGAGGTCTACATTTGCGCCAAAGAGGCCAGCCTACAGGGTTTACGACGAGATTGTCATGGACAAACAGAAAACTCCATCAGGTACCGAACTGTTCGTCGCGAAGAAGCGAGCACTAATGGCAGAGTTACCTAAACCGACTCTGTTACAATCGCAATGCTTGGATCTATTGTACACATCCCTGCACATCAACGTACGCGATAGAATTCCAAGGGACTCCATTGAAACTTTTGACGATTTTCTGGTGAAAGCCCGGCAGTTGGAAGAAGTTGTCACTGAACGATCGGCAGGCAATAACAACACCACACCGATGGAGAAAAGGCAAAGATGTACATATTGCCGCGCATTTGGCCACAGTGAGAAGGAGTGCCGGAAGAAAGCCGTCAAAAATGAGCCGAATTCGACATACGAACCTTCCAGGCCTAACACCAGATCTGTGCCCAACGTTAAAATCACTTGCTATGGCTGTGGCGAACCCGGCGTAGTAAGGAGCAAATGTCCGAAATGCACGAAAACCAATGTTGGAACAGTTGGAGTGGGATTTTACGCCTTAAGTCCCACAGTTGCATCAGGAGCAAGATCTAGACCAACACTGAAGATTACAATCAGCGGTGTCAAAGGTCAAGCTCATATTGACACAGGAGCGAAGTTAAGTGTCGCATCGACTTCGCTGTACAGGGTATTGCAGCAAAAGGGCATCAAATTCCATCCGGAGAATGCTACAATCACCCTAGCGGATGGTTTGCGACGAAGACAGCAAATCCAGGCTGCCTTGGTGCCTGTGTCGCTTTGTGGTCGGACGATCCCCACAAATTTCATCGTGTTGCCAGAGTCACATGATAACCGGACGCTCTTAGGAGTTGACTTCCTCCAAGATGCCAACATGGCACTCAACGTGCCGCAGCTGTTGTTCCACTTCTTGGATGAACCCGGCCGGAAGTATGACTTGTTTCCTGAGGAAGAAGATGGAGCACCCGTGTCCACGGTGCAAACGGAGCCTGCGAAAACCGAGACGGCGATCGAGAAACTCGTCAAAATGACGTCTCTGGAACCATTTGTGAGCCCAATGCTCATGACTCCGTCCCCACCTTCAAACCTACAGGAAGAATGTGAAATGGAGGATTCATATGGGCCACCGCCCTTAATCGAATTCTATACTCCTCCACAATCGCCCTCGAGAATGGAACCTGCACTAACTGGGTACTCACCAAGATTTGTCGGGTCACTATTCCGGGATGCGCAATCGAGCATCAACAACGCAGAGGTGACCCTATCACCAAAAAGCAATGCGCTGTTTGGTCCTAGCATTGACTTAGCAATGATTGCCCTGGCAGTCATCAAGGAGCTGTTTTGATGCAGGGGGAGGGCACAGTCAAGTGTCGACGTCCTGCTCCTGCTCATATTCCGGGTGATCATGTCATGGTCACCGCAAATTTTCAGAGCATCACGGCTCGCTATCACGCAGCGAAGCTAGCTCCACGTTACGACAGGCCCTACGCTAACCTGCGGCAACATAGGACCTGCTCCTATGGAGTTGCACACCCACGAGATCGCAACACTCCGGGGGGTATTTATCACTCCACAGCGCTGAGCCCCTACCAGGGTTCAGCCCTCTTGCCACTTAATCCTCTGAGATCTTTGCGCAGACGCGGCATACCACCAAAGCAGATGGCAGTTCCAGAAGCAGCAACTGGTCTCCTCGCCGGGCCGTCTTCGGGACCAGAGGGGGAGACTGTAACACCACAAAACTAGCGACGCAGCGATAAGACTCCAGCGCGGGCCGAGCGACCGTACGCGTCCTCTCCACCCCGCCGCACACGCCGCCGAGTCCCTCGGCGCCTTTATAAGCTCGACCACCGGCTAGTTCAAGCAGTCAGCGTTCGGTACGGTTCGGGTGCACTACTCCGCATCGACTTAGGTCGGTCACCTCTCTGCCCCCGCATCTTATCGGATACTGGCTAAGCAGCGTATAATATTTGTTGATTGTGTTGACTTCGTTAGCGAAACCGCACAATCGACTTATAGTATACGACGCTGATAGGGATTTCGCTTAGGATCTTTTGATTATAATTTAGAATCAGTTAACTTTTATAAATATACCTTTGTTACTGTTCGCATTGCGCGTTTATATTATCTCCTCACACATTACCCCCTTACAATATAAATTACATTTTTCAATATTTCTTAAAAAAAAGATATAAAAAACATTTAAAAATATAAAAAATAGTCGCCCATCGGCATCAGGAACAGGGTCCAAGCTGCCGGTGGTCAGGGCTCTAGAGAGAGGAACCTCCTCACTATGCGTGCCGTGTCTAGGAGTACTGCTTTCTGAATCAAGCCCTTGACCCAGCCGCGCAATGAGAGCCTCCTGAGGTGTTGGTCGAGGCTCTCCGCTATTAGGCCATTAACCGTTACGATTATCGGTACAATGATTGCAGAGTCCACGTCCCACATGTCGACAACCTCGTGTGCTAAGTCAAGATACTTGATTTTTTTATCTTTCTCAGCTTTCACGAGATTCTCGTCATGAGGGACAGCAATATCAACAATCATTGCACGGCGTTCTCGTCGATCTATCACCACAATATCAGGCTTATTAGCTACAATAGTCCTGTCAGTGATGATAGATCGATCCCAATACAATGTGGCCTGACCATTCTCGAGAACTGGGTCGGGCACATACCTGTAGTATGGTACTTCTGACTCCACAAGGTTGTATTGCAAGGCAAGTTGCTGGTGGATAATCCTAGCTACTAGATTGTGTCTGTGCAAGTACTCGCCGTTAGCAAGACGAGAACAACCGGAAACAATATGTCGCATTGATTCACCGGGACGGTGGCATGCCCGACAAATGTCAACCGTACCATCCTTGACAATGTAATAATAGTTTATTATTATTGTATAATTAATTTAATTATTTCATTTTATGTTTTGAATGACATAGGCCATTATTATTTTGCAATTTGGATTTAATTTAATAACTTATGTTATGTTTCTATGTCGCATAGATTATTTTTTAAGTGAAGACTGAAATTGTCCCAACACTTACTTACGGAAAATATAAATGTAGGTACCTATATACCTATATATAAAAATCAAAAAAAGAAAGTTAAAGTGAATAAGAATATTCTGATTCACTTTAACTTTTTGCTTGTCTCGATAGACAAGTAAATATTGTAAACCCATCCGGGTTTAATTAACCACTTAAAGAAATAAATAACGTGAACACATTTTGCATAAATATAAGGTCTGGTCTGGATTATAGTATATTTACATAAGCGTAAACAAGTACCCATATCAATTAAAATAAAATGGGTGCGGGTGAATCTGCGGGCAGAAACCAATATGTGGTAGAAAAACATCCATTGCGCTTTTTATGCGACTGTACGTGCGCCAATTATTGGCGCCAATTTTTGAATGCGCAGGTTCTACTCTGTGACTTCTTGTATTCTTTCCACCGATTGTGCTTTTGTTTGTTTTTGTGAATATTTGAATTTTTTGATTAATTTCATTTTCTTGAGCAATAAATAATCATTATAATTGCGTTACATTTGAAAGTTGCTCACTATGGGAGACTCAGTTCGTCGGTGTATTAACTGTTCGATTCTTCTGCGGTATTTACGTTGGCAGTCATTGAGAGAAGTTAGTGAAAATGTCTACAATACTCTGGCTTTTTGGATTTCTCCAACACCGGTAAGTCGACAATTCTCAAGTGTTTACTTCTAAAGTCCCTAAATCAACCTTTATCTGTCGGAATTGAGGTCGGAATTGACGATCATTCAAAATACTAAAACGTCATTTTGTCAAATTCGTATTTTGAATTTACCAGCATACAATGACCAAAAGTCAGTAAGAGATTCGATACTAAACCTAGATTTTGAGACCTAATTACCGTGTAATGCCGAGATTTTATGATAAAATGGTAAATTACATTTGAAAGCCCTCAGTTCATTCTCTAAATTAAACCATAAATCTTTGAGTCACAGCATGTTTCGTAGCGATACTAGGTTCCTTAGTCGCTTGGTCAATCTCTTTTATAGGATTAGGGTGGATCAGCATACTATTTAATTTGTTTGAAAAACTTATTTTTCTAATTTTGACAGTTATTATTTGACAGTTCCAAAATACTCTTGTGTTACAAAAAATTGCAAAAAAAAAAACGGACAGACACGGTTTTTTCAAAACGTGATTTGGTATCAGCTCAGTTCTGAGAAATATGTTCAAGATTAACATATATTTTTTCCGCTACCACAAACTATATAGATTTGGCTTTTTTTTTTGTTTAAGTCAAGACCACTTTTACAGTTTGCCTGTTGGCAGCGCAAAGAGGCTTGCAACAGCTAAAAGGCGGTCACTGTCGAACTCATGTCGAACTGCATGGAAAAGAAAGAGAAGCGAGATGACACAACGCAGGTAATTCATTGCGTAATATGAAGCAATTGTCTATTTACAAAAAATCTATTGATTAAACTAAAAAATTTAAACACTATTACGCTAATATGTTGCTTATAGAATAATCTGGCAAAAAATCTGAATGATTGCATGTATATTGTTATCGAGCTGCATCAGTCTTTCGGACATTTGAGCTCCTAATAATAATATGATTTTTAATCGTTAAAAGATTTTTTTTGAGGTATCTTCGTGATTTTTTTTATTATTCTATTCTTCCTAACATATATCCTCAAGAATATCATATATTTCTCTGATTTTGCTAACTGCAGTAGATCGCATACTTTTAGGCATTATAAGACTTGCGTGTAGGTCCTGTCCTCTTTCTTAAGAATGTTCATAATATTTTGAAATCGGGTCAGTGTTAATTAATTCATGATGACTTTCGACTTTCTTGACCAAACAATTAAACATTCTCCGACAAAAATGGTTAACTTTGACTGACACACACAACTCCTATAAGGATGGCATATCCTTGTAAGGAATAGACCGACGGGTATGAAAGTGACCCTTATTTACTTTGACAAAACGGTAATAAATCTTACAAGAGACAGTATCACACGACACACAGCGGGTAACATGTAACTTTAATGTTTTATTGTATTTAGCGGGAACGCCGACACTCAAAAAATCATTTATTCAAATTACTCTGAGAATCTGAACTTTTTGAACTTCATAATTACTTAAGGTAGTCCCCCAAAACGCCCACCCTCCATCACATGTCGTCTGTCGAGCGTGCATCCTAAAAGTTGGCAACATCGTAAATAGCTGTCAAATATTTACCTGTTTTTATTTATTTGGAAATAATACTGTATGGAAATAACAAATGAGGCTGACTAGCGAACTAGAATATTGATTATGAAATGCAATAATAACGCCCGGTATCCACCAAAGCGGAGAGGAGAGGAGACGAGAGGAGATGTGCTGCGAAGCTGGCAGGTTATTTCCACCAAAGCAGAGAGGAGAAGTGTAGCGGAGAGGAGATGTGAGCTTTGTGTAGCAGAGAGCGTTCGAGGCGTGGGGAGAAGGCAGCGGGGTGCGGGGTGCGCGACCACGTGTGCCGCCCGGCCGCCCGAATAGACACTTCTCCGCTCTGCCGCGCCGCTTGCTAGCTCGCGGCACAAAATTCTATAGAAAAATTAGACATCTCTCCTCTCCGCTTGATCCATTTCCACCCAAGCTAAGCGGAGAAAGAAGAGATGTGGAAATAACGAAATCGGATTGGTTTATTCAAACACATCTCCTCTCGTCTCCTCTGCTCTCCGCTTTGGTGGATACCGGGCCTTAATATTGTAACACGGAATAAGTAGTATAATTACGTAAAATTGCACTTTTAAATTTATATATTTATTCCGTTCACATGTTATATACTTATCCTAGTTATACAGGGAAACCTATTATTAGCCATACAATACTGTAACACACATACCCACTCTGTAACATACTATGAGTACATTGTATCGCTATTGGTTGCCTAAATAAAGTAAATAAATAAATAAGGAAACCCTATAAAATGGACCTTTTGGCTTTCTCTCAAAGGTCCATTTTAAGGGGGATGCGCCAAGGTAGCCCGCGAAATTCAAATTTTCTTAGGTTTTTTGCAATTTGCAGGTAAGTGTCAGGTTGTATGTTGATTAAAATATGATTTGCGAGCGTCGAGCGTAACCAATATGGGTTTACAGAATTATAATCATTAGAATCAGCAATACAACTCCTTAGGTTAGTATAATCCCCAAATGTCAGGATTTCATGAAATAGTCATTCAAAGGGTGAACAGGGTTCAGGGGCATGAACTTATAGAGTTGTATTGATGATTTCTATGACTGTAATTTTATAAATAAACATTTGATACGGTCGCAAATCATATTTTTACCAACATACAACCTGATACTGACGAGCAATTGCAAAAAACGTAAGAAAATTTGTATTTCTCGGGCTACCTTGACGCTTTCACCTTAAAGGTAAGTATTGGTGAGAAATAGCTCTAGTGCGCGCGGAACTAGCTGGCCGCGCCTTAGGTAATAGATTATTATAGAAATAGATTGAGCACCTTATCTTACTTAATCTATTCCGACGCCGTACTTCGCGACGGCAACACGCGTTGAAAGTTCCGGCTAGTTTAGACACAACGCACATGAGATTGCAATAGCGAGATGAGTCGCCAGCTAAGGCGCGGCTAATTTATCCGCGCGCACTATAGTATAATTTAGAGTGCTCCTTACCTTGACCGGCGGTACATCGGTAGATATATCATCGTCATCGTACACGCGACTTTCTATAAACTGACTGCTACTTAACGCCATGAATCTATAACAAAAAAAAAAAAACAGTTACAGAAATGAAGCAAAAAAAATCAAACAAAAATTTTTTTACAGAAATTAAGCAAAAGAAATGGGGCAAAAAAATTTTTTCGATCGTAGAGCACACTCTAATGCTTCGCATTAAGAGTCGTGCAATATACGTAACATCAGTATTTTACTCCCCAAAGGGATAGGCACCGGTGTATAGTAGGTACACCCCACAGATATCGTACACCCAAACATATAAATAAATACATACATACCAATAAACACACATATAAATAAATACATAAATTATAATGGGTTATATTATAATGGGTGTACATATAAGTATATAAATACATTGTAAATGTTATTGAATATTTAAATAAATAAACCATCGTCGCATGCCATTATAATTTTGTAGGTGTTCCTGGCACCCCCATGGTTACAGGCATACGACCACGGCTTTACTCTGACCATTTTTGTACCTATGATGTCTTGATTTCTGTCTGTAATATTTTCTTGTTTCGTACTTTTTAGATCACTTTTATTTTTCCGTAGCCGGGTTAGTTTTTAAACTTAAGTTTTTATAGTAATTTTGATGTCCATTCATAGATTTTGAACAAAATGTTTTGAGCAAGAAAACGGGCCGTTTTTGAAAAACTTTACTGATCCTGTTTCTTATAAGGATCAAAACATTCTATGGGACCAACTGAGTTTAAGTACTAGAAAAGTCGGAAATCGCAAAAACTTTTCCCATATCATCATAATCATCATTTCAGCCAAAAGACGTCCACAGTTGAAAATAGGCTCCCCCAAGCACCGCCACTTCCACCGATTTTGTGCTTCCCGCACCCAGCGGATTCCTGCGGCCTTCACAAGGTCATCGGTCCATCTTGTGGGAGGCCTTCCAACGCTACGTCTTCCGGTACGCGGTCGCCACTCCAGAACCTTTTGGCCTCATCTGTTTTACGAGCAATGTATCCCTGCCTATTGCCACTTTAGTTTGGCAATTCTTCGAGCTATGTCGGTTACCTTGATTCTCCTACGGACCTCTTCATTTCTGATTTGATCACGTAGGGAAACTCCAAGCATAGCCTTCTCCATTGCCGTTCGGGTGACGTTTAGCCTTCTGATAAGAACCATTGTGAGCGACCACGTTTCAGTGCCATAAGTCATCACTGGCAACACGCACTGGTCAAGGACTTTTGTCTTGAGACACTGCGGTATGTGGGACGAGAAAATATTGCGTAGCTTCCCGAACGCTGCCGAGCCGAGTCGGATTCGACGATTGACCTCTTTCTCGAAGTTGGACCTACCTAGCTGGACAGTTTGTCCTAGGTAAACATACTTCTTCGAGCGTTTCCCACATATTTCATAGGAAATGAGACTCCTTAATACTACATTATATTACTACAAAGCGAGTTGGCTCGTGGCGAATGCATTCGAAGTGAGTATTTTCTCCATGTGACGTAGCTAATTAGACAAACAGAAATTCAAGACTAAAATTCTTTCATATCAAAATTCGTTACATCCTTTCTTCCAACAGCTATCTAGTATCTCCTAAAGAGAATGGCCACAAACTGCCAAATTCTCTTCACACTCGTTGATTTTTCCGCCAAAATTAACTCGAATTTGAATTACTAATGAGAAGAGTTTCACTATATACAATTAGCATTACTGTTATGTAACCTTTTATCATTAGAAGGTATACCGTCTCCTGCAGTAAGAATTGATGTTCGGATAACATACAAGCCGACACGGTCTCCTAACGGTAAGTGTTCACCGCCGCCATTTGAACATCTTGCAATACCATCGCAGATGCGTTTCCATCGCAGACACTAAGCTGAAATGTGCCTTTTTTTTATTTTTAACCATGGCATCTCGCAGTTGAGCTCTGCGGAGGTCATTCCTGTGACTGCCTGAAGATGCTCAGTTAAAGCCTCCAGCCAGGGCGTAAAATAAAACTCGTAATATTGACCCCTGCGGCTGTTATTACTTAGCCACGAGCTCCTCTAGAGCTAGGGCAAGAAAATGATGATGTAATATTAGTTTAGAGATAAATAAAACTTACTGATTATTAACGTTCTGCAAGCTGATGCTGGCGTCATTCAGAGCGGTCGCCATCTGTTCCAACTGACTGTTGGCTTCTTGGCATTTTGAGAGAAGCCTCTGGAAATAAAAGAACATTGTTAGGAAGATTACTCAGAAAATCTAAGGTAAGGTTAAGTTTGCCTGGAAGGGATCACAGAAAGCGATAAGGCGGTCCATTGTATATTTTGAAGTGTTTTTTTAATGTACTTTTCTGTACCCTAATTAGGTAATACACGATCAATCAGAATTTGAATCGTTTTGAAACAGATCGCTAATCCATTGCTTCATAAGTTCGAAAAAAAATCTGCTCAACAACGTAAATAACGCGATGAATATTGTTGAACTGTCAAAATGAAACAGATTAATCGGAGTCGCTTACGATGGAAATGAAATACGGAAATGTGTTGCGTAATTAGATATCTGGTGTACAACTCACTTGCTTAGCATTTTCCCAACTATGTAGGAGTCGACTTCCAGTCTAACCGAATACCAGTATTTAACATGGAGCGACTGCTTATCTGACTAACACTACTGGGTAACACGATACCCCTCGATAAGACTGGTTTTCAGACTTTCGGGCTGTAACGACTGCCAAAGGTCTCCGCCAGGAACAACGGCTTAACGTGCTTTCCGAAGCACGGAGGGATCTCGATATTATATAGATGGTCACCCATCCACGAACCGACCGCGAAAAGCGCAGCTTAACCCTTCGATCGACCTGTAAGGCTGTTATCATTTACCACGAGGCCCGCCAATGAAAACAACTGATGTTATTACACGATCACTTTTGAACTAGTGCGACCTGAGTGCGTACGAAGTCAGGCATTGATTGAACGAAATCCTGACTTTCAATAACTCCTACCTAAGTTACGCAAATATAGGTAAACGATTTCCAATAGAGCGTTGATGAAATAATCGCCACAATTGTCTATTAATAATAATAAATAATACAGGGTCACATAAAATTAACTAGCTAAACTCCGTGAGACGTTATGGATGTCATTGTCTAAACACGACAAAATAAAAAGGTTTGATGTTTTTTTTTTGGTCACCGCTGGTGGTGTTGTCACTTGAAATATGACTTGAAGAAATCTTTTTTTTATGTTTTTGTTTTATCATGTTTAGATCAGGGTCCGAAAACCTTTATAAATTACGGTACAAGTATCGAAATTTTGGTTACTTCTACGACTAAGGTTACCGCTATCTGGGTAACCAAGAAGAAGAAACACGTTAATGTTACCCCGTTTAGGTTACCGTTTTAATACCGGTTACACATACACAGCCGATGCGCGCCCTTTGACTAATGCCGATCGGCACGTGTAAGATAAGAGTACGTTTCGGTAACCGGTATTAATACTGGTTGTATTCAATTTATAATAATAACCTTTAAAAATGCCTGCAGAAAATATAAACGTTTGTAAACGGAAAAATACTGGTATTGATCATACCGGTTTCGGTCCATGTTTTAAATACTGGTTACGTCTGAAAAGTATAGACAAAACAAAAACTGATATTTCAAGTGACAAGTGTAATTACCTAACTGCGATTGAAGACCCAAAAAAAGAAACTCGATCTAATTTCTTATTTGTTTGATCAAGTTTCGATATCCATACCATCACGTCTGCGGAGTTTTGCTAGCTAATTTTAATCGACCCTGTATATTTGTTATTCTGTTAAATCAATAATAAAAACAAACACCTATGCGGGTTATACATAGCGAGTACTCGCTGCGAGTAGCCGGTCAGCGCGCCACTCCAGACTCACCAGTGCTGTGCTAAAGGTGGTTTCGTTGCTGCATGAACAAAATGGAGGCGACAACGTGTCTCTAATAACGTTCCCATTGTTCATACAAAAATTTCTATCGAATATATTCAATAGTTTAGTCAATACAGCTAGTAAAAGATCGGTAAAATCCACGGGTTATTCCGCTTATCCACCCCAAAAAATCCACCCTTAGGTGGATATTCGGAAACGTATGTCCGAGAATCCACCTTAGGCTTAGTTGGATTTGAAACAGAATTTACAGGCTTACGGTGGATCGGTACACTACTATTTAATTTGTTTGAAAAACTAAATTTTCCAATTTCGATGCTAGATTTATTTCATAGTTCCAAAATACTCTTATGCATTAGTAGTGCCAGTATTTTCATTTATTGTTGTATTGTAGTCTCCACATTGTATATTATCTAGAACTCGCTGTTTGTGACAGGCAGGCAGCGAATTTTCGCTGCGAGTATTATTCGCTGTGTGTGAACAAGACTTAAATTAAAAGGTGTTTGTTTTTGTTATTGAAAATTAAATTCCGTCAATTTAAATCCCATTGTTTTCAAAATAGCTTGATTGACCCAAGCTATTTTGAAAACAATGGGATTCGGTATTTGTTTATAAATGAAATAATAAATAAACACTGAAAACAAACAATAGCAGGAAGCTCACGTAATACGTAATAACATAACGTGTATTCCCATGTGTCATTTAAGACGTAATAATAATGCCCGGGTGTCACCACTATGTGGATCGCCCGGAGGACACGGTGGAGCATACGGTGGTCTGCCCGGCTTGGGCGGAGCACCGCCCCGTGTCCTCATGGGGGCGATCGGCGGCAGTGACCTCTCGCGTTCGGCCCTGGTCCAGGCCATGGTGTGGCATGGCAAGCCACAGCATCATCAACATCAGCATCAGCGCAAGTGGAGGAGGCGGAGCGCGAGAGGGAACGGGAAATGCCGCGCCCTAGCAGCCCTAGCCGCCGCGCGCCGCCGCCGTAGGAGACGCCCCGGGCGTCGGGAATTGGTAGCAGATTTCTGGCCACCGTAGGCGCGGGCTTGCGGACGGAGAGCAACGGGCAGCTCGCCGTCCGATAAGGACCAGGCCCGGGTCGACGGCGCCTCGTGTTCCACGCGCGCATCAAAGAGATGTCAGAAAAACTGACGGGGTCCGCTAGGGCCGATGCCTACCGAGGTTGCGGGTAGTCCTAAGGGGAAACCGTGGCCCCTGGCAAGGCAAGGGAAGGAATACGGTTGGATTTTAGTCAGTAAGAGTCTGACACGCCCTTCCGCTCCGCCCAGAGCGGGAGAAGTCATTTGATGATTTCCCACATAAAAAAAAAAAAAATACGTAATAATAATACAATCTTTACCACAACATTAGCCATCCATATCCATATGAATTCATACTACACTAGCTTCCGCCAGCGGCTTCGCCCGCGTGATAAATTCATAAATTATAGCTTACTAGCATGTCTTATACATATAAACCTTCCTCTTGAATCACTCTATCTATTAAAAAAACTGCATCAAAATCCGTTGCGTAGTTTTAAAGATCTAAGCATACATGATAGAGACAGACGGCGGGAAGCGACTTTGTTTTATACTACATATGTAGTGATAGTGATATAATCCGTACGCCCACGTAGCACGGACGTAATAAAATCGCGGGAATTTTTTTCGCGTATTGGATTTTCGACGGTCATCAATTTGCCAGTAAAAATAAAAAAAAAAAAAATTCATTTAATTCAGGCAAAACCCATATTACATAAAATAAAATTTCACAATACTGCAACAAAATATCCAGAATAAATCACAATAGGAAAAAATTATAAAGGTCACTGAATTAAAATCAAAATAAAATGTCTAATGCAATTAAAATAAAGGAATGAGTAATACAAATTATAATTTTAATAGAATCGAAATTAAAATGATATGTCAAATTATAAAAATAGATGTCAATGCAATCAAAATAGGTAGGTATAAATTATAATAAAATAAGAAAAGGTTATTAAAAAAGGTTAGTAAAAGGTTATTTTTTAATTTTCGCTTTTCAGTTTTTTTTTTCGTCTGTTTAATTTTTTGCAAAAAGTTTTTATATGTTTGTTCGGTTCATAAGGGTCCTAGCGTCATGTTAAATAGACTATAGCCTCCCTCAAGAACAGGGTTATAAAATGAAAAAAAAAAAAAAAAAAAAAAAAACAACGGGTTGCACTCCGGGAGTGCCGGCAGAAGTGAAAACTTGAACATTAGATTCAGATTCAGATTTATTTATTTGCAAAAACATGTGTAGATAATATACATGGTATATGCTTATTATAGGTGTTACAAAAGTATTTAACGTTGTGCATTTGTGAATATTTTGGAATGGTTAGGGAATAATTTCGCACGAATTGCGTTATTTATTAGTACCTATAAAAGTACTATAATTTATGTGGTTAAATACAATATTCATTAGTAGTAGTATATTTATATATTTATTTTCTAAATATAGTCTAACAAAAATAAAAAATTTATTTAAACACTTCATGAAGTATGTTTTGACGGTTTTTTTTTTACCCATCAATATGGGTAAAACTTCTTACCTCGCAATCTTTACGTAATGTCAAAGACTATTTATTTCTCTATTTACTTTGTCGGTTGCTAGGCAACGGATCTTACGGCACGTTCTGACGCGAGTTTAACCTTTTTTACCCATCCCAAAAAAAGTGCACAACAATGCAAAAGAAGTTTTCACTTAAAAAAACAGACACTTCAATTTTATTTATTTGAATAGTTTTGTATTGTATTAATTTGTACACTCTTACCTGATGTGTGTTCTGCAATATGCTAAGTAGTTGCTCATCTCCGGCGAGCGTCCAGCTTGGAGCCAGTTTCCGTAAGGCATCTGTACCGGGATCATCCATGATGAGGACTTCAGGCTGCTGTAAGGATGTTGCTATTAGAGTTAAATCATTTAATTTCAGTTTTTGTTTTCTTTATCAATATTTTAGTTTTTGTCCTTCAGACAGAGAGAGTATCTTGATTGTGGGGAACACCCTTGTGTTGGGGAATCACCTGTAATAGATTTAGGACTGAATGTACCTATGCAAGTAATTGATCCTAAATAAAAAAATCTTTCTAAATCTGTGTTTTTTTTTCTTAAAAAATGTCATAATCAGCCTATTAATGTTCCCACTGCTGGGACACAGGCCTCATCTCTGTGAGAGGGAGTGGGCTGTAAACTACCACGCGGGCCCAGTGCGGGTTGGTAGATGTCACATGTCTTCAAATTTTTGGTTCTAGGACATGCCGGTTTCTCACAATGTTTTCCTTCACCATTTTGAGAGCAGTGGTGATGAAATTATTTACACAAAGTATAGCGCCTGCTTGGCTATGAACCGTCGACCTACAACTCCTAAGTCGGGGCCGTTACCACTGGGCCACCATTGCTCTTTCAAAATATAAAACCAGCCATATTTAAAACAAAATAATTTGATTTATTTTAATTAGACTACTAACGGGCACTTTTGACTGTCATAACTTAAGAAAAATATATTGAAAAGATGTTAAAACTTAATCTCTTTAACTATTAACGGTATTTTACGGCACTGATAAAAAAACTTGAATATAAATATGTGTGAGGAATAATATTTTTTGTGATAAAGCTGCCCATTGTATACTTTGTACGTTGTTTTTTTTTTGTTATTTATTCTTGTGGTATACATATAAAGTATATATAAATAAATGAATAAATAAATAGATTTGTGACATGATTTATTAAATATTAATAGTAGATTATTAATATTTACAGATTATTATTTTTAATTTCATATATCGGTCCATTATCCTTTATCACTGTGAGTCATTACAATAACATACCAAATTATATATACTAATAATAATATTATAAAGTGAAATATTTGTATATTTGTTTGTAATGCATAAACTGATAAACGGATGGATCGATTTAAACAATTCTTACACAAGTAGAAAGCTATATTGTCACTGAGTAATATAGGCTATAATTTAAAAGATATGAAGCTGGCGAAGCCGCTGACGGAAGCCAGTGTAAATGAATTATTAGGCATGTAAGATAAATTTTTGAGTTGGGTTGGTCACCTCATTCAACTCTCTTTTCTTTCTAGCTGTGATATCAAGTTCTAGAACAAATATATATATTATAACTAGCTTAAACATGACAAGTTAATCTCATAAGAAATACATGTATTATGGAACACAAGAATGTTTTATATGTATTCAACTTTACATAATTGAGGTACAATCTCATAAACTCCACAGCGAAGTATTTATACCAGCTGTCTCAAGAATAAATCAATGAATTTGCATCAAATTATTGAAAGGTCACCTCATTTATCACTACAAAACTTATTTACAACCGGAATCACAATTGAAAAACGTAGGCGGATCACAGTGCGCTCAATTGAGATAAAATTACAAGCGTCCGCGAATCAAATAACACAAATAATCAACATAATTTATTGAATGAATGATCAACACCGCTTTGTGTATAAACTTTTTACGACGAATAGCTTACCGTATCGACGTAGTATCCTACTCTCACATCACAGTTATACACTTTATTGATTTAATTTGTAGTTAAAACTTTCTGTATTTAAAATAAATAAGGTTTTTCTTATTTATTTCCAACAGAAATAGGAGTGACGAGTATGATCAACAAAAAATATTATGACAATAGTAATTGACAGTGACAGTCGTGCGTGAGTCGTGACACATATAGTGTTGCCAGATTGGGAATGGGATACCTACGATTTGTCGTTAATTATTATTTTTACTTTTTCTACTTTATTTTCTTTATCAAAACTGTAAAACCATGTTTTTTTGTTTTTTAATAAGGTGTTGTAAAACTCGACAACGCTGAGTAGATAACTATCCGAAATACTACAGTGTTATTTTCTCATAAAGTTTTAAAAATAAATGAAAGTGTTATACTGTAAAACCTTTTCGAAGCAAGGTCAAAATGAACTTTGAATTGAACAAAATGTTAGGTTCGCAAATTTTTTAGTTTGGGTTTAGAAACGTGCCGCCTGGCTAGAAAGAATGAGAGGTAATTTGAGAGTTCCAGAGGGTCTCTTGAACTCTCCAAAATATTTTTTTATCGCAGATGATATTCTTTTTGAAAGTTTAAAAAAAATCTACCTACTTACTTATTTAAAGCAAGAGCAAGCCTAGCGAGCTTAAGGCTTGAGGTACCCCGTTAGGTTCCTTTAAGCCCTGCAGATAGAAATAGGAGCCCCACGAAGCGGGGGGCTCTGTAAAATACTCCTTACTTCAAAAATTAGATATTCACCATATCTTTTTTTTTACCTTGACCTTCAAGACGTTTGACATTAACCTTGAAAAAGTGTCTCCTGTGAACTGGTGGTTATGGGGATGACTTGCCTTCTGCTCTGCTCCCTTCCACCCCCCTTTACGTTTCATTTATCAACCATTTTATATGAGATTTATAACATATTAAAAAATCGTTTAAATAAAAACTATGTCTGTGGCGGGATTTATTAACCCTCCCCTCTCCCCTACGAGGACTACGAGGACTACCCCCTATCGAGGTGGGATGTTTCTTAACTTTAAACAATTTTTTTATAAATTTTGTTTCTGCAAAAATAATGTAAAGGAATCATGTTAATTAAATTTTTCATCTTTGCTTATTTCCAATGGTTTTAAAATCCGTTTTACTCAACAAAGTCAATAAAACTGAATCGTTAAAATACTAACAACGTTGTTCTTTATGTCGCTGTTTATTGCACTTAAAACTTTATTTATTAACGCTCGCAACATTGCAATTTACAGTTAAACTTTTTCTACTTTCACGTAAACTCGAGTAAGTATTAATGCATACAGCCAATTAACTTTTATTGCTTCCTGAATAAAATATTTTCAACTTGACGATGTGATGTGCAAATATCATTTAAAATGAGTGTAGATTAAACTGAGCTTGATTTATGGTCCCAACAATACTATTTTGTAATATAGGTAAATACTAATATTTTAATGACTTTACTTTTTTGTTGTAAGTTTTCATTTATTTTCAAGGGGCTAGGGCGGCTAGGGGGGGCTAGTGGCGTTGCGCTGCGTCGGCCCGGCTAGAGTGCCGTAAGCATTACATTGTCATTGTCACTGAGTCACTCTCACTTGTTATTTTGTTTGATTGTTGAGGTTAGTTCCCTGTAAAACACGACATTCCCAAAACATTAGATTCTCTTGTGCCTAAACCTACCTCTGGCACTCGCCGGCTGCTCCCGCGGCACCGCTCGCTCGGCTTACAGTGCGTTGTGTGGTCACAGCTCTATCTAACCTAACCTAACCTACCTTTCAGCCATTTTCATTTGCTAAGCCAAGGGGGCCACTGCTCTCAAAACGGTGAAGGAAAACATCGTGAGGAAACCGGCATGTCTCAGAACCAAAAATTTGAAGACATGTGACATCTACCAATCCGCACTGGGTGGGAACATTAATAGGCTGATGATGATGAAGCCAAGGGATTGTGGCACTTAAGTTTAGCCGGATATACATGAAAGAAACTAAACTCAACAATCAAACAAAATACCAAGTGACAGTAGCGGATCCAAGGGGGGCTAGGGGGCTCAAGCCCCCCCCCAAAACCATCTGGGTTGTTCCGTGAGAAACTTAAAGTGAACCTGATATTATTGTTATGCGTTAAGCAAAATATAACGTTGTGTGCTTTTTTGTGTTTACTTCATTGATGTAAACGTCGACTTTGCTAAAGCCTACCTACCCTCAGCGGGATCAAGCCCCTCCCAAAAAACCATCCTGGATCCGCCACAGCCACTGACAAGTGATACTGACAATGCAATGCTTACGGCACTTTAGCCGGGCCGACGCAGCGCCACTAGTATGCCGCAAATATTCTTGTGGCACTCTATACACATCCTATTATAATATGGTACTAAATTTATTTGCTAGATCACTAAATTCTCTGCTACGTCATTCCACCACTATCTTCATGATAATGTGAGAGTAATCAATAATTGTAAGGAAGTTACAACTCTCCCACGGCGCGGCGCGGGCGCCGAAAGTTTTACTCCACAAATCCACAATGCAAAGGTGAACGATTCGCAAGCATTTTGTTTTTGGCGTGAGTTAAGAGCGTTGAGCGACCACGACCGGCCTTAGAAAGGTTGGTGCCCTGGGTGAAATAATTTTCATAACATCATGTCTGATCAACCGGGTAATAGTCCAAACTTCGGGCTTCTATTTCTGAGAAATACCTAATGGAAAAAACCCTATAACACTTTGTTATAGGGTTTTTCGAAGCTACCTTAGGACCAAATGCTCAGCTGTCTAGTCAGTCATGTTCTAAGATCACCTAAGTTTAAATACAATTCGCGTCAAATAACTTTGCCGCTCTGAAGTTAGGTTGCGCATGCGTACTCGCATGCGCGCTACTGTTTTATATGGCATAAGATTGACTACTGCGCAGTCATTTGTAGTCTACTTCAGAACGGCAAAGTTATTTGACGAGAACTGTACCTCCACTAATAATTTTCACATTGATAAAAGTCCTATTCGGCCGGTAATCTGAAAGCGTGCGGGAACTAGGCAGTCGGGAACTGGGATGGGAACTAACACACCTGTCAAGAAGTGTCAAGCAGTGATGGATTTCGTAGTATAATTATACTATTTGTACCATTATTTCATAATGTGTAGTATGTAGTATCGTAAGGCAACTATATTACGCGAAAATACCATAATTTTATCTCCAAGTCGACCGATGATAATACCTATGTTGTTGGTCGGTCCTTTTACTTTTTAACCGACTTACAAAAAGGAGGAGGTTCTATGTTCGACTTTATGTATGTTTTTTTAATTAATATCCTTAATTTTTTGTACGTATGGCAACACCAAATCAGGCATTGACGCTAGGCAGCCCGGCAGGGAATTCCCACGTAATGTTTTACTATACCGGCCATTATGACAGAGTAGGATGGATGTATTTTATGAATGAGTGTGACAGAGAAGTTTTCATAGGATTGTTTTCGATTACTATATTACACACAAGCCGGGACTCGAGTACTCGACAGTGAATAAGTCATAAATAAGTAGCTGCGGTACAGTTTTCCTAATTAGAATAGTTATAATACTTACAATATAGTGTTTGTGCGTGTATTAAGTACAGATAAAATACTATTTTGTGGTCGTAATTATTTTGTAAGGATGAGTGAAATCGAGGACGAAGAAAAGTCTGGTGTTTCAACGAATTAGCTGAGATCGACGTCCACTTGCCTCAATTTGATTAATTCGTGTAACAAGCAAAGGATTTTACGAATATTTTTATAAATAATAAAACAAATTTTCACTTACGAATGCAATTTTATTTCAATTCAAAACAAAAACGCAGAAAAACGAAACGTAGTATAATTTTGGACAAGTAGTATAATTTTAATTTCCATAGACAATAATTTTCTGAAGGTCTAAATCGGTCTAAATCCAACACTGGTGTCAAGTCGCTGTCAGGAGTGACAGCTCAGCCGGCGCGGCGGGCGCAGCCATTCCATGCCATGGTTTCACACTTCTTGTTCTCACACCGCCACCGCCATCTCTCTCGCGAACGCGACCGCTTACACCTTGTACCAAACCTATCCCACAGCCGGTGAAAGTAGTTTATTTATCGATACTTGTCTCAAGTAAGTACTTGTCATGTCGGATTAGCTCAAGATTATGTGGATACGGTGAAATGGCCGCGCGTGAACCGTCTGTTCGGACAAACAACAAAATAAATAAGTTGCTTTCTTTATTATCTGAGGACGACGCGATGGTCTTCAGAAACACATAGAGAACACTGCCATTGTGGTGTGATTCAAGCTTTTAGGTTATTTTTACAATAGTACCTACTTAGAACTCAGACCAATAAAAAGACTTAGAATAAAAACTCTGACACCCAAGTTGGTAACACCACACGAAAACTAAGAAGACCTACAATAATAGACATCTAAGAACTTTACGAAAAATATTTTGTAATAAATAAAACTACACATGGCAGTATAATCTTAGTAACTTCTTCTTTCCCTACAATATTAAAAAGTTTGACTTAACCCTTCGGATGCGCGCGAAAAGTTCGCGATGAAATACTTGCCAACAAATAACAATTTATTATTAATTTTGAATTTTTAACAACTGTAAGTATTTTGTATCGCAAACTTTTGCCAAGTACTTTATTATTTTAACAATATGGCGTCTTGGATAACTTATAGTGGCATAGCATTTCAGTTAGATAATCTATATTATTTTGTGAAGAGTTTGTTTGTATCAACGCGTCAATCTCTGGAACCACCAATTGGATTTGAATAAAACTTTTTGCATTTGATAGCCCAATTCTTGTGAAAGGCTATTTAACATCACGCTAGGACCCTCAGGAACCGAGCAAAAGAAAAAAAAACGAAAGAATGCTAGGGCTATGCGATGCGACGCGATGGTTTGTATCGAGGGAGTTTTGAAGAATGTGGTTGTTATTTTAGTACACTGTATGTCTTATTGTCTTCTCTTACGACTTCCACGATTCCATCGATGTTTATGCACTTTTAGTACTTATTTATTGTTTTGTTTTGATTACTTGTACATGAATCATCATAGCTATTATTAAAGTGCATAAACGTCGATGAAGCAATAGAAGTAGGCATTTGAGGATCGTAGCGTAGCATTTTGTAGTTTTTGACATCGTTCGCGGGATTTTAGACTATTTTAGATTTGAGTTTATATAATATGTTTTATTAACTTACCTAGGCTTTTAACTTTCTTATTACAATACAATGTAACAGGTGTCAGTTTCCATTTGCCATGACTCGACAAACTAACATGGTAAATTCTAAACATAATTAAGAATCCATCAAAAAGTCTAAAGCTTTCATGTGGAATGAAAGTGAAATTACTTTTTAAATTAGCTATAGTAAAAGCATTAGGTGATGGCGTGGCGAGTACCTGACTAATAATAATATTGTACGTTTATTTGTTTTAAACTATGGGGTTTTGGAGGCCATTACTAGAAAAAAGTGTCTGCAGATTAGATTTTTGCAGTGGAGAAATCAAGAGAGAGCTTTTATGGAGTCTTTATTTTTGTTAAATAAATATATGCAGTGGGACTAGAGGAGCAGCGTCCTAATAACAATTTCAGAAAAACGTAACCACTTTTGAGTAGTCGTAGCTTTGAAGTGCCAAAATGTCATAATAGCGCTAATCCTGCCGACAAACTGTCTCGCAGTTTGGCAGGTTTAAAAAATTTTTTTAAAGTGGTTGGTCTAAAATAAAATGATTATTTATTTATTTTATTTATTATAGTAGCATGAACTACACAAAATTTCACATTGAGTTAAACATAGAATTTGGCAAGTTTTTGACTTCTTCCTTTTGAAGCAGCGTCACTTAAGATGCAAGTAGGTTCGTAAGAATAGGATGCTTGTGGGTGGACTCCCAGACGCTTAAATACAAACAATAAACAAGTTTTCAGTGTTAAGTAGGTGGACTATGTATATTTATGACTTGTCCTGACAAAAGGTTACTAATTATTGCTTCTGGTAAGCATGTGGATATATTTTTAATGTTTGCTACCGTACCGAGAGGTTTCAGAGAAATAGTATGCTAAAGCCGTGGGTGTCAAAAGGGCGTTGAAAGAAATATTGTTGAAAAATGATGATGATGCATAGTTGCAGCATCCTTTAGTCAATCTAATGGCAATATTAAAAAAGCCTCCATCTGAGACGATACTGAAGTACTTATGTTTGAAGCACCCAAGGCAGAGGGCTGCCTTTTACCTTAACTTAGAAGAAAGTGGCAAAATTATCAGTTATTAAACTTTGCATATCCGAGCACAGTATGATAGTAGGTAGGTCATTTCTCAGCGTTATGGTATCTATGGAAGACGAAGACGTGCAGTACCGATCCCAAATAAATTGGATTTGGGGCGAGAGAATAATAATGAGAATGAAATATGGCCTATTGTTGATCGGACGTCTTAAATTCGACCATGGGCTGATGATACACAATATACACCATCCATGGCAGCTCTATAGAAAAGTGATAGTACCTATGAGAATCAAACCATACCATTCATTGTTTGACTAATTATCGTAGACTAGACATGAAAGTGGTCAGCTAGTCAGCTGGACTTTCGTTGCAATTACAAGTTACAACCGTTCTTGGTACTGGTATACAATGCTGTGGGAACATGTAACAACATTGTAGGTATTGTTAACTGTTATGATAACAATGTGGTGATAGTAAACAACCCGCAAGTTGTGTTGAAACAGACCACTATTACAGACACACTAAATGCGTGACACACTCAGAATGACATTTATTTTGACAATACTAAAAATACTTTTGTAGTATGTTTGAAAACTTCGTGAGCTCGATGGCAATTTGGTTATTGTTGACTTGTCATTGTCAAAATTAAAGGGATTGTTATTCCAAGTCTGTTACACAAGTAGGTTGTTGGACAGAGAAAATAAAAGAAACATACTTAAATTGTTGCAGAGGTGACCAAATTCACGCTGAAAAATGTAGCTTGAAAAACGCACAGCTACATTGAACGATCGTGAATTTGATCATCGGTATAAGTCGGTATTGTAGGTTGTAAGTATTAACATAAAACCCTAATTTAATGAATACCTACTATACAAAACACCAGGTAAAATTAGAAGAAATACAGAAACACCTATACATTCACTCGCCAATGTTAAACAAAAATAGTTTCGATCATCATCAAGACAACAAGAGGGAAAAAGTTCAAAAAAAAAAACCTAAAACACATTTCCCATTAGTTTTTGCGGTTAATTTCCGTAATCGTCAACTTTTTTTGACAACTAAGTACCTTGTTTTTCTACGGTAGAAAGTTTTGAATGATTGGTCAATTTTGTAATTACAATCTTGCGGTCGGGTCGGGAAGATTCGGCGTTGTTCGTGTATCCGAAGTTCGTTTACTTATAGCTTCTAGCTGTCTCGAAAATTCTAATTTTTGAGCGATCAGGTTCGATTTCTGCAAAGTACCTATAGATGTTTGACGATGGAACAACTCTTAAAGATTTTTTACCCGAAAAATATACCTTAGTAAAAAAGTTCCCATTAGAATGCCTAGTCTAGAGATGTGAACTAGATTACTAAACAGAGACACACATGGGCAAGCGAATTTACTAAAACTGTTATTTGAAAAAAGAACACTCGCATTTTTGGGTTAACTGCATCTCGTTGTCAATCTAACCTACGGCTGCTCTACAAAATGGCTGATTTAGCCGCATTTTTGACTTTTTATTAAAAGTCAACTACGGGGTTATTGCTTATCACACTTCCAATGGCAATGTTTTTCATTTTGACAGTACAGCAATATTCATTGCATCATTAACGTTCTTGAGCAGCCGAATTTTTCAAACATTTGAAACAATAGCATAGCAATTTCCTTCAAAATTCTTCGGATATTGATTGTAAATGTATTAGGCTACGCAACTATGGTGCTGGATTAATCATCATGTTATATTTTTGTAGATAAATAGAGCGTTAGCGTCCCTTCTGGCGAAATGTGAGTGTAGGTACTATCTATAGGTACACCTCTGCCTAACCCTTGGGGAAAATATCGGCGTGATTTTATATTATGACTGTAGTACCTAGCTATCTATCTAGTCAGTGGTACAGTAGACCGCACGTCACTGGTATTACTTTGACCTGCAGCTGGCCTAGCGTGGAGTTTCAATGGAACAAGAGGACTGGGGACCAAGTCTACTAATTTACAAACGTCACAATGGTCTCTCGATGGTGAATTTTTGACAGATTTTGTATGGAAAATCTGTCAAAAACTCATCATCGAGAGACCATTGTGACGTTTGTAAATTAGAAGACTTGGCCCCCAGGTTTTGTTACCACTGACGTCCAGCCTACTGTAAATATGTGACTGTACGAACAATTTCTATCCACATATAAGGTGTAGAAAATAAGTTGACGCTATTCTCCAATGGGGGTAGACAATAAATTAAAAAATCTTGTCACCTGCTGTTCTGGCTGCAACGATCCAAAAATTAACATAGGTTGGGTATTGGAGTGTTTTGACAATTCAACCGTAAAAGGCGTTACCAAAATTCAAATTTGGAATAAATTCGAAGATAATCGACAAAGTTTTTTTTTATCCCATTTTGAGTTCAAAATGGTTCAAAAGAATGCGGATAGAACAAAGTTACCTGATCTAAAATCATGTAAAGGAAGAGTTATATTCTAGTAACAAAAAATAATGAAATACACTTTTGGTTTCTTTGTAATCTGACTGACCGTTGGAGCCGTGAACCGTGGAGCCGAACTTAAGCCGGAGTTATACGAAGTTGCACGAGCGCGCGTTGAAAGTTGTATTTTGGGGTTGCCAGATAATAAGTTTTCGTAGAATTTGGATGAATGTCATCATGCCAATAGCAGTCCTTTGCAGGAATATTATATTGCTAAAGTAATTGTAGCTTAAAAGGATATTTATTTATTCTTAAAACGTTTTATTGACTCTACGCAGTTTTTTTTTGATAACTTGAGTAGGAATCGTATTTTTTTAACATTGGTTGTTAAAAAAAACGCTTCCTACTCAAGTTATTAAAACTTCAATCAATTGATTAGCTAGTTTTATTTGAATATTCTCGGGACCCTGGGGTCCCGGACCTTTGGAAGGCGTACGAGGGGCCGAAGCCAACTCGCAGAGGCCCGTTAGACGTTTGTAATGAAATGAGGCACCAACCGACGATTATCCCTGTATGCAGCTAGTTTTATAATTTTTAAAGTTTTTCCTTTATTGTACACAAAAATAGTTAAAAACATAGTGACAATTTATTATTTTAAAATTGGACAAGAGCCTCCACATATTTGGTGACTGAAGATGGACAGCTTAGAAGAATTGGCGAATGATGTGGACGCGAACGGCGAGGCTAGTTCAAGGTGACTCCCGGCATTTTGACAATATGTCAAATTATTTCGCGTACTTAGTAGTCTCTTATTGAGACTACTAAGTACGCGAAATAATTTGACGTTATGCTAAATAACGAATTTTTTATCAGGAATATTCGTTTGGCTCTGTACATATTTACATAACAAAGTGCGCATAGTGCACAAAAAGTAAACCAAAAATGTAATGGTACTCTTGTTGGTATCATAATTTCAATTTGAAATCCAATCTTATAATGAAAAACATAATAATTATTATATTACACCAGATAATACATAGTAAAAAAAAAAATAACACTACAAAACATTCAATGGGCGACCGTAGCGCCCATTGAATGTCTTGCAGTGTTATATTTTTTTTACTATGTTGTTTCTGGTGTACAGAGCAGGGCCGTAGCCAGGAATTCATTTCGGGGGGAGTTTGGGTTGAAATTTTTTTTTAGGAGAAATAAAATATTTCTGATTTCGAGAGGGTAAAAAAGAGTATAAATATTTATAAAAAACTATCGGGGGCCCGGCAATCTAAATGGGGGCCCGGGGCTCGCGTATGTAGAAATCTTAAAGAACTAGAATACATGAGCGAGCGAAGCGAGCTCGAAAATTTTGCACCCTATATTTATATTTAGAATACATAAGGGGCCCCCGCGGACCGCACCTGCTGCCTCCTCTTATTCTGCTATGGGGAATATAGAACGCAAGAGCGAGCGAAGCGAGCTCGAATTTTTTAGCATGATATTCCACTCAAATAAGTTAGGTTCTTTGTCTTTGACCCTTTGTACAGGAATAGAAGTAAGTTTAAGTTTAGTAGAAAAGTTAGAGAATATAGAATGCAAGAGCGAGCGAAGTGAGCTCGAATTTTTTTGAATGATATTCCACTCGAATAAGTTAGGTTTTCTTTGTCTTTGACCGTTTGTACAGGAATAGAAGTAAGTTTAAGTTTAGTAGAAAAGTTTGAGAATATAGAAAATTTTCGGATAGGTTAGACTCTCAGAGAATGCTGAACTTGCAGGAATTCATTCAATACAAAGTCAGACTCCGCAGACTCGATAAAAATAAAGACGTAGTGCTTTTCTGTAGATTATAAAGTACTCCTCTGCGAAATAGATTACAATTATCAGATGTATTACAGTACGGAGGAACCCTAGGAGGGTCGATTTCTGGATTGACATTCCGGTTTCTCACATTTCGGGGGGGGTTTGAACCCCCCCCCTGCCTATGGCCCTGGTACAGAGTACAATAAAGTATAATATAAATAAATAATACTTTATTCCATACGTAATGTAATAATGAATGCGTTCTGTTACTGTACATAATTTATTTTTAACCACTCTTTAACTAAAACATTCACATAATACAGAAATAATTATTATAGTAAAGACACTGCCCGCAGGTTCCGCACCTTTTAAAAGAAAAGTGACAAGCCTATTTTTATCGTTGTAAAATACCATTAAATATTAATCTTGGTTATGTCTAGAAAATAACGAACATCAATAAAATACTATACTCGTATTAATTAATTAACTATAACAAAAATTAATAATTTGTTTTAAAATGAGAGCAAAAGTAATAGTCGGATCCGTTAACACATCGGAACTGGTGCAACGAATAATATAAAGCAGAAATGTCAAGGCCAAACATAAACAAAACATTACACTAATTTCAAAAGATAATGCTTTAATTATTCAAAAAAGTATGATTTCGCAAACGTACGTTTTCGAAACCCGCATTGGCAACACAGCTTATCTTTTTTTTTCTCCAGCCAGTTCCACTGTGTTGTTCGTTGGGAGACTACGCGTCGCTCCCCGTCCGCGATACGTGATACTTTTACGTGGTTCCATACAAAACCGGTTGGCGGTTGGAAAGTGCCTGAGGTGTGGCGTGGGCGAACAGTGCCGCGTTCAACCATAAAATACTCTTGTTACAGTTCCAAAACTACACTTTTTGTGTTTGAAAATAACTTTTATAGTGTTTTGTGAGTAATCGGATCCCTGCGCTATCAATCGAGGTAATCAAAATATAGATAATAAACTCTTTTGTTATCATTTCGTTTCTTAGTAACGAACCTCTTTTAACAGAAATCGTACAGGTGTCGAAAAGCCGGTCGTCTTTGCTTGTTTCTCTTTTTTTTTTAATAAAAAAATTGGCTGTCGGCAGTTTTCAAGATGGCAATTCGGCAACGGACTTTAGTGAATATCTCGAACTTGGATTGATGAACTTTAGCAAATATTTGCTGTCCAGTCATTAGATTGGAATGTCTTTGTGCCGTGTACAACCAAAATGATTTTGAACGTGTACCTATCTTATTTTATACGCCCAACTTAAGATTACACTTTGTTATGTGCAATTTACCGCGCTGGTAGGTACTTTAAAAACTGCAAAGTTACCATTTTTACAGTTTTACCTTACTTCAACCCACGTTATTGACTAATCTGGTAAGTAGGAAGACTCTAGATAATGTTAGAAGCGTATAACCACATCCTTGTGTAATTTAAGAGTAATATAAATACCTTTTAGGTGTGTCATCATTTATATCCTTGTAAAAATGCGTGCGTGTGCGTCCATGGCAAAATTTTTATGTTTGCATTCAATGAGAACGTTCGAGGGTAACAAAATTGGTGAAAGTCAATAGAAGTTCGCTTGTTTTAGCCTCAATGCTGTTCAGAATCAGAACTTTCTCTATAAAGTACTTAGGATAACTTGAACTTAGGTTGAGTAGGCACGTTATCTTAATTTCGCGGTACTTTTGCCTAAACATCTTTCCAAGTACTTATATACCTACCTGGATAGGTAGAAAGTTTACTACAATTTTAGGAGGACTGTAAACGGGTATGCTTATTCCCTTATCTTTTAAGAGGCCGACGTACTACGGCACGAAATGCAAACTCGAGACGTGAGCAAAATGCGTTTGGAATATCGCTATCTCTGTTCGACAAAAGAAGGCGGGGCCACAGATTACGGGCGCGCTTCGCAGTGTGTGTGAGCGGATAATACTAGATGTAGGTACTGCCATTCATTCATAGCGAGTCGACAGCATAAATATTTATTATGAGTAATAATTAGGTATGTTCATTATTTGCTTTATTTTTGTTGACTAATTTGGGGAATCGCTAGTGAATGTACAGACTAGTAATGCGTTTTTTGGAAATTTCTTTACCATGCCGATGTCTCAATATTTTAGGATATCTCGACTAATCTCAAGATAGAAGGCCTTGTAGAGAAAACCTATCTAGTAGATACGTCATACAAATAAGGTAGGTAGGTACCAACAGTTCGCGTCAAATAACTTTGCCGCTCTGAAGTAGACTCTATATGACTGCGCGCATGCCAGTAGGTACGCATGCGCAACCTAACTTCAGAGCGGCAAAGTTATTTGACGCGAAGTGTAGGTACCTATACTTCGTTATCGAGCATGGACTTGTGGGTAAATCGGCGGACCGACTGACGACGCTAGCTAGAGTAGTCATACGACTCATACGCACGTACGTCGCGTAAATATAAATTATTGGGATAAGTATCTATTATTATTGTCATTATTTATTTTAAGTCTGTTTGTGTTTATTTATTTCCTTTAGAGTGGTCTCCACTTCTTATTGGTGGTCTCGCACTGGATTTTAAACTCTCCGTGTTGAGCCGAGCGTTGAAAATCCAACGCGCTGGGACACTCTCGTCCTAGCGCGTTGAAAAAACACGCGTTGAAAATCCAGTGTGTGAAAAAAAATCCCGCGGAAAATAACAGCCCGTGCGGTGCGAACCTGGGCGAACTCGACATTATTTTGCGACGGCACAAGCAGCTCTGCATAATTTTTTACCGACATTTGTGCGTAAGTGCAAGCGACACGTGGTGGCGGTATATTTTCATCATCCGAACATACTGATGTCGCACCGCTGCTGCACCGACAAATAAAAATCTGCGTTCGCAGTTCATTTGCCAAACATCTAAACAAACACGAGTTTTTGGAAAAATAACTGTAATGGACTACACATAAGGTTCAGTTTGCGCTACAACTTCATATTTTTTTATGACTTTTTCAACATTACTAGTCAGTCTAAAATCAACTTTATTTACACTAGCATAAAGTTCATATTTGTCTAAGTGGAAAACTCGTGTTTGTTTACATGTTTGGCAAATCAGTGCGAACTCAATTTAGAGCGAGCAGTGTTCTCAATAGTGTCCTTGAGACAATAATTACGCCCGCTCGGTCACATAAGTAAAGAAAAGGAACAGTGATGACAAAACTTCGTACAACCGCGTTATGATAGGTAGGTACAATACTACAACTTGGTGGTGGCTATGGCTTCGTCGCGTACGGAGAGCAACTAGCTTATACCGTCTCGGCCAATACTCACCACGCTACGGCTCATATTACATTGGCGCAGAACGGAATGGAAGCGAGTTTTTGGCACGAAATTAGGTCAAAGCATAATGAACTTTATGTCAATTGTGTAACTTACAAACTACAAAATACTCGCTAAGACCATAGCTGAGGCTCTTTAGACACATAAGTAGGTACCTATCGAATAATATTAGTAACTAGCTGCCCGCCCTGGCTTCGCACGGGTATGCACTCATCTACGGTTCGCCTACCTACCCTAACTACACCTACCTACATACATACATACCTACCTACCTACCTACCTATCCTACCTACCTTCCTACTTACCTACCTACCTACCTACTTACCTACATACATACATACCTACCTACCTTACCTACATACCCACTTTACCAAGATACATACCTACCTACTTGCATACCTACCTACCTACCAGGGTAGGTAGGTAGGTAGGTACCTTCACCAACCTATCCTAAGAACCATCTCCTTACTATAACAAACACAACAAAAAAAGAATTAGCGAAATTGGTCCAGCCGTTCACGCGTGATACTGAGACCAAAGAAATAGGGATTCATTTTTATATATATACATATATGTATAAGGTAGACTAGCTGTCCGCCCCGGCTTCGCACGGGTAGCACTCTCTATGGCGCACCTACCTACCCTAACTACCTACCTACACCTACCTACATACCTACCTACTTACCTACCTACCCTATCTACTTACCTACATACATACATACCTACTTACCCTACCTACATACCCACTTTACTAACATACATACATACCTACCTACCCTACCTTTACCTACCTACTAAGAACCATCTCCTTACTATAGCAAAAACAACAAAAAAAGAATTAGCGAAATTGGTCCAGCCGTTCACGCGTGATGCCGTGACCAAAGAAATAGGGATTCATTTTTATATATACAGGGTGGCAGGGACATCGACGCGAAGCCGGTTAACATGGATTCAGTACATGATTCTGAACCCCGCAGCGTAGAAATTTTTCGTCGGTTATGTAAAAAAAAAAACAACTGTTTCATAAAAAAGTGCAATACCTACGCGGTCAAAATGTATGGAACAGCAGATATTTTTTTTCGTTCGACCTACCTATCCTGAGCAGTGGTGGCCCAGTGGTAACGGGCTAACGGCCCCGACTTACGAGTTGTAGGTCGTGGGTTCGAACCCAAGCAGGCGCTTTACTTTGTGTAAATAATTTCATCACCACTGCTCTCAAAACGGTGAAAGAAAACATCGTGAGGAAACCGGCATGTCTTAGAACCAAAAATTCGAAGACATGTGACATCTACCAACCCGCACTGGGCCCGCGTGGTGGATTACGGCCCACTCCCTCTCACAGAGAGGAGGCCTGTGTCCCAGCAGTGGGAACATTAATAGGCTGATGATGATGATGATGACCTATCCTAAGAACCTTCTCCTTACTATAACAAACACAACAAAACGAATTAGCGAAATTGGTCCAGCCGTTCACGCGTGATGCCGTGATCAAGGAAATAGGGATTCTTTTTTATATAATATATATAGATCAAACAAAGACTTTTTCGTTTTTGGGTGGTAGGCTCGTTGGAAACAGACAAAAATTAAAAAAAAAAAAAAACCCCTAGAGGATGATATGCTATTTTATCTCCGCTCTGGTACCCTACAATGACGGATTTTTTGAGCAAGAAGAGTGAAAAAGTTATTATTTCTTCCTTTTTAGTGGGTCGGTTTGTTATTTATCTAAGATACAATAGCCTAATGTCAACTGCTCATCACCTTTTACAAAATATTGCTTTTCCCGATGCAGGGACGTTCATTGTTGAGGAGTTCTCCTGATACTTCACCATTAGCTCCACTTCACCCTATGTATTGTGACGGGCATAAATTGCTTGGCAACCATATTAAAGTAATCTTCTCTAATCGCAACCCGTGAAATACGTATTATTGATAAGTTCCGGTGGCCATCTGTAGTCTTCATCATCACTTCCACTTCACTAAATGGTGCTTTCCGAGATCAAATTCAAGAGTAACTATAAAAAATACCTAAATCGCTATAGGTGCGCCTGTAATATTTCAAGAGTTCCCTCGACTTCTCCAGGATTCCATTATTCAATCCTGACTTGATGATAATGGGACCACCTGCGAAGTATACCCTTTCTGACAAAAAAATAATTTTCTAAATCGGTCCAGCCGTCTTCGAGTATTCCGGGAACAAACATTAAAAAAAAAATCGGACGAACTGAGAACCTCCTCCTTTTTTTTAAGTCGGTTAAAAATAGGTCAAGTCAAGAGGAGTGTCAGAAATATTACATACAATACAATTTAGCAAACAAATAAGTACGCGCGTACAGGTACAGCACACTGTAAAGTACCTAATCGTCTAAAGTTGACAAAATTGAAAAAATACTATGAACGAACTCCAACCAAGCACGTTGCGTTAGTGTGCCTTGTGCCTGTCGGAGCGATAAACACCTACAGGGAGCACACACACATTGACAATTATTGCTTGACGCGATAGCACTACTAGCTATCTGAAATTATGAGAAATTTGGATGTGTTCCGTAATACCAAAAATGATGAATGAAAACTTAATGTTTTTCCAATTTTTTTTCTATAATTTGTAACTTGATAATATAAGCTATGCTTGTGATGCAACAATATTACAAATATTGTTGTTTATAATAAAGAAAAAACAATATGAAAACAAGTCATTTACGCTGTAAAAATGTACGAAATGCAATTCGCTTAAACTTCATGTAGAGGTAGGTTTTTGAAAAAAAAAAGAATTGGAAGCCTAGATAATTATTGTCTCAATCCGAATATCAAATTTATTTGGTGGAAATATGCTCGAATTGGAAATGATTTAGGTATTACGTTTGTATGGACAATTCAATCGTCGCCGCGTTCTTAAGTACCTAGGGTAACTGCGCCGGTTAGCGACGAATTAGTGGAATGTCCACTTGTCTAGCTTTGACATCGTCTTACGTACTTACATTACTTTTACGAAGTGTTCATAGAGAACTAATTAGTTGTCCAGGTACTTATCACATAATAAATAATCAGAAGCAAAAATTGGGAAACTAATTTCTCTAAAATAATTTTTAGAGAAATTTCTAAATTAATCTACAAACATTAGGTAACAAATGTTAGGAAGCGGCCATTTTTCACGACCACATTATTTCCAGTTTGCGACCACATGGTCTGCTATAAATATATAATACAAAGTTTATGTGTAGACAGGTTATTGAATACAAATTAAGTAAAATCTAGCTCGTTAGATACGTATGTCGCCGTCTCAGTTGTCCCTCTTAAAGCCAACTCCCACGGTGCGCCATATCGCGGACGCGCACCAGCCCGCACGAGGACGCACCGCCACGCACGCGTACAATGCGGGTCTGCGCTACCACGCACGCTAGGTTTCCCACGGTGCGTCGTGCGCGTGCGTCCGCGATATGGCGCACCGTCGGAGGGCGGCTTTAGTTATCGAAGCAAAAAACCTAGGCGACTAGTAGGTATATTTATGTAATAACTGGTAGTTAGCTGCAGTTACTTCTATGTATTTGCTTTGGTTTGATATTGCAACAGAATATCTAGGTACCGCTAGGCAACGTAATAAATAATATGTAATCATAAAAAAGACATGTAGGTAGGTGCTACCTACTTCAGCGCGCTCGCACACTGCATACTTATTGTAGGTCTTACAATATTCATTCTGTTTTTTTTTTAATAGGTACGTTTTGTAGGACATGTGCGTTGATTTGACAGATTTGATCTATAATTCTCTACTGTTCCATTTAGCTCCTACAAAAATTCGACCACCGATTGTACAGTCTGCGAACGCTCTTTTAGTTCGCAACAAAATTACTTACCGTTTGTAGCAAGGAGGTGTGGTTATTCACGTCCGCCGGTTTGGCCAAAAGGGCGTAAGCAGTACCTGCCTAGACCTACCTACCTATCTACTCACTCAAGTAGGTGTGGCTACAGATTATTGCAACCGCTGAGCGTAGGGTCCTCGAAACACTGTTCGGGGAGTGTTGTTAAGTTTTTCCATCGGGAATATCTCAGTACCAGTGTGGCTACCATGAGTTTCATTTAACCTTCTCGATCAAACGCATCGAGCGCGTTCGGCGTTCCGATTGGCCCTTCACCGGTGAAGTCTGGCCGGCTGCCAATCGGAGTGCCAAACGCGGTCGATGCGTTTGATCGAGATGGTAAAATGAAACTCATGGTAGCCACACTGAATGGAATTTAGGTAGACGTGCCCGGTTGATAGTTAGGGAGGACTTTTATCGCAGGCTCGGCTCGATTTTAGTTGATCAACTGCTAAGTCGAAAGCGATTTGAACCGTCTGAACCACAGATATAAATCTAACTAGATAACGCAAGTCCCTCCATCTGTATGAAAACCAAGCGTGCCAATTTTTCACACAGTTTAAGAACAAAACTTACCAATGAAAGAAAACATTTCCAATGCCTCGGCCAACTTTTGCTATAGGTACAGTATTTACTATTTACAGCTCAATATGGCATAAAAAGGCATTTTTCTAGATTTCGGTGGATTTCCGGTGCCGCTAATGCTAAATGAAAAGCTCAGATTACGATCATTGATCGTAATTTTACTCCGTTTTTAACCGACTTCCAAAAAGGAGGAGGTTCTATGTTCGACTTTATGTATGTTTTTTTTTTTTTTTTTTTATGTATGTTCACCGATATCTCCGCCAATTGTGGACCGATTTTGAAAATTATTTTTTTGTTTGAAAGGGTAAGCTCCCGAGGTGGTCCCATATAAATTTTATTGACTTTGCTTAGATAGTTTTTGAGTTAGCTTCAATAATACATATTTTTCCCACTTAGTTTATATGGACGATATGATGATAACTTCCTGTCACTGTTATTTATTGCAGTTAGTGGTATTGGATATTGTGTGGGGTAGGTACCACAACTAAAAAGTGAAAAATAAAAACTTTTTACAAAAAAAATTAAAGCCGACTTCCAAAAAAAACCACTACAAAGTGAAAAATAACTTTAATTTCGGAAGTCGGTGGCAAAAAACGAAAATAAAAAACAAAGACACCGACTTCCGAAATTAAAGTTATTTTTCACTTTGTAGTGGTTTTTTTTGGAAGTCGGCTTTAATTTTTTTTGTAAAAAGTTTTTTGACATGCGAAGTACATACAATCGCGTCATCTAGTTAGATTTATATCTGTGGTCTGAGCAGACGTTCAATCAAATTGAATTTCAAATTCAAGTTGTTCAACTAAAATCGAACCGTGTGAACCCGGGATTACGAGCATAGTGTGACTAGCTAGGTATGTTGGGTACACCTCTGCCGACGACCCCTTTGGGCAATACAAGAGCAATTTTATGATAAAGACAAAGACTGCGTGGAGTAGATACCTACGTAGTCTTGAATAATTGATTGATTGATTAATTACCATACCTACATTATTTTTTTAAACGAATTTTTTTATCGCACGTTATCGCCAAGAGTGCAGAGTGACACTTGGCGAATGAGATGATGATGATGATTTTGACAGTCACGAACACACGACATTTTAGCCGTTTTTTTTTTTTCTGTTAAGTTTTTTTCTTTAGTTAGATACTTAGGTACCTACTCTCAAACTTTGTTTTATTTCATTTTGCTTGTTGAATACATAATAATTATTATACAGTGAAATGAACATGAGAGTAGTGGTGGCCCAGTGGTATCGGCCCCGACTTACGACTTGTAGGTCGTGGGTTCGAACCCAAGCATGCGCTTTACTTTGTGTAATTAATTTCATCACCACTGCTTTCAAAACGGTGAAAGAAAACATCGTGAGGAAACCGGCATGTCTTAGAACCAAACATTCGAAGACATGTGACATCTACCAACCCGCACTGGGCCCGCGTGGTAGATTATGGCCCACTCCCTCTCACAGAGAGGAGGCCTGTGCTGTGTCCCAGCAGTGGGAAAATTAATAGGCTGATTATGAAATGAACATCATTACAACCGGGTGTCCCACGAGTGCACCACACCTCTCGACTTACTGTTTCGTCACTTAATCATTTTAGATTTTAGCTCCTGCTAATTTTTTCCTAAAAATAACAAGAGGCTATCGGTATGCAAATTGTATAGTCATACAAATTGCTAACCCACACAATGTTCATTATTCGGGGAACAACGCAAAAGGTAGAAAACTCTTTCGCCAATATTTTCTCAAACTACCGAGCTAGGTAGTTTCTACCTTCTTGGATATTCACGAAAAATGAGAAGTTTCGAAAGGAAAGATATTTTTATCATACTTATTTTATTTTATACCCGTTACGGAATTTGGTAAAAATGAGTTCGGTATGTTATTTTTTCGTTTTGTCTGTGTTATAAGAACTTATAGTGTATGGCTATATTTGCAAATAAAATATATTTTATATTATTCTTTGTTTATCATTTATCTTTATGTAGTATTGCAGCCACTTATTGGATGGCTCAGCAAAATACAAGCTTGCTGAACTTGACTCGGTAGAACGCAGAGCAAAAAGGCTTAGAGGCGAGGAGAAGTCGGGCTCATCGGCGTAATGTTGCTTGCCTGTCGGTCTTCTACAGACTGTACTCCGGAGAGTCTGCGCAGGAGCTCCGCGCCCTGATCCCACCATCGCCCTTTTACTACCAGACGTACTGCAAGGTACTATTCGCACTTGGTTCGGGTCCGCAGTCGTTCTTCTCCTCCACATTAATTATAGCACTCATAAAAAAAACATGCGGGGCAGTCTTTGGGGACTGCCGATAGAAGTGAAAACTAAGTAACGCCATCTAACGAAAATGTCAGGAATTTATGTGGCTTGCTGTCCGTACAAGAACGAAAGCTGTAGCTCCATAAAAAAAAATCCAAAAAAATAAAACAGAGTGCGCTGTCAACAAAAAAGTGCTCAACGCGCCTTCGGTGACGATGACGCGAGTTCCATGATTTTTGTTCACCCAAAAAGTACTCAACGCGCCTAAGAAATTTTCACTTCAAAATTGCCTATGTCTTCGAGTTTCCCAATAAGTTTCTATCATAAAAATGTAGTGATAATGGCCATTATCCCCCGAAAAAGTTAATATTCAATAGCATACTAGCATAAAATAAAAGTTCTAGCAAATAAATTGTATACAAAGCTAGTAGAACATTAAAACTACAAGTGAGACACGCTTCGTAAGTAAAACAATAAATCTTCGTATAAAACTTTACCTAATGTATAACATAACTTGCTGTAACCACGGTCAACCGCACGTGAGTAACATTTGGAACTACGAAAATAGCCCTTATTGCCTGGATATAAAGGCGTTGTGAGCGTCCGATTCGCCGAAGGGTTAGGCAGAGGTGTACCTTACCTATAGTAGGTACACCCACATTTCGGCAGTTATGTGTGCTACTGAGAAATTGCAGATGAATACCCAATTACACTTTGCCCGACTTTGAATCGAACCCAAGACCTCAGGCTCAGCAGTAGCGCTTGCGACCACTAGACCAACGAGGCTACTACGTAAAAAAACTATGTACCTAGGTAGGTAACGTATAACACATTTCAAAACCGCGTTTGACTTGCATCAAAGATGGCGTCTTTTTTTGAAGTGGTCAGTCCATTGATACGGGTATGGAATTAGTATGTACACTAATGGGTCAGTCAGTGCTTTTGATGTTTCAAATGTACGCAACATTAAGTATGCAGTTACTTTACCCGATTCATATATTTGACTGATCGTAATTGGTTGATTTTACTGTCGTGTTATCCCGGACAGCTTTCATGAAGGAGTGATTCGGGTTAGGTTTATTTTGGGATGAATTTATTTGGGATAGCATTCTTTAAAGTTACAGTGATTTAGGGGTCTGTATATCATTAGCAGGGCAGACAGTTAACAGTTGCAGCGCACATGCTACAACATCGCTTCACATTCCACTTTTTGTCTAATAAATCTGCTATTTGCATCAGAAGCCCAAAAGTTTGGTCTGACCACCAGACCGACCAAGGGATATCGTGTTTCCCAGTACGATGAATGATGCTGAGGTCCGTAACATAATCATTGGTAGGGCAAGTCGAGGTAGAGAGCCTATAAATTCCGCGCCTCCACTCAAGTCCGATAGATGCAGCGCTATTGTCTATGTCATTGCATCAAACTGCATTTAAAAAATGTAGTTCCATAATTTTCCGTCCAGTTCCATGGTAACGCGGAGTATAGTTACTAACGCCCGAAATTAATAATGTATCTCAATTCCAATCTTGATACTAGACCGATATTTGACAGCTGCTTGTAATTCGCTCTCTGAAAGATTCGGTTTGGCAAACTCGGCCGTTGATTGGCAAAGATCGGGATCAAGATTGGGTTAAAGATACATGATTAATTTCGGGCATAAGTGCACTGTCTCCATCGTAAAAATGGTGGCTTATAATGTCTGTATTCTATAAGAAAAACTTAGCTCCGCCTAGCAACAAAGTTTCACACAATCATAAAAACAGGTACAACTGTTACTGATCCACATCCCAATAAAAAATGGCGACTGCATTAGACTCAAAAACACCGTTGTTCTAATTTCCGTTACCTCAGATCTAACTCCATTAAAATACTTAACACCGTCGAATTTTATCACGAAGACACGATCAATATAGCAAAAGTAATTTCTTAAGGAAGTTGAAAGACCTCATCAGAAAGATTGTGAGTGGGAAAAATAACAATTTTAATGAGCTCCTGACGTTCTGAGATGAGCTGCACGATTACTGACAAATGCTTGCATTGACTGGACAGGTCCACTCAAATTAGGGTGGTTCTTCCATTTCAGTCAGACACTAACCTACATGCTCCTCACATGATCTGACCAAGATAAAGTCTGGACTATTAAAGAGTCTGTGACCGCTGAGTTTGGGGTATTCCTTGAAGTGCACCTACTTTTAAACGCACCAAAAGTATTCCTCGAAACTCATCAACGATAAAAGAGAGAAGAGCTTGAAGGATTCGTTATAAATGATATCGATGGACGTTTTAAAATTCAACTGTTCTAATTTTTTATTTATTAAAACTACCAGGAAAGAAATGAACTGGAACGATATTTATTACAGGTCCTTGTGTTAAGAGGCCGACGTACTACGGCACGAAATGCAAACTCGAGACGTGAGCAAAATGCGTTTGGAATATCGCTATCTCTGTTCGACAAAAGAAGGCGGGGCCACAGATTACGGGTGCGCTTCGCAGTGTGTGTGAGCGGATAATACTAGATGTAGGTACTGTATGCCATTCATTCATAGCGAGTCGACAGCATAAATACTTATTATGAGTAATAATTAGGTATGTTCATTATTTGCTTTATTTTTGTTGACTAATTTGGGGAATCGCTAGTGAATGTACAGACTAGTAATGCGTTTTTTGGAAATTTCTTTACCATGCCGATGTCTCAATATTTTAGGATATCTCGACTAATCTCAAGATAGAAGGCCTTGTAGAGAAAACCTAGCTAGTAGATACGTCATACAAATAAGGTAGGTAGGTACCAACAGTTCGCGTCAAATAACTTTGCCGCTCTGAAGTAGACTCTATATGACTGCGGAGTAGTCAATCTGTAGCGCGCATGCCAGTAGGTACGCATGCGCAACCTAACTTCAGAGCGGCCAAAGTTATTTGACGCGAAGTGTAGGTACCTATACTTCGTTATCGAGCATGGACTTGTGGGTAAATCGGCGGACCGACGGACGACGCTAGAGTAGTCATACGCACGTCGCGTAAATATAAATTATTGGGATAAGTATCTACGAGTATTATTATTGTCATTATTTATTTTAAGTCTGTTTGTGTTTATTTATTTCCTTTAGAGTGGTCTCCACTTCTTATTGGTGGTCTCGCACTGGATTTTAAACTCTCCGTGTTGAGCCGAGCGTTGAGAATCCAACGCGCTGGGACACTCTCGTCCTAGCGAGTTGAAAAAAAACCCGTTGAAAATTCAGTGTGCGAAAAAAAAATCCCGCGGAAAATAACAGCCCGTGCGGTGCGAACCTGGGCGAACTCGACATTATTTTGCGACGACGGCACAAGCAGCTCTGCATAATTTTTTACCGACATGTGCGTAAGTGCAAGCGACACGTGGTGGCGGTACCTATATTTTTATCATCCGAACATACTGATGTCGCACCGCTGCTGCACCGACAAATAAAAATCTGCGTTCGCAGTTCATTTGCCAAACATCTAAACAAACACGAGTTTTTGGAAAAATAACTGTAATGGACTACACATAAGGTTCAGTTTGCGCTACAACTTCATATTTTTTTTATGACTTTTTCAACATTACCAGTCAGTCTAAAATCAACTTTATTTACACTAGCATAAAGTTCATATTCGTCTAAGTGGAAAACTCGTGTTTGTTTACATGTTTGGCAAATACATTGCGAACTCAATTTAGAGCGAGCAGTGTTTTCAATAGTGTCCTTGAGACAATAATTACGCCCGCTCGGTCACATAAGTAAAGAAAAGGAACAGTGACATGACATGACAAAACTTCGTACAACCGCGTTATGATAGGTAGGTACTTACAATACTACAACTTGGTGGTGGCTATGGCTTCGTCGCGTACGGAGAGCAACTAGCTTATACCGTCTCGGCCAATACTCACCAGAACTCACCTCGTTGGCGCAGAACGGAATGGAAGCGAGTTTTTGGCACGAAATTGGGTCAAAGCATAATGAACTTTATGTCAATTGTGTAACTTACAAACTACAAAATACTCGCTGAGGCCATAGCTGAGGCTCTTTAGACACGTAAGTAGGTACCTATCGAATAATAGTAGTAACTAGCTGCCCGCCCTGGCTTCGCACGGGTATGCACTCATCTACGGTTTGCCTACCTACCCTAATTACACATACCTACATACATACCTACCTACCTAGGTAGGTAAGTAGGAAGGTAGGTAGGTATGTATGTATGTATGTATGTAGGTAAGTAGGTAGGTACCTACTTACCTACATACATACATACATACCTACCTACCTTACCTACATACCCACTTTACCAAGATACATACCTACCTACTTGCATACCTACCTACCTACCTACCTACCTACCCTACTTTCACCAACCTATCCTAAGAACCATCTCCTTACTAGATAACAAACACAACAAAATAAAGAAAATTATTCAAAAAACAAAAAACCCGACTGCAAAAACACCTAACTGAAAAGAGAAAAACAAGCATTATATCTATAGAATTTTGGTATCGCAGGCGGGGCAAACTAATAACCGGATATACGTATGGTGTAAGTTTTGTTTGCCCCGCCTGTGATACCAAAATTCTATAGATTATAATGCTTGTTTTTCTCTTTTCAGTTATGTGTTTTTGCAGTCGGGTTTTTTGTTTTTTGAATAATTTTCTTTATTTCAAGCTTTTTAGTTTTATTAATAAAAATCAAAATTTGGCATTGACTCGTTACTAGCTTTTATTTGATACCAATATTGTTATAATTTTTTTTTTAAACCTTCCCGTCCCTTTTTTTTTGTATTTGCAGATGCAATATAAAAATATTATATAGCCTATGACACTTCTACAATTAAGACGAATCTACGACACCTCATATGTCAAAATCCATCAAGCCGTTTAGGCTACAGAGCGTGCCAAAGAAATAGACATACATACATACATACATACATACATACTCTCGAAAAACATTACCCTCCTTCTGGGGCAGTCGGGTAATACCCTCCTTCTGGGGCAGTCGGGTAAAAAGAATTAGCGAAATTGGTCCAGCCGTTCACGCGTGATGCCGTGATCAAGGAAATAGGGATTCTTTTTTATATAATATATATAGATCAAACAAAGACTTTTTCGTTTATGGGTGGTAGGCTCGTTGGAAACAGACAAAAATTAAAAAAAAAAACTTTTTCCCCTAGAGGATGATAATATGCTATTTTATCTCCGCTTTGGTACGCTACAATGACGGATTTTTTGAGCAAGAGGAGTGAAAAAGTTTTTATTTCTTCCTTTTTAGTGGGTCGGTTTGTAATTTATCTAAGTTACAATAGCCTAATGTCAACTGCTCATCACCTTTTACAAAATATTGCTTTTCCCGATGCAGGGACGTTCATTGTTGAGGAGTTCTCCTGGTACTTCACCATTAGCTCCACTTCACCCTATGTATTGTGACGGGCATAAATGGCTTGGCAACCATATTAAAGTAATCTTCTCTAATCGCAACCCGTGAAATACGTATTATTGATAAGTTCCGGTGGCCATCTGTGGTCTTCATCATCACTTCCACTTCACTAAATGGTGCTTTCCGAGATCAAATTCAAGAGTGACTATAAAAAATACCTAAATCGCTATAGGTGCGCCTGTAATATTTCAAGAGTTCCCTCGACTTCTCCAGGATTCCATCATCCAATCCTGACTTGATGACAATGGGACCACCTGTGAAGTATACCCTTTCTGACAAAAAAATAATTTTCTAAATCGGTCCGGCCGTCTTCGAGTATTCCGGGAACAAACATTTAAAAATAAATCGGACGAACTGAGAACCTCCTCCTTTTTTTGAAGTCGGTTAAAAATAGGTCAAGTCAAGAGGAGTGTCAGAAATATTACATACAATACAATTTAGCAAACAAATAAGTACGCGCGTACAGGTACAGCACACTGTAAAGTACCTAATCGTCTAAAGTTGACAAAAAATACTATGAACGAACTCCAACCAAGCACGTTGCGTTAGTGTGCCTTGTGCCTGTCGGAGCGATAAACACCTACAGGGAGCACACACACATTGACAATTATTGCTTGACGCGATAGCACTACTAGCTATCTGAAATTATGAGAAATTTGGATGTGTTCCGTAATACCAAAAATGATGAATGAAAACTTAATGTTTTTCCAATTTTTTTTCTATAATTTGTAACTTGATAATATAAGCTATGCTTGTGATGAAACAATATTACAAATATTGTTGTTTATAATAAAGAAAACACAATATGAAAACAAGTCATTTACGCTGTAAAAATGTACGAAATGCAATTCGCTTAAACTTCATGTAGAGGTAGGTTTTTGAAAAAAAAAAGAATTGGAAGCCTAGATAATTATTGTCTCAATCCGAATATCAAATTTATTTGGTGGAAATATGCTCGAATTGGAAATGATTTAGGTATTACGTTTGTATGGATAATTCAAAGGTCGCCGCGTTCTTAAGAAGATGGTTGTCTAACCACCCTTCATGACTCATCAGCTGCCTAGCCTTTTGGGGGCCAACTATGTTGGGGTCGGCTTCCAGTATAATCGTATGCAGCTGAATACCAGGATTTGGTAATGTGCTTTCCGAGGCACGGGATGACGGGACCTTCATGACATTTACTCAATTCTATGGGAGTTTCCACACACTTTTATAGCAGGTCAATATTAGACGAAGTGTCAAGCGATGTTGTAGCACTTTGACCTGCCCTACACATTCACTTGCCCATGGGAAAGATCCCTGGCTCCTGTAGCATAAAGTACGAGTTTACTTTCTAAACTTACCAATAAACTGTGAAGACCGCTCTAGGACTTGATCAATGATCATTTCCTTGGTTATACAAGGTATGACGCTTCTACGAATACGATTTCTACATAATTTTCTCCAATTATGGGTAACCTTTTCACCGGTACGGACGCCAATAGAAGTATAGAGTAGTCAAGTGGCGTCAAATGCCAATATTCCTTCGCCTTCGTCATCAGACTGTTTCAATATTTTTGAATTTCGAACTTTATACCGACAAGGTTAGTTCTAATTTCAAAAACTGACGTCAATTTTGTGTTAAATTTTTTTAAGTATGTCGGAATAACGTTTAAAATACAATAATTACTGGCTTGATGGTTTGAAAGAAAGAAAGAAAATACATTTATTTAGCACAGACTATAAGGCACAACATAAAAAATCCTAATTAAAAAATTAAAAAACAAATAAAAAGTGTAAAGTTCGATTGTAAGCAGGAATGTGTGCCTCGCGGAGTCGCGGCTGCGCCAAATAGGCCCAGCAGTCAGCACCCTAATTACGTAATGCATTTTCAATTTTAAATTGAAACCAATTGAAAAAGATTGCCAGTCCATTGCTTCCTACGTTCGACAAAACAAATTGAGTAGATTTTTTTTGTCGAACTTATGAAGCAATGGACTGGCAATCTTTTTCAATTGGTTTCAATTTAAAGTTGATCGTGCATTGCGTAATTGGGGGGCTGTTCAGCAAAAAAGCCAGACATCTAGTGCCTGGGTCCTGACGCTGGTTTTCAACTGGACCTGGAGTGTGAGGTGACGGATGTAAATTAGTTTTATACTGCAATGTGTGTATGTGTACTTAAATAAAATAAATTTGTGTAACATAATAATAATAACGAATTTTCAATAGTTAGATATATACATATTAAATAAAATTGCAAAACAATGTTTGTGGCTTGCACTATAGTTAGTAGGTACTCGTTTTGTAATGAGTATGTTTAGGTTTACCCGAAAAAAGATAGATAAGCTTTTGGTGCAAAACGACCAGTTGGTTACTGTTTGGCGTCATCCTTATCAAGTCATTTCATTAGTTTTTATTTTAATGCGGTAACGCAATTTAACTTACCGGAAATCCACAATCAATTTGGAAACAGTCATGCCGATACATTCGGTTTATCTATGGCAACAAAATAGTGCTTAAACCGCTTAAACCAAAGACAAGTATAAAAGTAGAGACTGGCAAGCTTCCTTTATTTCTTTGAGGAAATAGGTACTTACCTGTTTGTTTATATGTATTTAGTTTATTATTAGTTCATAAAAATAAATGTTTATAAATGTAATAATAATTTTATTAATATTGTAGATTTGTTATTCACCTGCTGAATTGCTAAGTCTGTTAGATAAGAACCAAAACCGACTCATTACCAAAATCGATTGAACATTTAAGTTTAAGGAACTATTTTATGAAATAGCTCCTTAAACTTAACTGCCTCTTCATTCACTATGGAGTATGCTCCATAGTGAATGAAGGAGGCAGATCTACCAAGTATTTTAAGATTTGGAACAACCTATTATGATCTTAACTGGATCATAGCAAAAGAGGCAATAAGTCTATAAAACAAAACAAACTGACAATCGAAATACATTTATTTTATTTATAGAATAGAAATTCTACAACCATTACCATCCATTGGACTATTAAGCCAATAAACTACTTAAACGGTCTCTAAGCAACGAATAGTTTGCGTGAAAGAGACGGGTACACTTCAAGCGAGAAGTCCGATGTCCTAGGAAGTTTTAAAAATAATACTACAGACAGGAAACCAGTTTTGGATGTTGTCCGGACAAGATGCTAGAAGATTATGGGCGGTAATAAGCGCGTGGCTTTCGCCTCTGATTTAAATTTCGAATTCAACCATCGGGCAGTGTTCTATTTTTTTTTCTCTCTTCATGGCCATGATTATAAGTTTTTTGGAACGTTCTGAGTTTGAATTTGGATGACTATAAGACTAGTGGAAGACCAACGAAACGATTGATGGATTCGGAGGATGATATGGTTAAGAAGATACTCCCAAACGAAGTTTTCCTTCATCGTCAAACGTGTTAATAAATAAAAGACCTTTTATAAGTGACTTTCACTGTATACGTTTTTAAAAGCTAGATTATGAGTAATGCCTTCTAGTTTTTGAAAACACGCTTTCAAAAGGATATAATTGTCCTTTTGAAAGCTATTTGTATATGTCTTACTATAATATTCATAAAACAATTACCAAAATAGGTAAAAGAAAACTTTCTTTACAGAATATTTAATCAAGTACTTACCTATATTGAGTTTTTTTTCATGAACAGGTGACATTTGACTTTGGCGACCCTGAAAAGGTTTTTCTAAGGATAGGTATCAATAAATTATAAATGTACAAAGAAGAAATGTATGAAGATTCTGCCGACATGAATTCCTTAATCGCAAAGTTATGGAAAGTGATGTATCCAACGTCGAACACGATACATCATCGCTTACCATTATTTAGGTGAAACGGTGGTCTGGTCATAATATGGTAGGTAAGCATATTCTATGGTAAGTATAGTATAGTCCGAAAAACAGTGGAGACAGGGCAAATAGTTATTTATTTATTTATTTACTTTTATTGAAACGAGGCTTGTGGCAAAGTAATACTAATAACAGCCGCACAGGTCGATCGAGCAGTTTAAGGTTGGTTTGCCGCGGTTGGTCCGTGGATGGGTGACCATAACTTCTTGACATACCCTTCCGTGCCTCGGAAAAAACGTTAAGCATTGGTGTCGGCCCTCGGCTGTAATTCGTGGATCTTTGACAGTCGTTACGGGTAGTCGGAAGCCCGAAAGTCTGACGACCAGTTTTACCAAAGGGGTATCTTATTACCCAGTAACTGGGTTGTGGATTGCGGAGGTCAGATAGGCAGTAGCTCATGTAAAATACTGGTATTCAGCTGGTTAGACTGGAAGCTGACCCCAAAAGAGTTGAGAAAAGGCAGTAGGCGGTAGGCAGATAATGAATTGAAACGGTTATAAAACCAATTACTTCTATTTTATGTGTATGTGCCTTAACTATCATTCAATTAAAATCGCTTAACTGGGTACAAATCCAGACTCCTACTGAGAAATTCCAGATGGAGACACTTGACCCGATATAGTATTTCTATTTATTTATTACATGTTCAGTGGAACGCACGTTAGTAGTAACGTTTCCAGTGTAAGCAGACCTCTTATTCCCTTCAAACTCCGTATAACGCTAGGCCAGCTCAAGTTCAAAGTGTTACAACTAACACCCGGTAGACTCACTGCCCGATATAGTATTTATATTTATTTTCTACGTGTCCAGTAGAACGCACGGTAGTGGTAACAATTTCAGTATAGGCAGACCTCATTGCATTTAAACTCCGTACCACGCTAGGCCAGCTCAAGTTCCAAGTGTTACAACTGACACCCGGTAGACATGGACATTTTCGCATTTTTACGCAAACGGACGCATTAAATATCTGATTTTGACCTGTTTTTAGAAATCGATTTCAGGAGAGTCTCTAGTAATATAATTCGGTTGTAAGTGCATCGATCAAAACTATCCAAACATAAACAAATACTTGCTTACGCAAATCTACTCTTGCAGTGATTTTCTGAAATACGATTCGATTTCTGACTGAAATCAGATTTTAGATTCGTTTTGATGTATCGTGACGCACGTCTGTCCTGACACCCGATCGACTGTACTATCAAAGAATATCTAAGCAGTTTGAAAACAAACCCCTGTGAACACGATGACCACATCTGTTACCGGCCCGGTTCTATAGCCGCCGAGCGCTGCAAGGAGAAATAGTCCTTACGGTGTAAAGATATGAACTTCTCCGATAGTACACAAACCACTCTCACACTCCAATGATTCCCTGACGTATCCCATTGCTTTATATCAATAATAACGTGTCATAAAAGAATCGTCTTCACGTCAAAATGTCTCTCCAATAGCGTTCTCACTGAGAATAATAAAAGCGTGATAAAAATATAAAATATTGGTCTGCACTTTCTACCCTTTTCAGACTTTCGCCTGAACTTTATCATTGTACAATAAATTTTGTCCCGAATTCTATAGTCCTTGTAGAGAACATAATGGTTTTTTTTTTTCTGTATGAATCCTAAAATAAACGAGGTAGTAAAAGTCTTTTAATAATTTAAACGAGGAAACCACCACCACCAAAATCCTGCTAATTAGCAGATTTTACAGAAATTACCAGATGAAAGTTATTATGTTCACCAGAATAGTAACTTCATTTCTACCGTCCCAGGTTCTGCGTTTAGATACTGCAAATAATGCGTTTTGATATTCAGATTTAAATTAAATATTTGTTTCATTCATCTATTTCTTTGTAGAAAAAGCCAATGCATACAAAGTAAAGTCCTGTAACTATTTCATAAAATGTATAAGCTACTTTCTTCATGAACGCTACTGAGATTAAACGACACCATTGCAGAACTGCCATTTATCAGAAGCTGGAAATTGGAAAAACCTTCACAAATCCATAGACTAACCAAATAAGATGTTTTTCACGCCATTTTACGCGCGTATTTGCCTGTAACATCTTTTGAAAGACATCTCTATGTTAAGAAAACCTAAGAACAAATAAAACAAAAGAGAACCGTCTTGTTTCTTTCAAATAGGTACTCTAAGAACTTCTGTAATTCCCCACAATTCGTCGCCGAGCCACAGACAAATCATGAGACGTCTCTAAATGACATAACGCAGACATTTACACTTATAATAACAAAAAGTCTTTGCCTCGACCACATAAAGAAAAAAAAGTATATTTTTCTTCTCTCCTTATCTATGGCTACCGGGCGTCCGTAAAAAAAGGTACGTTTGAAAAAAGGAATAAAAAAAATGGCGGCAAGCGCGGGAAGCGGGTTTTTAATTGGGTCTGTAGGTTTGGTTTAGAATTTTAACGTTACAAAATGTCTATTAGCTTTATATGCTTAAGTAATTAATTATTTTGTATCTTTATGCACAGTTTTAATTTAATTAGATTGACAAACGATGTCTTGAATTTGAATTATATGTATTTCTATTAAGGTGGAACTAGTCGCGGGCTCGAACTCAATGGTGGGCATGGCCAAAAACCACGCTGTCTCACCTGGCATCGTGTCCGACAGAGATAGTATCAGTGATGAGCAGTTAGAAGCTGGTCTACATGAACAACGTATAGTTCGCACGCACAGAAACACCGTACCAACCAATTTTAGTAAAACAAGCGCGTCAAAAATTACGAAAAGGCCTTTGGAAAAAAGGTTTTTCTGAAAAAACCACTGCATAAATCAATTACAAATAAAATTTATTGAAATCTTCGATAATTTTTCTGTGTCGGTACGCATTTTGTTTTCGAGATTTCACACTTCTTGTATTACTTATTCACGCCCAAAGTTGCGTTAAAATTAGCAAGAAAAACGAATCTTTGTTGGCTTATAACTTTTTAATGGTTTTTTATTTTACTATTCTGCTTCCGTACAGACAAAATTAATAATGAGACCTAACGATATTATGTTAAACTTTGAATGTACGATGTCAAACAGTGGAGTAAAACCCCTCCGAAGTTTGTATGGAAAAAATATCAAATTGTTTCACCTTAAAGAGTCGTTATTTTTACAAAAACGTTTTTTTGTCTTTAAGGTTCTTGTATATAAGCGAGTTTCTATATTACACAATAACTTGTATAGATACACCTGAACCGATTTGATCATTTGCATTTTTCCTCAAGATTTTGTCCGCGTGGATTTTAAATCTGCTTTTGTAAAGTTATTTCCCAAAAGAATTCCAGTTAATTATATGCATGTCGCATCGCATTACGCGTTGTTGCCATTCAGTGCCAATTGACAAATATCACAACGTGATTGGATAGAGGCGTGCAACATCGCGCGGTTATGCCTCTACGCGTTTTGATTAAACATAATCGATTATACTGTGTCTTTAAACGAGGTAATGCATTCGCAGGTCATTTCTGAGAGCCAAATAACCGATGTAACGTCAACGATTGATTACGGGTCTCGGCTTTGCAAAATTTTGGTCGAAGAGACTTTTTGCGTTTCAATTCAAAAGTCCAAAATTAATCAAGGTTTGTAAACTAGCGATGAAGCGCAGTATTGTGAATTGAGGGACCAAACTGGGAATTCGGGAAATGATAATCCTAGGATTTAGTAGTAGACTTAAAACAATTGTAGAACGAATCTGGGAATTTGTAAGCAAATATATTAAAAAGTACGACCCATAAAGTGTGGTCCCTCAGTTCTCACAGACGATCAGCCAGATCTCGGAAAGTATCTTAAAAAATATGGTTTTGTGAATACAGACATTTAGTAAAGAACTTGTAAAGATATTTACTAAATAAAAGACCACAAAGCATTAAAGATAAAAAAAATATAACGACTGAACTGTGGTCCCTCAGTCCACATAACAAAAATAAATATTTTTGTGAATATTACTGAATAAAATTAATAAAACCGTTCTTTTTCTATGTAAAGTTTTAGTAAAAGTCTTAAAACATTTTGTAAAAAAGAAATGGAGCTTAAATATCAAATGTCAGTGGAGGAGAGGAATGAGGGACCAGTTTTAATCATGGCTATCTTCAAAATGCTTTGATATTTAAGCTCCATTTCTTTTTTACAAAATGTTTTAAGACTTTTACTAAAACTTTACGTAGAAAAAGAACGGTTTTATTAATTTTATTCAGTAATATTCACTAAAATATTTATTTTTGTTATGTGGACTGAGGGACCACCACAGTTCAGTCGTTATATTTTTTTTATCTTTAATGCTTTGTGGTCTTTTATTTAGTAAATATCTTTACAAGTTCTTTACTAAATGTCTGTATTCACAAAACCATATTTTTTAAGATACTTTCCGAGATCTGGCTGATCGTCTGTGAGAACTGAGGGACCACACTTTATGGGTCGTACTTTTTAATATATTTGCTTACAAATTCCCAGATTCGTTCTACAATTGTTTTAAGTCTACTACTAAATCCTAGGATTATCATTTCGCGAATTCCCAGTTTGGTCCCTCAGTTCACACGCACATGTCAAATTAACAGACCATATTCGCAACACTACACTGCGTTCCAAAACAGCCTACAGTAGTAGTCTGACATTATTTTAAAAGCCGCCAAGTTGAAGTGAGACTGGGCTGGCCAGGCCTGACGCATGCCCAATGAATGAGCTATGGGCAAAAATAGGCACTATGTGGAGCCCTGAGACAGCCAGAACGGGTTGCAGCCGTCCCCTTAGATTTTAGAAGATGGCGGGACGAGCTGGACATAACAAACGCCCAGTGGTCCCTATAGGCCCTGGATCGCAAGCACTGGAAGTCATGGAGAGAGGCCTTTGCCCACCAGTGGGATGAGATAGGCTAACAGTAACAGTATCATTTTGCAAGAGACCTTTCGAAAATTAGCCAATTATAGTCCTATGTATAAAATAGAAACGCTAAGGGGCCCGTGGCCAAATCATAACAGCCGCACGGGTCAAAAGAAGGTTAAGCTACGCTTGCTGCGGTCAGTTTGTGGATAGGTGACCATCCATTACATAACGAGACCCATTCATGCCTCGGAAAGCATGTTAAGCCGTTGGTCCCGGCTGTAATTCGTGGATCTTTGACAGTCGTTACGAGTCGTCAGAAGCCCGAAAGTCTGACACCAGTCTTACCAAGGGGTATCGTATTACCCAGTTACTGGGTTGTGGAGGTCATATAGGCAGTCGCTCCATGTAAAATACTGGTCTTCAGCTGCATCCAGTTAGATTGGAAGCCGACATCAAGATAATTGGGAAAAGGCTAGGCAGATTGATTGGTGGTCAGATAGGCACTCGCTCCAAGTAAAATACTGGTATCCGGTTAGACTGGAAGCTGAACCCAACATAGTTGGGAAAGGCTAGGCAGATTGATAGTATGAAAATAATCGCTGAAACATAGAATAGATTACTTACAATAGACACCAAAATGAAATGACCTTGTCTAAAACAAAACACCAATTTAATACAAACTGGGCGAGTAGAGGTCAATATTAGATCATGCAGTGTAATCGCTTGACTCAAACAACAACAGCTGGTTCGCAAGTGCGTACCCTGCTGTCAACCGTCACCTTGACTTGCCCTGGACATCAATAGGGATGATGCCTGAGTAAAAAAAAAGAAAATCTATTTAGTCCGTCAGTCAGATAATAAAAAAATATTAGTCGTATTTTTTGCTTTATCATTATTATCATATTAATAAAAAATGATTTGGATAAAACGCAATTGAAATTGGGGAGTGGGGGTCGCTACGTCACAAGTATTATAAAATCTACATACTCGTGACGTCATAGCACATTTTAACTCAATGTATTGCCGTAATCATTTGATAAAGTAAAAAAATAAAAAATACGTGTAAGTACGTTATTTTTTCATAATCCGGACAATAATTTTTTTTTTTGTCATCATCCCTGTTTATTGTCCTGTGCAAATGATTATGGTAGCGGTAGTGATAACTCAAAATAAAATACCATCTCAGCATTAACTTGCATGATGCATGGTGCAGATATGGCCTGACCAAGATTATGTCTGGACTTTAAAAGAGACTGAGACTGTGACCCTGACCTGAGTTTGTTTCACTCTTTCTCCTAAGGGAAACACTTTAAACTCATCTTGTTTTAAAACTTTAGTTTTCTAGTTTTAACAATTATTACAATGTCGCCCATAGGCATGTGGCCACACTGGCCACCATGATTTTTTTTTCGATAATAACTTTAATATTTTTCATGTTGTCCAATGTTTTATTTTTTGTATAGCATTGTGATAATCTCGCATGTTATTGGCTCGATTGGGATTATCTTTATTATTTCTAAAAGCTTATGAATTATTTTATCGGATTAACTAACATTTTTTTATTAAAATTTGTCAATTATGAAAAAAAACGAAGGTGCAGAATTTTTTTTTTCTAAAAAAAAATCAAAGAACACAAGTATAAGTCCATAAAATCATCGCATGATTAAAAAAAAAAATTACAATTACCCCCTAAACCCCTCTGTCAAAGTGTCACGTGTCAAAGTGCTATTAGAACCAATACGAAAATAAATATAATTTATCATTATCATTTATTCACAATATATTACCGGGGATCTCCCACAAAACACGCTTACCAACCCCGTTGACGTTTTTACAACTCTGTATCATGTTTATCTTAGCTACACTGAAATAAACCAAAACTTATCAAATAAATCATGCTGGCAACTGGAACTCTCCTCCCCCGAGCATCATACGGGACCCTAAAAAGTTTGTACATTAAAGGCCTACTCGAGCAACAGGTTAAATTATTGTTATATTTTTTTGTACAAAAAAATTTCAGATGCCAAATAAAAAATTGGCGTTTGTATGTTGGCAGCGGGTGGTTCTTTTTTTCAAATTTGAATGAAGTGAAATGTGGTGGCGGTTAATGTTGCTAGTCTAATGACTTTTTGTACTTTTGAAGAATGCGAGCAATGACCTTAGATTGTCTCACGCGGATGCTTTTTAAGTGCTTATGAGGAGAGTAGGTACTTTACTTGGAGTCCTGCCTGGACTGAATCCCCATGTCGGACGAAGTATTATAGGGTTTGTCTATCAGGGATTTCTCAGGAGAAACCCAGAATGGAAACGCCAATAGTAAGACATTATAGAGACCTTATTGGTGACGTTTAAGTTCTTCAGAAAGATCATGTGCGTACTCGCCACCGGCCCACGTGTAAGACATACCATAATAAACGTAAACGAAGCAAAAGAAAGTATGTAAGGATCGAAGCAGGTGGCGTTTTGTAGTTTCTGCCTACCCCCATTGGAAGGAGGCGTGAGTGAGTTTCTATGTAAGCCAGGAATCTAGATTTGTACAATTGTGCCCGATGGGCTCTTCTCTACGCGGAACTTAAACATAACAGGCGAAATGTGTGTACTGACTGAAACTTTGGGGATGTCTGAAACGTGAGACTGACACTGACATGGTCACCATCAGGGATTTTAATTTTGATAACACAAAACAATTGTCGCTAATTAGTCAAAATTTGTCGCAAAATATCAGAATAAAATTTTTAAGGTATAGTCCAAGAGCTAGATCGAAGAGTTAACGGTCAATTGTCGTAAACTCTTCGATCAAGCTCTTGGACTATACTTTAAAAATTAAACTCATATATCTTTTAAACTAAGACCCGACTAAATCTGTGACTTGACGAAAAAATGCGACTAATTAACGACAAAATTTGGGAGAAAACAGATCTTCGCTAGGTGGTGCTTTGGTAGCTTTTGAGATTCAAACTAGGCCCAGCTGGGAAGATGCTCCCCAGCACGCGTAGCATGACCGCCATAGAAACGGGTTTTGTCGACGGAAGAATAGACAAAATTACAGATAAACAATCACAATCTGTCATTTTGTCTATTCTTCCGTCGACAAAACCCGTTTCTACGGTGGTCATGCTACCCGTGCAGATCGGCCACCTATAAACCCTTATAACTTTAGAACCAGTGATCGACAAATTTAGATATTTGGCGACAAATTACGACTAATTAGCGACAAATTTTTTGTGTTATCAAAATTAAAATCTCTGATGGTGGCCATGCCAGTGTCAGTCACAATCACAAGCCTGAAACGTAGTATTTCATCATCCTAATTTCCTTGCCCTAATAAAACCCGATATTACTAAACCAATTTTTTACTGACACATTTCAAAAGCCTACCTCAACATAAAAATTCACACAATAAATTAAAAACGCAAACTTAATACCAACATTACAATTTCCATTCCCGTCAATAAACGGTGTTGCCAGAACAATAAAACTTCCCACGTTCACTGGTAAAATAAAAAATGACGCGACATGGAAAGTGATTGTCTATGGTAAGTTGCTTTGCTAGACGGTGTCGTTCCGCACTATTGTCTTGTGTGTAACAATCTTATGTAATTACAACCTCTTTTTCACGTAAGGTTGATCGTTATCTCTATGCTCTCCGCATTTTGAGGTTAGGCCACTTTTGGTTTCTTGGCTTTGCATAATGTATAGGGCTGACCCTTTCTAAGTGGTTTGGATAGAATAATTAATTTACCCTTTTACTTGAGATTAGGGGATGTCTTGTTTTGTTTCTAATGAATTATGTATATATGTATGTATGTTTTCTTACGACGGTCTTAGTCCTGTCGGTTTAATCTCTAAAAATATTACCGTGAAAACTTAGACCGTGAATTGAACTTGAATTGAATTGGGCTATCATTCCACACAACACAATGCTTGACAGTTTTGACACTCTCACTTCACCTTAGTATACGCGGTGAGATTTTTACAGAATAGGTCGACTGAAATCTGAGGCCCTCAGTTAAACACTATAAGCTGCTATTGATTCAACAAGGATTCTACTTTAGCGAAATTCTTCCGGGCCGCTCAGAAACCGCCCACCAACTACCATTTTTTTTAGGGACACTCCCTGGTATAACTTGGGTATTAATGCATTACCGTACCATTAGGAATTTCTTACGGCCAAATTTCACCAATGAAACTGAACGCGATCAGCACATAAACCACGTTTAAGGACTGTCAGTGTCATTATTGTCTGTGGAATATTGACACTGACAGCTCTTGAACGCGGTTTATATCATTTAAATGATCGCGTTCAGTTTCTTTGGAACCTGGATACCATCCCGAGTGCAATGCCCGAATTTTTGGCCTACTGATGGCCGCCTTTACCACCTTTGATTTGCTTATACAAAACTAACGAAATGTAGAAGTTCTGCCTACAACTCCGAGGAAATCAGTCGCAATGGTGCGATATGCAACGCTTTATATTGTTATTACAGCTACAAATTCAGTCTAGCATCAGAATTCAGAAATTACATACTAATTGCCTGAATGTGCGTTGAAAGACTAATTAATATTATGTTTATTTTGTACAAGTACCGCATCGCAGAGAATTGTAATTCTATGTGCTATCAACTTCATAAGTATTTGTACATATTAGCCAGGGAAAAGCGGTTTTGACGAGGCGGGTTAAAATACCTAACCCAAGACTTTCCGAGAATTTTGTCTTTAAAGAAAATGAAGAAGGTAATTCTGTGTACAAAGTGAGTACTAAGCAATTTTTGAAAATCCTTACCCCTTAAAGGAGGTTATAGCCTACAGGGGATGAAAGTTTGTAGTAGTTGGAAGTAGTCATCTTTGCCGATGGGGATAGTCATCGGGTACACATTATGTAAATGTCTAGAATTCTAGATTTAATAAACAAATAAATAAAATTGAAGTGTCTATTCATTCGTAATGTCAAAATAACAGCTTTTTACTAAATGCATACAACTTATTATGTAGGTAAGTATAAAATATACTTTTTAGTAGGTACTACTGATAAATATACGGTACTAAATTTTCTGTCTGTTCGTTTTTTCCGGTTAATCTCCGAAACGGCTGGACTGATTTTGACGGGATTTTCACTGACGGATAACTGATGTTATAAGGAATAAGTTAGGCCACTTTTATTTTAGCCACGCGTGCGAAGCCGCGGGTTATAGTTCGTTATAAATAATTTCTTTAGTAATTTACACCCCCTGAAAATATTCTACTGTTAGCCGCTTGACTGTCACTAATGAGACACAATAAAATTTTAATTGTTATCGAACTGCATCAGTCTTTCAGACGGTTGAGCTCTGTAACGATTTAACGAACAAGACTTCCTTTTAAAAGAAAAAAAGCACCTTAATTTTTATTTAAAAAATTGCGAGTAATTCCGCCATTGAACAACTATTAAACAAGCTCAAGCTACGTTTTACACCCGACTTGTCCTTTAAAGCGGAAGGTAGGAATATAAACTGAGTAAGAACAAAGTTCTCAAGTAATTAGGAACGGGGCAGACTCCGTCCATTTGAGGACACTAGGGTTGGCAAGGAGATGATGTTTCTTTTATAACAAAAATATGTAATGGATTTCTTAAAAAAATACATGAATACGTTTTTTTATCAGGCTGTAGGTTACGATGTGGTCAGAAAGTGTAAAAAATGTTACTGTTTCATCGCAATATCGCCGCCTAGTTGAATTTTATGAGGTTTAATTCCGGCTCATTAAAGAAGTCTCATAGTAAAATAAATAAGTAATTAAATAGTGGCTAAACAAGTGGCTAATAAAATAGTTACGTTATTGACTGACTGACTGACAAACAACGTAACAGCCACTGGACATAGAAACACTGCCAATCAATCACTCCGATTTTTTTAACGTAAAAATGTAGACAAAAGAAACACAAACCTCCAAGGTAAACTCAAAAAACGTACTTATCTCAATATTTTTTCTATCCTATATCGCAATTTCTCAAGTGGCAACCCTAACGAACACGTGCAGCTATGATAAATGACGGTTAGAAACTAGAAAATACATTTCCCGCGTTTTATTTTGTACTCTATACTCTGTGGTTCACTAGTGAGGGGGGGGCGGTTCAATGATTTGCATAAATCGACTAATTATGAAAACGATTATTGTTTGACAAACGTGTTTTGTTAATCAGCGGTTTAGGCTTAATTTTGATGAGTAATTATGTGTAATAGGCTATTTGCGTGTTTATTTAGGGATTAAGTACTTGAATGCCTCGATTAGCGTCGGTTTTTGTATGCCCCGTTTATCTAATGGTCGCTAGCTCGACTGCCTAGCTGTACAGTAATTGCGTTGCGCTTTCAATCACAACATTCACAACCTAACTCTGGGGCTACACTGTCGCGTTATCGCGAACTTTACTTCGCCCGCTCTATCACACACCGCTCGACGTCTTGCTGAGCAACAGAGTGCGCACGAAGTAAAGTTCGCGATAACGTGACAATGTCCAGCATAAGAGTTTTGAAAGATATTGCTAATCCATTGCTTCATCGATTTGAAAAATTTGTCTGCTCAACAACGTAAATAACGCAATGAACGTGGCTGAACTGTCAAAATGGAAGACATTGCAATCGATTGTCATTTTTGGTGTGTTACGCAATTACCCCCGCTGGTCCTGTTTTTCTTCTTAGCTTGTCGATGGCAATCTAAGGTACAGAATTAAGCTACGAGTTTCGAGATTCGTAGATGACTCCACTCTGGAGTGTAAATGTGGTGCTATTTCACAAACAATGGGACGGGATCTATTCAGTAGAAATCTCACCGTGAACTCGTAGGTGAAGTCAACTGTCAAATAGCGTCAATACCATCAGGTAGAATGACAGCTTAATTTAAGCCCACTTCAATCTGTATAGCCTTTTCCCTACTATGTTGGGTCGGTTTCCAGTCTAACCTGATACAGTTGGTTACCAGTATTTTACATGCAGCAACTGCCTATCTGACCTCCACAATCCAGTTACTGGGTAATACGATTGGTAAGACTGGTGTCAGACTTTTGGGCTTCTGACGACTCGTAATGACTATCAAAGATCCACGAATGACAACCGGGACCAACGGCTAAGCGTGCTTTCCGAGGCACGGTAGTCTCCGTATGTAAAGATGGTCACCCATTCTCGCGTAGGTGGTGGTGGTGGTGGTGGTGGTGGTGAGCGTAGCTTAAACTGATGAATCGACTCATGCGGTTTTTATTACTTAACCACGAGCTCCTCTTTAATTAAAGCTCACTTCATCTAAGATTTCACGGTGAGAAATTCTAGACAACATGACAGACAGTTTAAATTATAACCTTTTACCTAACCTAAGGCTATTATGTTATGACACACGACAAATGAACAACACAATGAACATCCCTTTTCCTTTCATTATAACTGCTCTAAAACAAAAACCTTTGATTCTATCCCTTTGTTACTCCAAAGGACATCGGTCATATCAAATTAAGCCCGAAAATTAATTTTTTTGGGCTGAAATGGTATTACTTACCTACCTTACCTACGTCAAATACTGTAGAAAAAAAAAAGTTTTCAGTAAACATTGGGTTTTTATTTTTTCATTGGAAGGTTTAATTACAATTCAACTTTGGAGGCATAGACAAGAAAGAAATTACATTTATTTAACACTGACTAAAAAGCACACAATTCAAACTTTTAGAGTGACGATTTAAAAAAATGTAAAATGCGATGTAAGACATTATCAGGGGAGCAGGTGAGTGTGCCTCATGGCTGCGCTAAAGAGGCCCATTTCAGCACAAAATAACGATAAGATTATTTGGTATTTTCAAACTGTGTTTCTTTTAGAAACTACATACAAAATAAATGCTTCAGATGCGTTATTTTCCGTAAGAAAACAGTATTTTTGTTTTCTTACTACCTGACCCGACAGACGTCCTGTCCTTTCAATAATTCATACAAAAATCCTTTCTGTCTGTGAATTACGAGTCCGCGTCACCTCTGAAGTCCGGCGGAAAATTATGGAACTACATTTTTTTAATGCAATGTCATAGACACTAGCGCCGCCGCCTCAAAAAGACTTTAATGGTGGCGCGGACTCTATCTCCTTTCTGACATTCCACAGTCCACCACACAAGGCAGCAAAAAGTATCTAATTTTATTAACAGTTCGTAGCTAATTGCGAAACAAAGGAACCTTCGTAAAAGAAAGTAACGTTGTAATAGAAAAGAAAAAGGTTTAATTAAGATAATTGAGGTAGTGTCAGGAATTTAGGGTGTCTGCTTAGTCGGCAACTTTTTTGTGGCGCGTACTGTTGCCGGCAACTTCTTGATTTATTGACATTTTGTTGGTAGGTACAAAAGTCGACTAACGTTACTTTTACATGTCATCTTAATTGATACAAAATGTATAGATATATTGCTTTTCACGTAATAGTGAGTTAATTCTCTTTACTTAGGTATAATAATATCAGTTTAGATTTTTATGAATATTTTGACAGTAGTTAAGATTTGGAAAACTGAAGTGTTGAATCGACTTTTGTTGTTGTTGAATGTCTTCATTAAACAAACCACCAAATAAATTAAAATAAATAGGTACTTTCTAAGACCTATAAAGTTATCCAGAATAATTCCGAAGGTGGTTAAGCAGACAATAACAGTAACACTTTTTGTCGGCAAACAGTTGGCATATCGAGTATTAGTTGCCGCAAGTTGCAACTTTAGTTGCTCAGTGTAAACATTTCTTATTATGGATTATTTCAGTCAATTAATTTGCCAACTTGTATTCAGGTAGGATCAAAAGTTTCCATCTTTTCAGTTGGCCTTTTTCACAGTCGGGTTTTTTAGCTTATTTTTCTAAACTGAATAGAATTCATTAGAATTAATTAGAAGTTTGTTAGTTCAAGTTACCTTCTCTTGAGTTAATTTCTTCAAAGGTGCAGACGGCGAAAAAAGGTATTTTTTTATAAAATTTAGACCTTATTGATGTCAATTTCGTCTATGGTGGAGCAAAGGTCCTTGAAAAAGTTTAGTTCAGGAAAGTAGGTTGCTACCAAGGAGCTTATAGTCATACTTATACCATGGTTCCTACTATTTGTCTATGATTATGCGTTCCGATTTGAAGGGTGAAAACAAAACATGGTGAACATGAACTTCGAACATTTGGTTTGGACGTGTGGACATAAATTAGCAAAGCGAACACAAACATCATACAAACACAGTTCGCGCTCAACGATTCGAAATTGGATCGCCATGAACATTTTTAACAAACACAGTGTTTGATGTTCGTTAGTGGTACGCACATGCGAACAAAGTATTTGATGTTCGTGTTCACCCTTTTCTTGTTCGTTCGTTCATACACGCCATAATTAAGACGTCTAAACTTTGTCTCTGACTGAGGCTGAGAAAGCATTGGTAGGCACTGGTGTTGCAGGTGTCTGTACTTACTAATTCCATGCATTTTACACACACTGCCTGTCACTGGGCCAAGTGACAGTGACAGTTTGCCCGACCCGTTCAATCTCACCGTGAAAACTTAGGTGAAATGAGCTGTCAATGTCAATAGTGTTAATCCCTAGCATCAGGTAGAATGACAACTCGATTCAAACTCGCTTCACGTAAGTTTTTACAGAATATAATGTAAATCGAATGCAGGATCTCTCTGCAGCAGCTGTCGCGCTTTCGAACACTACAAACAACGAGGCAGTTATAAATATCGTTATTACGTCATCTAAAAATAAACCCAACATGTTTATAAGCACTTTAATTAAGAAATTAATTGGTGTTTATTATGCTCCAGGTTATATTAACTTAATATTTACAGAGTAGAAGTCGCTATTAATTTGTAATTACGATCTTAATTAAAATAATCTGTTTTCTTTGCTTATTCATTGGTAGTAGTTAATTATTTTAAAATACTATCTTAATTTATTGGTGTGTAGCTGCTGCTCGGACCCTCATTGTTTTTCTTAAGTTACTCCTTATAACATCAGCTATCTGCCAGTAAAAGTCCCGTCAAAATCGGTCCAGCCGTTTCGGTGATTAGTCGAAACAAACAGACAATACACAGACGAAAATGTTATAAATTGATTTTTTTTTAAGTAAGTACCGTATACACTTTCATATACATTTAGTATAAAGCTGTTATTTTGACATTACGAACCGACATTTAAATTGTATTTATTTGTAAAGATTCAGGCTTTTAGAAGCCTATAACTGGATCCAATCACCACTTCGAAGGTCAACGTAACCAGAATACCAGCATCATCATCAGAATCACCCTACGACTCCAATTTATATGAGGGCCATGCAACATGTCTGATTCTTCCATACATCTCTTAATAGCCATCATCTCAGTAGTCACTCCCTTTCTAGCCATATCATCTTTCATAAACTTTGGTCTTATTTTTGCCACAAAATGTATCATATTCTGTTACGCGTTCATAATGTAATGTATGACACATAATATCTTCCCCCATTCAACTCCTAATATGATTACAACTCCACCAGTACATTGCAACCGTTCCCTGAATTCCCTTACACACGAGAAATGACGTCATAACGAATTAATTACTCTACAAACATTAATTAAGAGCAACTGAATAGCGACAGCACTCGACGACGCGGCAGGCTCTTTTTAAAAAATCGACTAAAAAATAAAACATGACTCGACGTGGTCGCGTTTGTTAGTCGATTTAATAAAAATTAAAAATGGAATTTGAATAGAGTTGCCAGGGTTAAAAATAATGAGGTGAGGTGTGAATTGTATTCAGTGTGGCCTGTGCTCGGTTGATAAGACGGGCTTAGTCCTCTATGCGGTTGTGTTATTTTGTTTTTGAAAGAGAGTGAAAGAGAGAATCTTTCATTGCAGTCAACTGTTTTCAAAGTTTGTGAAAGGCCATTCGCGCTACTGTATCAGTGTCAGCTATTGAATGCCCAGGGTACAGCTTCACAGACGAACTTTGACCCCAAGACCTTGTTTAAAAGGCCTGGGAAGAAAAATGCCAAGTATTTTGATTGAATACAAATATACAATGATGGATTACAAAAGTGGATACTGTATACTATTCACCTGTCAGAATACCTTCGTTCAATGTTTTACGGCACCCATGGGAATCGGAACTGACCTATTTTCCGCACTAGCTATTCTCCTCAACCAGCAACCATACATAACACTCGAAAGTTAATTAATTTCAATACTAAAAACACAATACACACCCACCATTTGTTAAAACACAGCACGCAATAAATCGTTGAATATTTATTACTGGCAACACCACGAGCGGCCATTTTGGACGCATCTGTCAATGACACGCGGGAAACTCTTAGGGTTCCTTTTTTAAAAATTTCTTCCTGTTCGTTGGCGCGTTACGTCGGCGTCGTCAGCTGGACGGATGTGTGAGGCTGAGAATTTTGAAGAATAATAGAAGGATTTTAATCTTTGGTTTATGATCTGATATTGGATTTTCTGTATTTTCGGGGTTTCTGAAGTTTAAAATTGAATTCTATGTAAGATTCAGCATCAAGTTTTGTCTAACGTTGTCAAAGCTCTATCACATAAGCTCTATGAGCAAGACCAGTCAAGCTGTCAAAACAAAAGCTCTTAAAACTACTTTCTTTTATTATAGACGAATAATGTACTCGTATATGTTATTTTTCAGTAAGATATACTGAAAATGATCAATATTTAAACTAAGTATTATATTATACTAGACCATTTGAGATGATTTTCTTAAAACATTCAGATAATTTAATAACGAGACAGTAGAAATTGATTTGCACGATGGAGGCCGATCAACTTCTTCTGCCCATAAATATTAATTAATACTTTCTTAATCAAAGTTGCCGATATTAGGTCCCTATCAGCCTATCTCTAATTAAATGCAATTTATTATATTAGTCCAACTCTCATCTTATTTCAGAAAAGCACTCAGAGAGCCTTCTTAATATCCGTTAATATGGCTTATCCGAAATGAAATATTTCGCATTAGGGTATGAATAAGTAATAGAGAGAGTCTCCGTAAGCCCTACCGCACACTGAGCGGCCACGAGCGACTTTTTCACAGCGCGCAGCGATTAGTGTTTGCGCAAAAACTTTTACACGTCAATAATATTATTTAGAAACTGGATGATATCTGCCTACCCCCATGGGAAGAACGCGTGAGTTTATGTATGTATGTATGTAGATGACATCGGTGTTGCTTATCCGACTACTCTGAGAAGAAACGCCGAAACTCTTTTAAAGTCCAGACATCATTTTATCAGTATGAAATGGTCTTTTGAGGAAAGAACCACACACATTTGAATGAACCTATCCAATGCAACGTTTTACGATACATTGGCCCAAAAACGTCGGTCACTGTGACCAAAATTGCGGTCTTATCTAAGGGATCGAAATCGGAATTAGGTGACCAAGAATTAAAGACGACCGACATAGCACTCAGAAAAAGCAAGCTGAAGTGGCAATAGACCCGGGGTTGCGGGAGCGTCCTAAGGGGTGACCGTGGCCCCTGGCAACATACAGGCAACTGAAGGAGCACGGGTGGGTTTTAGTGAGTAAGAGTCTGACACACCCTTCCGCTCCGCCCAGAGCGAAAAGTCATTTGACATTTCCGAACTAAAAAAAAAAATTGGCAATAGACCAGTCATACTAGTTATAGAACCGATGACTGGAGAATTGGGGATGACGTGTTCTTGAAGACCGTGAATCGATCAACAGAAGGTAGGATAAGCAAGTGGAGCAGACAATTCGAGATGTCTAGTTATAATAACTGGATAATAGTAGACTAGGATCCAGTTAGAAGGCGTGCGGTTGGCTGCAAAAGCGCAGTGTGCTATTGTCAAGTTGTTACCATGGACTTATGGCACATGCGGTTGAGTATGCCAAAAATCCAACTGTTTATTATATTTTGCAGAAGTTGCCAATATAAGCGCTCTCTACAGCTTCTCACTACCCTCGGGTCTGATAGTATCGATTATCAATTACTTCATAGGGGGATGAATCCCCCCATACCTACTTAATTAACACGAATTCGTAAAATCATGTTAATTTATTAATTAGCAATTTAATGAGACTGTTTCTGATGTTGTCAAGCGATACTGTGGTGGGATGATAAAATAATTTTCGTATGATATAATATATCTCTTTTTCGTAACAAGTTTTTTCGGTTTTTGCGTTTAAATTACGACATGACATCACGACTGGTATCCCCTAAGGATGTGGCAGAGATATGTACAGTTTTTTTTTATTCAAGCCCATTAGGTTATGTTAAGTTACCAGAAAAACAATGAAAGATAACATCTTCGTGTTTCAACATCTGTAAAAACCTATTGAGGTTTTTGTGATGTTTCTGTTTATATTTTGTTTTGCTCCTTATTAATAAACAATATAAAAATAAATTAAAAATATTTTTTTGAAGTGAAAACTTCTCTAGGCGCGTTGATTACTTTTTGGGTGAACAAGGAACTAGCGTCATCGTCACCGAACGCGCGTTGAGCACTTTTTTGTTGACTGCGCACTCTGTTTTATTTTAATAGTTTATTTGGATTTTTTTTATGGAGCTACAGTTTTTGTTCTTGTACTGACAGCAAGCCACATACATTCCTGACATATTCGTTAATGTACGTTACTTAGTTTTTACTTCTATCAGCAGTCCCCAAAGACATTTTTTTTTTGTAACCCGTGCAGCTTGGCAAAAAAGAGTATGTCGAGGTGACAAATGAAACTAAATATTTTATCTAGTTTACTAGATAAAATAAACTGTATTTGTTCTGTATTTACACAGACCTATGATGATGGCACTACTTTACCGACAAGTGCTAGTAGATTTTGAGTCAATAGTAGCGTTTTTTGTTGCACATTTATAATGAACTATTCATTTCCCATTAGAAGTGACCCAAGTGCGATAGTGGCGCCCTCATTTTTTCAAACTCTGCTGGTCTTTTCCTACTCATATACCCTTCCACATTCATACTCATAAGTTTCCTCACGACATGTTCCTCTTTTTGTCGCATCATATTTACTCAACTGACTTCCTCGTGTTATACCTAGGATTTTTCCATCTGGAATTTCTCAGTGAGCCCGGAGGATTTATGTCCAGTTAATGGCAATAGGCTTGCCTCCTATTACATGGGACTTAAACATAACTGGCGAAAATGTGGGTGTACTATAGGTACACCTCTGCCTAACCCTTCGGGGAATACAGGCGAGATGTTATATTTACTAAACCAACCCTAAATAGCTTAATATTTATTTAATATCTGACATTTTGTAATTAAAAACGAATCTTTCCTTACTAATTACTAAGGCATCCTTCACGTTCCGAAGTATTAAAGATCCATAAATTAGGAAAATCTACGGTTTCCCGCCAAAAGATAAATTAAAAGACAAAAGAGTTTTTCTTTAGTGAGGTTATTTCTTATTTATAATTAATTATTTCGAGGGAAGAGGTTGAAAGGGAACACGATACTTTGCTACTTCAAATGTCAACTTGAACTTATAATAATATTTTATTGTAAGGTTAGCTTTTGCGCGGCTTCGCTCGTGTGGTGGTCGAAAACTGTCCCACGGGAACGTACTACCGGGATAAAAAGTATTCTACGTGTTAATCCAGGTTATAGACTATAATTATTAAGCTATTGCATAGCTTCTATCGCGGGCCTTGACCGTGGAGACCGAATCCAGAAATTCCGTAACGAAAATACCTAACGCCTAACGAGAGTGTTGAATTGAAAATTATGTTTAACTGTTTGACAACAAAGTTCAAATTTACTTAGACGAATGATCTAACGAGAGTGTTGTATTGAAAATTATGTTTAACTGTTTGACAACAAAGTTCAGACGAATGATCCTTGACTATTAATAGTTAAATTAAAACCTTTTTATTAGTTTGATGTTCCCATTACGTTGTGTCAAGTTTTAAAAACTATAAATGTGAATAACAGTTCCTGTCAATGTCACATTGCTATTTCTTGTATTCGGGTTAATATTTTACAATTGCATAGGTTGATAAAAAATGCTATGCAATAGCTTTACCGCGGCAGTCCCCGAGTGCCACACGTCTTTTTTATTATGTGTGCTTTTCACGCGTGTAATTTTCATCCAAATCCGTTCAGCCGTTTTTAACCGACTTCCCAAAAAGGAGGAGGTTATCAATTCGGTTGTATTTTTTTGTAGTTGAGTAACAAACATACAAAATTTCAGAGTTATAATATTATACTAGCTTCCGCCAGCGGCTTCGCCCGCGTGGTATGTTTATTACTCAGTGATAATATAGTATTTTACTGGACAAAGAATTTTTTTAAATCGGTCCAGTAGTTTTTGACATACAAAAATTCAAATCTTTTGTCTTTATATTATTAGTTTATATTATTTCGAGGGGAGAGGTTGAAAGGGAATACGATGCTTCCCTAACTTGAAATGTCAATCCGAAATTATTGTTGTTTTAATATTTTATTTCAATATTACTTAGGTTTGCGTGATTAGAAGAAATTATTGGTTTTTACGTGCCCGTACCTTTTGGTCTCTGGTTGAAATTGAGCCCCACCCCATTTTAAAATCGCCCGTTCTTCTCCATAGAGATCGAGTTTTGGAATGGGCAACTAGCTTCAACTTTCTGACTGACCGACTCGGACAATTCAAAAGTGCCTGTAAAATGGTTAAAGGTACGATTCCGAACCACGCTGCACGCAGCAGTACTGCCGCAGCAGTGCTGCCGCGACACTACTGGTCCCCGTACAATTTCTATTGCCTTATATGAGATTACATTCCGAGCTAGGCAGCAATGTCGCGGCAGCAATGTAGCGGCAGCACTGCTGCGCGTCAGTTTCGCCCTACCGCCGCGACAGACCAGTAGTCACGACTCACGCGTATGCCGCCGCAGCAAGAGTACCTACTTGAATGTTGACACGTAAATCACCACGAACAGAGCGACACTGCCGCGTTGCTCGGAATCAGCGCGGCAGGCAGCACTGCTGGGCAGCACCTTAGTGGCAGCACTGCTGCGTGCAGCGTGGTTCGGAATCATACCTTTAATTGAAATAAATGCTTTTAAGTTTGAGTTTGAATCAAGATTTATTGGAGTAACTGAATTATTAAATTCAGTGGTACCTAGCAGAGCTCTTAGTAGAGTGAGCAGTGAATGCCCAGTGGTAACGGCCCCGACTTACGAGTTGAAGGTCGTGGGTTCGAACCCAAGCAGGCGCTTTACTTTGTGTAAATAATTTCATCACCACTGCTCTCAAAACGGTGAAGGAAAACATCGTGAGGAAACCGGCATGTCTTAGAACCAAAAATTCGAAGACATGTGACATCTACCAACCCGCACTGGGCCCGCGTGGTAGATTACGGCCCACTCCCTCCCACAGAGAGGAGGCCTGTGTCCCAGCAGTGGGAACATTAATAGGCTGATGATGATGAGCTCTTAGTGAAAGAGCTCGTCCGGGGAAGTACGACCACCATAATATGTCTGCCGCCAAGCAGTTTTGCTGTGTATAGTCACAACATATATGACAAACACATGACATAATGTCAGCCTTGTCTCTGTGATGGGAACGCATCTGCGATGGCTCTGGGTGAATAGGAGGCGGTGAACACTTACCATCAGGAGGCCTGTCTGCTTCATTACGAATAAAGGAGATTGATGACGATCTTTGACAGGATTTACTATTTACTGAAGAGATGTGCAAATAATCATACCTTCCTACGCATAATCTAATCAGTCCATAATGTCCCTCCTGCACGCGTAGCATGACCACCGTAGAAACAAGTTTTGTCGACGGAAGAATAGACAAAATGACAGTTAAACAATCACAATCTGTCATTTTGTCTATTCTTCCGTAGACAAAACCCGTTTCTACGGTGGTCATGCTACGCGTGCTGCTGGGATACGGGCCTGCTCTCAGTGAGGGAGTGGGCCATAATCTACCACGCGGGCCCAGTGCGGGTTGGCGGATGTTTACAAAACTTGTGCAAATAATGTTTGTAACAAAACGTTGTGCATTAAGCCTCTAGCTAACACGCGCGATGCGACACCAGTAATTGTTCTACCGTAAAGTTATCTTAGAAATTATTTTGTTAAAGTCGCGTCTCAGTCAGTACGAGGCTTTATGTGAGTTATAGAGGTAAGAAATGGGTTAGATAGATGCCATTAGGCGATAAGCTGGCAACACTATGACTGTTAGACATGCGACCTTAGCATTACTGAACTAATTTTCTAATCACCTGTGCTGTGGGACACCACTACTGGCTGGAACAAGAAAACAAAAGATACCTATTCGAAATTTGAAAAAACACGATTATTGAAAGAGTACAGTCAAACACACGTATAACTAACTGTTCAAGGTTCATTTTTAAATAACGCCGCCATCTTGAATTTTCAAAATAATTTCACAAATGGTTACCAACTATCCTGTCAATTTTGTAGCAGTAACGACAGTTTTCATAGTTAGTGTTGCTACTGTCGTGCGGTTGAGCGCCCCTACTATTAAAAGGCCGGAAGCATTAAGCATAATCAGCCTATAATATTCCCACTGCTGGGACACAGACCTCCTCTCTGTGAGTGAGAGTGAGCCGTAATCCACCACGCCGGCCCAGTGTGGGTTGAAAGATGTCACACGTACGAGTATCTTTGACTTTTTGGTTATAGGCCGGAAAGTTTTTTTAAACTTAAAACTAAAATGTAATTTTAGCGTAAACTAAAACTACAACATAAATAATCATTCAACATGCCCATTTAGGCCGGGTCGTCACTCACGCCTGACCTACGCTTAGCCTTTTGTTATACAACAATAGTTATAACAGTGTGAATCAAGCCTTTTGATTCACCGGTTGCCATTGTGGCGCGGATATGTTATACTGTAATAGATTACTGCATTATACGGTGTAGTCAATGGTTATAAATAGGCCACTGGTTGACATGGTAGCTTTCTCACGTCATCATTGACTATAGCAGTCTACTGTTTCTGTTGGCCAGTCAGGTAATGACCAACCGATGGCTTAAACGCCTGCTACACGGTCGCCAACCGCGTCCCGACAGAGCAGACCTTGGTGGTTTACAACCCTGCAGATGAAGGTCACCCCTGACGGGGACGCGGTTGGCAACCGTGTAGCAGGCACTTTAGATTTTTTTATCAACTATGTCACATTTCAAGAGACCCCTTCAAGAGGGCTGACTTTTACCTTGGCCAGAGGCTAACCTTTGCCACACAACGTGGCAATGCGGATAGCCTCTTGGGTACAGTACCTCAGTCGACAGCGATGAGCATGAGTTTTTCGACGCCATATTTTAGTTTGCTAATAGTTTTATAAATTGATGTTTTTCATTAATCAATTAGATTATCTCAAGTTAAATTATCCGTAGGTATGTACAAATCCTGCTGCCATTCTTTGTCAGTCGTATGATAGAGCTATAACAAGCCAAATTGGCGTAGTATGTCAATCCTATGTTGTTCCCTGACTGTACATGAATACAACAGCACGCGTACTATGACAACCGTCGAAACGGGTTTTGTCGACGAAAGAATAGAAAAAATCAAAATGGCAGATTTAAAACAATCTGTCATTCTGTCTATTTTTCCGTAGACAAATTTTTATTTCTCCATTAATAGGTACCTACCCATTTTTTGCTTATTTTACGTTCGTCGAATAAATTATTTTACGAAGTGTATAGAGTGCCGCGAGTTTCTTGTGGCACTCTAGTGTCACTGCCTCGGCCCGGCTAGGGTGCCGTGAGCGTTGCATTGTCACTGTCACTGTCTTGTTATTTAGGTTAGGTTAGGTTAGAACTGTGACCACACAACGCACGAGCCGAGCGAGCGTAGCGAGCGGTGCCGCGGTAGCGGCCGGCGAAGTGCCATGGTCCGTTTAGGGACAAGAGAATGTAATGTTTTGGGAATGTGGTGTTTTACAGCGATCTAACCTCGACAATCAAACAAAATACCAAGTGACGTGACTTAGTGACAGTGACAATGACAATCCAATGCTTGCGGCACTTTAGCCGGGCCGAGGCGGTGTTACTAGGGTGCCTGTAGTGGCACTTTATCCGATAGGGATAGAGTGCCAATGGTGGCACTCTTTACACTGCCATTATTTTATTCCCATTATTAATCCAATTATATCTGAGACGTTGCTATGGTAACCGAGGGGACGTCTTAACTCTCAACGACTTTCACAACTGTTGATATTTCGTGCTTGACAAATTCGCATAAATTGCTAGTTAACTAGATTTAAATTAATTATTTGTAGGTATTTGCAAATTAATTTCAATATTTCATGGTCATTTTCTCTCTATTAATGTGTCAAAAGATTAATCGAGTACTATTGGTTAAAATGGAAACAATGTTGCCATTTTTCTGTTCCCGTGACTTTTATTCAACAGCTTTCGTGTCGTATGTTTATAGAAAAAAGATATTCCGTTTTAAAATGGCCACAGAACGCGAGCCACAATTTTAATTGCTAAGCCAACAAATAAAACAATTAGTAGCCGTATCGCACCTCATTTTATTTGTTAAAATAGATTTCACAATAAAAAAAAATATAGGACTTACGCCACGAGCCTTTGCCTCGGCAGCCATATTGTTTGCGCGGGAAATAACGGTGTTCTCCGTTAGCGTAGGTTAAGAGGCCGACGTACTACGGCACGAAATGCAAACTCGAGACGTGAGCAAAATGCGTTTGGAATATCGCTATCTCTGTTCGACAAAAGAAAGCGCCACAGATTACGGGCGCGCTTCGCAGTGTGTGTGAGCGGATAATACTAGATGTAGGTACTGCCATTCATTCATAGCGAGTCGACAGCATAAATATTTATTATGAGTAATAATTAGGTATGTTCATTATTTGCTTTATTTTTGTTGACTAATTTGGGGAATCGCTAGTGAATGTACAGACTAGTAATGCGTTTTTTGGAAATTTCTTTACCATGCCGATGTCTCAATATTTTAGGATATCTCGACTAATCTCAAGATAGAAGGCCTTGTAGAGAAAACCTATCTAGTAGATACGTCATACAAATAAGGTAGGTAGGTACCAACAGTTCGCGTCAAATAACTTTGCCGCTCTGAAGTAGACTCTATATGACTGCGCGCATGCCAGTAGGTACGCATGCGCAACCTAACTTCAGAGCGGCAAAGTTATTTGACGCGAAGTGTAGGTACCTATACTTCGTTATCGAGCATGGACTTGTGGGTAAATCGGCGCGGCGGACCGACTGACGACGCTAGCTAGAGTAGTCATACGCACGTACGTCGCGTAAATATAAATTATTGGGATAAGTATCTATTATTATTGTCATTATTTATTTTAAGTCTGTTTGTGTTTATTTATTTCCTTTAGAGTGGTCTCCACTTCTTATTGGTGGTCTCGCACTGGATTTTAAACTCTCCGTGTTGAGCCGAGCGTTGAGAATCCAACGCGCTGGGACACTCTCGTCCTAGCGCGTTGAAAAAACACGCGTTGAAAATCCAGTGTGTGAAAAAAAAAATCCCGCGGAAAATAACAGTCCGTGCGGTGCGAACTATACATTATTTTGCGACGGCACAAGCAGCTCTGCATAATTTTTTACCGACATTTGTGCGTAAGTGCAAGCGACACGTGGTGGCGGTATATTTTCATCATCCGAACATACTGATGTCGCACCGCTGCTGCACCGACAAATAAAAATCTGCGTTCGCGGTTCATTTGCCAAACATCTAAACAAACACGAGTTTTTGGAAAAATAACTGTAATGGACTACACATAAGGTTCAGTTTGCGCTACAACTTCATATTTTTTTATGACTTTTTCAACATTACTAGTCAGTCTAAAATCAACTTTATTTACACTAGCATAAAGTTCATATTTGTCTGAGTGGAAAACTCGTGTTTGTTTACATGTTTGGCAAATACATTGCGAACTCAATTTAGAGCGAGCAGTGTTCTCAATAGTGTCCTTGAGACAATAATTACGCCCGCTCGGTCACATAAGTAAAGAAAAGGAACAGTGACATGACAAAACTTCGTACAACCGCGTTATGATAGGTAGGTACAATACCATCGGCATCCGTAACTTGGTGGTGGCTATGGCTTCGTCCCGTACGGAGAGCAACTAGCTTATACCGACTCGGTCAATACTCACCACGCTACGGCTCATATTACAATGGCGCAGAACGGAATGGAAGCGAGTTTTTGGCACGAAATTAGGTCAAAGCATAATGAACTTTATGTCAATTGTGTAACTTACAAACTACAAAATACTCGCTGAGGCCATAGCTGAGGCTCTTTAGACACAACATAAGTAGGTACCTATCGAATAATATTAGTAACTAGCTGCCCGCCCTGGCTTCGCACGGGTATGCACTCATCTACGGTTCGCCTACCTACCCTAACTACACCTACCTACATACATACCTACCTACCTACACCTACCTACATACCTACCTACCCTACCTACTTACATACATACCTACTTACCTACCCTACCTACATACCCACTTTACCCTCTACCCTACCTTTACCTACCTACTAAGAACCATCTCCTTACTAAGTATAGCAAACACAACAAAAAAAGAATTAGCGAAATTGGTCCAGCCGTTCACGCGTGATGCCGTGACCAAAGAAATAGGGATTAATTTTTCGACGGTTATGTAAAAAAAAAACTACTGTTTCATAGAAAAGTGCAATACATACGCGGTCAAAATGTATGGAACAGCAGATATTTTTTTTCGTTCGACCTACCTATCCTAAGAACCTTCTCCTTACTATAACAAAGACAACAAAACGAATTAGCGAAATTGGTCCAGCCGTTCACGCGTGATGCCGTGATCAAGGAAATAGGGATTCTTTTTTATATAATATATATAGATCAAACAAAGACTTTTTCGTTTTTGGGTGGTAGGCTCGTTGGAAACAGACAAAAATTAAAAAAAAAAACTTTTTCCCCTAGGGGATGATATGCTATTTTATCTCCGCTCTGGTACCCTACAATGACGGATTTTTTGAGCAAGAAGAGTGAAAAAGTTTTTATTTCTTCCTTTTTAGTGGGTCGGTTTGTAATTTATCTAAGTTACAATAGCCTAATGTCAACTGCTCATCACCTTTTACAAAATATTGCTTTTCCCGATGCAGGGACGTTCATTGTTGAGGAGTTCTCCTGGTACTTCACCATTAGCTCCACTTCACCTTATGTATTGTGACGGGCATAAATTGCTTGGCAACCATATTAAAGTAATCTTCTCTAATCGCAACCCGTGAAATACGTATTATTGATAAGTTCCGGTGGCCATCTGTGGTCTTCATCATCACTTCCACTTCACTAAATGGTGCTTTCCGAGATCAAATTCAAGAGTAACTATAAAAAATACCTAAATCGCTATAGGTGCGCCTGTAATATTTCAAGACTTCCCTCGACTTCTCCAGGATTCCATCATTCAATCCTGACTTGATGACAATGGGACCACCTGTGAAGTATACCCTTTCTGACAAAAAAATAATTTTCTAAATCGGTCCAGCCGTCTTCGAGTATTCCGGGAACAAACATTAAAAAAAAAATCGTACGAACTGAGAACCTCCTCCTTTTTTTGAAGTCGGTTAAAAATAGGTCAAGTCAAGAGAAGTGTCAGAAATATTACATACAATACAATTTAGCAAACAAATAATTGTACGCGCGTACAGGTACAGCACACTGTAAAGTACCTAATCGTCTAAAGTTGACAAAAAATACTATGAACGAACTCCAACCAAGCACGTTGCGTTAGTGTGCCTTGTGCCTGTCGGAGCGATAAACACCTACAGGGAGCACACACACATTGACAATTATTGCTTGACGCGATAGCACTACTAGCTATCTGAAATTATGAGAAATTTGGATGTGTTCCGTAATACCAAAAATGATGAATGAAAACTTAATGTTTTTCCAATTTTTTTTCTATAATTTGTAACTTGATAATATAAGCTATGCTTGTGATGCAACAATATTACAAATATTGTTGTTTATAATAAAGAAAAAACAATATGAAAACAAGTCATTTACGCTGTAAAAATGTACGAAATGCAATTCACTTAAACTTCATGTAGAGGTAAGTTTTTGAAAAAAAAAACAATTGGAAGCCTAGATAATTATTGTCTCAATCCGAATATCAAATTTATTTGGTGGAAATATGCTCGAATTGGAAATGATTTAGGTATTACGTTTGTATGGACAATTCAATCGTCGCCGCGTTCTTAAAGACCTCGCCCGCCAATTTGTATTTGCATCTTTCATAACCTCTAAAACAGTCTAGACAGGGTTCAATTTTGATTGTTGTATCAACTTTAATTTTGTTAACCTTTTGTTTGCGAAATACGCTTTGTAAGTTTGTAGGTTATGTTCGTTTGTTAAAAAAATGTGTTCTGAATAATGTTATTGTGATAATGTGGAGTTTTTTTACGAGAGTTTAAAAAATACACAGCCTAATTAGGTAGCGTATATTTTTTTGCTCTTATTCGTAGATGTTTGACTGTCGTTACGGGTAATCTTACCAAGGGGTATTGTGTTACCCCATAGATAGATATTACCTATGTTACCCATTATCTGCATTATGGAGGTCAAATAGGCAGTCACTCCAAGTCCAGTCCAGTCCAGATGATGACTCCAGTCTTGATGTTTCAATGTGTCTTAGTTTAGTTTGTGATCTCCTGTGCTTGTCTAAATAAATACTTTTTCTTTCTTTCTTCTCCATGTAAAATACTGGTATTCAACTGCTTCCGATATTGCGGTAAGACTGGAAGCCGACCCCAACATAGTTGGGAAAAGGCTAGGCAGATGATGAAGACTTTTTATGTCTGAAGTTTTCTTTGTAAGTAGCTAAAATGTTTGTAAAGTCGATTGACTGGCAGTGGCACAGAACGTAAATTGACAAAATAAAATAAAACTTTAATCGTCGACTTTGTGCATTGAAATCACGTTGAAGCGACAAAATCTTTAACTTATAACATAATTGAATTGGTTTCTGATCTTTGAGTGAATCGTCGAAGACTTGAAGTAATTGAATCATGTATTTTTTTGCGATTTCCGTACGTGACTGCGTAAATTCGCGATCCAAAGCCAATTCCACAGATAAAAAACATAACACCGTCTTTTCTTGGAGTTAAACAGTTTATGAATGTGGATGGCTATAAGAGTAGGAGAAGACCAAAGAAAAGATGAATGGACTGTGTGAAAGATGATATGGCTAGAAGGGGTGACTACCGAGATGACGACTAACAGAGAAGTATGGAAGAAAGGGACATGTTGCGCCGACCACTAATAAATTCAGATAAAGGCAGGGGAATAAGAATGAATGAAACAGTTCATATTTTCTTGTTATAGTCTCTATCCATCCATCTATTACATAATATCCAAAATTCCAGACCCCTCCGTGCCTCGGAAAGCACGGACTGTCATTCGTAGACCTTTGACAATCGTAACGGGTAGTCGGAAGCCAAAACAGTCTGAAGACCAGTCAAGTTACCAAGGGGTATCGTGTTACCCCACCTATCAACCCGTAGTGGGCCCGCGTGGTGGATTATGGCCTACTTTCTCTCACCGAGAGAAGGCCTGTGTCCCATTGGGAACATTATAGGCTGATTATGATGATCTGAGGGAGGTCAGATAGGCAGTGGCCTCCAGTTAGATTGAAAGCCGACCCCAACATAGGTGGGAATTTATTGAAAAACAGACAAAAAAGTCTTTTATCAGGCCTTACACAAACAGCACTTACGGACAATCGTGAGCGCATTTTTCTTCGTTGTGCTTCTTCAGCTGTGCTGCTTGTTGCGCCACTTGTTCTTCCCAGCTAAAGAACTAGGAAGTGGTGAAGGGCGGGCGTTTTGGGGGACTGTCTTATGTAATTTTGACGTTCAAAAAGTGCTGATGCTCAGCCTAATTTGTATAAGACTTATGATTCTGCTTCTTAGAATTTAAAAAAAGAAACACGTCAACACGCAAAAAGTCAGCCCCAAAAGTCAGTGTTGCCCCTCCAAAATTAAAACAGTACCTACCAGCCAGCAATTAGCACAATCGTCAAGAAAACAAAAAACAACATTGCAATACTTTCGCTACCTTTTATTTCTGTAGTTGCCTCGCTCATCGAGTATTTAAAAAGTTTACCTAACTGCGCGCACGCAGATTGGAAATTCAAAAGATAATTAAAATAACTGTAGTGCGACCTTCTAAAGTTTTTGTTTCTGGCAATGACTTCTCATTTAGGTGAGCGGCGAGTGATTCATTTGTAAAGACGACCTTGCGATGTTGCCATACCACAGATTAATACAGATGGGACACTCCGCAGTTTAGGTATGAAGCTACAAGTACCCGGCGGGCTCGTCTCACTGTGCCTATTAGTAGGGCTGCCGCGCGCCGTTTGTCGCAAGATATTAAAACTAATAATACTAAAATGAAGGCAGCAGTTTTTTGCATCCCATTTGGCTGCTTATACTATAATAATAAGGATCTGAACCTCAGGTTTTTCTCACTTCCAAAGGACACGAAAAGGTAAAGAAATGCACGTCTACCTTTAAGTTATTAGTAATGACCTATGAATAGCAATTAATGTAAACGTTTGGTAGGTAGTATAGGTACCAAACGTTTACATTAATTGTTATTCTTATATAAGGCACACGTATTTACGTAGTTCTTAAGTATTCATTATTATTATTATAATTAGGATAGTTAGGTACTTACAAGTTATGTTTACAAGGTCAGGTTCAGGCTTCGATAAGTATAGGTAGGAAAGTACATAATTAAATAATATTTTTGTTTGGTGGTATCCGTGGTAGGTAGACCACGGACTTAGTGTAACCATAACTAAATATTATGTACTTAGTAAATTTTGTATTATGTAGACAACAGGGTATTCGTACATACTTTTATATTTGCCCAGTTACGTAGATACATATTAATAAATCATGGAGACTAAACAAATTAAAGTACCGACGTACTGAACTTATGAAGCAATGGACTGACAATCTTTTTCAATTGGTTTCAATTTAAAATTGAGTTTGCGTTTCGTAATTAGGGTGCTGGTTGGTGTCTATTGCATTTTTAAGAAATCCAATCGCATTTTTATGAAGTCGCCTGCGGTCGGTTACGGATTGCGGGATTGGTGGTACATTTAAAAATATAATAGACCAAGAGCTGATACCTACTTAATTATCTAATTATTCTCTAAAAGATGACAACCCTGAAGTGGTCAGAAGGTATAAGAGTTACGCGATAGAAAGAGAGGCAACTTGTAGGTGAATATAACTGTAGGTAATTAGCGTTGTGCGACCTGAATCGCACTTTATTGTGTCGTAGCAAGAATCGCTTTTTATTTAAATGATTTTGCGGAGAGTCCCATCTGTAATAATCTGTGGCCATACTGTAAATTATAACGGGGGTTGCTACTTTGAATTTTAAAAAGGTTAGGTCATTGGTAGGATTTTAGATAATACTTTTGACACACTTTTTTGGTTCTTGTCGTACACTTTCGTTACGGGTAACCGTTTCCTGTTGTGATCGGCTTCCAGTCTAGCCGGATGCAGCTGAATACCAGTATTTTACATGGAGTGACTGCCTATCTGACTTCCACAACCCAGTAACTGGGTAATACGATACCCCTTGGTAAGACTGGTTGTCAAACCCGTAACGCCTGACAAAGATCCAAGAATGACCGCCGGTACCAACGGCTTAGCGTGCTTTCCGAGCCATAACCACCTTCCATAATTTTTAAAAACTTTAATATTCTGTAACAAAGGTTGGAGCTAAAAAATACATTGAAAGAGATCCATTAAAAAGCTATTAGGGAAATAATCCGATAACCGATCGCTGCCGGAATAAGCCGATGATAGCCGAACGGAGTATAAAACTTCGTTCGGCTATCGTGCGTTGTTTTTCTGTAAAAGCTATTTGGATTTTAAATGGACAGTCTCGTTGGTCTAGTGGTCGTAAGTGCCACTGTTGAGCTTGGTGTTCTGGGTTCGGTCAGATCGGGAGAAGTGGGTATTTTCCAGATGGAATTTCTTAGTAGCGGCATGGAAGTATGGGCGCGGTTGAAGGCAATAAGTTCGGACCCTATTACAATGGGCCCTCCTCTACCTTTTTTTTGAGGAATACTGCAAAATTTAAAATAACGTCCAAGTTAAAATTAACCTAAAGATGAAATTATAATTGAAATTATACATGTGAGAACAATATAGAAAGACGTGGTAAAGAAAAAAGAAGAACAATTCAAAAATTAAAATAAGCCGTGGCAGCTAAGAGATGACCAGTCCCAACTGACCGCGCCCGTCGACGAACAAGACGCATGGATCACAATCATCTCATATTGTCTGTTCTTCCGTCAACAAAACCCATAGAAAATCCGATTCCGATCCGATATGGCTGTCATGCTACGAGTGTTGCAAGTATGTGATTCTTGTAGGAATTGGACCCCGAGACCCAATGCTTTAAGCCTCGTGCAGACTTGCGCAACGCGACACCACTAAATTGTTCTGCTGTGAAGTTTTCTTACAAATTGTTTTGTTAGACTCGCGTTGCGCCAGTCTGAACGAGGCATTAAACGTGCTGTAATATACCGAACTTCCGAACCTTACTCACCCCAGATTCTCATACTAACACTGATCATAAAAGATGGGGTACTGAATAACCCCATTTGTGACGTGTATCTCGACCTACATCTCACAAGTACATTAGTCACAATAAAATAGTCGTGAAGCATGATTATGATTTAACTAGTAACAATTGAACTACGAAACATCCTTACTGCTACGAAATAAAGGCGAAGTCAAACAAGTTTCACTTCGACGTGCGGTTGATTGTACAGTGAGATTGGTTTTTAATGGATTATCCTTTGTTAGACGATGTATGGAATGCGGGAAGATTTTTTTTTATTGCTACACTGATTTTTAAAGTAAGGAGAACTTGTGGCTTAATAATAGTGGCTTCCTGAGGCCGGCCCGTGGATGGGTGACCATCCATTACATATTGGGTCCTCACCGTGCCTCGGAAAGCACGTTCAGCCGTTGGTCCCGGCTGTTATTCGTAGATCTTTGACAGTCGTTACAGGTCGTCACAAGCCCGAAAGTCTGACAACCAGTCTTATCAAAGGGTATATTGTCTTACACAGTAGCTGGGTGTTGTGATGGTAAGGTCGGCAGTCGCTTTAAGTAACATACTGGTATTCAGCTGCATTCGGTTAGACTGGAAGCCGACCCCAACATAGTTGGAAAAGGCAGGCAGTTTGAGTAGACTAGAATTATTTATTTAATGTCCACTTCGTTACCCCAGGAATGTTGATGTCTGTTAAATGTTGTCACTAATAAAGTATTGATTCATCAAGTTTATCAATAAATAAATATTATCCGTTTAGTCCACTCTCGACCCCTCGACCCCTAAAAAAAGATTTGTTTATTTGTTTCCACTCAACCCTTAAACATAGTTCATACTCGACCCCCAGGGGTCGAGACTGAATTTTCATACAAAGGACGCCTTAGCTCGTCCACTTTCAACCCCTAGTTCGGTAACTACCTAAAATTAATATTTTGGTACAGTAAGCTACAGCTACTAATGGCAAAATTCGGAAACTGATATAAAAAAAAAAATTCGATCAATTAATACCACCGCCAATATGATACTCCGTTTTTGAAATTATTGAAGTGAAAACTTCTTTAGCGGCGTTGTGCAGTTTTTTGGGATGGGAAAAAAATTTTTAACTCGCGACAGGGTACGTGACCAGTCGAAAATTCGTAAGACGGAGGGAGAGTAGAATTTGTTAGTAACCTAACAAAAAGTACCAGGCTTGCATGAATTCAAGATAGTATTTTAATCATTAGACGCTGTGCACAATTTCTGAGCAGTAACCTAACAAAAAGTAGGTACTAGGCCTGCATGAATTCACGATAGTATTCAATCATTATGTTATGCTACTAATAGGATTTGGATGAGGCAGACAGACATGTTATTACCACGTTTAACATAATAATACTGTTTTCACTTCCATCGGCAGTCCCCAAAGACCCTCATGTTTTTTTTTGACGTGGTATTGATGACCTGCCAGAAGCAGTACACGTCCTCCTCTGTGGGAAATTATAAATTTTAAATGCGCCCTATTATCACTTGTAGTCGGTATATCTATTAGACATAGAAATTGTGCATGCACCAATCATTTGATAACTACTAAAACGCAAATGATTTAAGTAATACAAATTCGTGTCTTCGTGGCGATGAGCTACTTTTTTTTCAGTCAAAAAAATGCTCGCTCGGTAAATTATATTGAGGGTATTTTAGTTAAATAGTATGCAACTATAAGGTAGACTGATGACTGTACTTTGGGGGTCGAGAGGAAACTAAAACTTGGCTGGAAAATAAAATCCACTCTCGACCCCCAAGGGTCGAGAATAAACTATAGTTAGGGGTCCAGTGGACACATTATTTATTGGGGGTCGAGGGGGCGAGAGTGGACTAAACGATATTATCTTACGCTGACGACAGGATACACCCATTATTTATCATTATCTTTATCAGAGAATTCTTTCATTGATGATTGTAGAGCTCTCATGTTTGTAGTACTTACAAACAAATATGCATTCCTGATAAAGGCTACTAATGAACTTTCATATGGTTCTTTTTCTCGAATTTTTTAACGTTGTTCTTACAATAGTTTTAAGTGTTTTAACACAAATGGTGTAATAATTTGACTTGAAAGAAAAAAATGTTAACCATGCAGTTTCTTTGTGGGGTAGTTGCGTAACCCATTTTGACAATTCGACAACATTCATTACGTTTTCGAGCAGACGAATTTTTCAGACATGTCAAACGCTGGGAAGTCGGAAACAGCTGATCCAATGTATTAAAATATTTACTTTCACTAACAATAATTCTTATCTATTTACTGTCGATACTGTTATCAGACTTATCAACACGTTATCTCTGACCTACAGAACTTAAAACGTCATATTATATCATTGGGTAGCAATAAACCTGTTTTATTAGGACTCAAAGCATTTATTTCATATAAATCAATTACTGGCACTTTTCGGTAGTGTATAGTTTAGAGTGGCGTCGCGCCAGTCACCGGGAGCCTTTAATTTCGTTTCAAAATGACGCACATACCTAATAGCCGGCTATTAAAGAATAAAGCTGTTTTCAGACCAGCGCTATTTGTCGCGCGACGCGACACCGGTTGTTGTTAATGTTGTTATACGGTGAAGTTTTGTATTGTTCGTGTCGCGTCGCGCGACTGTAACAAAAGAGTAAAAGGCTCGTGCAGACCAGCGCGACGCGACACGAACAATACAATTTTTAAGAAAATTTTACGGGGTAACAATAACCGGTGTCGCATCGCGCTTGTCTGCACGAAGTTTTAATATACACCAAGATGTAATAGTATCTAATTATGTTTTTTTTTGTTTCAGGTATTTTACAAAATTTGAAAGAAAAAAAAGTAAATATGGTTTTATTGTCATAGAATCATAAACTCGTGGAAGACTGGCGACAGCAAGATGATTAAAACGAAAAATATGGCAAGTAAAGCTTCGTGCAGACTATCGCGACGCGACACCGGTTATCGTTATACCGTGAAGTATTCTTAGAAACTGTTTTGTTAGAGTCGCATCGCGCCAATCTGCACGAGGCTTAAAGCGGCACCGCGGCACGGCAATATTTCTTATGTCAATCTGCTTAACAATTAATTTTCCTGGCTCTACATCCCATACGTCCGTCGCGTCAACGATTTAACTCTGCCAGCGTCTTTATTTCTAACAGTAAAGGGTTGGGAAGAATATAAATAGACCTACTAATTGCTGTTCAATTTCAACTTTACTACTGACGTGTGTACCGACGTTTGACTGTATACTCTGTTCCAAAAGTATCTAATAAAGATGTAAACAAACGGACCAGAAAACGCACCCGTAGACGTCCGTGGATGCCAATTCGTACAGCGAAGTTAACAAATTAAGTGCTTTGATTTTACTACCGAAATATAGATGAATGTTTTACCAATTCACATTGATTCGTAAGAATTCAACCTGAACCAGGTTTGTGTACACTTGTAGTGGTTACACCGCCACATACGAACTACGCAACGAAGACATGACGTCACTCAATTCCTGCATCGCGCAGTTAGAGTTTACCGAGCGAAAAACATAGATAAGACTATCCGAAATCAACATATGGGCAGTTGCCCGCCAGACATAACACCCGTCTGGTCGGAGGATCCTCCCTTTTCTATGGTGGATGAGTGAACTTTACACCCTGTTCCTCATACCCCTAAACACTTTCATCTTAAACTTTTGGAACTGACCATACATCAATTTCTATCAGCGATTCACCAAAACAAACAATTAACTCAGTATTAGCAATTTAGCACAAGAAATCATGCATTTCTTAGTACCTACCGACACAGCTCACCGTACACCATGCGTCACCAAGTAATCATGGTTAATCGCCGACTGACCCACATACTGCAGCAAAATGATCGCAGAGTTCAGAGCCGAGATACGAATCAACACGGATATTGTATGGTCAACAAGAATTACAGTAAACATAGTTGCAGAAGAGCTCTTTGTGTAATGAAATGAAATTGTTTATTTCTGAAACTGGGGTAACGGTATCATTTTTAAACGTCATATAAAAAAAAAAAACGGGGCCGTCTGGGACTGCCGATTGAAGTGAAAACTAAGTAACGCCATCTAACGAAAATGTCAGGAATTTATGTGGCTTGCTGTCAGTACAAGAACGAGAGCTGTAGGTCCATTAAAACAAAAAACAATAAAACAGAGTGCGCTGTCTTACGAATTTTCGATCAGGTCACGTGTCCTGACGCGAGTTTAACATTTTTTACCCATCCCAAAAAAGTGCACAATGCCGCTAAAGAAGTTTTCACTTCAAAAAGGTATACACCATTTGAAATAAGATTAGACATTTAAACAAACCTTTTTCACAGTCCGTTCAACCGATTTCGACTTCTATACCGTAGGCTTAAGGACATTAAAATAAAAAAAAGTGGTTACAATACCAACTGTTTACTGCAGCTGCCATTTGTCATACCACCAACAACGCAACAAGAAGTCAATATCGGTTGAACGGACTGTATAAAAGGTTTATTTAAATATCTAATATTATTTCAAATGAAGTATAGATGGAGTCGAAGAAAAGCCGAATGCTAAACGAAGGGGCGAAGGCGAAACAAACTCAGAGGTCGCAGTCTCTTTTAAAGTCCAGACATAATCTTGGTCAGGTCATATGAGGACCATGTAGATTAGTGTCTGAAATGGTCTTTTCAGGAAAGAACCACACAGATTTGAGTGGACCTGTCCAATTGCAAGCATTTGTCAGTAATCGTGTAGCTTAACTCGGAATTTAAAGAGCTCAACGACTCGAAGGAAAATCCGGAAAACTATAGTATATCCTAATTTTCGAGAGTTATGATCAAGTCCCAGGTAATAGGGGCAAGCTGAACAGACTGCTATGCTGCTGGGGAGTTTGTAGCGCCACTTCTTCCAGCTAAAGCACTAGGAAGTGGTGAAGGGCGGGGCTGGCGTTTTTGGGGGACTGTCTTATGTAATTTTGACGTTCAAAAAGGTGCTCATTCCCAGCCTAATTTGAATAAATGCTTTTTTTTTATCGTGCAAAAATGAAGTATCCAGTCTGCTACTAAATTGGTAAAACTCAATAAAAATTGGCTCGACCTGGGGATAGGTCCACAAATGCTCGCATATTGGCGTAACGTAAAAGTCTACATTCCTAGTTTGGATTCACCTTTGTCCAGCGATAATATTGGATTCTCAATTATGACTAATACGCCATACTTTCTCATATCAGTGCAAATTCTAAGAATTGGTGTAATTCAAACGAAAGTACTGACTTACTGACCGATTTCATGTAGATGGTAATTTTGAGAACAATGTGGCGTTGTTCTCATACACCTATCATCTTTCTTTATGAATTACCTAAGGCCCACACAGACAGGCGCGACGCGATACCGGTAGAACAATTTCCGTGAAGTTTTAATCATAGAAATTGTTCCACCAAATTCGCGCCTTTCAGGGAGAGCCTTTAGGTAGAGATATTTTATTTGTCTTAATTATTGATGTAGAATTGAGACATCGATGACTGAGTGAAGGAAATTGATTTACTTAGTTAGTTTTTTTTGAGGAAACTGTATCAAAATTCAAAGTACAAACGTAACGTATTATACGACGAATAAGTTTTTGAGCATCAGTTAAATATTTCCCTATTACAATGACTATTACCACAGTATAAAAACCTACAGTAGGAAATCGCCTTTGATCTCGTTGTAAATGCCGACAACGTCGCGACTCGCGACAGCTAGCAGTTCGGGAACGCGTCTCGCCCCTCACGCCCCGCAACGTAAGCAGTTCGGTACCCGTCTCGCCCCGCACGTTTGCTCTGTCTAGACGTCTTTGTGAAACGACTGTATGATGGTTAGACTGTGCTATTACTGTCAAGTTGACCTGTGCTTTCCAAATGGTTATGGTATGGTCTATGGGTTCTGTACCACAGAATACATAATAGTCCAAGTACCTACAGAAGATTTACTTCACAAAATCATTTAAATAAATAGTGACCGTTGCTACGACACAATAAAGTGCAATTCAGGTCGCACAACGCTAATCACCCACAGTTACCTAGAAGTTGCCTCCCTTTCTACCGCGTAACTCTTATATCGTCTGACTACGTTAGTGTAGCGGCACACCTGCGGAACGTTCGGCGCGGAACGTTCCGTCGCGTGATGTGACGCTTGCTCATGAACCGACGACGTAACGTTCGGCTGATGTGTCATAGGTAACTTGAAAAACATTAGGAGCGTATTCAACCGAACCTTCCGCGCCGAACGTTCGGCAGGTGTGGCGCGACTCGCGACCCTTACTCACTGAATTGGCCCGACAAGACGAGCCCGCTGGGTACTTGTAGCCTACCTAATATTCGGAGTGGGCCAGAGGGCCTAGACAAATGACATTCGCTTCGGAGCGATTCTATTTCGACAATCGCTATCGCTTCAACGACATACCTACACTACATTTCGCTATCGTCTGATCCAATGGTTTCTTCGATAAAAATTAAATATTGTCTCTGGTCTTTCGTTAGCAAGTTATCGTTCGAGGCTGTATGAATGGAATGATGTTAAATATTGTCTAGCTAATTTATATTCGTTGAGCTATGATCACGTGACGTTTCGATAGCTTTTGTCAATCCCATACATTTTTGACTTTTCTACTAGCGTTGTCGCTAATCGAATGTTACTTTGTCTAGAAGGCCCTCTGGCCTGCCAGTAATTATTTACCTCAAACTGCAATTATATATCCTACAAACCGGTAGACTACTACACCACGGTCCGTCAGTAGGACATAGTATTGCAATCGGACCTGCCCTTCGCGAGTGAAAGGCGGTCGGCGTACGCGCATCGTTGCTTAGATCACGGGCTAGCATCGAAGAGTTTTTGTCTGGGGGGTACGCAATGAGGAACATGCCGTTGAGTATAAAATAATGAGGATGGCTTATAAGAAAACTAAGGGGAAGATAGAAGACGTAGAACGTCACTCTAGACTTAAAACTAGTTTGAAACTAATCAAATTATAGTTTTAAGTAATGCTTGAGGTTCTGTGATAAGGCCTAAGAAGCGATGGGTGGAGTACTAAAAATACAGGCCTAAATAGCCCATGGCCCACGTGATAAGGGACGAGCCTATCGCCATTAACCTGGCAACCTGGCATAATGTTATCAGCATTGTTGTGTTTCGGCAGTTAGAGATAAGATAGCCAGTTCCTGTGGTTGAGGATTCTGGGTGAAGCTCGCTTCCACCTTCGGCCTGATCATCACTTACCATCAGGTGAGATGCATGCAGGCCAAGAGCTTCCCCGTTGTGTGTAAAAATAAAATAATATATACTGTGGGCTGCTACATGGAAAAACTTAAAAACACTCTGCCTGACCTGGAGATTGAACCCAAGACCTCATACTCAGGTTACACTTTCATCCCAGTAAGAAAGAACCGTGAACCACAACAAGTAATTCTTAAAACATCCTGTTCAACTAATTCCCGCGCAATTAGGGGCAACCGCCATCTTGGATAAAGAATGTTGCCACAAAAAATATAACCTCACATTATAGTACGCTGACCTCATGTGTAGAGGAGGCCAGTTTGAATTATACTTATTTAAGTTAACTGCATCGCCGTCAAGTAACTAGTACTTGACGTACAGCCAGAGGAACAGATTATTTAGCAGATTGACTCATTATCTACCTAGCCTTATCCCAACAATGTTGGAGTCGGCTTCCCGTCTTAACTAGATGCAGCGGGAGTGATATGACGTTGTTTCAACACACAATCAATCTGCCTAGCCTTTCCCAACTATGTTGGGGTCGGCTTCCAGTCTAACCGGTGCAGCTGAATACCAGTATTTTACATGGAGTGACTGCCTATCTGACCTCCACAACCCAGTAACTGGGTAATAATATGATAACTCTCGGTAAGACTGGTGTCAGACTGTCAAAGATCCATGAATGACAGCCGGGACCAACGGTGTAACGTGCTTTCCGAGGCACGGAGGAGTCTCGTTAAGTAAAGATGGTCAATCCACTGACCAACCCCGGCAAGCGTAGCTTAACCGATTAACTGATGGATTGATCCGTGCGTCTGTTATTACTTAGCCACGAGCTCCTCAATTTAGATTGTATAGATCTCCTTGTATATTTCTCCGTTTGTATCTGTCAGTAGTGTATCTATTTAATAGTTAAGTAAACACTATCTCATGCACGTCAGCAGTGAGGTCGCTGTCAGTAATGTCAACTGTCAGTTCACCACAAAAGGCGGGAAACAGTTGAAAGTGAGGCTCGGTGTGGTGATGAGCCAGTACAGTGATACAATCAGCTTAAATACGGGATCAACAGGATTCTTCAGTATCGCGATTCGCAGCCAAAAAATTTGTCGAAAAATTCCTAGCGCGACCACAGCGTCCACAGCATAAAAAATCCAGTCTACCCTTTTCAAGTTCCTAATCGCGTTCAAAATAATTGAAGTGAAAACTCGTAAATCTTAACAAATGGAGTACATGTTTACGTTAGGAACTGACCTAGTATTAGTATATAATATGTTATGTAGTTATTATGTACTACATTGTTATGCTTTGCCTGCACTTATTGAACTGGGTCATATCGAGAACTAGTTTGTTTGACGCGAGTTTGCTTCGGACTTTCTTTTAATTTGATTTTCTTTGTTTCTTTCTGCTATTTCCTGAAGTTTAGTAATCGAACCTAGATTTTTTTTATGGTTTATTAAATTCCGTTATAAAGTTATTATTTTTTGTTAGCAATAGGAATGGGTATATCATTTGAATTTTATAATTAGAAAATAATGCATGTAAATTAATTAATATTAAAAAAAAAATTTTGGATATTATTTCAAAGTTGGCAAATCATTAATCGGTTTTGCATGGAATAAAAGGCTTTTTAAAATTATTTTGGGTGTCATTTATCGCTATTAAAACATATTATGTAGACACATGAAACGATAGTACGTAAACATTCGTGTGCAAGTCCAACTCGCACTTGGCAGGTTATTGACATTTCCACCCTCAAAAGTTTTGAATGTCTTTCCAACACGTTAATTTCCTATCTACTCTGTGGCACCTTCCAATTTGACACCACGGCCGAGTTGACTTATCAGTAAAATTCACCTGTTTCATAAACTCTGTTACCTTTCCGTTTCTTTATTCTGTTACCCTCCTCCTTCTGACGTCAGCAGTTGTTTCCGCGACACAGCGACACATGTCATCTCGTTCTCAGGGAAGACAAGATACTTATTGTGAACACGTGTCTTTTGTCTTAATGGAGAAATTGTGTGCATGTGCTTGTCGCTGTACAGTCAACGGCAACAGTATGCAGACACTTAGTGGAAACCAACAACGAAGTATTGATTGAAAATATAAGAGTGTTGTGTCTTCGCACGCTTTTGTGAATTGCATCAGATTTCAACAATTGAGCCGATAGTCTACGAGAAATTATGTTTTTGCTGTTGACAGTAGATTTAATATAATTTATAAAATCTATACAAATATTATTAAAAAGTAAAATTTGTTTGTAAGTTTGGGGTAATCTCCGGAACTACCAGCCAGTCGGATTTCAAACATTGTTTTTGCATTGGATAGCTCAATTCTTGAGGAAGATTATAGGCTCGCGGACGAAGTCGCTGGCAGAAGCTAGTAATTTTATAATTTGACTATCTTATTCGTAGGCGCTAAGGAGTGGATCTCCTTGCCAGAGTCTGCTTCCTTATGATCCGAGATTCTTCAAGTTGAGATTTTGAGAGTGTATAGGTTTCTTCAAGGCAAGCGTTTAACCGCCTCTGTGTAAGACCACCAGTCTCAGACCCAGAGGTTCTATTCCCAGCGAGGGCAAAAAAAATCGTTTGGTTGGTAGTAGGGCTTGTTCTAAGTCCGCCTGGCTAGCTACCACCATCTTAGTCTAAGTCTGTCGCCATTCTGCATACAAAAATTCAATCAAATATATTCAATAGTTTAGTAGTCAATATAGCTAGTAGAAGATCGTCAAAATCCATAGTCGGCTCGGGTTATTCCGTTTATCCACTCCAAAATATCCAGCCTAAGTTGGATACTCGTAAACGTATATCCGAGAATCCACCCTAGGCCTAGTTGGATAAACGGAATTTATAGGCTTAGGGTGGATCGGTACACCCTAGGCCTAGTTGGATGAACGTCTATTTAATTTGTTTGAAAAAATCATTTTTCTAATTTCGATGCCAGGATTTATTTGATGGTCCCAATATACTCTTATGCATTAGTATTACCAGTGTTTTCATTTATTGTCGTATTGTAGTCTCCAAATTGTAAAAAAATACTCGACCCATAGTATCCGGTACAGATGGAATTTCCCTTCTTTCTTTACATTCATGGATTCAACCTTGCGAGAGCACCGTTATAGGATGTTAATGCATATTAAATGACTTGCCTACAGTGCGTATAAAATTATATACTCATCCATAGAAATTGTTTGGTTGAAGCACCGTTACTAGGGGACGTTATTATGGCTGCCATGGGAAATGTACCAAGACTACATAAAGCGAGAGATCAAGCAGAACAAACAAATCTAATCCGCCCCCTCTAGGGATGTTGACTAAAAACTTTTTTGTCAATCAGGTAGGTTATTAAAAAAATATTGGACACACCCCGCCTATCGGTAGTTTCAACGATTTGCTTCTAGTAGTAATGGTTCCGGCCGTCGTAGGCGATACATCTTGAGGCCGTAACAGCCACACATGCAATGGACTTGGTTCAGATCAGACGGATCTCAATGCAGAACTTACCAATTAACACGCTGAATGGCGCTTCCGCCTGTTGCAAATCTTGTACACCTGTGTCAAGTGACGGTGATCCGCCGAGTGTTTTTGACACACATCCGCGCGGACGGTCCGCGAGGTTTTTGATCCGCTCGACCGCGCAAAAGGTTGCCGTCCGTTTCGCGTGTTCCCGACTACGGCAAAGGAGGGTTATGAACAAACTTACTAAACATAAAATTCCTGGATAAACAACCAAGAAAATAGCACAACCCGAACGATAAGTCAATCTTAGCGTTAACACAGCACTCATAAAATTTATCTTAAGACCTAGTTGTAACTTGATTAGTTACTTTACTTAGTTTTCTAAATAACGAGTTTTATAATACCGTATTGTTTCACCCAACCTATTTCCATGCTCATTTGAATTTATAATTAAGGTATTAATTACAAAATGTTATGCTTTAATTTTTTGGGTTCCGTAAATTAATAATTAAGGTAAATTCTTTGGGACTATTTACATCATCATCATTATTTTAGGACTCAAATCAAATAAAAAGTCATCTTTTCAAATTGGGCTGAGAATCAACACTTTTTGAACATCAAAATTACATAAGACAGTCTCCCAAAACGCCCGTCCTTCACCACTTCCTAGTGCTTTAGCTGGGAAGAAGAAGTGGCGCAACAAAGTGTTAGGAGGTCTGCGCAGCATTAATTCCTCCTCTTCCATACTTCTCTATCAGCTGTCATCTCAGTATTCACACTATTAATCCATTTTTTTTTTGTCTCTAGTCCTAAATAAAATATTTTTAACAAAAAAAAGTAGTATAATGCATTTATTTCCGTGATTTCTTTTAAATTATTAGAGATAATGACGATGTTGGCTGCAGGAAAATTGTCCACGCCAAGGTTGCAGAAACTCGCTCATAAGATACGGAACTCTCGTTAAATAGTTTGCACTCGCGCTTGCCCATTTATCATTTTAGTCTTCGACAGTTCGACTAGAGAAGTAATTGACAGATAGGTCATTTGTAGAAAGTAGTGGCTATAGTTTGGACGCGGGGAAGACCTAGGAAGGTACACCAGAGTAAGTAACTCTTGAAAATGTTGGAGAAAACTAAACTTCTTTGTAAAATAAATAAGGGCAAAAGTGTGCAAATAATTGTCTTTTAAAGTGCTGTTAAGTCTGTCGCTTAGATAAGCATATAGGTAAGCTCGTATTAGAAGAATAAAACAAGAAAATTGTTAGCTGCGGAGTTTCTTCCTATTTACTGAACTAAGAAAGGGCGGGCATTTGGTGACTGTCTTTTGTAATCTGGCCTTCAAATGTTGCTGATTCTCAGCATATACCTACTTCAATTCCTGCAGCCAAAGTCGGTAATTCAATATCCTTAAATCTAAAAACTATTTTCAAACATGCTTGAAAATTCGAGCATTATTTTGACAAACTTCTTCGGAATAAATCGAAAATGCTGGTACAGGTCACAATGTAAAAATCACAGGTACATACGGACAATTTTTGTATGAAAATCCATAATAATATGTCGTGTTTAGCGGCCGAATAAATTACTATGAAAACTCATGTCTGTCGTGTTATTTAAAAATGGAACGAACTTTTTACTTCAACACATAGCAACCAAGGAGGTAACTTATCAAAGATTTTTTTTAAATTTCGCTCTGGCTTGCAAATAGAGCTGTTTAAAGTAAAGAAGAAACAAGTTTATTGGCGCGTGAAAAACTATCGCTGTTCTTCATTGATTCTAGAATTAATAATAATAATTAATTTACTTAGTTTGAATATCCGCGCATTATTTGACAAAAGTACTATGCAAGCCTTGGCGTCAACTAGGTATTGATGGACTCATTTTCACGATATTGTCCATGAATGATGATGAATGGCCCTGCAGGCCGCGACAGTAATATACTTATGTACTATTACAGTAAAAGAAAACTAACCTACTTCAATATCTACTACAGTAATGTCCCAGTTATTTTTCATTAAAGTTCCACAACTCATTCCAGCTAACATGGAATATCCTTCAATTAATTTAATACCCCTTTATTAATAACAAGAAAAACGGAAAAACACTACCCTGCAACCACCCCTTGGCGGCCATTTTCTACCGATGACGTAATTGTTGTCACTCAGTTGCTAAGCAGCCATTGATCGCGGTCATTCGCCCGCATAGCTTGTATAATAAAAAGTTATTAACTCGATACAAAACTAGTATTACAAGCTTAATCATAGATAGTTATTACCGAAGTAACAGGTTTCGTGAAAAGGAATTTTTCGTTTCTGCAATGTATCTGGCTGGCTGGACGAGTTTTTTTTTTTTAATTTAGAGCGTTGCATAATTTTTGTTGTTTTTTAAGCTATCAAAATATTCCATTGATTTTGTTCATAGAGTGCTACACGGACCTTTTGGCGCCTAAATGACATTGACAGGGGCCCGTTGTTGGTAACAAATTGTAAAGTTGTCACAGAAATTATATTGAAATACAAAATGGCGGCGTTAGTTCTGTCAACGGTCCCAGCTGACATCCGTAGATCTTTGATTACGGTTAGATTGTAAAGTTGTCACAGAAATTATATTGAAATACAAAATGGCGGCGTTAGTTCTGTCAACGGTCCCAGCTGACATCCGTAGATCTTTGATTACGGTTAGGTTACGAATACTCAGAAGCCCGAAAGTCTTGACAACCAGTCTCTTACCAAGGGGTATCGTACGGCCCAGTAACTGGGTTGTATAGGCTGTCGCTTCATGTAAAATACTGGTATTTGACTGGAAGCCCACCCCAACGTACTTAGGAAAAGGCTAGGCATGTAATGTCAACATTTTAAATTAAAATGGCCATTCGAAAAGGTGACATGCGCCCGCTATAAAATATGGGAAAAGAATTTGTTTAAAACTTTAAAATATTCGCTCCTTGATCGAACATACACCACCTCATCAACTGGTCAATTTCCTGTAAAGTTTTTCCTATTTATCTTCTCTGTGGCACGTCCGTGGTACAAGTAAAAGTCTGTTGCAATTTGCGCGCAGCCGAGCGTAGCCACAGTGTAACTACGTAGCTATTGAAATCAGCCGGCGAATTGAAAATATACGGCAATGTATTTTAAGCGGCTGCTCCGTGATTTCAGCTGGAAATACGACGTAGTAATAGGGCTCGCCCATCAAGGACCGCTGTCGAAAATTAGACGCATTATTAATTTATTATACATAAAACAAAAGGTATTTTAATAAAATACGTTGACTAAGATATTATATCAATAATTAAATCTAAAGATAATTAAATGTTGATCTCTTAGTATAAGCGTATTTTACTGAAAGATTTTAAAAAAATTTTTTGGCATTTATAAAAATACTTACAGAATCTTTCAGAAAAATATGCTTGATAGATTTTGCGTGAATCTCAATTTTTTTATCCGCGTTAGCCATAAAGTTTTCAAATTAATTTCACTATGCAATAAAAACATAATCTAAAATATTCATATATTAAGTTATATATTAAGAAAATGCTCTAATTTAACTTGCCTACCTATATTTTTTCCAACGTTTAGAAGTGATTTTCAGTATAAAATCATTAAAAGGCGGTTCGTCGCGAATACATTTTGACATACCTACTTACGACCTAATTAAAGAGATGCAATTTATAAAAGACGTCGTTCTCAGCGCGCCGTCACCAACCAAACACCCGTACGTTTCCATAAAAACAGACACGTTTTATTACAAGTAGTTTTGTATGGACAAACATTTTCAATTCTCACCGTTACGCGTACTTTGGCAATGTCACGTATTTACCAGAAGTTTAGCATTAAAAAACTGTCAATCAGCTTCCCTTAACTGTATTTTTAATGTAAATCAGTTTTCCATTTCAATGATTTTTAGATCTATCAGAATTTTATGAATCATTTTGAAAGTTTTGTGTGGCAATCAAGATGACAGACGAAAGTAGATGCTAATCATCCATTTTGGTAATTGTGTATACTAAAAAGTTAAATTGTTTTGTGTTGACAACACTAAATTCGATAATTCCACCTTTTACTCCCAATCCAGATGAAATCAACAACCAAAAACAAAGCGAAACTCCTATAAATAACATTAAATTGCTTTCAAACGTATTTACGTTCGTCTGCGCTCGCGCATCGCCGGTTATTTTTGATGCAGTTCACCGCGGTTTGGGACAAAGAGGGGCTATTTCTGTGCTAACGGATGCTGCGCACCCATCCTTGGTATAAAATAGACGGAATTAATGACAAGTCAGCAGAAAAATAAAATTGAGAACTTAATCCTTTTTTATGTCGGTTAAAAATGGCAGAACTTTTTATTTCTCATTCTTGATTTGAATGCTGAAAATACTGGTATTCAGCTGCATCCGATTAGACTAGAAGCCGATCCCAACATAGTTGGGAAAAGGCTAGACAGTTTTTTTTTTTCTTGATTTTAATGTTAATTCAGCAAAAAAAAGAAAAATAGAACGTTGTTGTTTAATGTTTTAAGGTAAAAGATAACTTAAAAGTTTATTCCTTGGTATAGACGGAATAAATTAATATGAAGTCGTATTTTTTTTTAAATTGTATTACTGAAATCGGTGAAGGAAATGCCAGAGAGAAAAAAAAACAACGGTTTGCACTCGGCAGAAGTGAAAACTTGTACATTAACGTTGCACTTGTGCATTTCTACTCTCCCTCCGTCTTACGAATTTTCGATCAGGTCACGTGTCCTGACACGAGTTTTTTAACATTTTTTATCTATCCCAAAGAGTGCAAAACGCCGCTACAGAAGTTTTCACTTCAATAAACACACACATACATTACATAACAACATTACATTACATTACGTAACATATACATTATTTATACAGGTTGTTTATTTTTTGACGTTACAAAGAAACTTAAAAATAATAAAATAACGTATTTCGTTACATATAATATGTATACTTCATGCTTGCTAAAGCTGTGTCTAATTTAATTTGTCATACATGTGTATATTACATGTTGAAAATCATAAAACAGCTGTTAAACACGATTTTGTAGTATTTTGTGTTACTGACATTTATAAGTACAAACAAAAACACAAAATCCTTCAGATTCTTCACACCTTACCTTAAGTATAAGCAGGGCAGATGATTATGCAGGGCAGGTCAAGGTGACAGTTGCATCGCAAAGGCTACAACAGCGCGTGACACTTCACTTTTCGTCTCATATTGACCTCCTAAAAGAGTGCAGTACACACGGCTACACATCAAGCTTTACATTTCCAGTATAAACTGACCTAGTATTGTACGGAAATCCTATACAATTCGAAGTCAGAATAAACTGGAAATGTATTTATAGCTTGAAGTGTAGCCGAGTACGTGTAACTGGATGACCGACGAGCTCTGCTCTGGTGTAAATAGATATTGAATAAATGAATGAAAAAAAACATACTAATTCCATGTATAGTTCATACTAATTCCATGTATAGTACATACTAATTCCATGTATAGTACATACTAATTCCATGTATAGTACATACTAATTCCATGTATAGTACATACTAATGCCATGTATAGTAATTCGTGCGTGGTCTAACCCCTCCAACCAACAAAAAATTATACAGGGTCAAATTAAATTAGTGGGTATCGTTGTAAACACGACAAATTAAAAATGATTTGATGATTTTTTTTGGGGGTCAATGACCGCTGATAGATAGTGTTTACGTATAGTAGTGTGAGTTGATACAGCCTTTTTTATCGTGTTGAGAATTGTTAGGCAAGTTTACAAAAAAAAAACTGATTTTTTAAACTGATATTGTGACCAAAAAAAATGAACATGTATCAAATTAATATCTTTTATTGTTTTATCATGTTTTTTTTTTATCAATACCTTCGCGTCTGCGAAGTTTCTCTAATTAATTTAATGTGACCCAGTATACTCGTATTATATTAAAAAAATAAAATTAAATAAAAATGTTTTTACCATGCAGTATGATGATGCAGTATTTATTTTAGGGTTACCGGATGCTAGAGTACCGTCAGAAGCTAACGGTTGATTGGTTAATTTAATTAACCTTATTTTTGTTGACGGTCAGTATATTGTTGTAGTAAATTGACAATGATAGTAAACAACATGGTTAGGTTTCAATTGATTTTATGGGGACGAATGGGGGGAGACCAAAAAGAAACGATGGATGGACTGTGTGAAAGATGATATGGCTAGAAAGGGGGTGACTACCGAGATGACGACTAATAGAGAAGTATGGAAGAAAAAGACATGTTGCCGATGTTGCGCCGACCGCAAATAACCTGGGATAACTGTCCACTGGGCATTAAGACGCAGAGATATACCAGTGACCTTGGGTGCGTATTCTGTGCTGAGCTCACGCAACGCGTCGTACGTCCAACCAGTAATAGGACTCGCCCATCAAAGAGCGCTGTCCCAAATTAGTTGCATTATTAATTTATTATTATACAAAAGGTATTTTAATAAAACACGTCTAGTAAAAGATCAATGATTAAATTATCTTTAAAATGGTGATGGTTTCAGAAAAATACACATGATTTTTGCGTGATATTAGTTTTTTATCCGCGTTTGACATAACTTTACAAATTAATTTCACAATGTATTATAAACATTAAGTATCTAAAATATTCATTTATTAAGTTATTTAGAAAATGCTCTAATAAAACATATATTTTTTGCTGATTCTCAGCCTAATTTTAATAAACCTTTGATTTTCTTGTTCTAAATCTCAATTTTACTCTATCTTGTATCTTTACTTTACTAACAGTATTAATTAATCTAATCTAGTCAGATTCTTTGACATTCATTTTCAAAAGAAACTCGATTAAAACTAATCACGAAGTACCTTCCCTACGATACCTAAAAATCCCTGTACAGACAGCAAAACAAACTAATTTCAATCAACGCTACGCTCTCCAATTTATTTTGCTATCGCTCCACCACATGTTCGTGAGAACGGTGCTTGGGACATATAAATAAACACAAACGTTTCAGAGTCAATGCTCTGGAGTGAATGGTTTTAGAGGTCGCGTATAGATAGAGGTTAAATAATGCAAGTGTCGAAATGATAAAAACCGCACGGGTTGATTAAAGGTTAAGCTACACATGTCGCGGTCGTTTCGTGGATGGGTGACCATACCTTATATACCGAGACCCCTCCGTGCCTCAGAAAGCACGTTAGGCTGTTGGTCCCGGATGTCATACATAGATCTTTGACAGTCGTTAAGGGTAGTCAGAATCCCGAAAAGTCTGACAACCAGTCTTATCAAGGGGTATCGTGTTACCCAGTACCTACCTGGGTTGTGAAGGTCAGATAGGGAGTCGCTTGCTTGTTGCACCTCTCAACGAAGCATTCTCAGGATGACGATTGAGTTGTTGCGAACCCGGACCTGACGTGTTGCCACGACAAGCGCCGAACGCAGAGTCAATTAACTATCTTGAGGTAGCAACATTGTCTTTGTTTTCTTTCTCTCAAGTGCGACATAAATATAACACAACATCACGCCTGTATTCCCCGAAGGGTTGGGCAGAGGTGTACCTATATCGCCAGTTATGTTTAAGACCCATGTAATAGGCGGCGAGCCTATTGTCATCAACCGGGCACAAATCCAGACTCCGGGCTACTGAGAAATTCCAGATGGAAATACCCAATTACACTTTGCCCGACCCGGGAATCGAACTCAGGACCTCATGCTCAGCAATAGCGCTTGCGACCACAAGACCAATGAGGCTGTCAAGCGCGACCATTTTATAATTAATGTATTCGTTCAAAAGTTTCCCTCTTTAATCTACGCTACGCCATTACAGGATAGCAACAGAATTCAATTAGCCAAGTATAACAGACAGTTTGCGACCATTTTCAGAACTTTCACACAGAATTGTTAATCTTTAGAATTTGCCGAGGTCCGAAGATCCGAGGATCCGAGACTGCCAAGTCATTGGTCTCGAGTTCGAACCCAAGGCACGCACCTCTGACTTTTCGGATTCATGTGCGTATTGTATAATTATCACTTGCCTCAAAAACGGTGAAGGAAAACATCGTGAGGAAACCGGCATGCCTTAGAGATATTTCTCGACGGCATGTGTAGCCAAGTCAGAGGTCCATGACCGGCTTTAAAACTGACACCAGCTATCTAATTACGCAACACATTTTCGTAAACGATTCCGATTAATTTGTTTCATTTTGACAGTTCAACAACATGCATTGCGTTATTTACGTTGCTGAGCAGAATTTATTTTCGAACTTTTGAAGCATTGGATTTGAAATCTGTTTCAAAGCGATTCCGATTGATATTGCATTACGTAATTAGGGTACAGGTTAGTCATTAACCACACGGAAAGAAGAGATCCAGATAAGACATTTCAGACTTCAGATTTGTCTCTAGGATGGCAACGCGTCTGCGATGGATGACCGATAGGGGCCGGTGACCAATAAACCTTTGGTTTCGTAAGAAAGCGAAAGAAAGCGGCGAACGGTCACAGAGTAACGGCTATCTAAATACAGAGCATTTCATGACACCTTTAGGTGTCCCTCACCGATAATTCGCCTGTAATGTAACGAACTAGAGCATTACATCAGTGAGGGAGGACAGCCGAGCATTACAGTGCGCAACCTATAATAATACAATTCGACCATTACATCAGTGAGGGAGGAGAACTGAACATTACAGTGCGCACCTGTAATAATACAATCCGAGTAATACATCAGTGAGGGAGGAGAACTGAGCATTACAGTGCGTAAACTGTAATAATACAATTCGAGTTATTACATCAGTGAGGGAGGAGAACTGAACAGTACAGTGCGGAACCTGTAATAATACAATTCGAGCAATACATCAGTGAGGGAGGAGAACCGAGGATTACAGTGCGCAACCTGTAATAATACAATCTGAGTAATACGTCAGCGAGGGAGGAGAATTGAACTTTACATTGCGTAACCTGTAATAATACAATCTGAGTAATACGTCAGCGAGGGAGGAGAACTGAACATTACAGTGCGCAACCTGCAATCAATATTATAGATATTATAAATTTATCTGGTAATGCTCCCGATGAGGGAGCACCTTTACGGCTCAATTCACATTGCAGCAGAACGGAATGTCAATTATCACGAAATTGGGTCAAAGCATAATGAAGTTTATGTTAATTGCGTAACGTACAAACTAGATATTAGCAAAAAAACAGGTCGCGCGTCTTCTGGAGAATTCTCGCCCATTCTCGAGAATTCCCGCAGATAGCAGCTAGAATCTAAATAGATTCTACTTTAAAAAATTACCGAAGCTCTTTTACCGCGATCTGAGATAAGACATTTCAAAATCTCATCGTGATCCCTGATGATAGGATTGTCGATGTTGTTATACTAAAACCTTTATTAACTAACCTTCCTTCTCACCCCAAAGAAAACACCGTAACTATAATAAGAAGATAAAATAACCAACCCCCATCTGACCTTTTAGTGCAAAAAAAATATAACCTCAAAAATGTTTCCCGCCAAATTGATGCGCCATCTTTCATAGATAAAGAGCCAGGTAGGGTTGACCTTGTGGCTCGTCTTTATACTAGGGGTGTACAAACAAATTACGGTTTTTATGAGCTTGCCTTATGAGTTTTTTTTACCTACTTATTATTATTAGGATAAGTTTCCTTTGAATTAATTTTAGGAAATAAAAGACGATTTTTTATAAAAAAAAAAAAACATTTATTTCACTTTAATGACTTTAGAAAGGGCAATGGGCAAATTAATTTCTATTGCACAACAGCAAATGACTCCATTCAGCTATAAAACATTAGAAAAAAGCGTCGAAAATTAAAAAAAAGGTACATACGAGGATTGTAAATCTACACTACACTAATATTATAAACAGATTTGCAATTTTTGTATGTTTGTTTATAATTAAAAAACTCAAAAACTACTGAACCGATTTATAAAATTCTTTCACCAACAGAATGCTTTATTCTCACTGCGTAACATAGGCTATAATTTATGAAGATAGGTAGTAAATTGAGAACAGATTTGCAATTTTTGTATGTTTGTTTATAATAAAAAAAACTAAAAAACTACTGGACCGATTTAAAAAATTCTTTCACCAATAGAATGCTTTATTATCACTGCGTAACACAGGTTATAATTTATAAAGATAGCTAGTTTTAATTATAAATATTATACATACGGTGGTAATTTTACGAGAAATATAAAACAGGGTACCTAATCTATAAACAGTGTACATAATAATAATATTTTATTGTAATTAATAACGGGCCTCTGCGAGTTGGCTTCGGGCGGCCCCTCGTACGCCTTCCAAAGGTACCGAGAAAAGTCAAGATACGTAAAAAATCTAATTATAATTGACTGCCTCGTGGGTCTAGGGGTAGCAAGCGCTACTGCTGAGCATGAGGTCCTGGATTCGATTCTCAGGTCGGGTAAAGTGTTATTGGGTTTTTCCAACTGAGCTGTGCTGCTGGGGAGTTTGTTGCGCCACTTCTTCTTCCCAGCTAAAGCACTAGGAAGTGGTGAAGGGCGGGCGTTTTTGGGGGACTGTCTTATGTGATTTTGACGTTCAAAAAGTGCTGATTCTCAGCCGAGTTTGAATAAATGACTTTTGAATTTGAATTTGGCAGTTCGGAGTCTGGATTTGTGCCCGGTTGATGGAATAGGCTTGCTCCCTATTGCAGGGGACTTAAACTTACTATTAGGTGCACCTCTGCCTAACCCTTCGGGGAATACAGGTGTGATGTTATGTTATAATTGTGAATACTAAAATGCGGTAATTTTAACAATACTGGGATAACTAATGTCTTTTTTTTATCTTTGTTTGAAAACAATGACGTTATTTCCAACATTGATGTTATTTCAAATACAACTTTATGCAAGTGTAAATAAAGTTTAGACTGACCAGTACTGTTGAAAAAGTAATAAAATGAATTTATAGCGCAAACTGAACCTTATGTGTAGGCACTACAGTTGTTTTTCCTAAAACTCGTGTTTGTTTACATTTCGGCAAATAAGTTGCGAATGCAGTAACGTTACCTATTTCGTTTTAAAAAAAATGTAATTTCCTTAAATGAAGTATTAAATTCATAATACAGATGTTTTCCTGTTTACTGTTCCGTAATCCGTACATAACATTGAGAATTATTCTAAAACAATGATGTCGTCATCATGAAGCTATTTAAACATTACTTACATACAATAAAACAGGTGTGTACTCTTTGATTATTTAAATGTCTAGGTTATATTTAACGACAAATTGACGTACGCACGGCTACGCATCAAGCTATACATTTCCAGTTTATGGTGATCTCGCATTGTAAACGATTTCCGTACAATGCGAGGTCAGCTTAAACTGGAAATGTATAGCTTGATGTGTGGCCGTGTGTACATGATCATTTGTAGTTCGCTAGTTAGCCACATTTTATATTTCCATACAGTAATATTGCCAAATTATTCAAAACAGCGAAATATTTGACATATATTTGCGACGTTGCCCACTTTCACAATAAATGGCTTTTCAAAATCTTGAACATAAAATCATGCCTGTGTTTTGCAGGTTTTTCTATCTCAACTTCTAAATCTACTAATATTATACAGGGTGTCAGGGACATCGACGCGAAGCCTGGTACCATGGATTCAGTACATGATTTTGAACCCCCTGCGTTGAAATTTTTCGACGGTTATTAAAAAAATCAGCTGTTCCATACATTTTGACCGCGTAGGTATTGCACTTTTCTAGAAAACAGCTTTTTTTTTTAAATAACTGACGTAAAATTTCAACGCCCCTGGGTTCAGAATCGTGTACTTATTCCATGGTAACAGGCTTCGCATCGATGTCCCTGACACTCTGTATAATGTTAATTCAGCATAAAGGCTTGTGCAGACCAGCGCGACTTCGCGTCGTTGTTATACCATGAAGTTTTCTTAAAAATTGTATTGTTCGTGTCGCGTCGCGCGACAAGTCGCGCTGGTCTGCACAAGCCTTAAAAAATAATGAAATGAACACATTTATGTATATAACTACTTACTTATAATAATTTACCTAATACCTTAATTAAATGAAGATATAACCATAAGTATCTTAACTAAAACTATAAGCAAACTAAAACATGGTTTCGAAAAATTCCTCCGCATCTTCGGTAATAACTTGAAACTATCTCAAGTTTTCTCACTTACTTAGTTAATCACGTAATTAAAAAGTTTTGTCTTAATTTCAGCGCTTAGGTATCTACGCTGTCAGAATAATAAATTAAATTATCCAGTTCGAGTTGTACTAAAAGCCGTTTTTACAAAGTTGGGAAACCTCTTTGTCCTCAAGAAGTCTAGACAAAAGAACGAAATAAAACTATCAATTATATCTGAATATTTAAGACTAGAGCTGCCTCTGCTTTGCAGGGTTTTTATAACAACGAGATTTCTTTGAGCGATTTGGCGCCATCGGTTAACTAACGAACGATTATATGAACGTAAATTATATAATTATTAGTATTGTTAATGTTATTTATGAATATTTTTAATATGTATATAATTTCGTGTACTATACTGTGCGACCTACTATTGGACCAATAAGTTGTCTTTGAATAAATACCTAAATAAAAAGAAATTAGAAAAAATAAAATTTATTTCCTTATACACATAAATATTCCGGAATAAAATTTCTAAATGATGGTGAAAACCGCATTAAAATTCGTATTGTGATGTCCTTAGGCTTAAACAAACATACATTTTATGCAAGTGTAAGTACTTATAACTGATTTTTAACCGACTTCAAAAAAAGGAGGAGGTTCTCAATTCGTCGGAATGTTTTTTTTTTTTTTTTTATGTATGTTCCCCGATTACTCGGAGACGGCTGGACCGATTTCGAAAATTCTTTTTTTGTTTGAAAGGATATACTTTCTAGTTGGTCCCATTGTCATCAAGTCAGGATTGGATGATGGAATCCTGCAGAAGTCGAGGGAACTCTTGAAATATTATAGGCACACCTATAGCGATTTAGGTATTTTTTATAGTAACTTGAATTTGCTCTCGAAAAGCACCATTTAGTGAAGTGGAACTGATGATGAAGACCACAGATGGCCACCGGAACAACTCAATAATACGTATTTCACGGGTTGCGAACTTGCGATTCGATTACTTTAATATGGTTGCCAAGCAATTTACGCCCGTCACATCACAATGCGTAGGGTGAAGAGGAGCTGATGGCGAAGTACCAGAAGAACTCCTCAACAATGAACGTCCCTGCATCGGAAAAAGCAATATTTTGTAAAGGGTGATGAGGAGTTGACATTAGGCTATTGTGACTTAGATAAATTACAAACCGACCCACTAAAAAGCGAGAAAAAAAAACTTTTTTACAAAAAAAACAACCGACTTCCACTATAAAGTGAAAAATAACTAAAATTTCGGAAGTCGGTGGCATGTAACGAATATCTGTGTCTTTGGTTTTGAATTTTCGTTTTAGCCACCGACTTCCGAAATTTTAGTTATTTTTCACTTTATAGTGGAAGTCGGTTGTTTTTTTTGTAAAAAAGTTTTTTTTAGACTGATTAATTACTACTGGTAAAAAAAATAAAAAAAATATGAAGTCGTAGCGCAAACTGAACCTTATGTGTTAGCATTACAGTTGTTTTTCCTAAAACTCGTGTTTGTTTACATGTTTGGCAAAAAAATTGCAAACGCAGATTACGTAGTTTAGACACGAAAACCGACTAGGGTAAACCGAGGAGTAACTAGCCGCTTTCAATAATTGGCCACTATACACTTCAACTGCATAAATTAAGAATTACGCTCACAGTACGCCAACTATTATTTGTTTTCGGTATTGCCTACTCAAGTAGCTTTAAGTAAAGTAATTTTATTTTCCAATAAGGACACTATTGCCAAAAATATCGATCATTTTGTGACAGTCGGCGTGCATGCACGGTATGTTCGCTCATATGAAAGGTAAGTCTTTACAAAAATCTTAACGTAACGCTTGATGTAAAAAAATAATTTTGTGGTATTTTGTGTAGTAAACGTCAGTCGATTGTGTTTAGTGTGTTGTATAGATGGTAAGTGATCCTTTTTAAAAGTTCTATTTTGTCAGCATCTATTGTAAATCAACATTAGGCGGGTGGCTAGTAATTGATCGACATTTTTGATTATTTTCAATTATTGGCCTCCCATGCCAGTTACTAGATTATAAACTAATCTTCGAATTTTATCAAAAATGAGACGTATTTAGTAGTTGCATAAGGTATACTATCTCCTAAAAAAATATGAAATAAAAATATACACATTTATCAGTAACTGGCATGGGTGGCCAATTGTATGGCCAGTTACTGACGGAATATTTTTTATTACACAGATTTTCCAAAATGTCCTTAAAAATACGCCAGAAGCAATAGAAAAGACTATAAAACTTATTGAAAACGTTGAAGGATCGATTCGTCAAGCAGGAAAAAAAATTGCGTGCCCAGAAGTAGTGTAGATCGCTCAGCGCGCTATGGAGCGGGCTATGCTCGGAGATTCTTTGGAGAACAAGATCAGAAACGAAGCTATCCGGAAAAGAACCGGAGTTATCGATATAGCCTGCAGAGTAAGCAAGCTGAAGTGGCAGTGGGCTGGCCATGTTTGTCAAAGGACCGATGACCGGTGGAGCAGACGAGTCCTAGAGTGCAGACCGCATATCGGCTAGCGTAGTGTGGGACGCCCCATAGCTAGATGGACCGGTGAACTTAAAATATTGACTGGGACGGACTGGATGCGGAAGGCGGAAGACGGGGTGTTGTGGCGCAGCCTGGGCGAGACCTATGTCCTGCAGTGGACTGCGATAGGCTGAGTTGATTGATTGATTGAAGTAGTATCCAATTTAAAATACGAAATCCTAACTCAAAGTTTAATACAAGATAAAGAATAAAGAATAATGAGGAAAATGTCGTGAGGATAGTTGAGAGTATGAATTTCGATGGCTATAAGAGTAAGGGCCGACCAAAGAACCGATGGATGGGCTGTGGCAAAGATGACATGGCTAGAAAGGAGGTGACTACCGCGATGACGACTAACAGAGAAGTGTGGAAGAAACGGACATGTTACGCCGTCTACAAATAAATTGGGATAATGGCAGAAGAATGATTATAGGAGGAGGATTAAAAATACAAAGAATAAGACTGCTAAAAGCAAAACAATGAATAGTCAAGATGAGTCTAGAAAATTGTTAGGAAATATAAGCTAAGATGTTGATTTTTTGTAGCGAATTAAGTACAATATTGTCAGAATTTGCCTTATTAAGTTTTTTAAATATTTGTACTTACTTCTAATTTAGGGACTTTATCCTATATTTTAATAGGTATTGTTTTTGATGATTATTATAACATGGCCAATTATTAGTGTTATGGTGGCTAATTTCTAAATTTGATGGCCAGTTACTATTAAAAATAACTACTTTTTCATTCGGTTAAAATGTTTCTACATAATTTTGTTTAATTGATTTTTTTACCCATCAATATCGATAAACGTATACACACTTTAACCATAGGTAATTTAAGAATATTAATTTCTTGACACATTTGGTCATAACAATGACATGAACTTGGCGATGTGCTTAAGTGGCCAGTTACTGGTGAGTTTACCCTATTACCTATAATTATGAATAAATATTTACGATATTTACATATCTACTTTCTCTACGCAACTATCAATAACAAAATGACGGACCAAGTCCAGTCCCCTTTGTATTAGAAAAAGCTGCGCAGACACAAAAACAAAAAAAAAACATACAGTCAACCTACGTCCATAGTAACAATTTGACTTTGACAGCGACTTTATTTCCTAGCAGGAAGAGCGGTTTTCGCTGTTCAACTTTACTGCTGAGCTCGAGTGACCGTACGCCCAAAGCGTTTAATTCTTTCGAAAACCAAACCACCCTTGTTCCGCTCAGCCTTAAATTACGTAACATGAAATAATCCTACACCTTGCCTATAAAAAGAAAAGAAAACCCTACATCTTTACCTTTTTGTTACAGAGTGAAGGAGACGGCGATAGATTCAACACAAGTGCGAGCGAGAAGAAAGTTTTGAATTAGACCGGTTACCGAGTGTCCGTTTCGAACGCATCGCCTAGTATGCTAGTTCGAATTTCGAGTGCTATAAGTGTTTTGTGATTGGTTGAATTGAGAAAGTGATTCAAGATGGCTGTTGTTCCCGCGCTTTTTGGACTTCTGTTGGCTGTTGTTGTGTCAGGTAAGTTTTCAAACTTTTTTAAACGACTTCAAAAAGGAGGAGGTATGCTCAGCGATATTTTACGGTAACTGTTAACGGATTTCGATGATTATTTTTGTTCCAAAGAGTAGGTGCCTATTTTTCCGAAGTGGTTGGTCCCGTATTTAATTAACTTAGCGTGGGTAGTTTTTGAGTTAGCTTCAAGAATACGTATTTATTATTCATGATGTTATAAAACTTTCTGTCGCTTTTGATTACATTAGCAAGTAGTAGCAAAAGAGAAAATACACAACCGAGACACCGAATTCCGAAATCTAAGTATTTTTTTTTAAATAAATATATTCTTATTACCTACTTACTTAGGATGTAAGTTAGTAAAACCAAGATGCCTTTTTGTAAGGTTTGATTTTCAGTCATTAAACAATATAAATTTCTAGAAGCCACTAAGTCGAATTTCACATAAAATAGCATTAAGTTTTACGGGTCCATTGGATGGAATTACCTGACTTTGGCCGAAGCAATATTGTTCTGCAGCTTATGCCTTGGTTTATATACCACTAACAGTTTGTCCGCGTTGGAGAAACACACCATTTCACTACTTAATTAAAAACTTTATCCTCCTTTTGAGGTTCGCCGCCGTCGGGTAAGAAAATATAAACCTTTTCCCGTATGGGTTGATTCCTACGGAAATTTGTATTTCTTTCTGTGATTAATAATCTCAAGTCTAATTAAAAAAGAAGATTTTCCTTACTAATTTCCATCATCATTTCTTGTAGTTCGATTTCTTATTTTATAGTTACTTACTAGTTTAAGTTATATTTCAATGACTTATTAGCTAGCTTGGCTTGATTGTAATGCGAATAAAGTATCATCAACTGTGATACGTTATAAAAGGAAAAAAAAAAACAACAAAAAACTCGTAGTGATTAAAATAGGCTCGCCCCCTATTACATGGGATTCAAAGTAAAGGAACTCGTCAAATGTACCTACTAAACGTGGTTTTCTTTAAAATCTATCGGTGACGTCTACTCTCTAAGCACGAAATCCGTAATTCCGGCCGAAGATACGGTCGTTTCGTACTCCGTATCTTTTACTATCATAAGATTAGTTCGGGATCAAAAAAATAATGAATGACAACACGATGTGACACTTGCCTCTATGAATGACAACACAATTTGACAGTTGTCCCTAACACCGATGTGTTTTTGCCCATATTAAAAATTTAATTTGTCACTTGTTTTGACGGAGCAACTACTTTCGGAGGCTAAGCGGGAAGTCCTAATGGGAAACCGTGGCCCCTGGCACAGGCAAAGGGCAGGAACACGGGTGGGTTTTGGTCAGTAAGAGTCTGACATGCCCTTCCGCTCCACCCAGAGCGGGAGAAGTCATTTGATGATTTCCCACCATAAAAAAAAAAGAAAAAAAAAGGCTAATCAATGGTGATTCGCGTTTCGGGCGAGTAAATTCGAACGAATCGCCAATAAGCCCTTTCGGACAGGCTCGTATCTCCCTTGACGGAGACAGTAGACCCCAGACGTCAGGGTATAGTACTTTGGTGCAGTAAATCTTTCTGTAAGACAAAGTGTTGGTCGTCCAGCGGCGGCGGGCGTTTCGTCTGGTGATTAATAGTATTAATCCTTCGGCCTTGCCGAAAAGACGTACTGTAGGATAATAACAAACTTATACATTATTGTTGATTGTGACTGCATCGTTGGTCTAATGGTCGCAAGCGCTACTGCTGAGCATGGAGTTCTGAGTTTGATTCGTAGGTCGGGCAGTGTTTTTGAGTACTTCCACTTTGCCCCACCAAGCAAAAATGGAATGCCAAAAATTTTGCAGTGTAATCTGCCCCACTGGTACAAATAATCTTTTATTTTAAAACACTACCTAGGTATTGCAGCATTGCGCTGCCGTTCAAGCCTCTTTTGTAGTTGTAAAAGTTTCATAAACTATTATTTCTTTTAAAAAATTCGAATTGAGCACATTTTCAAATTTTGAATTCTATATCGTTCAAAGTAAAACAATTTTTTTTGACTTGCGTCGTTCTATTGTGAGTCGCTCTGGATAAAACGTCATGGTATAAAATAATTTTTCTCTGCTTCAAGTGTCCTGTTTTCAGTTTAAGACACGGATTTAAACAGTGACGATAGTATCTTTGTGCTAGCTGGTCGCAGTTGCGTCGAGTACATTGTGGTATCTAGCCCTCAAGTTAAATCTATAGTTCGTGCCAGCCAAGCGAGAGTCTAGAACCACTATTTTTGGTGAAGTATTTACTGTACAAACATAAAAGAAGGTCGTGAGGCCTCCTGGGACCCCGGGCCATCGTGCGGCCACCGACCCAAGTTCTCACATCGCGGCCTGTTGCCAACGCAGGCACGCACGGACGCCGCTGAGCACACGCCGCTCGACTCCGTCACCTCCTCACATGGTAGAGGCCGCAACGCACCAAACCCCAACGAGACGCCGTACGACGGGACGTCACTTCGGATCAGCGCAAAGGACTTAGGCCCATCCATACTTTAGCTCGTAGAACTTTTTCATAATATCAATAACTACCAAATTCTATGTTAGGCGGTTTCCTGATTGACCTGTAATCAGTATCATTACGTGATATTAACTCTTTGCACAACTTTTGATTTCCGGGATTAATTAGGTAATGGCCAATACTTGTTTAACCCGTCGTGTTCTGTTTTAGTTCCCAACCTCCAAACACGTAATCTTCCTTCTAAAACAAAAATTCTAACTAGGCGGCTCGCAATAGTACTTAAATTTATTTATTACCTTTTATACCTAACTGTTTCTTTTCTTTACTTTTAAATTACAATACAAATCATATTTAAAATCTCCTGTTATTTTTTCTTTGTATTTAGTTATCCTATGCTAGAGTGGGTTCGATTCTCACCAAGCATTTTTTAACAAGTGGCAGAATCTGATTTCTAATGCTACAGTATGTACTAAGTCTAACGTTACCAGTCCTAGTTACATTTTTACTTCGATATACATTTCTTTCTTTTCCATACAAATATAAAATACGAGGACCTACATAAATTCTGAAGTGCCAACCCTAGTGGGGCAAATTCCACTGCAAAATTTTTGGTTTTCCATTTTGCCCCACCAGTGGGGCGGCTTGGTGGGGCAAAGTGGAAGTACTCGTGTTTTTCTTTGTGAAATTTCTCAGTAACAGCTCGGAATCTGTATTTGTATCCGGTTGATGGCAATAGGCTCGCCCCCTGTTACATGGGACTGGCGAAATGTAGGTGAACTGAAAGTACAGCCCTTCGGGGAGATATGGCGTGTTGTAATGATATTTCTACGCCAAAAAGTCCTCCCAGCCATTAATATTCGGCGAAAAAAGCCAACAAAACATTATGTAAGTAGAATTGTAATATTTATTATTTTGCCATTCGTATTCAGCGGGTGAAGTAATAAACTGACTCAGACTATTGTAATTTCTCCGCAATTGTAAGCGGTATATGTTTTCTTGAAATTTCGCGAACGTGCGGTATATTTTTTGAGGGTAATTTAGCGAAGTTTTTGCTTCGGCGGTTTTTATTCTGGAAGCTGAGCACGTAAATGTGGATGTTTGGAGATAGTGACTTCCCTGGCGAGGGTTTATTCAGCGCTATGTTGTATTTGTGAAAATAAATTTTGGGTTCGTGGCTATATAATAATAGCCGCACGGGTCGATCTTCAAGATTAAGCAACACTTGCCGAGGTCTGTCCGTGGATGGGTGACCATACCTCGACGAAAGCACGTTAAGTCGTTGGTCCCGGCTGTCATTCGTAGATCTTTGACAGTCGTTACGTGTACACAGAACCCTGAAAGTCTGACAACTAGTCTTGCCAAAGGGTATCGTGTTACCCAGTAACTGGGTTGTGGAGGTGAGATAGGCAGTCGCTCCATGTAAAATACTGGTACCCAACTGCATCCCGTTAGACTGGAAGCCAACCCCAACCTAGTTGGGAAAAGGATATATTATACAAATACATCCTTTATATTTCAAATTAGCATACAGCCATTTTTTTTTCAAGAAAGGCTTTAGGCTCTGCAAAAATGGTGGGATGAGCTCTTTTTAAAAAGACTGTCTCTAGAGGCTAAACAGAAGAAAAGTGCAAGCTTCTGAAAACTATACAGAGGGAGCTTGGTTGAGTTGTGCCAGTTCAGTCAGCTAAAACAGTAGAAAGTGGTGAAGGGTATGCCCACCATTCTTACTGTGTGTCTTGCCGTTTTTCCAGGGACTGTATGTGTTTCTAACATTTGTAAACTTCAATTTTTTTTTTATTTGAACGAAAACGTATTTGGCAATGACGTTGACAGGCTTGACAGCGATGCGGGGGAATTATTCGACGCCATATTTTAGTTTGCCGTAAGGTTTCATCATCATCAGCCTATTAATGTTCCCACTGCTGGGACACAGGCCTCCTCTCTGTGAGAGGGAGTGGGCCGTAATCTACCACGCGGGCCCAGTGCGGGTTGGTAGATGTCACATGTCTTCGAATTTTTGGTTCTAAGACATGCCGGTTTCCTCACGATGTTTTCCTTCACAGTTTTGAGAGCAGTGGTGATGAAATTATTTACACAAAGTAAAGTGCCTGTTTGGATTCGAACCCACGACCTACAACTTGTAAGTCGGGGCCGTTACCACTGGGCCACCACTGCTCTAAGTTTAGTTTTTTCTCCGTAAGGTTTAGTGTTAGAATATTGTATTATTTTCATCTCTTATTTAATGTTTATAGTTACTTAGTTAATGAATGAAGTAATGGGCATATTAATTGTACATTAATAGAGAAACAAAACATCTCATACAATCTTTCTAACATAATCTCAGCTAGTCAAAGACCGAACCACTTGTAAAAGCATCAATTAATGTACCTAGCACAAGTTTATTATTCAAACCGGACCACTGTTATCCTTAAAACTATAATTTCTGTCATCGACGTGTTCAGACACAAACAATCTCTTCCGCCGTGTACCATCGACAAGTTTTTTTTAACTTTTTTCTCAATTAGGGCTGTCAAAAATGTACAAAGTATTTTTTTAAATTGTTGGCGCAATTTTTTTTTTTAAGTAATTGATATATGGTAGATAAAACATAAACACGAATCTGACGAAACAGACACGGTGTGTATGTCTGTGTGTTAGAGGGTGCGCGTGTGTGTGTGCTTTGTGTGTGCCATTTGTAATTAAATGTGAATGGCATGCCCATGGCCAAGTCACGGTTTTTTAAATACCTAATGAAGTCCTTCATGCACTAACATGGAAAACTTCATTATAACAAAAAAGTCCGTGACATAGGCATGCAAATCACATTTAATTAATCCTGTTATTGCATGGAATACTTCATTATTAAAAAAATACATCTTGGGCCTACCGTGTTTGCTAATAAATTATTTGATTAGATTTTGATAAAAACAAGTTTTTTTTTACTTACATCATAATTTGAATTAGAACTAAAGCTGCTAACCTCTTGTATTTTAAATTATCATGAGTCAAAAAACCTTGTCTCCATTAAAATACTGGGTTATCATTATCATTTACACAGTACGGAATTTGGCCTCCCAATCATTGGGACTAAGTTTAAAAAAATAAAACTTAATTTGAATTAAATACTAAAAGAAACTTCTTGTATATTAAAATTATCAATATCGGAATTTAGTGCCATACTTAATCATTTGGATTAAGTAAAAAAAAAAAGTAATTTGAATTAAGTACCTCTTGTATTTTAAAATTATCAAGAGTCAAAGCACTTTGAGTTATTACCTATTTCACAATAGGAAATCTCAATCTTCATAATTATACATTTCTGCATACCTTCGTTAAAAACAGTCGTAATATTAACACACAAGGTAACTCTAGGTCTTTGGCCTACAATAGAGCCATCAAGCAATACTGACGCATCATACATTATGCATTCCTACCGCACCAGATCCTATCAGTGGAATATGTCAGTCCGTCTTGAATTCTCGATGGATGAGCGATGGATAAAATGATAATAAGGCCTTACTACTAACTAGTTACTTATAATATTTAATTGATTCTTTTATATCTATTCAATCAATCAATTAACTCGCCTTATCATAGTCAACTGCTGAATATTATGGTTTTTTTTCAAACAGATGTGATGAAAATGTAAAGAAACGTAACGGAAAACGCATCTGTCTATGCAATTGTAGAGCCTGTTACAAATTAAGTGCTTTAATTTGATTATTTGAAAGCTTAAACCCGAAATTCAAACTTTGAATTTAGAATTCCATATTTGAAAGCAGGCCCATTTATCTCATTATCTATTTTGGACAGGGATTGGCGAATTCACACACAACATAGCACGCCATTTCATGTGGTGAATATAATCTTCAATACTTACCTATAAATGCGAAAGTAACTCTGTCTGTGACCTTTCCTCGCCTGAATTTGATGAAATTTGGCACAATGACCTTAGTTAGGATATAGGATACTTTTTATCCCGGTAGTAAGTCCTTGTGGGATAATTTCCGTTCGTGACGCGGGCGAAGCCGCGGGAAAAAGCTAAATAAATTTTGGAAAGCTCGACGGTTTAATCTACGCTTGAATAATCCGTTTGACGTGTGACGTTGACAGGCAGATTATGACGTAGGTTATACTGAAACTGTCAGTATGTTTGATCGGTATTTGAGTAGGTTATGTTAGGAAAAGTAGAACAAAAATCATCACTGGAAAGTAAGGAAGGAAGGAAAGAACTCCCACCACCTTATTTCTATTCCCAAGCATCGTTCTTGTGTTTCAATGTTTTCTGAAATGAAATATCGTTCACTAGATGGCAGCACTGAGACGTCAGTTGCTATCAAAAGTGTCAAAGAGCCTTTATGTTTTATAAAGTCGTGACTGAATGATGAACGAATGAATGGAACGAATGATAAATGTCAGCATATCAACGTAGCCCCCCAACTTTACTGGTAGCGTGAATTTTCATGAAAATACTCATTGCATTTCATATTTGTCTCTGGATTGGCAACGCATCTGCAATGCGTTTGTGGGATATCCATAGTGACTTACTCCTCAAGTCACCTACTTGTTTGCTATTGTCCTATATTGTCGTACTATCTTGATGATGTAGTGGTCGCAAGCGCTACTGCTGAGCAAGCAGTCCTGGGCTCGATTCCCGGGTCGGGCAAAGTGTTATTGAGTTTTTCCATCTGGAATTTCTCAGTGGCAGCTCGGAGTCTGGATTTGTGCCCGGTTGATGGCAATAGGCTCGACCCTTATTACATGGGACTTAAACATCACTGGCGAAATGTGCGTGTACTGTACACCTCTGCCCAACCCTTCGGGGAAACAAGGCGTGATGTTATGTATGTTTATCTTATTTTACCGGCGTTGAATATAATTTCCAGTAATTCTAGTTAACCTTTTGTGGTATTTTAGTCCCGTACCCTTATCTCAACTGACATATAAAAGTATTTAGCTTGATATTTTAACAGGTAACTTAAAAAAAATATATATTATATTTTTGCGCTACGGTTTTTAATAACTTCATGACGGGACAACCCTATTTTTTTTCCGTTAAACGGCCACAGACAACTCTGTCGGTCGGTGTGTTTACAAAGTCAGATTTAAACTTGTTAGGTAAACATTTACGGAGTCAGATACAGGTTGTTTGTTTTTTTTTAATTATTTGTTTTACTTTGGAAGGTTTTTTGATATTTTAATTATTTTTGATGTTTAATTTTTGGAGCATTTTAAATGAAAAGAATGGTAAAGTAGATAAGTGGTTTGTACAAAGTTTTTATGCTGAAAAAAAAAACAAAATATGGGAACGCGTTTACTGAGCACTCCAGCTTCAATTGCTTCTCAAATTGAAATTGCCTCTCAAATCATTTAGCATAGGAAAATGAAGGAGGCATGAAGAGCATGATACGGGATCATGCACTTTATGTTCCAAGATCTTCACCTAATATGCAAGTTTTTGGCTTGCCAGGCCAAAGAATAGAACCGCTGACAATAACCATATTATTATTATTTGGTAAGACACACTAGCAGCTAATTAGCTGCTGCGTGTGTGTCAAATAGCTTGGATATACAAATTTAATCTTTCCAATCGGTTCTTGAAGCAGTTAGTTTAGTGTGGGAGCCGTCACTGCACTTTCTGAGAGCCTATTTTAGGCTTTTTCTTTGACGAATTTTCCTATAGCTTTAGGGAATGTCCACGCAAATGTTTGTTGGCTTTCAGTGTGTAAAGGTCTTGAAGGCTGGGCACTTCGTAGTCTTCTGTAAGTATTTTGTACGTTTCAATGAGCCTTCTTTTGTCTACGCTGTTCCAGTGTGATAAGGGGTAGATTACCATCACTAACAAATCAAAGAGTAGATACGTCAGTACTTCAGTCAGTAGTAACAATAACCTATTTAAACCGGCTTACCTACTGCTACAAAATAAAGTAAAACTCAAACTCAAAGCATTTATTGCAAATAAACCATTTACAAGGGCTTTTGAATATCAAAGGAGTCAGTCAGTCAGAAAGATGAAGCTAGTTGCCCATTCCAAAGTCTAATAGTAGGTTCCTATGGAGAAGAACGGGCAAGAAACTCTATGGACACTTTTAAATTATATTGTTAGAAAATATTACATCATCTGTCAAAGTTAATTGTAACAAGGACGTACAATTGACTCCAAGCCATACAGCTAAGACGGGTGCTTATAGAAACAATTCGTCAAACTACAGGCCAGGCGTGAACATATAAACAAGCCGTACCGCTAAACCCAACACCCTGTACACCTCGGTGTTACTTCCCAGACATGTGCGCCTGCGCCTGACCGTGGCAGTGGGGCAGGTTCATCGTAAACACACCTCGCTCTTGAGACTAAACAGAAACTGTGCTATACATATATATACCTGCTTCCTTTCTAGATAGTCAAGTTCAATGTCATGGATAAATAATAACAGCCGCATTGGTCGGTCAAAGGTTAAGCTACGCTTGCCGCGGTCGGGTTGTGGATGGGTGACCATCAATTACGTGGTATAGAAATCTGCGGAAAGCACGCTAAGCCGTTGGTCCCAGCTGTCATTCGTAGATCTTTGACAGTCGTTACAGTCAGAAACCCAGAAGTCTGACAATCAGTCTCACCAAGGGATATTGTGTTACCTAGAAACTGGGTTGTGGAGGTCAGATAGGCAGTCGCTCCATGTTAAATATTGCTAACTGCATCCGGTTAGACTGGAAGCCGACTCAACGTAGTTGGGAAAAATCTAGGCAGATTGATATTGGAGTCCAGTTCAGTATACGAAAAGATGATAGAAAAGTCAAAAATGTATTGGACTGTAAAACGGCTATATTAAATTATTAAGTAATTGCTCTAAAAGCAATTCATTTTCTGAATTCCCAGCAATTCCTCAATGGTGACACATATTTTAGCTGAATCATAATGATTCAATTCATATCAGAATCATATTTGGTGTAAATATAGCCACATGAAAAAAATTAAGACCGTAATTTTACCGGCACTTGGTTGATATCCCGTCCAGTGGTACTCAACACTTCTCCTCCACATTTGTAATGTGCACAGCCAAAGTGTGGAACTCTCTGCCGTCGTCTGTGTCTTCCACATATAACCCGTCTGCCTTCAAAGCAAGAGTGAACAGGCATCTTCTGAGCACGCTCGATCCATCATAAACCTCATCCATCGTTTTCCATCAGGCGAGATCGAGGTTAAGAGCAGGCCCATACATCAATAAAAAAAACCGAATAATTATTTTTTACAGTTTTTAATAGTCAATTGAGATTGTTTTTCTAGTTTAAATGTTATTTTATTGTACTTAATATAAATCTGTCAAACACATGAATTGCGTATTAAAGATTATGAATTGAACGCAGATAATAATTGTCAGTTTGTGACAGACTGTGTGATTCGTAATATTATCATTATTATGAGTCTGCCAAAGCGGCCCGCTGATATAGGCTATCGAAAAGCTTATAATAATATGCTATATCAATCCTGTTGAAAATCGTTGCGCAACGCTTTGAAAACGCTTATCACTTGTTTAAACCCTCTGATTTCGGTTAGTACTATATGCTCTCGACGCTCTCGTCCCGCTATGCACGACTCGTAAAATACCTACTAAAAAGTTTCGCTATGCACGAAATCACATTCGCGGGCAGTGATGAAGAAAACTCTTACAGTGCAGTGTAATAAATTGGGTTTCCAGAACGGGGACAGTTTCTATGGGTTTTCCCAGTAGTATTTTTTTCAATAGTAGCCCAGAGTATCGATTTGGCATGATTGATGAAATGTGGGTGTACTATGACACCGCTGCTTACCTCCTAGGTAAATAACAAGCGTAATGTTAAGGTATGCACTTCACCCAGAGGCCTTTGGCCTGAGTACACAGTAAGTTATTATTATCGACCCATATAATGACCGTACCACCTCGCAGATTGATCTGTTGTAATAAGTACATGAGTCAGATGAGTCACAGCATCCAGTCATCTTTTACGTGACATAGCGGTGACTCAGGACGTGATAGAGTGGTCAGAGATCCAAGTTAATTAGTCGGCCATTCTGTAATTAAGGTCTTTTTTTTTAGACTAATTTCGTGGGAAAAGTTTTAGGTAACCGATTTGTTATACTAGATCATCTTCTGTTAGTTGATTTTATGCGGAGAATGCGGTGCTCCTGACCAAACCATGACCCATATGCTGGAGTGTCAAAAGTGTCCACACATCTGCACTTCTGAGGACCTAAACTGCCATTGATGCCGCGATTGGCGTGGCCACCTACGGGGCCCATCTCGTTATATAATGGTTTACCATTGACTCGAAAAGAAGTAGTTGTTTTTCTTATGTTTTTATTAAGCATTCTATTTCTGCTGCCTTGCAGCGATGACCTTGACTAACTTTACATTTCTTTAATGTTTTTGGCAAGCAAGCCAAAAACATTAAAGAAATGTCCTTGAAATAATGCATTCGACGTTTGTGATTGCTAAAGTGCAAGTGCACTGACTGTGATTAATCAGCCGATAATGTTCCCAATGCTGGGACACAAGTGACACAGGCCTCCTCTCGGTGAGAGGGAGTGGGCCGTAATTCGTAGTGCACGGGACCCGCGTGGTGACGCGGGTCCCGTGCACTACGAATTTTTGGTTCTAGGACATGCCGGTTTCCTCACGATGTTTTCCTTCACCGTTTTGAGAGATTTTTGATGAAATAATTTGCACAAAGTAATCCGCCTTGTTAGGTTCGAACCTACGATATACAACTCGTAAGTCGTGGTTGTTACCACTGGTCTACCACTGCTCTATCAAGCGCACTGACCACACCGGAAATATCTTGGCCTGGACGATTGCTATTATACCTAGAAGGTTTCTATTATGTGTCATCTCAGAGGAAGCTGGCTAAATGAGTCAACAGTAATAGTTGAATCACATACTAGCTAATTACAGTTTAAATTGACCGTTGTCGATAAAATGTTCAACGAATGAGGTTTTATTGCACTGTGGAGAGTTTTAAAAGCCTTTTGTGTGTGCTATGACCCATTTTAGTAAAAGAAACAAAGGAAGATAAACAGTTTCGTTGGTCTTCGCAAGTATATTACCAGCGTATTACTGTCCCACTGCTGGGCAAAGTCCTCTTCTCATACAGAGAAGGCACGAGCATTGATCACCACGCTTGCTGACGACGGGTTGACGATTTCAGACTTATATCCTAACTAATATTATTATTGCGAAAGCAAGTTTGTTTGTTTGTAACGCTCTGCGGCCACATCATGCGTGCTGAAGCTTCGTATGTTTTGCTCGCTAAAAAGTTATCGCGCTAATGTGGTGGTTACTTAGCGACTTCGCCAAGTTTATTATGTACCGCTACCCGGGCGATAAGTGCTACGCAGCCCGAACTATCGCGACGATAACCGATAGTGTTTGGTCACATCGGCGTGTATCGTATCACTGTGCGAAGCTTCATTACGCTTTCACGCTAAAACGGCTGAACGGATTTGGATGAAATTTGGCACAGGGGTAAAACATGACCTGGAAAAGGACATAGGGTACTTTTTATCCTGAATCGCAGACGAAGTCGCGGTCAACAGCTAGTATTACTATGAGTCCAGGTTTCCTCACGATGTATTCCTTCGCCGATGTCAGTACCTAATGTACAAAATAAACTCAGAAAGTACATATGAATTGAAAAAGTTACATTGGTACTTGCCCGGATTTGGACCCACAACTTCGTACATGAGAGGCGAGGCTTCAACCATTGGGGCCATCAGGAGCCGTGATTCACGACATACGTATGTGCGACTGCTGAACTGGTCTTGGATTCGATCCCCAGGTCAGGCAGTGTTATTGGCCTTTATTCTTCGCGTCAGATGACTCAGATTCCGTTAGCTGGATTTTTGCTATGTCAGAATGTTTTCTCAAGGTCACCTCCGCCATTTTCTACTTTTCTATTTTTAGTGTTCATAAATAGCAGAACTACTACGAAAATTCAAGAACAACCGTTCTAGCTGAACACGTTTTTGCTGTATGCGATTTTTGATTTCGACATATATACTTAGTGAAAAATTGAGGGTCGCGCCGTCGCGCCCATGCGCCTGCCTTCGCGATGTGACGTCATAGGCACATTATATCCTGCCTCAAAATTGGTATAAATATGACCTATCTTTTGCGTGCTCAACCATTACTGTAGCATTAAAATTCTCGTAGTTATTAGCGATTGAAATCTTACATGTTTTTGGCGGTAAGAAATATTGAACTTACCACCAGCATTCCGACCAAAAAGACGTTTTCACGTCAAAAAAACTACAAAGCCAACAGACGTTTAAAAAAATCGGGCAGTCTTTGGGGACTGCCGAGTGCCGAAAGAAGTGAAAGCTAAGTAACTTTTTGATTCCCGCGTTGATGTCTTCCGTTCGAGCGTTAGGTGACGATGACGCGAGTTCCATGATTTTTGTTCACCCAAAAAGTGCTCACTCGCCTAAAGTAGTTTTCACTTCAGAAAAATTACTTGCATTTTCAAATACAGTTTGACTGCATCAAGCCTTCGATCGGCACAAAGGTGCAATTGGATGAGTCAGCTGCAGACTGAGGCAATGGCTTCGAGTCACGGAATTGACTCACTTCGGACAATTACGTGGTCTCGACATTAGGTAGTTGGGTTGCAGTTTTATTACAACACCGATCGAGAAAATGGTTTGCACCACTGCGAATAAAGATTGTCTTGACAAATGGCAGTTGTATTGTAATTTGTAACTAAATGCGTTCATTTGTTTTTTCTTGTATCTCTAGCTACTGTTTCGTAGAAGAGTGCCATCAATTTCATAACGACAGCAGTGACGGCCGTCATGATATTGAATATGTGTGGGGTAGGTACAACAACGAAAAAGTGAAAATAGAAACTGTTTACAAAAAAAAAAAAACAACCGATTTTCAAATTAGACACTACAAAGTCATAACGAAAACCATAACCAAAGACACCGACTTCCGAAATTAGAGCTCTTACACACGAGCGGCATGTTCCCAACGGCAGAGGTAACTGCAGCCGTCGACGCGCGTCGGCGGCAACCGTCGACGCATCGACGGCTTCCGTCGACGCGTCGACTTTTGGTCGTTTCTTCGTAACAGTGGATAGAGAGTAAAAAAATGCCCATCTTGATCTCTATTGATTAATATTTCTTGAACCCACAATGAACGTGTTTTTATTTTTCGTTTCCGTCGGCGTCGACGAAGTAAAAGCAATAACAGTGTTTCTTCTTCGGAATCCATTTTACAACTGACTCCTATACTTAGAGAGCAGACGACGGCTGCCGCTGATCTTCGAAGTTGAAATGTCGACGGCTGCAGTTACCTCTGCCGTTGGGAACATGCCGCTCGTGTGTAAGAGCTCTTAAAGTTATTTTTGACTTTGTGGTGTCTTTTTTGGGAGACAGTTGTTTTTTTTTTTTTTTGTAAAAAGTGTCAAAAACGCTCTCTAGGGCAGCACCAACTTAAGGCTTGCGGGCTTCATACCGGCTCCGTACGATTTAGCTAGCTGTGTGACTCACTCGAAAAACCTCTTTAATGTACCTAAATCTTATGATTTATTCTTACTTTTTGATCGACCGCTACCAATGATTTCAGGCTTTCTGAAACCGACAGCGACAGCCTTTTCGCATTTATAAAAATACCCTTTTCTCTTTGCTATAAAACATAGAACCTTCAAAAAAAGGCCTGAAATTCTTGAATTCGAACCAATATCCCTCCATACATCATCGCCTTTTATTCGATCCCGAATAAGCGACGTCATTTCCCATCTGCGACGGATGTGACGTATGAACGTGATACGTTCAGAAAACATAAAAAATATCAAGGTTGAAATATGGGAGATATTATTTATTGCTACTCTTGGTTGCTGCACCTTACGGTCTTTGGGTTAGCGCGTAGAGGTGTCAAGATAATTTATTGATTTGATATCAATTTTATGTTTTATTGGGTTAAGACCCGGCTACACACAGCGACTTGCATACGCAAACAGTTTGTGCAAATCGAAATAAAAAAGGGGAAGTAACTAGGCTGAGAATCAACACTTTTCGAACGACAAAATTACATAAGACAGTCCCGCAAAACGTCCACCAGTCCCACTGCTGGGACACAGGCCTCCTCTCTGTGAGAGGGAGCGGGCCGTAATCTACCACGCGGGCACTGCGGGTTGGTAGATGTCACATGTCTTCGAATTTTTGTTTCTAAGACATGCCGGTTTCCTCACGATGTTTTCCTTCACCGTTTTGAGAGCAGTGGTGATGAAATTATTTACACAAGCGAAACAAGTAAAGCACCTGCTTGGGTTCGAACCCACGACCTCGTAAGTCAGGGCCGTTACCACTGGGCCACTACAACTCTCTTCCACAACTCCCATTCTTGATTAATTGTATGAAATGTCTACTTATAACACGGTAAATTGACGTAGAGTGCCAATTTGCTTAACAATTATCTTCCCTGACTGTATGTATATTAAACATAAACAAAGACTGCCAGAACCGAAGGAAAACCGAGTGACCCAAAAACATTAAGTATTCTCTCAGCGAGATCAAGTTTCTTGCTCAGTAAGACAAGACGACTGAAAACAAGTATTTTTGTTTTACTTTTTATCCCAAAATTAGCGTGGAAGCTTCGAGAAGTTTTTTTAAAGCGAAACAAATGGAAATTGTAGACTTATTGCCTGTGAAAGGCAGAGAGGCTACATTTTCTGGAAACTTTAATGTATTCCCGTTTGTTTCCATTGTCGTCTCCCTGCTCCTATCCGATGTCACTGGGGTCGACGAAAAATGGTTTCATCTTCCATTTTCCTGTAGAGTTACCACGTTATTATTCACACCCTTTTAATTCTTAATAACATTATGAGGGTAGTGGGTGTTGGCTATTTGATCATAATTTTAAATGAAATGAAATTGTTTATTCTTTAATATCGGAATCACATTTACACGTCATATAAAAAAAAAAAGCTATATGAGGTCGGCGTTTCCTATCTGACTACTCCGAAAAGCAATGCCGAAACAAACTCAGAGGTCGCAGTCTCTTTTAAAGTCAGGCCATATGAGAACCATGTAGATTACTTACTAGTTTCCGCCAGCGGCTTCGCTCGCGTGTTATCTTTATAAATTATAGCTTGTTACTCAGTCATAATTAGCATTTTACTGGTGAAAGAATTTTTTAAATCGGTATAGAATTTTTTGAATTAATTAATTACAAAAATACAAATATTTTCTCTTTATAGTAATAGTGTAGATAATCATTTTATCAATACTTTTTAATTTCACTTGCTTACTACTCTGTCATTGAATGTTATTATAGTCGGTAAGTCAGCCCCTTTTTTTTGTATACATAATTTTCGATCAAGATACTGAAGGACATAAAAATTATTTTAAGCATAAAATGGGTCTGCTTGTGATTTTTCATTTTAAAATTAAGTCCCATCCGTCAAAAAATCTCGTATCGTACCTACAATGGAGCCGGCACACTACGTGCAGTCTCGCCATCATTACGGAGGGCGCCACTTGTTCATGCACAGTCCACTAAATAAAACGGGACTTAAAACTAATAGATGGAAGAATGTTTCACTAAATGGGGCTAAAAATAGATTTTGAAGTAAAATTTTCGTGCTCAAGATTCGCCAGAAGACCGTTTAGAATATCAGCCCATTTCTTTCGCGTATTGCTGTGGGCACGCCATAGGTACAACAAACTCTATTCTTGATCACAATGTTCGTGGTCCTCAAAGGATGTTATCTTATTTCCTGGCAAGGGTATGTTAGTCAACCTGCCTGGCCAAAGTTATGAGGACATATTGGACCGTTTAACTATGTAAATTGGACTTTACACAAGACGAAGGTGAGACAGAATATCCACTCGATATGAAAAGCAGAATTTACGCACGGTTTAAGAAGCCCAAAAGTATGATAACCAGTCTTACCAAGGTGTATCGTGTTACCCAGTAACTGTGTTGTGAATTTCAGATAGGCAGTCGCTCCATGTAAAATACTGGTATTTTGCTGCATCCGGTTAGACTGGAAGCCGACCATAACATGTGGGGAAAACGCTAGGCAGATCAAGATTTAAGGCAAACTTACCTACGGCATACCTGATGTTACGTGGTCATCCCCGCCTATTAACATTTGCAATACCCGATGCATAACAGATGCATTACCATTCCAGAGACATAGCTGAAATGTCTCAAGTGCTTAAAATTACACCGGCACCCAAAGTAATTAAGGTGGAACTAGTCGCGGGCTCGAACTCAATGGTGGGCATGGCCAAAAACCACGCTGTCTCACCTGGCATCGTGTCCGACATAGATAGTATCAGTGATGAGCAGTTAGAAGCTCGTCTACATGGACAACGTATAGTTCGCACGCACAGAAACACCGTACCGAATTTTAGTAAAAAGAGCGCGTAAAAAATTACAAAAAGTCCTTTGGAAAATGGAGTTTTATGAAAAAACCTCTGCATGGATCAATTAGAAATAAAATTAATTGAAATCTTCGATAATTTTGCTGTCGGTACGGAATTTGTTTTCGAGATTTCACACTTCTAGTATTACTTATTTACGCATAAAGTTGCGTTAAAATTAGCAAGAAAAACGAATCTTTGTTGGCTTATAACTTTTTAATGGCTTTTTATTTTACTATTCTGCTTCCGTACAGACAAAATTAATAATGAGACCTAACGATATCATGTTAAACTTTGAATGTACGATGTCAAACAGCGGAGTAAAACTCCTCCGAAATTTGTATGGAAAAAATATCAAATTGTTTCACCTTAAGCCGGAACACTGCATCGCGGGAAACTGTGACTGCTTCAACATCGGGGTTCCAGCTGAGTATGTTGAACCTGCACAAATACTCCCAGCGGGGCACCAACTACGCACCTGGAAATCTTTAAGGGGGATGCGCTAATGTAGCCCGCGAAATTCAAATATTCAATTTGCAGGTTAGTATTAAAATTAAAGGTTGTATGTTGATCAAAATATGATTCCTACGTTTCTCTGAAAGCACGCGAAGCCGTTGTTCCCGGCTGTCATTCGTGGATCTTTGACAGTCGTTACGGGTCGTCAGAAGCCCGAAAGTCTGACAACTAGTCTAATCAAGGGGTATCGTATTACCCAGTTACTGGGTTGTGGAGGTCACATAGGCAGTCGCTCCATGTACAATACTGGTATTCAGCTGCATCCAGTTGGACTGGAAGGACTGGACTCCTCCGTCCCCCAACATAGTCGGGAAACGGCTAGGCAGATTGATTGGTAGTTATCCACGGACGAGCTCCTTTACAAAGAGGTGCTACTACTAAAATATGTTCTCTCGTGATCGTGGAGAACCTTCTGAACACACTTGTACAATGTTTACCATACACCTAATGTAATCGCAGATGGGAAACTCAATTAGTTACAGTGACAATCACAACACAGTCAAACCATAACATAATATAATTGTACCACGCACTAAATAATAGTGTTGTTGTAGGATGAGAAGATTAGCCAGTTGTGTTGTTGTTACCTTTGTCTCTCTTATCATCATTATTATTTAGAATTTTAGACGAAAGACGTCCATTGCTGGACATAGGCCTCCTCCGCAAGCAGTATCGCAACGGTACTGGGCATCCAGCAGATTCCCGCATTCTTAACCAGTACCCTAATTACGTAATGCACGATCAATAAGAAATTGAAATGAATTGAAACAGATTGCTAGTCCATTCCTTCATAAGTTCGAAAAAAAAATCTGCTCAATTTTTTAAGCTATTGCATAGCTTCTATCGCGGGCCTAGAGCGTGGAGACCTAATCCAGAAATTCCGTAACGAAAACACGAGTACCTAAGAAAGAGTGTTTTGTATTGAAAATTATGTTTAACTGCTTGACAACAAAGTTCAAATTTACTTAAACGAATGATACGAGAGTGTTGTATTGAAAATTATGTTTAACTGTTTGACAACAAAGTTCAAATTTACTTAGACGAATGATACGAGAGTGTTGTATTGAAAATTATGTTTAACTGTTTGACAATAAAGTTCAAATTTACTTAGACGAATGATCCTTGACTATTAATAGTTAAATTAAAACCTTTTTATTATTTTGATGTTCCCATTACGTTGTGTCAAGTTTTAAAAACTATAAATGTGAATAACAGTTCCTGTCAATGTCATCATTGCTATTTCTTGTATTCGGGTTAATATTTTACAATTGCGTAAGTTGATAAAAAATGCTATGCAATAGCTTCGCCGCGGCAGTCCCCGAGTGCCACATGTCTTTTTTTTCTTATTGATTACGTAATTAGGGTACCTACTGGTCTTCGGTCTACCTTGTAGGGAGTTTACCGCTGCTACCTGTGCCTTCCAGTTCGTGGTACCCAATCCAGAACTTTTCGGCCCCATTGGCCATCTGTTCTGCCTCGCCTGCCTTAACTTGGGTAACTAGGACTTTTTAAGCTCCCATTGTGAGTGCCAATATCTCTTGCCATTGCAAAAATAGAAGCCAAATTCTAATTCAAATATTATTGCTCTTATGTGCATAAGTCATCGCAGTTTTAAGGGTTCAGCACCTGACAAGAACCCAGAAAAACTTGGTGTGCCATATTAGCGGACATGTACCTACAGCAAAATAAAAAAAAAACAAAATCAAAAGTCATTCCAACTAGGCTGAGAAATAACACTCTTGAAAGTCAAAAATTCATAAGACAGTCCCTCAAAATGCCCGCCCTCTACAACTTCCTAGTGGTTTAGCTGGAAAGAAGTGACGCAACTATTGAGGTTCAATGTAAATTAGAGCAGACACCACCGCGAACAAAATTTTTGCGCTACATCTTGTTGTCCGGGACAGCAAACACCGTGATTGTCAAATTTGACATCCACGGGACACATCTTTAGTTTGTAATAGCTTCTCTAGTTTACATTGAACCTCAATGGGCGCAACAAACGCCACTACACACAGTTGCACTGGTTGCACATGCAGTTAGCAGTATAATATAAAATCAGCCACCAGTTCAATTGCAGCAGTTCTTATCGTCCGATTTGAGCGTGACAAACGGGTAAATTGGCACAATTTGCGGTAGCGATAAACCTGGCTAGTAGAATTTTCATCAGCGCCATTGTTGCGCGGTAGTGATGTGATTTTATATCGATAGTTTTTATTAGGTGCCCTAATTGATAAGCTGTTTCATACCGCACGGTGAACAACGCCTCTGACGCCGTAATAAATGTGGCCACATACTGGCCACAAACAGTATAAGCGACATAAATGTACCGTCGTCGATACGAAAAGAAGTATACCGTACGCCATTTGACATCCGTTTCGTGAGGGAAGTTTTGATGAATGTGGATGGCTATAAAGAAGTATAAAGCTATAAAGAAAGAAAGAAAATACGTTTATTTGCAGTAAACATGACGCAGAAAAAAAGAAATAAAAACACGAAAATAACAATTTGGGGGAAAATATGCGTCACATCCACGCCAAACGGCCATCGCTCAGCATAATGCTGCCCCAGCGCCTATGCGAGAGTGCCCCAGCGCTGATTTTCAGCGACAGCCGGCGTTGACGTGATGACGTCATCCGGTGCAGCTTATAGTGAAATAACATAATAAGAATCAAAAATAAAATAAAATAAATATTATACTTAGTCTTAAAAGTTTAAATTATGATATAAAATGGCAACATTTCGTTCCGTCAGCGACTCAAGCGCCGCAGGCATAATGCAATCTGTGCGCGCAGCAGATAAGAAAAGAACACAAAAACTATGGATGGTGACGCTGTTTTATAACCTACCTCAATTTACTTAATTAAATAGAACATAATTATAACATTCGTCACGCATATACAAGTTGTTTTTTTAAATATTCATGAAAAACACCAGTTATTTTCCGAAACCTCAAGAGCACTCATCAATAACATCGTTCTACCCGTCACCGTCACAGTGAATTACTGAATTATTCGAATTATGCGAAACTCTTTGCCACTATTGTTAAACGAGGAGAATCGATTTTATGTCCCACTAAGAATGTTATTTAAAACGCGGAAGATGATGGTTATGATTTGTTGTTATAATTTAGTTGTTTTAGTTGTTGTGATTTAGTTTTATATTCTGGAGGACGACGACTGCTGAGCAAGAGGCGTTGGATTCCCGGTTCGGGAAAAGTGTTATTTTTTTATTTATTTTTTACCCTCAACAGGGAAGCTCTTGGCCTGCATCTCACCTGATGGTAAGTGATGATCAGGCCGAAGGTGGAAGCGAGCTTCACCCGGAATCCTCAACTACAGAGGAACTGGCTATCTTATCTCTAACTGCCGAAACACAACAATGCTGTTAACATTAGTTATTGGGTTTTTTCATCTGGAATTTTGGAGTCTGGATTTGTGTCCGGTTGATGTCAATGTATACTGTGAGGTTGTCTCCCGTAGATGTTCATTCTGGCCAGACATAGGATTAATATGGTAATGAACATCGACTAAAAAATATCGATAGTTTTCTACTACATCCACTCTTCCCATCCCTAAAACATTCCGCGCACAACGCTAACTTGATTCTCACAATTCCTAACTCTCCAACTAGTTCATACTTTCTCAGTAAGTTCTATAATTAATAATATAACGCTTTATTAAGTGAGCCGGAAGTTTTACACTGTTTTGTATTATTACATTCTCTTCATCGCTCGTCGGGAGCTTGGCAGAGGTCCAGGGCCGCAACAAGTGGCGGAAAAGATAAACGTATTTTTTTTATTAGAGTCTATTATTTTGGCTATTTTTTCTTCCCAAATGTGCCAGCATTTGGGAAGAATAGTACCTACCTATATTTTAGTAGAACAAAGAAAATATGGTTAGATTGTTTCTGTTAGGGAGATAAGGATGCTGACATGACGAAAATGAATAAAGTAAGAAATGAGTATATAAATATTATATAGTTGAAATGAAATCGTTTGGCTTGGTATGGACATGTGATGAAGATGGAGGAAACGTATGTGACTAAAAGAGTGATGAATATAAATGTTGATGGATGGAGAAGGAGAGGAAGGTCAAAGAAAAGATGGATGGGTTGTGTGAGAGATGATATGAAAGAGAAGGAAGTGAATAATAGCGTGTAGGTTGAGAGGCAGAGGAGAATGGAAGAAGAAAACGTGGGGCGCGCCAACCCCACGTAACGTGGAACAAGCGCAGGAAGATGGTGATGGTGACCTACCAGTTAAACGTAGAGTATATGAAGGACCTCTTCCGGGGAAGAATACTTACTACTACCATACATATTCACGATATTCACCTTATTGCTGATGACATTGACATACTCTGTTGCGCTCTAGGTGAATTTGAAAGAATAACTAGCTATAGAATTTGTTATGGTACAAGCAGTGTAACTATTTAACTTTTAAGTGTGCTACAATATCGCATTGGGTCTAGCCTGTAAGGATATTTGTATGTTTGGAGTAAATAAATAAATATTTCTGCCGCCAAGTAGTGTTGCTGTGTTCCAGTTTGAAGGGCATGGATGCCGGTGTAATTACAGACACATGACATATTCCGGCTTTGTTATTGTGATGGCAACGCTTCTGGGATGCCTCTGGTATTGCAAATGTCCACAGACGGCGGTCCACCAGGTGGCCCGTCAGCTTGTTTACTATCAAAACCTAAGTGAAACTGTAATACTTTCAATTGCGGGTAGTTTCACAGTCAGTGGGCTTGTCGAGTGGTGTCGACGACCATTTGCCACTGTTGCGACTGCACGTGGTGGTCAACTTACCGTGAAAACACGTCACGGTTCTGGTTTGGGGAACCGGCAGAGTTGTATTGTTTTGTCGTGCAGTTACTGTTCAGGGGGGTTATAATAGACGAAAAGAGACATGCAGCATTTGCGGTGCAACTGTTACCGGTCCCCCTGAATGGTTATGGTAGGGCCATGATGTATTTTAGTGCAGGTCCTGAAACCTCGCTTCTGCAGAAGCTTTTGCAGGATCTCTTCTTTTGCGCTTGTCTCATGTTTGCTCTTCCATTCTCCCCGTCAGTCGTCGCGTTAGTATTTATACCATCAATATTAACTGCGTCATTGGTCTCGAGGTCGGAAGCGTGACTGCTGCTTCTGGGTTCGATTGCCGGTTAGGGCAAAGTGTTATTGGGTTTTTCCATTAGAAGTTTCTTAGTAACAGCCCGGAGTTTGGAAGTTGGCGGTGTGATACCCCCGTGCCTCAGAAAGCACGTTAAGCCGTTGGTCCTGCGCCAGATCTCTCTCCGGTCTTGTCGGATTGCCGTCCCATCAGACTATGAGAGTGAGGGAAGAGAGAGTGCACCTGTGTCTGCGCACAAACTTCTGCACTATAATATCTCCCGCGCCGAAGGCAATTCTCCGTTGAGATTGACCGCCATGGCTAAAATACGGTCTGGAGGACTATATTTATATCATCACTTACACAATCTATCCATCTTTTCTTTGGTCTACCTCTGTGTTGACTGTACCGTCTCCCATTCATTAACACTTATACTCCATTCCAAGAGAATCGCACTACAACAATTGCAGGACCTCATAATAACGAAATCCCTCGCAAAACAGCATTAATATTTTCTGAAAATGTCATCCGTCGCCGAAATCACGTATGCTCAAACAGAAGCATGGCAGATACAAGGCATTCCATTTCCTCCTGTACTCAGTATGTTATGAAGAATAAATTCGGCGGTAGCGGGTACGCGTGACGGCTCGTTGTTGGTAGCTGCTATCTGGAGCGCGACGACATGCCGCAGACAGATGGACAGGGTTGGCACAAGAGAGTTTTTTTAATATATCGAAACCAAAAACTTGCGCGTGGTCTGCATGAGCAGGCTGCGTGATCAACGCGTCATCGGTATAGCTGAGGCGCGGCGCGACGGCGATACGGCTCGGACCGATGACCACTCGCTTCACGGATTCCACCGCGACGGACGATGGGACGGCAATACATACACACGACCGGAGAGGGACAAGGCGTAGGAACAACGGCTCAACGTGCTTTCCGAGTCACGGGGGTATCACACCGCCAACTTCCAAACTCCACGACGCCACGCTCAGCAGTCGCGCTTGCGACCACAAGACCAATGGGGCAGTTACCCGGGGTTAGTTAGTTACGGGGGAGTTAGTAGGTGGTATATTATGTACCGTAACAAAACCGTCTCTATGTCAAAATGTACTGAAAAGCCTTATGAACTTCTTCATAAAAAAATATTCGTATTCATTCAAATCCGAGCCCCGCACCGGCGCGGCACGGCTCAGACTCGGTTTAGTATAAATCATAGCTTACTCGCGACAACCCTGAAATGACGTAAACCGATTCAGTGAGTACTTGAAAGGAACGTCGCGTATCATGTCGCTGACTTAATATAGGACTTGCAGAGGTGGTGGTGACAGTCACGATTACAATTGCAACTTGGAAGCCAGTAATGTGTCTGAAACTTATAATATCACACCTATACGCCACGTATGGTTAGACAGAGGTATGTGAGGTGTCACCACAGATATAAAGATTTATAATAATATCTGTGGTTGTTACCTTGAGTCATATTCATATACAATGGGGATGTTGGCTGGGAAAAAACAAAAAAAAACTATTTAGTCCGTCAGAAAGATAAAAAAATATATATTCGACACGTGTTTTTTGCTTTATCATATTAATAAAAAATGGTTTAGATAAAACGCATTGAAGTGGGGGCTCGCTGCGTCACAGGTCAGTATAAGATCTACCGGGTTGTGACGTCATGCCACATTTTAACTCAATATATTGCCGTATTGTTTTAATTACGTAAAAAAAAGAAAAAATACGTGTATAATATTTTTTAATAATCCACATGCATGACGGACAAAAAACATTTTTTTTTCAACATTTGTGACGATTTCCACCAGTCAACTCAAAACACTTTTCAATCATTAAGAGTGACAACCCTAACGCTCCAATGATGCGTAGGTAATTATATCAACAAATAGGCCTAGTTTCTCTACTGTCCATATATTTACTGTGACGTTAGATAAGGTTACATAATAAGCAGCATCTGCAAGTTCCGTGCATGTATCAAGGCACACAGGCCATAATGCTCGTGTACCAACTTTTACGGAACCGGCACTGTTGCTGTGGATACATTTAAAAACAAAAATCTAACTGAAACACAGAAATACCAATATACTATTTCCTTAAAACGTATTTACCATAATACCGTATTCCAATAACAATAACGGGTAGGAAACGCGTTTGGCCAGCGTCCAGAGAAATGTTTCCAGTGCACTCGAAATTGATACTAAATGTATATAAATATAGGTTTCGGTATCGGGTGTATAAGTATAGGAACCGGAGCGATCACTGTTTAATTACATATCGAACTGAATTGTAGAGTAAATAGTTTGTAGTATTGAGTGAAATGGAATTTACATTCGACGGAAGTTTTGGCCCACATTCGGCCTATGTGGTCTTGGTAACTAATACTCGTTACAGCCCTATCCGCCAAAGGAATTTTACATCGCCAAAAATTACGAAATTCCATAAAAACTTTCACCCCTTATTTACCCCCTTTAGGGGGTGAATTTTATTTAAACACGGGTGAATTTTCAAAACATGCTTCTAGAATCTAGACCCAAGGCTGTGCATTGTACTTAGTTGAAGGAAAATAAATAATACTCGTATAAGGCTGCCTGTAGTTCGTAAAGTTCGTGCGTTGAATGTTAAGATTTTCAATCTATCGGTGTCCATTTTGCTAGCCGAAGTCGTTTGGCAGTAGACCCTCGCTCGGAGATTATGATCCCCAGCCCCAGGGTGCACCTGCACACTGCCAGTAGCCGTGCACTGACTGGAGCTGCCGGGCACTGGGGGATTGGCTTTATTTGTGTCGTTCATATTGGGAAGGGGTTTAGACAATTAACCCACCACGCTTGTCTAATGCGGGTTGGTGGGTGCGCAGTAGACCACCTAACTGGGTCTTTGGGCGCCGCCGTTGACGTGCGTGACGTTCGTCCGCCGTCACCCTGAGTCGTCATCCTGCACTGATGTCGACTGTTCCACCTAGGCCTATAAGAAATACGTTTTCGAGCCCATAGATGGCTAAATGTGGTGTGAAGTTGTAAGATCGTATTCACACACGAGTGTAGGTGAATATAAGATGACAATTATCAGCCACCTACACAATCCCTTAGTCGACTCTTACGACACCCACGGGAGGAGAGGGGTGGTCTATTCTAGGCCGGAACCACACAGCCAACACTACAATCACTCACATAAAGGACAGCAACGGTATGAGACAAGGAGATAGGGCTAAAATAATCGAAATATGCACACAGTATTATAAATCCTTGTATTCCGACACCAAAGCTTCTCAACACACAGCTGAAGTTTACACATGCCCAGACGATATCCCAATAATAACTGGTTATGAAGTCCACCAAGCACTTAGCAGCATGAAATACAATAGAAGTCCTGGTGAAGACGGTATTACTACTGAATCACTTCGAATTGGAAAACAAAGCTTGTTACCTCACATATGCAACCTTTTCAACTCAATTCTTAAAACAGCCATATTCCCGAATAATTTCTGTCATTCCAATATAATCTTGCTACACAAGAAGGGAGATAAATCAGATATTGGGAATTATCGCCCTATCAGCTTAGTTTCACATCTATATAAAGTTTTTGTTAAAATTATCGAAAACCGTATCGCAGGCACATTAGACCTCCACCAACCTCCCGAACAGGCTGGATTTCGTCGAGGCCTTTCGACTTCTGACCACCTACATTCCCTAAACCAGGTGATTGAAAAACATCAAGAATTCAATCTACCATTGTACCTGGCGTTTGTGGATTACTCGAAGGCTTTCGACAGCCTAACGCACGAAGCTATATTCTCGGCACTCAGAAAACATGAAATAGAACCCACTTATATACACCTGTTACAAAGAATATATCACAATAGTACAGCAGCCATCCGCATTAATAACACCGGGCCATCCTTTCTAATTCAACGAGGAGTCAAGCAGGGCGACCCGCTGTCTCCCAAACTCTTCACAGCTACGCTGGAAGAGGTTTTCCAAAAATTAAATCCACACTGGCGGGATAAGGGTATTGTTGTCGGAGAAAGGAGATTGACGAATCTACGTTTCGCCGACGACATCGTCCTCTTTTCTTCCTCAGCAGTTGAACTAGGCCAAATGCTCGAACAACTGAGCCACGCCAGTCTTCAAGTCGGACTTAAGATGAACATGTCAAAAACAAAGCTGATGACGAACAGCACCGAACGCAACGTAGAAATTGGGGGTGTGGAGGTTGAGTATGTCCATGAGTATATTTATCTCGGCCAAATAGTATCCTTCCAGGCGAGACAGGACAAAGAAGTCGCTCGACGCACAGAAAACGCCTGGAGGAACTATTGGTCGATGAAACATCTCATGAAAGGACCACTCCCGCTTTCACTAAAACGAAAGCTCATGGACATGTGCATTCTTCCCACCCTCACCTACGGAGCGCAAACATGGTCTCTTACAAAGCGTCAAAAGTCCGCACTTGGAGTCTGCCAACGGGCTATGGAACGAAGCATACTAGGTGTGAAACTGACAGACTGCATTAGGAACTCTACACTTCGTTCCAAAACACAAATAGCGGACGTTGGCCTCACAGTTGCTGGACTAAAGTGGAACTGGGCTGGCCACATCTGTCGCATGTCGGAGCAGCAATACGCAAAAATCACCACTCAGTGGATCCCAAATAACAGGAAACGACTACGCGGCAGGCCCAGAAAGAGATGGCGGGATGAGCTGGACTCCTTCTTAAAGGATTGGCCCACAATTGCAGTAGACCGGGAAAAGTGGAAAGAGGGAAGGGAGGCCTTTGCCCTGCAGTGGGACAACACAGGCTTATAATAATAATAATAAGGCTGCCTGTCCACCGGAGCGGAGAGGAGAGGAGAGGAGCGGAGATGTGCCAAAATTAACCAATAGAATCGCATCTCTGGAGCGGAGTTTTGCTTCTATTGCTTAATATTGACACATCTCCGCTCCGCTCCTCTCCTCTCTGCTCCGGTGGACAGGCAGCCTAGAGGGGTGTTTTATTACCAACCCCGTGTTTGTTTTTAATATATGAAAAAAGTGGTCTTTTTTGTAGGAGGTGCGATGCAAACTGCAACTGTTAACTGTACCTTGACCGGCCCTGTAAATGATTTCAAATTCAAATTCAAAATATTTTATTTCACATAAACCTACATGGGCACTTATGAAACGTCAGAAGCTACGCAGTCATTATGGCAGCACAACTGACGGGGTCCGCTAGGGCCGATGGCCCGATGCCTGCCGGGGTTGCGGGAAAGTCCGAAAGGGTTACCGTTGCCCCTGGCAACGAACAGGTAACTGAAGGAACACGGGTGGGTTTTAGTCAGTAAGAGTCTGACACGCCCTTAGCGGGAGAAGTTATTTGACGACATCCCACACTCAAAAAAAAAAGAAAAAAAAAGGGCCCGGAGTCTACAGAATATAATTAAGAGATATTGATATTTGAGTATTCACAATACAGGAGAAGTACTCTACCTAAGAACAGAGATATTTGTAAACATCATTATTCCCCCGATGCGTAATGCGACGGGAGCAGGGTCCAAGCTACTGGTGGTTAGGGCTGCAAAGACAGGAGCCCTTTATTATCATTACTATCAGCCTTTTGTGTCCCACTGCGGAGTCAAAGGCCGGTCCCTCCTTCTACAAAAAAATCATCAGCCAAGTTTGAACGCATGACCTTCTGTAACCAACAAAAAATGAACTGACGTCCTTTCCCATTGCCACTCAAATTAAACATTGTTTGAAACGGTAACGAATCGTCAATGGACTGACCGATTAGATGCATGCTCTGTTTCCGGTTCAAATATAAACAATGGGTTAACTGTTTCAGTTCACAGTGTCATCTAATTCGAGACAGCTAATTAGGATGCATAATTAGCCAATGATGTTCCCACTGCTGGGACACAGGCCTCCTCTCTGTGAGAGAGAGTGGGTTGTGCGGGTTGGTAGATGTCACATGTCTTCGAATTTTTGGTTCTAGGACATGCCAGTTTCCTCACAATGTTTTCCTTCCCCTTTTTAGAGTAGTGGCGATGAAATAATTTACACAAAATAAAGCGCCTGCCTGGTCGAATTTACGGCCTACAACTCGTAAGTTGGGGCCGTTACCAATGGGCCACCACTGCTCTCTAAACAGCTATTGCTGGAACCTCTATGAGGTATTTTGACGTGGCCAAGAATTAAAAGGAGAAGTTAAAAAAAAATGCGGTGCATTAACTCCTTGACTGACAGTATAAAAGGAATTTATAGACGCTACTGATATTGCAATGCTCGTACTCGTAACTGAGTGCTTGCCTGACAGCTATTAGACCAGGTTCCCTGAGAAAAATTACACCATCATCATCAATCAGCCGAAAGGCGTCCACTGCTGGCCAGAAGACTCCCTAAGCGTCGCCGCAACGACCCGTCCTGTGCTTCTCACTTGTAACAGATCCTTGTGTCCTTCATTTCATCGGTTCATTTTGTGAGGGACCTACCTTCACTCAATCTTCAATCTTCCTAGCCTTTTCCCAACTATCTTGGGGTCGGTTTCCAGTCTAACCGGACGCAGCTGAATACCAGTATTTTACATGGAGCGACTGCCTATCTGACCTTCACAACCCAGTAACTGGGTAATACGATACCCCTTGGTAAGACTGGTGTCAGACTTTCGGGCTTCTGACGACTTTCAAACATCCACGAATGACAGCCGGGACCAACGGCTTAACGTGCTTTCCAAGGCACGGAGGTGTCTCGGTATGTGAAGATGGTCACCCATCCACTGACCAACCCCGGCAAGCGTAGCTTATCCTGATGGAGCGGCTTGTTATTACTTAGCCACGAGCTCCTCTCAGGGACCTACCTACACTGCAAGAAGAACATTAGCTTGCACATTACAACTACCAAAATTCTCTAAGTCATTTAACCAGATTCCACCTAAAACTCTGCTCACCCTCACTTCAGCATAGTATACAACTCTGAGGTAACATTACGGAGGGATTGTATTTGTTACTCTTACTACGTTTGTAACCGCATCACACACGGCTGGAGAGAAGGGGCAATATGATAAACTAGATGCGCCCCACGGTTTACTCGTAAAAGTCTCGATCCCGTGGGGATATCGGGATAAAAGTCTCGATCCCGTGGGGATATCGGGATAAAAGTCTCGATCCCGTGGGGATATCGGGATAAAAGTCTCGATTCCGTGGGGATATCGGGATAAAAGTCACGATCCCGTGGGGATATCGGGATAAAAGTCTCGATCCCGTGGGGATATCGGGATAAAAGTCTCGATCCCGTGGGGATATCGGGATAAAAGTCTCGATCCCGTGGGGATATCGGGATAAATGTATCCTATGTCCTAATCCAGGTCATGGTCTACCCATGTGCCCAAATTTCATCCAAATCCGGTCAGCCGTTTTAGCTTGAAAGCGTAACAAACAAACTCCCTTTCGCATTTATAATATTAAGTTAGGATGAACATGGTAAATGGCTTTAAGCCTACGATGTCTGTCTACCGATATAAATAACCTCACGCTTGTATGCCCCTAATCGCTCCTACACACGGGCAAGCCGCGGCGCGCTCGGCCCTGCCGCACAAAGTCGCACAAAGAAAATGGAGGCACAAAAGCCGCTGGCACGTGCCGCGCGGCAAAAGCCCCGGCACGCCCGGCACTGTGTGTAGCACCCATAGAGGTTAGGCAGAGGTGTACCTATAGTGCACCCACATTTCGGCAGTTATGTTTAAGTCCCATGTGGCGAGCCTGTTGCCATCAACCAGATACAAAACCAGACTCCGGGCTGGTATTGAGAAATTGCAGATGAAAAAACCCAATAACAATTGGCTGTTGCTAGTCGTCCGGTGAACGGACGAATAACATTATAAATTAATCGTCCGTTTAGCGGACACTTCGATAACAATTTGCCCGACTCTGGAATCTAAAGGTACCTTATCTGCCCGCGGAAGGCTATGAAATACCTTCCGTAGCTAGAGACACGTCGTATAGAAATTCATAGAAACCAGTCGTGTCGCCTGCGGTCAGCGACACGTCGCCTGCGGTTGGCGACGGAATTGTACCTTAACCTTCATGCTTAACAGTAGCGCTTGCGACCACTACACCGACGAGGGAGTTAAACACTTTTCTTTAACCTTCCCTGAGCTTTCAGCCTTACTAACTACCTCAAGCCTCTTGCAGACTTGGCGCGACGCGACTCTAACAAAACAATTTCTTAGAAAACTTCACCGTCGCGTCTCGCCAGTCCGCACGAGGCTTTACTGTCAAACCTTTTCACAAACAATGCTATTCATACAAACCACACTCGAAAACAAAAGACGACCAAGTCTTAGTTCACCGAACTGCACGACAGTATGTATTTCGTAATCCACATACACGTAATTTGCTTTATATACGACGTAACATCTTATGTACTGTATTATAGAGATTTAGCACCGTTCAGACGAGTGAATTACTTGCTTACTCGCTTATCTTCAACTTGTGATATATAAGATTCAGTGATCTTTCTATGTAAAGGCACAGTATTAAAACCTACAGTAGGACATCGCCTTTGATCTCGTTGTAAATGCCGCTAGCAGTTCGGGAACACGCTTCCCCCGTCTCGCCCCTCTCGCCTCGCAGCATAAGCAGTTGGACCCGTCTCGCCCCGCACGATTGCTCTGTCCAGCTAGACGTCTTCGTCGGACGACTGTATGATGTTTTTAGACTGTGGTAAAGGTATAATTCTGAATCTGAACCTCTTTGCAAGGAGCAGTACTGCGGCGGCACCAAGCATTCCAAGCTCCTGCTGTTTGTGGCGTCTCGTCGTTTTGTTGCTAAGTACTTGGTCCTCTGACCTCTGCTCGGGTGAATGAAAATAAAGAATGCTCATTTAATAGTATGGGATCATCATAGTCAGCTTATTAATGTTCCCACTGCAGGGACACAGGCCTCCTCTCTGTGAGTGAGTGGGCTGTAATCTACCTCGCGGGCCCAGTGCGGGTTGGAAGATGTCACATGTCTTCGAATTTTTGGTTCTAGGACATGCCGGTTTCCTTCACCGTTTTGAGAGCAGTGGTGATGAAATTATTTACAGTTTACACAAAGTAAAGCGCCTGCTTGAGTTCGAAACCACGACCTACAACTCGTAAGTCGGGGCCGATACCACTGGACCACCACTGCATTCGTAGTATGGGATACTTCATACTAATTCCATTTGCATACTTATACTAGTAGTTCTGCGAACAGTAGACCTCGCGAGCACAAACTTTTTGGGAAAAATTAACCGCTTAGCTTGAGGCTTAAGTGCCTGCTACACGGTCGCAAACCGCGTCCCGACAGAGGTGACAAACGTTTTCACACACACACACGCTACCCCATAACACAGGACAAACGAGAAAAAAAATTACGTGTAGGGTGAGGAGGTACCCTAAAAACAATCATGATTTTATTTTACGACTTTGTCGGCGTGATTGATAGTATAGACCTATACCTACCAAATTACAGCTTTCTAGTACTAAGATTCTCTGAGCTAAGCCGCTGACAGACAGAAAGACAGGCAGACGGACATGGCAAAACTAAATCAGTTTATTGTGTACTACAGAACCCTAAAAACCAGACAAATTATGAGTAAAAAATTTGTAGGCCAGCTAGAAAAATTAACAAATAGGTTTGAATAAATAGCGAGCAATTTACTGCATTTGAGGAGGTATTCTGCTCATCATGCCGAAGATCCTGATCAGATCTTTACCAATTTTTTTTGAGACTATCTTAAAGTTACTTTCTTTCAAATGAAAAAAGAACCATCGAAAACGGATTTCATAAGGCGGAGATATCCAGTAGCCCCCTTTTTGCCCCATTTTGGAGGAAGTACCCCTCCAATCAAAAATCCCCGACGACAAAAAATTACAAAAAATTCATAATACCTGTATGCCAAGTTTCATCCAGATCGGTTGTAAAATACGACCTGTACACGAGTACGTACAAACTGACACACGAAAGAAAATTTTGCCAGTTGATGCAGAGACGCTTCGCTCGCTACGCTCGCTCGGTCAATAATTCCATTCTGCCATGATATTAGGTACTTACTAATTCCATGCTGCCATGTCATTATTCTAAGGTGTCATTATTCTTGTTCTAAACTTTGGGCGACCGATCTCTGCTCTGGTTTCCCGGGTATTGATTCCTCTGGAATTGATGCGACTAAATTGTGACTAGATTCTAGTTTGGCTCGACGCCGACCACAGCCTTTTTGATAAAATAGAACAATAAAAAGGCCTTTGTAACAAAATGGAAGGTATTTAATAAAAATACCCCTTCTGTGGCAACAGGGTGACTCACCGGGAATTCAAACCCACGCCCCTGCGTTGACTATACAAAATACGTATGTGGATATGAATAACTTAGCCCAGTTATGCACGGACGATTTTTTGACGCGACGCTGGATTTTCAACTATTCGGTGTTGAGCCGAGCGTTGAGAATCCAACGCGCTGGGATGCACTCTCGTCCTAACGGGTGGAAAAAAACACACTGTAGGATTTTCAACTCTTGGCGCTAAGCACGGCGTTAAAAATCCAATGCAAGAAAAAATATGCGCCGCGGGAAACAATCGTCCGTGCGTACGTGGGCTTAGATTTTCAACTCTCGGTGCTCAGTGCGTTGATATTCCAGTGCGCCGCGTTGTAAAATCGCCATAAGGCTCCACAGGCAGGCTCGACAGGACCGTGCGACGCGATTTTAGTAGAACAATGTCCATTAGGTTTTTATAGAAATTGTTCTACTAGAGTCGCGTCGCGCTTGTCTGCGAGAGCATTTAGTTTGTGCGTTCAGTTATTTATGGTTACTTGACAAAAATACTACTTACTGTATTCTTAAGACTTAAAGGGCAACAAAGGGACTGTCACGTCTGTTCAGTATTTGCCAAGCATTTGTTTTTTGATGACATAGAAGCTGACGGTCCACCTGATAACAGAGGCATACAAAAAAAAATTATGCATTACATGGAGCGACTGCCTATCTGACCTCCACAACCCAGTTTGTTAGATGTAGCTTTTTTCTAAAGTGCCTGCTACACGGTTGCCAACCGCGTCTCCGACAGAGATGACCTTGGTAGCTGTTTCAACTACATGGTCGTCAACATGCCATTCTGTCGTAAATTCGTGATATTTGAAGAGTAAAGACGTCATGGCGAATTGATTCATTGGCGATCAATTATTTTCCATTTGGAAACTAAAACCCCCAACCTACCCGTTTTTTATTGTTGTCTTTGTACTGTTCGCAACTGAGATCTCACAGACAGGTCTGTACAGCTCCTTCAACTCAGTAACAATTTATTTTTCTTCCGCCATTTTGCACTTTTTAATACGTCATCGGTAAACTTGTAAAACTTGCACTCGTAACTTCGTAAAGCTTTGTGCAGACCAGCATTGTTATACCGTGAAGTTTTCTTAAAAATTGTATTGTGCGACAAGTCGCACTGGTCTATAAAAGCCTTAACATGTGTGCCTCGCGCGCCGATTGACAGCGAGCGACTAACGTACTCGCGGCTAGCGAGCAACCGCCGCCGCCGCCGCGCCTCGACATGGTCAGCCGCCGACTCAACCTCCTCTATTCGTCCTTGGTAGCTAGCGCAGCTCTTTAAACCAAGGTCGTTGGATGGTCGTAAACCATCATCAACACGGTTGTAAACCACCAAGGTCATCTCTGTCGGGGACACGGCTGGCGACCGTGTAGCAAGCGTTTTAGTGAAACTTCTATATTGTATACAATTGTTTAGTAAAATAACCTCTGCTTGAGTGCAATGACTGACAGTACGTTCACCTTGGGTAGCAGACTAGCATTATATACCACGGTATATATACCGTATATACTCAGTCTGGGAGATCCAATAAAAGACAAGAAGTCTGCTCGAGGTAAATGGTTTCAATTTCTTTTGAGATTGTATGGTTAATGTCGTGCTTAGATGGGTCGAAACTCGAAAGTTCTTTTTTGATTAATTGAGGAGCTCAAATGTCCGAAAGACTGATGCAGCTCGATAACAATTAAAATTGTATTGTCTCATTAGTGACAGTCAAGCGGGTACTTAGAAAATATTCGAGGAGCTCTTGGCTAAGTAATAACAGCTGCACGGGTTGATCCATTAGGTTAAGCTACGCTTGCCGGGGTTGTTCCGTGGATGGGTGACCATCTTCACATACCGAGACTTCTCCATGCCTCGGAAAGCACGTTAAGCCGTTGGTCCCGGCTGTCAATCGTGATTCTTTGAGAGTCGTTACCAGTCGTCAGAAGCCCGAAAGTCTGACACCAGTCTTACCAAGGGGTATCGTATTATCCAGTTACTGGGTTGTGGAGGTCAGATAGACAGTCGCTCCATGTAAAATACTGATATTCAGCTGCATCCGGTTAGACTGAAAGCCGACCCCAAGATAGTTGGGAAAAGGCTAGTTAGATGATGATGTACTTATATTAAAATATTCATGCGTACTTAACATCACGCCTCTATTAGTATAAGGGATAAGCAGATGTGTACGATGTACATTTTGAGTATGAATGTCGATGGCTATAAGAGTAGGGGAACACCAAAGAAACGATGGATGGACTGTTTGAAAGATGATATGGCTAGAAAGGAGGTGACTACCGAGATGACGACTAATAGAGAGAAGTATGGAAGAATATAGCCTCATGCAGACGGGCGCGATGCGACTCTAACAAAACAATTTATGAGAAAACTTCACGGTATAGTTGCGCCGACCGCAAATAAAGCGTCCCGTAGACTGGCGCGACTCGACAACGGTAATTGTTCTACCGTGAAGTTTTCATAAATTGTTTCGTTAAAATCGCGTCGCTGTCGCGTGGCGCCAGTCTGCACGACGCTTTATTATATCGCCGTACGAACGTAAGAACAACATAATTTTTAAGAAAAACAGATTCTCCTGATAGCCTGAGAAATATGAACATATACCTGTAGGGACGTAATCATAAGTAAAATTACGTAAAAAGGAACACTTTTCTCAACTTTTTCTAACATAAATTGATTACCTTCGTAATTTCCCTGAGGGCAACTGAATTTGTAAAACTGTAGATCAACAGAAAGTATAAAGTTTGTTTTTATTAAACTTATATTTCCTTAGCATAGTTTATAACTTCAAAAACATTTTTGGGCGGCCATTGAGTTCTAATATCAAGAAAGAAAATAAAGAAAAATAAATTTATATTTGCCACAGAAACACGTGCAAACAAAAATATAATTAACTCGAATAATAAAACCTAAAATAGGTCTAAGTATTATCATGAAAATGATAGAAAAGTCTACCAACGCCAAATGAAAAGCAAACAGTTTGCCTGACTTGAACTGAGAATCGAACTCAGGAGTTCTCGCCCAGCAGTCGCACTTCCGACCATAGAAACCACACCAACCATAAGAGTAACGGTGGAGTTTCTTGCCCATTCTTCTCCTTACGAAACTATTTACTTGTTTCGTATGGAGAAGAATGGGCAAGTGAGAATCGAACGACGGAGTTCTCGCCCAGCAGTCGCTCTTCCGACCTATAGATAGACCATAGAAACCACACCAACCATAAGAGTAACGGTGGAGTTTCTTGCCCATTCTTCTCCTTACGAAACTATTTACTTGTTTCGTATGGAGAAGAATGGGCAAGATGGAAGGGGCAACTAGACTAAATTCAATTTTTCTTGTTAACTTTTGACGTTCAAAAGTGCCTTTTATGTGCGTTGACTTGAAATAAACGATTTGACTTTGACTTTGAAACTTTTAAATAGCGTGTGACCTCGGTTTGACCGTACTCTCCAAGCAAAATCAATAATAGATGAAAATGAACTGGCAAGCTAAATGTTTGCACGTGCGGCTCATATGAGAATATGTCATGGCGTAGTAAAAAATAAAAGTTATAAAAACTAAAACAAAAAAGTCAACTAAAAAGGTATAACAATACAGGCAGACAAATTAAAAGTCCAGGGTCAGTCGCGTGTGAACTGTGGCATGAATCGAACAGATTAAGTGTGACGCCGGATTTAAAATGTGACGTTACCAGCGGACGATCAAGACGCTTCCAACGATACATCATTTGTTAAATTATGATCAGTAGTTTAGAAGTTATGAGGTAAGCCAGATGAACATACATACATGTCGGTCAAAATCATAACCCTCTTTTTTGCTTCACCGTAGTCGGGTAAAAATACTAGCTAGTCAAGTAAGGTGAGCAGTGGTGACCCAGTAGGAACAGCCCCGACTTACGAGTCGTATAGGTTCCCAGACAGGCGCTTTAATTTGTGTAAATTATTTCATCACCACTGCTCTCAAAACGGTGATGGAAAACATCGTGAGGAAACCGGCATGTCCTAGAATTTCTAAAATTCGAAAACACTTCTACCAACCTGCACTGGGCCCGCGTGGTGGATAACGGCCCACTCCCTCTCACCGAGAGAAAGCCTGTGTCCCAACAGTGGGAACATTATAGGCTGATTATGTATCTATGCAAAGGTAGAGGCTATTTCAATGCACCTCACATGCACTCAATAAGTCGTATACCAATTTATTTACGATATTTTCACATTGTTTATATCCCTCTATATTTAAATCTTAACTTCAAGTGTTTAAATCAATATTGGAAGCTTGCCAAAAGCTTGCAGATGCATTGGGTGAAAGATGAAGAGCATTTTGAACTTATTTTATACTTCTGAAGGGCTCTTGAGGTAATGGCTTTTGGCTATTGATTGATTTGTGTTGCGACATGGACAGTTCTGCCAAGTTGGAACTACCATAACCATATGCAGGACAAGTCAAGGTGACAGTTAAGACCAGGCACTCTTAAAGACAATTTCCACGCAAACTCCGCCCCCATGCACCCCGCCACTCCACTATGTTTTAAACGCTAACACATCAGTAATAAAGATGAATATTGCGTGCGCTCTGTGATCGTGTTCGAGCACGGAACTAAATGGCTTAAGTCTCAATTCTTGTTTCGTTTATAACTAAAGTAATAATTGATCTAGAGAAAAAATATCTTGTGGCTGGATAATAAACTATATTTTCTTACTGTGAATACTTCTTTAAGACTTAAAAGTCGAGTAATCTTGATTTTGTTCCAACAACCTTTAAAAAAAAGATATGTTTTTCGAATAAAAAATTAATCGAGCGAAAATGTTACAATTACGTAACTGTCTTGTACAGACGCCAGCACATCAACCTACTCCAATCTGTCAAATTTTCCCAATCAACATTGAACCTTATCCTTTAGCCATAAAGTTGAAAATCTAATAAAGAAATTTGACAGATTGTAGTAACTTGATGTGCTGGCGTCTGTACATGGAAAGCAAAAGATCCAATAAATCATATACTAAAGGTCCATTTTGATTGTTTGCGTGACTGTTTCAGAATATAATTACAAATTAACATACAATTTAGGGAGCGTCTTTTAAGCAGTTGCACCGCATATGCTACAAAATCGCCTGACACTTCACTTTTCGTCTAATATTGACCTGCTATAAGAGTGTATGGTAACTCCCCAGTCCTCCATATTTATTATTTAATAGATGTAAGAGGGTTCAAGGACAAGAAACCTTTGTTGTTCATGACCTTTCGTGCTTCGGAGATTTCCGGAGAGTATATTCAATTGGGCCTGACTTCCGTACCCTCATTACGTAATTCCCTTGTAATCTAAATCATTTCGACAATAATCCATTGCTTCATATGTTTATAGAGCAGTGTTACAGATGGGACACTCCGTAAAATCATTTAAATAAAAAGAGACTCTTTCGCTACCACACAATAAAGTGCAATTCAGGTCGCATAGCGCTAATCACCTACAGTTATATTCACCTAGAAGTTGCCTTTTTTCTATCGCGTGACTCTTAAATCGTCTAACTACGTTACACTCACTGAATTGGCCCAGCAAGACGTGTCGGCGCGTACTTGTAGCTTCATACCTAAACTGAGGAGTGTCTCATCTGTATTAATCTGTGGCAGTGTGCTCAGCAATTAGATCAACGCAGTCTTGTAGATGTTAAACCGACGGCCCTTCTGATGAAATGGACATTGCTATAACAGAGATATCACAGATGCATCCTAGACACTAACCTGAAACATAGCACCGATCCATCTGCCTAGCTTTTTCCCAACAATGTTGGAGTGGGCTTCCAATTTTACCAAATGAATGAAATACCAGTCTTTTACATGGGGAATGCCTATCTGACCTCAACAACCCATTTATTGGGTAAAACGATACCCCTTGGTAAGACTAGTTGTCAGACTTTTGCGCTTCTGGCGACCCGTAACGACTGTCAAAGATTCAAGAATGACAGCCGAAACCAACGGCTTAACGTGCTTTCCGAGGCACGGAGGAGTGGTATGTAAAGATGGTAACTGAATCACTGATCCACTGAACAACCTTGGCAAGCGACCAAGCGTAGCTTAACCTGATCGATCGACCCGGGCGGCTGTTATTTACTTAACCACAAGTCCCACTTTCCTCATTGTATCAAACTTTAAAATATATTTTTTAAATCGCCATGTTTCGAGGCAAACCCAGCTGCAACCGAAGCATCACAATGAGAGGTTTTAATTAAAAATTCCGATATGTTATGATACTCGTCCGACTCGATGCAGCATTGAGTCTGTCTGGCTCACTGCCAGCTGTAATATCCAAAATAATCACGTATTGCATTGATAAAAAAATGAGTAGGCAGTGCTTGATTGATAGCAATAATATTTTTTGTAGTAGCAGAACTCTTTGTGCTATGCTCGGAGTTTCTTTGAAGTACAAAATCAGAAATGAAGTTATCCGGAAAAGAACCGGAGTTACCGACAGAGCTTGCAGAGTAAGCAAACTGAAGTGGCAGTGGGCTGGCCATGTTTGTCGAAGGACCGATGGCCGGTGGAGCAGACGAGTCCTAGAGTGGAGACCGCGTATCGGCAAGCGTAGCGTGGGACGCCCCCCAGCTAGATGGACCGATAACCTAAAGAAAGTGGCCGGGACAGACTGGATGCGCAAGGCGGAGGACAGGGTGTTGTGGCGCAGCTTGGGAGAGGCCTATGTCCAGCAGTGGACTGCGATAGATTGAGAGCTCTTTGTGAAGGAGCTCGTTTCGGGATAGTACTAGCAATATACTAATCTGCTCGCGGCTAGGGGTGCCGCGCGACTGGGTTACGTTAGGTTAGGATATACGTATTTCTGTCGCCAAGCAGCGTTGCTGTCGTTACGGGTCAGAATCCCGGAATTCTGATAAGCAGTGTCAAGTCGACGATAACCAACTTTTAATAATTTAATCCTGACGATGACGGTCTAAACGAGTAGTGTTAAGACGCAGATACATGACAGTGACCATGAGTGGTTAGCTTGCGTGTTCTGTACTGTGCTCACGCAACGCGTCGTACGTCCAGCCAGTAATAGGACTCGCTCATCAAGGAGCGCTGTCCCCAATTTGACGCTTTATTAACATTTATACATAAAGACAAAAGGTATTTTAATAAAACACGTATACTAAAAGATTAATATTCTAATTATACTTAAAATGGTGAAGGTTTCAGAAATATACTCAGTTTTTTATCCGCGTTAGACACAACTTTAGAAATTAATTTCAGGTTGTTCAGATTTTAGTTTTGGTAATACGGAACATTTACTGAGCGACTCCGGCTCGCACTTATCCCAGTTTTCGCCTATACTGTCACAGCGGGGGATAGTTATGAAAGCTTCTACGTCATTGAGTGGAGTGACGCACGAGTGCTTTTAGCGTCGCCCGCTGTTGATGTGGTCGCCATGATGTCAGAAGGCGGATTTATTTGTTTTCTGACTGTACCGTGTACTTGTTCCCAATGTTTGTTGAAGAAGAGCGTGTTCCTAGGAATATAAGGATGGATATCAATTTATTAAACAAGTGTTTCTCCGTAGCAGCCCGGATTTGTGCCTTGATGCCTAAATTTCGCGTTCTGGTTCTTGGGCCTTCCTGTAGCATCCAATCTGTCAAATCACGGCTGCCATTTTAAGTTTTTTTTTAAGTGAAAACTTCTCCGTGTTTGTTCACGTTTTGGGTGAACTAAAATCATGGAACTCGCGTCATCGTCACCGAAGGCGCGTTGAGCACTTTTTGTTGACAGCGCACTCTGTTTTATTTTTTGGATTTTTTAATGGAGCTACAGCTTTCGTTCTTGTACTGACAGCAAGCCACATAAATTCCTGACATTTTCGGTAGATAGCGTTACTTCGTTTTCACTTTTATCGGCAGTCCCAGACTGCTCAGCATGTTTTTTTGTATCTATGGAATTTTTCAGTAGCAGCCTGGAGTCTTTATTTGTGCCCGGTTGATGACAATAGGCTCGCCCCCTATTACATGGGACTTAAACATAACTGGCGAAATGTGGGTGTACTATAGGCACACCTCTGCCCAACCTTTCGGGGTATACAGGTGTGATGTTATGTTAAGTTATTAAGTATCAAAATAGTAACAGAAGCCGTTAACATTTCCAATTATTCTAAAATTCAGGAATCCATAACAGAATCACCTTATTAATGTTTAAATGTGTATCGTTCATATTAATGTAACGGCCTGCCATCATGGCTGCCCTATTAAAATAAAACTAATAGCTTTTACGATGTCATTTCATCGGTTTTATACTTATTGAGGTCATTTTATGTTAGGAAACTAGCTTCTCCCCGCGACTTCGTTCGTGGAGAAGTCGTAAGATACACAATATATACTGAAATAACAGCCACATTTTTATAAAACCCCCTTGGCTCTCCGACCTACTGCGACGCATCGCATCGCGCGCCCGCGCTGGTGCTTCGTTTTCGCTTAGCGTTCTTTCTGCTCGGTTTTAAAGGTCATAGCGTGATGTTAAGGGGGATGCGCCAAGGTAGCCCGCGAAATTCAAATCTTCTTAGGTTTTTTGCAATTTGCAGGTCAGTGTCAGGTTGTATGTTGATTAAAATATGATTTGCGAGCGTAACCAATATGGGTTTACAGAATTATAATCATTAGAATCAGCAATACAACTCCTTAGGTTAGCATAATCCCCAAATGTCATGATTTCATGAAATAAAATGTCATTCAAAGGGATTACATGAACATAAAGAGTTGTATTGATGATTTCTATGATTATAATTTTATAAATAAACATTTGATACGGTCGCAAATCATATTTATATCAACATACAACCTGATACTGACGAGCAAATTGCAAAAAACGTAAGAAAATTTGAATTTCGCGGGCTACCCTGACGCTTTCACCTTAAATAGGCTTATAGCCTTCCTCAAGAATTGGGCTATCAAATACAATAATATGTTTTCAATTCAGACTGGTAGTTCCAGAGATTAGCGCGCTCAAACCATAAACAAACTTCATCTTTATTTTTTGTATAGATTTTATGTTAGGAAATTGCTAGGAGTGAGGGGTTGAAATACCCTTCACGAGAGGCGATACTGATACTTCAGTGTATGTCCGGGCTTACTGAAGTACTGAACAGACAGCTGTGCTGCTGGACAGTTTGTTGCGCCACTTCTTCTTCCCAGCTGAAGCACTAGGAGCTTGTGCAGGACGAGCGTTTTGTGGGACTGTCTTATGTAAAGACGTTCAAAGAGTGCTGATTCTCAGCCTAGTTTAAATAAATGACTGTTGATAATTGGTATCCTTGTTCCACTCATTGCTGAGTATATCCTCTAGTGCCATGGTCTCTGGAGAGCGAGTGTCGTCCTGATCTTTCCCGCTATCCACTCGCTCGCAATCGCTCCACCTGCCTGCCATCTCCAAGTGTCCTTTCCTAATATGAATATGAGACGAATTTTGCCTTTAAGATAAATAAAAGTAGGGTTCCAGCTATTCGAAGTTAATATCGTAATGGAAAAACGACTTTTTATAGCTTTTATACTGTTGATATCATTTTTCATGGCGCTGCATCAGATATAAGTTTTTACCACCAAATAGCAGGTGCCTGATACTGTTGACTGTTATAATATTTATGTGATATCACGCTTGTGTTACCGGAAGGAGTAAGCAGAGGTGCACCTAGGTGGACTTTTCGTTAGTAATCCTGTCAGTTCTAAAAGAGAAAATAGAATAGCAGTCTAATTGCGTAACACAGGATCAATCACAATCTGAATAATTTTTGAAGGATAATGCTAATCCATTTCTTCATTATATACGAAAAATGTGTCTGCTCAACAACGTAATTAACGCAATGAATGTTGTTGAACTGTCAAAATGATTTTCACTATTTTTATTAGGGTATTATTATTTTCCTCTTTTAAGTTTCTGATTTGTAGATGCTCATGACTTGTACTTCTGAGGTCTTCATAAATCAAGGAGCATTTGTTATTCACAGCCTAATTTGAATATGTACATTATTTTGATTTTGCTTTTAAGGTGAAACAATTTGATATTTTTTCCATACAAACTTCGGAGGGGTTTTACTCCACTATTTGACATCGTACATTCAAAGTTAAACATGATATCGTTAGGTCTCATTATTAAAATTGTCTGTACGGAAGCAGAATAGTAAAATAAAAAGCCATTAAAAAGTTATGAGCCAACAAAGATTCGTTTTTCTTGCTAATTTTAACGCAACTTTGGGCGTAAATAAGTAATACAAGAAGTGTGAAATCTCGAAAACAAAATCCGTACCGACACAGAAAAATTAACGAAGATTTCAATAAATTTTATTTGTAATTGATTTATGCAGTGGTTATTTCAGAAAAACCTTTTTTCCAAAGGCCTTTTTGTAATTTTTGACGCGCTCGTTTTACTAAAATTGGTCGGTACGGTGTTTCTGTGCGTGCGAACTATACGTTGTCCATGTAGATCAGCTTCTAACTGCTCATCACTGATACTATCTCTGTCGGACACGATGCCAGGTGAGACAGTGTGGTTTTTGGCCAGGCCCACCATTGAGTTCGAGCCCGCGACTAGTTCCACCTTAAAATCGCGTCTCTTATGGCCGAACACGTAAAACAATGCGTTGCGGTGAGCTCGGTGACAAACGTCAAAGTTATGCGACGTTGACAGAATGTTAATTATGGAGATTATAATAATTACAATATAGGCGAATTAATAGGTGACAGTTTTGCTCATACGGGTGACTGACACCTTGGCATATTTCTTTGTATTTAAAACTCTGTGGTAATAAATAAATCTTTGGTAATTTTATGATTTTTGATTTGTCTTTTGTCTTTTTTTGCTTCTAACTTATGCAAATAACTAACTTGATGAAATTATCGGTAATGGAAGTCGTAATGTTCCATGGTATTTTAGCTAAGCCTCCGTCTGAAGCAGCAAAAATATTATATGTATCCTCTTTTAAGATAAGTAATTAAGTTAAGTTTTGTGTGACTTATTTAATTAATTTATTTATTTTACTATTACCACATACTTACATTACATTACATTATATTTAGTTTAGGAGTTAGTCGTTATTTGTAAAAGCACAATGACATTGACATCGACGCATAATTATGTGTACAAAATCCGTTAAATAAATAAAGAAAAAAAAATCACTTATGCAAATGGAATAGATTTTTGTAAAAACATTCTGAGATAAAACACTCTTTATTATGTAAGATGTAACTAGATTAGGTCTATATTGGCTTTAAAAAAAATCAATTATACGTAAATATTCCAAAATTCACAAATCCGGGTTTCCCCATTTTATAAAATAATAGCTTACCTAAAAATTTCTGCAATTCTAAAGTTCGAAAAAACATGAAACATTTCCAGTACCTATTACTTTGATTAGTTAATATCGATTTTCCCAAAAAAAATATTCTTAAATGAAGGCAACAAGAACTTTTATAACCTACTTAAAAACTAGCCAATCTAAGTACCCTTTTTCCGGCATCTTCTTCCTTCTTCGCTACAATCGCTCCGCGTCTGCCCCGCTTTTTTCGTAGCCCCACACTGACCACCGCTTTGCATAAGAATAGCAAGCCGTTTCTAAAAACGTGTACCATTGTTATAAGTTAGTAATAATATAATATACTCATGTCTGTTGGCTTCGCGAATGTGTGCACGGACTTTTAGCCCAGGTTTGCACGGACGACTTTTTCCCGCGGCGATATTTGTTCGGGCACTCAATTTTCAACGTTCTGCGTTCTGGGACGACAGTGCGTCCCAGCGTGTTGGATTCTCAACGCTCGGATCCACACCGTGAGTTGAAAATCCAGTGCGCGATATAATCCCGCCGCGATATTTTTACGTCCGTGCGTACGTGGGCTTATAAGTGTCGATGATCCTTTAGTTATTTTATTTCAATAAATGGTAAGTTTAATACTGCCTCGGTAGATCCACGAATGACAGCCGGGACCAACGGTTTAACGTGCTTTCCGAGGTTAAAATGGTCACCCATCCACGAACCAACCTCGGCAAGCATAGCTTAACCTGATCGATCTACCCGTGCGGCTGTTATAATTTAGCCACGACCTTGCACATGTATTTATACTTAATTCTATTTTTTTGTTTCAGGTATGTACACAAAATTATCATCTTTGCAAACTGAAATATTGGTAAGACATGAAGCTATCTACGAGTACAATGACGCGAATCCCGCACGGGATGCGGGACAACTGGCAGACTACACGATACCGGTAATTATTCTACCGAAAAGTTTTCTTAGAAATTGTTCTGTTAGAGTCGCGTGATCGCGTTGCGCCAGGCCGCACGAGGCTTTACATTACGATGAATTTTCAGACACCTACTTACTATTTTTCATCCACGACGGTGAACCCCTGGGCCTTCTCATCTGATGGTAAAAGAAGAAAAGAAAGAATGCGTTTTTTTGCGGTTTTTTTGCGTTTTAAACTTTTAAGTGATGATCAGGCCGGTGGTGGAAGCGAGCTTTAACCAATCCTCAACCACAGGGGAGCTCTTTATTTTTTACTAGCTGCTGCCAGCAGCTTCGCCCGCGCGGACTCTTTTCTGTACTATAATATGTATGTATTATACATTTGAACCTTCCTCTTGAATCACTCTATCTATTAAAAAAAACCGCATCAAAATCCGTTGCGTAGTTTTAAAGATCTAAGCATACATAGGGACAAACAGCGGGAAGCGACTTTGTTTTATACTATGTAGTGATCAGTTTTTTACTAGGATTTTATGAGTATTTTTCTCCTAATAATTTACAACCATAAAAGCTGTTCCAGCGATGGGTTTCCGATTGCATCATAAAAGTTGAAACTGGATACTTCAAATAATTAATAGCTTGTTCTATAAATTACTTTGACATCAACTCCAATTGCCTCGTTGGTTCTAGTAAGTGTAAGCGCGGCTGCTTATCGTGAGGTTGTCGGTTCGGATCCCAAGTCAGGCCAGGCAGTGTAATTTAGGATTTCCATCAGGACTTTATAAATGAAAAGCTGCAAATAAAACTATTTCGTGAAAATATATAATGATTTGCAACAAATGTTTCGAGTGACGATTTTAATTTAGTAACAACTTTATCGTAACTCAAGATAAAACAGACGTGCTATTTTCAAATAACGTAAATAATTGAGTGATTCACCAACTCGTCCTAAATGCCTGCGGCCCATTTGGGACGACTTGACGAAAATCTAAAAAAATATTATTTCTATTCTGCAACTCGTCCCACTTTACTATCAAAAGGAGAAAAGGTACAACAATCAGTAGCAAAAGTGTTAATGTGGAAATAAAATAAAAAAGTCAACTGTCCTAATTCTTTATTTATTAAAACTACCAGGAAAGCAGAAATGTACAGGAACTAGGTGCTTAGGCAACTCACTACTTAGCTCAACAATGCTAAAAATACAGGTTTTTAAATTGAATCAATAGGTGCCTGAACGATTTCACTAAGTTATACACCAACGATTAAATAAAAAGAGGAATATAAAGTATTCGTTATTATTCACTATATCAAACAGATAAAACTGTCAAAACTACCTTATATCTCACCTATAAATTGTAGTTCCAGTTCATTTAATCGTTGGTGCACAACTGTTAGTGAAATCGTTTAGGCGCCTATTTTCTGTTCATTTCTGTCACCCTGGTACTTTTCAAAACACCAAATGATTCCATTTTAAAACCTGTATTTTTACCAATAGTGAGCTAATAAGTAAGTCGCTCAAGCACCTAGTTCCAGTTCATTTGTGCTTTCCTGGTAGTTTGAATAAATAAACAATTAGGACAGATCGATATCATAAATCCTTCATGCTCTTCTCTATGTTTCGTCGTTAGTGCATTTCGAAGAATACCCCCAATTTTTTTTGTTTACTTACCTGATCATAACCGAAAGTCATACATGTCTACCATTCGTATTAATTTCGGATATGTAAACAAAACGAAAGTAAAACCTAAAAATTCTTACAAATATATTGTTATATCTAGTCTTACTGACTGTACCAAACGTTGATAAAGTTTAAAGTTCCACACAAAAAGAAACGTGGGACGACTTGCAGAATGAAAATATTATTTATTTTGATTTTCGTCAAGTCGTCCCAAATGGGCCGTAGGCATGTAGGACGAGTTGATGAATTACTCAAATAATTTTAAACGTGGGCTGCCTTAACGGATAAATTAAGTAAATTTTTGACCGACTTCCAAAAGGTAGGAGGTTCTATGTTCTCTTTCATGCTTCATTAGAGAGAAAAAGACAGCATTAGCCTAAAGCAAATCTAGTTGATGCACCACAGAATCTGCACCTCATATTTTTGCTCTCCCAGTGAATCCTATAAGCTGAACTTAGTAAAACTTAGACGCCTGGTGGCCTACTTACTTACCCCTAAGTTAAAGTTAAGCTAGTTATGCACAGCAGGGTGCAAGTCGGGTGCTGCTATGAATATTCTAGCAGAATTAAGCTGTCAAGTTGATTCAGTCAAGTTACTCCATTTTCATTATATTTTTCACTAGCTTCGCCCCGCGGTTTTACCCGCATAAGTCTCGATCCTTTTGGCATATCGGGATAAAAAGTATCCTATGTTTTTTTTCAGGTCATGGTCTACCTATGTGCCAAATTTCATCCAAATCCGTTCATCCGTTTTAGCGTGAGAGCGTAACTATCAAACAAACTCACTTTCGCATTTATAATATTAGTTTTTCATTAATAGACTCAGTAGTAGAGGGAGGGGCTCATGGCTAAGTAATAAAACTCGCTCAGGTCGATCTTCCAGGTTAAGCACGATTGCCCCGGTCGGTTTGTGGATGGGTAACCATCCATTACTTGGCGAGATTTGTGCCTCGGAAAGCACGTTAAGCCGTTGGTCTCGGCTGTCATTCGTAGATCTTTGACAGTCGTTATGAGTAGTCAGAAGCCCGAAAGTTTCAGCACCATTCTTACCAAGGGGTATCATGTTACCCAGTAACTTGGTTGTGGAGATCAGATAGGGAGTCGCTCCATGTAAAAGACTACTCAAAAGACTATTTCAGACACTAATCTACATGGTTCTCATATTATGTTGACCAAGATTATGTCTGGACTTTAAAAGAGACTGCGACCTCTGAGTTTGTTTCGGGCTTCTTCTAAACAATTTCATTTCAAAATACGGGTATTCATCTGCATCCGTAAAGGTAGGTAGATTGTACCAAATATGACTCCGTATTTGAGCTGACTCTTGCAAAATTAGCCATACGAAACAAGCTGACAATAAAACAATATGTGGGAATCTATTATGTAAGATGTCGCCAACATTGATGTCAGGAGTTTTTACTTATATACTTATAGTAACTTTTTATACGAGGTGGACTCATTTGTTGTACTGACTTGTTGGTGATGATGCTGACTGTTTAGCATGGGGTCCTGGGTACCATGCCCATTGCCCAGTAAGTCTGATAGTGAGAAATTTACCTTCGGGGAAGACAATTTAAGTGTGATTTTGTGTACAGTATACCCATTTGAAGTTAACTATTATGTTGCCGAGGTTGCTTTCTAATTATGGACTATAAAAGATCTTCATATTATCTATACAACTTTTTTTTTTTGCGTGGCTTGTCAGACTCTTACTGACTAAAACCCACCCGTATTCCTTCAGTTGCCTGTACCAGGGACCACGGTCTCCCCTTAGGACTTTCCCACAACCCCGGCAGGCATCGGCCCTAGCGGTCCCCTTCAGATATCTAAACACCGTAAGGACTATTTCTGCTTGCAGCGGTCGGCCGCTATAGAACCAGGCCGGTAACAGATGTGGTCATCGTGTTCACTGGAGTTTGTTTTTAAACAGCTTAGATAATATAAAGTTCTTCGATAGTAGATATGTATTCCTTGATTTTGGCTAAGGGAAATATTTTACTGATCCTCTAAAAACTTGTTGACCTTCAAATGATGGTCAGCTATTCAAATAATCGAGCCTCTTTTTTAGGTTTTAGGCTTTTTCGCACAATTACGAAGTTAGGGCACCCTGACCAAATGGGTTAGGTTAGAACTGTGACCAACCGTGCTACATCCAATTTAGTCGCAGTTGGTTATTTAGTATTTTTAAGACCGCAAAATACGAGTTATCTGAGGTTCACAAAAAGAACCGCAATCATTATAATAGATAGATGTTCAATAATATTTTTACGAAAGCAGAATTTTAATTATTTGAGGTTCCATTAAATTCATACCTTTGGCTACTGGGGTTACAATAATCATAAAAAAATATTGTAATCATAAATCATATCATCAGTACTCATTTCCGGGGTACTTATGTACCCCACAATAAATAACAAGTCACAATAAATGAATACAATCATACCCCACTCCAAAATAAAACAAATGACTCCACTTTAGGGGTGACCAATGTTTTTACTTTTTTTACGGTAAAAAAAGTCCGTTATCTGTCCATCTCATTTCCCGCCCTGTTTTACGGTTCGGCGGTGCCAGCTCACGCTTGACCGTCTTTGTACCCTTTTTGCAGGTAATTTTGGGTAATAATAAAGGTCTGTCCGTTTGTCTATTTCTAACAAGGCTGACCGAATTTATTTTGATTTTCGGATTGGAAAAATCTAAATGGGTTTCTTGTTTTTGTGCATGTACAAAATGTTCTAGGGGTGTAAGTTTTATTATTTTAAAAGGACGTCTCCACCAGCATCTATACTGTTTAAAATTGTTTCAATCGGTATCAAAAACATTATGTTGGGTTGCTCGAATGAAACAAGCGCATCTTCAGTTCCCTTTACATTGAAAAAAACGCTATTAAAATTGATTAATTTTACTATTAACTTGTTGACCCATGGCACATTAAATTAAGTTACTATAATATTACCTAAAGTGATGTGATCATTTTTTAACGCGACTCGACTGCGGCGATGCTAAAACAGGAGTTATTGTACCCTTGAAACAAAATGTTACTTTCTCGTATTAGGTAACGTAAGATCTTAAGAATATTGTTACGAACACTTAGGCATATGGTATTATTATTTTATAAAGATCTTCGACATATCTCCAGACCCTGGGTTCCTGGACCTTTGGAAGGCGTACGAGGGGCCGAAGCCAACTCGCAAAGGTCCATTAGACAGTCTTAATGAAATTAGTTGCCAACCGTCGATTATCCCTGTTCGCACTATCCAAGTGCACTAGGACAAGCCCCAGTTGGTGTAGGACTATTGCAGGATATGGAAACAAGGATTTTGAAATGTAAGTTTGGATGGCTGAACTGAACTGGTTACAGTGGTTACCTACCAGAACTATGAAAGGACTATGGCCAATGCCTGGTTAATTTTTTTATATATACACGGAAAAAAATAGAATTATGATATTATGGGAGTAAGTAAATTCTTTGCCCCAAGCCAAATATCGTAAATAAATGCTAGAATCCAAAAAGGCGCATTTCACTCCAACATTTTTAGAAGTATCTTCTATAATGTAGAGCAATCCATTAAAAACGTCAAATGGAATTCCCCAGAACAATAGCGACCGCAGGTGGCTCTGCAAGCTCTCAATCGATTCAGGACAAAATTAGGAAAAACTTTCAGATTTTGATGAGGCTTCAGACCAGAGAATAAAAATCACGCCCGTATATAACGGAGATGGCAGAGGTGTACACATACGACATCCACATTTCGCCAGTTATGTTTAAGTCCCATGTAATAGAAGACTAGCTTACTAAGAGACCCTTCGAATATCCATCAAATATTATAAAGAAAAGAAAGATTTTTTTTTATATAAATATTTATTATGATTGGATTTATATTTTATTTTATCTTATTCAAATGTACAATGTCGTAATATGATCTTTTTATGGATCGAAATAAATGATTTTTTCATTTGAATTATTTTATTTTACTCTGCACAAACAAAATGCATTTAACAAAAAAAAATATACATAAGTAAAATACACACATAATTATTATAGCCAAAAGTCGCAAATTCAAGCAGTAGTTTTACAATTTTATCTATTGCTTGATGGCCAGAGGATGGATCAAAGACCATTTACATTGCGTAATCTGTGTCTGGCAAATGACAACAGAAACAAACAATCAAAATTAAACAAAATGCCGATTGCAGAGTGTAAAAATTACTACATAATTCTGTTACAAACAAACAACAATAATCAAGAACTTACACATAACATAATCAGCCTATAATGTTCCCACTGCTGGGACACAAGCCTCCTCTCTTCGAGAGGGAGTGGGCTGTAATCACACGGGCCCAGTGCGGGTTGGTGGATGTCACGTATCTTCGAATTTTTGGTTCTAGGACATGCCGGTTTCCTCCCGATGTTTTCCTTCACCGTGTTGAGAGCAGTGGTGATGAAATAATTTACACAAAGTATAATGCCTGTCAGGGTTTGAAGTATAGATATAAAGAAAGAAAGAAAGAAAGAAAGAAAATACATTTATTTAGCACAGATAAGGCACACAACACAAAATATTGCACTACTAGTAGAAAAAAAACAAAAATAAATAAAATAACAAGTGTAAAGTTCGTGAAAGCAGGAATGTGTGCCTCGCGGCTGGAAAGACAAGAGAAGAAGAAAGACTGGTCTACAAGTGCCAATATCCATCTACCAATTTAAAAATATTCTTTTGCCGCTCAAAAGCCAAAAATAAATGCCAATCAATTTGACTAAGCCCGTGGGCTCCCCATTATTTCTACCTCCCAATATTGTACAATACAAGAACCTTCTAAGTTAACCCAAAGAAGCCAGGCAATATTAAAATTCGTTTTTTCACAAAAAAGATTAGGCAGGTAGGGGTATTAAATTCAAATTCACCTCCAAACGAAAACCACCCTAAATTTTTATTAAATAAAGTCGAATTTCCTTTGAACGGTAACCTTTAACCCACATGCTGCGACAGGTGGTCAGAAAGACCCTTCTTTTTATTGTAAGAATATTTTTTTTTTGTTCTTTTTTTATTTCTTCGTATATTTGGGTACATTTCGTCCAGCGGGTGTAAAAGAATGAGGTTTTATATGGGGACTGTTGGAAATAACGAACAACGATGCAGTTACACGAACAAAGGGCTTTTTGAGTAAAATGTACGATGAAATTGTGTTATATTTACATATTCTTCAAGTTTACATAGAATATGTATACAGGAAATTATTTTGACCGCTTCTTTGGTCTAGTGGTCGCAAGCGCTACTACTGAGCATGAGGTTCTGTATTCGACTCCCGGGTCGAGCAAAGTGTTATTGGGTTTTTCTATCTGGAATTTCTCAGTATTCGCCCGGAGTCCAACCCGCACTGGGCCCGCGTGGTGGATTACGGCCCACTCCCTCTAACAGACAGGAGGCCTGTGTCCCAGCAGTGGGAGTATATTATAGGCTGATTATGCTTAGCCGGGGTCTGTTTGAAAAACCCAATAACACTTTCCCCGACCTGGGAATCGAACCCACGACCTCACGTTCAGCAGTAGCGCTTGCGACAACTAGACCAGCGAAGCAGTCACGACTAGTCACGAGGCATTTCTAAAACAGTCGAAAAAAAAAAAACTGTAGTTATTATAAAACCATTATGTGACCACGTCTGCTGTAACCGGAAATACGTAGTGATTATAACGGACGGTACTTCCGACCGATACGCTTCGGCTACTGTCCGGTGGGAAGGGACTGAAACATCACGCTTGTAGGCAAGAGGGGTATCGTAGCTGTGATGAGGGTCTTTTGGCAATATAAAACAATGTGTTTTAACTACTAGTTGCGTCCCGCGTCTTCACCCGCATAAGTCTTGATCCATTGGGAATATCGGTATAAAAAGTACCCTATATCCTAACCCAGGTCATGGCCTACCCTTGTGCCAAATTTTATCCAAATCCGCTCAGCCGTTTTAGCGTGACAGCGTAACAAATTCACTTTCGCATTTATGATTTATAGTTAGGACTTTAGGAGGATGTGTTTTGTAAATTGCTTCCTGGTTGGTCAGTGGTTGCAAGCTTGACTGCTGAGCATGAGCCTAGGTTCGATCCCCAGGCCAGGCTAAGTGGAGATTCGCCGAAGCAGAGAGGTCAACTATCTAATTACGCAACACATTTTCATAAACGATTCCGACTAATCTGTTTCATTTTGACAGTTCAGGAAGAAACACTACCCTGACTATCACCAAGCATTCTATGCCAATCCATCTTTTAAACAGACAGCACGTGGTTATCACGAGCACTACCCCCCGAGAACTATATCCTAAACCGTTGTCCCGCCATTTTTATATATCGAATATTTCGATGTTGCCAGTACAAATCCAACAATTATGTCTTGATAAAATGAAACCTAACAATTCATTGCGTTTTTTACGTTGTTGAGCAGATTTTTTTTTCGAACATAAGAAGCAATGGATTAGCCATCTGTTTCAAAACGATTCAAATTCTGATTGATCGTGCATTACGTAATTAGGGTACTGATTTATGCTCGGTTGATTGATGGCAATAGGGTCGCCCCCTGTAATATGGGACTTAAGGCAACGATAACCGACTTTTAATGATTTTCTTCTGAAGATCACGTCTCAACGAGTCTTGATAATGATTCGGAAAAAATATAATATGTAAAATTAGAGCATTTTCTGAATAACTTAAATAAGTATATGAATATTTTAGAATATTATGTTTATATATTGTGTAATTAATTTTTTAAGTTATGTCTAACGCGGATAAAATACTGAGAATCACGTAAAAACTATCAAACGTATTTTTCTGAAACAACACCATTTTAAAGATAATTTAATTATTAATCTTTTAGTATACGTGTTTTAAAATACCTTTTGTGTTAATTAATAATGCGTCTAATTTAGGACAGTGCTCCTTGATTGGCGAGTCCTAACACTGGTTGGACGTACGACGCGTTGCTCAGTACAGAACACGAAAGACCACTCAAGAACTGGCATATATCGGTGTCTTAAACATAACTGTCGAAATGTGGGTGTACACACCTCTGCTTAACCCATCGAAGAAAACAAGCATTATGTTATGCTATAGGCGATACTAGAGTAAAAGATTCAGGTTTCCTCTCGATTTATCTTTTACACCAAGTGATCTGTGTTGTAATGTTGTAAAAAACAGGTATTTTTTTTTACATCAGGCTCAACACCCTTCGATGTTCAGTCATGGTAAAAATTACCTTCGTGTACTGTTTATTATTATCCACTTGACTGACGTCAATTAAAGGGGACGTTTTTAAATAAAAATTCCGAAGGTTTTGGTTAAGCTGTGTCTTTTATAAGGGTCCCGAATGTGTATAAGTTAGGCTGCGCCTGTTACGCTACTCCCACATCTCCGCCACGAAACCGTGGCAGCGGAACCGCTGAACCAATTCCGCTACCAATTCCGCTGCGAAACATGTCCACATTATGTCGCGAATCTATGCGGAACAAACGCGGAACCGCAAAAAACCGGCGGACTGCGCGCGGAGGTGTAAACGGCTTCCCAGCAGATCGGCGAAATCACGCGAGAAAGAGATAAAATCATAATCAAATCTGTACGATAGAGCAGGCAGTTTCGCTTCCGTTTCGCCTTTCGTACAACGGACAAGTCATGGCGGAATTTTTGCGGTTCCGCTGCCACGGTTTCGCGGCGGAGATGTGGGAGCAGCGTTATAGTCGGCACGTTACTTGGGTTTTGGCGAATTGAACAAAAACAAAACGGGGCAGTCTGGGACAGCCGTTAGAACTGAAGTGAAAACTAAGTAACGCCATCTAACGAAAATGTCAGGAATTTATGTGGCTTGCTGTCAGTACAAGAACGAAAGCTGTAGCTCCATTAAAAAAAAAAACAAAAAAAAAAACAGAGTGCGCTGTCAACAAAAAGTGCTCAACGCGCCTTCGGTGACGATGACGCGAGTTCCATGATTTTTGTTCACCCAAAAAGTGTTCAACGCGCCTAAAGAAATTTTCTCTTCAAAAAGTCATTATTCTACGTTTAGGGTAGGTTCAGATGACAAGCGCTCAGCGCGCGTTGAACGCGCGTTGAATTTTTGTATAGTGTTCACATGGTGCGCGCTTGTCAGGCGTTAAACGCGCGTTGTTGCGGCCAGTTTGAGTTCTACATTTGTCGAAGATGGACGTAGAAACAGTTTTATCGGTGATTTTATACAGACGGCAGAAACGACACAACAGAAGACGGAGATATTGGGTTCACCCAATTTTGTCAACCAGGCTGACTGAAAGTCAGTACATTATTTTATATCCTAAGTTAAGGCAATTTGAGCCCAAATTCTTTAACTACTTCAGAATGTCCATCAAGTCATTTGATGACTTACTGACTCTCATAAACGATGAACTCGTAGCAGATAAAAACGCTGTGCGATATAGCATTTCACCGGAAGAAAAACTCATAATTACATTGAGGTAAGTTTTTCAACATAATCTATAAATCAAATAAATCAAATCAACTTGTTTAGGAACAATTTTTTTAAAGAAAAAATAACATTTTGTTACTCGCAGAATAACTCTAACTCTGATTCATTGCTGACATTAGTTGGTGCTGGCGATGGAGTAGGTATTACTGGCGATGGAGACCCCATTGCTGTAGTATAACCATAATGTGCAAAATTATTTGACACACTAGACTGCTGTGATCTATAATCATGATAACGAAAGCCTTCAACAGAAGCTGATGACTGATGACGCTGCTCTTGTGATGAATAATTTCTTCGTTGTGATACCGGGTAATTTTGATTTTCATATGTCTGTTGTTGTGGTCCTTGAAATTCATTTTGGTTTTGCAAAATTAAATTATAAATGGCAATTTTAGTTTGAAGTCGCCTATATTCCGGAATTTTTTTAATCTCTTTAACGAGTGACAAACAAAACAGCTTGTCTTCATCGTCATCTTCTTTTGGATGAGACACATTTTTCTGTGCTAAACTCTGCTCTAATATGTTTGCAAATCTTTCATCAGCAGGATTTAATTTTTGTTTTTTTTGAAGTAGATTTAGGACTCTTAAAGCCAGAACTTATTTCTACTTCAGCAACCTCTGACGAAGTTGATGCATTATCTGCATCGAAACTACTTTCTGTATCTTTGTTGGCAATTGATGCCTGTAGAAATCGTAGTCTATTATAATGAATATATGTCGAAGTTTTGGAAGCTCCTGATCCAGATTTGACAGTCTTTATTTTCTTCACCTCTCTCATATAATTATCCCGTAAACTCTTCCACTTTTTTTGCAGGGATGACGCTGAAAAAAAAAAACAGTATTTAGTAATAGTTTATGTTTGTTTCCAGATATTTGGCCATTGGATGTTCATTTGGGACATTAAGCTACGACTATAGAATTGGCAAATCTACTGTGGCTACTATAATACCACATGTATGTGAAACTATTTGGAAAAAATTAAGGCCCGTTGTTATGAGTGAACCAACGAAAGAAAAGTGGTGTGAAATATCCACGATATTTGAAAAGAACTCAAAGTTTCCCAATTGTTTGGGAGCCTTGGACGGGAAACATATACGGTTAATCCAGCCTGAACACACGGGTTCTATGTATTATAACTATAAAAATTATTTTTCGCTAGTTTTATTGGCGCTAGCGGATGCAAACTATTGTTTTGTGTGGGTTGACATAGGTGCCTACGGTAAAAACAGTGACTCAGGTATATTCAAGAATTCTTCATTGTTCAAAAAGCTGACAGAAAGGTCATTAGATCTACCTGAGCCAAAGGCATTGTTAATACAAAATAGACCGACAACGTTGCCATATGTGATAGTGGCTGATGAAGCTTTTGGCATGATGGAGAATTTAATGCGTCCATATGGGGGAAGGTCACTAACTTATGCTAAAAAAATATTTAATTACCGTTTGACATTAGCACGCCGGTATGTTGAATGTACTTTTGGCATAATGTGCAATAAATGGCGCATTTTACACAGGCCGTTAGATGTTAACATCGGTTTTGCAGAAAAGATCGTAAAAGCGATATGTACACTAAATAATTATGTCAGAATCAGGGATGGCTACAATTTTGAAGACACACTTTATACGCCACCCCTGGAAAATCTAGCCTCACATTATACCGGACGTGCTGTGCGACAGGCGGATAATGTTCGAGTACATTTAACAAACTATTTCATTAATGAAGGAAAAGTAGATTGGCAGGATCGTTATATTTAACTTGTAAGTTGTAACACAAACCGATTGTAAATGTAAATAAATATATATACTCACATAATATTTTCTTCTTTTCTTCATTGTCATGTCCTTCACAAAATATAAGGACGAGTTCTTCCCAAGCCCGTCTTCTCAAATTCTTATCTGAATAATCGCTACTTGTCATGTCCCATATCGCAGGACGTTTCTCTATTTCATCAATTAATAATTCCGTATTAAAAGCTTCGGTTTCCATTTCGGACGATTTTCGGACGAACTTGACGAACTCTAAAATACGTCTATCCGCGTCGAAAGCGCGCGCTCAACTGAACGGAAACATAGAAAACCAATGATCTCAAAGCGGCGTTGACGCGCGCTGACAACAGTCGAGCGCTAGCGCAGCGTTGAACGCGCGCGTTACTAAAACGCGCGTTAGCATGTGTACGGCCTGAATAAAATGTATGTAGTTGTAAACGCGCGTTATCAAAACGCGCGTTGAGCGCTTGTCATCTGAACCTACCCTTATTGCCATAGACAAGCGAAAATGAATTTTGCGCTTCTACGATTCTTGCAAAGTTACGTGCCGGTGGCGATACACCTGCAATCATGCATATTTTGTTTTAAATTGTTATACGACGAACTATTTTCATGTAATTCCTCAAAAGCCTAGCCGTAACTATTAGTTTGCGGTGTCCATGACAGGTCGAGATGACAGTTAAACAGTTGCACAAAAACATCACTTGATTAATGGACGACTCCTAACCCCCTAATTACTATCTCGAGCTGATCAAGCAGTTAGCAATTGTGGCAATAAAGCCATATTTGTCCAAGTAACGAATGTTTGCAAGTTCATTAACGAATATGATTGTGTCTTGTATCATCAACATAATATTTATGCTTGAAGAGACAAATAATATATGACATGACCCAATTCCGGAGTTGGGTGACATCAGTGTGTTTTATGATGAAATCCTTATGTCTTAATGAATGCTCTCTTTCTTGGTGAAATTGAGTTCACTTTGGCATAATTATATTTCCCCGATGGGGTAGGCAAGGATGTATGTGTATAGCTGTATAGTATATTAATATTATATCTCGCCGCAGTTATGTGGAAGTCGTAGAAATCTGGAGGCCGGGCAAATTTCTCAGTAGCACTGAGGAATTTCTAATGAAAATACGCAACGACCTCAAGATTACGGCTTATTATTAACACAAAATCACCCGAAAACTTCCCAGATTTACCATAACACTTAAAACAGTCGTCCCAAGGGTTCAATTACTTTTTTGTACTCCAATAATTTGCTCAATACAGCTGGTAATTACAATTACGAATTCCCCGCACAGTCCTATCAGAATAACGCCAAATAAGCTTTAAAACGAAATAACGTTGATTTTAACATGAATTTCCCGCGGTCCGAGCTCTATGCTTGCACAAAGCCAGTCCCAAAGGCATAATGGGTTTAATCCTTTGGCCTGCTAATGAGTCTCGGTCCGCCATCTTGCGCCGCTGACAGCTGTCACGGTTCCCGCGTTTTGTCGCGTCATTTCACTTTTATGGGGGAATATTTTTTTGAATTGGGCGCGTTCTGAATTTTTATCGGGAATAATTAATTTTGACTGTGCAGTATGGTGGTCACACCTGTCAAATATGTTCGGAATAATTGTGGGAACGATCTCATTGTTTATAGCGTGAACGTGATAGGTCATAGAATGTATGAATGTGGTGTCATTTTGAGGAAAGTAGAAAGTTGCAATTGTGAAAACCTAGCTTGAAATAAACTCTAGAAAGAGTTTGTTCAAGAAAATGGTGATCTAAGCGAGGACCTCAGTTCGGAGGCTCAGAGTTCGCACTGGCAATCACTAAACCGGCAAGACATTTTTCCATCATCAGCTCACTTCAATAAAGACATAAAAAGAAGAAATTACACCGTGTACTTATACCGCTATATCCCTTTCACTTGAACTCACGTCAAACTATCAATCATGCTAAACACAGCTATTTATAAAACATGTAGAAAGTCTGTGTTCACGATGCCATTTTTACCGTTTTTCTCATGTCTGTTAATTGATGGCATGCAAGTTGAAGGCCGACTTACAAGTTGAAGGTCGTGGGTTCGAATTCGAACCCAGGCAGGCGCAAAATAATTTCATTACCACTGCTCACAAAACGGTGAAGGAAAACATCGTGAGGAAACCGGCATGTCGTAGAATCAAAAATTCTAAGACGTGTGACATCTACCAACCCGCACTGGGCACGCGTGGTAGATTACGGCCCACTCCCTCTCACAGAGAGGAGGCCTGTGTCCCAGTAGTGGGAACATTAATAGGCTGATTACGTAAGTTGAAGGCCAACCCGCACTGGGCCAGCGTGGTGGATTATGGCCTACTCTCTCTCACACTTGTTGTGTTTCGGCAGTAAGAGATAAGATAGCTAGTTCCTCTGTGGTTGAAGATTCCGGGTGAAGCTCGCTTCCATCTTCCATCATCAGATGCAGGCCAAGAGCTGCCCCGTTGTGGAAAAAAAAAACATCTAATGAAAGCCGGGACTAATGCCTTAACGTTCTTTCCGAGGCACGGAGGAGGCTCGATATATATAAGGGATGGGTGACCATCCATGAACCCACCGTGGCAAGCTTAGCTTAACCTTCGACAGGTCAGGTCAGGTATAATTTGTCATCACAGCTGTACTTGTTGTTTTTTCTTTTCCACATGCAATGGTATAAGTAATAGTGTTGTATTTATAGAGTTGTAGTGAAAGCAGTGAACTGTGTCTATCGGCTTAAACCGGTCACTAGTGATGTGGCTTATTATTATCGATTTATACATCTCCTTACTAATAAACGTTGTATAGCGTCTTCTGTATAGTTACACAACGCTTTGTCTTCTTCTTTCGTAAGTCAAATGACTGACATCTGAAAGAGAGAAATCGGTGTGTAACTATTCACCTTATACAGGGTGTTAGGCACTTTTGAAAAGTCTGACGTTACACGAAGCTGCACTGTACTGTATGTACTGTACGACGGTGCACGGTCCTGTACGGTTCAAATAAAAAAAGGGTTAATAGGTATGGGAGGACAGTTCAGGCCTGTCAAAAAGTACCACGTATTTAACAAAATAGAAAATGCTCAATCGGGCACAAATCCAAAATTCTCTGTAATCTAATGTCTGAATGTCTTTGTTCTTGAATGTAAACCCAATAACACTTTGCCAGACCCAGGACCCCAGGCTCACTTGCGACCACTCGTCTAGGCCAACGAGCCATTCCAGACAAAAATTATTAAAAATAACTATCGACAGTTCGCCACTCGATACCACCACGTCCCCGCACTAGCTGGGTCACGGGGCGGTCTCTTCTCACGACCGCAAACGTACTCAATACACTAATCAAGTGATATGTTACATACACGCAATGTGTCTATACAAGGTATAGTACCCGCCGTCAATATGGCGCGTGGTATTAAAGAAAAAGTTGGGATTTTTGCGGACATAATATGTTGTGTGTCATGTTTTTTTTTTTTTTATATTGCACGTAAACTTTATAATGCCTTGTCATTAAAACTGTTCGCCGCGTCGCTGCCGGTCGCCGCCATTTTAGTGTGAATTGAGAATGACTCTTAGGTAATTTCCTCACTGAACGAAAACACCATCGGCTATGCCCCTCTCGTGAAAACTCGTGTGATGTCGTTATTTCGTAAGTATACGGCACAGTTAATTTTCTTATTGTAAGCCTCTCGTGAAAACTCTTGAGAGACTGCTAGGGATCTAGCAGGAACGTATTTACCATCGGCTACCCTCTCGTGAAAGCTCGTGTGATGTCGTTTTTTTGTAAGAATGGACATTTAATGTTCTCATGACAGGCCTCTCGTGAAAACGTTAGAGACTGTTTTTTTATGATGATCTCTAAATAATTTAACAGCGAGATGTGCACGAGTGCAAACTACAAAGTACACAATGAGGAATTTCACGTCATTTTTTTAAAGATCGGACGGTATCTATATATTTATTTATTAACTTATTACAGTCAATTGAAGAACATGTTCTCCCTTGCACCTTCCTATTTCAAATAGACCGTTATTTATCTTGACGTATGTAAGTGCGCGTGCACCAAACATTGCGTGCCTCTTTCTATTACTTAGTTAATTTGCTGTGAGACGTGGCTTACGTACGTCTATGTCAATAGGGGACGAGGATTGGCGTATACAATGTCATTGTTAGAATTTGTAAGAATAAAAATGGGTTTGAAAAACATCCGCCTGTATACAAGGTGGAGATGACAACCCTAACTAATAAAATGAGTTTGTTTGTTTGTAACGTTTTCACGCTAAAACGGCTGAACGGATTTGGATGAAATTTGGCACACGGGTAGATCATGACCTGGATTAAGACATAGGATACTTTTTATCCCGATATTCTTACGGGATCGAGACTTATGCGGGTGAAACCGCGGGGCGCAACTAGTACGACAATTAATTAACTTCGTATATCTTATGACGTTCTCAGTCTATATAAAAAATGAAATCAAATACAATTTTTGAAGTGAGCACTTTTTGGGTGATCAAAAATCATGAAACTCGCGTCATCGTCACCGAAGGCGCGTTGAGCACTTTATTGTTGACAGCGCACTCTGTTTTATTTTAATGGAGCTAGAGCTTTCGTTCTTGTACTGACAGCAAGCAACATAAATTCCTGACATTTTCGTTAGATGGCGTAACTTAGTTTACACTTCTATCGGCAGTCCCCAAAGACTGCCCCGCATGTTTTTTTTCTACTTGGCAAAACCCATAATCGGCACTATTAAGCTTATTTGAAAAAATCACTTCATCAATTTCGAAATAAGGTTTTATTTGATAGTTTCAAAATACTCTTAAGCAGTATTGCCAGTATTTTCATTTATTGTCGTCTCCACATAGTATATTTTAAGGGTCTGTTTCAGAGTCCGGATAAGCTTTATTTCCCGGAAAAACTGAAAGGGTACTCAAAAGCTAAGAACCACCAACACACCGAGCGAAAATGAGTATTCTCGCCAACATAAGCACACTTTTTAAAACCAACAAAATTTTATACGAGGACTCTAAAGTTCTAAACAGCCCATAGACACCGTTACTCGTTCCATTTCACAACCGCAGCCATAGCAACATGATTATTTTATATCGCGTGCAGCACGCAAGATGGCGGCCACGCAACCGAAATTTTGAGCATTTTGAGTACATCCGAGTATATCCAAGCAATCTTTTGTCTAGACATAACATATTTAGGTTATATTCATTGAGAGGGGCCTGACATGTCTAGATTAGACGATATTTTAGTGTTAACGACTTTTGTTAAGTGGGTCGAGGCAACATATTTAGTGTTCATGTTTGTTTGGCAAACATAGTGCAAAAAATTCCCGTGACCCTGGTTTTTGAAGAAGGCTTTTAATAGACCTATTATTCGGTACTTAACTAACATGAAGCATAGTCACCGATATGTCATCATAGGATTAGTAGATCACTTTATGAACAGGGGGGTCTATTCTCTAAGTCCGTCAACGAAGATACGGGCCCGCCCAAAAGTAGTTGATCCGTCAAAACAAGAGTCAAATTAAATTTTTTGGACAGACAATTCGACATAATAGCGACAACTGTCAAATCGTGTTGTCATTCATTCGTTCGGGCTCCAAACTAATCGTATACCTTCAGCGGCTTCAGCTGTCATTAACGAGACACAATATAATTTTAATTGTTATGTCCACTGTAATGGTCAAGCGGTGGACGTAAGTGACACGGAGTATGAAATACCCGTAACTTCGATCGAAACTGTGGACATCGTGTTTAGGGAGTATACACATACAGGCCCCCAAACTCGGCCGGGGTAGTACCGTACCATTCCTATTTCTTGCTATATTCCAGTTTGAAGAGGCAGGCACATGAGCCATTTACCTTTAAAACAACGTATAACATTATTCCAAAGAAGTCGAACCAGCCAAATCATTAGACACCATTTCTCCCCCTTACGCCATTAATTCGTCGCTTTCCCCAGGCATTTCTTTTTTTAAACGAAATACATTAACCCCCTGGTTGTAGTTAATAAGAGGGGAGTTAAAAATGTCCGTCATTAGTAACAGTTTAAAGTTAACTGTCCAGTAACAGGTTAACGACAAGTTTTATTGCAGTAATCAGTCGTATGAAGGTGTAGTTTAATTAAATCTGTTGAATTAAATGTTAAAATGTATTGCAGTGGGGTTCGTTTAGAGACCACTTTCTACTTTCACATAAAACAGGACCTTTTTTAATTGTTTGGTGAAACTTTCCTGTTGTCGTGGGTTTCTTACAGTATTCAAGAAGAAAAAAACCGACCCAGTGCGTGTCGGACCACGCACAATGAAGGGTTCCGTAGTTGGGATTGAACGAACTTAACATTGTAGTTGAAAAACATGTTCTCCCATACGTTCCAATTGTAAATGTAAGTTTGTACGCACAATATTGAGAGATTTACTATGTCATTTAAAGACAGTCGATTCCTTAAAGGTTTTCCAGTACTTCATATACAAGAATTAGTTTTAGTCTACATTCCGTAATTTTTTTAAATTGTAGACTCAGTAGTTTCGGAGATAAGGGAATGGTAAATTTTCATATACTTATTAAATAACTTAAAAATTATTTGTTTAAAAAAATATCTCTCGTTTGATATGTCACACGGTACAGTTAGCAAACCTTTTGCACGACTCGTAATGCGAAGCATTAGAGTGTGCTCTACGATCGAAAAATATTTTTTGCCCCGTTTCTGCAACTGTTTTTATTGTTACACTCCTGCTAGTACACAGAACCTACTTAATTTATATACCATTGTATAGATGATTAAATGGAGATTAATACTGTAAAAAGAAAAAAACATCAAAATAGTTGAAAAAAAAATCCTGTCCGTCAATTTATGAAACTTGAAAACATTGTAGCTTGCGATTAAATCAATTAATTGAGTCAATTTTTTTTTAATACATTGGTTTCGGCCATAGAAGGAACCCTATTGAAAATGGCTCTTTTATTCAAAGTAGTTTAATTATAATTAATAAAATACTAACTAAAATATAATATCTTTATCTAAATATTTCCAACCTTGACTTAACGTCATCATCATCATCATCAGCCTATTAATGTTCCCACTGCTGGGACACAGGCCTCCTCTCTGTGAGAGGGAGTGGGCTGTAATCTACCACGCGGGCCCAGTGCGGGTTGGTAGATGTCACATATCTTCGAATTTTTGGTTCTAAGACATGCCGGTTTCCTCACGATGTTTTCCTTCACCGGTTTGAGAGCAATGGTGATGAAATTATTTACACAAAGTAAAGCGCCTGCCTTTTTTTTTTTTTTGGGTGGGAAATCATCCAATTCAATCCAATTCAATCATTTATTCGCATAAAACACGGTATACAAAGGTGTTGAAATAACATAATAATGGCACAAACATGTTTAGCTAAATAAAACATAGCATGCAAAATTTTAGGGTATTTGCAAATGTTACAAAGTACCTACATCCAATGACTTCTCCCGCTCTGGGCGGAGCGGTAGGGCGTGTCAGACTTTTACTGACTAAAACCCACCCGTGTTCCTTCCCTTGCTATGCCAGGGGCCACGGTTTCCCCTTGGGACTACCCGCAACCCCGGCAGGCATCGGCCCTAACGGACCCCGTCAGTTTTGCTGACATCTCTTTGAGGCGCGCGTGGAACACGACGCGCCGTCGACCCGGGCCTGGTCCTTATCGGACGGCGAGCTGAAGTAAAGCGCCTGCCTGGGTTTGAACCCACGACCTACAATTCGTAAGTCGGGGCCGTTACCACTGGGCCACCACTGCTCTCTCTCTGACTTAACGTGTTGCCTAGCAACCCACAACGTAAATATCTAAATAAATAGTCTTTGACATTAGGTAAGGATTGCGAGGTTAGAAATTTACCCATATTGATGGGTAAAACAGCAGTCAAAACATACTTCATGAAAAGTGATAAATTGTAAACTTTTGTTAGAATCTATATTTTAAATTTCTTTTTCGTTTATGAATGTGTGTTATGAGGCGTGCACTTTTGGAATTTCCAAACTATTTTTTTATTTTATTTTCTCCTTTGCCTCCAAAAACTGAAAAGCGACCCCTTTATTCAAAACTCATTTTTTTACGTTACACGTCCGTGTTTGGGTCACAAAAATTCATGAACTTAATCGGTCCATTAGATTCGGAGCAAATTGGCAGGAGCCAATTTGAGACACACGAGTGATCCTATTAGGATTTAGTTTTTCGTACGGACGGACGTACGGGACTCTAAAAAGTAATAGTAGCAGAGCTCTTAGTGAAGGAGCTCGTCCGGGGAAGTACTACCACCACACATATTTCTGCCGCCAAGCAGCGTTTCTGTGTTCCAGTTTGAAGGTTATGTGTGCCGGCGTAGTTACAGAAACGTGATGCATTACAGCGTAGACCCTGTGGTGGCTACGCATGATGTTCATAGGCTGCGTTGAACACTTACCGGTACCCTAATTACCGAATAACGATCAACCAGAATCTGAATCGTTTTGAAACAGATTGCTAATCCATTGCTACATAAGTTCGAAAAAAAAACTGCTCGATAACGTAAACGACGCAATGAATGTTGTTGAAATGTCAAAATGAAACAAATTAGTCGGAATCGTTTACGAAAATGTGTTGCGTAATTAGATAGCTGGTTTTCCATCAAATAATATGGTTTATAAGAAAAAACTGACATTGGATTGAAACTGTGCGAGCCACATTTACTAGTATGTCACTGTAAAATGAAATTTTCCTCCACCCATTTTAACAGAAAATTAATCCAATTTAAAACTAATAACTCCGAACACGCACTCTTAATGGAATCGCCAACAAAAATGTACTAGTAAAATGTAATGTCTATACTTACATAAATAATCTATACTAACATTATAAAGAGGTAAAATATGTTTGTTTGTTTGTATGTAGGGCGTAATTACTGGGCCAGTGGTAACGGCCCCAACTTACGAGTTGTGTGGTCGTGGGTTCGAACCCGAACAGCCGCTTTACTTTGTGTAAATAATTTCATCACCACTGCTCTCAAAACGGTGAAGGAAAACATCGTGAGGAAACCGGCATGTCTTAGAACCAAAAATTCGAAGACATGCGACATCTACCAACCCGCACTGGGCCGCGTGTAGATTACAGCCCACTCCCTCTCACAGAGAGGCCTGTGTCCCAGCAGTGGGAACATTAATAGGCTGATGATGATGACGATGATGAGGGCGTAATCTCTGAAACTACCAGTTGGATTTGAACGGACGGTTACAGGCTCGCGGACGAAGTCGCGTGCAAAAGCTAGTAATATAATAAACCTCAAAGAGTTTGTTTGTTTGTTTGAACGCGCTAATCTCCGGAACTACCAGCCGGATTTGAAAAATCCTTTATGCATTTAATAGCCCAATTCTTGAGGAAGATATAGACTCTATTAACATCTTGCTACGACCCATAGATGTCGAGCAAAAGGAAAAAAAGTTAGTAGAAGGAGGAGTACTTAGCGAAAACGAAGTAATAGCGGCGATGTAATGCGATGCGACGCCGTGGGTCGGGGGCCTGCCTAGGAAGTTTTATACAAATAATGTGACTGTTATTTTAGTATATTATTAGGGAGGAGCTCGTGGCTAAGTAAAAACAGCCGCTCAGGTCGATTCATCAGGTTAAGCTACGCTTGCCGGGGTCTGTGGATGGCTGCCCATCTTTACATACCGAGACTCCTCCGTGCCTCGGAAAGCACATTAAGCAGTTGATCCCGGCTGTCATTCGCAGATCTTTGATAGTCGTTACGGGTCTTCAGAAGCCCGAAAGCACAGATTATAGAAAGTCTGACAACCAGTCTTACCAAGGGGAAACGTATTACTGGGTTGTGGAGGTTAGATAGGCAGTCGCTCCATGTAAAATAATGGTATTCAGCTGCATCCGGTTAGACTGGAAGCCGACCCGTTGGGAAAAGGCTAGGCAGATTGATTGTTATTTTATTATATTATGTATCTTACGTCTTCCACGCGAACAAAGTCGCGGGCAGAAGCTATTTCACGAATAAATACTTCGCGTGTCTTGGTTTATTAAAACCCAGTTTACGAGTTAAGGTGTGACAGACCGGCCGAGCCTTGAAAACACCCCTTTGTGGGCCTTCGGAACCCCTGTAGAGGGAAGGAGTATTAATTCACTTTCTGAGAAGTTTATTGGTAGTTCAATTGTTCTGAAATTGATTTATGTATGTTCTAATTAACATTGAACATAACGCTTGTATTTGTAAATCATAAAAATCATCAATACAACTTTCTAAGTTCATGTAATCCTATTGAATGACTATTTCATGAAATCATGATGATTATTATTCTACTAGTTTTCTCCCGCGGCTTCGCCGGGTTTTGTTATTTTTAAATGAAATTATTGACGTTTGAAGTTTGAGCTACGACGATTTACGAATAAAGGTTTTTTCTATATTTAAAAAAATGCCTGTCGGCTACAAAATTATAATGGCATGTGACGACGGCTTTACCTTGACCATTTTTGTACCTATGTCTATATTTCTGTCAGAAATATTTTCTTGTTTCATACTTTTTAGAGCGTGATTTTTCAGTAGTCGTGCCTTTATCTCAATTTATTAGTGGTCGGTGCAACATGTCCCTTTCTTCCATACTTCTCTATTAGTCGTCATCTCGGTAGTCACCCCCTTTCTAGCCATATCATCTTTCACACAGTCCATCCATCGTTTCTTTGGTCTTCCCCTACTCTTATACCCATCCACAATCATACTCTAAACTTCGTTCATGACATTTCGTCATAGTATTATCGTGTATAATTTGTGTAATATGAGTTTTATTTGTGAAGAAAAAACTATGTTTCTTTCTTTTCTTTCCTGCTCAGTAGTTTCCGTGTACTTACCAAGGAACCTCATCACAACTACTCTTCAAACCGGACCTTTAATGCAGTGTTTTCCAAACTTTTTCTTGAGGCGACCCCTTTAGTATGAATAATCTTTTCGCGAGCCCTTATCCTACACTGTTTATAATCTATATTTTATTATAATACAAATAACAAAGTCGTACAATATTTTTATTACTGATGTATCGTCTAATTACATAATTACATCGCCAAACGCCTCCTCGGAAAAGCGATACGATTGATTTGTGGGGACAACGTATCGCACTCGCCTCCTAATTAAATCCTAAGTATATTTTAAGTACATTGTATGTCGTATAATTGATGGATTTACGCGGGTCATTCATGGCTACGAGGAATTTCCCAGTAGAGTAATTACGTTTTTAAGTTTTGCAGCTATAGATGAGGCAAGTTTGGGAACCAACCTAAAAGAAAATCTGCTGGAAATTATCTAAAGCAACAAAAAAATTTAAATAGTACATTATGATACGAGTGTGCTGTATTGGTCATTACCCATGAGGCGGTATTATTCGCGCGAGCCAAAGGCGAGCGCGATAATTTAGCCGAGTGGGTAATGAACAATGCGCACGCGTTTCATACGACGTTTTTCAACACATTTGCGAGGAAAGAAACCGTCTTGTTGTAAGAACTTATGCTACAATAACGTAACTTTAGAGAAATGATACATTTAGATTTATAAAGTTCAACTGACCTTTGTTGCCAGGTACTGACTATCCACTTCCTGTAAAAACGTTTCTACGTCGGTTCGTATTTTTCTTAATATGTAACCTGCAGTAACCACACAACATATACGATAACAAATATTTATGAAAAATGGCGCGCTGGATTTTTTTTCGGGTAGCGATGCGCGCGCAAGGCACTGACAAAACCGCTGAACAGCCTACCATCACGTTCGGTCGGAGGTGGAGAAAAAATTTGAAACTTGAATAAATTTGATTTTACTGCTAATTATTACTAATTATTCTCTATCGAGAGAGAGTGAGAGAGAAAGTGCGAATTTGGTCAAATGGAAAATACAGTATGGCGATTGTGAAAATTTTCTCATTTTTCGTCATGGGTGGCGTTTTCGTAATTTTCGATCATGCTAAAACCGATAGTGATGTCAAAATGTAAATCCAAGATGGCGGCAGCCGCCATCTCTGATTTACATTTTGACATCACTATCGGCTTTAGAACCATCGAAACCTACGAAAACGACACCCATGACGAAAAATGAGAAAAATTTCGGAGCCGCCATCTTGGATTTCTATTTTGACCTCGCTATCGGCTTTAGAACCATCGACAACACGAAAACGATACCCATGACGAAAAATGAGAAAATTTCCGCAGCCGCCATCTTAGATTTCCATTTTGACGAAATTCACACTTTCTCTTTTTCTCTCTATCGAATTAGAAAAAGACAGACGCAAGAATGAAGCCGTGTTAAAGAACTTCGTTCCAAAAACCTGTTTACTTTGTCACACTATATTAAGTCGCAATAAGAAAGACATGTCGTGCCTTGATAGTACTTACTAATTCCATACTGCCAGACTGCCATGTCATTACTCCGACTAGTAAATTGTTATCTATGGCGCACATTACCGCACTAGTGCGATTATGTAAAGAAAAAAGCACGTGTCTATAATACACTGCATTATGAACCTAAAAGCGGTTAAATAAGAGCCACTTTACGAGCAACTGTGTTGAAAAATATATTTTTAAACTTTTTTTATTCTATCACTGAGGCCTCGCGACCCCCTTGTATTGGATTCGCGACCCACCACGGGGTCGCGACCCACCCGTTGAAAAGCACTGCTTTTATGAATGAAACAAAATAATCCTTATGCATCAACAAAAACAGAAATAATTACTCTTTTACGAATTTGGTCGAGGGCAAAATGGACGCATTACAACGAACCCAATTAGCGGCCACCGCGACACGGGGTAAATACTAACACACACAGACTCACATTACACATATTTAAATGATAGGAAGACAGCAGAAGGTCCACCTTATTGAATAGCATTTGAAATTATATAGTTTTAAAGAGTTTCCATGGAGTTTCTTGCCAGTTCTTCTCTATAGGAACCTTATACGCTTTGGAATGGGCCACTAGCTTCATCTTTCTGACTGACCGACTCCTTTAAAATTCAAAAGTTCCCGTGATCCGTGCCTTTTTCCAGAATATAAAGCCTGATGTCACTGGCCCTTTGGCTTTTTGCATCACACGTTTTTCTTGCTGTGAAAAACTACGGTTCATTCGCCATGTGTAAAAACCGTGCCGTGTACAAATGGCCTTACTCCAACTCTACCTATGCACAAAAACGCTGCGCAAAATCTGTTGGTGCTTCAACGAAAGACATATATAACATAACACACATACATAATCAACCTATTAATGTTCCCACTGCTGGGACACAGGCCTCCTCTCTGTGAGAGGGAGTGGGCTGTAATCTACCACGCGGGCCCAGTGCGGGTTGGTAGATGTCACATGTCTTCGAATTTTTGGTTCTAAGACATGCCGGTTTCCTCACGATGTTTTCCTTCACCGTTTTGAGAGCAGTGGTGATGAAATTATTTACACAAAGTAAAGCGCCTGCTTGGGTTCGAACCCACGACCTACAACTCGTAAGTCGGGGCCGTTACCACTGGGCCACCACTGCTCCTGGGCCACCACTGCTCAAAGACAATACTTATACCAACAAATTGTGCTTGTAAAGGTAAAATGTCAAAAACCTGTAAAATCCTGTACATTTTGTTTCTGTGTCGCATAAGTCACATTACGAGTACTAAGTAATAAGCTCTAGACATGAAGACTGAAACATAAGAGACCAAAGGCAAAGATTTTAATCAAGATACTTACAACCTGACACGGACCTGCACGTTGAAAAAAAACGCAAGAAAATAAGAAATGTGGCTAACTAACTAACTAGAATATTAATAATGAATTGCAATTATAACATTGAATTTGATGTTGTTCCCGTTTAAGGTGAAACAATTTGATATTTTTTCCATACAAACTTCGGAGGGGTTTTACTCCACGGTTTGACATCGTACATTCAAAGTTAAACATGATATCGTTAGGTCTCATTATTAAAATTGTCTGTACGGAAGCAGAATAGTAAAATAAAAAGCCATTAAAAAGTTATGAGCCAACAAAGATTCGTTTTTCTTGCAAATTTTAACGCATCTTTGGGCGTAAATAAGTAATACAAGAAGTGTGAAATCTCGAAAACGAAATCCGTACCGACACAGAAAAATTAACGAAGATTTCAATAAATTTTATTTGTAATTGATTTATGCAGTCGTTTTTTCAGAAAAACCTTTTTTCCAAAGGCCTTTTCGTAATTTTTGACGCGCTCGTTTTACTAAAATTGGTCGGTACGGTGTTTCTGTGCGTGCGAACTATACGTTGTCCATGTAGATCAGCTTCTAACTGCTCATCACTGATACTATCTCTGTCAGACACGATGCCAGGTGACACAGCGTGGTTTTTGGCCATGCCCACCATTGAGTTCGAGCCCGCGACTAGTTCCACCTTAAGGTGTAAAAAAGGCATTAGGAAAGTTTCCAAATACTTTTTTACATTTAAAACGAATTATTCGGTGTTATGATATTAATTGTTGCATTTCATAATCAATATTCTAGTTCGCTAGTTAGCCACATTTTTTATTTCCATACAGCGAAATCAAATTAATCAAAACAGCGAAATATTTGACATCTATTTGCGACGTTGCCAACTTTCAGAATAAACCCTCTGAAGTAAGAGGCACTTTTGAACGTCAAAATTTAGTTGGAGTATGTTTGTGCGTGAAACAGCGTACCTAGAAACCTACATCCACCATGGGTGTGATTTATTCCCTTGATGTCGAGTCCCGCCACGTCGAGTCGCCGCCACGTCTACTCTGAAAACTCCCCGCTTTTATTCCCGCCTCGTCGAATCGTTGAAAAAGTCTATTTTGTTACCGCCACGTCTACTAACCATTTTCATTTGTACAGTCGTAAAAAAAATACTCATAGTGAAACTTCCCATAAAAATTACTAGGCTTGCATGAGTTTAAGATAGTAAGTACCTATTCCAATCATTAGACGTGTACAATTTCTGAGCAGTACCTAACCTAAGAAAAAGTACTAGGCTTGCATGAATTCCCGATAGTATTTAATCATTATAGGATTTGGATGAGGCAGACAGATAGTCTATAACTACATAATGATTGAATACTATCGTGAATTCATGCATGCCTAGTACTTTTTGTTAGGTTACTGTTCAGAAATTGTGCACAACGTACCTATATAATGATTGAAATACTATCGTGAATTCATGCAAGCCTAGTACTTTTTCGTCTATGGATAAGGAACAAAACATCATATAATTATGTAAGATCCTATCTATTTATTCCAAGTAACCAACTATGAGTATTTTTTTACGACTGTACAAATCAAACAAAATAGTTAGTAGACGTGGCGGTAATAAAATAGTCTTTTTCAACGATTCGACGTGGCGGGAATAAAAGCGGGGAGTTTTCAGAGTAGACGTGGCGGCGACTCGACGTGGCGGGACTCGACATCAAGGGAATAAATCGTTAATGTGTATGTTTGCGGTGTCATGGAGAGATTTACTCTGTATCTTTGCGGCGGTAAACCGTGGGGTGTGGGCAGAAGTGCAAACTGTAATTATGTGATCATGTCAATATTGCTGTTGCCATTCTAAAATTATAGTTATTTTCTTTTGTATAAGTAATATACAAGTACGCTAATTAAGGCCTACGACGTCACAATTGACGGAAATTCCGACGCCGAACTTGAACTTGCGCGGAGGACGGAACAGACGCAGAGGGCGAGCGGTCCGCGACGGAGCGACCGATCTTCCGCGTAGTGTGCCCGTTATTAGTAATTTATATGCAATAACATGTATTGGCGTTCCGACGCGGAAGATCCGCGACGGAATTTCCGTCAAGTGTGGCGTAGGCTTATGACTGGCGTGCTTTCCTGTAATTTAGAAACATGCGAGATCTATAATTATAACAAGGAATGTGGGTTAATGTAAGAAGGGCTAGTGGCTAAGTAATAATAGCCCATCGATCAGGTTAAGCTACAATTGCCGCGGTTGGTCCGTGGATGGATGACCATCTTTACATATCAAGATCCCTCCTTCCCTGGAAAAGCACTTTAAGCCGTTGGTCCCGGCTGTCATTTGTTTGTCTTTGGCAGTTGTTTCGGGTCGTCAGAAGCCCAAAAGTCTGACAACCAGTCTTACCAAGGGGTATCGTATTGCCCAGTGACTGGGTAATGGAGGCAGAGAGGCAGTCGCTCCATGTAAAATACTGGTATTCAGCTGCATCCGGTTAGACTGGAATCCGACCCCAACAGAGTTGGGAAAAGGTTAGTTAGACAGTGATGAAGATGATTTTGTTGTAATTTTCGCTTGTACTATTTTGTCAGTCCCATTTGATTAGTAGAAAAGTTGTACGTTATAAATGTTTCCGCCCAAAATTGCTTTGACACATGTCATGTAAGCTTGATACTATTCGGCTATTCGACCCAATTCCTTATATCATGTGTAAAAACAATTATTTACGTAAAATAAAAGAATTTATACGCCAACCGCACGCAAGAAATGTCACGTTAGCGAAAAAAGGTGACAGTTTTAATTAAATTAATTAAAATGTTACCTACTAATAGGCGAATACAATTTGTGTGTCATTAACCTAGTTTGCGGAAGGTGTGTACAGTTCTTAGTTACACGAAAATTTTGCTACACCCTGTAGTCTAATTTCAAATTGACACACCTCTTTTTCATGTTGACCGATTTCCGAAAAGGTTTGCGACAAAAAAGGAGCGGCTTAATATTTTATTTGAAGCCACTGTCATTCAGCCAAACTTCTAAATGACTGCCTAGCCTTTTCCCAACTATGTTGGGGTCGGCTTCCAGTCTAACCGGATGCAGCTGAATACCAGTATTTTACATAGAAGGACTGCCTATCTGACCTCCATAACCTAGTAACCGGGAAATACGATACCCCTTGGTGGAAGCGAGCTTCACTCGAAATCCTCAACCACAAATGAACTGGCTATCTTATCTCTAACTGCTGAAACACAAAAATGCTGTTAACATTGTTGTTATGGCGACAGACTTAGATAAGATGGTGGTAGCTAGCCAGGCGGTAGAACAAGCCCTACCATCAACCAAACCGAGCAGAAAATTTTGCTCCCACTAGGAATCGGACCCCGGGATCTCTGGTACTGAGACAGGTGGCTTAACCACTAGACCATAGAGGCGGTTATTAGTTAGTTTCACACAGTCGCTACGCATCGTCGCTCATCTCTGGTGGAACCTCTGCCTATCCCATCAGGGAATATACTGGCGTGATGTTATGTTACAATTTCACTCCAACAAAATAGCCAACTGTTTCAATCAATTTGCTAAAGTACCTACCTCTCTACGAGCGATAAAAGGGTAGTTTCTTTCACTTTAATGCATTCGGTGTACCATTTCATACTTTGTTGTTTGACACGCCTAAGTGCCGACGTTAGGCCGCGCCTATGAACTAAATGTAAAGGCTAACATGGCACTTAGTTTATTCTACTTTACAGCGTCAAAACAACCTTGAATATGAATGTGGGAGGCCTATAAGAGTAGGGGAAGACTTGGACTGAGGCCTCCTCTCAGTGAGAAGGAGCGGACCGTAATCCTCGACGCGGACCCAGTGCGTTTTGTTGGAACCCAGTAACTAGGTTCTGGAGGTCAGATGGACAGTCGGTTCATGTAAATTACTGGTATTTAGCTACATCTGGATAGACTGGCAGACGACCACAACATAGTTTAGAAAACGCTAGCTTCCTTCACCGTTTGGAGAGCAGTAGTGTTGAAATAAGTTGCACTAAGGAGCAGTGGTGGCCCAGTGGTAACGGCCCCGACTTACGAGTTGTAGGTCGTGGGTTCGAACCCAAGCAGGTGCTTTACTTTGTGTAAATAATTTCATCACCACTGCTCTCAAACCGGTGAAGGAAAACATCGTGAGGAAACCGGCATGTCTTAGAACCAAAAAATTCGAAGACATGTGACATCTACCAACCCGCACTGGGCCCGCGTGGTAGATTACGGCCCACTCCCTCTCACAGAGAGGAGGCCTGTGTCCCAGCAGTGGGAACATTAATAGGCTGATGATGAAGGAGGAGTGTCTGTCTTTGAAACCACGAACTCCTAGGCCAAGTCATGATCATCTAAGGCCTTACAGCCGCAGGTGGGTCTTAGCCTGGTCAAGTATATTTCTCCAACGTGAGCTAGCTGTGTAGCCGTAAGGTCTTGTAGAGAAGAAGTTTTGCTTCTTCAGAATTATTTTCAACGTTAATACCTTAGCATAGGCTAAAATATCATTTGGGCCACCACAGCTCACTACTATAATGGTTTGTGAACACAGGCCACTCCTCGTGACCCGAATGTGTCCAAGTTACACACGACACATATTTTATGACATTACCAAGCTTTTAGGTTGACGGAGGACATATTTTCAGTTTAATAGAGCTAAATGTTGGTGAAAGTAGAAGTCGCGAATGTTAATAGGGACCTCAATGCCTGGTAGTTAATAAATAATGCTTCATTTTAACCAACTTGATGGCAATATGGAGGTTTCTGAATACAGAGCACACTCACAATCGGAATGTCATTAAGTTTGACAATTCAAAAACATTCATTGCGTTATTAAGAGGCCTGGGAAGGCTTTGTTCTGAAAGTTGGCAACGTCGCAAATAGATGTCAAATATTTCGCTGTTTTGATTAATTTGATTAATTTCTGTGAATTTCTGTATGGAAATAAAAAATGTGGCTAACTAGCGAACTAGAATATTGATTATGAAATGCAATATTAATATCGTAACACGGAATAGTTAGTTTTAGATGTAATAAAAGTATTTGGAAACTTTCCAAATGCCTTTTTTTCACCTAAAACGGGTACAACATCAAATTCAATGCTAATTGCAATTCATTATTAATATTCTTATAGTTAGGTAGCCACATTTCTTATTTCCATACAGTATAATTTCCATATTAATCGAAACAGGTAATATTTGACAGCTATTTACGACGTTGCCAACTTTTAGCAGGGTGCATGCTAAATGTTATTGAAAAAAAGACGTGTGGCACTCGGGGACTGCCGCGGCAAAGCTATTGCATAGCATTTTTTATCAACTTATGCAATTGTAAAAATTAACCTGAATACAAGAAATAGCAATGATGACATTGACAGGAACTGTTATTCACATTTATAGTTTTTAAAACTTGACACAACGTAATGGGAACATCAAACTAATAAAAAGGTTTTAATTTAACTATTAATAGTCAAGGATCATTCGTCTAAGTACTCGAACTTTATTGTCAAACAGTTAAACATAATTTTCAATACAACGCTCTCGTATATTCGTCTAAGTAAATTTGAACTTTGTTGTCAAACAGTTAAACATAATTTTCAATACAACACTCTCGTATCATTCGTCTAAGTAAATTTGAACTTTGTTGTCAAGCAGTTAAACATAATTTTCAATACAAAACACTCTCCTTAGGTTCAGGTATTTTCGTTACGGAATTTCTGGATTAGGTCTCCACGCTCAAGGCCCGCGATAGAAGCTATGCAATAGCTTAAAAATCTATAGTATACAGTATGTTAACTAACAGAGGGCGTTCCCGTTAACCCGCAATAGTATAGCGTCCATACATGCTAGAAAAAATATTAAAATCGAAAAAAAAAAACTTTTTTATATTTTTGTCATAAAATATTCACGAAAAATATTAATTTCTGCCGATAGTCGTATCAGCCAATAGCTTAATTGCCAAGAGCATCGACCAACACCTAAGGAGGCTCTCGTTGGGCAGCTGGATAAAGGGCTTGATTTAGAAAGCGGTACTCCTGGACACGGCTCGCATTGTCAGGAGGTTCCTCTCTCTGGAGCCCTGACAGCTTAGCTTGGACCCTGTTCCCGATACCGGTGGGCTACTACACACATCAAAAGTGTCTAGGGATCAACATATATTTTTGCAATAACTTTTCTCCTGATTGATATTAATTAAAATTTTCTTTAAGGATTCATCAAATAAAGTGTTTTCGTTTGTCACAGTAACGATAAACCAAGTCACCTTTGCATTAATAAAGAAATTTGCCATTTTCCTAATAAAGGGATTTTTGACATTTGAACCACTAACATTAAAGTTCGAAAAAAAGACTGAAATAACAGTTTTCTTTAAAATTTTATTGGGTAACTTAAACAATTAATAATCCGTGTTTCTACCGCGAACACTAACAACACAAGAACATCGGTTTGGCATACTCAAAATGAGTTCATCCAAATCACGCTGTGGAATGGCCGCCCATGTTCGTTGCAACAACAAAAAAAGGTCTTCTTGCGACTGGATACCCTCCATATTCGGCAGAGCTCTTCTCTGTAGCATATCCCATGCATGCTCAATCGGGTTCAAGTCTGGCGACTGAGCAGGCCAGGGCAGGACATTGATGTTAGCTGCGGCGAGAGTCTGTCTTACAACTCTTGCGGTGTGCGGTCGTGCATTATCATGCATTAACTGAAATAAGGGACCGATTTGCACTTGTAGAGGAACGATGACGTCTGATACAATCGTCTCAGCATAAATTTGAGCGTTGAGGTTGCCTCTAATCCAAATCAACTCAGTTCTTCCGCCGATCCAAATACCCGCCCATACCATGATGGTTCCACCACTATAAGGATGGACTTCCTGGCAGGATTTTAATCGCTGTTGGCGTCCAGGGGTTCTCCAGTGTCGTATACGTCTTGTATCCGGTCTCATACCAAAACGAGACTCATCAGAAAAGCACACGAAACGCCATTGTTCTTCTGCCCAATTTCTGTGTTCAAGAGCCCATTGATATCGAATCCTACGATTGTGCATTGCTATAGGTGGTACCCGTAGCGGTCTTCGGGAATGAAGGTTCACTTCATGCAAGCGGTTTCTGACTGTTTGGTCGCTAATTAAGTTCCCTGAAGAGTGATGAAGCCTCACAGCTAACATCATGGCGGTTATTGTTGGAGCTCTTCGAGCTAAGATTTGAATGTATCGGTCTTGTCTCCGTGTGGTGCAGCGATACCGTCCTCCATGGCGCTCAGCCACGGTACCAGTGCTTCGGTAACGTGTCCAAAGTCGACTGATAACACTCTGACTTGTATTCAGAGCTAAAGCCACAGTACGTTGCCGGGAACCAGCTTCTATCATTCCCACGGCTCTGAGCATTTCTTCCCTGCTTAAATGACGTCGCTGCTCCATAATAACGTTGGTTTTAATCAGTAGTAGGGAAACAGTAGCACTAATAATGTCTTCAATGCGTTGTATGTTTTTATAGGGAAAATATTGACAGCTGATTTTCATCTTTTACTCGAATTTGATTCACAGTTCCTGATTCAAATTATGAAATGCACCAAAAAGGATCCATATAAATTTATAAAATCATAAATTTATTACAAAGCCACATCTCAATCTCAAGAAATCCGCATAAAAATGCTTGATCCCTAGACACTTTTGATGTGTGTATTTGGGGTGCAGGGTGCAGTCAGTCTCACTCGCAGCACTATAGAAAGTGCTTATTTCTAACTTAAACTTAGCTTTAACACATTTAAGGTGGTACCCCGACCAAGCAACCTTGAGCATTCGTTCCCTCTTTGCCGCACCCCACCTCTACAATACTTCGTAAAACATTACTAGCGCCATCAGGCGAACAACTTACGAATACAAGTAAAAATCACTGACCTTAGAATTCACAGACATCACACACATTCATAAAAAGTACTCTGTGCACACATTCGAAAAATATTTTTTTGGAACGAAGTTATAATGCGCTGTTTGTGGTAGCTAGTAAAAATCGTCACGCAAAAAAGCGTTGATACTTATGCTCCATGCGACTTTCTTCTTTCGAATTCACATTGTGAACTTCGTCAAAATGTAAATCCAAGATGGCGGCTCCGAAAATTTTCTCATTTTTCGTCTTGGGTGTCGTTTTATTAGTTTTCAGGGGTTCTAAAGCCGATAGTAAGGTCAAAATGGAAATCCAAGATGGCGGCACCGAAAATTTTGTCATTTTTCGTCTTGGGTGTCGTTTTATTAGTTTTCAGGGGTTCTAAAGCCGATAGTAAGGTCAAAATGGAAATCCAAGATGGCGGCACCGAAAATTTTGTCATTTTTCGTCATGGGTGTCGTTTTATTAGTTTTCAGGGGTTCTAAAGCCGATAGTGAGGTCAAAATGGAAATCCAAGATGGCGGCTCCGAAAAATTTCTCATTTTTCGTCACGGGTGTCGTTTTCGTACTTTTCGATGGTTCTAAAGCCGATAGTGAGGTCAAAATGGAAATCCAAGATGGCGGCTCCGAAAATTTCTCATTTTTCGTCACGGGTGTCGTTTTCGTACTTTTCGATGGTTCTAAAGCCGATAGTGAGGTGAAAATGGAAATCCAAGATGGCGCCAGCGAAAATTTTCAAATTTTTCGTCATGGGTGTCGTTTTCGTAGTATTTGAGGGTTGTAAAGCCGATAGTGAGGTCAAAATTTAAATTCAAGATGGCGGCAGCGAACATTTTCTTATTTTTCGTCATGGGTGTCGTTTTCGTAATATCTGAGGGTTCTAAAGCCGATAGTGATATCAAAATGTAAATCCAAGATGGCGGCTGTGAATATTTTAAACTCGCGTCAGAAATTTTACCTATATTGATGGGTGATGGATGGATAAATTGTTTATTTTTGTTAAATAAATAAATATACTACTAATGAATATTGTATTTAACCACATAAACTATAGTACTTTTATACTGATAAATAAAGCAATTCATGCAAAATTATTCCCTAACCATTCCAAAATATTCAAAGATGCACAACGTTATAATGTTCAAGTTTTCACTTCTGTCGGCACTCCCGGAGTGCAACCCGTTGTTTTTTTAAATTTTAAGTACAAGTATATATACGGTATATAAAACTGTACCTATTGGTATAAAATAAATTAAATTAGGTGTCGGCAACAACTTTTTGAAAAAGGAAATAGGGGATGAAAGTTTGCTTTAGAATCTGTAATTTTTGAAATGTTAAACTCGCGTCAGGACGTGACCGTAAGATCCGTTGCCTAGCAACCGACAAAATATCAAAATAAATAGTCTTTGACATTACGTAAAGATTGCGAGGTAAGAAATTTTACCCATATTGATGGGTGGATAAATTGTTTATTTTTGTTAGACTATATTTTGAAAATAAATAAATATACTACTACTACTAATGAATACCTATTGTATTTAACCACATAAATTATGTACTTTTATACTGATAAATAAAAGTTGGTATCGTTTTCGTAGTTTTAGTTAGATGGTTCTAAAGCTGATAGTGAGGTCAAAATGGAAATCCAAGATAACGGCTGCAATTTTTTTTTCATTTTTCGTCGTGGTTGTCGTTTTCGTAGTATTTGAGGGTTCTAAAGCCGATAGTGAGATCAAAATGTAAATCCAAGATAGCGGCTGTGAAATTTTTCTCATTTTTTGTCATTGGTATCGGCTTTAGAACCCTCAAATACTACGAAAACGACACCCATGACGAAAAATTAGAAAATGTTCATAGCCGCCATCTTGAATTTACATTTTGACCTTACTATCGGCTTTAGAACCCTCAAATACTACGAAAACGACACCCATGACGAAAAATTAGAAAATGTTCATAGCCGCCATCTTGGATTTACATTTTGACCTCACTATCGGCTTTAGAACCATCGAAACCTACGAAAACGACACCCATGACGAAATAAGAGAAAATTTTCACAGCCGCCATCTTGGATTTACATTTTGACCTTACTATCGGCTTTAGAACCCTCAAATACTACGAAAACGACACCCATGACGAAAAATTAGAAAATGTTCATACCCGCCATCTTGGATTTACATTTTGACCTTACTATCGGCTTTAGAACCATCAAATACTACGAAAACGACACCCATGACGAAAAATTAGAAAATGTTCATAGTCGCCATCTTGGATTTACATTTTGACCTCACTATCGGCTTTAGAACCCTCAAATACTACGAAAACGTCGCCCATGACGAAAAATTAGAAAATTTTCACAGACGCCATCTTGGATTTACATTTTGACCTCATTATCAACTTTAGATCCGCTGAAAACTAATAAAACGACACCAATGACGAAAAATGCAGCCGCCATCTTGGATTTTGGTTTTGACCAAATTCATTCAACTTTCTTGTACTTTCGCATTTTGTGTGTTTAGAGTTTACCTACACAATAGTAGCGTCTTTTCGCAAAACTCAATAGTATAAATACAAACTTATATTATTATCTACTGAATCGACTGATAATGTGACGATGTGTGTGTGTGTGCTCGATCACGTGACCGACGCGGTGACAAGCGATACGTGTTTCCCCCTCGAGACCTTGCGGCGCACTGAATCCCGGTATGGGGCGCATGAATTACAGTAGTGAATACGCCCAGATTTTGGAATAAAATCTTTATAAAATCAAAATTTGATCTTTGAAAAAAAAAAAACGTTGCAAATGTTCGTTATTAAATTGTCTATCCATTAGTGTCAGTAGCAAAGTTAAATAATGTTTACTTTACGAGTAGATTCATATTATAAATCATTATTTCTCATTTTTAAGGTTTCGTTGGAAGGAGATTAATTAAACTTATACATATTAAAAAAAAAAAAAAAAAACGATCCGTTTGGACTCAAGATTATGTAGAAATTTAATGTATTTTTATTAGTTGATATTTCTTTTTAAATAAGAAGTAGTTCGCTCCTAAAAACTGTACAAAAAACGGCTAGCGCGGCGTTTTGGTCAGGGAGCCGCCTTAAGTCGTACTGACTGTTACTGGTAATAAATCTTGGTAAGGTTATCTATAATCTTATTGAAAGGGGCCGGCGGCGCGGGCGCAGTCTCAATGTGCAGTAGAAAGTAATTTATGTTCTGTAGGTAGGTTTAGGCCTTTACCTGTACCGTAGTTTTTGAGTTAGCTTCAATAATACGTATTTTTTCCCACTTAGTTTATATGGATGATATAATGGTAACTTCCAATCACTGTTATTTTAGCAGGTTAGTGGTATTCGAATTTGTATGGGGTAGGTACCACAACTAAAAAGTGCAAAATAAAAACTTTTTGCAAAAAAAGACACTACAAAGTCAAAAATAACTTTAATTTCGGAAGTCGGTGGCAAAAAACGAAAGTTCAAAACCAAATACACCGACTTCCGAAATTAAAGTTATTTTTGACTTTGTAGTGTCTTTTTTGGAAGTCGGTTGTTCTTTTTTTGTAAAAAGTTTTTATTCGTTTTATTAATATATCTAAATTTGGCATTGACTCGTTACTAGCTTTTATTTGATACCAATATTGTAATTTTTTTTCTTTTTAAACCATTCCCTTTTTTTTGTATTTGCAGATGCAATATATAAATATTATATAGGCTATGTCACTTCTACGATTAAGACGAATCTAACGACACCTCATATGTTAAAATCCATCAAGCCGTTTAGGCTACAGAGCGTGCCAAAGAAATAGACATACATACATACATACATACATACTTACATACATACATACATACTCTCGAAAAACATTACCCTCCTTCTAGGGCAGTCGGGTAAAAAGGCTTAAAAGAGTGTCGTCTCTGTCACATATTCTGAGTCTTCTTCTTCTTCTTTTTCTTCTTTCCGTGTGGTTAGTGACTAACCTGGTGTTAGAGTTTTAAAACCGCCCATGGACCTCTAACTTGGCTTCACAACAGAGGTGCGTGCCGTGGGTTCGAACTCGAGACCTATGACTTGGCAGTCCTACGGTGACACACACCACTCGGCTATCACTGCTCTGAGTGACAGTCTGCTTCTAAAACTAGTTATGCCATATTTTCGTCCTGTTACTACAGTTCCCATTGAATGTGAGAAAAACCACAGACAACAGCTAGTATAAAAAAGCAGATACTTACGTAACATTTAATTCTATAAAGTACAATCATCAACAAAACAGTCCAGCACAAAACAAAAGTACGCTCACAACCAGACACCTTACAAAACCTTTTATTTCGAATTTCGAACAAACAAAGTACTATCGCGGGCAAAAGTGCTCGAGAGTTCGACGAACAAAACGCTCTTGTGAAACTCTGGCACTCGTTAAATTTTCTAACGAGTGTGTTGTACACGGGAACGCTTTTATACACGACTGTACATACGAGGGAGTTTCGCGGAGTTTTATGTTATATCACGTTTATTTGATCCTCGGGTTTTAGTACTTTTTATTTTAGTTTTTAGAAAAGAATGATTGAATAAACTTTACTCTGTAGTTCTTCCGTAGACTTTAGAGTACAGTTTGTGTGTATAGTACTGTATAGAATACTGTATAAGTCGTAGGATGATTTGATCATTTGAATTTTCGCGAAAACCCTAGGGATATCGCGAAAACACGGGTAATTAGAAAATAGTGAAAACATTTCTGCGAGCTACTTGAAAGTAGCGCTTGACGGCAGCTGCCGCGGCACCGCTCACTACGCTCACCTGGCTCGCTACGTTCGCTCGGCTCGCGCGCGGTTGGTCACAGTTCTAACCTAACCTATTTCATGAAGTTTTTCTAATTAACCGTGTTTTAGCAATAGCCCTAGGGTATTCACGAAAATTCGAATGATCAAATCATCCTAACGGCTGCTACACACAGTGCCGGCGTCATGGCCGCCGGCACTGCCGCATAAAGCCGCAAAAAGAAACGCAAACAAAATGTAGGAGCAAAAGCCGGAGGCACGTGCCGCGCAGCAAAAGCCGGCGGCCATGCCGCCGGCACTGTGTGTAGAAGCCATAAGACATATAGACTCTATGGGATACACAGTTCGCGCCAGTTGGGAAAAGGCTAGGTAGTCGTTTTGATAAATTGAGCTTTAGAATAAGACTGTCAATCTGTCACACAGGCACCTATGAGTGACAGAAAAGAGGCGCTACAAAGCCGAAGTCTTTCGAAGATTCTATGTGCCATATTAAACGGCTGAACACTTATCATTCTCTTGTGATCTTGTCCTTATCCCAACTAATTTGTGGTCGGCGCAACATGTCTTGTTCATCCATACTTCTTTATTAGTCGTCATCTCTAGCCATAATCATCTTTCACACAGTCCATCCATCGTTTCTTTGGTCTTCCCCTACTCCACAGTCATAATCAAAAATTTCCTCAAGGTCACGTACTATACTTACATATTTTTGGTCCCGAAGAAACTCATAAAAACCGCCCCTTGTAACAAAAACAATTCGTCAGTTTAAGACCCTGCAAAATAAAATAATTCCTCACCAAAATCCCAACTATATTTTCACAGAAAAAAATATTCATTTTTGCTAATGAAGACCTACGAAACGCAGCCGTATTACCGAGGAATATTCTTTTAAAACTGTACTGGGAAAATAATAAATGTATGAATATTAAATTCACTTGTATGCTCTGAAACTACCCTGAGTGTACACAGTCGGCGTATAGTAGTTCTGCGTGTACTTTGGTGTTACAGAATATTATATAGAAGGCTGACTCCAAACAAAGAAAAAAAAAAATACAAAAAAAAAACTGCCAACTGTTTTTTATTTTTCATTTTTTGTTGAGGTATCTACCCCACTCACATTCGTATACAATACAATAGACGACGTATATTTAGTATCCTAACCGTTCTTAAAGAGTCATAAAGAACCCTGTAAGAAATTGCCACGTGTTGAACGCAAAGTCAAGAGGTCAAGTCTTTGCGTCCGGCGCTTGTCGTGGCAACAAGTCGTGTCCGGGTTCGCAAAAAGTCCATCGTCATCCTGAGGATGCCTCGTTGAGAGGTGAATGGATTTCCTCAAAGTCACGCCTTCGTATTACCACTACTTTCATGTAAACAACATTGATGAAAGGTACTTAAAATAACACTATCAACACTCACAAAGTGGATTATTTACGTATTATTGAAGCTAACTCAAAAACCACATAGGTATCAGAACTTGACCATACCCTTTCAAACAAAAAAAAAGAAATTTGAAATCGGTCAATAATTTCTGAAAATGTCGAAGAACATTCTTAAAAACATTACATACAGCCTCTTTGTGCTGACTGACTTCAAGTCAGTTAAAAAAGTGAAGCGTGTCGAGCAAAACTGGGTCCGCTAGGGCCGATGCCTGCTGGGGTTGCGGGAAGTCCTAAGGGGAAACCGCGGCCCCTGGCGCAGGCAAAGGGAAGGAAGACGGGTGGGTTTTAGCATGGGGTACCAATTCGAACAAATTATAATTAGTCTTGAAAAAAGATCATAGATGGCAGCATAGGTAACAATTATGAAATTAACAGTCACTAAAAAGCGATAAACGGAAGATTTTGACTGAAGTAAGATTAGTAAAAATCAAAACTTCCTTGTTTAATGCTGATTTATCTATTGTAACTCATAAATCTCGTATTTTCAACAAAAAAAGATAAAACCTTTTTGTTTAGGGCTCTTTGCAATAGATGGCGTTTTACATCACTGTACCACATTTATGCTGTAACCAGACAATAGCCCGACTTAGGGAGGTCGCATTTCTTTGTATGGGATTGGATATCTGTACGTAGTATTATATTATCTGTGTTTTTAGTCAGTAAGAGTCTGACAGAGCGTTAGAAGACATTTGATGATTTCACACCCAAAAAAAAAAAGCGTGTCGATTGAAAACGTGCTGTTTCGTGCGTTGTATAGAGCCAACCTTCTGCACTGTCCTGTGATATTATATCGCTGTGTACCTATACACTGTGTGTTCATTGTTTTATACTGACTCATTAGTTTTTCGTTGGTTTAACTTATTTTAAGACATAAGTTTTTCCGGTATTTATATTACTAGCTGTTGCCCGCGACTTCGTCTGCGATTCAGGATGAAAAGTAGCCTATGTCCTTCTCCAGGTCAAGGACTACCCATGTGCCAAATTTCATCGAAATCCGTTCAGTCGTTTTAGCGTGTAAGCGTAACAAACAAACAGACAAACTCACTTTTGTATTTTTTATGTTAGTTAGGATAGTCTTTGTCGTCCCATCGGACTATGAGAGTGAGGGCAGAGAGGGCACACTTGTGCAATACATGGTCAAATAAAATTAGCTAGCGAAACTCCACCGACGTGATGGATACATAAACATACATAATCAGCCTATTAATGTTCCCACTGCTGGGACACAGGCCTCCTCTCTGTGAGAGGGTGTGGGCTGTAATCTACCACGCGGGTCCAGTGCGGGTTGGTAGATGTCACATGTTTTCGAAGTTTTGGTTCTAAGACATGCCGGTTTCCTCACGACGTTTTCCTTCACAGTTTTGAGAGCAGTGGTGATGAAATTATTTAGTACAAAGTAAAGCACCTGCTTGGGTTCGAACCCACGACGAACGATAAAACAAAAAATCTCATCATCATCATAACTTCACGCCTGTAATCCCCAGGGTTAGGCAGAGGTTTACCTATAGTACACCCAAATTTCGCCACCAATAGAGGGCGAGCCTATTGCCCCAACAAAATTCTAAACTCCTAATTTTAATAAACTACAACTAACTACGTTTGAGTTTCGCTAGGTAAATTGATGTGACCTTGTATAATATTTTCTGCGTAGCTTGGCTAGTCTCCGTTGAGATTGGCCGCTTGGCCGGAATTCGGTCAGGAGGATATGCGTATCAAATAGAAAGCCTTTCTGATGTTATCTGTACATTTTGACAGATAACTTCATTGTTTCGGAGCCAGCAGAGTCTAACTGTACCTAATCTCTTTGATCGAAAAACTGGTACTGCTGTAAAAAAAATCGAATTGTAATGCGATTACTTTTATTATCTTTGGCAAACAAATCTGTTACGCACAATTTAGGCCAAAGAAGCGTAATACGCAATTTCTTAGAATATCAATTGAAACTCAAAAGGATGAATTACATTAAAAACACCGCGTAATAAAAAGATCAGAATAGGAATTTTCCGTTTTCCGACCAAATTAAAAAGAATAATAGATAGTATATAAAAGAAGAGAAAGTTAAAAGAAGATCAGTGAGGTTTTAGAGGCATGAGGAACAGGGTGCAAAGTTCACTCATCCTCTATTGAAAAGGGAGGATCCTCAGACCAGACGGGTGTCGTGTCTGGCGGGCAACCAACGGTTGATGTCGATATTATATTTTTTGTTTATATTAAACCTCTTAAGGGGTAATTGTACTCACCATTATGAACAACTTTTAATGTGCGAAAAAAAAGTCTGCTGTTCCATAAATTTATGTTCGCATATCTCGTCTAATTGTAGGGAACAGCAGATTTTTTTTTCGCGATTTCAACTTTGGTCGCACAGTGAAAGTTGTTCATAATGATGAGTACAATGGAATACAATACTTAAGACGTTTAATATAAACAAAAAATAACGTTGTAGGTATATGTCGTTCGCGCGGTAAACCCTAATTGCGTGATGCAGGATTTCTGTGACGTCAGGTCTTCAATGCGTAGTTCGCATATGGCAAAGTAAATGCCGCCACAAGTTAAAGAGTTTTTATAGAAGATTATTTCAATACTCCCTATACTTTATTACTATATCAAATAAATTAATGTATTATTTCTGTTTTGTTACAGGTAAATGATTGATTTCTCGTCTGGAACAACAATTTCAACGCTTCAAGTTTGTCTGCTGAATATGCTAAAGTAAGGTGTATTTGAAAATACAGAACCCGCAATATTATAAATACACAGAAACGGCCACTGTAGCGTAGAACTATCTGTAATTTAGGACTTAGGAGTTTAGGAACAGCTTGCACCACAAAACACTAAATCATTTAGCGTAACTAAATATTTGAAATATCATTTTGACTAAACTTTAATGATTAACGATAGAACTATGTTTTAAATCCGGGCTCGGGAACGTTATTTAAAATAACGTTTTTAAAACGTTTCTAACAGTTTTCGTTCTACTTAGTACAGACGCCAGCACATCACTCTACTCCAATCTGTCAAATTTTTCCAATCAACATTGAACCTTATCCTTTAGCGATAAAGTTGAAAATCTATTAAAGAAATTTTACAGATTGTAGTAACTTGATGTGCTGGCGTCTGTACAACATTTTGTTCGGAACGAAAACAAAATGAGAACGTGTTGAAAAACTGGTTTATTCCGCAGGACGCAGCCGCAAAGTTGTTTAGTTAAATTGTCAATTGTCTCATCTTTATTTCATTACATCATTGATTCCAATGCGCTTGTCGCGTATTGATTAGGGTTGTGTTGAGAGTTTCCTATCGATCAACCCAAAATTGGTTTAAAACGGTTAAAAATGTTTCATTTACCGAGAACGATTAAAATTTTGTTCTTCTTCAAAAACATTTTAATAACGTTCCGTTCGAACGTAACCGAAACAAAACGTCCTTTAGGTTTTTAAGACGAAACCGTTTCTAAAAATATACCGTTATCCGAACCCTGTTTTAAAAATAGAGGTCTATTGTGCTAAATGTTTAAGAGGGTTTATTCTGAAACTTGGCAACGTCGCAAATAGATGTCAAATATTTCGCTGTTTTGATTAATTTGATAATTTTTCTGTATGGAAATAAAAAATGTGGCTAACTAGCGAACTAGAATATTGATTATGAAATGCAACAATTAATATCGTTACACCGAATAGTTAGTTTTAGAGGTAAAAAAAGTATTTGGAAACTTTCCGAATGACTTTTTTCCACCTAAAAAGTTGTTGTACCCGACAACATCAAATTCAATGTTATAATTGCAATTCATTATTAATATTCTAGTTAGTTAGTTAGCCACATTTCTTATTTTCATACAGTATTATTTCCAAATTAATCAAAACAGGTAACTATTTGACAGCTATTTACGACGTTGCCAACTTTTAGGATGCACCCTCTCAATTATTTACACAAATAACATCAAGCTATCCTCCTTACTAAAAACACAAAGATCATACGGTTTAAAGAATTAATTTCTCGGAAGAACTTAAATAACAGTTCCCTCAAAATGAGATACAAAGTGCTTACATCAAAGTAATTATAATTATCATATTTGCCTCTGGGGTGTTGTGTTGCTGACGTTACAGGGTAGTACATACATGTTTCTTAAGTTTTGCTTTAAATATGTTTATAATATTTTTTTTTTAAATCATTAAAACCGTACCCTAATTACGTAATACACGATCAATCAGAATTTGAATCGTTTTGAAACAGATTGAACTAGTTGGCCGCTCATCTCATCACAAATCATCTTGCTATTGCAATCTTATGTGCGTTTTGTCTTAACTAGCTGGTTTTTTCAACGCGTGTTGCCGTCGCGAGGGGAAAGTACCGGCTAGTTTAGACAAAATGCACATGAGATTGCAATACCGAGATAATTTGTGATGAGATGAGCAGAAAACTAGTTCCGCGCGCACTATTATAACCCATTACTTCAAAAGTTCGAAAAAAAAATCTAAATAACGCAATGAATATTGTTGAACTGTCAAAATAAAACAGATTAGTCGGAATCGTTTATGAAAATGTGTTGCGTAATTAGATAGCGGGTGCAAACAGTGATTAGTTGAAACTTGTTTTTACTTCTTGAGTTGTATGTTAAGTATTGATTTTTATGAAGTTGTATGTTTGATTGTACGGAATTCGTTATTTTTTTATGAGAATGATCGATGTCATAATAACACTCCTGTAAGCCTCTAAGGGTTACGCAGAACTGTACCTATAGTACACCCACGTTTTGCCAATTGCCACCAACCGAGTAAAAATCCAGTATCCGGAATTCCGGACTGCTCTGTATGAAAATCCACCAAAAATGTTTACGTAGGCGATGCTCCTCCCAAATAGTCCAAGAGCTATCCAGCTTAGATGACGCGTAAATTAAGCCTATTAACATTGTCGCCTCATTCCGTAATTGATATCTAAGATTGGCCTCAATTGGGGCCAGACTCCGGGACTATTCACACGGACTTTTTATATTGTGCCCAATTGATCCGGTAGGTCACTGAAAACATGTGATTAGCTCATTGAGCTCCTGGCTTTGGCAAATGTAAGGATCCGGTTACACGGGTAATTTTTCAGCAATTATTGCCAGGCAGGTTGACAGACGTAATGGAGCAGGCTCATTATTATTCTTTACGTCTATTGCTAGTAAAATTCTACTGCCTTTTTTATTAAGTTGCTCCAAATAGCTCAATATCGTGTGTCGAGCAACAATTATAGCGTCATGTCGTCATATGTGACCAAATTGCCCAAAATTTTGCAATTTAGGTTATCCTTTAATTCTTGTAAAAACAAAAATAAAATCAAGTGAAAGTAACAACTACGTAATTAAAATAACAGCAATTAAAAAGTAACATTTATTTTCGAGGTTACCAATGACAAACATACTGATAACTTCATTCACTTGAACTACTTTCTACTTGAAAGTATCAAAACATTATTAATTATGCAGGGTCAAAATAAATTACGTAGCAAAACTCCAAGGACATGATAAGTATCGATGGCGAAAAGGTATGTGTCCTGTCTTATCGTCGTGTTACCCAGTAACTGGGTTGTGGAGGTCAGATCTGCATCGGTTAGACTGGAAGCCGACCCAAAAATAGTTGAGAAAAGGCTAGGCAGAGACAAAATTTAAGGGATGGGCTGTTCAGTGCCGGAAAATGCTAATAGCATTCTTTAAAGCAAAGACAATATCGATATCCTGTCTACCCACTACAGTCTACACGACATGTCTTAAAGATACCACTGTCATAAATATCAACATTACGGCTGCCGGATGTGAGTTAAAGACAAGTAGAGCGTAACCATTGACAATGAGTAACAGACGATAAACAAACCGGTTTGTCTGACAGCAAATGATCGAGCTATAGTTTATTGAGAGTTTAATCAATTTCGGTTAATTCATTTTGATGATATATTCGAAGACATGTGACATCTACCAACCAGCACAGTGCCCGCGTGGTATATTACGGCCCACTCCCTCTCACAGAGATAAGGCCTGTGTCCCTGCAGTGGGAACATTATCAGCTGATTATATGCATTTTGTTGGAGAGTCTCTGAGACTACAACTTCGACACTGATTAGATACAGATGGGTCACTGCGCAATTTTTTTAAAATAAAATGCGACTCTTGCAACGACACAATAAAGTGCTATTCAAATCGCACAACGCTAATTACCTACAGTTATATTCACCTAGAAGTTTCCTCTTTCTATCGCGTAAAGCTTTGTGCAGACCAGCGCGCCTTGTCGCGACGCGACACCGGTTATTGTTATACCGAGAAGTTTTCTTAGAAATTGTCTGCAAAAGCCTTTACTCCTATATCTTCTGACTACGTTACAACCCCTGAATACGACAAGTCGAGCCCGCCGCGTACCTACTTGTAGCTTTATAAATCATGTCTGTAATGCGGGGTGAACCATCTGAATTCATCTGTGACAGGGCACCTCACACCTGTCACCTGCACACGTGAGGACCTAATGGCAGCGTCAGCGAACGGTATTCGCGTTGCTGAGTTTTGAGCCAAAAAAAATAAAAAAAACTTAGGAAATACATTTTTTCGTGTTATTTTTGCCATCGACACCCTAAGTAGAAGATCTGTGACTTGGACTTTAATGAATCCTTTAAACCCATTTTGTGTTTGAGAACCATCATCACCATCCTACTGCCCTTATCCACCCAGCACCCTTATCCCAATTTTCGGCGCAACTCTCGTCTTCCATACTTCTCTATACGTCGTCAACTCAGTATTCACCCCCTTTCTATCCATATCATCCCTCACACAATCCATTCTTCGCGTCTTTGGTCTTCCCCTACTCTTTATAACCACCCAAAACATTTCGTAATGTTGCATTAAAATACGGTTCTCGAGGTAAATCGAAACGTTGCAGAATATACATTAGCAATTTTACATTTTCACATTGCTGCATATATTTCAACCCCTCCCCCCTTTTCACCCCCTGGTGGTGAATACATAATAACTCATTCAACCCCCATTTGATGGTAATACGACGTTCACCCCCAGAATATGTATGGGGAATTTCTTTGTGTGGAAAACATACGGGGGATGAATTGGAGCTTGCATGTTAGTATGTAGTGAAGACCTGAGGAAAGATGGATGGATTATGTGAGGCATGATATGAAAGAAAAAGGGGTGAATGATAGCTAAATGGAGGTCAAATATTTCGCTGTTATTTGCGGCTTTGAACGCTCTTAACCTCAAAGCCGCAAATAACAGCGAAATATTTGACCTCGATTTGCGACGTTGCCCACTTTCAGAATAAAAGGACACGACTACCACCATGCATAAACTGCCGTTAAGCATCTATGTCAGTTGCTGTATAGTGTATACCAGTGATTCCCAAAGTGGTCCAGGTGGACCCCCAAGGGTCCACGGGAGACTCAACAGGGGTCTACGTTGGCGTGAAAAAAAAAGATGGGGTCCACCGAAACCAGGAAAATTTCGAAAGTGGTCTACGAGAAAAAGAAGTTTGGGAACCTCTGGTGTATCCTTATACTAATTTGAATGGTATGAGTTGGAGGGACATGACACATTTTAGATATGTCTCTGAAATGATTTTATTTCACAGTTCTTCTTGAAGAAATGATGAAAATACTTGCTTGTTTAAATATAGCATATCAAAAACACCTTGTTTTAAAAAGCTATGTAGTAGTAATTTTTAAAAGCCGACAGTAGTCGAGATAAATCTGAGAAGTGAAAATTAAGCTATTCTTTGTTTTGGCGGCCCTGTCCAACGCACTCGTCCCTCTATGTTTCCAGAAAACTGCAATAGGTACCGCATGCATAGTGCATTAGTCACTTAAAGGATATGAACCAGGGCGGCTCTCCAGACAGGCATGGAGCAATCAAGACATAGCTAAGTTATAATAAAAGCATTATTAAAAACCGACCGAGTGCGTGTCGAACCACGCACAATGAAGGGTTCCGTATTTATGTGGCTTGCTGTCAGTACAAGAACGAAAGCTGTAGCACCATTAAAAAAAAAAAAAACAGTGCCCTGTCAACAAATTTTCGTTTTGCGAATTTTGGATCAGGTCACGTGTCCTGACGAGAGTTTAACATATTTTACCCATCCCAAAAAAAGTGCACAACGCCGCTACAGAAGATTTCACTACAAAAACATATTTTAATGATTTTATTTTTATTTTACCAGTTTGTCGCCGTGATTAATATGTATACCATGTCAAATTACAGCTTTCTAGTACAGTGGGCTCCAGAGAAACTTCACCCCCTAGCAATGTAAAAAACAATGCAAGGGGGTGAGCTTTCTCTCTGGAGCCCACTGTACAAAGAGTCTCTAAGCTAAGCCGCGGACAGACAGACGGACATGGCGAAACTATACGGGTTCCTTATTTACTACGGAACCCTAAAAAACGGAATTAACGGCCTGTGCATCATCATCGTTTAAACCCGGAAGCTCCCACTGCTCGACTCATAATAGTAATATGTTGCAAACTTGGATTGAGAGCTGAATGAATGCGTCATGTTCATGTACTGGCGACGCTGAGCCGGCAGTTGGGTTTGGTCATCTCTTAGCTGCTATTTCTAACTACTTGTTTTCTTTTTGCCTTAGACGCTTTTAACGTGCACGTCTTTCTACATCGTTCTCACAATTTCAACATGGATGATGTAACCAATATTTTCATTTAAAAGTATTGTCCATGGAGTTTCTTGTCCTTTCTTCTCCAAGGAAGCTATTACGCTTTGGAATGGGTTACTAACTTCATCTTTCTAACTGATTGACTCCTGGACAGTTCAAAAGTTCCCGTAAATGGCTTAATTGAAATAAATGCTTTAAGTTTGAGCACAGATTAATACAGAAGGGACACTCCGCAAAATCATTTAAATGAAAAGCGACTCTTGCTACGACACAATAAAGTGCAATTCAGGTCGCACAGCGCTAATCACCTACAGTTATATTCACCTAGAAGTTGCCTCTCTTTCTATTGAGTGACTATTAGATCTTCTGACTACGTTACACTCACTGAATCGGCCCAGCAAGACGGACCCGCCGCGTACTTGTAGCTTTCAAAACTAAACTGCGGAGTGTTCCATCTGTTTTAATCTGTGGTTTGAGTTTGAACTATCATTAGGGTCCATGGGATCCTTTGTATTTGGGACTGCCAAGTTATAGATCTCGAGTTCAACCCCAAGGCGGGCACCTCTGACTTTTCGGATTCATGTGCGTATTGCATATTACTTGCTCCTAAAACGGTGAAGGAAAACAGCGTGAGGAAACCGGCATGCCTGAGACATATTCAGTCAAGTCAGATGCCCATGGGCGGCTTTAAAACTGACACCAGTACCCTAATTACGTAATACACGATCCATAGCTTCCTAAGTTCGAAAAATAAATCTGCTCAAGAACGTAATAAACGCAATGAATGTTGTTGAACTGTCAAAATGAAACAGATTAAGTAGTCGGAATCGTTTACGAAAATGTGTGACGTAATTAGAAAGCAGGTTAGTCGCTAAACACATACAGAAGAACTAGTCACCTTGACCTGCCACGCACATCACCTGCCACGCACATCACCTGCCCTGCTAAAGATTGAGGACTCAAAGACAGAAAGGATGATGAAGGGCTAAAGCCTTTGCCAATCAAAGTCACGTCACAGAGCCAGTGAAGTTAATGTAACAGGATTAACTGAATTTATAATTAATCTCGTCAACTAGTCTCACTGACAAGGGTATATACGCTGTTCAAGCTGGTACGAGTATTCGCTTAATTAAAGGTTACTTTGATCGGGGTTAATATACTTAGGAGTGTAAGCTTAAGTTAAGTTGCGATAGTCTGTTATAAGTTATTGATTAGACTGTTCACTGATTAATATCTCCAGATCAGGGGTTTTTCCTTCAGTAAGTTTTCATCAGCAGTTGCAGGGACTTTGACGGGAAAACTGTTACCATGGATTCAGTACGTGATTCTGAACCGCCCTGCTATGACATTTTTCGTCGGTATTTAAAGAAAAATATGCTATTCTATACATTTTGACCGCGTAGGTATTGCATTGTTTTTATATCCCTTGGTAATTACTAATTTCATGCTGCCGTATCATTATTCTAAGGTAGCATCTTGTTCTTTGGCCGACCGAACTCTGTTTGGGTGAAAATACGAAGGAAACGAATTTTCCCAGATGTGAAACCTAGCTAGATCTATTTTTCGCCCCTTACCCCTATAATGCAACTTTCATAGAAATCGTTAGAGCCGTTAACGAGAACGTGATTACAAATCACACACAACAAGGTCGTTCAAGGTCCCATTAAAAATAGATGAAAAAATTTTAACAGAGCGTTCAGTACCTACGTCTAACCAAAGGTATCCAAGCAAAGAAAAAAGACTGATTAAAGTGATTTTATTTTGACATGAAATAATAAATGGCATTGGGTAACCAACATTTTTAGTGTATTTTCGTTAGCTGATTTATTTTTGTTATAAGTATCTAATTCGTTTTCTTTTTTTTTATCAGTCTGAATGATTTCTAAAAGTTTGTCCATCTATTTTAATGGAGCCTTATTTATTGCATATACAACAATTGATCTATTAGGGACCTTAAATATTGCATAATATATACATTTGGTCGTTTAGGATTATTAGCATATACTACATTACTTAAACCTAACTGGCGAAACCTTGTTGTCCTAAACACCTCTGTTTACCCCTTCACGGACACAGGCGTGATGATCCAGTACCTTCTGAAACCAACGTAAATCCACATTAACATGACATGATGACAGTTCAAGCATACTGTTCAGAAACTTCAGCACAACTGAGCGTAAACTTAGCACCAGGATATTAAAGTTAAGAGAACTATTGCGGGTTGTGCTTGTGCAGTTGTATGTTCTGTGTATTATAGACTAGCTGAATATTTACGTTTCTGCTTGCAAAATTAGCATATGATAATGCAAATATCCTAATTTTAAGTTCCTATTGCCTATTGCCTCCTCTCTGTGAGAGGGAGTGGGCCGTTATTTACCACGCGGACACAATGCGGGTTGCTAAGCATAACCGGCCTGTAATGTTCCCACTGCTGGGACACAGCCCTCCTCTCTATGAGATGGAGTGGGCTGCAATCTACCACGCGGGTCCAGTGCGGGGTGCAAAGCATAATTAGCCTATAATGTTCTCAGTGCTAGGACACAGGTCTCCTCCCTGTGAGAGCGAGTGGGCCGTAATTTACCACGCGGGGCCAGTGCGGGTTGGTAGATGTCACATGTCTTTGGATGTTTGATTCTAGGACATGCCGGTTTCCTCACAATGTTTTCTTTCACCGTTTACAGAGCAGAGGTGATGAAATTATTTACACAAAGAAAAGGTTCTTATCGCATATAGGCTTTCAAGGTTCGAATCCACGACCTACAACTCGTAAGCCCGGGCGTTACCACTGGGCCACCACTGCTCCACAATATTTAACACTAAATATTCGTTTCTTGGATGGGGACCACCTTTAATTTGTAACCTAAAAATTTCAAGTGCCTACCTAATTACCTATTATGGTTCAAAAGACACAACCCTGTGACAGACGAACGGACAGCGGACCCTTAGTAATAAGTCCTAAGTAATTTATTTCATAACAATATAGGTACATTGTGTTGAAAAATGAATAAATAACATTATACAATTGCAATTAAACTAAAATTAGAAAAGTCAATAAAAACAATAACTTTCAAATCAGAATTCAAGTACATTACATACACAATAGGGTCCAGTTGGCACCCTTTGGGTACAGAACTCTAAAAAAACAATCAATCTTCAAGAGAATTGAATGAATGAACAAATGAATGAATGAAATGACTGAATGAACTAATGAAATGAGTGAATGAATGAATGAATTAAATACAACGAACCCAGCGTGGTTTAACCAGACTCGATAAATCGAATGAACCTCAAGATTTGCACTAGCCCATGAAGCCTCATGTTTCATGGGACTACAAAGGCTAATTTATCTTTAAGTGATTTCAACAGCTAAAATTAAATAATGCGTTCAGAAACTATAACAGAGTTCAGTTATACAACAGCACAGTTAAGTAACCTGCGGTTAACTTACATAAACTGTAGTTATATTACGAGCTGTGCATGTTAACTTAGTCGACCGTTCAGGAAATTAACTAGAGTTCAGGCGCTACTCTCGAGTCTAACTTCTACGGTTCAAGTTAACTGTTTAAACTATTGTAGATTGTGGGTACGTGGGGCAGAGTATCTTGATTGAACTATCTGGATTGTGTTGTGTATTGTGTAAGGAGGTGGTTTGTGTATACTTATATTAAAAAGTTATAAAACTAAAATCCAACTACGCCAAAAAAATCATCTAAAAAGGTAGGTATAAACAAGACTACGGATTTTTATTTGCCTGTCTGTTATGTCATGTTTATACCTTTTTAGACGACTTTCTTTGGGTTTTAGTTTAATAACTTTTTTTTTTGGGGATGCGCTTATGTAGCCGGCAAAATTCAAAATTTATTTTGTTTTATTCAATTTGCAGCAGTATCAGGTTGTATCAGTGTCTCCATAATTATGTAAATCGAGAGTTACCGTGTTGCTAGGGTAAAAATACGGTGTTTCTATACCAAATTACGGTGAATTTACTAAAAGTGTACCGTGTAAATTACCGTGTAATTTTTCAAAGAAAAAAAAACAACATTAATATGAAATGAATCAAAACACTATTTGCTCTTTTAAAGTATTCACAAAAAAAAAAAAATACATGTGAAACATGCAAAATTCAACATATTATTATTCACAATATTCTGAATCAGACTCTCCTAGCACAACAATGTATTTTACGTCATTCATCCACGTTTTCCGTTAAATACTAGAATAGAAGAAACGAAATTGGTAGAATAGTCTTTTAGATATTGTGGGATTCCCCTTGGACTCCCGGCAGTGTTGCCTTTACAAAATTGTTAATTTGACTGACGTGAAATTCGTTGTAGGACTTTTAAGTAGTACACGATGTAATTTATACAACAAAGTAATTCATTTTGGTAATACGGTGATTTATGAGTTTTATGACACGGTAACACGGTAATACATTATTACCTTGACGGTAGATAACGACTTGATTACGGTGCATCTACGGTAATTACCGTGTATATGGAGACACTGGGTTGTATGTTGATTAAAACATGAGTCGCGACCGTAACAAATATGGCTTTACAGAATTATAATCATTAGAATCAGCAAAACAACTCCTTATGATAGCATAATCCCCAAATGTCATGATTTCATGAAATAGTCATACATGAACTTCTAGAGTTGTATTGATGATTTCTATGATCATAATTCTATAAATAAACATTTGATACGGCCGCGAATCATACTTAGATCAACATACAACATGATACTGACCTGCAAATTGCAAAAAAAATAAGAATATTTGAAATTCACAGCCTACCCTGACGCTTTCGCCTTAAAAGAGTAATATTGGAGTTTCTTGCCCTTCTTTTGATCAGACAGCTTGCTTCAACTTATCAATTATAACAGACTAACTGACCGAGTCTGACAGTTCTAAAGTAAATAACTAAGTAGCTGTAAAATCTTTACTTTGAGTTTGATACATTTCCCAATAACAAAATTTTTCTGTTCTCTGTTTTTGCTAATGCCGCGGTTAATCTGCTGATGGGTTTTCGGACAAGATTCAGTACCTCATATTAACCATCATTCCACATTGTCACTCGAATAACAATAAGACATTTAATAATAACACAAAGAAAAAATCTCACATTGAAAAATGACCCCAATTGAATCTGTATCTCAATAAATAAGGTTCAAATTCCTCTAACTCAATGAAGAGATAATAAAATGCTTAAACGGCAGTTTTGTCACGAACCAGCGCAGTTGCAACATAACCTCCCGTCCGCGAAGTAGGTTGAACATTGTTATCAACGAATGAGTCATGTGAGAAAGCCTGCATTCTAAACTTATTATGAAGTTGTCTGGCGACCTGTCCCGTTTTTTACGACATAACAAAACATCAAGATTTCTTTTATCTGTCATCATCAGCCTATTAATGTTCCCACTGCTGGGACACAGGCCTCCTCTTCTCGAGAGGGAGTTGGCCGTAATCCACCACGCGGGCCCAGTGCGGGTTGGTAGATGTCACATGTCTTCGAATTTTTGGTTCTAATCACGATGTTTTTCCTCACCGTTTTGAGAGCAGTGGTGATGAAATTATTTACATAAAGTAAAGCACCTACCTGGGTTCAAACCCACGACATACAACTTGTAAGTCAGGGCCGTTACCACTGGGCCACCACTGCACCAAGTTTACATAATCAGGCTATAATTTTCCCACTGTTTGGACACAGGACATAGGCCTCACCCAAGCACCGCCACTTCGACCGGTTCTGTGCTTACCACATCCAGCGGATTCCTGCAGCCTTCACAAGGTCATCGGTCCATCTTGTGAGAGGCCTTCCAATGCTACGTCTTCCAGTACGCGCTCGCCACTCCAGAACCTTTCGGCCCCATCAGCAATCTGTTTTGCGAGCAATGTGCCCTGCCCATTTGGCAATTCTTCGGGCTATGTCGGTTACCTTAGTTCTCCTGCAGATCTCTTAATTTCTCATTCGGTTTCTTCTTCGTAAATGTTTAGCAAATTGACATCTGTAGTGTTGTATTGTAAGCATTTTCACAAGTTTGTCAAATTCAGAAGCCCGAAAGTCTGACTACCAGCCTTACCAAGGGGTATCGTATTATCCAGTAACTGGGTGTGGAGGTCAGATAGGCAGTCACTCCATGTAAAATACTCGTATTCAGCTGTATCCGGTTAGACTGGAAGCCGACCCCAATATAGTTTGGAAAAGGCTAGGCAGATTGGATTGTTTGGTAAAAGCAACCATACGTTATTATTATTAGTGAGTTAAAGAAACTGGACATATGCGCATGCGCATATACGAAACTACCGTCCATATAAGTGTGTTTGTAGTTTCGATACATTTTTCTGCGAATCGGAATCATGCTCGCGATCTTGAATGCATAAATATTGTGTGACGGACTGAGTCCATTGTTTGTGACGGCCGTTGACCTTCTCGAGACAGTGCTAGTGACTGTTAAGAGCTCACAGAATTCTGAATTATTAGCACGTGTAATATAATAACCGTTGAGACGGGTTTTTTACGTGTTTTGTTGACGGAAGAGACAAAATGACATTGTTCGTCTGTCATTTTGTCTATTCTTCCGTCGACAAAACCCGTTTATTGTGGTCATGCTGGTATCATGACTGACTCGTTGGCGGTTTGGCCAGCACCCTAATTACGTAATGCACGATCAATTTTAAATTGAAACCAATTGAAAAAGATTGCTAGTCCATTGTTTCATAAGTTCGACAAAAACAATCTGCTCAATTTTTTTTGTCAAACTTATGAAGCAATGGACTGGCAATCTTTTTCAATTGGTTTCTATTTAAAATTGATCGTGCATTACGTAATTGGGGGGCAGGTTGCCAGTGTTTTTGAGTTTTTCCATTACCTCTAAAAACTTATAGAGAATTTTAAAATTAATGACCTTTCTAAAACTTTTTGGGCTTGTACTGATGCACGCGTTTTTAATGAATGAGCCTCTTTTTAACTTTCTGGCCTATTTTGACAGTTGGCCGGAGTCACTAAGCTAGGGTTAGGGTACCGGCAGCGGCCAGCAAGCGCTACATCTAAGCTGGTCGCAGTTACTTGGCTATTTTGTATTTACAAGTCCCTACAAAAGGAATTATAAGAGGTTCACAAAAGGAGAGAGAATTCATTATGTTAGAGTGTACAATAATATTTTTAGGTAAGCCAAATCGGTATTATGATTATGTGGGGTTCGGTTTAAAATTTATGCCATTTCCATTAATATCTTATTAGCATAGCAGCCAAGAGTCTGGATTTAAGCCCAGTTATTGGCAATAACATAATCAGCCTATAATGTTTCCCACTGCTGGGACGCAGGCCTCTCTTCGAGAGGGAGTGGGCTGTAAATGCTGTAATCCACCACGCGGGCCCAGTGCGAGTTGGTAGATGTCACATGTCTTCGAATTTTTGGTTCTAAGACATGCCGGTTTCCTCCAATGTTTTCCTTCACCGTTTTGAGAGCAGTGGTGATAAATCATTTACACAAAGTAAAGCGCCTGCTTGGATTCGAAGCCGAGACCTACGACTCGTAAGTCGGGGCCGTTAGCACTGCAACAAGTGGTACCAAGCACCACTGCTTCCTAATACATCTATATGTATATAGAAATCAATTGCTGTGCGTCAGTCTTGCAAAAACTCAAAAATGACTCGACCTATTTGAATAATCTAATTTTTTTTTGTTGTCCTGAATCCTGGGATGGTTTAGGATAAAATAAAATAAGGAAAAACCCAAAACAACAGCCGAAAAATATCGATCTCACGTGGTACGAAGTTCACCGGGTCATCTAGTAATAATTGGTGAAATGTGGGTTTTGTCGTCCATGTGGTAACAACGGAAAATGTAGTCCATACATGATTCCCGTATGATTGCCGCATTACAGTGGACACGTGCACCTAACGGAATGTCCGCGGCTTCCAATGTCTGTTATGTGGTCCAAGTAACCGCTACAGCTACGTGAGGTAGGCAGACACGTAAGTAACACACGTTCATAGTATCATCGTAAAAACGGCAGGAGAAAGGTCCTATCGGGTCCTAAAATCTAGATTGGCCTTACGATGTTGAACATTTTTTAAGCGACTTAAAAAAGGAAGAGGTTATAGAACCTCTAGAGGTCCCCATCGCATTCCTGCAATCAAAATCTAAAAAAATCTTAATAATCAAATCTGTGAGATAACATAATCAGCCTTTTAATGTTCCCACTGTTGCGACACAGGCCTCCTCTCTGTGAGAGGGAGTGGGCCGTAATCTACCACGCGCGCCCAGTGCGGGTTGGTAGATGTCGCATGTCTTCGAATTTTTTGGTTCTAAGACATGCCGGTTTCCTCACGATGTTTTCCTTCACCGTTTAGAGAGCAGTGATGATGAAATTATTTACACAAAGTAAAGCGCCTGCCTGGGTTCGAACCCGCGACCTACAACTCGTAAGTCGGGGCCGTTACCACTGGGCCACCACTGCTCTAGCTTTCCTGATATCAAACTCAAAATCTAAAAAATCTTAAAAATCGAATAATCTAATCTGTGGGAGTGATTACGTGAAAAGGGACGGAAATGTGTAACAGGAAGCCAAAGAAGCGCGCGCTATTTGATTTGACTAATGAGCGTGCGCGGTTCTGGAGTTGGCCGTCAGAAACGACCTTGGCGAAGCTCGCCGCTTTAATGTCGCTTATGGTATGGAAAACTACCAAATTCAAAATTTATTTAATTTAAGTGGACTGTATTTAAAGGTTGGCGGTGGTGATGAACGGGCGATAAATAAATAGGAATGGGTACAAGGAAGAGCACGCCTTACCTTGTAATATCTTCCTTTGCGGGTCGCGCGCGACACGCATTCAGCTTGAAGATGGCGGCGACGGGATCCCGTTTTCGAAGCTCGACTAAATGGAGTCCCACATGCACCAAATTACACAACGACACCCGCGGGCTGTTATTAGTTAAATAGTTCAATCACAGTTTTTGTTGAAAGCGGTTGAAGCGGATTAAGCGAGCAGAGCGGCGGCGTGCGCGCAGCGTTTTCACACACGGCTTAGCGGCGTCACCGTCCGAGCGGGAATAATGCGCGTCCTCGGTCAAGGCGTGCTTTTTTAGGAGGGAGAAAGGGATATATCATCGCCCGTTGTAATTAGTTGTAAATACCCCAAGAGATGGCGTTACCATTTCCCCCCGGCTTTAAAGGGTTGCCTTTAGAAGGAACCAAAATAAAATAAGCCATGTTAGGTATACTACCGCATAACCTACCCATAAGCTAAGACAGCGTTATGATATTAAATAATCTAAATTAACTCTATCGGAACACTTATAACGAAAGCTATTAACTAAATACCTAAACTAAGAGAGAGATCCAACTTCAGGCTAGATCTCACTGAGTCGGTAGCGGACAGAGACGCACAACAGGGCGCATATAACTACCCTTCGCGGTTTTTACAGTAACAACGCGGGTTGTACCGTCTTTAGATGTGTGCAATTTCTCTATGAGGGCTAAGGGCCACGAAAGCGGCGGAGAATTATCATTCATGACAATGACTAACGTACCCTCCTGTATAGGGGATGCAGGACTATTCCACTTGGACCTAGCCTGAAGCTGATGAAGGTATTCAGAACGCCAGCGCCGCCAGAATGACTGCACGAGCTTATCAAGCAGACTATGTCTCTGAAGCAAGCTAGAAGAGTCAGCTTCAGGAGCGGGAAGTGACGACAATGGCGCTGTGTTCAGGAAATGCGCAGGGGTTAACGCGGATGGTTCTGCAGGGTCACTACTCAGTGCTGTGAGCGGACGCGAGTTAACCAGTGCCTCGACTTGAGCGAGCACAGTTAAAAGCTCTTCGTAGGAGAGAATCTGTTGACCTATGATCTTGAAGAGATGCGTTTTTATTACCTTGACCATGCTTTCCCAACATCCGCCGAAATGTGGAGAAGCGGGCGGAATAAACTTCCAATCTATATGATATATGGAAAGTTCTTCCTGAAGACGGGTACGATATTCTCCTTTGATAAACTTATAGAGATCGCGTAAATAAGCATTTGCACCTACGAAATTAGTTCCGTGGTCCGTGTACAAACATTGTATAGGGCCGCGTCGCGAAAGAAATCGTTTTAGGGCTGCCAGAAATGACACTGTGCTCAGATCCGTCGCAACTTCAATATGTGTAGCGCGCGTCGTCAAGCATGTGAAAATGCATAGCCAAGCTTTACGGCTTTTAACGCCTCGACCACGCACTGGCGTGTACTGCAGCGGTCCTGCGTAATCACAACCGGTATGTGTGAACGCTTTATCTACCTGCTTGACGCGATGGCTAGGAAGGTCAGCCATGAGAGGAAAGACCTGGCGAGGACGGAATTTAAAACAGACGTTACATTTATATATTCTGTGGCGAATTATTCGTCGTGCAGCTAAAATCCAATATTTATGCCTGAGTAAGGACATAAGCAACTCTGGACCGGCATGGAGATGCTTCCTGTGATAGAAATCAACAAGAAGGTCAACGACATGGTCGTGACGCGGTAAGATGCAAGGATGCTTATAGTTGTGAGGTTCGTCCGAATTAGACAGACGACCGCCAACGCGTATGATGCCGTGCTCATCGAGAAACGGCTTGAGCTTAAGAAGCGCGGGAGAACAAGGTACATTATTTATTAAATGTTTAATGTCATTACTAAAATAAACAGCCTGGACAACTCGCAACAATTTATACTCTGCAAATTCAAGGTCAGAGCTAGAAACAGAAGCCCCAATAGGAAGTTGCCTAAGAAACCTACAGACATAAACGATGGCGCGTAGTAACTTAGACCACGACGACATGCGAAGCGCGAGCGCATAGATTGGAGACTCCGCGACCTCAACGACCACGGGATTAGAAACAGACTTCTGTTCGGGTACATCCTCGGCTCCTGCACTGTGGTCACAAGGTTGTATGTTCCACTCTGATGGATCATGTGAAATCCAAGGAGGCCCACGATACCACAAAGGATGTTGCAGAAGTTTAAATGGAGTAACCCCACGAGAAAGGCAATCAGCAGGATTCTCAATACCCGCGACGTGATGGAAACAAGTAGCGGGAACCAGCTCTATTATTTTAGTAACGCGATTGGCGACAAAAGTCTGCCAGCGGTGCGGAGAGGAATAAATCCAAGCGAGCGCTACCTTGGAGTCAGAAAATGCGTATATTTTATTGATGGGGTAGTGGGGCAAAACTGTGTCTTGAACCTTGCGGAGTAACTGAGACAGCAGAAGGGCCGCGCACAACTCCAGTCTCGCAACCGAAATGGTTTTGACAGGCGAAACCTTGGACTTGGCACAAACTAACTGTACTGAGTAGTTAGGACCAATGCGGACTTGTAAATATACGACTCCGCCGTAAGCGCGTTCACTGGCATCAGCAAATCCTATTAGATTGACAAAACATCCGTCAACCAACCCAAGATGACGTGGAATAACAATTTGATTGAGCGAGGAAAGCTCAATACAAAATTGTTTCCAAGCGGCGACAATATGGTCGGGAGGTGTGTCATCCCACTCACACTTTGATAGCCAAAGCTCTTTGATCAAGAGCTTGGCGTACAAAATTGTGGGAGCCACAAAACCCAGTATGTCCCATAGTCGAGCCACTGTGGACAGCATGGTGCGTTTGGTGCACTTATCATCGGGCGGTACGACGTCAAATCGAAAACTATCACAGGATTTATCCCAGCGTAAACCGAGAACCTTATGCGGTACAGACCTCTCAAACTCAATGTCTGGAGAAGCCTTATGAGAATCAGGTAGGTGTGCGAGAACCTCTTTACAATTGCTTGTCCATTTGACAAGATCAAACTGGCCTCGCTTGAAGAGCTGAATAAGCTCTTCACAAAGCGAAATTGCTTGCGGAGCGGATGTGACACTACATGCGATGTCATCCATATATAAAGCGGAGGTGGCGACAGCTGCTGCAGCGGGAAAGTCGTCGCCTTCATCAGCGATCAACTTGCGGACAACACGTAACGCGTGATATGGACTGGACTTGAGTCCAAAACAAACACGATTAAATTGATATACGGATAAAGGTTCACTGTTGTCAAAACGATAGAAAATCCTTTGAAATCTACGGTCAGATTCACAAATGCCGATATTTAGAAACATTTGGCGGCAATCAGCTGACAGGGCGACTTGGAAAAGACGAAACTTTATTAGGATGTTAAATAAGTCACCCTGTAGATTAGGGCCGGCATGCAAAATGTCGTTAATCGACTGACCCGAAGTAGTCTTGCAACTAGCATCTAAAACCACGCGAAGTTTAGTGGAGGTCTTATCTTCGCGAACTACGCCGTGATGCGGAATATAATACGAGGGAAGGGAATTATCCTCGTTGTTGACAACCGGACTCAAAAAACCTTTATTTATATAGTCACGCATGACGTCATTATAGGCGCCGCGTAACTTGAGCGATGTATTAAGTTTGCGTTCTAAACAATAGAAGCGTCTAAGTGCGGCAGCGTATGAGTCGCCTAGCGAATACGGGTCACCACAAAAAGGTAACGCTACAACATATCTGCCACTGTCATCGCGAACAGTGGTAGCGCGGAAGTGTTCTTCACACTCGAGTTCCGTACGGCTCTGCGAGGGCGGTGCGGAAATCTCTTCAAGCTCCCAAAATCGCTTAAGAAGAGAATCAATATTATTTTCTTGAAGAACAGCACAACAAGACATAGTATATTTAGAAGTATGTAACGTAGGTACGGTACCCATAATCACATACCCCAATACCGTCTCAATAGCGGGAGGTATATTATGTTGTTTACTGCGTACCACATTATTTAAAAATATTTGTGGTAATAAGGAGGCCCCTAACAGGGCATCGATGTCTCCCGGCTGGGCAAAGTCAGAATCTGCCAGCGGTAACATCTCGAGATGTGTGAGTTGAGATACGTCCACTTGCGCGTTTGGCAACGTGTCCGTAATACGTTCTACGATAAGTGAGGAAATGTCAAAATTAATGTTCATATTAAAACGGGAATATATTTTAACATCTACGGAACCCTTGCAAGATTTTTCCGACCCACCGATCCCTTTAATTATTAATTTCGTATTCTTAAAGTTATTCCACAATCCGAGGCGTTTGAAGCAATCAGAAGTAATAAAATTACTTTGTGACGCACTATCGAGTAAACAACGAATTGTATGTGGTCTGTTATTGACATCGTAAACAATAACTTGTGCTGTTGCCAACAAAACCGTTGTGGACGCCGCACATTGCTGCTTGATATCGCGCTGAACATGACAAGCTCCCGAGCGCCGCCGACCGTGCGCGGCAATAGATGTCGTACACAGCGATACCTCCGACTGGGAGGTGAGCGGGACAGCAGTAGTATCGGCAGCATTCGGAATCGGTCGCGGTGACGTAACAGATTGGTCAGGTTTACGTGACTCATCCGATACCGGCGGTTTTTTTTCAAAATGCAGCAATGTATGGTGGTTCTGCTTACATGATCGACATTTAGAATTACTAGAACAATTACTTGTTTTATGTTTTAAGCTTAAACAATTAACGCAAGCTTTGTTTTCTTTAACACATTTAAAACGCGCAGTCGGGTCTAAATTATTAAAAGCGGGACATTTAAAATAATGGTCGTGCTTAATATTATCGCACAGACACTTATTTGAATTATTATTGTTAGACTCTGAACATGCTACGTAAGATTGCGGGTTAGGGACGGGATTACTCTTGTTATTTCGCGATTTATTCGACCTCTGTTTAACATTGTTATCATTTGACGAGTTAAATGCACTAGGCTGTGTATTATGATTATAATATATTCGGCACTGATCTTTGATGAAGGAAATGAAGCTATCTAGTGTAGGTATTTTATTATTACGTTCCGTCATCTCGAAGGCACGAACCGTTTCTGGGTCGAACTTTTTTAGAGCAAGTTGTAATAGTATAAAGTCGGAAAGATCCTTTAATTTTAGGTTTTTAAGGGCACTAACGGCGGTAATAAAGTTATCTATGAACAGCTGGAAATTCGAAACAGAGGCGGGGCCAGACAATTTAAGATTCAAAGCCTGATCAAAGTAGGTAGACGCTAGGACACGAGTATCTTGATACCTATCAAGGAGTGACTGGAATATGATCTGATAATTCTCAGCACTGGGAGTTACACCTGCAAATACGGATTGCGCTTTCGGTGACAGTTTACCTATTAAATAGTACAACCTGTCTTCGTCTGTCAGAGAGCCATTATCGTGCACTGTTGACTTAAAGCTAGCATAGAACAATGGCCAGTTCCGTATATCGCCATCAAACGACATAAGTTCAATTGGGGGTAGACGGGGCAATCGGCCTGGCGGCGGCGCTTGCGCGGTTATGTTACTTCTACCCTCTAGTCGCGATTGTATGCGTTTGATGATGCAATAAAGATCCTCGAATGAAGTGTACGCCTGATAATTCGGCTTCGATTCGGGATTAATAGAGAGTAACTTTGCGTTATAAGTGTCCAACAAATGATGAAAGTCTGTTCGAATATTATCTACTGTCATACAATAACTAAGAAACGATTCTGATTTAGTTTCGGAAGTATGGGCAGTTTTTGAGCGCTCATAAATGTCCTGAATACGCTCAAATAAAACATTGCGTTTAGCTTCCAAAATCGAAAGTTCTCTTTCTTTCGACATGTTTATGTTGGTATAAGTAGGTATGTACAACTAGTATTATATTAAATTATCTGTGGTACAACCTATCCAAACTATGATATCTAAAGTTCGTATTATACTCTTAGATGAAATAAGATACCTAACTAAATGTAAGGTAGATATAGGTATGCGGCGGCGTTATTACCTAGCTTGGCGGGAACTTTAATAAAAATGGCGGTATTACTAAAAGATGCTTGAAGCATGGAATTTACAAGACAACTATGATAGTTTTTATTATAATAATTATGTAGTAGGTAGCTACTTTGAGTATATTACCTACTGGGTGCGGGAATGACCACGTAATGGGTATAGCTAGGTACTTTAACCAGTTACGTAGGCACTTCTAGAAGATACCTACGCTTTATATGGGAGAATATGGATTATAAATCCTTCTCTTGCGGGGTAAGCGATTAATCCGACTCGCTAGGATCAAAAAATATGGTATGGAAAACTACCAAATTCAAAATTTATTTAATTTAAGTGGACTGTATTTAAAGGTTGGCGGTGGTGATGAACGGGCGATAAATAAATAGGAATGGGTACAAGGAAGAGCACGCCTTACCTTGTAATATCTTCCTTTGCGGGTCGCGCGCGACACGCATTCAGCTTGAAGATGGCGGCGACGGGATCCCGTTTTCGAAGCTCGACTAAATGGAGTCCCACATGCACCAAATTACACAACGACACCCGCGGGCTGTTATTAGTTAAATAGTTCAATCACAGTTTTTGTTGAAAGCGGTTGAAGCGGATTAAGCGAGCAGAGCGGCGGCGTGCGCGCAGCGTTTTCACACACGGCTTAGCGGCGTCACCGTCCGAGCGGGAATAATGCGCGTCCTCGGTCAAGGCGTGCTTTTTTAGGAGGGAGAAAGGGATATATCATCGCCCGTTGTAATTAGTTGTAAATACCCCAAGAGATGGCGTTACCAACCAAGGTGACATGTCAGATGTTGCACATCATATACGACTACTGTAAGCCGACGTTCGCACGGACGTAATAAAATCGCGGCGATTTTTTTTCGCGTATTGGATTTTCGACACTCTGCCTAGCGCCGAGAGTTGAATATCCAACAGAGCGAATTCAGCGCGTATCCTAGCGCGCCAAGAAAATACACTGTTGGATATTCCAGCAATACTTTTTCTACACATAGAACGGCATCATCGGCCTGGCTTTTTTCAACGTTGAGGTCAGCTTCTAGTCTAACCAGATGCAGCTAAATGCCAGTATTTTACATAGAGCGACCTGTCTTGCCTGACCTCCACAACTACTGTGTAAGACGATTGATACCCCTCTGTAAGACTGGTTGTCAGACTTTCGGTCTTCTGACTACCCGTAGCTTAACCTTCGATCTATCCGTGTGGCTGTTATTATATAGCCACGAGCCCCCTCTTTTTTACACATAGACAGTAAATACACAAATACTCAAACACATTAACCGGAAATGAAGGATGCATATACCATAAACAAATGCATAGAGTACAGAGGAGCTTATGGACCGAAGATCAATGACTTCCGGTTCCTGTAGTTAAGGAGTAAGGAAGATATTATAGTAAGGGAGGGGGTTCTATTCTTTTGTTATGCTAAAGAAGTAATGGACATGGGGTGCAACATCTAAGATAAATAGCTATCCTAATGGTAGTTTCGTTTTGCAGTAGCGAATGCCGCGCCTTAGGTAATAGATTATTATAGAAATAGATTGAGCGCCTTATCTTACTTAAAGTGGAACTAGTCGCGGGCTCGAACTCAATGGTGGGCATGGCCAAAAACCACGCTGTCTCACCTGGCATCGTGTCCGACAGAGATAGTATCAGTGATGAGCAGTTAGAAGCTGGTCTACATGGACAACGTATAGTTCGCACGCACAGAAACACCGTACCGACCAATTTTAGTAAAACGAGCGCGTCAAAAATTACGAAAAGGCCTTTGGAAAAAAGGTTTTTCTGGAAAAACCACTGCATAAATCAATTACAAGTAAAATTTATTGAAATCTTCGATAATTTTTCTGTGTCGGTACGGATTTTGTTTTCGAGATTTCACACGGGCAGAATGTTATTCGGTTACCTCCATCAAAGTTTAAGAGTATGTATCTGTATTTCAGCGCCATTGAACCCGGTTATTTCAAACTCAAAGCATTTTTTACAATTAACCCAAAACATTTATCCTTTTTAACCGACTTCCCCAAAAGGAGGAAGTTCTCAATTCGGTTGTATTTTATTTTTTTATGTTTGTTACCTCAGAGTCAGAACTCCGTCATTTATTAACCGATTTGTAAAATTCTTTTTTTATTTGAAAGGATATACTTCCCGATTGGTCCCATTTTTATCAAAATTCAGTTCTGATGATGGAATCCATGACAAATTGAGGGAACTCCTCAAATATTATAGGCATACACATAGCTATTTTGGTATTTTCAGCAACAAGTTAAGCATGCATTCAGAAAGTATCATTTGGTGAAGTGGAACTGATGAAGAAGTCCACAGATAGCCACGCTACTCAAAAAATAAAAAATGGAATGCCATGAAAAATATTAAAGATAGACCCCCTTTTAAAGTGAATTTCCGATAATTTTTCATGAATATTCAGAAAAATACGGGTGCATGCCCATGGGCCAAATGTATACTAAACACCTCTGCCAGCCTCTTCGCGAAATACAAGCGCGATGATAATACCATCTTATGACAATGAAGAACATAACAATATCTTCCATTTAAACACGCCTTCAGTGGATTCCTTTCTAATATGGTAGCAGTAACAAATTACAGCCGAGCACAAAGATATTGGCGCCTCGACTGATGCAAATTAGAACTCATTGACTTGTAAAACTGAGTCACACCGTTACGTAACGTTAAGAAATACAGAGACATTCGAACGATTTTCTATTCGAACATACAACTATCCTATGGCATATGCGAAAAGCACAGTATCATCCATTGATATGACTGAAGTCTTAAAACTAAGTAAACAGACGGACTGCATTTGGACAGGAAGGACTGCGCAGTCGGATGGCAGTTTCAATGTAGTTATGCATCGAAAATAATATGGTCATCATAAACAATTAAACTGCAATTTTGCAGCTGGCGTGCAGTTCAAATACAGTCCGTCTGTTTTGACCCTAAGTGAATATTATGTCATGTGCAAAACGAGTATTGTCAATTTAACATCGTTTGGTTACGTTTTCTCTGCGCGTTCGTGCAAAGCCCACTGAAGTCTTCACACATCGCTATCAGTGACATCTGACATCAACCGATCATATGATCATATACTCTGTATACGTCACAGAGTGTTTTAAAGCTGCAGTGCGCGTTTCAAAGAGAGCTCATCAGAATTCACACAGCCAGCATCTTGACGCGGCGTACGACACACCATATTATGTACGCCAGTATTCCAACTAAGGCATAGATAGTTTTACCTAGGTACATATAGCTGCTCTAGTTGTCAGTTCCCAATCTCCTTTTAATGGGATTGAGCCTATCGCCACCTAACGGGAAGAAATCTAGACTTTCTCGGTCTGCTATTGATATCACGGCAGGCTTCGGTATACCTCAGCATACTGACGGTGTACCTACCTACAGCCGTGAGCATCTCCTGCTGTCAATGCAGTATCCTGCGTCATCGTTCGGCAAGCCTTTTGGCGTCCCATGGCATCCCATAGGTTCGCTGCCGACCGGAAGTATATTCGTAATACTTCGTCTCAGTGTGACAGACGGCCATCTTTAAATAATGAACCGTCTCATTTTTCCGGGCGCGAGCGACGCCTCCCACTCGTCTATATTGTTCGTATCTTAGTATTTAAATAAGATTGGGCCCTCGGCGATAATTGTATATTTTAATGCTAAATGTCACAAAGGACCCGTATCGTTAATCATTCTTGGGCAGGTGATGTGCGGGGCTGGTCAAGGTGACAGCTAAAATTTGCACCGCACATGATACAATATCGTGCGACACTTCACTTGACAGAATAGGTCAGGGAATACTGATATTGACCTTATAAGAGTATAATGATAAACCAGCACCCTAATTACGTAATGCACCATCAATTTTAAATTGAAACCAACTGAAAAATATTGCCAGTCCATTGCTTCATAAGTCCGACAAAAAAAAATTGAGCAGATTATTTTTGTCGAACTTATGAAGCAATGGACTGGCAATATTTTTCAGTTGGTTTCAATTGTTGTTGGGGCTGGTATAGAATGATATTTCTCTTAAGAGGCCTATCACAAAATTGAAACGAATCACGCAACAACAAATAGGGTACTTTTATCCCGGTAAATGCGATGGACCCCAGTTCTGGGGTCAACGCAGACGAAGTCACAGGCGAAGCTAGTCATCACTACATAGTATAAAACAAAGTCGCTTCCCTCTGTCTGTCCCTATGTATGCTTAGATCTTTAAAACTGCGCAACGGATTTTGATGCGGTTTCTTTTAATAGACAGAGCGATTCAAGAGGAAGGCTAGATGTATAATACATGCATAATATAGTAAGCTATAATTTATAAATTAATCACGCAGGAGAAGCCGCTGGCGGAAGCTAGTTAAATATAAAATTCACTTTACCCTTTCCAACAGTAAAACTTAACTTTTTTAAACTCGTTTAACAGCATTAAACCCTAAACCGTAACATGAGGTCAACATCATAACAAGATTACGGAACCCTTTCAAATTAAAATCTTCTTTGAAAGAGAACCGTCACGCTTGCGGATCCCTAATCCTGTATTTATTGTTAAAAAATGTAAGCTCGGATTATCTTCTGGTATTAGGTTTCGTCCGTATGTCACTCTTATGTCGCCTGGCGAGAGATTTTCGAGTTTTTTTTTATCCACTGGCTGTTGGCCGTGGTTTCAGCGTATTTACTAGAAAAAAGTATTCTTTGTTTACACAAACAAAACACATGACATCTTCTTTTCGAGTCAATGGCAAAAGTACAAGTTTTTACTCGTTTCCAGAATAATGTTTGTGTATTTTATTCACGCTCGCGCTAGTAGTCTCAGTTTATTGTTTTGTTTGTGGATGGTATCGCTATAGCGGTAGTCTCTTTAATCAGTATCTTTAATCAGTCAAATATGGAGCGTATATTTGACTGATTAAAGATACTGATTAAAGAGACTAATTAAAGAGACTGATTAAAGAGACTAATTAAAGAGACTAATTAAAGAGACTAATTAAAGAGACTAATTAAAGAGACTGATTAAAGAGACTAATTAAAGAGACTGATTAAAGATACTGATTAAAGAGACTGATTAAAGAGACTGATTAAAGAGACTAATTAAAGAGACTGATTAAAGAGACTGAATTATATTTATATATTTCATTAAGCCTTCCCTTAATCAACACATCTTTTTTCTACCTACGACTCCGGTTCCGATTGCGATTAATCAAATTTAAAACCTCCGATTCCGGTTCCGGTAAAACGACTTCCGTAACATCCCGCTACATATCACTTATACTTATACGTACTCTCTCAAAAATAAACAAAATACTTTACATCCCTACTGCCTTTTGTAAACCCTTAATTTCGAACATGTAAAGACACCAGCCCCTGTATATTCACGGCTCACTGCAAGGGGTGTGGAGCAGCAATAGAAGTATGCATGTGTGAAATTAGCAGTACTTAGTAGTTATTGGGCTGGAAATGATTTGTTTTAATGGGATATTATTTGTATGGGACGTATTTGCATGGCGGTTTCGGTAGCTTGAACTCGACGGGTAGCTTTTTTTGAATTGGTGTTTTTGTCGTTCTTTATTGGTTAATGTGGTGAAGCCAAAAGCCACAGCACACAAAATGAACATGTTCTTTCTTACCTTGAGTGAGACACGGCCGTAAATACAAGAAGAAATTAAATTAACTGGCGAAACTTAAAAGAAAAAAACTCGAACTAAAAAAGCATATATTTCAAGGCACTTTTGAATTGTCAATACGAACAGAAAATACGAAGCCAGCTGCACATTCCAAAGCGTAGTAGGTTTTTATGAAGAAGAACGGGGAAGAAGCTCCATGGAGACTTGTAATTTCTAGTAACTATCTACAACTGATCACGGGTGCACGAAGTGCACGAACGCTGGTAGCGTAGTTACTTGAAATAATTTTATATTAGTTTTATCATCATTAGTTATCATCAGGTCTGTTAAGTTTCGCTAGCTAATTAACCTTTCGTATCACTTACGTCAACGTAGATCCACGCGAGACACAATGGCTTTTTAATTGTGTCGGTAATTACGGCATACGAAAAGTTAAAGGAGGATGACCACTCGCCTATGCTGACATGCCCGTACCAAAACGATCATGTACAAAAGCTACACATGGTGCATTTTAAAGTGCATTTGACATAAACTTCGAATTAATTCACCGATTTTAATTTAAAGCTGCAGTTTTTACAGCAAATCGAGTTTACAGAAAAAGTTCATCTTGGTATTGTCTCGTCGTCTACCACTTACAGTCTCTTTTAAACCTCAATTCGTCATATTAACGCCGGCTGTACTAATGAACGTCTTCGTAAAGGTTGTTAAACTTATGTTAATCCTCAAACTTAGTTAAAGTTACTTGTTAAACTTGCCACTTTAAAGTTTTACACAGTACAGTAATATAACTATCTGTTAGAACAAGTTTTAACTACTTTCTGTATGATAATGGTCTGAACTTTGGACTTCGAAGATATCTTGGAATGTTTTTACAAAGGTATGAATCTGATTTTTTTTTTTGTAGGTTAGCTAATTAGCCTTAAATGAGTTACTTTTACGATATATACACTTGCGTTCTCTCTTTTTCTCATTGAGGTAGAACAGCTATGGAGATGGCATATTCTACTAAAGGTAGAATAAATATACAAATATCTATCATAACGACACACATGTCATAAAGCATTTTGCTTCTTTTTAACTAATCAAGAGTTGCCAATGAAAAGAGAGACACATATTTATGTTTGTCAAGGACTAAATTTGGAAATACTTGTGTGACGTCGAAAGTCATGTCTATGCGTGAGCGTGACCGGTCGCCATGTTTAGTGCCGAGTTTTGTGGTAGATGTTCTGTCAAACCGTATTATTCTGAGTGCCAACCGGTTGCTTGCTTTGGGCGGCACGTAAATTTTGTAGGTATGGCAAGTCCAGAGGTTTATAGGTCATTGCTTTGTCCACATTCAATTATAATAATGACACATTCCCTCGCGTCATCCCTCCCCGCATTCCGCGTAATAACAGCCGTACGGGTCGATCCATCAGCCTCAGCTACGCTTGCCGGGGCCAACCCCTGCCACGGACCAATCCGTGGACGGGTGACATCTTTACATACCGAGACTCCGCCGCAATAAGCCGTTTGTCATCCAGTCAGAAGCCCGAAAGTCTGACGTCGTTGTCTCAAGGGGGGTCGTTGTGGAGGTCAGATAGGCAGTTGCTCCATGTAAAATACTGGTATTCAGCTGCATCCGGTTAGCTGGAAGCCTACCCCAACATAGTTGGGAAAAGGCTAGGCAAATTATTTTTTGCTGGTTATAAGGTCTCTCCTTAGTTTTTACTATCATCCAGCTGCTCCCAGCCACCATGCAAAGATACCGTATATAAAATAAAATTCTGTGACCCCAAATCTGTACAACATACTACAGTCGCCAATGGGGCGATCTACTCTATGGTGTACAAAAAGATAATACCGTGACAAATCTCTTTATTGACAAAGGGATTATCGAAAAAATTGTAACGAGATAAAAAATAAGGCAAGTGCGGGTCAGACTTAAGTACCGTAGGTTCCGTACAATAAAATAAACGTATAGTATAGGTACTATAAAAGTTATTCGGAGAAGAATTTATTATGAGAAGAACGGATCAACTCCATGGCGAGTTTTTTCAATCTTAAAAATATTGTTACTTAATTTATTTATTTATATAACAGCTTACTATATAAGTTACATCATTCTTGTTGAAAATATTACATACAACCTTATGTGTGTTAGTTAATATTGAGCTACATATTACTCAGTTTTTTGGTACCGATTTTTTTACCCGTTCTTCTCCATAGTATTCGTAATTCTTAAGCAACTAGCTTCATATTTCCGACTGACCGACTCTTTGAAAATTCAAAACTGCCCGTACATGGTTTAATTGAAATATTGATTTAAGTTTGAAATTCACACTATATAAAAAAAAACAACGGGTTGCACTCCGGGAGTGCCGGCGGAAGTGAAAACTTGAACATTAACGTTGTCATTTTTGAATAAACACTTTTCATGAAGTAAGTTTTGACTGCTTTTTTTGACCCATCAATATGGGTAAAATTTCTTACGTAATTTCAAAGACTATTTATTTTGATATTTACTTTGTCGGTTGCTAGGCAACGGATCTTACCGTCAAGTCCTGACGCGAGTTTAACATTTTTTACCCATCCAAAAAAAAGTGCACAACGCCGCCAAAGAAGTTTTCACTTCAAAAACTGCTAGTTATTATACTACTAGAGATAACGTTTTATTTTCCCTTTAATATTTACATTCATTAAACTTTTATCAACTGTTATTATTACAGATGTCAGGCACATGAAGTATTATATTTATAAAAAAACAACTTCGAATTTCAAGTCGGTAATATTAGAAGTTGCTAATTAAACCAGCCTTGACAGACAGACGAATTAATCCACGCATTATTTTTACCAATTTTGACACAGAACCCTAAAAATCCCTAAAAACCACATCTGTCCTTTATAAGTGGTTATTGTGACAATTTTTAACGAGATACTGCCTGGGGACGACAATAGCCGGCTAGGGATGTGGTCTCAAATTAAAAGTATCGATATTTAATTCGGTATCGTATCGATATTGCGTACCTAACGCCTGTGCCCTAATTGTGTAATACACGATCAATCAGAATCGTTTTGAAACAGATTATGAGATTACTAATCCACTGCTTCATAAATTCGAAAAAAAAATCTGCTCTACAACGTAAAATAACGGAATGGATGTTGTTGAACTGTCAAAATGAAACAGTTTATGAAAATGTGTTATGTAATTAGATAGCTGATCTCTCCCCAGACGTTTCGGACTGCCCATGCTGTTTCCCATTTGACTCTGAGAGTAAGAGATGAGTGTTCCATATTAAAGTGCACAAGTGTGTGCGCAAAACTGTTGCACTCTCTCTTCCCTCACTCTCATACTGGGACAGCGATCCGACACGATCGGGGCTCTCCCCGACCGTCAGACCTGCGCCTGATCTCTACCATGCGCAAGACTGACGGCTTCATGTCCCGATCTCCATGTATACTGATCCAGATACATCCTTTACTGTCCCACTGCTGGGCAAAAAACTCACTCTACTCTTTCCACATCTCACAGTTGTTTTCTGTTGTGGTCCAATCTCTTATGAAGCCGTCTAGTTCATCTCTCTATCTTCTTCTGGGTATCCCTCAGGTCCGAGCAGAGGGTCCTAATATCGATAATTGATACTGCTCAGTTATCGATACTTTTTTGGAATCCCTATCGTGAATACAATGAAGAGGCAATTGGGCTTTGATATTTGAGATTATTTAGAGGGCGGTTTTGTAGCTGAAAGATGAGTATTTTAATGAATTGCTACGTTATTGATAACGAAATAAGAAGCTTTACAAAATATACGATTTTCTACGTAATTTAAATAACATCACGGCTACATTCCCGGAAGGTGCCGGAAGTGTTCAGTTTCTATAGGACACTACATTTCGCTAGCTAAGCTCTATTTTATGACCTTGTTTCCAATTGATGTTATTTTCACTAAAACAAACATCAACTTTATGCAGGTGTAAATAAAGTTGATTTTAGACGGATTAGTACTTTTTAAAAAGTCATAAAAAATATGAAGTTGTAGTGCAAACTAAACTTTATGTGTAGGCATTTACGCTTGTTTTTCCTAAAACTATGTGTTTGTTTACATGTTTGGCAATTTGCAAACGCAGAATATGTCGGTTCGATGTCTCTTGCCCGAGTAAAATAAATGTATTTTCTTTCTTTCTTTTCTTTTATTTTTATTTTCCGTCTTTTCTTTCTTCCTATTGGGAACTGGAACTGCTACTGGAAATGTCCTAGTGTAACAACCCATGCTTTGCCCGACGTGGAGACCAAACTCAGGGCACAGACCTCTAAGCTCAGCAATAATCCAGCTAGTCATTTCCAGTAGCAAATCATAGTTTAAAATAATAACTCAAATAAAACACTCTGTATACAGTTCACAGCTTTAAACTAGGGTGACCACATCACACAACAAAAGAGACAAAGACTCTCAAATAAAAGGATTCGCCCCAAGTCTATTTGAATACCGACCTACTAGGGTGACCACGCTTTGTACAGACCAGTAATTGGACACGGACGCGCTAATCCGTGCACAAATACGCATTATTTGTGTGTCGGGGGTTCTGTGGGGATTATGACTGGAGTGGCCACACGTGTGACGTGTGCTCGGATAGTGGTCGTGTGATTTATTGGTTTTTTTTTCGTGGCTCCTTTTTTATTGGATGCGTTTTTTTTTATTGGACTATTTATAAGTGTTTTATAAATGTACTGTTTTTGTAATGTTGTATTATTTTTCACATTAATCGTAAAATTCAATAATTGTACGAGACAATAGAAATGGGGGCGTTAGTGTCCCGCAAAGTGTTTTGGGAAGGCTTCCGTCCAGTAGAGGATGTCTTTTGACTATAAAGATTATTAAGCTCATTTTGTATAATTATGTAGATAGATTAAAATTACTGTCATCATTCATTTGGTGTTTATGACTCCATATCATAGTTGTAACACCCACTCTCATGAAGATCGGAGACGCTACGCTCGAAGTTGTGGACGAGTATGTTTACCTAGGACAAACTGTCCAGCTAGGTCCAACTTCCAACAAGAAAGTTTCATCTATAAAAACCCTTTTTATTTACCTTTTTATGATTTGTTTACCTTTATGTAACTACCTAAACCTATCGAATATAGATAATATTAAAAATTCAAATACGGGAAGTATTTGAATTTACTTTACCTCAGTTACAATAAATTACCAAAACGAATTTCACAAACGTCAGTCAATGCCATTCACAAATCATGATGAATGTTGCGCAATTATATGTAGACCATTATAATCAATATACTATGGACAGCCGTAACTAGGGTTGTCAACTTTTTTTTAAATATAGTATAAGGCGAAAACATACAGTAGGAATATATATATTTTTAAATAAATTATTCAAAATATGCATATTTTTGACTACTCTGAGAATGAATGTTTATTAAAAGGTTTTATTTTTTAAATGACTTGTAAAAAAAATTACGCTCTAAATTAAGGTTACACAATACCATTAATTCATCTTTTAAGAGATTAATACTGGCCCTATTGCGATCATTTCTCCATTTTGTATTGAGATATAGTAGTTTCGCTTACTATATTTTTTCTTTACAAATATAATATTTAGGCCTCTAATATAGTAGGATACTATACTATATAATAATATAGTAGGGTTGGCAACCCTAACCGTAACCATGGGGTGACGTAATCAGTGACCACACGAGGGTGCATATGTAATTGTGCATTATCTGTTTTTGCTGTCCCCTGAGGATGCGAGATTAGAGAGATGGTATTATTAATCTGTTTAAGCTTGGTTGTATGACAGACAAACCAAGAACTCACGGAAAAAAAACAATTAAATAAATTACCTCGGTGACTATTTCCTTGGTCTAGTGGTTGGAAGTGCGACTTCTGAACATGGGGTCCTGGAAACGATCACCAGGTCGGGCAAAGCGTAATTGGGTGTTACCATTAGAAATTCCTCAGTAGCAGCCCGAAGGCTTTGATTAGTTGGCTATAAATAAATAAAAATCTTTATTGCAGACCACATGATGCATAAAAAAATAAAATTAGAATTAAAATCACAGTTTAAAATAAAATAATAATAATATCAATGTTTTTTTTAATATCTTTTAATGTAAGAAATATTTAAAAATGTAATTATATATGAAATAAAATAAATAAACGACATAATAATAATATATATATCTATATATAATAATATATATATCTATATATAATAATATATATATATATCATTTGTTGGCAATGACACTACCAGCCGCACTACCAGTAGTGTCGTTTCCAATCAACGACACTACCAAGCCTATTTCCACCGCCGTATCTCTACGTTGCCGTCGTGGTGGGGCTTGCGCGCTCCAAACTCTAGGTCTGTGCCGGTAGAGTTTACTTTACCGGAACGGGTCTAGAATGAGGAGCCAGACCAAGAGAGATACAGAAAACCGCAGGGCAGCATGTGGCGAGCTGTTGGGCAGTAGCGACCCCACGGACCCTATCTCCCGGGAGAAATCTTGTTCCTCATCTCTGGCTTGCCTTTATTGGCCGGCTGGAGTGAACACTGACGAGGAACAGAGCTCCCACCTCATTCTTGCCTTAATTGGCCGGCTTGAGTGGAGATTCGCAAGAGCAAATGTGCTCGGAGGAAGGAAGTATTCCAGTAAGATGCTGGTAGGGATCTTGACCGTACTTCCGGGATTGTCCTGATAGCCGTGGAATACCGCTCCACTCCTCATAAGCACCTCAGGACATGTTGCCCCCTTGTCCTTTGTGCAAGCGACCGTTTTCGGGGGCCCATTATTGAGTGTGCAAGTCACCCCCTGCCATTTTATCCGTGTATATATAAAACATTGATCAGGCAGGGGCCATAGTCCTTCCATAGTTCCAGGTCACCAGCCAACTTTAGCCACCCAAACCCATAGTCCATTAAATTTGTTTCCATTTCCTGCAATAGTCCTACACCAACCGGGGGTTGTCCTTGGGTGCACTTGCATAGTGCATACAGGGATAATCGCCGGTTGGTGCCTCATTTCATTAAACACGTCTAACGGGCCTCTGCGAGTTGGCTTTGGCCCCTCGTACGCCTTCCAAAGGTCCGGGACCCCAGGGTCCCGAGATATGTAGACATACATAAATAAATAATAGAGATATATATATACATGATATCAATTAAAATTCAAATCAAAATCAAAATACACGATAATAATAGATCATACATAATAGATTCTATATAGCATCGGACTTAAAAACTGGCGAAATGTGGGGTTACAATACAGATGCAGATTCTGATTGTTACCATGCAGCATACATCTCTGCCTATCCTTCGGGGAATACAGTCGTGATGTTATATATATTTTAAATCTTTTTGAAGTCTGCAAATAAATACGAATCTTGTTACATCACCCATGAATGCTAACTAGCCCTTAAGGCTAAGAGAAGCCAAGGGTTCATCCCACACAAGGGTGCATATATTTGCTTGTGTATCACGAACTACAGTAATTAATGAACGCTCTCTTGACGCGAAGATACGACAATATCAATTAATTATACATTCATTAAATCACGCTTTGAATCTTGGTGAGTGATCCTAATCTTCCAATATGATAATTGTGGATTAGGTAGGATGTTTGTCTCTGGAATTATGGATCAAATCGAATAGAGGCGTGGGTAAGGTCATTTTCAAACTTTTCAACCCTGAGAATGTCCATGTCGGTGCAAGTTAAGACCAATTTTTATTTTTCAAAGAAAAAAAAAGTAATAAAAAAAACTATCAGAACTATCTTTTTTTTTTCAGGGCTTAGAAGAGTGGGCCTTTCCTATGGTAAAACTTTTACGCAGCTAGAAAACATGTGTTCAGTAAGAAAAAAATAATTACCGCAAAAGCTTCTGGCCAAAAATTTTACTCAATTTTCGAGCGATTTTCATGTGAAAAAGTTACACTAGCGAAAGTTTACTACGTACTAGAAAAATTTGCCCAAGTCATAGCAATTCTTTGGAGTTATGAATCACTGGGATATTCTTATTCGTTCAAAAGTTACAGAATTTTATTAACAAGAAGGTCGTATTTTTCCAATTTTCTAAGTTTTGAATGTTCAGCGCAGAGATGACATTTTTAACATAATATGCATAATAAAGAAGTTATGCAATCTTGGGAGCTGTATATGATGCAACTGTTAACTATCACCTTAACCTGCCCTACACATCACCTGCCCTGACAATAATTATGGTAATCCCTTATCTCTCTACATAACAAACCACACAAAAAAAACCGGTTTTCAATATCAAGTTCACAATCCACAAAGCATGGTCACAGTAGCTAGGGTGACATTACAATGACAACCACACTTGCTAAATAGGGTGAATATATTATTGCACATTTTATCTCGGACAGATCTCGTTCTGGTAATAATGTATCGTCATTATAAAGGGATGGAGTCCTTAGAGTAGGGGATGATATTGATAATAAAGTTATTTGTGGAATTGTGACATTAGTTCTTCGTTTTTTTTTGGAAATTGTATCATTTTTGATACAGTAGTTTGCAGCCCGGAGTCGGGATTTGCGCCCGGTTGATAGCAATAAACTCGCTCCCATTAAGCCTAACCCGCACTGCTGTAAAAATTCGCGCGAAATTTTTAACGCTGTTCTGTAACACATGGTATCTTATCTTATGTATCTACACGCACTGGTGATTTAAAATTCGCGCGGTGAGATTTATTTGTTTCGTGCCGTTTATATTCAGTATACGGCATTGCAACGAGCGCAAATTTTAATTCACCAGTTCGTGTAGAATGTGTAGATACATAAGATAAGATACCATGTGTTACAGTTCTGCGATGAAAATTTCACGCGAAATTTTTATCGCAGTGCGGGCTAGGCCTTACTTGGAACTTAAATATAACTGGCGAAATGTGGGGGTACTGTACACGTATAGCTTCACTTATGGGAATAAGGCCCTTATGTTCAGGGAATCTTTTTTCCTACCTGTCCAGGATGCTTTTATAACCACTATTTTTATGGCTTCATTGGTGTCCAGCGAGCTGTATTTCATTTAATTGATGACGGTTAAATATTCAGTGTCAATCTATATCATATCACTTACAAAAAAAAAAACGCATTTTCTATCTTCAAATCGAACTCCGAACCACAAACAGCCAACACCCCACTCCACTAGATTGTCAAAGGGCCGAGTAATCAAAAACCCGCAATGTAACACAAAGGGTGTTCTAAAAGTGATTTTATTAAGTGCGCCCTATACAGGGTGGGGTCGATTAGCAATTAGTCCGTTTGAGAGTACCAAGGGGTGGTTTTTAATATTATTTATTGCTTTTTTTGTGGTTCTTTGTATTACTGAGGTGGAATTTTATTGGTCGACTAGTTTTTGCCCGCGGCTTCGTCCGCGTATATGTTGGAAGATATCCCGCGCATCATTTGGCAACAGTTGTTAAGCCATGTCATTTACCGGGATAAAAAAAAATATCGGGTAGTCTTTGGGGACTGCCGACAGAAGTGAAAACTCTGTAACTTTTTGATTCTCGCGTCGATGTCTTTCGTTCGATACATATAGCTCATGGAAAGCGTTAGGTGACGATGACGCGAGTTCCATGATTTTTGTTCACCCAAAAAGTTTTCAACGCGCCTAAAGAAATTTTCACTTCAAAAAAAATCTGAGTTAATCCAGCTATCTAATTACGCAACACATTTTCGTAAACGATTACGACTAATTTGTTTCCTTTTGACAGTTCAACAAAATTCATTGGGTCATTTACGTTGTTGAGTGGATTTTTTTTCTAACTTATGAAGTAATGGATTAGCAATCTGTTTCAAAACGATTCAGATTCTGATTCTGATTCTGATTACGCAATTAGGTTTCAATTATCTGTGTGCCAAATTTCGTCCAAATCCGTTCGGTCGTTTTTGCGTGTTTAAGTAGCAAACATCTATAATTATTAGTGATGCATAATATGCATCACTATTATGAAAAACAAACAAAAAAGATCTACATAGATACCATAATATTATGTATCTACGTAGATCTATTTTGTTTAATTTTTCTGATTAAGTAGGTACTCTTATAATTTTAGTGTGCACGCGTTTCTGTGACAAATAAACAATTTTTTTCTTTCTTTCTTTTAAACATACAAACTTTCACATTTATAATATTACCTAGTAGGATTGCTTTTTTTGTGGTTGTCTGTCGGACGATTTTTATTGGTTAATAAATTGTAATATTACTTAAGAACTTAAGAACTTTTTCGTGGTATTTTTCTTGGAAGTTAAAACGTCTTTGCAGAGTAATATTTTAATGTAAGTGCTATTAAGAATAATTGGTTTTAATGTTTACTTCGTCAGTTGTTATAGCCCTCCACAATACTAGCGTCCCATTAGTAAAAGAATTTTCAAAATCCGTTCAGTAGTTTCGAATATTACTCCCTACATATACATACAAACTTACCTTTCTGATAATAGTAAAGAAAAGTATTGAATAATAAAAAACTATAAAAAAAGGAAAGGAAAGTAATGCGGAAAAATGAGAAAAGTATTGAGTTTGGCTATAAGAGAAAGACCAAAGAAACGATGGATGGACTGTGTGAAAGATGATATGGCTAGTAAGGGGGTGATTACCGAGATGACGACGAATAGAGAAGTATGGAAGTAAAAGACATGTTGCGCCGACCACAAATAAATTTGGATAAGGGCAGGAGAATGATGATGATAATTTGTTGTTGATTGAAATCATACATAGACTTTTCCGGTGAGATTACTAGACTAGATGTGAATGTTTTTAAAGGCCAGACTAATTCGATAAGGCGCCTGTGAATGTTTTCCAAGATACACTTTCCCTTTGCCTGTTTTCTAACTGAACTAACTGGTATGAGATCTAAATTGCGTCAGTTACTTTCTTTTGTACTTCGCAGTCCATAGAAATTATGTATTTCCTGCCCATCTACCTCGACCCTACGCTTAGTGATGTTAGTTCATCATCTTCGTAGCCTTTTCTAACCTTCCTTGTCTAAACGGATCCAGCTGAATACCTGTATTTTTCATGAAGCGATTCCCTTCTGACTTCCAAAACCCAGTAACTGGATTACATACCCTTGAGTTGTCAGACTCAGGCGTTTTCTGCTGTTAGACACTCATTTGCTAATGTTAAACCCTTAAAATTTAATCAGCAGCTCAAGAAATAAAGGCACCTTCCACATGAAATTAATTAACTTAAAAACAAGCTAAGTAAGCAAAATTCAAACAAACATACGAATAAAAGCAAAATAACAAAATAAAATTTTACGCAAATTTCGTTTGCGCGATTCAGCGTCTCAAACAAATTGTTCTATTTTTAAATGTAGCGCCATACTTGTAACAGCGCCATCTATTGAGGAGCGTAAGTGGCAATTCCGTTTGTAACGGTAATTTGATGAAGTCTTTGAGAATGTACAATAGGGCTGGCAAAGTAAGAATGTAAATTAAATATACCGGGACATTTTATTAATATTTTATTCAAGTTAGTAACAAAATGTTATTAAATTCTCTAATTACGTAAATATAAGTAAATGAGTATTTCTCAAAATAAATGTACATCCGTTGAAAAAAAAGTGTGCCTCGAAATAGTAACAAAATTACGATGTTTTTATTTAACCATACGTACAAAAAATAACGTAATTGTGAATAAAAACTATTAAACTTTAAAGTTGTGAAGAATAAATATTATAATCATAATATCTACCTAATTTTAGAAAGCTTTTTCAAAACGATGTTTTTTGCGTTTCATACAAAAATCAAATTGCCACCCTACGACCTCATACCTGTAACACTTCATAAAATACGTTAGGTCGCGTTAATATTATGCATTTTTGTGTATTACGGATCTTGATTAAATTGAGTTTCTGTATAATAGTGATTTTCTATGGGGTTTCATAATAAAAAGATTTAAAAAATGCGAAAAACAAAATGAGTCTTGTTCATTTACTTTTTAGTAACTTACTCTTTAGTTGCGTTTTATTCCTACTTCCACGTAATTTCTGAACGCATCCGTTACCTTTTAACACGGGCAACACTAGCTTCATTCTGATTGGATGTTGGTCTGACGTCCCCGCCATAAATTTAATGTGAAAATCAGTTTTGAACGTGTTGTTTATGTGAGATTACTTTTTCGTTACAAGAAATACTATAGCATTTTTTCACATTAAGGTAAGTCTTGATTTACTTAAATTACTGTAATACGTGTCGTAAGAACATTTAAGCGTATTATATTATTTGCAGTTTCAGGTTTTATCAAACCATTGATTTCTTAAGACCCATTTTTGTACAATTTTTATTACTTTTTCGTAACGTTTCTTATGAATTTCGTTACGTTACGAAAAAGTACAGTGTAAAGCTGAGTGTATACAGTTCTTTTAACCTATTTGCCAACTAAAAGCATAATAAACATTTACTGGCAAATTAAAAAAAAAATGTCCTTCGCGAATTTGAAAGTCTCAAGTTTTATTAATAGGTTGGTACTGAAATAGGTATATGCATGATTTTTTTTATTCACTCTATACAATGCGTATTAACTTCAGAAATAGAAAAGAGAAATTATTTTTTAAATATTAATAAAAATCCAATACCTTTCATGACGTCATTCGTCATGAAAGAAAATACAATAAATAATTAAGAGAACAATGCATAAAAATTACGAATATACATATTAAATAAATTATAATTCTCCAATGTATGTGTCACAAGCCTTATGTTTACTATTTAGTTACTTCTAGGACTATTTCGTAACAATATTTCGTAACAACTTTTTCGTTACGTACATTTGTTTTGAGAAACACTCAAATATCGTCGTATCCTACGTATATCCCTAGTGATAAAAATATTTTTAAATAAATAAGTTCTTTCAGAATTTATATGTTTATTAGTACTATTTACCATAATATGAAATAAAAAAACATAGTATGAGCAGCGGTGGCCCAGTAATAACAGCCCCGACTTACGAGTTGGGTCGTGGGTAGGGCATGCTATTCGAGTATTCGAGTATTCGTTTTATTCGAGTATTCGCCTTTTTTACTATTCGAATACTAGAAGACTAAGTATTCGAGTTTTACGAATTTTACGAATAATGTTATTTGTTTGAATGGTTGTTTTTTTAATTCTTATGGCTTCTTTCTTTGCGATGACTTAAACCAACAAAACACTGATGATGAGGAGGATGATGTAATTTTGAGTGAAATAAGCAGACAGCAGCAAAATGCAAATAACGAGAATTTGACAAAATCTATCAAAGAGCAATTGAAAGAAAAGGTTCAAGAATCTTTACAAAATAGAGCTACCATTTCTACTAGCCGACTGGTTACGAACGAAGATCTAGAATAGTAGATTGTTTGCCAAGGGAGCAAACAACAATTTTTAAGGCGAGAGTGTTTCTTTGAATCCAAAGCGGAGCGAAGGATTTTAGAGTAGTAAGTAGAATCCTGAGCGCAGCGAGGGATTTAAAGTACATCACTCGAGCTTAAAATAGTGTTGCTTCCAGAAAATAAACGTGTGCGGTCCGACCCCTATCAGGAACGAATTTCCTACTCATGTATGATTTTAACACAAAACAAAAATTTTATGACAAAGAAAAACGGCCGACATCTTGGATTTACATTTTGACCTCAGTATCGGCTTTACCCTCAAAAACTATGAAAACGATACCCATGCCGAAAAATTTTAAAATTTTCGCATCCCATCTTGGATTTTAATTTTAATTTTCACACTTTCTCTCTCTCTTGCCAGCCTGTTACTTATTCATACAATGTTCGTGATTGATCTCTTTGGTGACTAGAACTTTTACTAACAATATCTACATTCCAAATTCAAATCACTTTTAGTCCTTTAGGGGTATGAGGAACAGGGTGTAAAGTTCACTCATCCACCATAGAAAAGGGAGGATCCTCCAACCAGACGGGTTGTTATGTCTGGCGGGCAACTGCCCATTATGTTGATTTCGGATAGTCTTATCTATGTTATTCGCTCGGTAAACTCTAACTGCGAGATGCAGGAATTGTGTGACGTCATGTCTTTGCTGCGTAGTTCGTATGTGGCGGAGTAACCGCTACATCACTCCCCTCCGGAGACCGGAGGTCGATAGTGGGCTGAGTCTTGGATCTTGCAATGCTTCACAGTGCCAGCTGTGGTTCCAGTGAGTCGGAACCGGGTGCCGCATAGTTCACGGTGAGTCGGAACTGTCTGCGGTGATTCCCCAGTGAGTCGGGGTGGCGGTGCGTCGTCATCCAGTGAGTCGGATGTGGTACAGCGCCGGGTTGTGGTTGAGGGTGATGACCAGGAATGCGCGTTCGCTGCATGCTGGTGGTCAGGATACCCGTTAAAGCCGTGGGTGCTGGCTGGCTGTGTGACTTGCCTCACGAAAGCTTGCGGGAGTGATGATGATGACGTCACGCTGAAGTTGTTGCACGAAGGCTGCGTTGACGTTCATACTCGGGGTCACCAATTTAGGGGTATGAGGAACAGGGTGTAAAGTTCACTCATCCACCATAGAAAAGGGAGGATCCTCCAACCAGACGGGTTGTTATGTCTGGCGGGCAACTGCCCATTATGTTGATTTCGGATAGTCTTATCTATGTTATTCGCTCGGTAAACTCTAACTGCGAGATGCAGGAATTGTGTGACGTCATGTCTTTGCTGCGTAGTTCGTATGTGGCGGAGTAACCGCTACAGTCCCTAGGGATTAAAAAGCTATTTTGGTCCCTGTTTACGAGGATTAAACTACGTCTTTTTGAATAAATGTAATAAAAACATTCTTGCGTGTAGAATTGGCACAACAGTTTGATCGTGGGGGTCCTAAACCAGTTCATTTGTCACAGGCGTACAAATTTCTACTTTCCAACCCCGCAACCAGTGTAGAGCCCAAACGCGTATTTTCAGCGAACAAGTTTTTTTTTAACCATTTACGTTGTTCTTTTAACGACGATACGTTAGACGCGCTCAGTTTCCTTCGATCTTTCTACTTAATTAAAAAATAAAAAATTGTATTTTTTTCCTTAGTTTGTGTTTTTTGAATGAAGTTTATAATTAAAATAAAAACTAATTAAAATACTTGATGTTTGAATAATAAATTATCCGAAACACAAAATATTCGAAAAAATCGAAAAACTCGAATTATTCGAATAGTTTGTGAGTAAATATTCGAAAAACTCGAATACTAAAATCAGACGAATATTGCATGCCCTAGTCGTGGGTTCGAACCCGGACAGGCACTTCACTTTGTGTAAATAATTTCATCACCATTGTTCTCAAAACGGTGAAGGAAAACATCGTGAGGAAACCGGCATGTCTTAGAACCAAAAATTCGAAGACATGTGACATCTACCAACCCGCTCTGAACCCGCGTGGTGGATTACATATAGCCCACTTCCTCTCACCGAGAGGAGGCCTGTGTCCCAGCAGTGGGAACATTATAGGCTGATTATGCTATAGTATCATCCAAGTAATAAAAGTAATTCTTGAAACAAATCTAAAGAAACGTTTTCCACAAGTATGTTGCTACCCATTTCAAAAAGCTCTAACGATCGGAAAAGTATCACTAAGTATATCAACACAAGCACTTTATTTCTACAATATCAATAAGTAATTTTCCCACATACTGCCAGCCTTTTAGAAGCTCATATACACGTAAGTACAATTCAATAAAAAGCTAGGGCTGTCTCAGTTCTCATCGAACATAAAATCACCCTTGTATTCCCGTTCCCGAAAGGGTTGGGCAGAGGTGTACCCATACCACAGATTAATACAGATAGGACACTACGCAAAATCATTTAAATAAAACGCGACTCTTGCTACGACACAATAAAGTGCAATTCAGGTCGCATAGTGCCAATCACAGTTACATTCACCTAGAACTTGCCTCTCTTTCTATCGCGTGACTCTTAGATCTTCTTACTAGCAAGACGAGCCCGCCGGGTACTTGTAGCTTCATACTTAAACTGCCGAGTGTAACATCTGTATTAATACGATCATTGGTCAAATCAAATAGCGCGCGCTTTGCAGGCTTCCTGTTACACACTTCCGTCCCTTTTCACGAAATCTCTCCCACGGATTGCAGATTGCAGGAAAGCGAGAAGGAAGATGTTACACATTAAAAAAAAAGATGTAAAAGCAATATACCGTGACGTTAACAGTAACACTTGAACTACAAAAACAACCCTTACTACTACGTAATAAAGGCACAGTCAAAATGTAACTTTTAAAGTTGACGTTGATTGTACTGTTCCTACCTATTACTTACTTACTTAATTAATTGTCACCACAAACAAACAACAAAACTGAATTACTATATTAACTCGAAATCTCCCTTTCCACGAAAGTTAAAGTAACTCCGACATTAAATTTAATAACAGAATATTAGAAAAGTCACTTAAAATGAATTAAAACTTAACTGCGGAGTACGTGACAACCCTGCGAGCGTCCGCCAATGGCCGCTCTGTAATAAAAATAAATAGTAGGATTTGTGAATGATTTGGAGGAGCTCGTGGCTAAGTAATAACAGCCAAGTGTCGATCGCCTCGGTCACTTCATGGATGGGTGACCATCCATTGCATATCGATACTCCTCCGTGCCTCGGAAAGCACGTTCAGCCGTGAGTCTCGGCTGTCATTCATACCCGTACCAAGGGGTATCATGTTACCCAGTAACTGGGTTGTGGCTGTCAGATAGGTAGTCGCTGCATGTAAAATACTGGTATTCAGCTGCATCTGGTTAGACTGGAAGCCGACCCCAACATAGTTGGAAAAATGCAGGCAGATGATCATTTAAAATTAATTTTAAATCTTAGCTTCTGAGTACGTGGCAGCCCTGCCAGTGTCCGCCAATGTTGGCACGTAATAAAAACAAATTGTACGATTTGTGAATGATATAATATGTATATTATTGCTGGTAGCCCCAGGGATTAGGGTTGGTAAATTCGATTGCTCCAAGTCCCAGGCAATTATTTAGCTTTTTATGATGTTAGGGTAACCGAAATTGTTAAGTGGTTTAGCAATAAAAATAATGTTATTGATTATTTGTTTTACCATAATACTAATTGTATCAGGATGATAATAGATCTAGCAGTGGTAAAAAAAGAGTGTTTTTTTTTAAGTTTAATAAAATTGACGAAACCTCACAAAAGGATAATAGAATAGATTTTTATTTCGCACAAAATATGTAATTTCTGGAAGCTACGCAATATCTTCTCGTCCCACATACCACAGTGTCTCAAGACGAAAGTCTTTGACCAGTGCGTGTTGCCAGTGATGACTTATGGCACTGAAACGTGGTCGCTCACAATGGGCCTTATCAGAAGGCTAAAAGTCACCCAAAGAGCAATGGAGAGGGCTATGCTTGGAGTTTCCCTACGTGATCGAATCAGAAATGAAGAGATCCGCAGGAGAACCAAGGTAACCGACATAGCCCGAAGAATTGCCAAACTTAAGTGGCAATGAGCAGGACATATTGCTCGCAGAACAGATGGCCGATGGGGCCGAAAGGTTCTGGAGTGGCGACCACGTACCGGAAGACATAGCGTTGGAAGGCCTCCCACAAGATGGACCGATGACCTTGTAAAGGCCGCAGGAATCCGCTGGATGCGGGAAGCACAGAATCGGTCGAAGTGGCGGTGCTTGGGGGAGGCCTATGTCCAGCAGTGGACGTCTTTCGGCTGATATGATGATGTAACATAACATAAAAGGTCTCAAATATAAATAGTTCCACGTATTTTGCTTACTTATTTACGCACACCGACTTTATACTGAAGATCACGTCTAAACGAGTAGTTCTATAGATTGGAAAAAAAAGCATTTTCTTTATAACCCAATCTTTGAATATTTTAGATTATGTTTAGATTACATAGCGTAATTAATTTGAACGCGGATAAAAACTGAGAATCACGCAAAAACTATCAAGAGTATTTTTCAAAAACTCGTTTTATAAAAATACTTTTTTATTCATGTATAATAAATTAATAATGCGTCTAATTTGGGACAGAGCTCCTTGATGGGCTAACCACTCAAGGCCATTGGAATATATTCGAAAATGAACTTCTAAAAAAAACATGTTTTTAGTATGGGGACCCATTAAATTTTTATTAATAGAAATGAACAATCTGTGACAATTTATTTAGTGAGCCTCTAAATCGCTCCTCCTCATCATCATCATCAGCTAGCCTTTTCCCAACTATGTTGGGGTCAGCTTCCAGTCTAACAGGATGCAGCTGAATACCAGTATTTTTTCATGAAGCGACTGCCTATCCGCTCTACTATTTCCAACGACTATGTCGCTAAAGGCTATACAGACGAACGGTACAGGCAAACACTCTCAAACTAAGCTTTTAAACCGAGGGGAGTGTGGAATAGCACTTATGTGTAGAACGGGGTCCTAGCTTATCCTTAAAACATCACGCTACTATCCTTGCGAGGTGGGCGGAGATGATACAAGATCATGCTGTGTGTTTTACCGTCGCCGTTAATACTTTAGCACCTTTTTGTTAAATAATAACGACCGATGGCTGGTGTTGTAGTTCACCATCATCATCATGATCAGCCTATTAATGTTCCCACTGCTGGGACACAGGCCTCCTCTCAGTGAGAGGGAGTGGGCCGTGATCTACCACGCGGGCCCAGTGCGGGTTGGTAGATGTGTCTTCGAATTTTTTGGTTCTAAGACATGCCGGTTTCCTCACGATGTTTTCCTTCACCGTTTTGAGAGCAGTGGTGATGAAATAATTTACACAAAATAAAGCGCCTGCTTGGGTTCGAACCCACGACCTATAACTCGTAAGTCGGGGCCGTTACCACTGGTGCTCACTGTTGTAGAACAGTTACTCGAAGTAAGATATTCGAGAAAATCATTTTTTTTATGTAGCAACATCTTTCCTCTCGCTTTACTGCCATCAAAATCTAAGTAATTTGAATCTGTGGAGTGATATTTCGTGAAAAGGGACGGAAGCGTGTAACAAGAATCCGGGAAGCGCGCGCTATTTGATTTGACCAATGAACGCGCGCTGTGCTAGAGTTGGCCGTCAGAAACGACCTTGACGAGGTCTCTTTAATGTTGCTTATTACAAAGGTGTAAACTCCTGGTGATCGAATCCAGGACCGCACGCTCTGCAGTCGCGCTTATGACGACTAGGCCAACGAGGTATTAATATAGTTAGTCCTTATAACATTACAATATGGTACATAACGATGAGAACCGCGATACTGTGCACAATCGAGTTTATGACATACTAGCAAATATGGGGGGAACATGCAGAGGCATGGAGTAGAATTGAGTTCTAAGTTGAGCTCCACGATTACTGACAAATGCTTGTACTGACTGGACAGGTCCACTCAAATCTGTGTGGTTCTTTCCTCGGAAGACCATTTCAGACACTGATCTACATGGTCCTCATATGGCCTGACCAAGATTATGTCTGGACTTTAAAAGAGACTGTGACCTCTGAGTTTGTTTCCGCCTTTCTTCTCAAAGTAGTCAGATAGAAAACACCGCAGCTAGATGAGGTATCTAGATTATTAAAAAAAAAAACAATATGACGTGTAAAAGTGAGTCCCCCCCCCTAGCCTATTTACCGCATAAACAATTTCATTTCATTTCATTTCATTTCTGCTTATAAAGTTAAAAAGTTTTGTGCAAGTTAACAGTCTTTCCCTAGTTTTTTTCTGTATCCTAAGTTTAGCAGCAGATTTCACTAGAGACAGGGTAATTTCTGATGAAATTTACCGCCAAATCTTATTACGTACAAAATAACAAATCAATTAAATAACAAAAATCGGCCAAGTGCGAGTCGCACTCGTACACTAAGGGTACCACCGTACAATATTTAACTACGTTTTTTTAGTAAAAAACAAAACACGTTTCTTGTATGGAAACCCCCTTTTTTACTTTATACAATAGAAATACACAATCTGTAAAAATTTCAACTGTTAACCTGTTACGGTTCGCGGCCGTATCAAATATTTATTCATAGAATTATAATCATAAAAATCATCAATAAAACTCTCTAAGTTCATATAATCCTACTGAATTACAATTTCATGAAATTACATTTTCGGATTATTCTAATATAAGGAGTTGTATTGCTGATTCTAATGATTATAATTCAGTAAAACGATATTTGTTACGGTCGCAAATCATATTTTAATCAAGATACAACCTGACACAGCTGTAAAATTTGAATTTCGCGAGGTACCTTAGTGCATCCCCCATTTTGTCTCACATTTTAGCGGGAAAGCCAATCATTGTCTTACCACCATAAAAACACCACGACAATTAACATACATCGCCAAATAATGAATTGGATTGTCAAAACTTGCCTTCATTGGTCATTAGGGACACATTGAGTGCTTTACAGTTTTTCACAGTTGTTTGAAATGGCCCCTTGGGACAACCAGATTGTTTGAGAGACCCACTGTGGGCCCCGAGGACACTGTTGCTGTTAGAAGTAGAACCTGAGGGCTTAAACACAAGTGACAGTCGCTTTCAATGGTCCTCATATGGCCTGACCAAGATTATGTCAGGACTTTAAAAGAGACTGTGACAGTGTGACCTCTAAGTTTCTTTCGGTCTTTCTTCTCAGAGTAGCCTCATTCAGTTTTAAAACATAATTATAATGATGTTGATGACCCACTCTTGGGTTTAAATTGAATGGTAACGATTTGAGGTTAAGCTGAGCTTGTTGCGGCCAAGATTTGGGTGGGTGACTGTATTGAATAATAAATTTGCCTGCGGTATAAATTATTATTTTACTTTCAACCGCAAGTGTCAATCCCGTGGGATAATCGGGATAAAAAATATCCTATGTCTTAATCTAGGTCATGGTCTATCCATAAGCCAAATTTCATCCAAATCTGTTCAGCCGTTTTAGCGTAAAAGCGTAACAAACTCACTTTCGCTTTTAAAATATTAGTTAGGATTACTAGGACAGTTAAAAAGGCCGAGAATGCAGCCGTAGAAAGGCCATCATCAGCAAAATGCTGCCTCGTTTTACGCTCAGATTTGTCAAAAGCTTTAGAAAGGTCATCATATGCCAAACCTTTTCCCAACTATGTTGGGGTCGGCTTCCAATCTAACCGGATTACCGTATGCTATGGAGCTACTGCTTAACTGACCTCCACAACCCAGTTACTGGGTAATACGATACCCACCAAGCTTCAGATAGATACACTATTAAAAGTTTTTCAAAATTTACAAATAAAAATATCACACTTTTTCGACTCCACCGCACCTCTATCCTTATTTTCGTCAACCCAATTGCTTGTAACGAAGTCATATTAATGCTCTTCAATCAAATAGTCGACGCGAAGCCTCGCAGATCACACGTGATTGTCATATTAAACCTATTCTATGTATTATTATATTTTTATTAAATGGCAAGCAAAGCTCATATCAAGTCTAGATGCTACTAGTAACAACGAGACGAATGTCTGTTATCAAAATTACTTTGGAAATGGGACTTCTAACTGCAAATCAAACGTTTTTTTACCCGATACGGCAAACTCAAAAGGAATTTTATGATTTATTCTATGCTTTTATTAGTTACAACTTGCTTTGTGAACATCAGAACATCGTCAACATAGGCGAAGTGACAAAAAAGCTAAAACTCATCTATCTATTGCACAAACCAATTGCCGTGCGTTAGTGTCCCAAAAACTCGAAAATGGCTCGACCGATTCGTTTTTTTGTTCTGTTCGCCACTTTTCTGGGGTGGTCTATGAAAAAAGAAAATGAGGATAAACGCAAAGGAACAGCCGAAAAACAGAAAGTGCATTTTCTTTAGGAATTATGTATGAATTATTGAAATTTATACAGGACAACGTCTGCCGAGTCAGCTAGTTCTATAGAAATAACAGAACACCTCCACTATATTTTGTGATCATCTTCCTGCGCTTGTCCCATGCTACGTGGGGTTGGCGCACTCCACGTCTTCTTTTTCCACTCTCCCCTGTCAACCGACACGCTATCATTAATTCCCTTCTCTTTCATATAATTCTTCAAACAATCCATCCATCTTTTCTTTAACCTTCCTCTCACTCTCTTACTCACTCTTTTAGTCTCTTGCGTTTCCTCCCTCCCCATCACATGCCCCCAAAATTTCATTTCAACTTTTCTGTCACTGGCGCTAATTTCAAACTTCCCCTTATACAACCTTAGTTTTTGTTTATACTAAACCTCTTAAGGGGTCATTGTACTCATCATTATGAACAACTTTCACTATGGGACCAACGCTGAAATTGCGAAAAAAGAATCAGCTCTTCCCTACATCTATGTTCGCATATATATAAGTCGTCAAAATGTAACAAGTGACTTTTTTTTCGCGATTTCAGTGTTGGTTCATAGTGAAAGTATAATGATGACCCCTTAAGAGGTTTAGTATAAACAAAAACAAAGCTTGTATACACATTTCTTACTTTATTCATTTTCGTCATCTCAACATTCTCATCTCCCTTACAAAAACATCAGAAATAAAGGTTAAACAAAAAAAAACAATGTTAACTGAACTACAAAATAACAAACTACATAGTTGCCAGTGTTGCCACCAATTTCGATCCAAAAATCCCTTAATCGGATTGACGACCTCAAACCTCGGGAAACAAAAGATTTTCCAAATACCCTCGGATTAACTTGCGAAAGTTTCTTTCCTTCGTGTGGGTTCATATAAAACACATAACATCTCGACTTTTTTCTCGAAGGGGTAGGCAGGCAGGGCTGTATTATATTATAGGGCCTTCGTTGAAGCTTCAGAGACGTGTTTTGGCATCGATATCTGATAGCATTGATTGCCACTTTTTTTTTTATGGCTGTGAAATTATCAAGTAGCTACCTAACTAAACTTCTACCTACAGCTCTGGGTGGAGCAGAAGGGCGTGTCAGACTCTCACTGACTAAAATCCACCCGTGTTCCATCAGTTGCCTGTACGTTGCTAGGGGCCACGGTATCCCTTTCGGACTTTCCCACAACCCCGGCAGGCATCGTCAGTTGTGCAGAGTCTGCTGACATCAGCTCTATGAAGCGCGCGTGGAACAAAACGCGCCGGCATTGATAGATCTGCAACAATAAAATAAAACTATTATACTGTATCGGTCATCGTATTACCCAGTATCTAACTGGGTTGTGGAGGTCAAATAGGCAGTCGCTCCATGTAAAATACTGGTATTCAACTGGATTTGGTTGTACTGGAAGCCAAGGCGACCCCAATATAGTCGGGAAAAGGCTAGGTAGATAATATGACAGTACACCCACGTTTCGCCAGTAATGTTTAAGTTCCATGTGTTAAGGACCCTAGTATCTACCAGTAACTAGGCACAAATCCACTGAGTTGTTTTTAGGCATCTTCATCTTCCTGCCTTTTGCCCAATACGTTAGGGTCACTTTCTAGTCTAACCGGATGCAGCTGAATACCAGTATTTTACCAGTTACTGGGTAACACGATAGCCCTTGTTAAGTCTGCAGACATCTCTTTGTGTCCAAAAATCTCAATTCACAGCAGGATTTACCCCATAGGCATTTCTTTGAAATAAAATTCAATGGTTTACAGTAAATAGAAATAAAAATTCGAAAGAGTATTTGGTATAAAACTACTTTTATTACTAGCCAGCTCGGGGCGAACGGGGCGAACTAACTATTTGTTGAAAACAGTGGTTCACAAACTTTAACACTGTACTCACCAGTTTTGAATTAAATTTTAAAGTTTTGTAGAGCACTTTTTAAGTAAGTTTTTATTTTTAAGAACTAGGAATCTTGGTTGTTCTGTCTGTTTTGGAATTTTAATATTATATCGGCAGATTGCTGTGATGAATAATCTTGAGATGGTGATCATCATTCTTGTTCAAGTGTGAGGGATGAAGGAGTAACTGATGAATGCGTGCACTGACTGAACAGGTCCACTCAATCTGTGTGGTCCTCAAAATACCATTTCAGACAAAAATCTACATGGTATCCACATGATCCGACCAAGATTATGTCTGGACTTTAAAAGAGACTGTGTCATCTTAGTTTGTTTCGGCCTTTCTTCTCAGAGTAGTCACATAAGGAAACGCCGACCTAATTTAGTAATTTTTTTTTTAATATTTTCGGCCTGTAAAAGTATATAAAATCATTTAAGAACTCCATTTAAAATCGGCAATAAATCTATTGAATATTGAATATTCTTAAATAACAGCATCCTTCGATGATTCGATCAGGAATACGTTTTCTAAACTTGGTGATTATTGCCTTGTTACCGCATGAGTTCGAACGACATCACGACGACTAATCGAAATCAAACAAACAAAAAAGTAATTTATTCAAACTAGACTGGGACTCAACACTTTTTGAACGTCAAAATGACATAAGACAGTCCCCCAAAACGCCCGCCCTTCACTAATTAATCAATACTGTGATATTTAATAAATAAACCGGCATGTCTTAGAATCAAAAAGTCGAAGACATGTGATATCTACCAACCCGTACTGGGCCCGCCACTCCCTCTCACAGAGAGGAGGCCTGTGTCCCAGCAGTGGGAACATTATATATTAATATATATATATATACATAGGTATATATTAACACTTTGAATCAATGATTTCATAATCACCAATACTTTCAAGTTTTAGCCAAGCACGTTAAAGCATTCATATTTTATTTACACATCGAGTAGTTTTGTGAATTGACTTTAACGTATTCAAGTGACAACTCGTCCTATGGAACGGCTTAGTCATTTACGAAGTGTGTCATTAACTAAACATTATATTTTCCAGGGGTAAGTAATATATGGTATAATTACAAAATGACTAATATTTACAAGATATAACAACTGAATCTATAATTTTATTTGTTATAATCATCAGTTAATATAATAAACGATTGATATAATTTTAAAATAACTAATTTTTATAATCATAACATACATTTAATATAAAATCGTTTGATATACCACTCAAAAGACATAAAACATATTTAGTCTAATATGTCATTTCTATCACAGTTAGTAACATGCGTAGATATACCTAACTGATTACCACCTGCCAAGATGGTCACTCGCTAAGCTCGCTGGCCTTCACGCGTTAATGGTCACTGTTCTAACCTAACCTAACCCAAATGGTTCACCAACAAGAGAGGGGATCTGGCACTCGGCGGCCGCTGCCGCGGCACGCTCCCTACGGTCGCTCGCCTTCGCGCGTTAATGGTCACTGTTCTAACCTAACCTAACCCAAGTGATTCACCAACAATAGAGGGGATCTGATGCTCGGCGGCCGATCAAGCCTTAGCCTTCCAACCTAACATATCCTAGAGTCTGGCTAACGAAAGTTGGCCCTGGAATTATTTGCGAACTTTTTATATAGCAACTCTGTATGAACGTGAACGTCAATTTGACAAGGTTGTCGTTCGGTATCTCTGGTGTATTTAGTGTTGTCATGCATGTATTTTTTAAATTTGCCGCCAATATTCTGGGGCCAACTTTCGTTAGCCAGACTCTAGTTGGATTGCTTTGAATCGTGGTGTTAACCATAATGATGTGATGGTATCAATATATATTTTAAACGATAGACCTAATGATTTTCGATTAAATAAACGTTATATCCAATAACATTATACGAAATAAGTTTTAGAGTATATAAATGTTATATGTAAAGAAATTATATCAACAGTTGGTATATCTCACGTTTGTTATATCTTGTGAACGTTATTGAAATGAAAATATACCAAATAACTTTATATGATATGAGACGCACCCATTTTCCAGACAGTACAATCACCAATCAATGCCCAAATTCAGACAGTTAACAATCCCAACAGTGGATGTTTTTAACGATGATATGGACGAAAATTCCCTCTACGTAAGACCCAGGGTATTCTGATAACGTAATTCCCTATTAGAGCTATCTTATGATCCCCATTTTCTGTAAATGGGACATAATTTAGTCCCCTTTCCCCCTTATTGGGGGAAGCAAGGGCTTAATGATTATTTATATTTTAAATTAAACGTATGTTGTTGCTCATTTTAGTTTGAAATGCGAGTTGAATTGCAATTTGTACCCTAAATAACCTAAAAGCATACTCGTAAATACTATATGAAGTAAATTAATTAAGGAACTAATAGAATGTATGTATATTCGGACAAATAAATAACTATTATTAGTGTAGCGGCACACCGAACCGAAAAAAGGGACGATCCTGTTCAAAACGGGACGTATGGTCACGTTGGGTATACTATGTGTTCGAAAGTATAGATCTCGAGTTTGAACCTGACTTTTCGGATTCATGTGCGTATTGTATAATTATTGGTTGTACGTTGTTTAATAGAATTTCGTTTCACATAAAATTTTTCATATAATTATCATTTCACAGAATAATCAATACGCAGAATACTTACTTTGAATAAACTTTAATCATTGATTTTTGTTACAAATAAAATTAAAAGTTTCGATATTCATATCATAGAATAACAAATCAAATATTCTTTATTCTCATACTGTTTAGTTAGTATAAAGCTTATTACCAAGAAAATCCCCAGTGCCCTATATTTTTGATACTGCAACCAATTTCGATGTGGCGCTCGCCGGCCGCTGCCGCGGCACCGCTCGCTTCGCTCGCTCGGCTCGCGCGTAGTTGGTCACAGTTCTAACCTAATCTATATGGTCGGAGTGCCCTAATAGTTATATTAAAAGACAATACACTACACACTCACACACACACTATATACCGTAGTATAGTTATATGAAAGCGGTTCATCTGTTGGAGTGTAGTTATTACTAGACACTACACTACACACACACACACACACACACTATTGTTGTTTATAGCATAACGTCTATTCTTACATTTTCGTTGAAATAACTGAATAAACAACATTCGTTAAAAAATAATTCTACTGTTTGATAAGTTTGTTAAATAAAAAAATGTGATTAAAAATTCATTGAATTGTGTTTCTGTGAAATAATGTTTCATCCAAGTAAATAGTTGTTGAAACAATAATATTCGAAATAAAAATATAAGAACTAAATAAATATGAAACATTTTGGTGCGAAACGAAATTCTATGTAATTTCTGTCTGCGAAACAAGGTGACACCATAATTATTACTTGCTTCAAAAACGGTGAAGGAAAACATCGTGAGGAAACCGCATGTCTGAGACGATTTCTCGACGGCATGTGAAGCCAACTCACCGCACGAAAAGAAGAAGAAGATGTGTTTGTACACATCTCTATCTGCCTCTTATAGGAATAGGCGTGACGCTATGATCTAGTGAAGCTCGTGCTGAAACAAATTACGACAAGACAAACATTTTCGCAGTTCTTGTAAAATCAAAACAAACACAACTTTGAGAGCCACTGTCCTAACTACAATATCCTTTCCGCCGCGGGCCACATCGTGACTATGTTCTGAAAACTTGCTCTCTCGCGTGTTGGGCCATGTTCGGCCATGTTGGCCATCGCCCCGCCGTGTTCAGTTTTTATTAATATACAGATTATAGTGTCTGACCGAAACAGGACTTTCTACCGAAACCGAAAACGAATCTTCGGTATCTGTCCCAGTTTCGGCCGAAATCGAAACTTTATTAGTCATGTTAAAAATCTATTGTTTACTGTGTTTTTTTTTTTGTTGAAACCCTAAAATTATAAAAATTATCAAAACATGTTAACTACTTCTTTGTTTTTTAAACTATACTCAAGCAGAAATAAAAATAAAACGAGCGAGTCTTACAGTGTGTAACATGTGTAACATCAGACATCTTGACTGACAGTACCAACCTCTCGGAAAATGGGTTGGTACCTACCATCTGCCGGTCAACGCTAGCACCGCGCGCGCTCATTGGTCAAACCAGATAGCGCGCGCTTCCCCGACTTCCTGTTACACACTTCCGTCCCTTTTCACGAAATTACTCCCACAGAGATAGCGAGAGGAAAATTTTACACATAAAAAAGTAAATACGTGAACAGAATTTAATACCTAAATAAAAGGACTCCGTATCAAAGTTGCGACAAACAAAGGCGCGACAAATGCTAGGGCGACAGTACGAAAGGTCGACCATCAGCGGTGCGACAGAACATCAGCTCGACAAACGTTAGCGCGACAGATTGTTTTCACGACAAACGATGGCACGACGAAACTTTTGATCGACGAACGTTATTGCGACTGATTGTTTTCACGACCATCGATGGGACGACGAAACTTTTGATCGACGAACGATAGCGCGACACAACTTTCGCTCGACAAACTAAAGCACGACAAACATTTCTATAATATTTTGTTGCTAATAGCAGAAAAGAAAAAAAAATTAAAGTTTTAGGTTCTTTATACATGGTTTTCGCCTACCTTGCTCGTAACTGCACTCGCGCACTGCAGTCATTTAACATTGACAATAAAGAATATTGCCAATAAAAACATTAAAAACGAAAGTACTTAGTACTTCCCATTTTTTTGTTATCTGCAACAAACAAGCAACAAAACATTATAGAAATGTTTGTCGTGCTTTAGTTTGTCGAGCGAAAATTGTGTCGCGCTATCGTTCGTCGATCAAAAGTTTCGTCGTCTTATCGATGGTCGTAAAAACAATCAGTCGCAATAACGTTCGTCGATCAAAAGTTTCGTCGTGCCATCGTTTGTCGTGAAAACAATCTGTCGCGCTAACGTTTGTCGAGCTGATGTTCTGTCGCACCGCTGATGGTCGACCTTTCGTACTGTCGCCCTAGCATTTGTCGCGCCTTTGTTTGTCGCAACTTTGATACGGAGTCAAATAAAAGCCAGGTATATAGAAGTGTGCTTAGCGAGCTGTCAGTTCACCTGGATTGACACAATTGACAGCCCATTTCAAGCTCACTCACGGTAAAAGATATTTATATTCTCAAAAGAATTACAAATTCACTCTGGGTATATGCCTTTTCAAGGTAAGAATTTTACAAAATAGATCGGGATCTACAAATCGAACAAAGTATTATTAGGATTATTTTTTAGGGCTTTGAGCTAAGTAATAACAGCCGCACGGGTCGATCGATCAGGTTAAGCTACGCTTTCCGCGGTTGGTACGTGGATGGGTGACCATCTTTACATACCAAGACCCGGCTGTGCTTCGAAAAGTAACCTTGAGTGGTTAGTTTGCGTGTTCTGTACTGAGCTCACGCAACGCGTCGTACGCCCAGCCAGTAATAGGACTCGCCCATCAAGGAGCGCTGTCCCCAATTTGACGCATTATTAAATTATTATACATAAAACAAAAGGTATTTTAATAAAACACGTATACTAAAACATTAATCATTAAATTAAATTATCTTTAAAATGGTGAAGGTTTCAGAAACGTACGACGCGTTGCGTGAGCTCAGCACAGAACACGCAAGCTAACCATTCAAGACACTGGCATGTATGTGCGTCTTATAAGGTTAATAAATATTCCTGTCTACCCTTCGGAGAATACACGTCGTATTAGTAATATTACTTCTTAACATTACAGTCAAGTCTTGCAGAAACCTCTACTCCTGTATAGTACGTTAGAAACTGCGCTCGTGCTCGGGAAGTATGCAGAATATTCTAGATAGTTTGTTAAGCGATATCGCAATAGTTCGAGCATTCAGTTTCAAACATGTATGCCATCTCTAGTATGTACTCTGTAGTGTTAGACATGGCGCAGACTATGCGACTTGCGAACGCTCGGCGACTAGACGCAACGACAATTTTCATATATCTTGTTCAAAGCTCCGCATACTTGGCGTCGAGTTGCAGAGCCGCATAGTAGTCATACGCTCTCGCTACTTATCGCAGCGTCTATGCGCACGGTGAAAGCACACACCCGATGACAGTCACATGGTAAAAGTCTTGTCGTCGAGCTGTCGCAGTCGCATAGTGTGGGTGGTGGTTTAGTGCGAACGCCAACAGTGCGTCTTGTCGCTGCAACAAGACGTAGAGCTGTCGTATGCGTCTGCGACTGGTTGCTACGACAGACGTCATGCAGGAAGGAATAATTTTCTATGAGTATTCGAGAGAGACGGTCGCAATGTTGCTCCTCTAGTTACCTTACTGCTTATCAAGAGAACGCGAAAGCGCAATACAAAAACACGTACATCTTCCTCAGCGCTCACAGAAAGACTGACGCGGCCCTGTCATGTCACATGCGACTCTCGTCGGGTGTGCGCGTGACCCGTGCGTCTAGTCGCGAGTAGCCTGTCATGTCGTTGCAACTCTGCAACTCAATGCCAAGTGTGCGGAGCTTAAAATAACATACATGAAAATTATCGATTGCCTGTCGTAGCTTCTAGTCGCCGAGCTATCGCAGTCGCATAGTGTGCGCCATGTCTTATGCATGTCGGCTTTAGAGACTTGAGGTGCAAAGTTGCATGCATTCTAAGGACAGTTGTAGTACTTAGTAGAATTCTTTGTGAAGCTCGTTCGGGGTAATGTTTCTTGAAGCTTAACAGCGTTACTGTGTTCAAGCACAGTATAAAAAAATATGGACCGTACAAAAACTACGTAGTAAACGTTAGAAACGGCACACTCACACAGACGCGCACATTGACGGGACCCCAAGCGATTTTCGCGGTGCTGTCAGTTGTGGGTGCCGTGTAGAAACGAGTGGTCGCCGCGATCTTTTTAAAAATGGAGGGAGGTTATTATTTCAACAAATAGGCCTAGTTTCCATACTATCCATATTTATCAATTAATATTTTATTTCACATAAACCTACATGGGCACTTATGAAACGTCAGAAGCTAGGTGCACGGTTCCAATTAGTCGTTTCCTATGGAGAAGAGCCGGCAAGAAACTCCATGGTTCCAATGCATCTGCATTTCTCTGTTATAGCAGTCCATATGCAGCAGTAACCACTTACAATCAGCTGGGCCGTTGGCTATCATCAAAATTAAAAGTAATTTATTCAAACTAGGCTGAGAATCAGAACTTTTTGAACGTCAATATTAAATAAGACCGTCCCCAAAACGCTCGCCCTTCACCACTTCCTAGTGCTTTAGCTGGGAAGAAGAAGTGGCGCAACAAACTCCCCAGCAGCACAACTGTCTGTTCTCTCAAATATAACAAGAATTCAACATTTTGCGAATTCAACATTTTGCAAATTCAACATTGTAGTTCAGAAGGAATTTTTAACAAAATGTTGAGAGCCGCTGTCCGTGTTCACTATCCTCTAAGCCGCGAGCTATGTGGACGTATCTAGCAGTCTGTAAAATGTACTGTTAATTGTGATTTATACTGAACTGCTTTATTGGTTTAAGGTGAAATGATATTACCCAACCTGTTTGTTCGGGGTTAGGGACCCTGACTTAACGAATTAGGTTAGGTTAGCTTAGTTACTGCAACCAACGGTTAGAAAAGGGTAGATATTAAAAAAAGGCTAATTTATTTAAAAAAGTTTTAATCATTAGATAGTCAAAAAAAATCCATTAAAAGAAGGTCATTAAGTTTTAAGAGGATCGATTAAATATTTCCTTTTCTCATAGTCTTCTTGTCTCATTAATATTATCTCACGAATTAAAAAAAAACTTTTAATAAAACCTTGAGAACCGCTGGCTGTCTCGTGTACAATATCCTCTATGCCGCGAGCTATGCGGATGCATCTCGCATTCAGTAAAATGTTCTGTTATTTGTGATTTATTATACTGAACTTCCTTTTAGATATACGGTGAAATAATATAAACTAGTCACATAACTGTGACATTATACATTTCTGCTAGAGTCGTCCATGTTTTATTTTTATCTGTGGTAATTATGTTTTTCAATTAACTTAATATTTTTATGCTTCAACATACAAGAAAGCAGTAAAAATGTAGTAGAATTTGACATTTACAACATAAGAAATAAATTAATTTAAGGTGGAACAAGTCACGGGCTCGAACTCAATGGTGGGCATGTCCAAAAACCACGCTGTCTCACCTGGCATCGTGTCCGACAGGGATAGTATCAGTGATGACCAGTTAGAAGCTGGTCTACATGGACAACGTAAAGTTCGCACGCACAGAAACACCGTACCGACCAGTTTTAGTAAAACGAGCGCGTCAAAAATTACGAGAAGGCCTTTGGAAAAAAGGTTTTTCTGAAAAAACCACTGCATAAATCAATTACAAATAAAATTTATTGAAATCTTCGATAAATTTTCTGTGTCGGTACGGATTTTGTTTTCGAGATTTCACACTTCTTGTATTACTTATTTACGCCCAAAGTTGCGTTAAAATTAGCAAGAAAAACGAATCTTTGTTGGCTCATAACTTTTTAATGGCTTTTTATTTTACTATTCTGCTTCCGTACAGACAATTTTAATAATGAGAACTAACGATATCATGTTTAACTTTGAATGTACGATGTCAAACAGTGGAGTAAAACCCCTCCGAAGTTTGTATGGAAAAAATATCAAATTGTTTCACCTTAATACTGGCGTTCGAGACGTACACATTTTTCTTTTTATTACAAAAAGTAATATCATGAGAGCACTTACGAAATTACGTAATTGTTGTTGTAATAAGGTATTTTTATATTAGGTCTGTGTTAAATACATCGTTGTCATTTGTTGTCAAAGTCTTTGAAAGCTTTTAAAACCCTCGAGATAGTCTTTTGTTACACAAAATAAAGATGGCGTCTTCTTAAAGAAATGCATTTTGACAGCTCAACTCTCAGACGCAGGTTGGGGTAGGCAGAAACTACAGAAGGCCATCACCTGCATGCAACAATCCTTACATCCAATACTATTGACTATAATGTACTAATGAACAGTATTTATATATTTGTATAATCACTTTCTCGAAAATAGCTCTAACGATTTCGATTAAAGTTGCAATACAGAGGGGGCGAGAAAAATCAATCTAGTTAGGTCTCATATCTGGGAAAATTCGAAAAATAAAAATAAATTCATCATCATTCATTAATTTTTTGTGGTGTCTTTATGTATTTTACTGTGTGTACATAAATAATAAAATAAATAAATAAATTCATCCGAGTAGGGCGCGGTCGGACAGGTAAGCCGGCTCCTTAAGTTTGCAAAATACTTTGACAATATCCCTCCTCCCCTTATTACACTGGACATTAACAAAACAGACGAAATCTGTGTTCTATAGGTACACCTCTGCTAACCTTTCGAGAAATACTGGCGTGATTTTATGTTATGTGTGTAATCTCAACATCTATCGCTATTTTAATCTCAAACCCACCAATTCAATTACATCCAAGTTAGCAAGAAACTTTGACAATCGCTGCCTCACAATATCCTGTACGCCTCGGGCTGCGTGTCTGTACAGTGACATCCAGGATTGTCTGAAATGTTACATTACTTACGTATTTGTGGGGTCCGCCCCAGGTATTTAAGAGCACCTTGTTTTTGTCTTGAACAGTCAGGAAAAGGGATTGTTGAGCAGTTTGACTATCAAAGTATCAGCTTATTTTTTTTAACACTACCACAGTACGCCCACAGAAGTTAAAATATGGCTAATAATAACGAAAGAGACACATGCATACCCTCCTCCGTCATAGATGAAAAATTTAAAAAAAAACAGGCGAACATAAATTCCTCGTTTTCGTCGTTGAAAATCTCACCGTGAAAGTCTGGTGAAGTGTGCTGTCTTGTCCATCATGTCATGTGCTGTCCATCATGCTTGGGATTGACATTATCGACAGTTGCTTCAAGTTCACTTCACCCAAAGACATTAAATTATTTACTTACAATTAAATCTCTTTGACTTCACCGAAGTACAGAATCAAACAAAACAAGGACACCAACTTAAGAAATTAAAATAATTTGTCCCTAAAATCTACATACACCAAATCACAAATATGCAACATGGAACTCTGTCCATCTAAGTTTGGAACATGGGAGCAAAGTTTATCCATCAGGCTCAGTCTAGTATCTAGATATAACACATCCATTAAGTTTCGTATGTCCTAAGTTTTGAAACTAGGCTGGTGACGGCGAGGTGACGGTTGACAGGGGAGAGTGAAGGAAGAAAACGTGGGGTGCGCCAACCCCACGTAGCATGGCACAAGCGCAGGAACATCTTCCTGCGCTTGTCCCATGCTACGTGGGGTTATTTGTTACGGTCGCGAATCATATTTTAATCAACATACAACCTGACACTGCTCTGCAAAGTGCAAAGAACTAAAGAAAATTTGAATTTCGCGGGCTACCTTAGCGCTTCCCCCTTAATTAAATATAAATAAAATACGAAGATATCATATAATTTTAACTCATTCTTACCTGGTTTGTTTACAGAACAATGCGGTGAACAATCACACAATATCGGCTGTTCAAACACAGCATTTTTTGACACCTTAATTTTAAATACTAGTGAAAATGACAGATTTCCATAACGGCCCCTAAATGATGGAACCGCTCTTCTAGGAATCTGTAGCCTCAGCCCAAAGAGCTTACATAATTCCTGGTTCATCATCATCATCATCATTATCAGCCTATTAATGTTCCCACTGCTGGGACACAGGCCTCGTCTCTGTGAGAGGAAGTGGGCCGTAATCTACCACGCGGGCCCAGTGCGGGTTGGTAGATGTCACATGTCTTCGAATTTTTTGGTTCTAAGACGTATGCCGGTTTCCTCACGATGTTTTCCTTCACCGTTTTGAGAGCAATGGTGATGAAATTATTTACACAAAGTAAAGCGCCTGGTTGGGTTCGAACCCACGACCTACAACTCGTAAGTCCCGTTACCACTGGGCCACCACTGCTCTCGTTACACAACACAATTCCTGGTTACACAACACAAATAAAACTCTATTCTCACACAAAGACCAACGCATCTAAAGCAACACGGTACGCCATTTGCATTGTTCCGGTTTATTCCGGCGCAATCCGCTTCTATCCGGTTGTATCCGATTTCGGCCGGTTCTCACCAGATATTCATGGAATTATTCATGTGGAATTTTGTATTTTTTTATTGATAAGTTCTTGTGCTGTAATATTTTTATTAAACCCTAATTCTAATAATGGCTCACACGCCCTATTACATGGGACAACATAAAGGCTTTTAAGACCAGCGCGATTTGTCGCGCGACGCGACACGAACAATACAATTTCTAAGAAAACTTCACGGTATAACAATAACCAGTGTCGCGTCGTGCGACAAGTCTCGCTGGTCTGCACAAAGCTCAACTGTGAAATTATGGGCGTTATTTTGTATACAAAATATTGTAAAGCATTTTAAAAGAGTAGGTAACGATGGAGCTTCTTGTCAATTCTATTTTGACGTTCAAAAGTGCATTTTAAGTTAGATTAAATGAAATACAACTTTATTTTAAACAAGCTTCAAGTGTTAATTAGTAACAATTTTAAAGACCTACTTGAAATTATTTTATTTTGTACATATTTGTCCTTCTCTTTCTAATTATGTCCGTTTCTTTTTTTGCAGGTCAAAAGGTGGACATTACACCTCTCGAGGCGGTGAGACGAATCGGCGACCAGCTCGTAATACTGTGCAAAGTGCCCTACCCCATAGATTCATGCAGGTTAGTAGATTTTCATGTTATTTGAGGTAACGCGAATGCGTTGCTATCCCAGAGACAAAGCAGAATTAGGGCCTATTTCACGATGTCCGAATAGCCACTACTTACCGAATAAATTCAAAAATGGAACAGAATTTGACTTAATCGTAGGTGGTGAAACAGGCCCATGTCTTAAGACTCAGCATTATACAGGGTGGTACAAATAGTGACGTTACGAAAACGTGTTGCGCCGACCCCAAGTAACATGGGACAAGGACAGAAACAAAGAAAGAAACAAAGAAAGAAAGAAAGAGAGAAATGTATTTTATTTGGGACACCCACGGGAAATGCAAACAGTAATAAAACTAAGAAGGAGCATCTAAAACTAAATTTTTTGGAAACAAAAAATTCGAGTGCGAGGCCTAAAAGGCTCCTATCTCAGCATTAAGCTTTGTGCAGATCAGCGCGACTTGTCGCGCGACGCGACACCGGTTATTGTTATACCGTGAATTGTATTGTTCGTATCGCGTCGAGTCGCGCTGGTCTGCAAAAGCCTTTATGCTGCGATTGTTAAAAAAATAGACAATATACGAGAACAATTGCAATATTTTTGTAAAACTCACCGCATTCCATCGCATCGCCCGCTCGCCATATTACTTCGTTTTCACGTAGCATTCTTCCTTTTTGCTCGACTCCTTAGGGACGTAGCGTGATATTATATAGCCTATAACTTCCTTAAGAATTGGGCTATCAAATGCAAAAATATTTTTCCAAATCCGACAGGTAGTTCCAGAGATTAGCGCGTTCAAACAAACTAACAACTATTCAGCTTTGGTAAATTATAGTATAGATTAAAAAATTGTTTTCTATGCTCAGTGCCTTAGTTTCAATCAAAAGGTTTTATATATCCGGACTTGACTCAACTTGAAGAACGGAGGGAGGAATTGGAACAGGGTGTAAAGTTCAGTCTATAGAAAAGGTCTGGCGGGCAACTGCCCAACGATGTTTTTTTTTTTAAGTGTAACTTTCTTTAGCGGCTTTGTGCACTTTTTTTGGGATGGGTAAAAAATGTTAAAATCGCGTCAGGACGTGACCGTAAGATCCGTTGCCTTACTAGCAACCGACAAAGTAAATATCAAAGTCTTTGAAATTACGTAAAGATGCGAGGCAAGAAATTTTACCCATATTGATGAGTAAATAAAAAGCAGTCAAAACATACTTCAGGAAAAGTGTTTAAATAAATTATTTATTTTTGTTAAACTATATTTTGAAAATAAATAAATATACTACCACTACCTACTTATGAATATTGTATTTAATCACATAAATTATAGTACTTTTATACTGATAAATAAAGCAATTCGTGCGAAATTATTCCTTAACCATTCCAAAATATTCAAAAATGCACAACGTTAATGTTCAAGTTTTCACTTCTGCCGGCACTCCCGGAGTGCAACCCGTTGTTTTTTTTTTTGGGAATGGCATCTTGCAGGTCAACCTAGGTTGTCGGCTGCTTAACCGGACTTTCCATTGTGTGCCTCAATAAATTAAGGTCTTCAGCCAGGGCATAAAAATTATAAACTAAGCGACAAACTAAGGGCACACCCTGTGGGGTACGGACTTAGGGCGTCGCTGGGGAAGGACAGCAAGAGACAGGCTGGATCGGAAGCCAAACGATTGATGTCGGGAGGTCGTATATATCTCGTCGCGCGGTAAACATTGCTTGCGCGATGCAGGATTTGTGTGACGTATTTGACGCGCAGTTCCATGTGCCGTTATACATGCCGTCACAAAGGTATAAAAGACTGTAATAATAATTTGTTTTCTTTGTACGTTCCAGGATGACTGTAGGCGGGTCTTCCTACAGACTTATTCCTGACAACCTGCAAGAAGACGTGGTCTACGCGGGTCAGGGACTCAAGGTATACTTCTAACTCTTTCTTAAATAATATTCTTCTGCACAAATTTCACTCACTGCGACTCCAACCCGCGCTGTGCCCGCGTGGTGGCTAACGGCCTGTGTGCCAGCATCATTGTGGGTTGATTAAGATTCGTTGCGCTAGTCTGCACGAGCCTTTATTCGTTAATAAAATAAACGAAAAGGTTATCAACAGTTTTTGTGTCAAGTTTTTGTATTAATTAACATAAATTCGATTATTTTTACTAATTGGCATGCGGGCTTCAAGGACCTATTTTAAAATTGATAAGTGTAAGTTTTGAACACACACGTTAAGCCGTTGCTCTCGGTTGTAATTCGTGGATCTTTGACAGTCGTTACGGGACGTCAGAAGCCCGAAAGTCTGACCACTAGTCTTACCAAAGGGCTGTCGTATTACCCAGTAACTAGGTTGTGGAGGTCAGATAGGCAGTTGGTTCATGTAAAATACTTGTATTCAGCTGCATCCGGCCCTCGCCCACGACTTTTTGTAGCACTGCTGTCGCTCATTTTGGAAACGCGTGTGCAAAGTGCGACAGAAACGATGCAAACGCGCGGCTGTATCGATGCAAACGCGCAACCGTTTCTGACGACATCGGGGGAACGAAGGGTGGAGAATGGAGGAGAATCGCGTTTGCACCGCGAGCACGATTGAAGGGCGACAGCATTGCGATAATAGCGATACAGAATCTGGGCGAAAGTACACAGCCAGCGACAGAGTCGCGGCTTTATCGATACACATGCGCGACAGCATCGCTTAAAAAAGTCGCCGTAGCTGAACCTTGCGGCTGTTATCATTTATCATCGAGCCCCTCGCCTAATGACAATGTTAAATGACAAGCCTAATCGATGATCTTCCTCTCCCCAGGCCGGTGAATGCGGTGCGTTGATAAAGAACATCAAAGAAGAATTGAACGGGAACATATCCTGCAGCCTTCCGCAACCGTCGAGTAACATTGAGCTGGTGGGGACCATGAGGCTAATGGTGGCACGTAAGTACTCATTGAAATATAATAATTAGTGGTATAATGTAATGTGGGAAAGTGGTGAAGAGCGGGCGTTTTTGGGGGACTGTCTTATGTAATTTTGACGTTCAAAAAGGGCTGATTCTCAGCCTAGTTTGAATAAATTACTTTTGAATACGACAAACACTGGGAATACTAATGCAGAATGGCATTTAGAGCAGTGGTGGCTCAATGGTAACGGCCCAGATTTAGGAGTTGTAGGTCGTGGATTCGAACCCACAGGCGCTTTACTTTGTGTAAATTATTTCATCACCACTGACCCTGTTATATTAAATTAATCAATACCTTGCTATCCTCAGGAGCGCCTGGAGATCCCACCCTGATAACCACATCACAGCCAACCTTCAGGGAAGGAGATAAGTTCATGGCGCAGTGCGTCGTGCCCAGCGGAAGACCTGCTGCGAAGATCACCTGGTTCTTAGGTACGTAGACCTGTCCATTATCATCAGACTACGTATTTGGCGGTGTAGATGCCTCCATAACTTCATTATTGAAGAGAAAACTTCTTTAGGCGCGATGAGCAGTTTTCGGGTGAACAAAAATCATGGAACTCGCGTCATCGTCACCTAACGCTCGAACGAAAGACATCAACGCGAGAATCAAAAAGTTACATAGCGAAAGACATCAAAAAGTTACATAGTTTTCACTTTTATATCTGTCCACTTCTGAAAGGCAAAAAGTGGGTGTACTGTAGGTACACCTCTGCCAAACCCTTCGGGGAATAAAGGCGTGATATTATGTTATTCTAAAACACCCTTCTCATATCCAGGAGAAGAAGAACTCCACCACGGCGTATACCAGCCCGTAGTGACGCCGGAGCCAGGGTCTGACCTTCAGACCATCAGTCAGAACGTCTCTCGGACCTTGACGGATGAGGATGACACCAAGTTTCTGGTCTGCCGGGCGGAGCATGAGGCGCTGGGGGCACCCAAGGACGTTCGTAGGCAGCTCATCGTTCAGTGTAAGTATTACTGATAATTTATTTATTTAAACTATGCACAAGCAAAAACAAAATACTGCACAAAGACGGACTTAATGCCTGAGGCATTTTCTACCAGTCAACCTTAGGGTGATGCAGAGACAAAACATGGCAGGTGCAACATAAGGGATTGATAATTCAATAACCCCATAAAAAAATTAATTAAAAAAATAATTATTATAATCATTTCATAATTCAATTTAAGATGCTACTATTTGCCAATGGCCTTGAGTGGTGCTTGCGTGTTCTGTGCTGAGCTCACGCAACGCGTCGTACGTCCAGCCAGTAATAGGACTCGCCCAAGGAGCGCTGTCCCAAATTAGACGCATTATTAATTTATTGTACATAAAACAAAAGGTATTTTAATAAAACACGTATGCTAAAAGATAAATAATTAAATTATCTTTTAAATGGTGAATGTTTCAGAAAAATACGCTTGATAGCTTTTGCGTAATTGTCAGTTTTTTATCCGCGTTAGACACAACTTTACAAATTAATTTCACTATGTGATGTAAACATAATCTAAAATATTCGTATATTAAATTATTAAGAAAATGCTCTAATTTAACATATATATTTTCCAAATCATTAACACTACTCGTTTAGACGTAATTTTCGGTATAAAATCATTAAAAGTAGCTTATCGTCGCCTTAAGAATGAACACAAAATTTGCCTGTGAAATTGATTTTTAACGTGTTTTTGCAAATTGCAGCTCTGTATGTTGACCAACCAGTGTGTCGCGATAGTAATGTAATATGTTCTTTAAATAATTATTATCAATTAAATCCTCAACAAGGCAAATAACAAAGTCCTGACTCATGAAATCATCTGCATCACTATTTGCATGAAATCATAATTGTTTCTCTTCTACGCAGTAAATTCTTAGCAAATAATTGCTACATATTATTATTTGTTATTAATTTACTACGTTTAAAGTCTTGTTATGTATTCCTAACTGCTACTGTTTGTTTTTCCTTAACAAATAAGTAAATAAAATATAACTTAGAGAATGTTAACGATCCGGCGGTTTCGGGTAGCCTGTACCCACCCACTTTTATCGAGAATTTTGAGGTCCCATTTTATTTTATTTATTATTTATTGCACGACTCTTAATGCGAAGCATTAGAGTGTGCTCTACGATCGAAAAATTTTTTTTGCCCCATTTCTGTAACTGTTTTTATTGTTACACTCCTGCTAGTACACAGAACCTACTTAATTTATATACCATTGTATAGATGATTAAATGGAGATTAATACTGTACTTTTTAACAATTGATTTAATGCAGCAGAAATGGAAAACGCATCAAAATAGTTGAAAAAAATTCCTGTCCGTCAATTTATGAACCCTGAAAACATTGTAGCTTGCGATAAAATCAATTAATTGAGTCAATTTTTGTTTTATACATTTGTTTCAGCCGTAGAAGGAACCCTATTGAAAATGGCTCTTTTATTCAAAGTAGTTTAATTATAATTAATAAAATACTAACTAAAATATAATATCTTTATCTAAATATTTCCAACCTTTGACTTAAGTTGCCTAGCAACCGCCAAGTAAATATCTTTGTCAGTCTTTGACATTACGACTTCATGAAAAGTTATAAATTGTTCATTTTTGTTAGGAACTATGTTTTAAAATTCTTTTTCGTTTATGAATGAGTGTTATGTATGAGGCGTGCACTTTTGGATTTTCCAAACTATTTAAACTTTTGCACTAAAGGTACAAAGGCGGACTTAATGCCTTAGGCATTCTCTACCAGTCAACCAAGGCTGGTGAAGAGATAAGATGGCAGGTGCTCTGTTTGAGAAGAACAAAGAAAAATTTAATTTAAAAATATATCATAAATCAGAATGCATTAAAATAGGTACAACAGTACATAAATAAGTTAAAACTACATACACATATATACATGTCGACTATAATACACACATCAAAAGTGTCTAGGGATCAAGCATTTTTATGCGGATTTCTTGAGCTTGAGATGTGGCTTTGTAATAAATTTATGATTTTATAAATTTATATGGATCCTTTTTGGTGCATTTCATAATTTGAATCAGGAACTGTGAATCAAATTCGAGTAAAAGATGAAAATCAGCTGTCAATATTTTCCCTATAAAAACATACAACGCATTGAAGACATTATTAGTGCTACTGTTTCCCTACTACTGATTAAAACCAACGTTATTATGGAGCAGCGACGTCATTTAAGCAGGGAAGAAATGCTCAGAGCCGTGGGAATGATAGAAGCTGGTTCCCGGCAACGTACTGTGGCTTTAGCTCTGAATACAAGTCAGAGTGTTATCAGTCGACTTTGGACACGTTACCGAAGCACTGGTACCGTGGCTGAGCGCCATGGAGGACGGTATCGCTGCACCACACGGAGACAAGACCGATACATTCAAATCTTAGCTCGAAGAGCTCCAACAATAACCGCCATGATGTTAGCCGTGAGGCTTCATCACTCTTCAGGGAACTTAATTAGCGACCAAACAGTCAGAAACCGCTTGCATGAAGTGAACCTTCATTCCCGAAGACCGCTACGGGTACCACCTATAGCAATGCACAATCGTAGGATTCGATATCAATGGGCTCTTGAACACAGAAATTGGGCAGAAGAACAATGGCGTTTCGTGTGCTTTTCTGATGAGTCTCGTTTTGGTATGAGACCGGATACAAGACGTATACGACACTGGAGAACCCCTGGACGCCAACAGCGATTAAAATCCTGCCAGGAAGTCCATCCTTATACTCAATACTCAATACTCAATTCTTTATTGCATTCCACAATGTATTTGCTTAGGTGGTAAACATTTGGTTGAGGAACAATCGTGGACCCTGTCGGGCACAGCAAAAGAAAGATAGTAGGTAGAGACGAGGACTTATCGTATAACTTATAAATCTTAAAATCTAAATTATTCTAAAAAAAAAAAAAAACATTTTTTGTGTATTTCATATGAGTTTTAGAGATTGGTCATTTAAATATTCATTTACACTGTAATAACATTTACTTAATAATAATTTTTTTAATTTATTTGTGAATAAATGGAACTTTTTTACATTTCTAATTGATTCGGGTAATTTATTATATATTTTTATTGACATAACCAGAGGGCTTGTAGAATGTATTTTTAGGCGGGATTTTGGTAAGTTTAGTCGTGTTTTGTATCGGAGTGTGTATCTTGATTGTATGTCTTCTCGTTTTGTGTAAAAGTGTTGGTGTTTATGAGCAAATTTGCATACTTCAAGTATATATATACAAGGCAGAGTTAAAATGTTCAGGTTTATAAAATGGGGTTTGCAGCTATCTATCTGCTGTATATTTACTAAGATACGAACAAATTTCTTTTGAACTGTAAACAGTGTAGGTGCATCTGTACTACTTCCCCACATAATTATGCCGTAACTAAGCCATGCATAAGCATAGGCATAGTAAGTTACCAGGGCAGTCTGTACGTTTGTGGTTTTTTTAACTTCTCGAAAAGCATACAGGAATTTTGAAAGTTTCGATTTTATTTTTTGTACGTGTGACTTCCAATTTACATTTGTGTCTATGGTTATGCCTAGTAATGTGAATTCGTTGACTGTTTCTATTTTATGATTATTATAAGAAAAAGCTACACTTAGAGGATGTTTTTGGTGGGGATGAAAAGTTATGAGTTTAGTCTTTGTAAAGTTAATTTCGAGGTTGTGCTCGTTCATCCAAGTTATTATTTTGCTAAGTATATCTTTAAGGGTACTGTTTAGATTTACGTTGTCATGACACGAGGTGAGAATGGAAATGTCGTCCGCAAACAAAACGCATGGTCCGGATTCTGCTATGAATTTTGGTAGGTCATTTATATAGACGAGAAATAAAAGACATCCAATAACACTTCCCTGTGGTATTGATGCGTTTATTGCCTTCCTGTCAGAACGGAACTTTTGAAGTTCGTTTATTTCGTTATTGAAGTATTCTATTTCTACTAATTGTGCTCTATTTTCTAGATAAGATTTGAACCATTCTTGTGATTTACCGCGGATCCCTATTCTATTTAGCTTGTTTAGTAAAATACCATACTGTACTTTGTCGTAGGCTTTGGTCATGTCAAGCATTATACCTACTGCGTATTTTTTATTGTTTATTATGTTTAAGGCTTCCTGTATAAATTTAAAGACTGCTAATACTGTTGACCGATTTTTTCGAAAGCCATTTTGGCATTCGTCAAATATTTTATATTTCTCGCAGAAGTTGTACACGCGATTACACATTGCTTTCTCAAAAATCTTTGAAGCTGTAGGCAGTAGAGCTATTGGACGGTAGTTACTTGGCTCTGTTTTGCTATTTTTCTTATGTAATGGTTTCACTAATGCTATTTTCAGTTGATCAGGGAACACGCCATCTTCAAAAGACTGGTTTACCAGTTTATAAAATGGTAGTGTAAGCTCATCAGCACATTGTCTGAGTAAACAGGGTGGAAGTTCGTCTATGCCGTGACTTTTTTTATTTTTTAAGCTCTTTATCATATTATTTATTTCGTAAGGGTCTACAGGAGTGAGAAACATTGTATTTTCGGTAGGTGAGAGTACTGGGAGACTTCTCGGCTCATCGTTTGCTGGTACCTCGCCGATGGATGCAAAAAAGTTGTTAAACATGTTGGCTACTTGTTTTGGCTCTGAGGTTGTTATGTTGTTATTTGTGTGTAGTGTAATGTTAAACTTGTCTTTTTTTATTATTTTATTGGTTCGCTCGTTTATTATATTCCACATTGTTTTGACTTTGTTATTAGATCTTTTTATTTTGTCAATATATTGTAGTTTTTTTGCTGTTGTTACTGTTTTTTTTAATATTTTTTCATATTTTTTGTAGTGTTGTGATATTATTGGGTTCTTTGTTTTAAGTTTAAGTGTTTTTAGTAATCTCTTATTTTTGCAGGAGGTTTTGATTCCTTTGGTTAACCATTTTTTCTTAAAAATATATCTTAATTTTACTGTACGTAAGGGTATGCATTTGGTCAGGACATTGGTTAGCGTATCGTTAAATGCATTATAGTTATCATTCATATTTTGGTCTTTTATTATTTTGTTCCAGTCTATGGTTTGTAGAGCTGACTTAAACTTTAATATATTCTCATCGTTAAATAATCTCTTTTTTGCATACCAGGTAGGTTGTGTGGTGGTTGCATGTGGTATAGAGATTTGTATTGCTGTTCCACTATGGTCTGAGAAACCTAATTCCTCTACGGTTGTAAATATTTTGTTAGTGTTGAAGTTTGTAAATATCAAATCCAAGCATGTAGATGTAGTTTGAGTAATACGAGTGGGTTTTTTAATGTGTTGTGTAAGTTTAAACTCTAGCATTAGATCTATAAATTGACTAGTTTTCCTGTTGTTCTCTAAAATATTTATGTTGAAATCTCCGCCTATAACAATATCAAATTTGTAATATTTATTGTTTACATAATTTAAAATAATTTTTAATTGACTTATAAATATATCTTCCTCTCTTTTATTCCAATATATCGCTAGTAATAATATATTTTCTTTAGGTAATTCTACTGCACATAATTCTAATACATACTCTATGGACATATCTGTGATATCATTCCGCTCTCTAAAATCGATGTGTTCTTGGAGCAGGATGCAGACGCCGCCACCACCTCGCGTGCTTCGGCAGTACGAAGCAGCAATTTTAAATCCACTAAATTGTATCATGGTTTGTTTTTCTTTTGATAACCAGGTTTCTGATAAGCATATTGCGTTATATATTGGGTTTTCTTCAATGAAAGCTTCAAGTATGTGTTGTTTATTGCAAATACTTTGTATGTTTTGGAATAAAATGTTAAATTGTGGTCCTGTGACTTCGAAAGGAGTTGTTTTCTGTATTTATGTAACTTATTGTTTCCCTGTGTTGGTCGTTGATGTTTCTATTGTTTTGGGTTATTAGTGTTTTATTATTTGTCTCTTCAGTTTTGTACATTTGTTGGTTGGTTTTATTCCTTATATTTATTATTTCTCCCTCGACATATAGTTGATTATTTCGGATTACTGAATATAAGCCTTTCTTTCTCGCTTTTAGCATTTCTTCTCGCATAAGTTGCCTTTCTTTTCGTGCCTTTTCATCTAAAAACTCGGATAGAGATAGTCTTGTACCTTGAAAATAGTGGCCGTTATTGAGGATGTACTTTGTCATTCTTTTGCTTATTAATTCTATTACCAATGGTCGGGTTATGGTATTATTTCTGCCGACTCTATGCATATTTTCTATATAGCCCCTTAGGTCTACTTGCAAAATGTCTTGAAACATATCAATTACTCTTTCATGCAGATCAACTTCCGACTCTTTTAAGTACTCGGCGAAGCCGTACAGAACTATCTTCTTTGAATTACTTTCCGTGCATTTAATAACTGGAGAAACAGATATAGATTTTATTTCTAATATGTCTTTTTTGAGTTTTTCATTTTCTTTAATTAAGTTTTCTATTTTAGTGTTAACTTTTTCTAGTTCTAGTTTTCTTTGATTATTTTGTTTCGATAGGTAATTGGTTTTCTGCTCGAGGTCTTCTGTGAGTTTAGCAATAGCTTTGTTAATTTCTATTTGTATAGTGCTTCGTAGTTCGGATATTATTGTTTCATTATTTTCTTTTAGACGTATCATAATCATTTCACTCAAACTTAGCAACAAGAGTTCAGATTGTATGTTGGTATTTGTAGATTTTTTGTCATCTGGTTGGAGTGTGTCTCCTAGTGAACTGAGATCTTCAAAAGTAGTTGTTTCATTGCTGGGATATGTAGTTCTTTTTCTAAACGTGACGTTGCTTTCTTCACTGGGTGAAGTAACTCGCTGGTTATGAAAAGAGATCTGCGGGCGTATGGGAGTGTTTGAATTTCCTATTTTGGGCATTTTGCAGCGACAAACCGGACATTTCCATGTTTTTTTATGGTCTGCAGTCATTGTTAAATTAAAATGGTCTCTGGAGATGTTTGCACACTCCAGATCGTATTTACAACTACATATTGTGCAGGTTAGATGTTCGCTGGTTGGGAGATCTTGTGTACAACCTGCGCATATTTGTGCCATTTTGTGTGATTTTGTTACTGGTGCTGACATCTAGCGAGCAGTCGTATACTTAGCTACTTCTGTCAGCCGATGGTTCGATCAGACTGGAGCTAATTTGTCTACTAGATGATAGATGGCGCTGTTGTGTGTAGTTGGCCAAGGATGACGAGCAGTTTCCGATTTATTTAGATCGTAATTACATTAAATTCCATATTCACTGTCGTACCTTAATTAGGATTTTGGTCCGTCAAGTAGTTTCTGGTGGCTCCGAGGATCTTTGAGCTCAGCTTAATGAGCAGCCGATAAAATTTTCGTAAATTTGAATTTTGTACGTTACTTCTGTATTATGGAAAATCTTCGCAATAACTGTCCAAAAACTCGTGTACTTCAACTTAAATCACTACTAGTTCGTAATTGTCACAAGTTTAACCACTTTTTTAAACTGTATTGTCACTCAAACTATTTTTTAAACTTTAAAATACACGGAGCAGTTGTTTGTTTACGCACAGTAGCGCCCTCTCTCTCCCTCATAGTGGTGGAACCATCATGGTATGGGCGGGTATTTGGATCGGCGGAAGAACTGAGTTGATTTGGATCAGAGGCAACCTCAACGCTCAAATTTATGCTGAGACGATTGTATCAGACGTCATCGTTCCTCTACAAGTGCAAATCGGTCCCTTATTTCAGTTAATGCATGATAATGCACGACCGCACACCGCAAGAGTTGTAAGACAGACTCTCGCCGCAGCTAACATCAATGTCCTGCCCTGGCCTGCTCAGTCGCCAGACTTGAACCCGATTGAGCATGCATGGGATATGCTACAGAGAAGAGCTCTGCCGAATATGGAGGGTATCCAGTCGCAAGAAGACCTTTTTTTGTTGTTGCAACGAACATGGGCGGCCATTCCACAGCGTGATTTGGATGAACTCATTTTGAGTATGCCAAACCGATGTTCTTGTGTTGTTAGTGTTCGCGGTAGAAACACGGATTATTAATTGTTTAAGTTACCCAATAAAATTTTAAAGAAAACTGTTATTTCAGTCTTTTTTTCGAACTTTAATGTTAGTGGTTCAAATGTCAAAAATCCCTTTATTAGGAAAATGGCAAATTTCTTTATTAATGCAAAGGTGACTTGGTTTATCGTTACTGTGACAAACGAAAACACTTTATTTGATGAATCCTTAAAGAAAATTTTAATTAATATCAATCAGGAGAAAAGTTATTGCAAAAATATATGTTGATCCCTAGACACTTTTGATGTGTGTATATACCTATATTACCTATACATATATTATATAAATATATACAGGGTGGCAGGGACATCGACGCGAAGCCGGTTACCATGGATTCAGTACATGGTTCTGAACCCCCCTGCGTTGAAATTTTTCGTCGGTTATTAAAAAAAAATCAGCTGTTTCATAGAAAAGTGCAATACCTACGCGGTCAAAATGTATGGAGCAGCAGATTTTTTTTTAAATTTCCGACGAAAAATTTCAACGCAGGGGGGCTCAGAATCATGTACTGAATCCATGGTATCAGGCTTCGCGTCGATGTCCCGGACACCCCGTATGTACAATTTATTTATTAGTATAATTATAGTTTGCGCCAGCGGCTTCGCCCGCATGATAAATTTACAAATTATAGCTACTTTATGCTTATATTATGCATGTATCTATATATTAATCAATATATATATATATTAATCAAAACTTTCCTCTTGAATCAATCTATCTATTAAAAAAAAACCGCATCAAAATCCGTTGCGTAGTTTTAAAGATCTAAGCATACATAGGGACAGACAGCGGGAAGCGACTTTCTTTTATGCTATGTAGAGATTTATTTGACCGATTTTGAAAATTCTTTTATTGTTTGAAAGGGCATTCTCTCGAGGTGGTCCCATATAAATTTTATTTACTTTGCTTAGGCAGTTTTTGAGTTAAATTCAATAATATGTATTTTTCCCACTTGTCTATAAGAAAGAAAGAAAGAAAGAAAGAAAAATATTTTATTTGGGACACGCACAGGAAATACAAACAGTAATTGTAAAAACATAATAAATAAGAATATATAAACAAAACGGAGTATTTATGACAAAATTTATGGACGATGTTATAACTTCCTGTCACTGTTATTTGCATAGCAGGTAGTGGTATTCGAATTTGTGTGGGGTAGGTACCACAACTAAAATTGAAAAAATAAACTACCACTTAAAAAAAAAAACACTAAACTGAAAAATAAAAATTACGAAAAATCGAAAATTCTAAACCAAAGACACCGACTTCCGAAATTAAAGTAATTTTTCACTTTGTAGTGTTTTTTTTGAAGATAGTTGTTTAGGCGCGTTGAGGACTTTTTTGTGACCAAAAATCATGGAACTCGCGTTATCGTCACCGAAGGCACGTTGAGCATTTTTTGTTGACAGCGCACTCTGTTTAATTTTTTTGGATTTTTTAAATGGAGCTACAGCTTTCGTTCTTGTACTGACAGCAACCCACATAAATTCCTGACATTTTCGTTAGATGGCGTTGCTTAGTTTTCACTTCTATCAGCAGACTGCCCCGCATGTTTTTTTTTTTGTAAAAAGCTTTTATTTAGCCAATTTTCCTTTCTCCCGCAGACCCACCAAAACGCCAAGAAGCCGGGCCGATCACCATCTTCGGCCTGAAGTTGGGGGCTGAGGGTCGCCTCAACGTGACCGTGAGGGCCAACCCCAAGCCGAGCGCGGAGTGGACTACAGGAGACCAGGTCTTGGCGGCGCCGAGACAGAGCGATGACGGACAGTTCACAGCTATTGAGCCATTGTTACTGGTAAAAAGATTGTTGTATTTCAGAAATTCATCAGAGTCCTAAATCGGCCACATTTAGCAATTCTCAATTCTCAATTCAAATTCTCTGAAACCAATTCATTTTCTGAATTCCCAGCAATTCCTCTATGGTGACACATTTTAGCTGAATCATATTTGTAGCGGTTACACCGCTACATACGAACTACGCAGCAAATACATCATGACATCACACAATTCCTGCATCGCGCAGTTAGAGTTTACCGAGTGAAAACATAGATAAGACTATCCGAAATACGGGCAGTTGCCCGCCAGACATAACACCCGTCTGGTCGGAGGATCCTCCCTTTTCTATGGTGGATGAGTGAACTTTACACCCTGTTCCTCATACCTCCAATTCAATTCATATCAGAATCATAACTCAAACTCAAACTCACTCAAACTCAAACTCAAAGCATTTATTTCAAATAAACCAATTACAGGCACTTTTGAATTGTCAAGGGGTCGGTCAGTCAGAAAAGATGAAGCTAGATGCCCATTCCAAAGCGTAGTAGGTACCTATGGAGAAGAACGGGCAAGAAACTCCACGGACACTCTTTTAAATAAAAATTTGGTTACAAAATATTGGTTACATCATTCATGTTGAACTTATACATGTGAGAACGATGCAAAACGTTAAAAGCGTCCGTAATAAAAGATAAAAACAAAAATAAAACAATTAAAAAATTAAATCAAATTAAAATAAGCCATGGCAGCTATGAGATGACCAGTCACCACTGACGGCGCCCGTTCACGAACATGACGCATGGATTAGCACCATTCAGCTCAACCATTTTGAAGGGAGCTAAATGATCCAACACACACGCCACCGTCAGCGTGACATTAGAGTGAGCATGACATACTCTCAGCCGCCAGGGCACATTCAAGTCAATGAAAGACATACCCAGTACCTAAATGGTAGCTTTATAGTCTGTACATAGTACTCACACATGTGCTATGCAATTATACAATGCTAAGAGATTGAATTTATACAATGCAAAGATAGTTTTTAAAATCTTCCGCAGCTCCAACAGTATTTTCAGATGCTATACAATTAGTTTATGTGCCCTTGTGGAGCAGGACCAGCGTTGAGCCAAAGCATTTTTATCAGCGATGTAATCCCCCAACTTATAATATGCCTGACTGCATAGTGTGCGTTTAATATAAGATTTAAATTTCGTTTCATTCAGCTGAAGTATGTGGGGAGGTATTTTATTGTAGCATTTTAAACAGTACCCCATGAATGATGAGTCTACTTTAGCCAGCCTGAAACCCGGTTGAACTAATTGGTCCCTATTCCTAGTGATATAATTGTGTCTTGAACCTCTTTTACTAAAAAGATGTAGATTTTTCCTTACGTACATATTTGGTGTAAACGAAAAAAATTAAGACCGTAATTTATTTTACAGTCGTCTATTGTATTGACGCAAAGAAGAAGCGCTCTGTGTCAAAATCCTTCAATTCTAAGATTTATTTCCTATCCTCAGGGTAACGGCTATTACAACATCACCTTGATCCTGGCTCGCATCACCAAGGACGACGTCGACAGAACATACTACTTGCGAGTGGACAACGGACTGGGCAGGGAGGAGTTCGCTGTCAGGATCAGCACTATGGACGAACCTGCTGGTAAGTTCACGGACAGAATTTTTGTCCATTTCTTAAAATGGGCCAGGGTTTTAGGCTGAAGCCAAACGAGCGTAAATTTTTGAGTTGTTACTTGCGTATATTCGGTCGCGTAATTTCTGCTGCATTCGGTTTCATACAAAATTCACACGGCGACGCAAAATGAGTTGACTGCCGACTCACACGCATTATTCGGACCGAATTGAGTTTGCGGGGGAACCGAATTCAGTCTTTCACTAAAGCGGATTTACCCAGCATTTTTTTCTGGCATTATCTACTTCTTCGTCTACTAAATATGTTTTGTAAATACACAAAATTTCCAACGGTTCCATTGCACGACACAAACATCCGCTATAAACGTTGAATAGGAACTGAATAAAATGCGCTTTTCTAGCATTCCAACAGAATTTCTGCGACCGAAATTCTGCGACTCACGACTCACAAAATTACGCTTGTTTGGCCTCACCCTTAATCTTTGATCTGTTTTGTTTTATTAAAAGAACGTGAGATAAGGTGTGATACAGGGTGTTTTTAAATTAGTTGGTGAAACTTTACAAATGTGTTGAACATTTAAATAGGAATTTAATAATATAAATATGCGCCTCGTTGGTCTAGTGGTCGCAAGCGCTACTGCTGAGCATGAGGTTGTGGGTTCGATTCCCAGGTCGGGAAAAGTGTTATTAGTTTTCATCAGGAATTTCTCAGTAGCAGCCCGGAGTCTGGATTTGTAGACATAAATTACCCCTTATAACCCCATTGCCAATGTCAACCATTTTCGAGAAATTAGACATTTTATATTTTAAAATGTATGAAATAAAAATACAAAATGTCGAAAGACACGAAAATTGTGACATTTGCATAGGAGTCAAAAGCGGTCATTTGGTTGTAAATCACCTCTCCTGCATACCCTTAATGGATTGCCGACCACCGTTTTATTATAATTGATATCATGAAATTAGACATGTCTGTAAAACTTTGCCAACTAATTATTAACCCTGTATGTATCAGTGATCGGATATTCGGATGCATATTTACCTAAAGTTACGTTTTGGCTAAGAAATTATGGAAGTGGCTTTAAATAATATATTTTTTCTTTATATAAATCCTGGATTTGATTGCATTCCTGGATCAGATACATGGTATGGAAACGATTTATTAGCCCTCTTATGAAGGTTACTTTTGCGGTGTTAACTAAAAAATTATATACCTACTGTAAACATTTTTTAACGAAACTCAAGGCTCCAAATTGTTTGTGGCTATGTGCTTTGCCAATTTGGCAAACTACTTTACAACATTAGCTAGCATTTCTATAATCAAAAAGTACTAAACAAATCAATTCCGGAATCGTGAGATTTTTGCGATTGATACAAAAAAGCATTCCATATTAGCCAACACCTGCACGTAAGTAAATATACATTCGATCTCGGTAACCCGGGATTTTTTTGGGTACAAAAGTCTTTTCCATAATAACCAACACCTCAACTTTAGGTAAATATGCATCCGAATATCCGATCACTAATAATAATATAAATAAAATAATAAATATTGACTAGTTTTGTATTCCCTACAGCTCGGAAAGCGAAGTCGCCATATTTAATAATCATCTATGGTAAGATTTAATTCAGGAATGATAACTGTAAATGAACGATAGTGAATGAACGCTTCGCGAATGAACGAAGTTTTTTTTTTTGTAAGATTTTTATTCGAATGATTTAGTCTAGGAGACTGCGTAGTTTTTGGTAAAGTATGTTTTATAAATAAAATTGCGTTTTTTATGTATAAACATGAGTTTTTTTTTGTCAATAATTTTCATTGGATTTTCCTTCGTGATTTAACTATTTTCCTATATTTTACTAGCATGTCCTTTTCTTACATTTTTCGTCGCGTTCAAATTGCTGTCAAAAACTTTTTCATATTTTCTTCTATCTTCAGATCTGAGGCATGATTTGAAAATATAGGCATATTATACAAATTCTTGATAATTCTTTAAGTTAGCATGACAATTGTATCCATCTTTGGTTTCAAAAATATTTTGGATAAGTTAAATCATTTATTGTAAATTGCATGACAATATTTTGGAAAACTGAAATGTAGTATAGTATCATGACTTGAAATTAAACTGAATATGTATAGTTATTTATTTTATTATGTATAGTGCTCGAGAATTTTTACTGATTTTTCATGTACACGTTGAAATTCGAGATTTTTAGGGAATTTTCTTGAGATTTTTTTTTTCTTTTTTTCTTGTTCTTCTATTTTATTCATAAATGCCCTGTCAAACTGTATGTTCTTTTCTTCACAAGTCTATTTGTAACTAAACTGGTTTAAGAAGATTCATATTTATTAAATAACCGAATAAGGTTTTCTGTTTACATCATTTCTCCGTCACTGTCATCTTTTCCTACTCTTTTCGGATAATTATGTTTTCAGTGACATTTTTAGTGTTCTTTATTGGGCAACACATATTTTCCCCCATTTTGGCATGAATGAAGTTATAAAACATACCAAAATGGGGAACTATACCATACTGGGATATTTTTTTATATTTGTTTTTTCATGTTTTATTAACATAAAACTCTATTTCCCCTAGGCGTGGAGCTAGACACCGGAGCAATCGTAGGCATCGTCGTAGGCGTCCTAATCCTACTAGTCGCTGTATTCCTAGTAGTATTCGCCTTCGCCACCGACAGATGGTGCTTCGCTGGTAAGTCACATTACTTCTTCTATTTTCTATTTTGAATTGTTGATATTTTGGAGCATAATTTTTGTTACCCATTTGCATGAAAGCATGTTGAAATTAATTTCGTTTAACATGCATTTTTTTTTCTTTTTTTTGGTTTGTAAATTAATGATTTTGTTAATGTAAAAAATATTCTCATTATGATAGAATTTGTATTCATAATCATTTTCATTAGTTGCTCCATTAATGTTGACGATTCGTTAGTTTAGTTGTGATGTCATTTCCCTTTTTTTACCATTAGTCCAAGAGCCTTGATATAAAATATTTACGTCATCATTATTAATAATTTTCTTGAAAACGTGGAATATCAATAACATTATTTTCTTAATATTTTAATATTTTTTCTGAAATATTTTTATTGATATCTGCATTGTGATTTTTATTTTGACCATGCTTTTTACAATCGCTTTTATTACAAACATTAGGCATGCGTAATAATAACTTATTCCTTTTAAATAAATATTATTAATAAGTAATACATTTCTGGCAGGCTCGCGGGCTGTTGGTCGATAGGTAACGTTGGAAAAAAATTAGAAAAAGTAGTAAAAATAGAAGAAAAAAAAACACATATCACACTAACTGTTTGGAGGCTCGCACTGGTTGAATTTACATCTTAAAACGACAAGTTTTTTTATAAAAAAATCCCTATTTTAGTAAAAATGTTTGGCTGTTGTAGATTTAGAATGAAAAAAAGTAAAAGTGCAACTTTTTCGCAGTGTATGTAGTAAATATAAGTGTTTAAAATTAAGTGGATAAGCATAGCGATATTTTGAGCGATCAAGAACGGAAAAAATTTAAAATGCATGATTTTATTATTATTTTTATAATAACTGTTTGGCGCATGTGAATGATAATAATATTTTTTTTATAATAAAAAAGCATGATTTAATAATTTTTTATTTATATGCATGTAACTTCCCAGATTTTATTAAAATTGATTATAATTTCTTCTACGTGATGTCCCTTTGGTAGTGGAACAAATAGGTGATGGTTTAAAAAATATGTAGTTCAGGTGTTTTCACGTGTTGTAGCTAGTCCTTTGGGCCTTGAGCTTATTTCAGACGTTTCTCATAATTTCTGGAATCTATTGAAGTGCTTTCAGTAACTAACATGTTTTAAGGGTAATATTCTGGTTTTTTATTTGGGGCTCATTAAATCTTCCATTTCATCATTGTTTCTTTATAATAATAATAATCCTTTATTTGCAATAGGTATTGGTACAGTGTTGGACCTAAAGTCAAATTCAATCTCCTCAGACATTTGACATAAAAAACTTTTAAATATATTTAATTCTAGAGTATATTTATGTTCAATGGCATGCTTTAAATGCAGTCGATTTAATAAATGTTTCGTGTAAAAAGTTTATGCGAAAATTCAATTTTTTTTTTTTTTTTCATGTAAACAATGCGATGAATAGCTTTGTTTTACACACAACATACTGTCTAATTTAATTAAAACATAACAGTTATCAAATACAGTAATTCTTACAATATACTCACTGTCAATGAAGAAATTCCGAGTTGTTATCTGAGTTTTACACTACAAATACACTCGAACAAAGGGAATAATGCCGTTTCTGTAATTTTTAACCTTCCGAGACCTATTTAGAGCCATTTTCACGAACGAAAATTAACGAAAAATTAATGTAACAAAATATCAAGCGCGCGTAAACTGTTGCTATTGGCTGTTGATAAATCATTCAACCAATCACAGCGCGCAATTTCTCACATTAATTTTGCGATAATTACCGTTTGAGAAACTAGCACTATATGAGACAACATTTTATCACACATTTGTTTTGACTCTTGGAAGTCATGTCGGTGGGTCTCGAAAGTTTAATGGATGAAGTACCACGGTATCATAGATCAATACATAGAATACTCTTCACTAGTATCTACCCCATATAAATGACAGTTATAGATATTTCACATAACGTGACACAATGGGTGGTCTGATCACTAAAAGCGATCTTTTAAAGACCACCTTTGGATGGATTATGGGGAGTAAAGACAATACTGCAGTAAGTTTGTGGTATACTAGTTAATCATGTACCTACTGACAGTTCGCCATAGATAACGTTAGTTCTTCATAGGGATTCATTCATAGAATAAGCAGAAGGCCCAACCAACTCACAATCACTCACATTCACACTTTTTCAAACCGCTCACAGCACCAACACAGCCTTTTAACAAAGCTAAACTGTAAAAAACAAGCCAAGTTCTTGATCGCTTAATGTATTGTATGGCAGGACGTTCTCACCGCACGGACATTCCGGACGGGGCTGATTCTGAGGCCCCCCTTCCTCCCCACGAGGACATCAAGGGCTCGGAGAACCCCTCGCATGACCACGGGGACTATATCAGCAATGGGGACACGAAGCATCCGGAAAAAAAGCCGGACACGGCCGTTTAAGCGTAAGTCGCTAGCTGTCACTTGTGTGAAGGTGAAACTCGGAGGATTTTTTCAAACTTGGCCATTGTTTTTGTTACTATAGATTGAGAAATATATAAATGTTTCTTTTTGTACTTTTTTGTGAATCTTGCGATCTTGCCCAACAAAATGTTTTGTCAATGTATTTCATAGATATTAGACGTGTATATAAATCCAAATCAAAGGCTAAAATACTAACAATCTACTTAAACTTAGTAATAGTAGTTGTACTCGTTAAAAATCTATGAAATATTCAGTTGAAACTACTTAAAAATATCTTATAAATCTTACTTTTTTAAACTTATGTAATTAAGAACAGTCTCTAGGCATATTTTACGTTCTAATTAGATAATTATTAAAAGTACCTCCCCGAGTTTCGCCAAAAAAAATTGAAATCTCAGAAATTCGACCTCAAAAAGTGACAGATTAATGAATTATTTTGGACTTAAACGTTTGATTATTAAGTGTCGTTTAGTGCCAGACGTGTTTAACATTGTTACTTATTAATAAATATTGTATTTAAATAAATAAAAATATGTACGCAATTTTTAAAAGTAAAATTCTAAAATAATAAGAGAAATTTTTAAAAAGAGATTATTAGAAATGATGAAGGCGCATTCAGAAATTATTTGAAATCTTTTTTTCTTATGGCTACATGAAAAGCATTTTCTTCTTTTTTTTTGGCTTAGCTCACACTAGTGTCAAGACTCAAGACAAGACTGAGTCTAAACAATATAACGTAACATCACGCCGGTATTCCACAAAGGGTTAGGCAGAGGTGTACCTATATACCCACATACACGTACACCCACATTTAGCCAGTTATGTTTAAGTCCCATGTGTGTAAAGGCTTAAAAAAAACATGCCAGACATTCCGCAACGCATTTCAAGTATTCAAACCCCAGTTAGCCCTAGATTTGCAAGTAAATTCTGAATGTGCTCAAAGCAAAAAATCTAGAATAATAGGTTTGTAATTTGACGAAATAAATAGTTACATACACATGTATACCTGTCTCTCTTATGTACCTACAACAGGATTTGAAATTGGAATCGAGAAAAAGAAAACATACATACTTACATAAACTCACGCCATCTTTCCATGGGGGTAGGCAGACACTACATAACGCTTTTTGCTTCGTTTACGTTCATACATCTAATAAAAAGAAAACATTTTGATATTTTTCCCAATACTTTTTTTTAACGAGACGGTTGATTGTTACGTTTTTAACTAAAAAGTAACGGACGTGGAATATGGCGAGATGATAAAAACACGACCACAGACATGACTATTTAAACGGTCGATCTTTTTTTTACAGTAAAATGTTATTTTTTCTCGATTGCAATCACGAAAGTAATAAAACGTTTTTATGTAGGTACTTGTACGCCTAAGAATCTCATTATAAAAATACGTTTTTCGAAATATACTTGTGTAACAACGAAATCCCAACGCGTATGTTTAAGGCATTTTTAAATAAAAATAGAAAAAAATAATATTTGGAGCACATTTTTTTTGTAAAAAAAACTTTCTTGAAACATTTTATGAGACTTAGCCCAGGTTTGCACGGGCGATTTTTTCCAGCGGTGTTTTTATTCGCGCACTGCATTTTCAACGCAATGGTTAGAGTTGAAAGTCCAACAGTGTTTTTTGACGCGCTGGGATGCACTCTGTTGGATTCTCAATGCTCGACTTAACACCGAGAGTTGAAAATCTAGCGAAATTTTTACGCCCGTGGGCTTATTGCATGTTTGCAACTTAGCTTATTGTGAAACTAAATGATTATTTTGCGAAATAATGTTTATTGAAAATAGGTTTTATTCACCTTTCGAATGATTTCATATAGTTTTAAGAAAGGTGGAGAGACCAATTGTCGCTTTCACAAGACTTTTTCTACCAATTTTTTTTAGTTAAACGTCTTTTTGAGAAACGGTAATAAAAAAGTTTGAAATTCAACTGCTTTATGAATTATTAACTTATCTCAGAAGGATGTTTAACTTATACCTAAATGATTTTTATTCTGTATGGCTGGCAATTGGTGCCTCCACCTTATGTTTAAGTTACAATGTGTTCGTACCACCATATTAATATTTTTGTATATATTATGTAGTAAAAGAAATAATTTCTGAAGTTTGATCCATTTTGACTAGCTTTATTTTATTGGTACATTTTAAACTTTAAATCAAATAATATCTCTTTTAAATTTAAAAATCATATGTTTAATCATATAATTAATTAAAATCAATCAAAATTTTAGTAAAAAAATTGTACATCTTATACAATCTTGATATTTTTCGCCTTTTTTGTTTTTAAGTTAGTTTTATAAGTCACCATGATTGTGATTTTTAAGTATTTGTAATTAAATATAATTAAGAATTTATTTTTGTACCAATTTAGTTTTTAGCGTATTTTTAATTAGCGCCCCATTACAGAAATAAGGTCAAATAGTAATAAAAATAAACTGAAGACACTGCCATTTTGCACTTTTTGCCAAAACATTGCGTCTTTTGAATCTATAAGCTCAAATTATTTCTAAGCTTAAACCTTTTTTAATGTCCGCCGAACATTTTTACTAAAAAAAAAACATTTGACATGACAAAAAAAAAACTATTTTTGTTCCGTAAAATTCCTCGTCTTTTTTTACTTTTATTTTAATAAGAAATGCAATATATTTCGTTTTGTCATGTCCTATGTGTAATTTTTATAAAAAAATAATAGTTTAGTCTCATCACTATCAATGTCTATGAGTAAAGGTTATGACGAAATATTATTGAATATAAAGTATTTATTAAATAAGAATTTGATGTTTCATTTTTATCCTTAATACATTAATTATCTGTAAAAACATATATCTACAAACGATCAAAATATTAAAACAATTATGTTCACCCTAGCTCTCACACTATATTATAGTCTTCAACGTTTTTTTAAAAATATTATTAAATATGTTTTCTTTCCTCAAATTGTACATCATACGAACAATCTAAATTATTTATTTATCACCCTTAAAATAAAAATATTCGAGCTATAATTATCTTAGAATAAAAAATGTAGCATGGCTGCCTGTCCACTGGAGCGGAGAAGAAAGGAGTTCTCCGCTCCAGTGGACAGGTAGCCTAAGAAAGAGACACACGTATTCTCCATTTGAACTAAGATTAGACATTTGAACAAACCTTATTTACAGTTCGTTCAACCGATTCTGACTTCTATACCGTTCTTGGCATGATAAAATTTATCATGTCTTGTCATAAACGTCTTGGGTACGCCCGTGTTAGCCCCGCTGTAGAGCTTCATCTCTTTCCCACACTAAAGTAATATTAAAATAATACTGCTGTTAGAGGTGGTGGTAGGCCCCCAGTCCTCCAATACAAAACTGATTAAATTAGTTTTTCGCCATAGCAATGTTGGTCCCAGGAGAAAGTAGTTCAGTTTGATGGTTTATACCACATCCTTTATTTTTGATACATTCCTTTCTGATACATCCTGCGGGGCTAACACGGGCGACCGGGCGTACCCAAGACGTTTATGACAAGACATGATAAATTTTATCATGCCTTACAATTTGTCTTAAATGCTAGCACGGGTCAACCATGTGATAAAATCTGAGGCGCGACATGCCTTTCTTGTTGCTAACTTCATAGTGTGACACAGTAAATTAAAAAAATTAAAATGTCTATGATCAGTGAATATGCGACCAAATAAAATAATACGTTTTTATAGTGCAGGTTCATACAGTTTTACAACTTTTGAATTTTGTTGTGAACTAATTCACTTTTGTAGTATGGACGACAGTCATTATGTGGCATTTGTGACAAAATTGATGCGCCCATAGTAGCAAATAAGACATAGATAGAATCCCAAATAAACGTCAAGAAGTTATGTCACAAGTCAAGAGATTATCTCACGCCGCCGTGCTAGCATTTGTGACAAAACTGTTTTATCGCCCAAATTGTGATAAAATGTGTGACTTAAGCTATCTCACAGTAGGCCATGCTCGGTGCGCTGTATAGTTCGATAATAAGTATGGCAGTGCCGAGAAGTGGTAGCGGCCGTGACGTACGAGTTCGTAGGGTCGAACCCAGGCAGGCACTTTGTGTAAATAATTTCATCCCCAGTGCTCTCAAAACGGTGAAGGAAAACATTGTGAGGAAACCGACATGTCTTAAAAACAAAAATTCGAAGACATATGTGACATCTACCAACCCGCACTGCCTGCGTGGTGGATTACAGCCCACTCCCTCTCACAGAGAGGAGGCCTGTGTCCCAGCAGTGGGAACTTTATAGACTGATTACTTATGCAAAATATGGCAAAATTAATGGCCGAGCCGAGTAAATAGATAGGTACTCTATGTCGAGGTCAACCGCAAAACAGTTTCAGCAGTAACATATGCAATACAAAAATCACTCTTACTGCTACGACATAAAGGCGAATCAATGTCAAATCGTTCAGGGTCCCGAAAAGATCAATTGCAATAATTGTCAATTTTTACGTGATTGATAAACATTGATCTGCACAAATTGATCGTCTATCAAATTCAATTGAAGCAATTGACAATATTACTACACTTGCAATTGATTATTTCGGCTAGCTCGGCGGTTAGCTTACGATACTCTCATAATACAGTGGAGAGGCGATCAGAGGATTAGAATTTCCAAAAGGCAAAAGGGATAATTTAATTACGTTAAAAGGGTCAAAGGAATTACATACGCATGCCAATTTTCAAGTGGACAAACGATTTAGATCGAGTATCCAATTAATTAATTATAAATACTTCGACATACAGGCTTAGATTTAAAGGGTTTTTGAATAATCGATATACCCCGAGACCCCTCCGTGGCGCAGAAAGCTGTTGGTCCCGGCTGTTATTCGTAGATGTTTGACAGTAGATACGGCTCGTCAGAAGCCCGAAAGTCTGACAAGCAGTCTTACCAAGGGGTATCGTGGAAGTCAGATAGGTATAATACTAATACATAGGTAAAATACTGGTATTCAGCTGCATCCGGTTAGACTGGAAGCCGACACCAACATAGTTGGGAAAACGCTAGGCAGATTGATTGATCTCGTAAGTAGGAAATATAAGTAGTGTTTACAAAAAGGTCTTGATACGAACAAGTATACAGGGTGGCAGGGACATCGACGCGAAGCCTGTTACCATGGATTCTGTACATGATTCTGAAACCCCTGTGTTGAAATTTTTCGTCGGTTATTAAAAAAAAAACTGCTGCTCTAATGCTCTGCTGTTTCATAGAAAAGTGCAATACTTACGCGGTCAAAATGCTTGGAACAGCAGATTTTTTTTTGTAAGCTGTTATTTGAAAGTTGCAAAAGACATTTTAAAATGAAATGCGTCATCGAAAGGCGCTTTTATACGAAACTTTTTTTACTGTAAAATGTTGCTGAAATAAATGACTAATGTTAGGGCCATGGCTGGTAAAACAGAATGAAACTAGAGGTACCATTCCAAAACCGACCGCAGGCGACAACTACCAGGCGACGTGTAGCCGGGACACGACTGATTTCAATCATGGTCTAAGAAAACAAGGTATGGCATTCAGAGACACAGTGGTCACGTGGGTGACACTTACCTACGTCATCACATCTGTGTTACCAGTATTGAGTAATAATTACTCCCCAACCACCTTTATTACCTGCGCGAATCCGATAAAACAATGAGGTTTTAATTGACAATTAGGTACGTTGGTATTCTTATGTTTAAATTGATTTGTTTAAACAAACGAAACGACAGTTTAAATGCTTTGTAAATATTTTTTAACAGAATGGCGACTTAAAATCTTTCCTTAATTCGTGTATTGTTGCAATAAAGTGGCAACTGGATAGTGACGTAAGCAAGTGTCACTCCCGGAATGCCTTGTCTTATGAATGTCATACCTTGTTTTCTTATACCATGCACTACTACAAGCGGCTTCAAGGACAATTTGGCGCACGATGAGGTCACAGACACTTGATTGACTTGATCAAGTGACATTTGACTGTTGTATCTCACTCAGTAAGGCTTCCTGTACATGACACCGGAGCCGCACCGGCGACGGACCGCATTTCGTTGACAATTCTTTACTGAACAGTTATCGTTGCTTTACTGTGCTAGTGTACACGCGCCGTGCTGCTCCGGAGACATGTACAGTAGGCCTCAACTTGAGTCAGGAGCAAAAAAAATTGGCATAATATTTACACTGAAGCTACGGCTTCTGAGAAGAGAGGTGTCCGTCACGGAACGGCACTTGATATACATATTTACATACTATTAAAAGTGTCGTAGGATGATTTGATAATTCGAATTTTGTTCAAAAATGTTTCTGCGAGCAACTTCTTTGAAATAGGTTAGGTTAGAAGTTAGAACTGTGACCAACAGTGCGCGAGCTGAGCGAGCGTAGCGAACAGTGCCGCGGTAGCGGCCGGCGAGCGCTACTTCCAAGTTTCTCGCAGAAATGTTTTCACCATTTTCTAATTATTCGTGTTTTCGCAATATCCGTATGGTTTTCGCGAAAATTCTAATTATCAAATCATCCTACGACATAGGTATTGCATAAAATGAAACATTAAAAGAAAATTTCTTCATTGATAATGGCAATATCGAAAATATTGCTGCTGGATATTGGTTTCAGGCTGTACTGCAGCTTAGTAACAATATGGTTCGTTAGAAACACCATAACTTACAACTTACATTTATCTTTCAGGCAGAAGACGAGACAACACGAAGAGTTCGGGAGAATCGTAAGTATTCCTTCTTTTTTATGAAAATTATTATGTACAAACATGTCGTTATTATATACTTTTGTAACTTATATACAGTGCTCGGGGTCCGGGGGTAATATGGCACCGCGAGTTTGAGAAAGAGGAGAGCCGACACCCATCTTATAGCCGTTATTTATCATTTTGACCCACAAAGCAAAAATTTTTGACGGGGAACGACTTTTGTCGTTTGCGGGTAGCGCGCCATGAAACTTGCAAAACTTTGTGCATCCAAAACTAGTTTTCGTGAAAAAAAGTAAGAAAATACGTACTTTGACCAATATTACCAGAAAGTATGGTTCTGTATAAAAAAATTATCTCTGCCTCCTCCTCTCAGCTTTGTCTTTTGCACCCGTTATTCTACAAAGCCGATTTTTTTCTCAAACTCGATGGGCTATCTTGTAAATAAAAGGGTATTTTTCTGTAAATGTATTCGTTTTAATTTTCTAAAAATATTTCCTGTGTTGCACAAATTTTCGAGAAATGTTACTTTTCGACGAATGTGCTAACTATATCTTATTTTATATTATTATTAGATTATAAACACAAATTGGTCTGTTCCCAAAACAAAATATTGTTTCTTTCAAAATTGTTGCCGTATACGATAATATTTTTTCCCGCAAGGACGCCGGCCGGGGATGTGCTTTTAGAGTCTGGCAACTCGCTTCCTAGAACGTACGTCTAACATTAATGTAACTAGCTTCGCTTGGCACCACTACAAATAGTAAAAACATACGTCTGTGACATTTTATCGGACCGAACTCCGTGTCTGTGACAAATACGCGTGGCAAAAACAGTAAATAACTAATGTCATAAAGCCATCCTTCCGAGGCTTCATGACTCACTCCCGGACAAAAAAACATAATATCTGGACGCACCTCTAATATGCGTCCAGAAATGTTTTTTTCCGTACCGTACGTTCCGTATCAATGTCGCGATCCAAAAACTTTGGACCTAGTTTCGTATCGCCTTTGAACTTGGCGAAAATCCGACTCGCAATGGATCGGAGCGTACCTGTATCCGTATCGAGACGCCTTACACCGTACCGTAGCGAACGGGCGTCCAAACTAGCGTTCTTAGATCGCGACGCTGATACGGAATGAGGTTCGATACGGACAAAAGAACATATCTGGACGCAGCTAAAAGCTGATAAGGTGGCATTCTCTCGGAGTCTTGTCCATTGAAATGTCACAAACGTTGACACAGCTTTAAACACATAAGAAATATCGAGCAAAAGTTATAATGTTTTCAATGCTGGGAATTCGGCCTTCTCTCTGTGGGAGGGTGTGGGCTGATTCACCACTCAAACCTGCTTTTCAATAATAATCATCATTTTTTATATCAACTTCTGAACGATTTTTCTTAACTTGTAGTTTAGCTTAACTCACCGCTCAACTATTTATACTTCAAGCGTTTTATATCTGGGGAGCGGTTGTGTGTCTTTTATTCATCATTTTAAATGTTAAATTCATAATGTTATCCACCTACTTATTCTCTATCTCGTTGGTCTAGTGTTGGGCGGTGGCAAGCTTATATGCTGTGTTTGAAAAATAACTTAGCCTACGCGAAGTGTTTGGTTGTTAGCTACCTCACAGTTGCTGCCATGGCCAGCACTGGACTAACCAGCTCGAACCACTAACAAGTAATACTAAAATTGTATGTATCATAGTAGTAGAAAACTGTTCCTGACCACTTAATTATTACTTATACTAGTAACTGGGATGAGTACAGGAGGATAATGTTGAGTTGTATTTGGTTTTCAACCTATTACTACTTTTAAGAGGGTTTACGTCGTACGGCATTTCATACAAACTTTCAAGCCCTTAGTTTTCGAAATGGCTGAACCGATTTTAATGAAACTTCATACGCATATGCAGGATACAAAGGTTTAAAAAAGTAGTTAAAAACATTTTCGAAAAATTGTGTTACAGCCAAATTAGACCGATTTAAAATTTTCCATAGAAACAGAAATTTCCAGTTATCTGTTTTTAAATAAGACATTTCGAAAATGTTCTTAACAAAATTTTTAGACCTTTGTTACCAAATACAACTGACCCTCTTTACATACATAGATAATCAACTCATCTCAGTAACCACTTTTCCATGGTAGTCCCATTACTTATCATCATTACCGTAGCACATGGTTGCCGGTAACCATTAAACACTGCTCTCTCGTTAGTAGCGACACTGAGAGCGCGGTTGGCGGCCGGGAGCGCTCCAGACTAGCTGGGCTCAGTGCACGCGTGAGGGCGGTGCTGCCTAAAGCGAAGGATAAGGTTCAGGCTACTGAAGCGCAAACGGTTGATACAGAGGATAAGGTTTGTACAGCTTCGATTTTCTAGGACAACGGTGCCGTCATATAACGGCCGTCTTTATACAAAGAGTATAAAGATAATTGAAAACCCGAAAAAGGATATTTGAACAACTTTTCCATTGGCACCGACACTGAAATTGCGTAAAAAAATTAACTGATTAAAGAAAATTTTCAAGATATGTGAACATAAAGTATAGATCGTGTGTCTGAAATAAAGTAGGTGATGACTAGTGATCGGATATTCGGATGCATATTTACCTAAAGTTGAGGTGTTGGCTATTATGGAAAGCACTCTTGTATCCGAAAAAATCCCGGGATCGACAATATTTGTGTTCTGATTATAGAATCGAATGTATATTTACTTACGTGCGGGTGTTGGCTAATATGGAACGCTTTTTTTGTATCGATCGCATCGCAAACATCTCGCGATTCCGGAATTGATTTGTTTAGTACTTTTTGATTATAGAAATGCTAGCTAATGTTGTAAAGTAGTTTGCCAAATTGGCAAAGCACATAGCCACAAACAATTTGGAGCCTTGAGTTTCATAAAAAAATGTATACAGTAGGTATATAATTTTTTATGTTAACACCGCAAAAGTAACCTTAATAAGAGGGCTAACAAATCGTTTCCATACCATATATCTGATCCCAGAATGCAATCAAATCCGGGATTTATATAAAGAAAAAATATATATTTAAAGTCACTTCCATAATTTCTTAGCCAAAACGTAACTTTAGGTAAATATGCATCCGAATATCCGATCACTGGTGATGACATGCGAACTTAAAGACCGCGGTTTTTAAGTTCGCCAACTTACTCGGCTCGCCGTCGGTGACACACGTGAAGTTTGCTTACACTGTATTGCGATTTTGTCGAAATTTCTGAACTGAAAATTACACAAATATCATAACACAATGACGGCTCGCGACTTGAGGTGATGACAGTAGTACGAAACTACAAACCAAAGGCTACAAGCAAACTTTCCAACCTTTTGGATCGCCGACGAACTTACTCGGCGGTTTAAAGTGCGCGTACTTAGTACACTTACACACGGGCGGCTAAGGTCGCCGAGCCCTAAGTACGCGTACTTGCTCGCACGTTTATCACCACTTTAACATCGGCAATCATACCGTTCAAACAGTAACACAGCAACGCTGCTTGGTGGTAGAATTAAGTACTTATGTTGGTAGTTCAAATAAAAGCTATTTTTCCTCATCCTCAAATAATTTACTTTCTCGTTACAGCCTCTCTCAGACGACAAGAAGGGCGTAGTATACGCTGAACTGGCGCTGGGCGAGCAAACCTCAACCGAGAAACCACCCCCTCCTTCTGCGGAGTACGCAGAAATCGTGTACACAGACCAACCGAAGGAGAACAAAGAAACCAACTAGGTTACGACAACCTTACGCTTCTATAATAAACACTAGGCTGCTTCCATGGTCTACTTGTGATATTTCCTCAGACCAGACACCGCGGCTTTCACAAGTACACTTGGCAAAAACGAATATCAAACAAATAAATTAATAATACACTAACAATGTCACAACCGCGTTCACATTGTACGTCGCTGTGTACGGAGTTTTGTCCGTTGAAATGTCACAAATATGGACGCAGCTTTAACATTAAACTATGAAGTTATACAGCTATTAAGTTAAGAATATAATTAAATTCTGGTTATGTTAACCAGAAGCAGGGTATTACATGAACCAAGCTCTTCAGTTTTACTTTAAAGACTTTTTGACAGTTATGTATTTTACCCGGTTATGTTAACCAGAAGCAGGGTATTACATGAACCAAGCTCTTCAGTTTTACTTTAAAGACTTTTTGACAGTTATGTATTTTACCCGGTTATGTTAACCAGAACCTATGGTTACAGTAACCTAAGACTTCTCTAATATTCTTAAAATATAACGTAGACTTTTACCTACTTTTATAAAATAAATATACAATTCGGTTATTGTAATCCAAAACTTTGAATTTACCCAGTGGGTTATGATCTAAAGTTTCGGCTAGATTATTTCTGTTTTTTTTTTTGTGAAACTTCTCAGGCGGCGATTCGATAATTGGTCGAGAATTGAGAGTGAAATTTCAAGAACGCGTCACGTCTAGACACATTTCGTTACATGAGAGAGAAGAAAGATATAACTCTCTCTGTCTATCACACTAAAACTCTCTTATTCTTTATATTTTCCAATTTTCTAAAATGAGCTGCATCTGTTTAGTTTGTTAAGATGCCCATTTTTCGGGCCATTCTGGAAGTGCGCAGCTATTTCACGAATAAAAAAATACATGATCTAAATTAAAAATAACATCACAAAAACTATAATATATTTATAATAATTTAGTATTGGAATTATCCACCGAAACAAATTATAATTTTCATATTTATTACTCTTCTTTTAAAATAAGGAAGATTTTACTTTTGTATTAGAGTTTTAAGTTTATTTTAAGCGTAGAACAAGTTGACTTTTTTGTTTAAGAGACCGGAGCATAGTTATTTCTTTTGTTCTTATTGAACAACTTTAGGTAACAAATTGGATCGCATATTGAAATAATTCGAAATTTCTACTTTTTTTTTTGTCAATTCTAATGTTTTTTGATCTGGGTTTTTGGCAGATTTGCCATATACGCGAAATATATTTTCTGATTTCTAACTTCCATAGATAAATTGACTAGCCTTTCAATATTAATCAGTAGAAAACAATACCTTAAAATTCTAATAGTAGGTTGGACCAATTAGAAAGGGGGCTCTTACACTATAAAATTCAATTTATTCGAGTTGAAGTAATCTCGCAAACTATTTAATTAATGAATTATTATAATTAAGATGTAAACGTGTGTGCTTCAAAGGATATTATTATTTTTTGTACATTTGTTTATTTATAAATTGGCGATCATAAAGTTTTACCCGGTTCCTGGTTTTTCCTACCAGTCGTAGTTTGTGGTAACTTCGAAACATTGATAAAAGCTAGAAAAAACTGAGTAACTTTAAAAAGTAAGTATATGAGTAGATTTTGTCGCCAATTTATAAAATTAAAAGCTTGTGTATACTGCCTTTTTGCAGATTTATTACGTACAAAATATATTATTAGTATTAAGTACATTAAAGATATTATTATTGTCAGTGTATCTGTCCAATGTATGTCGTATTACAACAAAACACGCTCACTGCCAGAAAACTGCACAAAATCACGTTTTTGTAAAACAAACTTTCTGAAGCTAACTTTTACTGATAAACACTGCCATCTAGTAGCGATAATTGGAAACTTTAGTGCCAGTTTCAGTTACTAGATGGCGCTGTTTTCAATTTTTAAATGGTAGCTTTTTGTCTATGTACGTAATGGTAGATTATCCATATTATTACTTTGTAACATTATTTTCTTTATCCATGATAGAATAAATACCTTTTTACAAAATAAAATGATACGTTTTATAAGAATATATAAAGAACATAAAAAAGACTTTAAATCTATCATGGTGTTAGGAAAATAAGATATTACAGTTATCAGTAATTTAGGTACAAATATAAACTTATTTTTACTAATTGTGAGACCTGAGTCAAATGTATATCAAACTAAAGTGAAGTGGAAATGTTAAAATTAAAAATAGTCAAAATAGTTTTCCTTTGCCATCTTTTAAATATCATGTATAATTTTACTAGTGTATCATTTATTTAAAAAAAAACTTACTCCAACTTCTGTATTATTCAACACCATTTCTATCAAATACCAAGTTTTTCATCATTCTACAATTCTACATTTGTTCCACATTCAACTTTCGTATCATTCATTTGTGAATTTATTTAGGCGCAATAGCGCACTGTGGGTCTTTTATAACTGTGAACGAAACTTAATCGTCACGCTCGGGTCGGTGACGCTCAATCGCGTATACCTACTCGGCTCCAGTCGTAAGTTTCAGTTCTATCGTGTGGTCATAGCAAGCATTTTAGTGTCATTTAATTATAAAATCATTCATTCATTTTGCTTTTCAATAAGCAGCTGGAATATTACTAAATGTTTAACATTTCCACCTAGCTAAAAACTATATTATTTACAATCCGTCCAGATTTATATTTTTTAATGGATATATTTTATTTTTGTAACTATTTTTAGTTTTTTACTGTGCTATACATAGGTGCTTAATTAACAGAAACAGATTTATTTTCAACTAGCGTAAGGTTACGAATTTGGTATTTCATTTTTTATTTTTGACACTCACAATCTGTGCCCGATTAATGACAATATGTGAGCGCAGGTACTAGGACGGTACTATAAACCTCTGCTTTTCGAGAAAATATAGGCGTGATGTTCTGTTAACTGTCTAGATGAACTCTAAAAATGTTTCAACATTTCATCCTACTGTAAACATGTATAATGGCTGACAGCAGCGGCGTAGCGTGGGTGTCGGCCGCCCGGGGCGGAAGACAATTTTGCCGCCCTCTTATTTAGGTATTTAGACTATACATTACATATATTAATTCTAGAGAACTTTTCGGCAAGAACAGTCTATATTATTTTATACAGGTTACATTTTAAATAAAAAAGTTTATGTAACTTTTACAATCACGTCTAATAATACAAAAATTATTTTACTTAGATACATTGTTAAATAAAACAGGTACAGTTCCTATCACTTAATATCAGGTACAACTTGAAGATCGACAAGCTGATTATTAGTCATAAACAATACAAGTACAAAATAAAATACGGGAAATCCCCGCAAGTCAGAATTGACGGTGTTGCCAGCAGTCGCTACAAAATATCATTCAAAGAAAGGGAATTCCCCGAATTCGTAATGAAAAATTCCGTGTTCTTTTCAATCGGTCCGAATTAAGTTGCGATAAAAATATTAAATGGTTCAAATATTTTTATTATTTATTGAGAATTTTTGCCGCCCCCTAAAAAGTGCCGCCCAGGGCTTGCCGCCCCTGCCGCCTCCACTAAGCTACGCCACTGGCTGACGGACACCCTGGCTCAAATATGCGCAGTGTCAAAGTGTAAAAAATGTCTTTCTTTTGTAAAATAATATTATAAAGGGTGCTCGCTTACTCTCCACACAAATATTATAAAGAGTGTTTACTATTACTTACAGTTCTACACAAATGGATATTATTATGGGTGCTCACTTTTGCAGCTCTTCACAAATGAATGTTAAAATAAGGAAAATTTGTATTTATTGAAAGCTTTCTCGTGTACTTATTCCTATACCTTGTATTTTTTAATAAAAATGTGTCATTTTAATGTGTTTTTTTATTTTGAGAAACTACCACCGGTCTATGATATTCAACCCGCTAGTAAACCAACAAAAAACTTGCTGATTTGAATTTCACTAAAAGTCGATGTAGCCCAGCGCCAGGGTAGCCCGCGAAATTCAATTTATCTTATGGATTTTACTATTTGCAGGTATCAGGTCCTCTCAGGCCGGGCGACGCGATTTTGCGACATTTTGCGACACCCGTCAAGCCGCGCGACACGATCGCGGCGCGTCAGAGATAAGAGCTCGCTAATATAAACAAAAACTGAGAGCTTTTTGTTAAGTAAATAGTCTTATCGTTAATGGTTTTGGGTTCCTGATTAGACAAAGGATTTTTTATAATACTTAGAATCTTTGTAAGCGAACGCTAGTATTGATAAATAAACATTCTTATAAGATTCTTATAAGAAATTCCTTTGTTCATTGTTTTGATTATTTATAATAAAACTACTGGTTCGATTCACATGAAACTTCGCAGGATACATTATGAATACATATACTATCGGTCAAAACCATTATTTACGGACAATAATAATAAATAAAAGCACATATAAATAAAAAAGTTCAATAAATCGTTAACCGTATCATTACGTAACATTATTTAGTTGACAAAAAAATATTGAACTCTTTTTCTTTCTGTATTATGCATTTTTATTATTTATTAGTTATTCAAGAATATAAAATAAATGACTTACCAGCGATTACATACACAAAACACACACAAAACTCAAAATTTCACATCAACACCTTTTTTCACTACCGAGTTTGTTTACATTTTTTGATGGGTCCGTAATAGGTAATTACGATGTTATTTTGTGCAAATTTTATCTATATACGATGACGACACTACTTAATTATTGAAATAACACCATTTCCCGTCGATTTACACTTAAAAAACAATAGAAAACAAATAAATAGAACGCGGAGTGCAGCGCGCTGAACGCATGCGCAGACGCCATTTTGCCGTGCCAAAAATGTCCAATTTTTACTTTTTTCTAGCATATTTTGACGTTATGGTCGATTTATTCGACAGGTATATTATCCTACCATAAATCAAAACCAACCACAGACCATATCAGCCCGTATATTACATATAAATAGAGCTGCAATCTGCATGAACGTACTGTGTTCCCGGGGACGCAACGAGGCTTGTTTTCGTGCGCCTGGGGCTTCGGTCCGGACTTACCGGTGTTGATTTAAATATGGTATGCGATTGTATCAAATGTTTATTTATACAATTATAATCATAAAAATTATCAATACAAACTCTCTAAGTTCATGTAATCCTATAAATGACTATTTCATGAAATCAACGCATTTGAGGATTATGCTAACTTATGGAGTTGTATTGCTGATTTTAATGATTCAAATTCTATAAAGGCATATTTGTAACGGTCGCAAATCATATTTTAATCAAGATACAACCTGAAACTGGCCTGCAAATAACAAAAAACGTAAGAAAATTTTAATTTGTAGAATATTGTCCTCACGTCAATCAACATAAGACCTAATAGAGAGCACTGAAACTTTTATTATTAACGTTATATTGAGCACCTATATACAATTATTACACAACTATTTACACTACGTACTAAATTAAATGGCTAACTAACTGACTATAAAAATGAATAATCAAATAAATGTACACTAATAAGAGCCGTTCTACACTGCATCTGATTCGAAACCGAGAAATAAAAATAATAATAATAATAAAATCGTTTATTTATATAAAGAGGGGCACATTTACAAAAAATTACTTAATCATAAAAAAATAGAACACAGTTGCTTATTTGCCTGAACTAGGTTGGACCTGTGCTTCAGGCTAGGAAGTGCATAAATACTTAAAGTAATAAATTAACTATGAGTCTAAGTATAAACTAAATTAAAATTAGGTAAATAAAAGTAAAACAGCAAGTTAGTGGTTCTATTTGCAGACAACAAGTAGATGTTCTGTCTGTGCATAATCTATGGTTAGTAAATATTCAAGTATAATTTTTTTACAGCTAAAGTAATTTAGTTTATAAATACTAAGTTTTCTATTTAATCTATTGTACAGAAATGGGCCTAAGAATGTAAAAAATCTTTCTACAAAGACATGTTTTGAGGTTGCATTAGAAATGCATACTATATCATTCCGTCTCTTGTTAGTATTGTCAGTAGTGTAGGTAAGCATGGTGTGCTGTTTTAATACTAAGTGCATAATGAAAAGTTGGCGAACAGTCAGCACGTTGCAGGACTTATATAGCAGATCTGTGGGAAAGAGAAAGGGATGGAAGTTTGCTACCTTTAAAATGGCTCTCTGTGCTCTTTCAAGAGGGAGTAGATTGGTTTTTGGTGCACCACCCCATGAAGTGATGCAGTAAAGAATTATAGATTGACATAGAGCCAAATAAACTTGTGTGATTAATTTTGAATCTGCAAATGATCTCAATTTTTTAAAAACGTACATTAATTTGCGCACTCTTTTAACTAGACTTTCAATATGGTTTTTGAAAGACAGGGTGTCGTCTATTATTACCCCGAGGTATTTTATGCTTCTCGTTTTGAGGATAAAAGGGCAATTACAAATGGTGACTGAACGGTTTCCACATTGATGGGCATATAGAGGAGGGTTAGTAATGTTAAGTTGAGGCTTGCGCATAGAGAAGTGAATATATTTTGTCTTGTCAGCATTTAATGTTAGTAAATTGCTTTGAAGCCAATTAGTCACAGTATTAAAACCTAGTTGAGCAATATCGAACAGTTCGCTACTGGTTTTAGCGGTAAATATTAACGCCGTGTCGTCGGCATATGATATAATTTTCCCGTCTTTAATATTCAGATTACATAAATCGTTAATATAAATCAGGAATAGCGTAGGGCCCAGAATACTTCCCTGGGGAACACCAAAACCAGTACTTTTCTGCTCATCGCTCGTGATATTATCTATTCTAACACATTGGTATCGGTCATCTAAGTAGTCCGCAAATAGTTTTAGCGGCGTTCCCCTTATTCCTATGGCCTCTAATTTGTTTAGAAGAACAGAAACAGACAAAAATGAAATGTCAGTCCGAAGTCTGAAGTAGCCATAGTACATACATACTATTAATTGTATGAGGGGTTGGTTGCGCACTGGATCCAAACTCTGTGCGTTCGAATTTAGAACATTTCAAATTCAGAACCGCTCTTAGGTCCGTACTACAGAACCTTAAGGGGGATGCGCCAAGGTAGCCCGCGAAATTCAAATTTTCTTACGTTTTTTGCCATTTGCAGCTCAGTGTCAGGTTGTATGTTGATTAAAATATGATTCACGACCGAAAATATGGCTTTACAGAATTATAATCATTAGAATTAGCAATACAACTTCTTCAGTTAGCAAAGGTGTCAAATGTCATGATTTAATAAAATAGTCATTCAATACACTTTCATGAACATAGAGAGTTGTATTGATGACTTTTATGATTATAATTCTATAAATAAACATTTGATACGACCGCAAATCATATTTAGATCAACATACAACCTGATACTGACCTGCAAATTGCAAAAACCGTAAGAAAATTTAAATTTCGCGGGCTACCTTGTCGCATCCCTTATAAGACAAGACTCAAGGATTACTAAAAACTAGTTTCAACCAATCAAAAGGCTTTAAGTTTTAAGTAATGCTTGAGCTTTGAGTGAGGTTCTGTAGTACGGGCCAGTGTCCTTTTGTTTGTGCATTTGTATTTATTTAGTTAGTTAGTTTAGTTACCTATCAGTTAGTTGTACTACGCATCGACGTCGGCATCGCTGCGCCCAGAAGGCAGGCAATAAAGAGCTGCAACTTGAAAAGGGCCTCTTTTTGGTAGAAACTTCCGGTAGAAATCAACTAATTTCTCATTCATAAAAATATAGCAAGTGGTAGATTTGTCTAACCAACACCTGTCCACACAAATCTTATCGATTTATTTTGACATTAGTTGAGTTGTCAAATTCGTCCCAGGCGGATTTCAAAACTTGATAATTTCGTAAATGATTTATTTTTGTGCCTAAAATCCATTCGAACACTATTGTTATTCCAAATGAACATTAATTATGATAACCTAATAGAAATGCGGTGTCCTTAACCAAAAAAGGTCATGTAATTTGAAGTAAACTTAAAAATTTATATCTTTTTGTTGATATTTTATTAAATCTTTCTACAATGACGAAAAAGAAGGGCAAAAAGAATGTATCACAAGGTAAATAAAATACTTTTATAAGTAATATCTAGTTCCTATGCAATTCCAGCGCCGATCCTGCTTTTTCTAATAATATTGTAAAGGTATGTTTTTTTTTGCTGCTTTTTTTTTTTGTTGTTCAACCGTCGAGTTCCTGATTTGATGTCCAGTAAATTATGGTTTGGCTTTCTAGGAATAAGATTATCCTAGTGTTTAATGTTGGCTACCCATCTGATAAGTTTTATTTCAATCTGCAAACATTATTGAAAATAAAAGACGGACAATAACATTTTTATTTAGATATGAAGATACAGGTTATCGTGATCAATATTGAACCCCAGTGTCTGTAAGCCTACTTATACAAAACTATGATGATGGTTTCCAGAGATGTCTCAATATTTTGATTCAATAGAGTGTCCGTGGAGTTTCTCACCCGTTCTTCTCCATAGGTACTACATTGTTGAATGTTTTCTAGCTTGATCTTTCTAACTGACCAACCCCTTGACAAGTTTGGGTTGGTTGTGATAAGGCCATCAACTTGCACTTACGTAGTACATAGTGTAGGTACAGTTCGCGTCAAATAACTTTGCCGCTCTGAAGTAGGCTACAAATGACTGCGCAGTAGTCAATCTGCCTTCAAAAACAGTAGTGCGCATGCCAGCGCGCATGCGCAACCTAACTTCAGAGCGGCAAAGTTATTTGACGCGAACTGTACCTCACTACAAATGGATTTGGATGTATTTCAAATTGCTATATTACAAATTATTATAAAATGATGAAGTGACCAAATCGTCAGTATCTACCACTTAACAAATGCAAGTAGGTTTCATCAGTAAGAAAATTCAATATACAAATTTTCTTTTACACTACATACTTTGTCGCTTTTAAACAAGCGGTTTTGAGAAATGAGTTTTTGAAGTGAAATGTTCTTTAGGTGGGGTGAGCTTCGTGTTTACAGCGCACTTTTTTCGTTCTTGTACTGACAGCAAGCCACATAAATTCCTGACATTTTCGTTAGATGGCATTACGTTGTTAGACGCATAATAAATATTGTAGCTGTGGTAACAAAGTGTTTATGTCGTGGCCAGATCTTGAAATTGATCATTTCATGAAGTGTTCGGCCATTTCATGAAATGGTTGCATTTCATGAAATTGAACATCGACCGCTGATCACATCATGATGTGGTCTGGCCAGATCATTGAATACTCAACTTTTGACGATATGAACAGTTAAACGCACGTCTACTTCATGATGTGGCCAAACATTAGTGATCATATCGTAAAATAGTTAGATTATCCACCGATAGAGGCGTTGATGTCGTTTTGTTTTTGTTGGGCATCATGGCGGCGGCATACAACAAATCAAACAAAGTAGGGTGACCAAGCAAGAAAACTCGATGGACTTTTTGTATTGGTTTTCCGAATGTGATATTATGGAAAGTGACCAACTTGGAAATTACTAACCTAACCTATGTCGGAGTACCACAACCGGTGTGGTGAGCAACATAGCATTTAAATTTAAAAATTCACGCAACATAATTATGGCACCCCGAGTCCCCAACGAAATATGTTAAGTTAGGTTAGAACTGTGGCCAACCGCGCACGGGCCGAGTGAGTGAATCGAGCGGTGCCGTGGCAGCGGCTGGCGAGCGCTACTTCCAATTTGGTCGCAGTTAGCAATTTTTACTACACCTTAAACCATGGATACCCTACATTAATGATATGGCCAAACGTCTACTGACATATCATTAATTAAACGTTGATGTTTATACGATATGGCCAATTTTAGCTGGCCATTTCATCCATTTCATGAAACACAACCATTTCATGAAATGGTCGAACATTTCATGAAATGATCAATTCTAAGATCTGGCCACGACATACTTATATATAATATATATATTATTTACTAGTTTTCACTTCTGTCGGCAGTCCCCGAAGACTGCCCCGCATGTTTTTTTTATTATTTCGCGCTTCCAATCTAGTCCTGCGTAATCTCATTTATTCAAATATAAACTGGCTCTAATTTTTGATTTAGTGACCATGTTTATCAGCCTAGCCTTTTCCCAACTAGGTTGGGGTCGGCTTCCAGTCTAACCAGATGGGCTGAATGTCAGATTGTTAGATGCAGTGACTGACTTCTAACCGCTACCCAGTTACTGGGCAATACCATTATTCTGAGGTAAGACTGGTAGTCAGAATTTTAGGCATTTATGTAATTATAAGTGATTAGGAACAATAGTTGAAAATGCCAACTTCGGCATAGTTTGTGGTTTGAGGTGAATGCTCTAAAATTGCCCGCGAAATTTAAAATTTCTTACGTGTTTTGCAAATTGCGGCGCAGTTTTACGTTGTATGTTGATCAAAATTTATTAAGGGGGATGCGCCAAGTTAGCCAGCGAAATTCAAATTTTCTTAGGTTTTTTGCAATTTGCAGGTCAGTGTCAGGTTGAATCTTGATTAAAATATGATTTGCGAGCGTAACCAATATGGTTTTACAGAATTATAATCATTAGAATCAGCAATACAACTCCTTAGGTTAGCATAATCCCCAAATGTCATGACTTCATGAAATAGTCATTCAACGGGATTACATGAACTTATAGAGTTGTATTGATGATTTCTAAGATTATAATTTTATAAATAAACATTTGATACGGTCGCAAATCATATTTAGATCAACATATAACCTGATACTGACCTGCAAATTGCAAAAAACGTAAGAAAATTTGAATTTCGCGGGCTATCCTGACGCTTTCACCTTAAGTACCCAAATAATGACAAAATAATTTAAAACATCGATATAGTGTTCAAAATTATATTTGCTGCATACAGGCTATCGTCATATTTTCACGTACAGCATTATCATTTATTTCAGACTAGGTTGTCCATAGAATGCTAGTAATACAATGAAACTTAAGAACTATGTTAGCAATATACACATACAAAAAAAACTAATCCTAATAGTTATCCTATATGTAGGCGAATCCAGTGCCTCCAGATAGGACTCTCCACATGTTCAGCAATGACCCTCAGGTAGCTGTTAGGACTGTCCCTCACCCTGCGCATCAACGATGCTGCTCTTTTCCGAATTATGGCGTGATAGCCATCCACTCGTGAACCAGCAAACATCGCTGACGCACTGCAATAGCGAGGCAGCCCCATCAACACCCTGAAGGCATTGTTGTACTGAACTCTCAGAGCATTTACGACTCGCTGCGTGCAGCTGGCCCACAGGCTGCAGGTATAAAACGATTGGCAGAAGGCCCTAAACAATGTTGTTTTGACTGTTTTTGAACACTTAGCAAACCTGCGAGCCAGCATATTACAGCGAATCGCGAGCCCCCTACGTTCCCGCTCCACATCTAGGTCATCAGTCAGGGTCTCATTGATAACATGTCCTAGGTACACAAACTGAGAGACTCGTCTTAGCGCAACCCCACCTAGTGTCACGGGCGGTACAATAGAAGGATTCATTTGCCCCGCCCGAAATATCAGCAACTCGCTTTTCTTGACGTTATACGTCAATCCATGCGTTTCAGCATATGCCTCACACACACCTAAGAGCTTACGCAGGGCACTAATCGATGGGCTCAACAACACCATGTCATCGGCGTAACTAATGTTGTTGACTATATGACCATCCATTGAGCAACCTACACACGTGTTGTTGAGCTCACGAACCAGCTCCCTTACATACATATTAAATAACGTAGGGGAGCTCAGTCCTCCCTGTCTAACTCCACACTCTAACTGATAAGAATCAGACAGGCAACCTCCCCATCTTACAAATTATGAAATGCAATAATTAATATCGTAACACTGAATAGCTAGTTTTAGATGTAAAAAAAGTATTTGGAAACTTTCCAAATGCCTTTTTTTTTCACCTAAAACGGGTACAACATCAAATTCAATGTTATAATTGCAATTCATTACTAATATTCTAGTCAATTAGTTAGCCACATTTCTTATTTCCATACAGTATTATTTCCAAATTAATCGAAACAGGTAAATATTTGACAGCTATTTATGACGTTGCAAAGAGTAAAATATTTAGCTTCATTTGTCACCACGTCAGCAAATAAAAGTTCGAAGGAATCACCTTAAGAGTAGACCATAGAGCATCTATGTTTTTTTGTAATAAGTAAAAATTATTATTTCATGAAAACGTGATGTTTCTTCTCTAATGTAAGTTAGAGAGATATGGATGATTTTTATGAATATTCATCAGCTGCAATTTAAAATAATACGCAAATAATTTCGCGGGCGATCATAGAGCACAAACTAACTATCGAATGATTAGCACGTCAATGTTGTGAGCAACCTACCCTCAAAAAAATAAAAATTATCTATTTAAAAAAAATCATTGCAGATTTCACAATCAACGACTGTGCCAACGCGCCAAAACCGGTTAAAGCAATCAGAAAACCGGCTCCGATTCTAAAACCAACCATGGAACCGGCCTGGGACGAAGTCGGTGACGACGCCGAAATCGTCCCAGTAATCGCTGACGACGGAACTAAACAGCTTGTATTCAAGAAAAAAAAGGACAAGACACCAATAGATGAACGCCCGGGCATTGAATACCCGGAAATCCTATTCTATCTCCTATCCAAGTACATTAAACCAGAGGAGATTGGTATTTTCGCCAAAATCAACAAATCTGCGTACGCGGTTACGAAAAGCAAAGCATTTTGGATTTTGCAATACAAGAGGTACTGCGAAAATCATCCGAAGCTCCCTGAAAGGTTGCGAACAGACAGTCTGAAGGCTTACGGGTTGAGGCAGACTGTCATACGGGCATTATATCACACTTACGATAATTTCACTCGTCGAATTTGCCGAAAAGACCCTCATCCTAATATCCTTGTCAGCTGGGTGTGTGTTAACGTCTGGTATAACCGAGGGTTGACATATTGGAACGTGTATTTCAAGCTGAAGAAGCCGCAGGTGCATAATTCACAGCCTAGCATGGATAAAGATTTTATTGAGGAGCTGGGAAGGGTGGACGCTAATCCTGAAGAAGGAGCGCAGGTTTTGATGGTATGTATTCTGTTGTCTTTATTTTTTACGAGTACTAGCAGCGCCTCTTGGTTTCATCCGCATTAGTCTCGATGCCGTGGGAATATCGGGATAAAAAGTATTCTATGTGTTAATCCAGGTTATAAACTATCTATGTGCCAAATTTCATCCAAATTCGTTTGGCAGTTTTTGCGTGATTGAGTAACAGACACCAGGCGTCGTTGGTCTAGTAGTTGCAAGCGCTACTGCTGAGCAGTCCTGGATTCCCGGGTCGGGCAAAGTGTTGTTGGGTCTTAACATCTGGAATTTCTCAGTAGCGACTCGGAGTCTAGATTTATGCCCGGTTGATGTCAATAGCCTCGCCCTCTATTACATAGGACTTAAGGCGCGATTCCATTAGGCAAGTTACTTGTTTACAAGTTGTTATTGCTGCATACAACTTGAACAAACATGCATACAAGCTACAACTTGTGTGAGGTAGTTTGAACTTGTACATTTTTTAATTCAAGTGACGTGCAAATTGAACGCGCAAACGTTAGTTGCACATTTCGGATTTCGAACGAGTGACGTGTACGCGCATTTTTATCTCTCGCTGTACAATTGTTGTACATCTCCACTTGTATGCAAATAAAACCTGTATGCAATTTGCACACTCTCGAAAACATGTTTCCAATGCAAGCAACTTGTACGCAAATGTGACGTCATACTTGCATGCACTAATCTCACCAAGAGGTATCGTGCTACCCAGTAACTGGGTTGTGGAGGCCAGATAGGCTCCATGTAAAATATTGGTATTCAGATGCATCCGGTTAGATGGAGAGCCGACCCGCGACCCCAATTTAAGCAGTTTTAATCTAAGCAGATTTATGACTTTTCGAGATTTTTAAAGAGAAATTCATGATTATAAACACTCTTTTAATTATTTTACACTATTATTGTCAGACCTTATAATACGGGGTCTAAAAGATCCCCAAGTGACTCCGACGGGCTGCCCTGCCTCCCACACAAAACCACATACCTACACTAACTAAAACCCTTAACACTTTCAGGTAACCTGCAAAGGTTTCGACAAAATTCCACCGCTCCAAGGGATGACCTTATCCACCGTCAAAATGGTCCTATCCCAAGGCTACAGGCACCACACACTCCACCTTGGCTTCAACAGCTCCTGCTACGCTGTGAAAGGTATTGTGCCTGAATGCGAGATCATTCTTGATGCAGTTGTGAAGGCTATAGTATGCAACTGGTGGCATCCTCAATACCCACATTCCGGTAATTTTATCCCGAGGCAGGATCATCCCCCGCTGTTGAAGGACTTTTTCGATGAAGATGATGTGTCTTGAGTATGTTTTGGGTAGGCATTTCGCTTTCATGGTTTTGGGATTTGACACAGATTAGGTAATAAATGGAGTGCTTATTTTTTGAAAATATTTGGAAGTGTCAAATCGTCACAATGACAGTTTTTTGCTTCCAAGTGTTTTAAATGCCTAATTAGTATTTTAGATACTGAATCTATCTATTGTAGTTTCTATAAAATCTGTTTTTACAAAACTTACGAATTTTGTAAGTTGAAAATCTTGTAAATTAGGTGTTAGGTGTCTATCTAATGAAGGGCTATTGGACCACCTCCGGAAAATCACAATTAAAATTAAAAATGTAAAAGAATTTGTATGATTTTTTTGGCCAGAGATGGTGAATTTGAAAGTTGGTATTTAAAAAATTTCGCTGCTGGATTAATTTGTCAATATTACTAAATTAAATTATGGAATATCCATGTGTAGTGCTTTCAAATATTGATTATGAATTGCAATGATAACACTGAATTTGGTGTTTTAACAATTTTAGGTGTAAAAAACATTTGTAAAGTAACCAAATGCTTTATATAGGTACCTTAACCTAAAATTAAATATTCAGTGTCACGATATTAATAATGGCAATAAATAATTTAATATTTTAGTGCACTACAGAGCGATATATCATAATTTAATTTAGTAAAATTTATAAATTAATCCAAAAAGCGAAATATTTGACAGCTATTGGCGACGACGCGACGTTGCCAACTTTCAATGTAATAATTTATCCGGAAGTGGTGCAATAGGCTCTTTATATTATAGTCAGTGTAATATTATATCCATGTCAGTCAGTGTAGTATGTATACCGACTTGCATTTAGTATGTAGTATGCAAGTTTTGTATATAATATATGTATGTGTGCAATGCAATGTGCAGGTAGCACAAAAATGTTGTGAATATTCTATAAATTTTCTAAAAGTCAACTAAAAGGGCAGTTATTAAAAAAAACTTAGATATTTATGACATAAAAAACTGTTTTGATAAATAAAAACATTTATTTAGGCCTTCCTTTATACGTCTAAATTGACGATAATTTAATAATAAGTAGAATACCAACTATCAAAAATAATAATATATTGATGTTGTAAAAAACGATGTTTTTTAGATGTTGGTACAATTTATTAGGATTTCGACCAATCAAAAGCGTCCTGTGGATCTAGTCTTGGCATTCTATTGTACAAAGCTTAATTATTTATTGAATATTATAACAATATTACAATAATCTCAATACAGACAAAAGCAGTGGATTTTCTGTTGATATTCAATAATTAACCTTAAAATCAGTTTCTTAAAGTGCAAACTTGAGGAAGCTGTTTTTGTCTGCGTTATTTGTTAAATTTTGCACCGTGAGTTTCAAGGAATAAAGTGCATTATACAATATGGGTTGCTCTCGGCCCGAGCAAAGCCTTGTGTGTAGTGACTAGCATTATTCAAAGTCCTAAGGTCTGATATGTAATGTAATTATTAAAAAAATCTATTGTGTAGTATTCTTAGAATAGTAACTCCCGTGCCTCAGCGAGCACGTAAAGCCTGAGTCCTGCGCCTGATTTCTCTCCGGTCGTTCCGGATTGCCGTCCCATCGGACTATGAGAGTGAGGGAACAGAGAGTGCACCTGTGTTTGCGCACAATAATCTATCTCCTGCGTATTTGGCTAGTCTCAGTTGTGATTGGCATTCAGTCAGGAGGATAGTATAGGATGATATTTTTGTGTGAATTATAGATATTTAGATATGTCCAGTTTGACTGGGAGTGAGAAAACAACATAGTTGGGAAATACCTGGAAGGATTGTATGAAAATTAAGTGTGATGTTAGAAAAATTACTAAGGTACTCGTAATGTAATGTTTTGGCTAAGAGTTTGATCTTGAACTGGTAAAAAACCGAAAAAGGAACGGTTAAATAGACGTAACTATACCGCCGGCTAATCAGGCTAACCGGTTTTACGAATAAACGGTTAATTTTAAAATGCGGCGAGATCAGAAAGAAACCGGTTTCAGAATTTCGGTTTTGTCAATGATCTTCCGAATGATCAAAGTTGTCTTAATACTCCATTTGTTACCTACTCCATATTAATACAAAAAATAAGCTCAAAAGAAAGATTTAAATCGTTAGATCTGCTCACACCGTAAGTACCTAGCGGTCGTGCGATAGTTTACATACAGAGAAAAGTGATCTCTCACAGCCTGCACGGAACGATAGACACGAGTTTTAGTATGACTGAACGAGACAACACAATTCAAACTCCATTGTCATCGAAAAAGAAGCGTGACCATCTTTTGACGCGGTCGGGCGAATCTAACGATTTAAATCTTTGGCTCAAAATGTGTAGCATTAGAAGTCTGTGTGTCTGTGAAAATCAATGTGTAGATGAAAATACTCTTTATTGCACGCCAAATAATAGAAAATAAAAATATATAAAAATATTTCTGCCAAGCAATCTTAGAATGACAGAAACTTGTATTTGTGTGTTTACTTATGATTAAGTACATACAATTTTGTACAACAGTGTACTATATGCGTAGAATGCATCCTGAGATTTGTCTATAAAGAGTAGGTTATATACAACGAATATTAAATATTCAAAAAGTGTAAACTAGAAAAACTGTTTAAAAAAAAACATTGGCCAAGTCTTTTGAGCACTTCAAATTAAATCCATATTCTATACAGTACTTAAGGGCTTTTTTTTCAATCTTCGGATAACTGAGAATTATTTGAGGAATAAAAATTGCGGTTTGACAGCTTTTGTAAGCTTGAAAATATATCAACCCGCCATATTTATTCTTCAGTTAAAAAATTAGACATCTATCCACAAAAATAAAGTTATCTGTCAAAATTACATACTAATTGACGAAATCAAGGCAATACATTTATTTAAATTACATACAACATTGGTGTAAGTTATCGCCAAATCTTAGGACTCACAAAGAAATGCAGTAGTGTGTCATTCATAAATGTATAAAAAATATGATGTATTTCCAAATAGTGCAAAGGTGTTTCAATATCATAAATGTTTTAGAAACTACCCACAGAAAAAAAGTACATTTATATTGTAATATTATCGTAACAATAAACGTATGTCCAATTTTTTTCTTTACGGAATTAAATGAAATCTGGGGCGTACCAGGGCAGGTCAAAGTGACAGTTACCAGTAGAACCTCACATGCTGCAACATCGTGTGACACTTCATTTGTCGTATAACTGACTGCTTTATGAGTGTATGGTAACCCCCCTGATAAAATATTAAAAGAATGAACTCCTAAATAAACAAGTAATAGGTACACTGTCAATTCACTTTTAATGTATATAAAAATATAACATTAAGTGTGAGACGAAGACTTGAAAACGACTGGATTGTGTAAGGAAAATATATAGGTATTATATAATAGAACGAAAAGGTCTGATCTTAACATAACAGCCCGTTTATGTCCAAAGAATAATCACCAATAATTACAAAGAAAATAGAACAAAATTATAATATACCCAATTAGAATGACTTATCAACATTATGCTGCGCTGTGCTGTGCTTAGCTGAACTAATGTTCTCATGCACTTCTTTCTTACAAATAATTTTGAGCGGCGCGAGGTGTGCTGTGTGCCTGGATCTGCGCGTATTCTTATAACCTCACGTATAATCAATTAATTCCTTGAAGAATAAGCTGCAAGGCAGCACGTATCCCGCCCATGATCCCTGCTGTATTAAAACAAGGGTAATCACACTAAGCGCAGCGCAGCACGTTTTGTTAGTAGAGCGAACTAGCTAAATAGAGCACAGCGCAGCGCAGCATAGCATAATGTTGATTGAACTCTTGCCTAACGGGCTGGTGATGTTATTGACATACGGAAAGAAGGGTGTAAAACTTGTCAATATGATTAATTAATTAAAAATCAATAAATGTATAATAATAAATATTTATGTCGGAACAGGTATAAAGAAAGGTAAATTAACGAAGTCGCTAAGAAATGTTTTTTTTTTTTTTAAAGTTCAACTTTGTAGAGCGTTGTCTCTGTCACTCAGACCACACCCACAGAATACACAATAGTACAAATACAGAAGATTCACTGCGCAAAATCATTTAAATAAATAGCGACTCTTGCTACGACACAATAAAGTGCAATTCAGGTCGCACAACGCTAATTACCAACAGTTATATTCACCTAGAATTGTCTCTCTCTCTAACTCTTATATCTTCTGACTACGTTACGCCCACTGAATTGGCCCGACAAATCGAGCCTGCCGCGTTCTTGTGCTATGTGCTTCCTTAAAAATGGCATTTTACGTTAATCTACCTTTCTTTATTTATTCCTGTATTTCAAAATAATTAAGAAGTAAAATTGATGTTGTTGCTACCATAAGGGATGTGTTCCATGTGTAGGATTCTGTGAATTTAATTAATATTTTTTTTGGATATGTAACGCAATTTATAGAGAGGCGACTTAACATAATCAGCCTATCATGTTCCCACTGCTGGGCTCTCTGTGAGAGGAGGTGTGTAATTTGGAAACATTGTAAAAGCCAATTATTTTTAAAAGAGTGGAGGACCGTGGAGTCTTCTGCCGGCTCTTCTCCAAAGGAAACGACCAATTGGAACCGTGCACCTAGCTTCTGGTTTATGTGAAGTAAGATATTTTGAATTTGAAAGGGAGTGGGCCGTGCCCGTAAGGGTCGCGCCACACCTGCCGAACGTTCCGCGGCGGAACGTTCCGTCGCGTCATGTTTGCTTGCATTTCTATGGACGTAACGTTCGGCTGATGTGTCATAATAGGTAACTTGAAAAACTTTAGGAGCGTATTCAACCGAACCATCCGCCGGGAACGTTCGGCAGATCTGGCGCGACCCTTACACACCACGCGGGCACAGTGCGGGTTGGAGGATGTCACATATCTTTGAATTTTTGGTTCTGAGATATGCCGATTTGATCACGATATTTTCCTTCACTGTTTACAGTGATGAATTTTAAGTGAAAGTTATCCAAAATCTACTGGAGAAATAGATAGACTCTACAGGCGCTCTGTCCAAGCATATTGCGTCAAATTAACATTGTTAAAATAATGAGCTAACACCCGGTTCTTGAACTGAAAATTTGTCAAACTCAATTTTAGCATTACTTGTGGCGCGAAATTCAAAATTTCTTACGTGTTTTGCAATTTTCTGGTCAGCGTTAAGTTGTATGTTGACTAAATTTGATTCGCAATCATAGCAAATATATATCTACAGAATTAGTAATAGAGTCATAAATACAACTTTCTACCGCGGGTACAGATTAATACCCAAAGATGGACATTCCGCAAAATCATTTAAATAAAAAGCGACTCTTGCTACGACACAATAAAGTGCAATTCAGGTCGCACAGCGCTAATCACTCTTTGTATCGCGTGACTCTTAGATCTTCTGACTACGTTACACTCACTGAACTGGCCCAGCAAGACGAGCCCGCCGTGTACTTGTAGCTTCATACCTAAACTGCGGAGTGTTCTAACTGTAATATAACTTAAAATTTTCAATTCAGAAACCAGATGACAGTATAATAGCACCGCCACCAGCAAGTCACCTCTGTATAAATTGCTCAAAAGGAGCAATAAGTTCGGAATCAGTGCGGTACACCAATGCAACGCTGAGTACAACGAAATGATGGTTCGTTTACACGAGGCCAGTTTGTCGACAAACAGGGGGAAAATGCATATGCTAGACTCGCTTCATCATTTCAGCTGAAATACGTCTACTGCTGGACATAGAGTTCGCCCAAACTTGTGTGCTCCCCGCATCCAGCGGATTTCTGCGCCCTCAAATACGAAACAAAAACTCGAAAACAATGTTTGTCATATGAGAATGTACAGATGATTTTTTCGAACTGTGTTTTGGCAACTCAAATTCCTTTTGTGTTTAAGATCACCGCAGTCAGAGCACCAAAATGCTTTAGCAGTTAGTGCAAACCAAATAAACCTCTCACCTAGTACATGCTTCATCCCACAAGTAGAGTTATACTCGCGACTTACATACTATACAGAAACCCAACAACAACCGCCGCGCAGAAGCCCACCAAATAACACGGTTGGAGGATCCTCCCTTTTCTATGCAGAATGAGAAACTCTCCGTCTTTTTCTTCATACCTCTTCGTATAAGACTTCTTCGTCGTGGCATGGCACGACGACAGTGTATAAAATTTTGTTGACCCAAACTTTTGGTTTCGGGTTTTGGCGCAGGGTAGGTGGAGGGACATAGTTTGATCCACAGCTTCACACATCCACACCCTGCAGCCGTGTCGTCGAGATAGCTCAACTTACGATGAGTATTTTTAGGAAAATATTTGGGGATGGACAGATACGATTTTCTCTCCATTCGCTACTCGCCTACCTATTTGAGTCGAAAAACTCTCTTCGTGTAAACGAGCTTTGTGCTATTGGCCAGATAAATGAATCAAAATGTATGTAAAGCTTATGTTGTACATTGATTATGTAAAGCGTTATGTGATATGATCATAAATATATATATTTTTATTGTTTCTTTACTTGTTTTTATTTGCTTACCTAACCAACGTCAACCAGAAGGGCAATTCTCGTACTAAAACAAACGTTCACATTCAAGTCGCAATCTACCTATCAAACTTTTCAAAAATGTTGGTAAATTGATTGTATTTTTGACAGATTGCGAATGTTATGCGAATGCGAAAGTTCTTAAAAAATACGGGAATTGCCCCCTCAGGTCAAGGTGCGTGTTTCCTTTTCCGTGTTCAATTCGAGATACTCGTTGCGTGAAATCTGTGAGGAGTCGATCGCAGGTTAAACTACGCTTGCCGAGGTCGGTTTATGGATGGGTGACCATCATCCATTATTGTATAACGAAAACCCTCCGCACCTCTAGATGTTGGTCCCAGCTTTCATTCACAGATCTTAAATATGAACCTAATAGATATGTCGCATAGCGTCGTTTTTGTCGGAAAGAGAATTGCGCGCCGCGCTTCCGCAATGCTCTCTTCCACACGCCCTCGCCACGTCTCTTCTGTATAAACCGCGCCATACACACAACGCCCGCGCCACCTCATCGCCACGCCCGGCGCCCGCGCTACTTGTCACTTGTGTATGTCCCGCGCCTAAGGCGGTTTTCAACTTTTACCACCGATGTGCCTTTTGACTATAGCAACCATCTTGTTAGTCTATAGTATATATTATATACAAATCAATTGCCGTGCATTATACCCAATTTCACCAAACACAAAAATTTGCTAACATGTGATTAAACTCAGGTTACTGCTTTGATTGGCTCACTGACATGACAACAGCCAATCACAGCAGTTGACATGTGTGTTAACAGTCTGTTATATCTAACAGAGTATGGTGAAATTGAGTCGAAGTCTCGCAAAAAATCGAAAATGGCTCGACCGATGTGAATAATTATTTTTTCGTTTTGTTCGCCTAAAACAGGGGTGTTTAAGAAAAAAGAATATAGAAAAAACCCAAAGGAACAGCCGAAATAGAAATTTTGACAGGACAACGTTTGACGGTAGTTTGAAATAAAAACCATCAATAAACGGACACGCATTTTATTGTTCATTACAGTAAGATTGGAGACAAATTACTTAATTTAAATGAGAGAATGAAAAATCGCATTATGTGTAACATCTAACATCTCACCTTGGTAATAAGCAACAATAAAGGGACGGGCCCTCAAGGTCGTTTCTGACGGCCAACTCTAGCACCGCACGCGCTCATTGGTCAAATCAAATAGCGCGCGCTTGGCGGCTTCCTGTTACACACTTCCGTCCCTTTTCACGAAATCACTCTCTAGATTTGATTATTTCGATTAAGTTTTTCATTTTGATTGCAGGAAGGGCAGAGGATAGATGTTACTCATCAATAAAATATCACAAATATCAACTATCACTACGAGAATCTTGATTTATTTAATTATTAATACCTATTTTAATCACAAAAATGCTATTATGACTACTGGTGCAAATTGTTTACAATAATTTCTTTCATCAAAACTAGCGTCATGATGGGTCATAAATATAACAACAATTATGTTCCTGGTAGTCGGGTAAAAATATTTAGATCTTCATTGATTCAATTATGTTTTTGGTTTGTTGACGCTGCTAAAGCCCGAAACAAAATTCTGATAAAATATCTTACAAATTCTATTCGTCTTATACAACGTGAAATTTGAATCACAGTTTTGCTAGAACAAACGTTGTTCAGACCATGGTCTACTACCATTCTATAACAATCAATTTAAAAAAAAACGTCAATGGTATTTGAAAAAACACAAAAAAAGACTGATTTATTTATTAAAATTTCGGCCCGCATTGGCCGGACATCCTTGTAGTCCACGTGGACTCCTCATAACTCTTTTGAATGCCATTTTGTTACCGCGATGAGTCCTTAGATGTTACGGTTAATGTTTGAACACGTTTGAGCAACATAAGACTTATTTGAGAACGCCTAGTTTAGTTTGTTTTAATAACATATTGGATGCTATAGAATGATAGTAGACCATGGTCTGAATAACGTTTGTTCTAGCAAAACTGTGATTCAAATTTCACGTTGTATAATTAAATAAATTAAATGCACACAACTTACAATAAATACAGGCTAAACAGCTCCGGCCCTTGATCAGGGTAGAGCGAGATTGAAAACACTTTTAGCGAAATAAAATTGGCGCCCCTTGCCATCTGGCGCCTAGAGCGATCGCTCCACCCGGTCTACCCCAAGGCCAGCGCTGAGACTAAACATAACTGTCTAAATGCATTTTTTTTTACTAACATCAATTATTTTAATTTCGAGTGTCTGCCACTAGATGGCGTTATCAATACTTCTCAATATAACCAAGAGATGGCGCTGCTAATAATGAAAATTTTAATATAGTTTTTTAGTACTTATATCAATGCAATAAATTCTAATATGCTTTAATTCCTTTTAATACTCGATAAGAAAATCATGTTACCTACACTATTTAGTTAAAAAAACTTTTTGCAATAGATTTGAAAAATATTTCTTAATTAAATCAGAATTGTTTCACTTACTAACTTAATTTTTTTTAAATCTACTTACTACACACAAACACAACACAACATTTTCTACGCATTGTATGAGTAGAAGATATTCATTGGACATTAATTTATCTAAAATAATTAGTTTATTTTCAACGCGTTCAACTAAACTACAATTATTTCTAAAACATTGATTTACCTATCCACTATATATCTATAAAAAATAATAAGTAATTATTATAACAGCTTTAGTTCGCAAGCTCACCACTAGATGGAGTTAGAGTTATTCTCAAGCAAATTTTTTTAAAAGAAGGTTGTATAAAACATAAACAAGGGCGTCGCCAGTCGATTGTCCAGGGGGGTGGGGGAGGAGGCAAGTTGATATAAGGAGGATGGGAAAAGTATGATTTGTAGGTACAATCAAGATTCAAGAGCACATAGTATTACACTTGTAGTGATAGTCTTACCTCTACGGCGCACAATGGGGCCAAAATTGACGCTGGTGGACATTTGATTTTTAACAAATCAGTTTCAACTCGGTAGTCCCGATAGAAACTGAGAAAAATAATAATTTCCATTTTCAATGTATGGATTGGAAACGGACCCTTCGGGTCGTTTTTCCTAAAACTATTGAGAACTGTAGAGCTGAAACCTAATAGGTATTATGACTGGGCCTACCACCAACATATTGATATGAATTAGTATTAGTCCCCGTTTAAGAGATATGGAACTTTATAACACCAAATAAAAGTCGTCGAAATAAACAAAATTGGTTTTATAGATATGTAGTTTCTTTACATTAACATGCCTTGTATTTGACAAAAAAATTAATTGGATAGGGGGGCCCATCTGCCCCTTTGGCCCCCCTTGGCAACGCCCTTGCGCACACACACACACAGTGTTATAATAGTTATTTGTGTTACAAGGGGACAAAGTAATATTTTGTTCTTCCAGGGCGTTATTTTGAATTCAGAGCGTAGCGAGGAATTCAATATACGCCGCCCGAGAACAAAATATTTTATCCCCGAGTGATACACACTATTTTTCATCACTACCTATGAGAAAATTAAAAAGCTACGAGTACCTACCTTTTTTTTTTTTACATTAAATCTTCACGCGAGCGCCTCCAACCTAACTACGCAAATCTATCAGAAGAACGAAACGAACCAATCAGAAGAGAGAAACCTCAAACTCCTATGGGAGCAAAATTTAATTTTGCTCCCGCTATTCTCTCTAGGCAATTATCGTTTTTCGAATAGGTGTGATGAAAAACACTTTCTGTAACTTAGTGCTATTAAAACACTTGCCGATTTTGTGCAAGTGTGCGACAAATAAATCAAGAACATCGATGCTATTGAACGCTGTCAAATTGTCTTTTGGATTATAATTTTATTCTTTCCAAAAAATTTTACGGTTCAACCCAAAATCTCTTCAGTTTCTTCATCACAAAATCTCTTTTTCATTGTGTCCCATACTTTTGCCGCGACAGATGCATCCGTATCTGTGCACTGATACGTTTGTCCTGGATGTTTCCTAGTATAATGCCTTATGACGTTCTGCTTATGAGAAAACCGTTTAGGACAAACTTTACACATGAAATACTTCTCATTGACATGAGTCTTCATGTGATATTTCAATCTACTCTCTCTTGGGAACTCCTTGTGACATATATCACAGACAGTGTGCTTTATTTTCTCGTGACCTAGCATATGTCTCTGCATGTTGTGTTTGTGGGCAAATTTCTTGTCACAAAGATTGCAGGAGTAAGGTTTCTCGCCAGTATGGACACGTAAATGAGGCTTTAACAACCCAGAACTAGTAAATGTCTTCCCACAATGGGGACAGGGATATGGCCTTATTCCACTGTGGACGTGCATATGACGCATCAACGTACTTTTGTGCTTAAAACTCGTGGAGCATTCATCGCAAGGAAACGAACGGTCGTTTTCATGTTCTTTCATATGCGTTTGCAATAAAGACTCATTATCGAAGACATTATAGCAAGTTTTACATTGGAAAATATCGTGTAAAGTTTTCTGACAGCTTTTTCGACTTTGATGTCTCTGTAAATTGCGCTTGACAGCGAAACTTTTGAAACAGTCGGAGCATTGATAAGCTTTTTCGTCTAAATGTGTCTTCTTGTGCTCCTTAAGATAATATTTAAATTTAAATTTCTCTGGGCATTGATCGCAAGCGTATGGGGTCACAAGAGTGTGGCGGTTAAAAATATGAGTGTTTAAGCGTAATTTGTTGACAAACTGTCTATTGCACTGGTTGCATTGTACTGCGTTTTTGGAATGGAATTGTAAGTGCCGCTGGAGATAGGCTTCGTTTGTGTAACTTTTTTCACAAATATTGCAGGCGAAACTGCCTGATTCTTGGTGGTCCAGTTCTGGAAGGTAATACAGTTATTAAAGCTTTAAACAATTACTGTTCTGGGTAAAGATGTATTCATGTAGAACCCAGGTATCCGGCGCCGATACGCCTGCGCTTCTCGGCGCTGGTTAATAACGCTGGTCGCCGCAGACAGTTTTCATCCTTTTTGCCAAATCAGCACTAATGCAACAGTGGCTGGTAAGCGCTGACAAATTCCTATTTGATAAGTAGGTTCGGTAACCAGTTCAGTAAGTGCTGGGCGCCGGTTACCAGCTTTCTACGTGAATACACCTTAGTTTTTAAAGTTATTATAGTAACTAATTTTCAAATGGTTACAAAGAGAATGGCTTTGAATGCCTGAAGAGCGCCATTTTTAGAAGTCAATGTGTAATGGCTGACGCAGATTTGGCAAAGCGCGTTTTCATCATCATCTTCCTGCGCTTGTCCCATGCAACGTGGGGTTGGCGCACCCCACTTTTTCTTCTTCCACTCTCTTTCATATCATCTCTCACACAATCCATCCATCTTTTCTTTGACCTTCCTCTCCCTGTCCATCTATCAACATTTGATTTGTCCCATGCATTTACTTTTCATGGACAAACAAATATCAACATTGCGTCTCTTAAAGTAAAGTCAAAAATAAACAACTGCGTTGATGCTCTCTCGGATGGAAGTTTATTTATTTTCAACTTTATTTCAACTACCACAACGTTGATCTTTTAAACTGCGCTACGCTGCGCTGCGCTTTGCTAATATTGTTAGAAGAACTTACCGTCAGAAGAATGAAGGGATGTATGAACACCCGATTCATCGGATGCATGTCCGTCAAATGCTGGCTCATCCTATAATAAAAATTGTAAAACGTCAATACAAAACCATCCCAGAGACAAAACTAAAAAGCGTCATGTGCCAGTAATTAAATGACTACTCGTGGATCTAGTGCAAGCGTTACTGCAGAGCGTGAGGTCTTGGTTTCGATTCACCATCGGGCAGTTATTGGTTGTTATTAGAAATATTCCTAGTAGCAGCCCGGAGTCTGGATTTGTGCCCGGTTGATAGCAATAGGCTCGCGCCGTATTACATGAGACTTGAACATAATTGGCGAAATGTGGATTTTACACTTCAGCCCGACCCAACGCTCCTTGGAATACAAAATCAGCCTGTAATGTTCCCACTGCTGGGACACAGGCTTCCTCTCAGTGAGAGGAAGTATTCCACCACGCGGGAACAGTGCGGGTTGGTAGATGTGTCATATCTTCCAATTTTTGGTTCTAGGACATACCGGTTTCCTCACGATGTTTTCCTTCACCGTTTTGAGAGCAGTGGTGATGAAATAATTTACACAAAGTAAAGCGCCTGTCTGGGTTTGAAACTTTGAACTGACGAACTACAACTCGTAAGTCGCGGCCGTTACCACTGGGCCACCACTGCTCCGGGGAATACAGGAGTTATATTAGGCACCAGTAAATATAACAGCTCTCATACCTTTCAAACCGAAAAAAACTATAGCTGCTTGGCCGTAGAAATAGATGTGGTGGTAGTACTTCCCCGGCCAAGCTCCTTCACTAAGAGCAGTTCTTCTACTTACATCCTCAGATTCCGGATCTTCTTCTTTGATAGTAACTTCCAGGTATTTCTCAGGGAGGACCTCTTTGACCTCCTCTTTAATTGGAACAAGCCAGGAGGGGTTGCTAGTCTGTGAGCCGTCCGGCGATCGCGGGGGGTCTACCAACTCTGTCTTTATTCTGAAATAATCAAGAAGACGTAGTTAAAATAATATTTCCCCTGACTCAACTCTCATAGTCCGATGGGACGACAATCAGACACGGCCTCCTGGCTCTCCCTGGCAGTGTCGGATTGCCGTTCCGTCGGGCTCTGAGCAAATTCAAAGCAGAAGGCTTTGAATTTTTCACACTAATTTTAGGGGTGTCACACTTCCAAACCTGAGCGACCGCGGGACAACGCGGGATGCGAGACCGCGAAGCCGAAGAGTCTACCGCGTGGCGGGCGCTGGTCGTGTTGTTATATGGCGCCTTGCACACCTATACGACCGTAACGCGGGAATACCGCGTCGGCAAAGCGGGACTGAGTTCGCGGTTCGCGCTGTAGCGCTTCGGATACCGCATTGTGGTCGCGCAGGTTTGGCCGAAACTTTAAATTTCTTGCAAGATACTGGAATAATTCTAAAGGAAAAACTCAATAACACTTTGGCCGACTTAAGGATCGAACGGGGAACTGAGCAGTTCTGCGATCACTAAATTAACCATCATTTCCTACAACCATTTCATAAACTCATAATATTATGTTTTATATTGTTTTTTCAAGTGGATTAAGTTCAGTTGTAAATGACATCATATCGGTTGCTTTTCGATTTGAGACATTTTCAAAGTGTGTTTGCTAATTGGATAATAATTTATGATGATAAGTATTGATAACAATGTTTCATTTCCCCAATTACAGTAAGGCCCTGTCCTCACTGGTCGGTGCGTCAGCGGTGCGGTATCAGCATGCTCGGTATACCAGGTATCGAAATCTTACCGTGCGTCTATATTTCAATGAGCGTTTCCTGATTTGATCGGTATGCGCGGGAGCGGGGCGGGATCGTTTCGGTTTACCGCGTCTCGGTAGAAACATTCAGTCCCGCTCGGTGTTTATTAGGGTTGCCATTTCGGATTGAAAACAGGACGCAGTATAAGAGCAGTAGTAGTTAATAGCAACACGCAATGAAAACAAGTTCTCAAAGTAGAGCTCTCTATCTAACCGTTAGAGAGAGCCCTAGTGCGCTAAAATAGTAGTAAGAAAGATACAACGAGCAGAGCGCACGATGAACGTAAGGTTGAAGGCGCGGAATAAAAAAAAAATAGGACTTTACCAGGATGCTTTACAAACCCAGGACGTTACTTAAAAACTATCCAGGACATCCCAAAAAGCAGGACACGTCCTAGGAAAACAGGATGGTTGGCAACCCTAGTTTACACTGACATGTCACGCGTTTTAATTGAAAATATTTATTATATTTTTCAATTTACGGATGTCTTCAATACCGATTTTTTCGTAAAGGGAGATAAATATAACACGCCAACTTGAAGACGACATTTTCCCACGAGAATTTAAGCGGTACTGCACAAATTATTCCGAAAACATAACGTCAGATCCGTAAATGAAAGCAGTACGGTATCATTTCGGTATACAGAGCATACTATACCGCACCGCACTGCTGCTTACCGATACCGACCAATGAGGAAAGGGCCTAAGTCTGATTTTCTCCTAAAAACATTCGCGTTACTTGCGAAAATCATATCAATGTCTGATAAAACGATAATCTGTTCAAAAAGTTTCTATTTTTCATGTAATGTACAGGAAAATAACCGGTTTAGATGTTACGATTATACCTAATCTGATTATAATGTATATCTACACATAGTTTATTACAATTTTACTTTTCGTGTTTGTCTGTCTTGTAAACTAACTAAACTAAGTAACGGATTTCGATGCGGTTGTTACCATCATGTAAAAAATTTATTCCAGAAAGTTTATGCGTATAACACATAAATATTAAACTAAGAAACCATAAAATACAATAGATGACGTATATTTTGTAACCTAATCCGCTTAACTGTTCTTAAAGAGACATAAAGAACCCTGTAAGAAATGGACACGTGTTTCGCCTATCAACGAGGCATCCTCAGGATGACGATTGACTTCATGCGAACCCGGACACGACGTGTTGCGACACCAAGCGCCGAACGCAGAGTGAGGCAACACCTCACAACTCTACTTATATACGGTCCCATTAAAATAGATGGACAAACTTATTAGTAATCATTCAGACCACCAAAATAAGGACAATAGTAAAAAAAAAATAAGAAAAACGCATTAGATACTTACAAGAAAAATAAATCAGCTAATGAAAATAACACTAAAAATGTTGGTTACCCAATGCCATTTATTTCAAAAATTTTGTTTCAAAATTTTGGCGCCCACACTGGGACCAAATACTTTTCTTTTTTCCCGCCACGTGAGCAAAAGAGTTGCTTTGCTACCCGTCTTTTGCAGCATAAATTGCTTTTGCTATCTTTGGTAGCATGAGTTGCTTTTGCTCCCGGTATCTTTACAATCTAGCGATCACTAGCATAGTTATTAAGTTGCTGCGTTGTAAAAATTTCATTCATTCATCAGATCTCGAATATATCGAGTATTACGTTGGAAAATGCTTACGTGATACATAATATTACAACAAAACAAACATAGATAAGTGTTATCAAATTCCCAGTAAGTCTTTTTCTATATATGCATAAGGAAAATATATTTGATATTAGAGTTCCGTAATCAAGCTTGAACAAAAATTTCAATGCGGTAGCTTCAGCTAGGTCGAAGTTAGATAAAAATGAAGCCACAGTAAAAAACTATGTTTAACTATTCCAAAAAATGGCGAATTTGTATGCGTTTTAAAGTCTATGGTAACCAATAGGTTACTAAATCTAAGTACGTCTATTGTATTTTATTTATAACTAGCATCCGACAGCAGCTTCGCCCGCGTGATAAATTTATAAATTATAGCTTAGTATATTTTGCATGTCGTGTCTTGAATCACTATCTATTAAAAAAACCGCATATAAATCCGTTGCGCAGTTTTAAAGATCTAAGCATACATAGGGACAGACAGCGGGAAGCTACTTTGTTTTATAATATGTAGGTAGTGATGATAGAATTTGCGCAAGGTCACGCCTCAATCAATAAACTAACTAAGGATCAAATTAGCAAAAAGTATGAAACCGCATTCTCTCGATGGCTGGACCTTGTTTTTTTCCTAACGGTTCTTAAAAAAAACCCTGTAAGAAATGGACACGTGTTTCACTCCTCAGGATGACGATTGATTTGTGGCGAAGACGCGAACCCAAACACGGCGTGTTGCCACTACTTGCCACGCCGAGCCTCGGACGCAGTTTTCACATCTCCAATACCAGAGGCATCCCAGAAACAAAGTTGAAATATCTCATGAAGTCATGACCTTTAACTATCACCAATAGGGATGAATGTGGTTGTGTCCGTCAGCTAGATTATTAAAACATATTGGACAGGTATTTTTTCTTTTATTACATAACCAAAAGATTACGGCAACACATTGAGTTAAAAATGTGGCATGACGTCACTCCTCGTTAAATTTTGTACTGACTTGTGACGTAGCGAGCATCCACTGTCCAACTTTAAGGCGTTTTATCTAAAAAAAATTTTTATATGGTAAAGCAAAAAATGCAAGTCTTATTATATATTTTTTTTATTTGACTGACGGATTAAATAGTTTATTTTTTCCAGTAAACATCCCCCTATTGTGAATACGTTTTTCATTAAATATAGTAGGTAGTAGGTACGGAACCTCATATACTTTCTTAAAATTATCAGCGGATATTATGAAGATAACAATCATAATAAGTTCAACAAGGATTTAGATTATTTGATGATTCAGGAGCTGGCATAACGGATTGAGTCAGCATAATGCAGTGAAATGCTGGTCATGGGTCTTTCCCAAATGTATTTAGGTAACGTTACAAAGCCTGGGAGATATTTAACAAAACCTCTTGACCAATCAATTTCAATCAGTCTACATAGCCTTTTCCCAACTATGTTGAGGTCAGCTTCAAGTCTAACCGGATGCAGCTGGATACCAGTATTTTACATGGAGCGATTGCCTATCTGACCTGCACAACCCAATAACTGGCTAATACGATACCCCTTGTCCCGACCCGTAACGATTGTCAAAGATTTACAAGTGACAACCGGGACCAACGGATTAACGTGCTTTCTTCGTAAAGATGGTCACCCATCCACGGACCAAACCCGTCAAGCATAGCTTAACCTGATGGATCGACCCGTGCGGCTGTTATTCCTCAGCCACGAGCTCCTCAGAAAGCTAACGTGCCTCATCAGGATGTTATTACACCAACAGTGGTACCCTTCACAAGAGTAGGGGAAGACCAATGAAACGATGGATGGACTGTGTGAAAGATGATATGGCTAGAAAGGGGGTGACTACCGAGATGACGACTAATAGAGAAGTATGGAAGAAAGAGAAATGTTGCGCCGACCACAAATAAATTCGGATAAGGGCAGGAGAATGATGAGTGGTACTCTGTGGTACCCTTCACACTGAACACAGCATCGGTGCTTGGAGGCAAAAATAGGTAAGTTCCTCCAAAAAAATGATGGATGGACTGTGTGAAAGATGATATGGCTAGAAAGGGAGTGACTACCGGGATGACGACTAATAGAGAAGTATGGAAGTAAAAGACATGTTGCGCCGACCACTAATAAATTGGGATATGATGGGCAGGAGAATGACGATGTGTAAGATCGCGTGGGGACGCCCGAACCCCAGCACTGCGGGGTTACGCCGTGACAGAAACAATGCTGGCTGCAAGTTGCATGCCTGCTTGCACGCTGGATGCCTGCTTGCATGCTGCATGCTTGAAGCAAGCATCCTTGTTTGCATGCTTCTTTCTGGGACCACGTAAAACCACTTCTGTTCATAATCAACTGTTTTATTAAGTGTTCGGAAACATCATACTTCGAACAAATGTTACTTCGGCTAAGTGTAACGTCGGTATAAAGTTATTCGACCAAATGAAACGTCGGAGTAACGAAAAATAGCGAATTGATAATAGGTCAACTGATACAGTGGCAGACGTGACTTCGATGAAGTAAATAAAACGAAACGATATTAGTTAAAAAGTTTTCGGTGTAATGAAATTCGGTCAAATTCTTTTCGAATTTATGATAGGTTTAGTTAATAAAGGCTCGGTTATAGTTAATAAAGACGCTCGGTTATAGTTAACCAAGACGCTCGGTTATAGTTAACCAAGACGCTAGGTTATAGTTAACCAAGACGCTCGGTTAATAATACAATTAGGTTTGTTAAGTTTACAGAGTGAATAGCTTAAAAGTAACCATCCTAGATTATCGACTATTTTATAACTTAACTGTGTTAATGTTACCAAGTTCACTTGTTCAATTCTAGCAACAAACTTTGCAGGCTCTCTCAGAACCGAGTCGCTTGGTTGGTAATAACAACAACTTGTTTATTTCTAGCCGTTACGTTTTTTCCGTGCAGTATAGATAGTGCAATCCACGAAGACGCGCCCCACTCCGCGATTACTGTACTGTAAGCTGTACTTTAGTACGGAGCGGAGCAGAGTGGGGCGCGTCTTCGTGGATTGCACTATCTATAGTAACCACGTGACGCTCACTGAATTGGCCCGAGAAGGCCTAAAATGCGGAGTGCGCCTTCTGAACTATTCTGTGTCGTTGCGCGAAAGCAGAAAGCGCCTTCTGGCGGCGCCACCACGCGTTCAAGTTAACTGGCAGATTTTGGCGAAAATTATAAAACTAGAAAAACAGTTCCGTCATCGGAAAATTATTTAAGTATAATACTAATAATACTCAGCCGCATAAATAAGCTATCTTACTACTAAAGATAAAACTACTATCTAAAATCAATCGATTGCCCATTCAATCTTGGTCTGTGGCGAAAATTGGAACTAAATTTTCAAATGGTAAAGGTAAAGGTTTATTTTCAGTTTCCGAGACAGTCAGCGCCACTATGATGGATCAAGATATATTTGACAATAAGTGAACTCGTATCAGTCTCTTTTTATTAATATATCTAATCTCCGTACTGATACTCTATAAAGTAAAGCTAAAAACAATATTTAGTTAATGTCGAGAAACGAACGAACAACGTCGGTTTCAGAAAAGTGAGGACAAAAAATCAAAATGTGTTGCTTAGCGGAATTTATAGTGAAATATGTTTTAATTATAGCTAATATTGTGTTTGCAGTAAGTACCAATTTTTTCTTTTTTTATTTTGATTTATTAAGGGCATGTGATGAGGAGGAATGAGGGAAATGTCGTCAAGACAGTTTTGAGTATGAGATGGCTATAAAAGTAGGGGAAGACCAAAGAAACGATGGATGGACTGTGTGTAAGATGATAAGGCTAGAAAGGGGGTGACTACCGAGTACCGAGATGACGACTAATAGAGAAGTATGGAAAAAAGGGACATGTTGCACCGACCACAAATAAATCATAGAGTTATAGAGCATCGTTTTGAAGGGCTAATTACGCGTCTGTGTAGATTACTACAGGTAGATTTTATTTGACGGTTTCTTCCTAATTTATCACATTTTGTGATTTGCATTTTTTTTTTTATAAAGAATAAATTTATTTCGTAAAGTTTACATTCAAGTGAATTGAATTCCTGGACCTCACACTAGGATTCCCTGTGTTGTGAGATCCAGATTTAATAGTAGTTTCGATGAAAAATAACATCGTAAGAAAACCGGCATGTCCTGGAACTAAAATAAAAAATTCAAAGACATGTGACAACCACCAACCCACACTGTGCCCGCGTGGGAACACTATATTCTGCATTCGCAAATTGGTTTCCAAAAACGTAAACAATTATGAGACTTGAAAAAATTAATTTAATTTCTGTGCTGCGAGTCTGCGACTTAAAAAAAAGACTTTCAATAGTCATTCTAAAATCAATTTAATTTACGCTACTATAAAGTTGATATTTGTTTGTGAAAATAACATCAATTTGAAACAATTGAATCTAGTATTAGGCTGATTATTTTATGTGTTTTTTTCTTTTCCAGCTTGCAGGGTTAGCAATCATAGGCTTGGGTTCAGTGGCCCATGTGCAGCTGAATCAAATTCACGATGTGATTCCAGTGAACCTAAGTTTCCTGTCGATCAGTATTATTGTCATAGGATGCATAGTCTTCGTCATTGCATTCTGTGCCTGCTGCGGTGCCATTAAAGAGTCTCGCTGCATGCTTATAACTGTAAGTTCTTACTGCTTCTCTTATTGCACGACTCGTAATGCGAAGCATTAGAGTGTGCTCTACGATCGAAAAATATTTTTTGCCCCATTTCTGCAACTGTTTTTATTTATTTTTTATTAGGAGTTTTACAGTACCCAGTGTCCAACCAGTAGGTACCCTAATTACGTAATACATGATCAATCACAATTTCAATGGTTTTGAAACAGATTGGTAAGTAATCCATTGCTTCATATGTTCGAAAAAAAATTTGCTCAGCAACGTAAATAACGCAATGAATATTGTTGAACTGTCAAAATGACGAGCTCCTTCACTACAGGATGATTTCCACCAAACGGCTCGCATCGCATCGGATCGGAACGGATTTAAACGATATTAAATCGTGTGCACAGTAATTAGAGACAGTACATTACTAAGCGGCGCGGCGCACAGCAGCTTGACCGCGGGCGTCTTCCGGGGCACGCGATCGTAGCTGAAAGTATGCTACGACGCGCGGTCGGCTCCGTTTGCCTGTCGTCGCGTCGCCGTCGTTCCGTCTCCCGTTCTTCTAATGCAATAGCCAACAATACTACGTCAGCTTCAACCATTTTATTAAATTCGAAAACATCAACACGGTAGGAATGAAACTATTTGACTGCAAGCGACGGTACGGAGCCGATCGTATGCGTCGACATCCTGCCGGACGCGATCGGCTGTCGCCGCATTCGTTCGTATCCTTTCCGATCCGATGCGATGCGAGCCGTTTGATGGAAATCATCCTTTAGACTTTAGAGCTCTACTACTACAGATGACGGAAACATTAGACTTAGCTAGCTTTTACAACTAATGGGACTCTCGATGAGTTCGCAATGGTCACCCATCCATACATTAGCTTTGACACGTGTAGCTTAACCCGCATCGATCGATCAGTCCTTCGTCAGTGCATAATGTGTCATAAATAAATATAACAGATTGTAAATGTTAATCTTTTAGATAAGGCTCTCCCAAAAGTACTAAATAAATAAACATCGGTTTTTATTTATCAGATAACTATAATCCAGTGTTTTTAGCGGAAATCAAGTGAAATATTTATTTTTAGATTTTCTACAGCTTTACCCGGACGTTAACGTATAAAATAATCTAGGTTTAGAAAGAGACTCACAAGTCACAGGTATGAGTGACAGAGTGAGAGAGAGAGAGAGAGAGAGATTTGTACCTTATTAGTTTACTACGGCTGCCATGGCATACCTAAAAGTTGGCAACGTCGCAAACAGCTGTCAAATAATTATGGCTGTTTTGATTAATTTGGCAATATTACTGTATGGAAATAAGAAATGGGGCTAACTAGCGAACTAGAATATTTAATAATATAATGAATTGCAATTATTATAACATTGAATTTGATGTCGTAACCGTTACCGTTTTAGGTGTAAAAACGGCATTTGGAAGGATTCCAAATACTTTTTTGAAGAGACAATTTCTTTAGCGGCGTTGTGCACTTTTTTTGAGATGGGTAAAAAATGTTAAACTCGCGTTAGGAGGTGACCGTAAGATCCGTTGCCTAGCAACCGACAAAGTAAATATCAAAATAAATAGTCTTTGACATTACGTAAAGATTGCGAGGTAAGAAATTTTACCCTTAATGATGGGTAAAAAAAAGCAGTCAAAACGTACTTCATGAAAAGTGTTTATTTAAATTGTTTATTTTTATTAGACTATATTTTGAAAATAAATAAATATACTACTACTACTAATGAATATTGTATTTAACCACATAAATGATAGTACTTTTATTTTACTGATAAATAAAGCAATTCGTGCGAAATTATTCCCTAACCATTCCAAAATATTCAAAAATGCACAACGTTAATGTTCAAGTTTTCACTTAGATCTGCCGGCACTCCCGGAGTGCAACCCGTTGTTTTTTAAATATTCGGTGTTACGATAAGTATACAATTTTGCATTTCATAATCAAATAACTGGTGAACAGAGCTCAGCTCGGGTGACAATAGAATAAACGCTCTTAATGATCTAGGCATGTTCTGCTCCAAAAGTACTTCTCTGATGAGAGTGTGACGCAGATGGATCGTAAAACGTAGACATGGATTTCAATTTGTAGTGCTACTTACAAATTCAGTTTTGATCTGATTATTTTCATATTAAAACCTGAAGTTGAAATATCTGACGAAAGTGCCTATTCAGTACCCAATTACGTAATGCACGATCAATTTTAAATTGAAATGAATTGAAAAAGATTGCTAGTCCATTGCTTCATAAGTTCGACAGAAAAAAATCATTCATTTCAATTTAAAATTATTACGCAATCACTAAATAAAATAAAAAGAATTAGTAACATTCATCTGTATTAATACTCCGTTTGAAATAAGATTAGGCATTTAAACAAACCATTTTTACAGTCCGTTCAACCGATTCTGACTTCTATACCGAGTGCATAAGAATGGCATTAAAAGCTAAAGTAATGATGTCCAAATTGCATTTCTGATTCGATTTCGAAATTCATGATGAATTTAATCGAATAAATAACAATTAAAATTATATAATTGAAATAATATTATCATCGAATTATTTATTCGATAATAATATTATTTCAATACAAAGTGCCCATAAAGCATTGCATTTTTTCACTTATGTCAAAAGTACGTAATAATCTACCTCAACAATAATAATTATACAGCACTATCTATTGATTGTCGCATACATCCAATAGAGGGACGTTATGTTATCAATAACACCGAAACATCCGATAAGTGTACTTTCCACGAATGCATACAAAACCGGATTTATTTTTATATATTTTTTTTTATCAACAGCGCTATGTTGACAAAAAAAAAGTATCCGTCATGTAGATTATTAAAAAATATTGGACACGTATTTCTTCTTTTTTACCCGACTGCCCCAGAAGGAGGGTAATGTTTTTCGAGAGTATGTATGTATGTATGTCTATTTCTTTGGCACGCTCTGTAGCCTAAACGGCTTGATGGATTTTAACATATGAGGTGTCGTTAGATTCGTCTTAATTGTAGAAGTGTCATAGGCTATATAATATTTATACAGGGTGGCAGGGACATCGACGCGAAGCCGGTTACCATGGATTCAGTACATGATTCTGAACCCCCCTGCGTTGAAATTTTTCGTCGGTTATTTAAAAAAAAAACAGCTTTTTCATAGAAAAGTGCAATACCTACGCGTTCAAAATGTATGGAACAGCAGATTTTTTTTTTAATAACCGACGAAAAATTTCAATGCAGGGGGGTTCAGAATCATGTACTGAATCCATGGTAACCGGCTTCGCGTCGATGTCCCTGCCACCCCGTATATTGCATCTGCAAATACAAAAAAAAGGGAGGGGAAGGTTTTTTTTTAAATAAATTTCAACAATATTGGTATCAAATAAAAGCTGGTAATGAGTAAATTCCAAATTAAGATATATTAATAAAACTAAAAAACTTAAAATAAAGAAAATTATTCAAAAAACAAAAAACCCGACTGCAAAAACACATAACTGAAAAGAGAAAAACAAGCATTATAATCTATAGAATTTTGGTATCGCAGGCGGGGACAATAATAATATAACAATAATAACCGGAAATATGGTGAACAGTACGACACAACTTAGATGTAGCATAGATTTGAACATTTTCATTCATTCGTTTCAATTTCATGAATGTATTTGGCTATAGGACTTTACAATCTATTGCGTATTCGAAAGATCATTTTCACCTAAAGCAGTAATAAAGATTAGCGATTTTGTAGGCGCACTCAGTTCGGATGGTATTCGGTTTTACGAATTTTGCCGATGCTACATCTAAGTTGTGTCGTACTGTACCTAACTTTTGTTTGTCCCCGCCTGCGATACCAAAATTCTATAGATTATAATGCTTGTTTTTCTCTTTTCAGTTATGTGTTTTTGCAGTCCGGTTTTTTGTTTTTTTGAATAATTTTCTTTATTTCAAGCTTTTTAGTTTTATTAATATAACTAAATTTGGCACTGACTCGTTAATAGCTTTTATTTGATACCAATATTGTTATAACTTATTTAAACTATTTTATTATTTTCTATTTCTATAGCTATCGATAATAATCATATTATCGATAGCTATAGAAATAGAAAATGTATTTTAATGAAAATACGTTACTCTACTCGTTAACTTGTAAGTTGTAAGGCAGTTAAGTCTTCAGAGGGATATAAAACAAGTAAGTAATATATTACTTACAATTTTACAAATTGCTTATTTATTCGTCTATCCCCGAAAAGCGGGACTGAGCCTGTCCCGCGCGGGACGTTTAATTTTGAACAAAAAATCGGAACGTCCCGCCAAAACCGGGACGTCTGGCAACGCTGATATGTATTGAAGTAATCTTTCCGTAATCGTAGGAAATACGTTAAAATGTGGCATGACGTCACTTCCTGGTATATTCTGACTTGTGACGTAGTGACTTAGTGAGCCCCCACTCCCCAACTTAAATGCGTTTTATCTAAACCATTTTTTATTAAATTGATAACGCAAAAAATACGTGTCTAATGTTATTTTTTCAAACAAGAATTGGTCTTTAAAATTTAATTCCAAAAAAAAATATCACTCAAGAGTCATTCTCCGAGTCCTCTGATTCTTCAGAAACCATAACATCAGGTATACGATCCACTTTTTGGCCATCAGCTCTCAAACTTTGGAACCATCCATGATATTCGTCGGGAATGACCCATTTTTCACAAAGTTTCAATAGATCGGCTTTTTTGGCTTTTGAAATGCATAATGGTTCTGGTATATAACGGGTACACCGTACAGTATCCACGCATAACAAAATGCTTCATTTGGAAAAGCGCTCTCATAAATCGTCAGGATGTATAGTGTAAGTTTCCTGCAATAATACAAAAGACCTATAACATCTCCACTACGGATTAGTAAAATTGCCTGCAAATCAAACGATGCCGAAGTGAAGTTTGTTTCTTTTTCTGCTCTCTCCTTGTCCCTTTGTTTCTTGCTATTGCATGTATCCTTTCTTTGAATGTGCTGTTTATACTCGACTTCAACGACGACGATAATTGGTGCACAAAAGACACTGGTCTTTTTTAGGAACATAAACCCCAAGTTGAATTCGGTGCAAAATACATTTCGATATGTAGCCGTGTAGTTCAACACGGGTGTAACGCTCTCCTTCTCACACTCCTGCGGATACAATGCATACATTTTTGTAATTGATAGACTACAGTCTAGATATTGGCGTATTTATTGGTATCTTTGCACACATAATGGCTTTCCATCGTAGGGAAAGATTTGATATGACGCCGAATTTCTTCAGCTTTTTCTTGTGGCGTTTTATTTTGGGGCTCATGTCGTCCTCACGGATCACAATCTTGAGAATTAAATCCCATCACATATCGACTTTCCACTGCTTCTGTAATAAGGTAATAACTGAAGCAAAAATGCACAGAGTTTTGCAAAATAATTTTTGGCATATCTGAGATTTTACACCTTGTTTATAGAAAAAGTACTGTTTTGAGTTTGATCTCTTTGTAGGTAGTTCGTTTTCTATCGAGCAAGTTGTTTTGATTGGTCTTTCTTCTACCAAGTTCAAAATCATGTTTTTTTTTGCAGCATAGCTTTGAGCCCAGTATTTCCTACAACATCTCTCACGATCAGTTTCACTGAAGTTTACGGTGCCTTTGAATCTACATTTTGAGCAATCATTTTCCTCAGCTAAACACACAGTAAAAAAAACTCAAAACTCGAAAAATGTACTATAACGACCTCGTCGTTTGCTGCGCAGATTCGACTAAATCCCCGTAAAGCGGGAGGGGGGCCAGGCGGTGGCGTGGGGAAGTACCGACTACTTATAATAATTTATTTGGTTTTGCTTCTAGGCATTTCGCTAAAAAGAAACCGAAAACACCGAAAACCCGAATGCTAAAATCGACTATATGTTTATAATATTTATTTAGTTTGAATGTTCAAGAACAAAAACTTGCTAATTAAATATATTATTTTTTACCATTAGTGACTAAGACCTTCTTTTGACATTATTTTTAGGACTAAAACCCACTAAAAAAGTTTGCCATTTTTTGCATCTATATTTTGAAATATTGCGGACAAATTATTACGAATTATTGGTTTTTAATTCTCTAAAGATACACTTTCTCGATTTATTTGTTTCTTAATTCAGTCTAATAACTATATAATCGGTTTTTACATTCAGTAACTCGGGAACGGGAAGTTCTGCAGTTTAGTTGGTTTTACCATTAGATAAAGAATCGAATGCCGATTCGAATGGTATATTAAAGTGAAAAACTGAAAAAAATCGCAGATAGTCGGTTTTGCCTTTAACCCGGCGATATACACAATCTGTGAAACTTTCAATAACGAAAAAAATACAATAGACGTAGATATTATTATGTATACAGTATATTTAACAACCCATTTCGCTTAACTACTATAATATTCCTAAAGAGTAAATTCCTAAAAATAAAAAACCCTGTCAGAAATCGACATGTGTTTAACCTCTCAACGAGGCATCGTCAGGATGACGATTGACTCGTCGCGAACACGAACACGCCGTTTTAATCAGGCAGACCAGCGCAACTAGTTGCGCGATGCGACACCGGTTATTGTTATACCGTGAAGTTTTCTTAGATGTATTGTTCGTGTCGCGTCGCGCAACAAGTCGCGCTGGTCTGCAAAAGCCTTTAAGCGGAATGGGTTGCTAAATATATGTACGTCTATTGTATTTTATAATGGATTTCCGCAACGTCACGCCTGAGTCAATTAACCAAACTGTCAACTGTTTAACTATTACGGTTCATGAGATACAGCACTCTGACAGACGGACGGACGGACGGCTTAGCAATAGGGTTCCCTTTGGCACCCCTTAGTTACGGAACCCTAATTATTATACTGATAGAAAGGAACATTAATATTAACTAAAAACCTTTTCTCTATTCCAGTACGCCGTGTTCATGGGCATTTTAGCAGCCGTTAAGATATACATCACAGTTGTTATTTTCCAATTCTTGGGCAACACACTGCAGACTGTATCTGACTGGCTCACCACCGCATTCGCGAGTACCAATGCTCGACCAGCTTTTAATGCTATGGAAACTCTGGTAAGTACTACAATTATTGTTTTACATACACCCCAGCTATGATGGACCGACGACCTTAGAAAGGTCGCTGGGACAGACTGGATGGGGAAGGCGGATGACAGGGTGTTGTGGCTCAGCCTGGGAGAGGACTATGTCCAGCAGTGGGCAAGCTGATTGATTGAAAACGAAGCATTGATTGTTAAGGGATTCTACCCGCCATACTCATCAACTATCGCTATGAAACTTAACATTGTAGTTGAAAAACATGTTCTCCCATACATTCCAATTGCAAATAAATGTAAGTTTGTACGCATAATATTGAGAGATTTACGACGATGCGTTCGGCGCTTGACGTGGCACCACGTGTCCGGGTTCGTGTCAATGTGCGACACTGCTTCGGCACTTAACGTGTCGACACGTCGTGTCCGGGTTCGCAACAAGTCAATCGTCATCCTGAGGATGCCTAGTTGAGAAATGAAACACATGTCGATTTCTTACAGGGTTCTTTATAACTCTTTAAGAACAGTTATGTGGATTAGGTTACTAAATATACGTCGTCTTTTGTATTTTATAATGGATTTCCACAAAGTCACACTTGTGACTTAAGTCAATTAACTATCTTATAAATTTTAACATGTTTTTTTAAATAATTCCAGTTCCAATGCTGCGGCACCGTCGGAGCTCCTGCCTACTCTTCATTAGGCGAACAAGTCCCACCATCTTGTTGTAACAACCCCGACATGGTGGTAAACCAGTGTACCCTCACCAACTCCTACGAGGGATGTGTCACGAAGGTCGGCAACTACTTCGAGACCTTCGGCGAAGCTATTGGAGCGGTCCTTATTGTGATTATTATTGTTGAGGTGGGTAGTCTGAAGTTTTTTTTTATTTTTTGATCGCCACAGCACAGAATAAAATAAGTAACAGTATTATGTCTCGGCAGTGACCTTGAAATAATTACCTACGGTCGCTCGGTAGATAAACTTTCCGCGTCCGTGCGTAAGCCCAGGTTCGCACGGACGTATATGGTCGGCGTTCGGCGTTATCGCAAGATGACGCATGGCAAGACGTCATCTATGACGATTCACGGGACATCGTTATCGCTCTCACGCTAATTCGGGACGGGAGTTAGCACGCTCAAATCGATTACATCGTAACTCGGAACGCAGCCTTGAAAAGCACAATGACAGCACAATGACGTGGCGCGATTGCAAGACGTAGCTGTCACGCACTGCAGGCAGGCACACCAGCATAAAAAAGTTGGCTTGTTTATTTTACTTATTTTGCAGCGTGAAACTCTATCTAGACATAATTTAATTAATCAAAGACTATAATGTCTCCTGCGTACTTGGGTAATCTCTGTTGAGATTTGCCACCGTGACCGAAAACCAGTCAAAAGGACATTTTTAATTATAAGACCTTTAATTGTACGACTTTTTCTTGACGAATTTTTATTTTTTTTCAGGTCGTCTGCTTGATCTTCGGGTTGTTCCTGGCTTGCCAAATTCGAAACAAAAGATATAGATAGATTTTAAAATTAATTAATTAAAAGCCTTTAAAAATTGTTTAAATTGATTTATTATAATTGCCTCTACAGCTATTATTCTGTGCTACACAGCCAGGGGCCGAAAACCTTTGTAAATTACGGTACAGGTATCGAATGGTTACCGTTGTAATACCGGTTACACACACCGGCGATGCGAGCCCTCTGACTAATGCCGAGAGCACGTGTAAGATAGAGGTAATTTTTATTTAGGTAACCGGTATGTAATACCTACTTGTTGTGTTCGATTTAAGGTAACCTTTAAAAATACCTGTAAAAATATAAATGTTGTAAACGCAAAAATACCCGTATCATACCGGTTTCCGTCCCCTGCTTTTGGTCAGGTCATCAGATCAATGGTTTCAACCATGTCAATGGAAAAACCATAGTTTCAAATTGAATTTTTCTTAATAAGCACAGTTCTATTTTAAATTGTTAAAGTATTTATTGTAAACGCGTCCCTTTTATTAATAAACGATTATTATGTCGTTTATTCATCTAGTTTCTTATCGATTTACATTTTAAAATATTTCTTATAATAAAAAAAGTTAAACAAACATTTAAAAAAATAGAGGTCCGCCGGTGTCGGGTCGGGAGCAGGGTCCCGATCTTTGAAACTGCCTCGATGGTCTAGCGGTCGCAAGCGCTACTGCTGAGCATGAGGGCTTGGGTTCGATTCCCAAGTTGGGTAGTGTTATTGTGTTTTTCTATCTAGAATTTCTCATCAGCCCGGAGTCTGTATTTGTGCCCGGTTGATGGCAATAGGCTCCTAAGGGACTTAAACAACTGGTTAAACGTAAGTGTACTAGGGGTATACCTCTGCACAACCTTCGGGGATACAAGGCTTGATGTGTTACAATTTTAAATTATGAATTTAATTAAGAATTAACACCCCATTAATTAACATAACTCCATATTAATTAATGGGGTGTTAATTCTTAATTAATGGGGTGTTAATTAATAATAAGGGGTGCACTAGTATTATAATGATAAATATAAAAATATCAAAGTGCTATGTACAGAAGTGTCAGCATTCTAGCAGTCAAACTAAATGACAAAAAAAACACAAATAAGAAGAAAAAAAGCGGCCAAGTGCGAGTCGGACTCGCCCATGAAGGGTTCCGTAGCAGCAAGTAACATAAGTTCTTGTAGTTCGTTAAAGGTAAATTGCGGTTTACGATTTATAACGTAAAAAACTACTTACTAGATCTCGTTCAAACCAATTTTCGTTGGAAGTTTAGATGATAATGACACACATTTTACCACTTTGGAAGTGTCTCTCGTGCAAACTATTCAGTTTAGAGAAAAATTATATTTGAAACCTCAATATCATTTTTGAAGACCTATCCATAGATACCCCACACGTAAGGGTTAGATAAAAAATAAAATTTGAGTTTCAGTTCGAAGTATGGGGGAAACCCGCAAAATTTATTGTTTCTTTTTTCTATTTTTGTGTGAAAATCTTAATGCGGTTCACAGAATAAATCTACTTACCAAGTTTCAACAGTATAGTTCTTATAGTTTCGGAAAAAAGTGGCTGTGACATACGGACGGACAGACAGACAGAAATGACGAATCTATAAGGGTTCCGTTTTTTGCCATTTGGCTACGGAACCCTAAAAACGAAGGTTAAGAGCGTTTATTCTAAAAGTTGGCAACATGCCTTGCATTTGCCTGTTTTGATTAATTTAGCAGTATTTCTGTATGGAAATAATAAATGTGGCTAACAAGCAAACTAGAATATCAATAATGGATTGCAATTATAACACTGAACTTGATGTTGTAACCGCTTTAGGTGTAAAAAAGGCATTTGGAAAGTTTTCAAATACTTTTTTTACATCTAAAACTAAATACTCGGTGTTAAGATATTAATTATTGCATTTCATAATCAATATTCCAGTTTGCTAGTTAGCCACATTTTTTATTTATGCAAAATACAGGATGGAAGGGTAAACACCGTTGTCACTCAAACTATGGGTAGTTAGTTGGCTTAAATATAAACATAAAAAACCGAGTAAAAAATAAATTAAGTTATTTTCTTTAACAATATTAACCCTCTGCGGCTGACGTGTTAGTCCAACAGACACCGCGAAATATAAAATACGGTTTATTACCGTTAATTTTCAAATTTGAGCGCCACCGCTCTCAGTACCTTACTGTCGTGAGCTCGCGCCGCGCGCGTCGGTCAGTGTGCGGGGGGCGGTCGTAGTGAGCGCACGTTTGCGTAGTGGGAGGCAGGTGTCCACGAGTCTACCACACCAGTGTTAGTAAGTTTCTACTATACTACCACCTCAATGAAATGTTTATATTTTCATAGTGTCTCCTAAACCACCACATCAGTAAATTACTTTAGTTTATCTTACGATAAGGTATTATTTTGGTAATAATTCTCGTTATTTTGGAATTTGATTTTATTTACGTATTTTACATATATCTATACTTCTTGACCAATATTATAAAGAGGACAGATTTGTATTTTTGTTAGTATGTATAGTCCACGCGGTTGAAGTCGCGACGGAAAGCTAATTGTACCCACATAATTTACAAGAAAAACTTGTTTTTTAGATGGCTCACTCAAGTAACAACCCTCGGCCAGGTACTTCTAATCGTGGAGTGGACGAGGTGGATAAGAAATGCTCGATTTATTGTTGCAGCCGTAAAACTCGTCGTTGGCCAATGGCAATCTTTCAAAGGATTCTGGACATGGCAGGCATAAATAGCTTAGCTTTGTATTGTATCAAAGTTGTGCTGACAGTGATAACAAAATGAGGAGAGCAACTTTTTTACTAAAAATGGCAAGAGATTTAGTGCTGAATCATGTGAAAGCCCGAGTATACAATGAAAGATTGCCAAGGGAACTGCGCATGACCATCACTAGGGTTTTATTTGTAATTTTAATGTGATGAATACGAGGCTTTTGACTAATCTGTCAAGTAGTGTAGTAGTATGTTATATTTTTTTGTAATGTGCGTTTACTTTGTGCAGAATAAATAATTTTTCTTTCTTCTTTTTCTTTTTTTTTTAGGGAAGGATATCCCCCCTCCACCACCGGTAGTTCGGTCTGTTCCACCAAGTGGCAGAAAACTATGTTCTATTTGTCCAACAAAAATAAAAAGGCAAACCAAATATTGTTGCTGTGATTGTTCGAAGCCAATTTGCCTTCAGTGCTCGAAGCCACTATGTGAAAAATGTCAAACAAAGCTGTGATTTTGAAAGTGTCTAATTTTGAAGTCAACCAACGAATTTATCTCATTTTTTCTAGACTGATTACTGTAATTGTTAATTTTTTAAATGTCTAATGTTAAATTAAAAAAAGTTGATTTTGTAATTTTTTCTATGTCATTAATGTTTAAGTAGAGATTCTTAGACTGATTTGTGATAAGTCAATAAACACTGTTTAATTATGAAAATACAAATTGTTTTTTTTATTTAAATATTATAAAACATAAAAAAGAGGCTAACAATCTTATAAATATAAATATAATAGCTACATAATTTAATTAAATAAAAATATTTGATGTTGAAATGGTGTCTCATGTACTACCACACCAGTAAAATTGTAAAAATTGACCCACGTCAGTCGCAGAGGGTTAAAAAGGTTATTGTCCGACACCGTCCGCAAATTCATGGATATGCGCCCGCCCGAGTGACGTAATCGATCGCCGCCCGTCCTACCTACCTACACAACACATGAATACAATACAACCTTTTCCTGGCTTAAGACAGGCAAAAATACCTACCTTAGGAATTGCGTGACGATTCTAAATGTACATTAAAAAAAAAAAAGTTGTGATTTTCCATTGAATTTATGTTCTATAAACGAAACCAAACCACTGGTTTGAAGGATAACGGTGTTTACCCTAACACCCTGTATATTGCAAAATTAATCAAAACAGGGAAATATTTGACATCTATTTGCGACGTTGCCTACTTTCAGAATAAACGTTCAACTTAAGGATATATTGGTTCTTATAAATCATTTGAAATGGGGCTGGACTGGACAGTACACAATATGCTTCCATGCAAAACAAACAAATGGAGTGACCCTTGGAAGAGGGAGAATTGGAAGGGGATGGAGGAGGCCTTTGCCAAAGGGCACACAGAGACTTAGGGTCGCGCCACAGCTGCCGAACGTTTCGCGCCGAAAGTTCCGTCGCGTCATGTGACGCTTGCATTTCTATGGACGTAACGTTCGCCTGACGTGTCATAATAGGTAACTTGAAAAACATTAGGAGCGTACCTATTCAACCGAACCTTCCGTCGCGGAATGTTCGGCAGGTGTGGCGCGACCCTTAGAACTAAGTTAAGACAAAATGTTATTAAAATACACTGTAACTCTGAATAAAGGCTATAAATAAAATAAAATGAAATAAACAAGTGACCCTGTGGTACCCATGAGATGGGAGTGGACTAGAAACCAGGGGCGCCCGAAAACAAGATGGGAAGATGATATCTGTGTAACCCTGGGCACAGATTAAGTGTAGCGGCACACCAGGCGGAACGTTCGGCGCCGACACTTCAGCGACGGAATTATCGGTCGTAGTATTCAGTTGGCATGACACACTAAACGCGCCGAACGGTCGGCGGCGTTTACTTCAGCGCGTTACGCGACGGTAACTTTCGGCTGATGTGTCATAGGTAACTTGAAAAACACTACGAGCGTATTCAACCGAACCTTCAGCGCCGAACGTTCGGCAGGTGTGGCGCGACCCTAAAGCTGGGAACAAATTATCGGACGCGTCCGCGGACGTTTACTGTCAGTTCCCTACGATCACGTCAATTCACGTCCGTGACTTACGACTTACGACCGTAAGTCGCGGACGTAAATTGACGTGATCGTAGGGAACTGACAGTTAACGTCCGCGGAGGCGTCCGATAATTTGTTCCCAGCTTAAGACAGATACTTCACTTCGATAGATAGCTAACGCTATATTTATCTACAAAAAAATTACAGGCGTTTCGTGTACGCTTAAATGTACATTACGTGGACGCCCGAGAGTACCGACTGGATTTTTGTTGCCCCAGAGAAACGCGAGCGGTAGGTTCGTTAGTGAGAGACCTCGAACGAGTGAGGGAGGCCTGCCCTGGGTCCATACTTGACCAGCTATCTAATTACGTAACACATTTTCGTAAACGATTCCGACTAATCTGTTTCATTTTGACAGTTCAATAATATTCATTGTGTTATTTCCGTTGTTGAGCAGATTTTTATAAGAATTTATGAAGCATTGGATAAGCAACCTGTTTTAAAACGATTCAAATTCTGATTGATGGTGTATAACGTGATTAGGGTCCCGAGTTGCAGAGGGCAGAGCACCATGGAGGCAGTTGGAGGAGGCCCATGATAAAAGGTACACCACGCTGCGGGGTAGGACATAGTATGATTTACTTTTGGCCCAAATACGAGTACTTTCTGTTAACAAATTGTGGACCCAAAGTTCGGAAATAAACAGCTTAAGATAAGAATAAACCCTATTCTGAAAGTTGGCAACGTCGCAAATATATAGATGTCAAATATTTCGCTGTTTTGATTAATTTGATAATATTTCTGTATGGAAATAAAAATGTTGCTAACTAGCGAACTAGAATATTGATTAAGAAATGCAACAATTAATATCGTAACACCGAATAGTTAGTTTTAGATGTAAAAAAAGTATTTGGAAGCTTTCTAAATGCGTTTTTTACACCTAAAACGGGAACAACACCAAATTCAATGTTATAATTGCAATTCATTATTACAATTCATATTTATTATTCATTATTCTAGTTAGTTAGTTAGCCACATTTTTTATTTCCATACAGTATTATTTCCAAATTAATTAAAACAGGTAACTATTATGACAGATATTTACGACGTTGCCAACTTTTAGGATGCAACCTCTTAATATTATATGACTAGTATTAACAGGTTCAAGGGTCGATCCATCAGGTTAAGCTACGCTTGCCGAGGTTGGTCCGTGGATGGGTGACCAACTTTACATACTGAGACTCCTCCGTGCTTTGGAAAGCATTAAGCTGTTGGTCCCACCTGTCATTCATGGATCTTTAGAGTTCTTACTGGTCACCAGAAGCCCAAAAGTCTGACAAAGTCTTACCAAGGGGTATCGTATTACCCAGCTACTGGGTTGTAGAGGTCAGAAAGGCAGTCGCTCCATGTAAAACACTGGTATTCAGCTGCATCCGGTTAGACTGGCAGCCGACCCCAAAATAGTTGGGGAAAGGCTAGGCAGATCGATTTTTTTATCTCTAGTATTAATTTCCCCCTAACATTTTCAATATTTAAGTTGTTGTCACTTTACTTCTACAATGACACATATAAAACACATGAACAAAGTGTTTATAATATTATATCAGACTCTAAGAAAGTGGAACGGACTTGTGTAAAGTACAATCAACACTATTCTAAGTTTTAAAATAATTATTACGTAGAAAATTAAGTTAGATTAAAATTGCTTATTAGTCTTGTAGGCTAGATTGTAATTCATTATTTAAGAACCTGGTTCTTTTTAATTAAAAAAAAAAAAAAAACTTTACTTCTAGTTTATCAAAAAGTGGGTAATAGTTTTACTAGTTCAGCCCCAGGAGCACCCATTAATCAATCAACTGCAGCCCCAAGTAAACCGCTGCAAAAGAATTACTTTTCCTTAACAGCTAATATGTACACCTATACTATTCCTAGAATTATTTTTATAAAGGAAACATAATTTTAATATTTTAATTTGTAGACTCCATACTAGGTCGGACCTGTCTCATGGAGTCCTTCAGAGTATTTAACTATTTAAAATTTCAGGGTCGATACTGTATTGTATTCATTACATAATGTTTTAAAAATTTAATGTGAAAACAATAACAAAAGACTTTAAAAATAAAACAACTATGTTTGAAGTAGTGAGCGTAGTTATGATGCAAATGTAGTACTTATTGTTTGATGTTTAGCAAGGGTGCATGCGAGAGAATGTTTAAGTAAAAGTGTGAAGGGGTTTGGGTGGTAGTGTGAAAGTGAAGTTGTGATTGAGAGTGTGCGTGAAGGAGAGTGTTTGTGATAAATATGTTATGACAATACTCTAACGAAGGCTTCGGATTCTGTGTAGGATTGAGCTAACAGCTATTGTTTAATTATATTTTTAACTTTGTTGGTCCTACAATTTTTGATCTCACAGTTTTTTGCAATTTTGTTATAAACGAAACTGAGCATAAATTCTTGCATATGTTGTGCAAAAGCAGTTTTTACTACATTAAGTAGACATTTGAAGATTCGTTGTTCGAGTAGATGCTGTGGATTGAATTGTTATTTTGTGTTGTTTTAGTACTATTCGAAGGATATATAGCTATGGATCTCAATGATACCCAGCGTGAATGCGGTGCTCCTGACCAAACCATGTACCTAACATTGGAGTGTCCAATATCCAATACTCCTGCATTTCTGAGGACCTATAGCACACCACTGATGCCGCGGTCTCAAAAATATGTACATATATTTATCGACTCGAAAAGAAGAAGTTTTACTTTACTAGTAATACTTAGTTATATTTTTAAGTGTGACTGAAGTAATGATTGCAAAAAGTTCCAGCAAAATGTAAAACTATTTTTAGCGTCATCGATAAATAGGTAACAAGTGTCCATTGATTCGGCCTAGAAGGGGTTTAGCATCTAGCAGACATTTATGATTAAATAAATATATGACATAAACTATTATTTACCTTGTATTATTTGGTATTAATACAGCGATTTCCACTTTTTTGTTTATATTATTATGTTCGGGCCCATTTTTCTCCACTGCAGATAAAACCTCTGTACTGGCGCTGGCGTCCTCTTTTAAGTCAAATTCTTCTTTCACAACAACGTACTCGAAAGCCATTTTAATTTAAACAATTATTTCCATACATTTTCATTTAAAAAATCGTTTTTCGCGAATCTATAAAACCAAAAGTCCAAAACCCAGCACCGCATCCGAAATTCCGAATTCCGTTTTTGCGTATGTTTGACAGTTTGACCTGTTTGACACTTGACGACTTGACATGACAGACAGGACACAGGACACCAGCCAGCCAGACACCTTCCAGTGTTGCCAACGATACTATTGATATTCCACGATACTATTGATTGATTCCTCAGATTCTATTGAATTTTCCATCGATAGTCCGAAAAAAAAATCTCCTTCAATAAACGAATTCCAGATTTCCGGCCGTTAATTCATGAAATGTCCTGCGCTCAGAGTAATAACTGTTTTAGTTATTACTCTGAGGTCCTGCGGCGTAAAATGATGCAATGGGTTTCATTTTGACAGTTCATCAACGTCCATTGCGATAATTAGGTTGTTGAGCAGACGAATTTTTCAAGCCTGTTTTTATTTTTTTATTGCTGAATGGGCCTGCTCTTGACCTCGATCTCGCGCGATGGAAAACGATGGATGAGGTCTATGATGGAACGAGCGTGCCCAGAAGATGCCTGTTCACTCTTGCTTTCAAGGCAGACGGGTTATATGTGGAAGGGAACACTGACGCCGGCAGAGAGTTCCACACTTTGGCTGTGCGCATTATAAATGTGGAGGAGAAGCGTTGAGTACGACTGGACGGGATATCAACCAAGTGCGGATGGTACCCTGCAGTACGCCTGGTAGTCCGCTGATAAAAGAGTGATGGTGGGATCAGATCGTGGAGCTCATGCGCACACTCTCCGAAGTACAGTCTGTAGAAGACCGACAGGCAAGCAACATTACGCCGATGAGCCAGGCTGTGAAGCCGAGCCACCAACGTTTCGTCGCCTATAAGCCTTTTAAGCTCTGCATTCCACCGAGTCAAGTGCAGCAAGTAGGTATTTTGCTGAGCCATCCCACAAGTGACTGCAATACTCCATACAGGACCGAATCTGTGCTTTGTATAGACTTCAAAGCTGTTCAGACGTGAAGTATCGCCTCACCGTATTTAGTATACCCAGCTTCTTGGCTGCAGTCTGTGCTTTTGACTCGATGGTTGAACCGAAGTTGAGATCAGACCTCAACTCCATGCCCAAAAGCTCTAGGCGGTCGGTAACTGGGGGTCTACTCCCTAAGCACGAAGTCCGTCATTTCGGGCTTAGTTACGGGCGTTTCCTACTCCCTAACACCTACGGACATACGATTAGTTGGAAGCCCGACCTAAGAATGTCGTCATTCATTCTTAGGCCTATAATATCAGCTGAGCTAAACGTTAATAACAATTAAAATAAAAAGGTAAAAGGTTAAGGTTAAGAGTATAGTTAATATAAAAGCTAAAGAGGGTTAAGGGGTCGGCTTCACTCGACGTGGGATGCGCAGGATAGGCGGGGCCAGGACCAAGCTGAGGTACAGGTAGGCTGACGGACAGGAAGGCAGGCAGGCAGAAAGACAGAGGAGCCGCCGCACACGTCGCACGCTGAGTAGGAGGTTCCTTCACCCTGTTGAACGGAGAGGTAGGTGTGAGAGGTAGCTAGGAGGCGGAGGTACTTTCGTGGTACCTCACGCTAACGGGAGGGACGCGTCGGCGTCACTCGTGACGTCGCATCGAGAGGGCGAGGTCACTCTGAGGGCACGACTCCGGGCGTCACGTCACTTCACGCCGGCGGCCTCCTTTATTTGACTAGTGTGACGTTTGAGGCGTGGCGTCTTGCGCCACGCGGCCAGACAGATGGTTAGTGTAGGGCCCGCTATGGGGCTAGGTGAGAAAGTCGGTTAAAATGATAAGCCGGGTAGACACTGAACACTAAAAGTTTATTGATTGAAATTACACAATAGTTTAGGTTATACACAGTATTATGTTAGTTACACTGAATTAATCAGGCTAGGATTCAAGTACGTAATTAGATTCAAGGTGAAAAATCACATCACACGGCTAGAGCCAAACTTCAATTCGTTAAGAAAAGAACCCGTTTTTATCGTTCTGTGTCATATTTTAAAACATTTCAAACATCTATCAAGTTAATTCTTAACTGAATGATGGCCAGAACGGATAAACACGGTTTACAGAGTACAAGTCTATAACTGCCCTTATTGCGAACAATACAGTGTACTATGCGTGCCAACTAAGAATGGGATCGCGCTTGTTGCCAACTTCACACGATAGCAGTACTTTCCTGACCGTTCCTGACAGACAAAGTACTGCAAAACTGTCAAAATGGCAACAAAATGGCGTCTTGACAGTCCCATTCTCAGTTGGCTCGCATAGTATTCACCTGCTTTCTATTAGGTTTAGAAGAGGATAAAGTGTCTATAGCACTAAGTGTATTATCTATGTACCTACTATAACACATTATGTCTATGGTTAAGATAAAAACTTTTTACAAAAAAAGAACAACCGACTTCCAAAAAAGACACTACAAAGTCAAAAATAACTTTAATTTCGGAAGTCGGTGTATTTGGTTTTGAACTTTCGTTTTTTGCTACCGACTTCCGAAATTAAAGTTATTTTTGACTTTGTAGTGTCTTTTTTGGAAGTCGGTTGTTCTTTTTTTGTAAAAAGTTTTTATTTTGCACTTTTTAGTTGTGGTACCTACCCCATACAAATTCGAATACCACTAACCTGCTAAAATAACAGTGATTGGAAGTTATCATTATATCATCCATATAAACTAAGTGGGAAAAATACGTATTATTGAAGCTAACTCAAAAAGTATCCAAGTAAAGTTAATAAAATTAATATGGGACCACCTCGGGAGCATACCCTTTCAAACAAAAAAACAATTTTCAAAATCGGTCCATAATTGACGGAGAAATCGCGTAACAAACATACAAAAAAAAAAAAAAAACATACAGACGAATTGAGAACCTCCTCCTTTTGGAAGTCGGTTAAAAAGTAAATAAGACAGATGACAGCTTTCAATTAAGGCGAAAGCGTCAGGGTAGCCCGCGAAATTAAAATTTTCTTAAGTTTTTCGCAATTTGCAGGGCAGTATCAGGTTGTACGTTGAGTTAAATATGATTTGCGACCGTATCAAATGTTTATTTTTTTAATTATAATCATAGAAATCATCAACACAACTCTATAAGTTCATGTAATCCCCAAATGTCATGATTTCATGAAATCATGACATTTGGGGGTTATTCTATCATACGGAGTTGTATAGCTGATTCTAATGATTATAATTCTGTAAAGTAATATTTGTTACGCTCGCAAATCATATTTTAATCAAGATACAACCTGACACTGATCTGCAAATTGCAAAAAACGTTAGAAAATTTGAATTTCGCGGGCTACCTTGGCGCATCCCCCTTAATATAAAATATTCTGTCATCTTTACAACAGGGAATTAATAAATAGTATTTAAAATAGAATATTATATAGTGCTCTGTGAATAGAATTTAGATGCTAAAACAATCAAAGGATATAAAAGTGTGGTATTACAGTTACAGTGTGATTAAGAATAAATACAAGCAAAGTTTACATGAATGATGATAGATTTCAATAGGTACGGTATCAAAAGGTGAATTGTTTAATATAGTAGCTTAAAAACAATGAGGTTATACAATACTAGAGGAGCAGCGTCCTACAAACAATTTCTGAAAAATGTCACCACTTACGAGTTTAAAGACGTAGCTTTGAAACGGATACATAAAATGTCAATCTGTCAAAATAATCTATGTTTGTCTCATTTCTTCTACCGTCAAACTAATGACGTTGGAATGAGACAAGATATTGCTATCGGAAAAACGACCAGAGTTGCCAATTATCAACATAATTTGCCCAGAATGAATGAAGGTTTTATTGAATCAATTAGTTATGTACTATGAAAGGTTGTGTTATGGAACTTTCACTAGATAATAGTTACTTATGCAACTGGGGTTATACACAAGTGGTATTAAAACACGAATGTGGGTTTGTAAAAAATAGTATCACATGAGTGTTTTAATACCTAATTATAACAGTTGCATTCAAGACTTTATCTACACCCATGATATGAATCTTCTATAAAAAACAAAGTAATAAATTTTTGCAATACTAATATCTAACAAAAATGGCGGGATACGACGTGAATTCGAAGAACCTACTCAATCTTTTCTAATTGTGAAACGCGCGTGCATGACAATGTTCTTTTTTTGAAATTCATAAACATACCACGAGAATGTGGCTGTTCGATGAGTAAAAAACGAGTTGCATTATGAAATTTAGTACAACATTATAACACCCGTTTGGATGTCATTAGGGTTACAATGACATTGGCTGTTTTAATTTTGGCAATAAGCTAACTGTTTCAGGAACTTTTATAGAGGACTTATAGCATGGGTGTAGTTAAAAGATTTTAAAAAATTTACAAGGATTACGGTATACTTACAAAACAAAGGCAAAAAAAAAAAATGTTTCAAAAGTTTTGATTTGTGACAAATAATAATGTTCATAATGGAATATATAATTTATATATTCATGACAATCGATTAAATTAATTAAAGTGATGTAACGCACTAACCAGCGAAATTCACTTTTTTTAGAATAATCTAAATCAATCTTCCTAGCCTTTTCCCAACTATGTTGGGATCGGCTTCCAGTCTAACCGGATGCAGCTGAATACCAGTATTTTACTTGGAGCAACTGCTTATCAGACCTATACCTGTAAAACTGGTTGTCAGACTTTCGAGCTTCTGACGACCCGTAGGTAACGACTGTCACAAGATCCACGAATGACAGCTGGGACCAACAGCTTAACGTGCTTTCGAGGCACGGATTAGTCTCGGTATTTAAAGATGGTCACCCGTCCACAGACCAATCCTGGCAAGCGTAGCTTAACCTGATGGATCGACCCGTGCGGCTGTTATTACTTAGCCACGAGCTCCTCCGCCAGTTCAAATTTCTTAGAACAATAACATCAATAAAAAAATAGTTAGTAGTAGTTTATGAAACTGTTGGAGGGGTATTAAAATACGAGCGTTTTAATACCTAGTTATGTGCAGTTTTATACACACTACTACATCTATCCCTACTAAATAAATGATAAAAGTTAAAAGAGTACGAAATATTTTTACATGTCGTCATTCACTAAACTCCCAACAGTCTGGCAAAATCAACATCGTTTTGCCTGGTAACATTGATCGCAAAAACAATGTTTGCTAAATTTATTTCGTTTTGTAATGTTTTTTGGATAATCTGAAGAAAATTTAGCAAACTTGATTGTGAAATGTAACACCACATGCTTTATTAATCCTTTCAGACCGTGACATACTAATTTTAACCGCAAATTCCACCATTTTTTATTTTTTATCGCTAAGCAATTGCTCACTTGACGTCAAGCTGACAACTGAATTCAGATATATTTTTTTTATTTTTTTTTTATTTTTTTTTTATTTTTTTGGCTAGGGCATCTCGCAGGTTACCACTAAGGTACTCGCTGCTTAACCGGACTTTCCTGTGGCTGCCTTAAGCTCCTAAAAGAACTCAAAGCCTCCAGCCAGGGGCATACAAACTAAGCTAATTAAAACTAGGCGAACGCTCGCTAAGGGCACCCCCTGTGGGGTACGAACCTCGGCTTAGGGCGTTCGCTGGGGGGGAGGACAGCAAGAGGGACAGGCTGGATCAAGGATAGATCATTATTATTATCAGGGGAGTTTAAAGCTACAGGCTCAGCAAAAACGCGGGCTGGCGCATCGTTATCGAGCAAGGGTCGGGGGGGACTATCATTTACTCGGGTGGGTCGCGGTCGCGGACCTCTACGACGAGGTCTGAAATTGTGTCGGTGTGTTTTGTGAACTGTACTTGTGGCCTGAATTCAGATATGCCTGCGGACACCTAAGTAGTGGTGCCGCTTTTGTGCCGTCCACTTCTCCTCTAGTATTGTATAACCTCATTGCTTAAAAACGTATAAGGTATAAGTAGATAAAAAATTGTGGTTCTGCACAGCAGATGCCACAATATTTTAACTCAATGTATTCCCTTATTTGAAGTAAAAAAAAAATACGTGTCATATTTTAAGTCAAATAGCCATAGAGTAATAATTTAATGTCTTAGTTGCAAATAGCCACCAGGGAAAGTGGGAAAGGTTTCTCTATCTGGCGGTGGCTCAGGGGTTGGCGTTGGGTCTGTAAGAGAGTAGGGAGCCCACTTTTTCATACGTTCTGTTATTTGGTTCCAATCATCGAATTCCACTTCTTTAAATTCCTCGAGCTGAGTACAATTTCCTCTATGCATGGGATGCCAATCTGAAGAAAACATTGAATTACTTATTTTATTTTTGGAAAGAAGTTCCTTATCGCATGTCTCTGCACACTTGGCGAATGAAAGCTACACCACCTGCACTGAAAAAAGTGTAACATTTTCACCTTCGCGATACTTTTGCTCCGGAACAAGTGTTACACTTTTTGAAGTGTAGCCTTTTCCCTCTCGCTTTCCTGCAATCTAAATCTAAATCTTAGAAAATACATATAAATAATCAAATCTTGGGAGCAGTGGCGGGCCCAGGATTGTCGTTTGGAATTGGGAGGGGCTTGATGCCGCAGATGGTTAGTTTAACCAAAGTAAACACTAAAAAAGCACTTATTTTGCTTAACGCATAGTAAGCCTCCTTAGATTACTTTTCGCAAATTCCTCAATGACTTCGATAAGTTGTAGACTACCAGAGATATCTCGGTGAATATTATGTACATGGCGGCCAAACCGGGCAGCATGAGTGGCAAAATGAGTGGCGGCGCGCGGATTCGTAATTCGTCACGTAAACAAAATAGCTATAGAAAATATATACAATGTCGCCCATGCGCATGTGACCGCCCGTAATTTTCTGAATATTCATGAAAAAATATCGAAAATAAACTTCAAAAGGGGGGGTCTATCTATAACATTTTTCATGTTATTCAATTTTTAATTTTTTAAAGAATTGCTTTCTGTTTTTTGACACATCTCCGAAGTTTATGGGTCGATTTGGATTCTGTTTATTATTTCCAAAAGCTTATGAGTTATTTTAACAGGTTAATTAAAATTTTTACAAAAAATTATCGACTACGAAAAAAAAAACGGAATCGAAGTCATTTTTTCGGTAAAAAATTGTGTACTTATTTATTTAAAAAAAACTAGTGAAAAATGTTGTATACTACCAATTGTCTCCACTTTTTTATATGTATATTATATCAAAGGCTTTTGATTTCGTGAACCATACACTCTTATTTATAAATTACACTGATATAAAGGGAAACGCGTTGAAATGGCTCGAAAGCTACCTTACACACCGACTGCAATGTGTTGAGATTTCGGGACGAACAGGAAATCAAATGCTCGCATATAGGTATAGGTCTCAGTATCGTGAAAATAACCGCGGTGTTCCCCAAGGGACCATACTAGGGCCGCTTTTATTCTTGCTATATGTTAATCCCTTGCCTAGTGTAACTTCCCACAGTGGCATACTATACGCTGACGATACGACCCTCAGTTTTAAAAACGACCTGCGGCAGACAAACCCACTTACGCATGGAGACTATTTCAATTGTAATAACTTAAAAATAAAGTTATTTCCTGGGGCTTACCATGGTGGTAGGCCAGTGGGGGAAAGAGATGGAGCTATACGTTCTGTAGAGCTTCATCTCTTTCCCATACTTAAAGTAATATTAAAATAAGTAATACTGCTTTAGAGGTGGTGATAGGCCCCGTGTGATAATAATGAAAGATTACTTACTTGGCTCTGAAAAATAAAAGAGGTATCAATTAAATAGTTTGTAAACTTGTTTTGTATTTGTCTATTAAAGTATAATATTTTATGTTTCATTTTATAAGAGTGAAAATGTCTTATGTAAATTGCGTAGACAGAGTGCTGTCTACGGTAAATTGTAAATATTCGTATGGCGTTTTTAGCCTAACCTAACCTAACCTCATCTCTCATCTACAGCCCAATTCAAACTTAATGGCGGCTCGGAATACAAGGTAAGTCCCTCCGCAGTAAAGATTTCATTAGTCAGCGGGGGTGAGGGGTGGGATACTGCGCAGCGAGTAGCTAACTTCCGAGCCTCTATTAATTTTCAATCGAACTGTAAGTGTTGATCAGGCCGTAGCTATGTGGAAGTGAACTTCACCCGGAATCCTCAACCACAAAGGAACTGGCTCTTATCTCTAACCTCTAACTTACCTCTAACTGCCAAAACACAACCATGTTGCCAAGATTGTGGTTATGGCGACATTCTTAGATAATATGGTGGTAGCTAGCCAGGCGGACTTAGAACAAGTCCTCCCACTAACCAAACTGAGCAGAAAATGTTAGCCCCACTGGGAATCGAACCCGGGACCTCTGGGTTTAAGACAGGTGGTCTTTTCTAGACCACATAGGCGGTCAACTTAAGAGCGTTAATCCTTAAAATTGGCAACGTCGCTAATAGCTGTCAAATATTTAGCCTTTTTGAATATTACTGTATGGAAATATGAGATGTGGCTAACTACTGAACTAAAATATTGATTATGAAATGCTATAATTAATATCGTAACACCGAATCTTTAGTTTTAGATGTAAAAAAAAGTATTTTGAAACTTTCCAAATGCATTTTTTACACCTAAAACGGTTATAACATCAAATTCAATGTTATACTTAATTGTAATTCAATAATAATATTCTAGTTCACTAGTTAGCCACATTTCTTTATTTCCGTAAGTACATAATATTACCGAATTAAGGTAATCGCCCACTATACCAGCACCGCTCCAGCACGGTAACGCCCCGGCACCGCCTCGAAATATCTATTCGTCAACGCGCCGTAAGCAAGACAACGGCTAGTTGCCAACGCACCGTAAGCAAGGCGACCGCTAGTCTCCAACGCGCCGTCAGCAAGGCGACCGCTCGCTGACGGCACGCCGCCGCGCCGGTGAGGTGAAAGCTTGTTGTTCATTCAAAAGCGAGGTGTCACCGCGCGGCCGGCGAGGCGTCACCACGCGGACTGTTAGGCGTCAACGCGCGGACGGCGAGGCGCCGGCGAGCGGGCGCCTCGCTTGAAGCGTGCTGTCGGCGCGCCGTGTGACGGCTCGCGAGCCACTCGCTGCCGGCGAGCCGTCCACTATTCTACCGGATGACTTTTTTTACCGTCTCGAAAAAAAATGGGTATAATAGGTGAACGGAATAGAAGCAAATGGCATACTTAGGTTTTTTTTTTTTTTTTTCGAGATTTTTTTTTTTCTAAAAATCTCGAAATAAAAAGCATACGCGACTTGCGTATGATTTGAAATTCAATATTTTTTATCAATAAATTGTTTGTTTTCAAAATTTCTCTTTCTTTGTCCTAATATGAAAAGTTTACTTTAAAATTGTAGCGTTTTTTGATGATACCTAGATATTTTTTTTTCCAAGATGTTAAAAAAATTAAAAAAACTAGGTATGCCATAAGCTTCTACTCCGTTCACCTAATATACCTTTTTTTTTTCGAGACGGTAAAAAAAGTCATCCGGTATTTTGTATAGCCATCGTAAAACAGACTTTAATACGTTTGACTTACAACTCCTAACTTGATTGACAAGTTATTTGCCGTGTCGGAACCGTGCTGCTATAATGAGCGATGACCTTTAATCAAAATAGCGAAATATTTGACATTTATTTGTGACGTTGCCCTCAATAAGGCTGCCTGTCCACTGGAGCGGAGAGGAGAGGAGCGGAGATGTGTCAATATTAACCAATAGAATCGCACCTCTGGAGCGGAGTTTAGATTCTATTGGTTAGTTAATATTAGCACATCTCCTCTCCTCTCCGCTCCTCTCCGCTCCAGTGGACAGGCAGCCTTAATATGCTCCTAAATTAAACACTTCCTACTATCAAACCATAGAAATATATGCAAACCGTTGGATCCTGAATAGAGTAGTAAATTCTCAAGTAAATTAGTCATAATAGATAGACAATAGAACGAGCGGACAAACAGATGAATTTGTGTCATATTATGACGACCGTCCATAGACGTAGGTCATTGCGACCGTCATGATAATCTGTCAGTATCACCAAACTGTATCACCCTTGACATTTAGGGTGCACGATGCGTTGCGGCGGCGGTTAAGTGTATTATCTATGGGCGGCGGCGCGGCGCCGGAATGGTGTCGCTGCGGCGTCCTACATACAAATATCCATGGTATCCAACACGGTGAGTTCCGGTGTCGCACCGCACGTACACCGGACTTGGACGCGTACACCGGAGGGGTGTACACGTTGCGACGCAGACTCACCGTGTGACCGCTATGCGGTGAAATCCTTGGATTGCGGGCTGCGGCGCCGCTGCGGTGTAACAACATGCAACGTTACAGCTAACAGGGCCGCAACGGCCGCGTGATCGCCAATGCGGTCAAATCTTTGCTGTGCGGCGCCGTAACGCATCGTGTGAACAGGTTCTAAGTTGTCAAAAAACACGTTGTATTTGAGCAGTGGTGGTCCAGTGGTAACGGCCGCAACTTACAGGGTTGTAGGTTGTACGTTCGAACCCAGACAGGCACTTTACTTTGTGTAAATCATTTCATCACCACTGCTCTCAAAACGGTGAAGGAAAACATCGTGAGGAAACCTGGATGTCCTAGTACCAAAAATTGGAAGACATGTGACATCTACCAACCCGCACTGTTGTATGTATTTGAACAGCCGTTTTTGTATGACCGTTCACCGTTTTCTTAGAACACTAAAAGATTAATAATGGTCCCGTTTTCCACCCTTTGGGTTACAGGACCGAAAAAATCGTAGGTACTTACTAATTTTTAACTGATAGCAATTTTCGTGGTCTATATCACAAATATTGTCAAAATTCTTATATTCATTAATAAATTTTTTCATGTTGTAGCGATGCCCACATACCTTTCCGTATCTGAAAGGTGAAGAAATTTCAAAGTTAGTATTATCTATGTGTCAAAGGGCAAGTTAATTCTTCAATTTTATTAGTTCTGCGTCTTAGCAATATCACTGGAGAAGCCTTATGAACACTTCCCCTCTGTATACAGGAATAATTTTTAACCATTACTCATCATTATGAACAACTTTTACTTCCTCACATTGCTTCTGTGACGTCACCGAGTCTCGCTACATCTCGTTTTTATGTTCACAAATATCAAAATAATTTTCTTTTGCATTACGAAATTAAACGCAAAATCAACAAAAATGCATTTGAATGCGAATATATATGTCCTTTAGTAAAAATGATAGCGAGACTACTGTAGGTATAACCGTAGGGTTATGTTTGAAACCTAAATTGACATATCGATAATTTCTTATTATGAATTAGGTACTAACTTAATCATTATTTTTGTTTTTATTTTTTAATTTTTTTTATTGTTTTGTGTTAAGTATGTCCAGACTAGGGCATGCAATACCGGTTTACCGATTTACCGTTTTACCGGTAAACCGCCTATTTTGACGGTTATAAAATTACCGGTAAAAATAAATGAAACCGGTAATTTACCGGTGTTTAATTTTGTCCATAAATATTTTAATGGACAAAATTTTCATGTAAATGGTTCACAGTTTTGACGTTTACGTTGACGTTTGTGACGTATGACAAGATTTCTTTATTTTGTCTTTGTTTTTTGCTTGTGTTCAACGGTGTTGGGTGTTTTATTTGTTACAATCTACGAAGCAACAGTAAGTTTAATTTATTAATTTAAATAAAAAGCTTATTATCACAACGATTTTTTTTATACTAGTCATTGATTTATTGTGTTAGACATGATTATTCATTTGAATGTACTTATTTAAAAATGTCTGATCATTTTATGGCATAGTTTAGTGTTGATTGCTAATTACTATTTGATCTCAATAATATAACTCTTAATGTTGCATAAGCTATAAATATGTAAGAAGATTATTAAAAATATGAAAAAGACTAATTATTATTTGATAATAACATATTTTGAATCTGAAGCTTTATCTTAATTACTTATTATTTGATTGTTGACTGAACTTGAGTTTTATTATAAAAAAAAATTGTACTAATTATTTTCATTAAGTATAAAAATATTTTATATTATTGTTTGCTTGTCTTTTATGGCATGAATCGCAACTGTATTATATTTAAAATAAATAATTGCGTTTGCATCCAAGTTTATTTATTTATTTTCTCATTTTAGGCTTCTGAAATAGTTTATTTACAAAAAAAAAATATTGTCAAAGAAATTTAAAAAAAATACATCCATTACCGTTTTACCGGTTACCGGTAAAAAATATCGGCGGTTTTTGCAAGCCCTAGTCCAGACGTAGACGCCAGCACATCAAGTTATATATCGGGGTATCGATGGCTAGGGTCACTGAAGTGAAGGACTTGGGAGTCCATTTCACCACTGAACTTACGTTTCGTAATCATATAGTTAAGGTATGCAAAAAAGCATATAGAAACCTAGGATTTGTCCTAAGAATGGTTAAAGGCTTCACAAATATGAAAGCTATAACGGCATTGTATAATGCTTTAGTAAGGAGCCAATTGGAATGTAATGCAGTTATCTGGGCTCCGCATGAAACTAAATACTTATAGTCTCATGTTGGAGCGCGTACAAAATAAATTTATTAGATATAAATATATGAGGGAATACGGGGTGTATCCTTTTTATCCGTTGATGTATCCAACACTATTTGTCTTAGGTATGGTCGGATATAATGAACTGAGGGTCAGGAGGCAACTCACACTTGTTACTTATATCTTTAAGATAATTAGAGGGAAGATACATAATGCGGATATATTGCGAAGAGTGGAACTAGTCGTGCCAGACGGGTATGTGGGTCGTCGTCGTCAGCCGCGGTTGCTGGCGGTACCGCGCGCGCGAACTAACTTGCTGCGTGAGGCGCCGCTGACGAGCGCACTTCGCACTCTCAATCTTATTGCTGATGACATCGACATATTCTGTTGCGCTCTGGGTGAATTCGAAAGAATAGCTACCTATAGAATAAGTTATGGTACAAGCAGTGGAACTTTTTAAGTTTTAAGTGTGCTACAATATCGCATTGGGTCTAGCCTGTAAGGATATTTGTATGTTTGGAGGTAATAAATAAATAAAATAAATAAATTAAAGTTACTACAATCTGTCAAATTTCTTTAATAGATTTTCAACTTTATCGATAAAGAATAAGGTTCAATGTCGATTGGAAAAATTTGACAGATTGGAGTAGGTTGATATGCTGGTGTCTGTCCATTGAAATGGTTTACTGTACCGGTTTGATTAATGAGATTATTACAATTTAGTTACTTTCATTTAATTGTAGTTATTTTCTCTTCTTATTAAAATTTCACTATTTTATGCAACAGCTATTTTATTTCATGGATTCAAGCAAAATTCCGAATGAATATCGATATCGATAAAAAAAAAATGGTACGGACTACTCTTAGCTTTTTCTAGCAAAAAAAAATTACAACTGCAGTATCAGAAACCGTAAGAAAATCTGTTGCAAATTAAAGTTGTCGTCTAATAGCGGCCGTAAATCTGATCAGAACTGAAAAATATCACTATCGAAGAAAGCTTGCATTATTAGGAACTAGCTTTTACCCGCGGCTTCGCCCGCGTGGATGTCGCAAAATATCCCACGGGAACGTTCTACCGGGAATACATACCTAATAGCCAAGGAAAAGATCATTGACTAACTTTCAGCGGACGCAGTGGTAGGCTACTACAGCTCCCGCGTGGTCAACCATAATTATTTTGTTACGCGTAATTTTGAAACTGTGATATCTCTTAAACTATTCATTTAAATGATGTGATGTAAAGGCATATTTTAATCGAAATTGAATGCCCAATTTAAATAACCTATTTAATTGGATAAGGATTAATAAGATACCGGTCAAAATAGCTTCGGAAATAACAATGAAAATTTTATACAATTTTGAAAGATAAAAAAAAAATGGTTATTGTGGGTCACCCTTAAAAGATAGACATATGCCATCGCGGACTTTTTTGTTGCAATTTTTAAGATATACAATACTCTAGAACATAAATTTGATTTATCTCTCACGACTTACGCAGCGCACGCCAGTAAAGCTCCCAGTCGGCATGATTTTTTCCGACATCTTCAACAATAATCGTCATATTTCAGCCAATTTACACAAAACCTTAATGAATTATACACTAAAACCTTCCACATGAATCACTCCGTCCAATGGTGAAAACCGTTTGAAAATCCGTTCGGCAGTTTTTGAGTTTATCGCGTTCAGACAGACAGACAGACAGACAGACGCGGCGGGCGACTTTGTTTTATAATATGTAAGGATAGAATGAGCCTAAAAAGTCTAGTGCTGAGTAATACAATAGCTACGGTAGTATCGGAAACCTTAAGAACATCTGTTGTAAATAGCAAAAAGTTCAAGATGTCGTTTCATATAATTCGTAATTCTACACTGAATTACAAGAATAAAAACAAATAAAGATTATTGTGTTCAGTTTCCATCGTAAGCAATATAACAAGACCACCAAATCCAATAAAGAGTGAAACCAAGAGCTGCGTCAGCATCAGAAACAACAAAAAAAAATGTTGCAAATAGACCGCCCAGAGAAGGTTGTAGAACACACTGGTACACTAGTGCCGCTTTCTCTGTTTGAATGGGTGAACCACTTCAAAGCCGGCGAGCGGAGCGAGCCATCCTTAAGCAAACCGACCGCTGCGAACCACCTCAAAGCTAGCGAGCGAAGCGAGCCCATCTTCAAGCAAAGCGACCGCTGCGGACCACCTCAAAGCTGGCGAGCAAAGCGAGCCCATTCTCAAGCCGAGTGATCGGTGCGAACTGCCTCACGAGCTGGCGAGCGAAGCGAGCCCATCCTCAAACAAAGCGACTGCTGCGTACTGCTTCAAAGCCGGCGAGCGAAGCGAGCTCAACCTCAAGCAAAGCGACCGCTGCGAACTACCACAAAGCCGGCGAGCGAAGCGAGCCCATCCTCAAGCAAAGCGACCGTTACGAACTACCTCAAAACTGGCGAGCGAAGCGAGCCCATCCTCAAGCAAAGCGACCGCTGCGAACCACCTCAAAGGTGGCGAGTGAAGCGAGCCCATTTTTAAGCCGAGTGACCGGTGCGAACTGCCTCACGAGCCGGCGAGCGAAGCGAGCCCATGCTAAAACAAAGCAACCGCTGCGTACTACCTCAACGCACACTATGCTGCCAAGCATATTATAAGTTGGGAGATTACATCGCTGACAAAAATGCTTGGCTCAGCGCTGGTCCAGCTCCACAAGGGCGCATAAATTAATTGATAAACATTCGAAAATATTGTTGGAGCTGCTGAAGATTGTAAAACACATTGTAATATATTGTATAAATTCAATCTATTAGTATTATATAATTGCATAGTACAAATGTGAGCACTATGTACCTACTTAAAGCTACCATTTATTAGGTATGTCTTTCATTGACTTGAATGTACCCTGGCGGCTGAGAGTATGTCATGCTCACTCAAGTGTCTCGCTGGTGGTGGCGTGTGTGTTGGATCATTAAGTTCCCTTCAAAATGGTTGAGCTAAATGGTGCTGATCCATGCGTCATGTTCGTGAACGGGCGCCGTCAGTGGGGACTGGTCATCTCTTAGCTGCCACGGCTTATTTTAATTTTAGAATTGTTTTCGTTTTGTATTTTTATTACGGACGCTTTTGTCGTGCACGTCTTTCTACATTGTTCTCACATGTCTAATTTGAACATGAATGATGTAACCAATATTTTTGTAACAATATTCTGATTTAAAAGAGTGTCCGTGGAGTTTCTTGCCCGTTCTTCTCCATAGGAACCTACTACGCTTTGGAATGGGCAACTAGCTTCATCTTTCTGACTGACTGACCCCTTGACAATTCAAAAGTACCTGTAATTGGTTTATTTGAAATAAATGCTTTGAGTTTGAGTTTGAGTTCAAAGTCGACGAGCGAAGCGAACCCATCCTCAAGCAAAGCGACCGCTGCGAACTACCTCAAAGCTGGCGAGCGAAGCGAGCCCGTCCTCAAGCAAAGCGACCGCTGCGTACCACCTCAAAACTGGCGAGCGAAGCGAGCCCATCCTCATGCATAGCGACTGCTGCGTACCACCTCAAAGGTGGGGAGTGAAGCGAGCCCATCCTCAAGTAAAGCGACCGCTGCGAATCCAGCGAGCGAAGCGTGCCCATAAAAGTCGGGCGAGCGAAGCGAGTCCACTATCAACCAGAACGACCACTGCGTGCCTACTTACTAGTCAAGCGATCGAAGCCCTCTCTCGAGCCAAACAAACGAATCTAGCAGTCTCACGAAACAGTCGGACAAAGCGAGCCCTCTGTTAAAAAAACTGTTGATACCATTCACGAGCAGAGTGGCCAGCACAGTAATTGTAGATCCAACTAGCGAAGCTATCTAGCGGTGGCACGACCGGAAGAACAGGTACTTCAACCTACCTCCAGTAAAAGATTTATGTATTGAACTACAAAAAAGCATTATAAAACTGCAATTGAAATTAACTTGCGTCATTGCGTGCTAATGATAACTAGTACCTAAAACTCAATATAAAGTTAAACTCAAAATTGTTTACATCTTAACCAATAGTAAGAGAAAATATCAAACCCCATTGGGTTTGATATTTAACTGAGCAATCAATAAGTTTGAACTTATTGCTCAGTTGATATGCTCAGTTAACTCTATTCATTACGACTATATTATCATCACGCCTTTATTTCCCCGAAGGGTTAGATGTACAAGTAGATGTATCTACTACCCATACTACACCCACATTTCGCCAGATATGTATAAATACACCCTTAAAAAAAATATTATAATGTATTCTGTACGCTATAACAATAGTATTTCGTAAAATGGGTAAAAATGCATAATATTATGATGTTGACAATAGCACAAAATAATTTCATAAAAAGACTCTTAGCGGCCGAAATTCTGCTCAGAAATTTTAAAACTCACTATCTAAGAAAGCTTGCATCATACATAAGGAATTCAACGAGCCAAAAAAATCTACTGCCGCGAAAATAAAATAGCAACGGTAGTATATGAAACCGTAAGAAAATCTGTTGTTTTAAGATGTCGTAAACTCTACTCTCTGATCTCTGCTCAGAACTGAAAAGTATCACAATCAATGAAAGCTTGCATCATTAGGAATGCAATAAATATGTTTTTGTAATTCGATGTTTATAAAATTAACGAATTCGTTACTATTTCACCACACGTTTTCACGAAACTCTGCGGCGCGGGCTTGAACTGCGCCTAACTCATTTTTTTTGTTCGGAATATTGCACAGAAGGCTTCTCCAGTGATATCTTCTCAAGTCTTAGAGCATTAAGACTCAATTTCACCATACTCTGTTAGTATAACAGACTGTTAAACACACATGTCAACTGCTGTGATTGGCTGTTTTCATGTCAGTGAGCCAATCAAAGCAGTAACCTGAGTTTAATGACCTGTTAACTAATTTTTGTGTTTGGTGAAATTGGGTCTTAACCTATACATGCTCTAAGTCTCAAGTTCTGCGTAGACCTTTAGCGCCATCTACGCAGAATTAATTTGACAATTAACTTGTATTATTTAAGAGGCTAGTTTTTTAAGCTAGGATAGCAAGTAATATTCTGGCGTGGCTATTACACAATACAAGTTTTCCAGCCAATAGCATTGCGGTGACTTAGCCCGTAGAATAAAATGATCTGATTGGATACTACCTTCGCTAGCCACACGAGGCACACAAGCCAGGATAGTAAACCGGTGGTGGGGGGCTACTAGCTCAATAAATCAAAAATAGAACTGAGGTTCTATTTTTGATATTTTGAGCTAGTAGCTTGTATTGTAGTAGTAGTATAGTAAGCTAATGTGAGAGTTTAATTTATAGGATGAGTCCTATTAAACTCTCACATTAGCTTACTATGTTTCTCATGGTTTCTCACTAGCTTACAAGCCTAAAAATTAGGTTATATTTGTGTACGCTATGGCTATATATCTCAAACCAGCTATCTAATTACGCAACACATTTTCGTAAACGATTCCGACTAAACTGTTTCATTTGTCAGTTCAATAATATTCATTGTGTTATTTACGTTGTTGAGCAGATTTTTTTTCGAACTTATGAAGCAATCTGTTTCAAAACGCTTCAAAATTCTGATTGATCGTGTATTACGTACCTAATTAGGGTACAGGATAGTAAACTAGTGTTAGTAAGCAAGCAAACTAGTAACTCCGGCTTTCTATATCACTCCCTACGCCGGTCGTGATTCAGCCGTTAGAATCCTTCAGTTGCTCGTGATTCATCTAAGGCCCTCGCTTTAAATCCGTCCTTTATTCACTAATTACATAATATACTATTTATTATCTGACTGACGGACTAAATAGTTTTTATTAGTTTTGCCCAGTCAACATCCATATTTTACATAGAGCGACTGCCTACCTATCTACTTCCTTTTCCCAGTTACTAGGTGAAACGAACCCCCCCCCCCCCCCCCTTATGCTTATGGGTAAAACTACCCGTAAAGGCTATTAAAATTACTTACGTTTTAAAATAATAGTTGCAAGTACGGTCGCAACTTCGAAATATTTCCATTTCGAGTTCTGTAACAAATTAAACAAAACTTATTAATTCAGCACCCTAATTACGAAACGCAAACTCAATTTTAAATTGAAACCAATTGAAAAAGATTGCCAGTCCATTGCTTCATAAGTTCGACAAAAAAAATTAAGCAGATTCTTTTTGTCGAACTTATGAAGCAATGGACTGACAATCTTTTTCAATGGGGATGTTTACTGCCATTTTATCACGATAGGTGGCGCTTCGTCGACATGGCCATTGAAAACTGTCAATTCCATACATTTTATAACCTATCATTCAGTAAATTCAAATTTTCTCCAAATATGCATAAGTGTGCTGTACCACGATGTACTAAAATACTTACTCCGGTGTTCATTTATTTCCCAAAGATACTACGCAAATAGAAAGTGGGAAACTAAAAGAGTAAAACTAAAAGTAACTTTGAGTATGTTGATTGGTAATTTTCGGCAATATGGTAGAGCTTTGGTGGAGCTATTAACGTCTTAGTAAAGTTCTACAGCAGGAACGTCAATTGCTTGGCTTTCGGAAGCTTGAGGGCTTTGATTGCTGAATTAAAAATTTCGGTCATAGATAACCTAAAAAATAAAGAATATCATTTATTATAAAAGTAAATGATCTCTCATTTTTCGTAAATTTTCCTACCATGAGTCAAGTAAGAATTAACACGTTACAACTAAAAAAATACCCAAATCTAGAGCCTAGCACTAATGAAAAATAAAAGTAACCTAAACAATAAAGAATACCATTTATTATTAAAGTACGGTTCCCAAAATTTTCGTAAATTTTCCTACCATGAACCAAGTAATAATTAACATGTTACAACAAAAAAATTATCCAAATCTAGACCCTAGCACTGATTAAAAATATTTTATTAGATAGAAGTCTACCTCGCAATAATGTCTCATTTCTTTCCAGTAATCCTTGCTCCTGGTTTGTTTAGGTCGTCTTTCAATTCTATAAGCTTCCAGGAACAATACATGTTAGCAATAACCATGGTGGATCGGTTTCAACACAAAAAATAGCAAAAACCACTAATGTAAACAATGCGAAAATTATTTGACAACGGCCATCCCGCCGCTGGCGACATCTACGCTGAGCTTTGCGCGTGGATCCCCATTGGTTTCAATTTAAAATTGAGGTTGCGTTTCGTAATTAGGGTGCAGGTATTAATTGGGTTTTTTCAAATGGAATTTCGCAGAGCAGCCCGCACCCTAATTACGTAATGCTTGATCAATTTTAAATTGAAACCACTTGAAAAAGATTGCCAGTCCATTGCTTCATAAGTTCGACAAAAAAAATCTGCTCAGTTTTTTTTTTTTCGAACTTATGAAGCAATGGACTGGCAATCTTTTTCAATTGGTTTCAATTTAAAATTGATAGTGCATTACGTAATTGGGGGGCTGGATCGTGTGTCCGTTCGATAGTTAGATTATATTCATTCACTTCGCGACGGCAACACGCGTTGAAAGTTCCGGCTAGTTTAGACAAAACGCACATGAGATTGCAATAACGAGATGATTTGTGATGAGATGAGCGGCGAACTAGTTCCGCGCGCACTATACACGAACATATCTTCATCATTCCGGATTTCCGGCCAAAAGACGTCCACTGCCGGACATAGGTCTCCCCAAACGTTACCACAATCCACATCGACCGATCCTGTGCTTCTCACATCCAGCGGATTCCTGCAACCTTTACCAGGTCATCGGTCACCGTGGGGAGGCCTTCCAACGCTGCGTTTTCCGGTACGCGGACCGACTCCAGAACCTTTCGGCCCCATCGGCCATCTGTTCTGCGAGCAATGTGCCCAGCCCATTGCCACCTAAGTTTGGCAATTCTTCGGGCTATGTCGGTTACCTTGGTTCTCCTTCATTTCAGATTCGATCATGTATGGAAACTCCAAGCATAGCCTTCTCCATTGCCCTTTGGGTGACTTTTAGCCTTCTTTTAAGGCACATTGTGAGCCCGTTTTGCGAGCAATGTGCCCTGCACACAGCCAAGCAATTAATGCAAGCAATGTGCCTGTATATTATATCAGTATCTATCTTGAATACCAGGCTACTTTTTATGTGTAAGTACTTCGTCTTATTTTTATGCTGCGGCCGGATTTGCGTCTGACGTGACGAAGCTTCGCACAGTAAAGGTACACGCAGATGTGACCAACCATTATCGATTATCGTCAGCTGCGTAGCACTTATCGCCCTGGTAGCGGTACATAATAAACGTGGCGAAGCCGCTAATGTCACCACCGCATTAGCGCGATAACTTTTTAGCGAGCAAAACATAAAAGCTTCGGCCATGCATTGCTTAGTCACGATAGATGCAGATGCGGCCGCAGCATTACCGACGTCCAATAGGGAGGTCGTTCTAAGTTCGCCAGTATGTATGTTTTTTTTATTATGTTCGTCGTCATTTTCGTCACTTGTGGACCGATATGGAAAATTCTTTTTTCATTTGGTAGAGGAAGCTGGCGCGGTGGTCCCATATAAATTTTATTAACTTTTCTTAGGTAGTTTTGGAGTTAACTTCAATAATACGTATTTTAGTTTGTGGATGATGTTATAATAACTTACTGTCACTGTTATTTTTTGGCATAGGCTCATTAATACCCTAGAGTTATGGGATATCAAAAGGAACACCTTGTATATAAATTGCAATCGACACGCTAAAGTGGGTGATCGTGTGAACTTAAAGTACACGGTTTTTAATTTCGCGAACTTACTCGGCTGGCCGTCGGTGACACACGTGAAGCTTGCTCACATTGTATCGCGATCGCGATGTTGTCATATTTTCTGAACCAAACTAAACAAACATTACACAAATATCGAAACAAAATGGCGGCTCGCGACTCGCGGTGATTACAGACGTACGAAACTACGATCCAAACCCAAGGCGGACTACGAGCAACATTTTCAAACCTGTTGGATTGCCGGCGAACTTCCTCAGCGGTGTTAAAGTACGCGTACTTAGCATGACACACGTACGAGCAAGATCGTCGAGCCATAAGTACGCGTACTTGTATCACCCCTTTATGAACAAGACTTAGGGTTGAGTCCTTGAGTGTACGGAATTCATGAGTAGATTACCTAGTACCTAATATAGGTAGGTACCTACTATACTTTCTTGCACCTTCACTTACCTCTGGGACCTGGTGTGCTGGGGGATCCAGTCCTGGAATCAAATGATATTTATCTACTATACTAATAAAATAAAGCTGTAGAGTTTGTTTGTTTCAACGCGCTAATCTTTAGTACGAGTCGGATTTGATAAATACTTTTTGCGCGACTCATAATGCGAGAGAGTGCTCTGCGATCGATGTTTTGCCCCAATCTCAACCCCAATTCTGCAACTGTCTTGAGCGTGGAGACCTATTCCAGAAATTTCGTAACGAAAATACCTTAGGAAAATACTATCTAAGAAACAAAACACTCTAAATGTGTTTTGTATTGAAAATTATGTTTTACTGTTTGACAACAAAGTTCAAATTTACTTAGACGAATGATCAACGAGAGTGTTGTATTGAAAATTATGTTTTATTGTTTGACAACAAAGTTCAAATTTACTTAGACGAATGATACGAGAGTGTTGTATTGAAAATTATGTTTAACTGTTTGATAATAAAGTTCAAAACTTAGACGAATGATCCTTGACTATTAATAGTTAAATTAAAACCTTTTTATTAGTTTGATGTTCCCGGCCATTACGTTGTGTCAAGTTTTAAAAACTGTAAATGTGAATAACAGTTCCTGTCAATGTCACCATTGTCACTCTTGTATTCGGGTTAATATTTTACAATGCCGAGAAATTTAAATATTCAAGAAAGAGCAGCTATTATTAATGAAGAAAGTCACGAAAAAATAGTGAAAGAAAATATAGATCTGTTATATTTAGAAGATATCAAGTCTCAAACTTATAATTCTTATTTCAGTTACCATTGCCATAAACCTATAGTTTCGTGAATAAAGAACGTGAACTAATTGATCATCGTCATAATTCTGGTCGCCGCCCCTTCCTTAGTGCTGCACAAAGAGCTGACATGAGACGATAATATGAAGATAACGATTTTGTGTCAACCAATTATTATGCTGAAATATATGAAGTTTGTCCAAGAGTAATAAGAAACGCCTTGCACTCAATGGGATTGCATTATAGACAACACGCAAACGAAATTGACTGATGCTCATAAGCCAGCACGCTTGGAATATGCACGCATGCATTTGAACGACGATTGAAGTACGACAATATTTACCGACGAAAAATGCTTCAAATCGAGCCAACATGGGAGGCTACATATAAGGAGATATAACGGTACGAGGTATCTATACAGAAGACCCTGTAGTGCCCAATTTTAGTTCCGGACAAATTTCGGCTATATGGGGATAGATGTCAGCGGTGTATCAGTTACAACACTGCTTATTCAGTTATTCCTTATTTTCAGTTAAGATTGCAGGCTAATAATAAATCGCAATCGACATATTTTCACAGAAGTGATTGTTTGTTTTATTGAAATATATTTAATAACTCTAGCATTAAATTCGTTTGATTTCTGTGAACACAGGTATACCAGTGATTTAAGTAGCACGGCGAGTTTTACTCTTTCCTAAGTCAAAAGTAAAACTAGTAGTTCTGCGAACAGTAGACCTCGCGAGCACAAACTTTTTGGGAAAAATTAACCGCTAAGCTTGAGGCTTAGTGCCTGCTACACGGTCGCAAACCGCGTCCCGACAGAGGTGACCTTAGGTTTACGACGAAACGTTGAAACAACTTTGCCGGTCGCCAACCAAGGCCATCTCGGTCGAGGACGCGGTTGGCAACCGTGTAGCAGGCACTTTATCTTAAAGTGAAAGAACGACGTTCACATTTCAAGCTTTTAAGAAAATATTAAAGTTCTATGTTTACCTGTGTTTACGTAGGTTTTATTTAGTACTTTTTAGTTCAATAAAAGCTTGTTTAAAAAATTATTTTACTTTATTTTATTCTAACATTAGAATTTGATAAAATATGTGTTCTATCCATTAAGGTATTATTGTACAGTCAACAGCAAAAGTAGATGATCAAAATAAGAAATTTAATACTATGAACGGAGTTCGCGTCAGAACTGTGTGGCGTCGGAGTGATTCAAAAGTATGTGATTGTAAATTATACCAATCATTTACTACTAGTACAGCTGCCATATATTCGTGATCACTTTTGACTCCAAAAGTTATAAACTCAATTCGCATCAGAACTAAGAAGTGAAAAAAATATTCAAAACTAGTGAACAGTTAAAATCAAAAATTAAATGATAAAACTGAGGCCACGTAATCATGAGGCAAATAATTCATCCATACTTATTTTTTAATTATCCCAGTAATTTAATTTGTTATGTTTTACGGAAAAACAGCTGAATTGGATAAAAATTTGCATATTTAATATATGCCTAATGCATTAAAAATCATATAATTGAAAAACTTTACTATTTTTTAATTTATTTTTTGTAACTTCTGTAAAAAGTTTAAAAGTAGCTGATGTGATACAAAACCGTAAATAAATCAATATTATTATCTTTGCGTGTTTGTGAATTTATGTCAATGTTCAAAAGTAGCTGATGCGATACAAAATCATAACTCAATGATTGCTTCTGCCCAGTCGGCTACAATATATTTGTAGCAACCTCATACCCTCAACCTCAAGTTTTTGTTTCTTTTTGTTTTTTGATCTTTTTTACTTTGACGTCTGTCACAAACTGACAATCAAATATAGTAGTCGAGTTTATAACTTTTGGAGTCAAAACTGATCACGAATATATGGCAGCTGTACTAGTAGTAAATGTTTGGTATAATTTACAATCACATACTTTTGAATCACTTCGACTCCACACAGTTCTGACGCGAACTCCGTTCATTAGTATTGAATTTCTGATTTTGATCATCTACTTTTGCTGTTGACTGTACTAAGTTCTATCATCTTATCACCTTATATGAGCCACTGTGTAAAGTTTGAGTATTCCTGTGGCCACCTGCCGGCACTTTTATCAGACCCTAGACGACGCCTTGGGCTAACGTACCTACTTGTCAAAACAAATCGAAATGGTCTAAACACAACGGTGCTATCTTGTCTAATTAAGGAGTTCAGTATAGTGACCTTCCAGATCCATTAAGAGGCCCTACACCTTGGGCTACATGGCCTGACAAAACCGACGACCGTAAAAACAACAGTTTTTATGGACCTGGACAGTACCTAGTGTAAGAACACTTGTCAAGTGAGTCCAAAAACGATGGCGATGGTTCTACCTTGTTAAGTTGAGGACTTCCTATGGCCACCTTCTGGCTCCATTATAAGAAACCTGAACACTAGCATTCATTCTTAGATAGGGCCCCAAACTAATCTTATCTCTCTAGCTGATAAGAAGTAGAAATCACACGTAACTTCGGCCGAATCTTCGTATTTAGGGTTTTGACCTGCAGGAAACAAACCATGAACGACAGCTTGTAGTTTTAGCGTTCGAAAATATTACCAACGCACTTTGAATTGACCGCGATGACATAATTTTTTCCTATCAAAAAAATATGACATCAATACGTCAAATAAATTGAAAAACTGGCCAAGTGCGTGGACCACGCACAAATAAGGGGTCCGTAGTTGGAATGAATAATTATCCCAAGTACAAACTTTAACATTGTAGTTAAAAAACATGTTCTCTCATACATTCCAACCGCAAATGTAAGTTAGTCGATTATTACTCGTTAACTTGTAAAGCATACTTAGCTTTGCTAGTTTTCTTTTTAATTTAGCAAATGTATCCATGAATCGAAAAAACGTTTTCACACACACACACGCTACCCCATAACAGAGGACAAACGAGAAAAAAAAATTACGTGTAGGGTGAGGAGGTACCCAAAAAAACAATCATGATTTTATTTTACGACTTTGTCGGCGTGATTGATAGTATAGACCTATACCTACCAAATTACAGCTTTCTAGTACTAAGATTCTCTGAGCTAAGAAAGACAGGCAGACGGATATGGCAAAACTAAATCAGTTTATTGTGTACTACAGAACCCTAAAAACCAGACAAATTATGAGTAAAAAATTTGTAGGCCAGCTAGAAAAACTAACAAATAGGTTTGAATAAATAGCGAGCAATTTACTGCATTTGGGGAGGTATTCTGCTCATCATGCCGAAGATCCTGATCAGATCTTTACCAATTTTTTTTGAGACTATCTTAAAGTTACTTTCTTTCAAATGAAAAAAGAACCATCGAAAACGGATTTCATAAGGCGGAGATATCCAGTAGCCCTCTTTTTGCCCCATTTTGGAGGAAGTACCCCTCCAATCAAAAATCCCCGACGACAAAAAATTACAAAAAATTCATAATACCTGTATGCCAAGTTTCACCCAGATCGGTTGTAAAATACGACCTGTACACGAGTACGTACAAACTGACACACGAAAGAAAATTTTGCCAGTTGATGCAGAGACGCTTCGCTCGCTACGCTCGCTCGGTCAATTACAATATAAAAACTATGCAATAGCTTTACCGCGGCAGTCCCCGAGTGCCACAAATCTTTTTTTATTGTTTCACTCCTGCTAGTACACATAACTTACTTAATTTATATACCATTGTATAGATAATTAAATGGAGATTAATACTGTAGTTTTCAAAAATTTATTTAACGCAGCAGTAACGAGAAATACATCAAAATAGTTAAAAAAAAAAATCCTGTCAATCAATGTATGAAATCTGAAAACATTGTAGCTTGCGATAAAACCAATTAATTGAGTCAATTTTTTTTATACATTTATTCTAGCCATAGGAGGAGGAAAGGCCCTATTGAAAATGGCTCTGTTATTCAAAGTAGTTTAATTATAATTAATAAAAAACGAACAAAACTAATATCAATATAATTAGAGTGTATTTCGACCATCGTTCGTTCGTAAAATTTCTAACCTCGCAATCAGGATCGTTCGTTACCTAGCAACCGACAGCCGGTTGCTAGGTAACGAACGATCCTGATTGCGAGGTTAGAAATTTTATCCATAATGATGGGTAAAAAAGCAGTCAAAACATACCTAACTTCATGTATAAATTGTTCATTTTTGTTAGAAGCTATGTCTGTGGCTATGTTTTGAATTTGTTTTTCGTTTATGAATGAGTGTGAGGTGTGAGATAAATTTTTTCTCATAAGAATATACATTCACTTACATGAGAATATTAAAACTAAAACATAAGTCGATATTGTTGGGTATTTTACAAAAATTGTACAATAAATAATTTGTAGGTAGATAGGAAAAAAATAACTCAATATTCGCTTGATAAACGGGCTCAAAACATCAAATACGTAAACAAGTAAGTTTCCGTTCAACACAGATAAGCGTAGCTGGATGTGGCTCGAAATTATTGTAAAGAATGTGAGTTTTTTATGATGTACAGTTTGAGTAGTTTTTTAAAAGTAGTCATGGATTTGGATTCTGTGATGCATTTCGGTAACTTCCTTACATATTATAAAACAAAGTCGCCCGCCGCGTCTGTCTGTCTGTCTGTCTGTCTGTCTGTCTGAACGCGATAAACTCAAAAACTGCCAAACGGATTTTCAAACGGTTTTCACCATTGGACGGAGTGATTCATGCGGAAGGTTTTAGTGTATAATTCATTAAGGTTTTGTGTAAATTGGCTGAAATATGACGATTATTGTTGAAGATGTCGGAGAAAATCATGCCGACTGGGAGCTTTACTGGCGTGCGCTGCGTAAGCCGTGAGAGATAAATCAAATTTATGTTCTAGAGTATTGCATATCTTAAAAATTGCAACAAAAAAGTCCGCGATGGCATATGTCTATCTTTTAAGGGTGACCCACAATAACCATTTTTATCTTTCAAAATTGTATTAAATTTTCATTGTTATTTCCGAAGCTATTTTGACCGGTATCTTATGAATCCTTATCCAATTAAATAGGTTATTTAAATTGGGCATTCAATTTCGATTAAAATATGCCTTTACTTCACATCATTTAAATGAATAGTTTAAGAGATATCACAGTTTCAAAATTACGCGTAACAAAATAATTATGGTTGACAACGCGGGCGCTGTAGCCTACCACTGCGTCCGCTGAAAGTTAGTCAATGATCTTTTCCTTGGCTATTAGGTATGTATTCCCGGTAGAACGTTCCCGTGGGATATTTTGCGACATCCACGCGGGCGAAGCCGCGGGTAAAAGCTAGTATTATATAATTTAGATCCTTCATATCATACATGATACTTTTCCTACCATAGTTTGTGCGGGGTGGGTATAGTTGTAGTAAGTCTGATTCACGTCTCAGTTTCATTTTGTGCTTTTTTTTTCTTTTCGTGAAGGTAATGTTTGTGTGTATGCTTTTATTTAGTATTTTTCGTATCAGTATGCATGTATTATAAATGTATGTTTGTGTAATGTTCATTAATTTCGTTTCTTTGTAAAGTGTTAATGTTGAGGTGAGATAGTCATAATTAAATAATGTTTTAAGTAATTTATTTTGTGCAGTTTGTAGTAAATTTATATGTATCTTAGCGGCGGAACCCCATATTTCCACCAGGTAGTCAATGTGTGGCTTTACGAGTGAGAAATAGATTAAATATCGAATTTGGCGTGGTAAGCAGCGGACGATACCTCGAAGGGTTCCCGTGAGTGATTGTAGTTTTAACTTTATTTTTTTAATGTGTGGTAGCCACGTCAATTTACTATCTAAGGTTAATCCTAAGTATTTTTCCTGATCTACTCTATTTATAGTTGCATTGTTGATTTTTAATGGGGTGTAGTTGCCAATTTTTTTATTTTTTGCTGTGAATATCAAGTAGTTGGTTTTTGCTGTATTAATGGTAAGAAGATTTTGCTGAAACCACAGGTTAAGTAAATCTAAATCACTTTGTGCCTCATTTATAATTGTGTCAATGGAGTGACCAAAGTAAAATAGACATGTGTCATCTGCATAGAGGGTTAGGTTTCCTTTAAGACCAATTTGGTGGACACTATTTATGTAAAGGAGGAATAAAAGAGGAGCCAAAATTGAGCCTTGGGGCACACCGTACGTTATAATTTTGGGACTACTCTGAGTGTCCCCTATCTTCACTACTTGGTAACGGTTTGACAGGAAGGACCTAAATATGTCAAGGGCAGGGCCTTTTATGCCGATTTCATTGAGTTTATTTAATAACAATTCGTGGCTGACTGTGTCAAATGCCTTTTTTAGGTCGATAAAGACACCCAGGCCCATTTTTTTGTTATCAATATTGAGCTTTATAGTTGTCACCAGATCTATGGTCGCTGAGAGTGTATTCGACTTCGGTCGAAAACCATATTGTTTATCGTAGAGGAAGTTTAGTGAGATCAGGTATTTTTCGAGGCGATTGTACAAAACCCTTTCGAATATTTTTGACAGTACGGGAAGAACCGAGATAGGACGATAGTTCCCCGGCTCCGATTTAACTCCGGATTTATAAATAGGCGTGACTTTTGCAATCTTAAGACTACTTGGAAATGTCCCTGACTCCATACATTTGTTTATACAGCTTGTGAGTTCTTCAAGAATTAAGTTTGCGACGCTTTTTAATGATTTTGTGGTGATACCTTCTAAACCTGAACTGGTGTTATTTTTTAGGTTATTAATAATTTTGAGAATTTCGTCTGTTGTGGTAGGTTCTAGACTACCAAGTGTAGTTGTGTGAGATCCAGATAAACTTGTCAAAGGATTGCCAGATGGATGATGTTGTATGGGAATTTGATTTGCCAGTATCGAGCCAACATTTGCAAAGAAATCGTTAAAACATTCACAGATCTCCTTTGGATCACTCACAAAGCCACTTGGTGATTGAAGTTTGCGCGGTACGGCTTTCTCGGATAATTTATTGCAAGACAGACTATTAATAAGTTTCCACATTTTCAATGGCTGTTTCTTGCAGTTGGTGAAGGCTTTCATATAGTATTTAGATTTCGTTCGTTGAATACATTCTGAAACTTCATTTCTTTTCTTTATAAATATGTCTTCTTTTTGCTTGTCGTTTGGGTATTTCTTATGTTGATTCCATAAAGTATTTCTACTATTTATTTCACCTATGATTGATCTGTTTATCCAGTCTTGTCGTGGTGGATTTAGCGTTTTATTTTTAGTAATTTTACTTTTTTCTATACTCTTTATTAGTTTTTCTTCCAGAGAATCATATAAACAGTCTCGGTTTTGGTCTTGCCATTCCAAGATAGTCTTATAAAGTACTTCATAGTCAATAACGCGAAACTCTCTCTTTTTCAAAGGTTCTGGTTGGTGACGTTTAAGTTCTAGGTAAATTTGTTTGTGGTCTGACATGGGTGTATCGACAATGGCTATATGAAATTTGTTCTGCTTAAGATTCGAGCAAATATGGTCAATGATACTCTTCGATGTTGTTGATTCTCTTGTGCAGTAGTCTTCATCAATTTTGTTCAAAATTTCATAGCCATGTTCTTGGATCACTTCTTTATACATATTAGTTGCACGTTCTGTGTTCAATAGGTTAAAGTTAAAATCGCCGAAAACCACCCCACGTTTATTTTTATGTAACTGTTGAGAGTAGGTTTCTAGGAAGGTTTTGACATTTGATTGGTCAGGTTTTCTATATACAGCCGCTATGTCTAGAGCGTAGTTTTCAATATGAATCCACAGATAGTGGTTGCAGTTTTGACAGATTTCCTCACTCAGGGTGTGTTGCAGATTGTTTTTTACAAATATCGAGACACCTCCACCTCTCGTACCCGTTCTGTAGTTATAATAATGCGTGTATCCGTCAATCTGAAATCTTTTTCCTTCTTCGTCGGATTTTATCCACGTTTCCGTTAGAACCACTGCGTGTAAAGAAGATGGTAAGGCTTTTATCACGCATTGTAATTCATCAAATTTACCAGGTTTCACGATACTCCGCATGTTGCCATAAAGAATTTTAAAAGATTTGTTTGAGGTGGTAATGCTGCTATAGTTATCGACGACTTGATAGGTTATTTTGTCATCGTCAGGATCAGTGTGTTTGTTTGTAGTAGGTTCAACGGTATTTAGTTTTTTGAGGGGAGCTCCACGATTTTCGGTATGCCGTTAATGTATTTTATTGTGAGACTTTTGTGTTCAGTAAGTGTTCGGCGATTAAGTTCATCTTTTAGATTTTGCAGGAACTTACGCTGTTTTGGTGTCTGATCGGAGTAAATTTTTATGTTATCTCGTTTAGAGTTGTTTTGATTTCGTAGAATAGATTTAGCGGTTTCTTGCGATTTGAAGTACACTTTTATCGAGCGTGTTTTGTTTGCGTCGTACTTTCCCAATAGCATGATCCTTTCTGGCTCAGGATAATCATTATTAATTGCTTTTAGCAGATATAAGACTTCATTTTTGTCCATACTAATGCGTTGGTCTTTGTTCGAGGCTGTAGGTTCCGGGATACCACTAATAACGATATTTTTGCTTCGGAATTCTCGTTCGTTAATTTCTGCTATGATGTTTTCCTGCGTTTCATTTGAGGAAGATGTTTGAGCTTGCTCTGCTTTTAGTAGTTGAACTGTGTCGCTTATCTCATTAACCTTTTTCTCAGTTATGACATTTTCATTGCGAAGCGACATAACATCAGATTTGATATTGTTTTGTTCAATGGCGAGATTGTCAGTAGTGGATTTAATACCGTCGATTCGCTCCTTAATAGTTGTTATATCTTCAGTAATTTTTATTGTAAACTCATTTTGTGTAGTGGTAAGAGTCTTTAACATTGTCATCATTTCAGACATTTGTTTACGCATTTCACTCAGTTCCGTTCTAATGTGTTCATTATCATCCAACTGTTTTCGCTTATAATTACGTTGGGTTACTTTTGGAGTATCCGAGAATTCGGGTTGAGAATCGCCTGTTAGTAAGTTCGGTTGCGAGTCACTACGTCCAACGCCAAAGCCACTTCTAGTTGGTGAGCGCATTGTACTCATATTATATCTTTGTATTGGTTACTCACTCAGTGCGTGGTTCAACTGTGGCGCTGTGACGTCCTCCGATCGCCTATGTGCGAAGGGGTTAAAAATAATGAGCCTGTCTCTTTCTTGCGGGGGCGAAGAGCTGCTCTCGCGCCGGTGCACCGTCGCGTCGTCGTCGACGACGATAGTATTCTCAGGAGAATAGCGTCGTAAACACTTATACGCGGCACAGTATATTTTGAGACTTTTGTAGGTGTAGTTTAAGCACAGGTTAGTCTACCTTTAGTTATATAAATTAGGAAATATTTTAGCGACACGTCTACTTTGCACAACGACCCAACGGATAATCTATGAAATGAGTGCTAAAATGAGTGTTATGACTGATATGAGGCATGCACATGATGCACTTATGGATTTTTCAAACTAATTTGCATTTCTTAGCCCAATTTTTGAGGAAAGTCATATAAGCTATAACGAGTTTTTTTTTGCTGAACTGGTACTATTTGGCGCAACCGCGAGGCACGCATTCCTGCTAATATCTTACAACGCACTGAACGCACTAAACCTTTTTATTTGTTTACTTTTTTACCTACTTGTAGTAAAATATGCTGTGTTCAGTGTTGTGTGCCTTTACTTTCCAACCATTTATTTAACTTTTGACAGCTAAAGAAAAGATGTCCAAATTGCATTTCTGACTCGATTTCGAAATTCAGGATGAATTCAATCGAATTAAAAATTAATTAAAATGGATCGGAACAAACGCGTTCATCGCCCGCCCCCCGCTTCGCTTCGTCGAGGCAAGGAGGCAACGCTTTAATGTGGCATGTCATTTAAGGCGACGATAACCGACTTTTGATGGTTTTATACTGAAAATTACGTCTAAACGAGTAGTGTTAATGATTTGGAAAAAATATGTGTTAAATTAGAGCATTTTCTTAATAATTTAATGTGATTATATTACATACTAGCTTCTGCCCGCGACTTCGTTCGCGTGGAATAGTTACTTTGGGCTAACGCTAACATTAACCCGCGACTGAATTACCCTAAAAGACTACAAAAACAATACCCTAAAGAAAATTAAATACTACAAAACCAAATAATGTATGTATTTAGATAAGGAAATTAACAAAAATAACAAAACTAATACAAAACTTTGACTTTGACCAATTACTAACTTATTCATCTAAAAAGTATTATACGATGATATTTTGGAAAAACAAATTTAAAAAGTAGTTCGCTAAGCACAACCGTTCCTAAGAATACTAAACTTATTGTCTTATCAGCGCCGACGACGGTCAGCGTGAGAGGAAAACCAGCCTAAGGAGCTGACTCAGCCAACCACGCGTCTGAGCCGCGCGAAATGGTATTTCGCAGAGCTAACTGGGGCCACCGCCCTTCCCCCTCATGAGTGCCTTACATAACATACCTACATAATCAGCCTATTACCTACTGTTCCCACTGCTGGGACACAGGTCCTCTCTATGAGAGGGAGTGGGCCGTAATCCACCACGCGGGCCCAGTGCGGGTTGGTAGATGTCGCATGTCTTCGAATTTTTGGTTCTAAGACATGCCGGTTTCCTCACGATGTTTTCCTTCACCGTTTTGAGATCAGTGGTGATGAAATTATTTACACAAAGTAAAGCGCCTGCTGGGGTTCGAACCCACGACCTACAACTCGTAAGTCAGGGCCGATACCTTGGGCCACCACTGCTCCTATTGCCATCATAAATGCGCGCGTAGTACTTGGATCATTATTTTGCTGCGATGTTATTTTAAAACTAAGATATCTTCTAAGATATTCATTGAAATCGAATGATGTAAAGGCCAATTTTGTTTTAAATACTTGTGATGAATAACGTATTTAATTGGATAAGTTTATAAAAACACCTTCACAAATAATGCATTATTTTAGAACTTTGTTAAGCATAAATAAATCGGTCAAGTGCGAGTCGGACTCGCACACGAAGGGTTCCATACCATGTCGTACAAGATTTAACACTATGCATTTTTGTAATACTTTCGTAAAGGTAACAACAGAGGCGCTATAAAAAAACATAAAGATTTGTAAAGAAATTGTCTAATTTTAATGAAAAAATGTTGTTGTGTTAAATTATAGGTGTAGAAGTTTATTTCATTTATTTTAGTAACATGCATTAACTAAATTCAAAGTTATTTATTTGCTACTAACATAGTATTAGTAGGTATAAATAGGTATATGTGTTGTAACAGTAACTGGGTTGTGGAGGTCAGATAGGCAGTCGCTCCATGTAAAATACTGGTATTCAGCTGCAACCGGTAAGACTGGAAGCTGACCCCAAGATAGTTGGGAAAAAGGCTAGGAAGATTGATTGATTGAAATAAGTATATGTGGTAGGTAAGCAGGTAGATATGTAGGGTAGGTAGGTTAGGTTAGGTAGCAGTTAGGGTAGGTAGGTAGGGTAGGTAATTAGGTAGAAATATGTAATTAGGAAAGGTAGGTGCGCCGCAGATAAGTACTTAGTGCTAACCGTGCGAAGCCGGGCCGGGTAAAGCTAGTTACTTATAAATAAAAGGATTTCTCTTGCTACATCAGACTATATTGTACAAAATAGAATGTAAGTAGTACGCCAAATTTTAATTACAACATTCCGTCAATACAGGTATTACGTTATTTTTGATAGTCATAATTCAAATTCAAAAGTCATTTATTCAAACTAGGCTGAGATTCAGCACTTTTCGAACGTTAATATTACATAAGACAGTCCCCCAAAAACGCCCGCCCTTCACCACTTCCTAGTGCTTTTGCTGGAAAGAAGAAGTGGCGCAACAAACTCGCCAGCAGCGCAGCTGTCTGTCTGTTCAGTTACGAAAAAAAACTTGATTCTATACAATAGTATGCAAATATTTTACATTACTCAACACAAAACACAAAATAAAATATATTTGCCATAATGACAGCTAGCACACGCCAATGTACCAACAAAAAAAATATCGAAATCTAAACTCAAGCGAAAATAAAAATTATTTTTACACATCCCATCGGACTATGAGAGTGAGTGCACTCGTGTCTGCGCATACACTTGTGCACTATAATATCTCCCACGCCGAAGGCTAGTCTCCATTGAGATTGGCCGCCGTGGCTGACTATTTTTACACAAATAAGTTTTCTCAATATGAAATTGTATCCACAACGGTTTAAGGTAACTGAATAGTACCCTGTATGTACCACCATTCATTTCAATGTTACTGAATATTATTGTCTATTGGAGTGTAGTTTTAACATGAGGTACGAGTACACACATCAACACCGTCTAGGGATACATATGTCGATAAAGTTCTTAAACTCAAAAAATACTGGCCGGTTTTAAAATCTTTTGAAGAGAGCTTATTTTGTAGACCTTTTTGGATGATCGAAATTTAAATGATCGAAATAGTATATACTGCCATGATAGTAGGTACTTACTAATTCCATGTCATTACTCCGACTAGTAAATAGTTATCTGTGGAATTTATATCGCATAATATTAGCATGAAATACTAAATATTATTTTTAAGTTGCAGTAAATCGCCCATATTATATAAAATACGTTATTAATCGACGTTTTTAGTATTTGTTGATTATAAACAGTATATGGTACATGATACACACAAGTTTCAAATTCCTAATTTGTTTAGTTGTTGAGATAGAGCTCGTACAAAAATGGTCTAAAACAGACAACTTCTACGGCCCCCTAATTCATCATTTTTGAAGATAAAAACAAATAAAAATTATATTTATTTTCTACTTGATGAGCTCTAGACAATGATACCCCACATGCCAGGGACAGATTATTTTTTTTTCAAAATTTAATTTTATTGTATGGCGACCCCCCTTTATTTTTTAATTTTATTATTTGTTGCTCTTGCGGCAATAGAAAAGCTCAATCTGTGAAATTTTCAACTGCCTACCTATTACGGTTCATGAGATAGAGCTCGCTGACAGACAGACGGACAGCAGAGGCTTATGAATAGGGTTCCGTTTGTCACCCTTCGGGTACGGAACCCTAAAAAGGTTATAGTGAGCCAACCTTAAAAGATAGACATATGCTGTCGCGGACTTTTTTATTGAACTTTTAAAGAGAAACAATTCTGTCATACATGATTTTTGCGAAACTTTAACCGTTTACGCAGCTCTCAAAAGGAAAAAGAAAACCCCGATTTTGAAACATTCTTCTTTGGTGCTCCGCTCCTATTGGTCTTAGCGTGATGATATATAACCTATAGCCTTCCTCGATAAATGGACTATCTAACACTGAAAGAATTTTTCAAATCGTACCAGTAGTTCCCCAGATTAGCGCGTTCAAGTAAACAAACAAACAAACAAACAAACTCTTCAGCTTTATAATATTAATTATAGATGTGAAATTAATTTGTAAAGTTATGTCTAACGCGGATAAAAAATGAATTAAGCAAAACCTATCAAGCGTATTTTTCTGAAACCTTCACCATTTTAAGGATAATTTAAAAAAAATATTAATCTTTTAGTACTTATGCGTGTTTTATTAAAATAACTTTTGTTTTATGTATAATAAATTAATAATGTGTCAAATCGGAGACAGCGCTCCTTGATGGGCGAGTCCTATTACTGGCTGGACGTATGACGCGTTGTGTGAGCTCAGTACAGAACACGCAAGCTAACCATTCAAGGTCAGTCACTGGCATATATCTGCGTCTTAAAATATATGGAAAGCGACGCAGCGTTAACGGTGCGACAACGTAACACAACGCGCTAATGAGGCAGAGCTCTAAGGTGGACAAATGTACGATGACAGAATATGCAATGGCTCACCTTAAGTAGACTTCATCTCCCTCTTTCCAATACGGTTGGCGATAGGATTCAAATTTTTGTCTGTCATCGAATTGGCTTTGAAGTTCGATAGCAGCGGCGAACGGGTTCTTTTGTTCATACAGACGACCACCTGCGCGCCGGCTTGAATGAGAAAATAAAAAGCCAGAGGTGACCTTGGTGGTTTACAACCGTGTAGATGATGTTTACGACCAAACGTTGAAACAATTTTGCCGGTCGCCAACTAAGGTCACCGCTGTCGGGGACACGGTTGGCGACCGTGTAGGAGCTGTACAAAAAAATCGGCCAAGTGCGTGTCGGACCACGCACAATGAAGGGTTCCGTTGTTGGGATGAATTTATCCCAAGAACAAACTTATCATTGTAGTTGAAAAACATGTTCTCCCAAACGTATCGGAGAACATGTTTTTACGACTGCAAATTTAGGATGGTCTATTATTACTGTGATAGTTTTCAGAACCAACCGTTTAGATGGTAGGGGGGGGACTAGACTCTAACAAAAAATTGTACTTTAAAGCTTAATATTTCGCAAACGGATCCCTGAATCAAAAAATGGTTCTACACACTCCCAATATTTTTGAACGAGCTTTCTAAGGATACCACACACAGGCCACAGTCCACACATGCCAAATTACAGCAGACAGACGCACATGGCGAAACTATAAGGTTCCTTGTTTGCTACGGAACCCTAAAAAGTCAGAAACAACACTAAGCGAAAAGGAAGTAAAAGCGAAGGCGACGCGAATTTCTTGTTCCCCCGAGGAACAAGAAACTTTACACGCACGAGTCACAGGCAGAAACTTTACATACGAGGGGTATGCCAAAATAAACTGGATCCTCAAACATTATAATTTTTGACGGCGTTGTGCACTTTTTTGGGATGGGTAAAAAATTTTAAACTTGCGTCAGGACGTGACCGTAAGATCCGTTGCCTAGCAACCGATAAAGTAAATATAAAAATAAATAGTCTTTGACATATTACGTAAAGATTGCGAGGTAAGAAATTTTATTTTTAATTGTTTATTTCTGTTAGACTATATTTTGACAATAAATAAATATACTACTACTACTACTAATGAATATTGTATTTAACTACATACATGATAGTATTTTTATTCTGATAAATAAAGCAATTCGTGCGAAATTATTCCCTAACCATTCCAAAATATAAAAAAATGCACAACGTTTATGTTCAAGTTTTCACTTCTGCCGGCAATCCCGGAGTGCAACCCGTTGTTTTTTTTTTTCTTTATTACAAGTATCGATCTTTACACTGGAGCACGTTATACCTTTTTCACCTCCGACAATTGTTCTTTAGACACCTCAGAAATCTCGAAATTATAGTCAGCCAGTGCATGGTCCTCAAGTCTTTTCCCCTTTAGTTTTTCCTTGATTTTTGGAAACAGCTAAAAATCACAAGGCGCTAGGTCAGGGGAATATGGTGGGAGGATAGACACGTTTTTAGGGTTCCGCAGTCAACAGTCGACTGTCTATCTGTCCGCGGCTTAGCTCAGAGACTGTTAGTACTAAAAAGTTGTAATTTGGCGTGCGTGGGGGGACCAAAGATCACTAATAAAGAACTAGATACACAATCAAAAGTTCTCTTAAAACTGTCACCAAATTGTGTTTAAGTAATAATAGTTGAAATAAATATACATTAATGTAAATTCAACCTTAAACCCAATGCTGAAAGTTTATTTAACAAAGTTATGATTAAAAAGCAATAAATTTTTACGACCGATACTATGTGGTATGTTTACCGTCGGAGCGTTCGAATGCTACTAAATCAAAAGCGCACCCAAATGTTCAAGTGGGTGCTCATTCGGTGAGGACATTTTTTGCCGCTGATTGTGTATCTAGTTCTTTATTAGTGATCGATGGGGGGGACTTATTAATCACGCCGAGATAGAGGTAATTAAAAAAGAAAGTCAGGAGGTGTCGTGGGACACCCGGTGAGAACGAAGTTCTTTTAGCTGCATATTATATAAACAAAAAGGACAACAAAAAGTGTTTGTAAGTGTTTGTGTGTAAGTTTTTGCATAAACAAAAAGTGTCGTTACAACTTTTGGTCTTAATTTTTTCCGTCTAGCCCCCTTTCGCAACGCGCGAAAGGGAACTTCGTTCCAAAAACATCCACATGTAAAGTGGTGATGTTTTTTTGTCTTGTCTATCCCATGGTGTCGCGCGCGTGCCATTGGAAAGGTCGTTGAAAAATATTGTGACTAACTGAACAGGCAGAATTTTAACTGAACAGAAAGCAGTATTGCTGGGGAGTTTATTGCGCCACTTCTGCTTCCCAGCGAACGTACTAGGAAGCGGTGAAGGGCGGGCGTTTTTGGGGGACTGTCTTATGTAATTTTGACGTTCGGACTGTGCTGATTCTCAGCCTAGTTTGAATGATGAAATGAGTGATAAAACCAGTTTATGGATTCAGGGAATTTGCGAAATGCTTTAAAGTGCTACCTACTTTTTGTTAGAGACAATAATTGTGTAAACAACCATTTAAGCAACCACAACAACAACAACTTGTGTAACCAACACAGTGTGTACAAAGTTGGTGATATGCTATGTTAGTACTGTCAGTTTCATATTAACGATGTTTTGCGAATTTGATCCTTATTACTCTTAGAAATTGTCCAACAGGTGTCAGGTATGCATTCTCACGACGGCTAGATTGTAAATTGGATTAAAATCGTTACATTTCCCCTCACCGTACATACACCAATAAAATTAAACGCGTTCGCGTTCAAGAGCTGTCAGTGTCAAAATTGTTATGGAATATTGTACCTACATTGACAGCTCTTGAACGCGTTTTAGAAATGCTGATCGCGTTCAGTTTCATTGGTGAAATCAGCCCTAAGAAGGGTGAGTTCACACATTCCGTGTATTTTGCTTCCATGGCGACTGCGACATTGTGTATGACAGAGGTGTCAAAACGAAACAGAATCGCGACCATGGTATAAAAAATAATATACTTCGCCAGGTATAGCATTCAGAGACACAGTGGTCACGTGGGTGACACAAGTCTACGTCATCACATCTGTGTTACCAGTAGTGTATAATAATAACTACCCAACCACCATTATTACCTGTGCGAATCCGATAATAAAATGACAATTACGCTGGTATAAGTTTAAATTTAATTGTTGCGTTTGATTAGACAACTGAAACGAAAATTTTAATCCTTTTTATATATTTTTTAACAGAATGGCATCGATCACTAATAAAGTGATCGATGCAGAATGGTGACTAAACATTTTTCTTTAATTCGTGTTTTGTTGTAATAAAGTGGCAACTGGATAGTGACGTATACATGTGTCACTCTCGGAATGCCATACCTTGTTTTTTTAGACCATGATCACGACTATCTTTTGGCGCGGTAGAGCGAATCTAACGATTTAAATCTTTAAATTTGAATCATAGATGTATGATTTGAATAGACAAGATGGGTAAACGCCTGTGACTTTATAATAGGATCCCGTTGACACCATTTGAGTACAGAACCCTAAAAAACTTACCTGTGATTGACAGTTCTGTCGTTCCCGATTCCAAATGTCTTTGCTCCTGGTTTTGGAGCAACATTGATAATTGTCTTTGCTTCTCTTTCTATGACTTTTTGCTCTTGCTGTTTGCCTCTTTCTCTGAACGGCTTAATTCTAAAAAACAACACGTATCGAAAATTTAGCTAAACAGCATTTATTTCAATTAAATCAATTACAAAGCTCTTTTGAATAGTCAAGGAGTCGGTCAGTCGGAAAGATGTTCCTATGGAGAAGAATGGGCAAGAAATTTCACGGACACTAAAATAAGGCAGAAAAAACCGGTCAAGTGCGAGTTGACCTGACACACACAGGGTTCCGTTCTACCAACCGGTACCACATAACTATTTTATTATATCGTTGTGATTTTACCATTAAACTTAACTTGATGCTAGTTCTAAAGATACAACTAGGTGCAGGTCATACAGACGGACAGCCGGCGGAGTAGGCTTAGTGATTCCCAGTCACACTTTTAGGCACGGAATCCTTTTTCTAGAATCCCAATTGTTCTCGACCTACGACTTGAACCCAGCACCCTAATTTGCGTAACCCACGATCAATCACAATCTGTTTAATTTTGACAGTTCAACAACATTCATAGGTTTATTTACGGCGACGACAAGCTACTTTTAATGATTTTATACCGGAAATTACGTCTAAACGAGTGGTGTTAATGATTTGGAAAAAATATATGTTAAATTAGAGCATTTTCTTTAATAATTTAATCTACGAATATTTTAGATTATGTTTACATTACATAGTGAAATTAATTTGTAAAGTTGTGTCTAACGCGGATAAAAAACTAATAATTACTCAAAAGCTGTCAAGCGTATTGTTCTGAAACCTTCACCATTTTAAGGATAATTAAAATATTAATCTTTTAGTCTAAGAGTTTTATTAAAATACTTTCTGTTTTTTGTATAATAAAGGACTTTGTCCACGCTGTGTGGGAATTTGGCTCGGTGTGGACAGGTAGTTTAAGTATAAATATAATACAGGTTTAATAGCTAATACCATTAGGAAAGAGAATATTGTAATAAGATTGTATCGCGATGCTTCTAAGTCTTGTTTTGGGTACTTATTGTTTGGAATAAAACACATTTTTATTTATACATTTTGTTATTATTCTGACACATAAGTTAATTATATATTGTCTAGGAACTGGGCAGATGGATTTCATCCCTGACTGTTATTTTCATTTTCATGTATCATTTTCGTGTTTTCGTTGACATGTACCAATTTTGGAGCGATCCACAGCCTTATAACAGATTCCACTTCCACAAGATCGAGGATTTGCTTTGTTCTTTGCTTGATATCAGTACCACAATTCGCACATAGGATCTGTAACTCAGTTTCCACCACATGCAGGAGTTGAAGCGAAATTGCTTCGTTCGTATCCGTACGATTCAAGTTTCGGCGAGTTCGATATCCATATTTAAGCTGGGGTCAACGGTGGGATTGGTGTCGGAGTTCATAGGCGTGCTGGGGTCAACGTGAGAAGGTGTATGAGTATCCAAAACCAAAACAATACTTGATAAAATATCACAGTAAAACGAGGAAAACAATATTCACAATGCCAAGAAATAAAGTGACTTGAAGTGACAACTCTGATATTACCTAAACTTTTTTTAAATAATCGATTTAATCATTGTTATAAGTGAAACTCCTTGACCAACTCGATACTTTAAAATACTTTCGTTTTCCAAATATATGGATAAAAAATGTTTGAAATAATGTAAGTGATTACAATTAACACCTTTTATTTACTGTAAACTCCAGACTCTTACATGAATGAGGAGGAAGTAGTTGAACTTCAAAAATAACAATTATAATCGATTTGTAAATAATTATTTTAATCTATACGATTTATCGTTGGCATCACTATGAATTAATGAAGGTCGAGTATTGTCAATATGTCGAATTAAACAATTTCAGTACTTATTAAATACACTATTCATGGGTGCAAGTTGATACAAAAGTATAGAATGAATAAGGGTTTAAAAACGAAACTTGATTTTTGATTAATTTATTTCTTTTCGAGCATCGTGTCCACACGAAGCCGAATTTGGACAAACTCCTTTACAATGCGTCAAATTGGTGACAGCGCTCCTTGATGCGCGAGTTCTATTACTGGCTGGGAGTACGACGCGTTGCGTGAGCTCAGTACAGAACACGCAAGCTAACCACTCAAGGTCACTGGCATGTATCTGTCTCTTAAGTACGTTGTTGAGCAGAGAAATTATTCGAACATTATGAAGCAATCAATAGATTAGCAATATCCTACAAAATGATTGATAATTGTCTTTGCTTCACTTTCTGTGTCTCTTTAACCGACGAAAAAAAAAAGGAGGAGGTTCTCAAGTATATAGGCCTATATTTTATTTTTATGTATGACGACGCATAACTATTTACTGAGTAGTCCGATTTGAACGATTCTTGTTTTATTGGGGAGGGTATACCTCGAAATTGGTCCCATATAAAATTGAAAACCAAAATCCACCCCAAAGGCCCACAATTGGGGTTGATGAATTTTTCACCTACTGAATTTTCTACTGTGAACCGATTCTGTTGTAATTTCGCACACATAATATGTAGTTCTGATGACACACCACATAATGAAGGGCGGGCGTTTTTGGGGGACTGTCTTATGTAATTTTGACGTTCGAAAAGTGCTGATTCTCAGCCTAGTTTGAATAAATGACTTTGAATTTTGAATTTTGAAAGACCTGGAGCTGATCTGATGATGGAAACGGAAGACAGTTGCGAGAGGTCCTCAGCAGTTTACAGCAGCTACATCGTGTTTGGACCTATTTCATTCACTTTGATGAGAACTTTAGACCTAGCTGGGTATGACTATCATTGAGTGTCTGACGGTGGAGGCAGGCTGTTGAGAGAAGTCCTTACTTGAGGAAAAAAAATGGTAACTCAAACGCGGAAAAATAAAAAACTTTTTTACAAAAAAAAATTACCGACGAAGAAAAACAGAAAAGCGAAAAATTAAAATAATACCTAACCTTTTAATGTACCTAACTAAAAAACCGCCAAACACTGATGGTAGCTTGATGGATCTTCGTTGAATGTGTGCTTGGCGCCATGCGCGCCGTTGTTACTTAATAGTTTAGGAGCTTAGTTACACAATTTTTTTATTTTTCTCTTTTCTGTTTTTTTCGTCGGGTAATTTTTTTGTAAAAAAGTTTTTTATTGCTCTTCTCTGAATGCCTTAATTCTAAAAAACAACGTTTCGAAGGTGCACATGGAAGAAATCACGATAATAAAATACTTACGTCTTAATAACAGCACTATCTTTTCTCATTGCAGTAGTCGATTTCATTTGTCTCACTAGTGATGGGTTGAATTCTGTAACTACAGCTTCAGCTAGATACTTCTTCCAAACTTTTTGCAATTCAGGGTCAACGTAATCATTACGTATTTCTCCTTTAGTATTATTATTTATGGAAGTCCCGTTTTTATTTGCAGTTAAATTTGAATTTTGCAATTCTTTCGATACATTTTTATTTGGAAATACAGTTTTTACTGTAAAAGAGAATATTAGTACTTAAAGGGCAGGTGCCAAGGTAACCCGCGAAATTAAAATTTTCTTACGTTTTTTGCAATTTGCAGGTCAGTTTCAGGTTGTATTTTGATTAAAATAAGATTTGCGACCGTTACAAATGTTTAATCATAATAAAAAAAAAAACTACTCACAAATTGTCACGAGAAAAACGCCCGTGAAAAATATTTTATTCATAACGAAAATAAGTTTTTTTTTTTTCAATTATTTGCAATTATAATCCCATTTTAATAAAAACTACTACACTACACAACGGGTACGGGGTGTACTATAGGGACCTACACCTCTGCCTAACCGTTCGCGGAATACAGCCGTTATGTTAAATTTAATTTAAAAATTAATAGAACAATATCTTTACGACATTCATAAGAAAATGTATAATTAAAATTGATGAATATTTCGATAAAAATATTTTTGATTGAAAACCATCAAATGACGGTCAAATGCCATGAAAGCTAATGACCAAATTGTATGGAGCAGTTGATTTATTTCACCTTGTAGGTATAGTTAAACCATGGAGTACCAATTCGAACAAATTATAATTAGTCTTGAAAAAAGATCATAGATGGCAGCATAGGTAACAATTATGAAATTAACAGTCACTAAAAAGCGATAAATTAAAAAATAATATTTGATTAGTAAAAATCAAAACTTCCTTGTTTAATGCTGATTTATCTATTGTAACTCATAAATCTCGTATTTTCAACAAAAAAAGATAAAACCTTTTTGTTTAGGGCTCTTTGCAATAGATGGCGTTTTACATCACTGTACCACATTTATGCTGTAGCCAGACAATAGCCCGACTTACTGTGCGTTTGCACTGGCGAAACATCAAGACAAAACATGTTGAAATCTCTAGTTACTGTCAAACATTGTATGGAAAATTGACAGAAAATAGAGATCCCAACATGTTTTGTTGGGAATGTTTCGCTAGTGCAAACGCACAGTTAGGGAGGTCGCATTTCTTTGTATGGGATTGGGTATCTGTACGTAGTATTATATTATCTGTGGTTAAACGCACGCTAGTAACTTGCACAAAAATATGCAAGAATTATTGTAATTAAATGAAATTGTTAAATTCTGTATACAAGGTCCCTAAGATGGACAAATTTTAACACAGCTTTCAGTACGTCTATCCAAAGATATCCAAGCAAAGTGATTTTATTTTAACCTAAAATAATAAATGGCATTGGGTAACCAACATTTTTAGTGTATTTTCGTTAGCTGATTTATTTTTCTTATAAGTATCTAATGCATTTTTCTTATATATGTTTTTACCATTGTTCTTATTTTGGTGGTCTGGATGATTTCTAAAAGTTTGTCCATCTATTTCAATGTGACATTATTTAATCACTTCAGTCAATTTCCAGTAATAACTACGATTTTTTTTTAAATGTTGTTAGGTCCCTAGAGAATGGTTTATACTCAAGTTTGCATACTTCTGTGCAACTTGCACTTTATTAGGTAAAACTGGAAACATTAATCATCATCTGCCTGCCTGTTCCCAACTCTGTTGCGGTTGGCTTCCAGCCTAACCAGATGCAGCTGAATACCAGTATTTTACATGGAGCGACTGCCTATCTGACCTCTACAACCCGGAAATATGAATGTACAGATCAAAACACATCAAATTGAATTTTTGAATTGACAGTCTTAGAAACAAAACACACTGTACCTACTGTTAAAATTAAATAATTTATTAAATATTAAAATAAATTATAGATTACAATATCTTATACAATAATTGAATAAATTAACATGATGATAATTATAGTTAAATAATAATAAATACTTAATTGAGATTCTTATAAAAATAATTTACTTACTTATAATTTTATTATAATTATTTAAGTAAATTTTTTATACAGGGTGATGTTAGTGTACATTTTTAAAAGGGGGGTAACATCGTAAAAATTTTGTGCAAAAAAGGACCCTTCACTAGAGGCATGACGACAATACATTACCGGGGTGTTTTGATATGACACACACATTTTTTAGAAAGAGACTTGTCACACGGCACAGGTATACGGCTTTGTAGTGCGTCGTCTCTGTCACTCATCGACAGAGACGACGCACTACAAAGCCGTATTTTTTGTAAAACTCGATGTGCTATATTAACGACCGCGTATTGAATGTCACTTCCAACCTTGGTGTCTAGTGTTTTCGCCACGGCTTGAGCTTTTCTCATACATCTCGTGCCGTTACGAGACATGAAAATAGACATTTAGGAACTTAAGCCATCACTTTTCCCAACAATACTACACCTATGTCTTTTTAATCCACTGCTTTGCGTAAACTGACTATTACAGACCTCACAAGCAAATGGTTTTTCCCCGGTATGTATTCTCATGTGCAATTTCAAATTACCGTTTATAGAAAATTGCTTATTACATACATTACAACTGTATGGCCTTTCTTCTGAGTGGACCCGCATATGCTTAGATAAATTACCAATCTGTTTGTTGCAAATTTTACATGTATACGGTTTTATACCTGTATGAACCCTCATGTGCCTTTTTAACTGACCAGTTTCTCTAAAACACCTTTTACAAATCTCACACGTAAATGGTTTTTCCCCTGAATGCACTCGCATATGAATTTTGAGATACCCGTTATCAGAAAACGGTTTTTTACATATTTTACATGAAAACGGTTTTTCCCCAGTATGCGTTCTTTGATGCAGCTTAAAACTAGCCATTTGAGCGAATTGGCGATTACAAAATGAGCAGGTATACGGTTTAAACCCTGTATGGACACGCATATGAACTTTTAAGGTCGTATAAGCAGTGAAATCTTTCTTACAAACTTCACAAGAATACGGTTTTTCCCCTGTATGTTGCCTTTCATGTATTGATAAATAACTTTTGCTAGAAAATTGTTTGTTACATGTATTACAAGTATGTAGTTTAATGCCCGCGTGAATGATAAATATATGTCTTTTTAAATGAGATCTTTGAAGGAATCTTCGTCCGCAAACGTCACATACATACGGTTTTTCCCCCGTGTGGATATACATATGAGATTTTAACGTCTGATTATGTCCGAAAGCTTTATTACAGACCGAACAACTATATTTCCTCTCCCCTGTATGTGTTTTCATATGTTCTTTCAAACCTTTTTTTCTTTGAAACTCTTTACTGCATTCCGTGCATTTGAATTTTTCTTCAAAATGAATTTTTATATGTTTTTTTAAAAGTCGCGCTTTTTCGAAATTCTTTTCGCAGATCGTGCATGGGTATGCGTTGTTAACTATATGTGCTATTGTAATATGTTTAGTTAATTCTTTATTATTAGTATGTGAAGTACTACATAGGTGGCAGGTGAACGATTTTTCGCCATTGTGTGCTTTCATATGAACCTCCAAAGATCCGTTGTATGAGAATTTCTTTTGGCAAATATTGCAGGAATATTTTTGAGATTTTTTCTTTTTCGTTTTTCTGTGGTCGTCTGAAATAAAGAAAAGTAACGAAAGTGTGAGTTTTGTTATGAAGTTGTTTTTTTTTACTTTTTATGATTTTGGCTTTGGAGAACAGTGTGGTCCAGTAGACACGGCCACGACTAGGAGATGTAGGTCGTAGACTCGAACCCAGGCAGGCAATTTGTGCAAATTATTGTCCCAGCAGTGGGAACATTATAGGCTGATTATGCATGCATGATATTGGTAAAGTGATCGTGGTTTTTGCTGAACAGTGGGACGCCATGGGTTGAGGTAGAGGTGTACAGTCACGAGCACCAATATGTATCCACTTAGCAAAATCCGAAAGCGATTTTCTCGTGGAATATTGACTGCAACTTTGAGATAAGGCCTTTTTCATATCACTATGGGTTCCAAAATACTATATTAATAACAAGATAAAAATAACAATCGACACAGTAGGAGAAAATCACTTTTTAAAGTTGCTAAGTGTATACATATTGGTGCTCGTACGACTGTACCTGTAACAGGGGGCGAGCTTATCGCCATAAACCGGGTCAACATCTAGACTCCAGGTGCTACTGAGAAATTCTTGACAGAAAAACCCAATAACTGCTGCTGATATAATAAATAACAATAAATAAAAACGAATAATAAATAACAATAAATGATATAATAAATAACAATAAATGATATAATAAATAACAATAAATAAAAACGAATAAGAGGCAACAAGGCAACTAATGGTCGATCCATAGAATTATTACTTAATTAGTTTTGGCTAAAATCAAGATTATTTTGGGAAAAAATGCCGATAATCGATTTTAAATACCGAATAATGTAGAATTAACACCTGCTATTATTCTGTAGTCTCTGCCTACGTCCAGGGGAAAAAGGCATGGGTTATATACAGGATTACGATCTACCAGTCCCACAAACCACTTTTCCTACGAAATCAATATCCGTATCGTAAAAAAAACGAATTAATCTCTGTGTGTGTGTTGTATAGGAATTAGATTTCTTTTTACGAATCTGGTATGAGTTTCGTAGCGAAAAATCAATCTGCCTAGCCTTTTCCTAACTATGTTGGGGTCGGCTTCCAGTCTAACTGGATGCAGCTGAATACCAGTATTTTACATGGAGCGACTGCCTATCTGACCTCCACAACCCAGTAACTGGGTAATACGATACCACTTGGTAAGACTGGTGTCAGACTTTCTGGCTTCTGACGACTCGTAACGACTGTCAAAGATCCACGAAGGCAGCCGGGACCAACGGCTTAACGTGCTTTCCGAGGCACGGAGGAGTCTCGGTATGTAAAGATGGTCACCCATCCACTGACCAACCCCGGCAACCGTAGCTTAACCTAATGGATCGACCCGTGCGGCTGTTATTATTTAGCCACGAGCTCCTCCAGAGTAGCAAAAAAAAAGCACAACAATTAAATAAATGTTGAATTATATCAACAAATATTTTTTTCGCCGTTCTTTTTTTACAGGCTTCGAAAAAACTATCCTACCCTAACTGATTATGTTAGACGTTATAAAAACTGTCCTCACCATCACTAAAGTCCGGGGCTCCTGCCCACTCTGTGTCCGACCCCCTTGTAGGCTCCGCCCTCGACCGGGAGCTCCTCAGCACTGACAGCGGCTGGTCGTCATCTTCTACCGGGGCGATGAATATCTCCATCGATGGGAGGCTGTCGTCTGAGGACAATAAGGTTTGTGCTGTTGTGCATAAGCAGAAATCTTAAACCTATCTGTATGTTTTTTAAATAGATATTTACTCTAGCTCACTAACCTTAATTTCGACAAACGTTATCAGTAAAAATTCGTAAATTTTACGGACTAAAAGCTCAATATTTATTTCATTTATGACAGTAGTGTGACGTCTAATAAATAAGTTATGCGTGCTATGGTGGGGGCTGTACGGTAGAGGGAGTGCGGGGCGTTGCACCGCGCTCGCTGTCCACTCCGGACGGTCATTGCACATAGCATGTCTAGCGCAGTAATATTGTTATCAGTGTTTTATTGTACATGCCATGCCTAACCTAAACTAAGACACCAGTCTTAGTTTTCATTTTATCCAAAAACATAATCGTTTTAGAAAAACCTACATTGAACAATAATTGCTCATAGACACAATATACTTCCTGCAAATCGCTTTTTTAAGCCCTTGCAGAAATTCGTGGTACATAATACGTTTTTCTTCAGGTGCAAGTTTTGCGAGTTCTGTGAATGTTTTGACTAGAACCTTCCTGATCTAGTCTACAATTTTCAGGATCTCTACGATGATTTACTACATACGTTGGAAAAATTAGTCTGTTTTACGACGATAATACGATATATCCCGATCTAAAAAACGTGCATGTGTAATAGGTATAATAAGTCATTGGCAATACTTAGAGGATAATGTCGACTATTTTCGAGTTTTATGGATTGTCAAGACGAGAGGAATCTTAAAAAAAAACGTCTTACTAAACACTTTATTTGCCACTACGAAAAAGAAGTACCCTTTATTTTTACCATGGAAATGTTGACATGAGAATAAAACTAAGAGTGTTTTCCCAAAGCCTGAATTATGGCAACACTAAGAATAAGGTATTACTTATGTACCTTTAGCAGCAGCTTTAGGAAGTAGACAGCACCCAAAGAAAAAAAAAAACTGCTACCAGTCTCTTTGTTGTGGAACAGATAAAAATTAAGCTCACCTTGTTAAGACGAGTCCTGATTAATGCCCGAAAACAAACAGCGCCCTCAAAAATGCGCAACGTTTATTTCGATTCAAACTTAATGGCGGCTCGGAACATGAGGCGAGTCATTGCGCAGTAACGAATTTATGGGTCAGCGGGGGTGAGGGGTACTGCGCAGCGAGAAACTAACTTCCGAGCCGCCATTATTTGAATTGAACTATACGCGTCGTCATTTTGACGTATGGGTAGTGATCTAGTGTTAATATTGATACGATAACGAAAAAAAACCCTGATTGAAAGGTAAACTATTCCCGAGTGATAAGGTTACTTTTATGCCAGACATATGCCTGGGTTCCTGTGAAAATCTCCGGTGAAACCGTAGTTGTGTATTTTATGAAGATTATTTTCGTACCTACCATCAGATTTTAAATCCAGCCTGTCTTGGTCGTCATGATTTGATTCTTCTTTTAGCCCTGAAAATAAAAATCACCATTATTATTCAGTGAAGATTTTTCATAATTTTAACGCAATGGAAGTTCAACTTTGTTGTATCGGGTTAAGGTTGGAATTAAAGTTTTTGAGTTGTACAACTTAAAAAAAATACATTTTCGACCGCCTAAATGTGCGAGAAAAAAACTTATACTTACCATCCCCTGCGAATTCCTTTTTAACACCTTTGTCTAAAAGCACAGGATCTGTAACAAGACGAGAATAACAATTTCATCATTCTATAATTATGTTTGTGTAGTTTTCTTTTACCAAAATTGTTCGTTAACTCAATTTCTCTTTAAGTATTTTAACTTCGCGACGAGACGGCGGGCGGGGGAATCCCAGGCTGCTCATTCGTCAACGCTCCCGTCGTCCCGCGCTCATTCGGCAGCACTCAAGTCGTCCCGCGCTCATTCATCAACGCTCACGTCGTCCCGCGCTTATTCGTCAACGCTGCCCCCCGCATCGCCACGTAATCCTAAGGCGCGCTACAGCGGTCTCGGTCAAACTTTAGCTAACTTTAATAATAGTCTTCCAGCGCATATTTCGGCGATGGCGGTCAGGTTCAACGGAGACAAGCCTTCGGCGCGGACTCGGTGACTGCTGCTTCGGAGTTAACTTTGTTGTGCAACCTATATGTGTCATGTATTGTGTATATGCAGGAGAACCAAGGTTACCGACATAGCCCGAAGAATTGCCAAACTTAAGTGGCAATGGGTAGGGCACATTGCTCGCAGAACAGATGGCCGATGGGGCCGAAAGGTTCTAGAGTGGCGACCGCGTACCGGAAGATGTAGCGTTGGAAGGCCTTCCACAAGATGGACCAATGACCTTGTAAAAGCCGCAGGAATCCCCTAGATGCGGGAGACACAGGGTTGAAGTGGCAGTGCTTGGGGGAGGCCTATGTCCAGCAGTGGACGTCTTTCAGCTGAAATGATGATGATGTATTGTGAATATCTATAGTTGGAGATCCAAAATAAATAAATAGTTACCTTTATAACCACAACTGTACATGTATTCCTTCAGCTTATCTTCACATAGTGACACTTGCTTCTTGAACTCAGCCGCTTCTCTAAGTCTCGGTTCACATACACTGCATACGGTGTAGGATCCAGCACTATTTGGTATAGGATTTAACTGTAACAGAAAATACACTTTTTAGTCAGTTGTCTAGTGGCTGCAATCGTTACTGCTGAGCATGAGGTGCTGGGTTTGGTTCTTGGGTCGGGCAAAGTGTTATTGAGTTTTTCATTTGAAATTAATTCTTAGTAGCAACCCAGAGTCTGGATTTGTTGAAGGCAGCACCTCTTAATTACTTGGGACTAAATATAACTGGTGACATGTGTGTCCTCTGCCTAATCCTTCTGGGATGACAGGTGCAATGTTTTGGTGATATTCTGAATGTGGGGTGTGTACCCTAAGTTGTGCAAAATGTTGTGCGGTTTTTTGAATTAGGATTAGGAATTTCTCAGCAGCCCCCACTCTGGATTTGTGTCAGGTTAAATTATTTAACCTTAGCTGCTGTAACAGCCTATTGCCATTTAACTTAAATGGCAATATATAGGCTGTTACAGCAGGTAAGTATTCGCGGAATGTCGGTGTACAATACACTTCTGCCTACCACTCCGAAGAATACAGGTCTGATTTTTCAAAATGACAATAACATTAAAAAAACTTGGTAAAAATACTTTTTAATAGGTCCAGTAAAATGAAATTGGCAAATGTGGATGAATAAACTTGCATTAATTATTATTTACTTACTGAAATTATGATCATAAAATTACTCACAATAATATCGAAAGTATCTTTCAACAAAACATAACAGTCATTTTCAATTCCTTCGTTCGAATACACGTTTAGGCTCTTTAAATTGCCTTCAGCATGGCAGCAGCGGCACAAACCACTAGTATTCCAAATCACAGACATTTTTAAATCATCATTTAATTCATCTTTATTTAGTTTACAAAAACGGATACAAAATGAGAGGACTAAAGAACCGGAACCATAACAATAGATGAGAAACCGCTACTATTGTGCTACGATTACCACGTAACTCGATTTGAAAATCGCGGCTGTGATTAATTTGTATGAGTAAATAAGAATTTTAATGGAAAATCGGGTTTTCTGAGAGTTTGTTTACCTTGGTAATTGGTAACATTGTTTGACACTGACAGTTGAAGTGATGTTTCGGGCTGCGTTCCGATTTACGCTGTAATTGATTTGAGCGTGCTAACACCCGATCCAAACAAACTAGTGTCAGCACGATAACGCCGTCATAGCATCTTGTGATAACGCCATGTCCTATTGTCCTAAACCGTGAGCGCCATCAAAAATGACAATTGTGCTGTTTTGTTTTGAGTCGCATGATCGCATCATAAATATCTTTACTGTGCGTTTGCACTGGCGAAACATCACAACGAAACATGTTGAAATCTCTAGTTCCTGTCAAACATTGTATGGAAAATTGACAGAAAATAGAGATTCCAACATGTTTTGTCGTGAATGTTTCGCTAGTGCAAACGCACAGTTAGACTAACGTGGCTTTTCCAAAATTGTGCTTCTGGCTACAATTACCACTTAACCAAAGGAGAAGAAGAAATTTGTGGTATACACAAAAAATATGATATGTTATAAGTTTTGATGTTGAAGGAGCACTGTGAGCCCGTCACAAGCGTTCCGACTTGTTCACATCCCTCGGCTATCACTATCGTGTTATCTAAATCGGAACGCAAATTATTGATGTGCGCGCTGTGAGTGATTCGGAAAGCGGCCTAATACTGCAGTTTAGTCGACTATTCCGATATAGCACTTTTGTGGATCAGCTTATTCCTGCTTATTCAGCTTTCAGTATGTTTTTGGCAAATAGCCGTCGCCGACTCGTAGACGTAGAGTATGTTCCGGTCACGGAGGTCACTCTCTCTAGTCTCGGGTATTGTGGTAGTGGACGATTGTGCCCTTGTGGGTGCCTATTTTCTCGACATTATTGTATATAAGACTAGCTTCTGCCCGCGACTTCGTTTGCGAGCCTATAACCTTCCACAAGAATTAGACTATCCAATGCAAAAATATTTTTTCAAATCCGACTGGAAGTTTCACATACAAACAAAAAAAAAATTACCTCTTTGTATTATTATTATATTATAATAAAATATATAAAAGTAAATAAAGCTATTATTATTTTACTGAAGTAATTATAAAAATATCATATTACATATTTCATCGGTACAAAAAAGTTGTAGTTTCAGTTTTTATCTTTACTAACTGAAACTACAACTTTTTGTATAAAATAATAATAGTTAAGTCTGAATAACGAAGTATGGAAGAAATAGACATACTGCGCCGATCCCAAATAAATCTTCATCTTTATGATGCGTCTGAATAACGAAAAAAAAACTAAAATTATAATTTTTGGAATGTCTAACTGTTTAGTTGATTTCAAGAACAGCACTACTTTGACGTATTCTAATTAATAATTTTTCTATGGCAACAATGAAAAAATAAATATGGAACATCTCGAAGTTTGAGCGCGCAGCTGCCAAAAATCGATTATTGCTCGAAAAATCACTTTAGTTTTATGAGAAAACACCAAAATGCCAGAAACAATAATAGAAAGTGTCCTTACAGGAAAATTAGACGCCTTATTGCTAATAAAGTGGCTAAACGATGAATCTTTGGAGGTGAAATCCTAACCTACAACAAGATGAAAAATTTAGCATATTTTTACAGTATTTTCATGTTATTTATGTTTTTAGGACACGCCTGAGGACTGTATACTAAATTGCTGCAACAGGAACGAGTTTGTGACGTGTTTCTTGTCGTATTTAAGGAATCAGACTGATAGGTAGGTCACTTGAAAATTTTGTAAACAATGGATTTTTCTGTCATTATTTCAACAAAATAATCAGCAATTTTCGTGAAGTTGATCGAAATAAACCATTTTATCACTTAGACTCAAGGTTGAATTAGTAATTGTTCATACATTTGATGAAACTTTGACCATTTGCATAATTTCTTGCAACATAATTATGTTATCCTGATAATGTGCTAAATAAGATTTTATCTTATGGTTAACTAGCTGACCCCTGCCCACTTTGTTAGGCAGTAAACATAAATATATAGCCTATGACACTCACAAATAACGTGGCTTTCTATTGGTAAAAGAATTTTCTAAATCGGTTCAGTAGATCCAGAGATTACCCCCTACAACCTCACAAACTTTACCTCTTTATAATAATAGTATAGATTAATAAATAGTTGACAGACTTGTTTACATCCCAAACAAATAACACATACCAACATTTATGTGTGGGTTTTACATGTCATATTTAGGTGCTTCAATGGTACAATATAAACAAATTGTAAGGATTTATAAGAGATAAGTTATCTGTTCTTTTATGCATTTTTTACGTAACAATCTCCGTACTGTTTTTCATTACATTTATTAATTAATGAAAATTTGAGAAACCAAAACTAACTACAAAATAATGTTGTAAGATAGAATATACAATAGTGCAGGGATCACCAATTAGTTTTATTGGGGGTCTGTTTTAAAAAATATTTAGGGTGTGGCGTTCAGTTTGGTAGACGATGTTTACTACCAAGATTAAAAATATCTAATAAGAAATAAATCGATAAGATATTTTTTTGTTAAGGCAGTAAACTAATGATGTATAATGATCAAAAATAACAAAGTAGATAATGAATATTAATGTGAAAAATGATTTTTATTACTTTTAACTATCTGTCTGAAGTCTAGAGTAAACTTGGTGATTTAGCAAAAACTCATTTTAAGCTATTGCATAGCTTCTATCGCGGGCTTTGAGCGTGGAGACCTAATCCAGAAATTCCGTAACGAAAATACGAGTACCTAAGGAGAGTGTTTTGTATTGAAAATTATGTTTAACTGTTTGACAACAAAGTTCAAATTTACTTAGACAAATGATCTAAGGAGAGTGTTGTATTGAAAATTATGTTTAACTGTTTGACAACAAAGTTCAAATTTACTTAGACGAATGATACGAGAGTGTTGTATTGAAAATTATGTTTAACTGTTTGACAATAAAGTTCAAATTTATTTAGACGAATGATCCTTGACTATTAATAGTTAAATTAAAACCTTTTTATTAGTTTGATGTTGCCATTACGTTGTGTCAAGTTTTAAAAACTATAAATGTGAATAACAGTTCCTGTCAATGTCACCATTGTTATTTCTTGTATTCGGGTTAATATTTTACAATTACATAAGTTGTTAAAAAATGCTATGCAATAGCTTTGCCGCGGCAGTCCCCGAGTGCCACACGTCTTTTTTTTTTTTTAATATTTAGTAATAACCTTACATATTATAAAACATAGTCCCCCACTGCGTCTGTCTGTCTGTCTGATTGCGATAAAATCAAAAACTACCGAACAGACTTTCAAATGGTTTTCACCAATGGATGGAGTGATTCAGGAAGAAGGTTTTAGTGTATAATTCATTAAGGTTTTGTGTAAACAGTGGGGCAGTTACAGATGTGGTCGATTTTGTTTTCACACTGCTTAGATATGATGTTCTTGGATAGTAGGATATCAAATAACCATAGTTATTTATTTTGTTACAGCATACTACAAACCAACAGCAATGCGGTACAAATACTCCAACACAGTACGCCAGAGAAACTCCTCAGTACCCGTCGTAAACACAGACGGTCCATCAGTGATCCGACCAGCGAAGACCGTACCATGGACAGTCTTACTGTCAAAATAGGTTAGTATATTATACTAGCTGTCCTTAGCCTTAGTGTTAAAATTGTAAACTACTCTGTACCTTTGTAATTTCAATCTCATTATTTTGCTTCGTATGTTCTTTAAAAACAGACCGCCAGCGTAGCCACGAGTCTCCCAGTAAAGACCGCAAACGAACAGGCAGGCGAGTGAAAACAAAACTGTTCACCGAAGACAAAAGCATAAACCAATCAGCGTCCTCCGACGAGTCTAGACTCAGTACTGGTGTAGATAGACTGGTACTATCAAGTACACCAATGAAGAATGGTATCAAACCATCTGACTATCCAAATTTACCCCTAAGCAGCCCGGTAACTCCAAGAAGTTTTGTTAAAGAACAGTATGAACGCTGTGATACACCACGTTTAAGCCACAGACATTCAAAGTCCCAAGAAAAAAACTGTCTGGGAGATTATATGATCAACGTTCAGAAGAGTAACAAGAAGAAAAAAGGAAGAGGTTCTATTGAGAATGAAGATAGTAAAGTTGAGTTGGATTTGTCTAGCTCAGAAATGTTCCCAGAAATTGGTGCAAGAAAATCAAGTTCACTGCGGTCTGAGAAACGCAGAATCAAACCGACTAATATAGATAAATCACAGAAAAGTGTGTCCCTAAATAGTTTTAGTGCAGAATCTTTTCAAACTTCACCGTTGGTAGTTGAAGAGAATTCAGCGTTCAAACAACAACGTATACAAGTGAAGGAGACAAACAATTTTGAAACGGAACGAAACATCTTGAAGCAGGAAAGACATAAATTGATGGAGAAATTTAATATTTTAAACACTTCTATGCCACAAAAAGCTGCTGTAACCCCCCAAATAAAAATAACACAAAAAAACTCTATAGAAAAATCACAAAACTACATAAAAACTGATATTTCCAAAGTAATTTTTACGGAAAAACTTGATTTATTAGTGGATATTTACAAAGTTTTGATAAAAAATAACTTAATAATGAGTTTGAATACTGAGATATATTTTCTGATATCGATTTTGATATCTAAACAGTATGAGGAAGATTATATTTTGGCGGAGAGTAAGTTAAATGACGGGGATGTGGAGTTTTTGATGAAAACTATACATAATAGTACGTATTTTGCTGTTAAGTCGCTGTGGCATCAACGGGTGACATTGGAAGTTATTTTGGACAAGAGTTCGTTGAAAACATTAGGTATGTATCTTAGGCCACTTTTTTTTCTTTTTCTTTTTCGGGTCATCAAATAACTTCTCCCGCTCTGGGCGGAGCGGGAGGGCGTGTCAGACTCTTACTGACTAAAACCCACCCGTGTTCCCTTCAGTTGAATGTATGTTGCCAGGAGCCACAGTATCCCTGTAGGACTTTCCCGCAACCCCGACAGATCTTAGGCCCCCTTGCACAAATAACTTCTCCCGCTCTGGGCGGAGCGGGAGGGCGTGTCAGACTCTTACTGACTAAAACCCACCCGTGTTCCCTTCAGTTGAATGTATGTTGCCAGGAGCCACAGTATCCCTGTAGGACTTTCCCGCAACCCCGACAGATCTTAGGCCCCCTTGCACAAATAACTTCTCCCGCTCTGGGCGGAGCGGAAGGGCGTGTCAGACTCTTACTGATTAAAACCCACCCGTGTTCCCTTCAGTTGCCTGTATGTTGCCAGGGGCCACGGTATCCCCCCGCAACCACGGCAAATCTTAGGCATCTTAGGCACCACAAATCACCAAATACATTACCGAGTAGCTTCTGCTCGCGACTTCGTCCGCGTGAAAATTGATGTTACATAGCCTTAAACCTTCTTCAAGAATTGGGCTATCCAATGCAAAAAGATTTTTTTAAATCCGACTGGCAGTTCCGGAGATTACCCCCTACATACAAACAAACGTTAGTTTAGATAAATAATTTAAAACAGCGTTCTATTTCTGACAATCGTTTGAAGATGACAGAGACAGAATTATTTTAATATTTTTAGCGCTAAATGTATAAAATTTATTTAGTGATTTGTGGTGCAAGCAAGCCTTAGTATCAATTTGAGACTGACGGATTTTGAACTTTATCACCATTGAATCGAGACCAAGAACAGGTCGCTACGTCGTTCTTGGTCTCGGCTCTTCTTTCTTTTTTCTTCTTTCATGTCTAAACAACGCATTTTTCCAGGTGAAAACAAAAAAGTCCGTTCCTTCTACCCTGAGCTAGCTAAATTCCTACTAAACTGCTACGGACTCCGGTGTGAGGCTGAAACCAACCAGGACCGTTCCAGGCAGACGGAGGCAAGGTCACACGGAGTGGTCTGCTTCAACTCAGAGACAGACAACATTGATAACTTTCCCAGTATGATGAGCTTTCAGAACTTCAAGAAGCAACGGGATATGTTTTATGAGATTTGGAGGTTAGTAAACTAAAATAATCTTTATTTCATACGAATTTAGGGTCTTTTTTCAGTAAGGTACAGATGAATACAGATATGGTTCACTCTGCAAATCCATTTAAATAAAAAAACGACTCTTGCTACGACACAATAAATTCCAATTCAATAGAATAGCATCCCACATCAAAATATGACACATTTCCTATCCATCCTTTGTTTTATTACTTATCGAACAAATTATACATTGATTATGCAACACTGGCTTCCCACACTTGGCTCTTTGCTTATAAAAAAAAACTGCATCTATCCGAGTTTATCTGACCCACTGACAAACCAGAACCAACTTATCGCTGACCCCTACATCCTTATCATCAACATACCGCCTCCGGGAACGGAGATTGACACCATGCAAGCGATTTCTTATGGTTTGATTGCTTATTAACATCCCTGAAGAGCTATGACGAACCAACATCATCGCGGTCATTGTACGATTTCGTCGAGCAGTAATTTGTAAGTAATGATCCTGTCTCGTGTGGTGCGAGCTCGTACTACATGTCGCTGTGCCACGCTGCCAGTGATGCGGTAACGTGTCCAAAGTCCACATAAAATTCTGCGTAGTGCCCAGAGCGACTTCCACACAGCACGTTGCCGAAAACAACATTCCCACGTGTCTTCTCGGTTCAAATGACGTTTTATCTTCATAATAACGTTCTTTGAGAGCTGTGGTGGCTCAGTGGTAAAGACCCCGACTTACGAGTTGTAGTGTAGGTCGTGGGTGCGAACCCAAGCAGGCGCTTTACTTTGTGTAAATAATTTCATCACGTCTGCTCTCATAACGGTGAAGGAAAACATCGTGAGGAAACCGGCATGTCTTTTGATAGATGAATGAATTTTTGGTAGATGTCACATCTACCAACCCGCACTGGGGACCGCGTGGCCCGCGTGGTGGATTACAGCCTACTCCCTCTCACAGAGAGGAGGCCTGTGTGCCAGCAGTGGGCTGATTATGATAACATTCTTTTGTATTGATTCCACTCGGAAGTATGGCAGAAATTTTACTGATTTGGCCTCAAACCCGCATACCCGCAAGATTATGTAGGAATACGACTTAACAGAAGATTTTCCTCTTCTGACCGAAATTCAAAAACTATTTAATTCCTTTTCAGTTACAAAAAATATAATTAAAATACCAGATTTTTATTTAGTAGCAAAAACGTGCTTGATCCCTAGACACTTTTTATCTGAGTATAAATAACTGTATATAATATGTGTATATTTTCTTACAGATGGTATCAAGACACTCAGTCAGGCGGCTCGTCTCGCTCGTCATTCCGCGCGAGAGTCAAAGCGCTCATATGTAGCGGCGCCTGTCCTTCTAATCACGCGCATTTGGCTGCCTTGTTTACTAGCCACATGCACCAGCATTGTTTGCCTATCACGAAGCAGGTAATTAATATATTTTTTATTGACAAAAGCTATCGAAATTATAAAAAGAAAAGAAGGAAACATTTTTTCAAATTTTGCACAAATTCTACAACACAATACACACGTTTGCAACACAATACACACATTTGCAACACATTACACACGTTTGCAACACAATACACACGTTTGCAACACAATAGACACGTTTGTAACACAATGGACACGTTTGCAACACAATACACACATTTACAACACAATACACACGTTTGCAACACAATATACACATTTGCAACACAATACACACATTTGCAACACATTACACACGTTTGCAACACAATACACACGTTTGCAATACAATACACACGTTTGCAACACAATACACACGTTTGCAACACAATACACATGTTTACAAGACAGTACACACTTTTACAACAACGCAATAAACTCGTTTACATATCGAGACTCCTCCGTGCTTCGGAAAGCATGTTAAGCAGTTGTTCCCGGCTGTCATTCCTGTCGGGTCGTCAGAAGTCCGAAAGACTTGACGACCAGCCTGGCCAAGGGTTATCGTATTACCCAGTTACTGGGCTGTGTGCGCTTCATTTAAAATAGTGGAATTCAGCTGCATCCGGTTAGACAACATAGTTGGGAAAAGACTAGGCAGATTGATTGACTATTTGTAATGTGTAACGTTTTTATTTTCCACTTTTTAGTTTTGGTACCTACCCCACACAAATTCGAATACCGCTACCAGCTATGTAAATAACTGTGACAGGAATTTATCGTCATATCATCCACATAGGCTGAGAAAAATACGTATTATTGAAGCTAACTACCCAAGCAAAGTTAATAAAATTTATATGGTACCACCCCTGAAGTATGTCCTACCAGAAAAAAAAGAATAATGCATAATTGGCGGAGATCGCATAACAAACATACAAAAAAAACGCACTGTCGAATTGAGAACCTCTTCCTTTTTGAAGTCAATTAAAAATAGCGCTTTAATATCTCCTTTTTTAAATTTCTATCAAATTGTTACAGGAATCGAAGCTCAGTAAGCTACAGCGCCGTCTGACGTGCCCCAACGCGCCCGAGTCGAATCGACTACCGCAGTTCTCATCGCAAGAAATGTTTTACAAGTAGGTATTTTATATAATATATATGGCAGGGATATCGACGCGGAAACTGATACCATGGATTCAGTAGATGATTCTGAAGCCCCTGCAATTTTTCCTACCTACGGCCTACGCGGTCAAAATGTATGGAACAGCAGATCTTTTTTTAAATAACCGTCAAAAAATTGGAAGTTGTCAGAAGCCCGAAAGTCTGACAACCAGTCTTACCAAGGGGTATCGTGTTACTCAGTAACTGGGCTGTGGAGGTCAGATAGGCAGTCGCTGCATGTAAAATACTGGCATTCAGCTGACTCCGGTTAGACTGGAAAACGACCCCAATATAGTTGGGAATAGGCATATATTTTATGAATTATCATCTAAATAATAATATTTGTTACAGAGAATTTATAATAAACGCCGAAAACGAATCATTTCGAGTACATTTAAGAGACGCCATCGCTTCAGAAATTGTTACTTTAGACGCAACGCATATAGCCGCCGATGAACGAGGAAATTGTAAGTACTAACATACTCGTACTACTCTGTGTTTAAAGTACCGGGAAATTTATGCTGATAAATTTTTCGATTACCGCGGTGTAGAGCACTTCGAAATTCTTCCAGGACGCTAAACATAACCACAATAAGCCTGTAAGAAATCGACACGTGTTTCACCTCTCTGCGAGGCCTCCTTAGGATGACGATTGACTTGTTGCGACTCCGGACACGACTTTTCCCAAGACAAGCGCCGAAGGCAAAGACTATTCCACTCCTCCTCCCTTCCTTTTATCTTTCTTCTTTATTTTTGCGTCCGGCGCTTGTCGTGGCAACACGTCGTGTCCGAGTTTGCAACAAGTTAAACGTCGTCCTGAGGATACCTCGTTGAGAGGTGAAAGACGTGTCCATTTCTTTCAGGATTCTTTATGACTCGGCGGATTAGGTGTTACTAAATATACGTCGTCTATTGTATTTTATAATGGATTTCTGCAAAGTCACGCCTGAGTTAGTTAACTATCACAATCTGTCATTTCGTCTATTCCTAACACGGTAGGAATGAAACTATTTGAGTAGGGGCAGAAACGGATACGTTCGCAAGCGACGGTACGGAGCCGATCGTATGCGTCGACATCCTGCCGGACGCGATCGGCTGTCGCCGCATCCGTTTGTATCCTTTCCGATCCGATGCGATGCGAGCCGTTTGGTGGAAACCATCCTTTAAAGCAGTGGTTCTTAACCGGTGGTCCGCGGACCACTGGTGGTCCCTGCAAGCACCCCAAGTGGTCCGCGAAGCCATCCTAAAAATATAAAATAAGTGACAACGAGTCGAAACTCCGACGCGATTTGATGAAATACAAAAGTACATCATTCAATCGCTAATTTCCTGACTGCGAGGACAAAGGTATTCGGAACAATATGCAGTCACAAAATAAAATACTGTTCGTCTTTTATTTATAGACAGAACAACGCGTTATTCATTTACATTTACTGTACCTACATTAGATCCAAACATTTGGTGGTCCATGGCAATACCGAAATTTTGACAAATGGTCCCCAAACACTAAAAGGTTAAGAACCACTGCTTTAAAGGTTTTATTTGACTTTAATTATAATTATATTACTTATGTCTTTTTATTCCAGCAAATCCAGACATAACAAAAGAATACCTAGCACTTTCAAAAAAGCTGGCCCTCCTAGCCAAATTCCTAGGATTACTAGCCTCTCTGCCATATACCCAAGTGGCCACAGATTCTAGTAATAAAAATGTTATAACTAAGGTTTTACAAAAAGAGGTTTCTTACGCCGCGCCCAAGGAAAAGGTGTTGGAGAATGATCTTGTCTTGAGGAATTATGTGAGTATTTTAATGTATTGTTAACATTACGTTGTAATTTCACCTAAAACGGGTCCAACATTAAATTCAATGTTATAATTGCAATTCATTATTAATAATTATTCAAGTTCGCTAGTTAGCTACATTTTTTATTTCCATACAGTAACATTGCCAAATTAAAGAAAACAGCTAAATATTTGACATCTACCTATATGCGACGTTGTTGTTTTTCTTTGTGGTTATTAGTAACTCTTTAGTGAAAAGTGAATTTTCTGTTGCCTGTCAAGTAAAGTCAGGGACAATATTTGTGTTTTTTTTTTCAAATATTCTAAAAGTATGTATATGCGTGCGTGCATGTCCTAGAAACAAAAAATCGTTGACATGTGACATCCACCAACCAGCACTGGGCCCGCGTGGTGGATTCCGGCCTATTCCTCCTTTACTTTCTCAATTTCATTACATAGTTTAGCAGAAAAGAGCCTTTGAAATTAGCTAAATGCAAAATAAAGCAACTATGTTGGGGTCTGCTTCCAGTCTAACCGGATGCAGCTGAATACCAGTATTTAGCTAAATGTATACATATTTTGGCTCTTGACTGCACGGTCAACAGCACGCGAGTTGTAATACTTGAACTACGAAAATTTTCCTTACTGCTACGAAATAAAGGCGCAGTAAGTCACAAATGATTACCAGGGAAGAACCAATATAGGCAAATAATGTACTTACATGGATAATATACATGAATGATATATAATAAGTAAATACAGGGTGTTAGGGTAAACACCGTTATCCTTCAAACCAGTGGTTTGGTTTCGTTTATAGAACATAAATTTAATGGAAAATCACAACTTTTTTTTTAAAGTTGTACATTTAGAAATGTCACGCAATTCCTAAGGTAGGTATTTTTGCCTGTCTTAAGCCAGGAAAAGGTTGTATTGTATTTATTCATGTGTTGTATAGGTAGGTAGGACGGGCGGCGATCGATTACGTCACTCGGGCGGGCGCATATCCATGAATTTGCGGACGGTGTCGGACAATAACCTTTTTAATATTTGTTAAAGAAAATAACGTAATTTTTTTACTCGGTTTTTTATGGTTATATTTAAGCCAACTACCCATAGTTTGAGTGACAACGGTGTTTACCCTTCCATCCTGTATAGGTTATATTTTATTGATTATGGAGTGTTGTAATAGCGAATGTGAGTACCAATACCAACCATTTCTGGTTTAATGGTACAAAATAAACGTAAACCTGTAATAAGACTTTATCTATAAAAAAAAAAAACCATTCACTGTACCCATTTGATTTAAAATTTCATATACTTCTATCTGTAAATATGACAAAACGAGATTAAGAAAAAGTTCGGCTTGTAGAGCGTCGTCTCTGTCACTCGTACCTATCTCTTTCTGGATGTGCCATATTAAAAACGGGTATTTGATTGTTTTTTCCTGTTTTTGTACAATAAAGATTTTTTTTTTTTTTCAGAGCCAACCAACGATCGATCTAAAAGGCATATTAACCAATGCCCAAGAAAATGGCCGTCTTTCATTTACAATACCCTGGATAGTTCACTATCTATCAATGTTAGACTACACATCCCTCCGAATAAAATACTACCAAAACTTACTAAAAATACTATTCGATATTTACACGAATCGACTAAAAATCGATAACAATACCATGAAGAAAAATACAATAATCTACCTAAAATCGATTCTCGGCTGGCTATTCGATTTGCCTCACTTCCCACAAGAACTATTCTTCGAAAATCGACTAACCGTTAGTGTTGGGAGCGACCTTAATATCGATAGTTGTGATTTAGTCGATGAGTCGGTGATTATAGAGCTGTGCCCGCATTTGAGGGATTTGAACGTGTTGTTGTCGACTTGTCGAGTTTCTCAGGAACAGAAAGATATGGGCAGTTATCGACATATTACGCCTGTGAGTTTGACTTTGAACCCTGAAGATCGGATTAAGAACAAGGAAAAAGAGTTGCAGGTAAACATTTGTATTTTTGTTTGAATAAACTCAAAAACGAATCAAAAATTTATTTCACCAGTAAACTGTAGATAATTATCGTCACTTTAATTTATAAAGATGTCATGCGGGCGAAACCGCTGGTGAAAGCTAGATTGTTATAATTTTAGGGACTCACAAAATACTCTTTCGCAGGGTTTTATGCCTGATATTAATAATGAATTCTAATGGCGTAACACAGGCGAAATACCAATAGCTGTCATTTTGACAGTACAACAAAAATTGCATTGCGATACAAAATCTGTCGCATGTTCTAAAATTGTAAATGTGTCCCATAATTCTTCTGCTTAACAGCAACGCAATGGATGTTTTTGATATGCTCAATATACGCAATATTTTTTTCGTCATTTAAATTAGATCTAAGATCAAATACATAATATTTGATCTTATCTTTACTTGATATTTGATCTTACAATTTTTTTTTGCTGATAAGAACAATTAATAATTTAAAAAAAATGGAAATATAATTGTGCCATTTTTAAAATCAGTATATTTCTGAGAAAATTTTATGTCAAAAACCACCCTGACTCGAGCAAAAAAAAAAACTTTTTTCCATTCCCAGGCTCGCCTCGAAGAAGAACTCCTAAAGAGTCAGCCATCCTCCACTCGCCGCGTATTAGAGCTAGTAATAGAACGCGTGACATCGGCATGTGTCCGCGAGTTAAGCTCGCACACGCTCAGCTTGCAACGAGCGAAAGCGCGAAGCCAAGTGGCCAGGCTGCTCACTACCACACAGTTAGACCAGGTAAGAAATTACTCAATTGACCCGCAGAAATGACCTAATTGACCTGCAGAAATGACCCAAATGAACATCAGAAACGACTCAATTGACCCGCACAAATAACCCAATTGTCTCGTAGAAATGACCCAATAGATCCGCACAAATGACAAAATTGACCCGCAGAAATGACCCAATCGACGAAAAAAATCAAAGAAAGAAAGAAAAATTACCAAACCGGACAACTAAAAATTTCCCAAATTTACCCCAAAAATACACACAAAAAATTACGAATCTTGCCCTTCAACGTCAACCATCATCAACTCGACGCGTACTTGAGCTATGTAGTAACAGAACGCGTGACGTCGACGTTAAGCTCGCACACGCTCAGCTTGCAACGAGCGAAAGCGCGAAGCCAAGTGGCCAGGCTGCTCACTACCACACAGTTAGACCAGGTAAGAAATTACTCAATTGACCCGCAGAAATGACCTAATTGACCTGCAGAAATGACCCAAATGAACATCAGAAACGACTCAATTGACCCGCACAAATAACCCAATTGTCTCGTAGAAATGACCCAATAGATCCGCACAAATGACAAAATTGACCCGCAGAAATGACCCAATCGACGAAAAAAATCAAAGAAAGAAAGAAAAATTACCAAACCGGACAACTAAAAATTTCCCAAATTTACCCCAAAAATACACACAAAAAATTACGAATCTTGCCCTTCAACGTCAACCATCATCAACTCGACGCGTACTTGAGCTATGTAGTAACAGAACGCGTGACGTCGACGTTGGCATGTGTCCGTGAGCTAAGCGGTCACACAGTTAGTTTGCAGCAAGCGAAAGCTCGTACCCATGTGGCCAGGCTGCTCATTATTACGCAGTTAGACCAGGTAAAAAATACCCAATATATTTTACCCAATAATTTATTTAATAATTATTCAAAGTTAACTCAGATATTTCCCTAAAATTACCCAGAATATTAAAAAAAAAAAACAATGTGATTAAAAAAAATAACCAAAAAACCCCGGGAAATGGCCCAACATGAACTTAAAAAAAAAAAAAAAAAAAATAGTTTATTGACATAAAATTCCTTTGTACACAATACAATACATTTCATATAGGTACATTGAATTTTGGAAAAAAGGCTGCACAAATGGTGAAAAACCCTGTCTGTCAAAAATTACGAGAGATAGTAATAGAATGTGTGCGCGAGCTAAGTGGTCACACGCTCAGTTTGGAGCGAGCGAGAGCACACAGCCACCTTTCCAGGCTGCTAACTACCACGTAACTGGATCAGGTAAAAAAATACCCAGAGTATTTCCCAAAATCACCCAAAATATTTCTCAAAAATGACCCAGTTTGACTCCAGAAATGAACCAGAAAGTTTTCAAAATGACCTAATTTAATAATAATAATATAATCTTTATTTTGGACTACACATACCAGTACACACAATCCATATAGTGTTAGTAACAATGACTTAAAAAGTTAGTAAACTTTTACAAATTAAAACTGACGTGGCCCAACACACGTTGGCACGTGCCTCCGTACCAGTGCCTTATAAAGGGACTCTCTATTTTGTCGAATAATGTTTTTAGGATGCTGTTGGAGCTTCCGCGCAACCTACCCATTATTGACGCTGTTCTTTTCCTCGTCGTCAACACGGGCTTGTGCGAACATGTGCGAAGCGCTGCAGAAGCGCGGAAGCCCCATCAACATCCTAAATCCATTATTATATTGTACGCGCAGGACGTTGTAGGCTCTCTGAGTATACTTCACCCACAAGCTGCACGTGTAGAAGGTTTGGCAGTATGCTTTGAAAAGTGCGACTTTTACATCCTTACTACAACGCGCAAACCTGCGGGCTACCATATTACATCGAACCGGCAACGCCCTCCGCTCCCTCTCTATATCAGCATCGTCAGATGAAGTCCTCCGTGACTACATGCCCTAGGTATTTGAACTGTGTGACTCTCTGTAGTGGTTTTCCGCTTAAAGTCACTGGAGGAACATTATCCAACAAGCTAGACTTCGATTTGAAGTTCAAAGGCTCACTTTTTTTGACATTATAATGTGAGTCCGTGTGACGCAGCATAGAACTCACAAACAGCCAACAACTTCTTGAGCGCGCTGATTGATGGACTCAGCAAGACCATGTCGTCTGCGTACCTGAGATTATTTACCATAATGCCATCAATGGAGCAACCGACGTTGGTCTCGCTGAGTTCATCAATCAACTGCTTTATGTAAACATTAAACAGGGTTGGGGACGTCAGTCCACCCTGTCTAATACCACACTTCAATACGAAATTATCAGAGTGAGCCAGCCCCGGATCTAGAATTTTTTCGAGGCCGGGCAAAACGCCCGCCGAATCCTTTTTGTTTCTTAAAGAAACCGTTTTTTTTTTATATACTAATACGTGTCGGACATTTATTTTTATTAGGCCTAATGTGCGGTTCAATTTTCGATTTGAATGTAAGAGCGAGTGAAAGCGAGCGCGAAAATCTTAGCACTCTGCCTGGGATAAGCTGGATTTTCTTCTGCTTTAGGAGTTACTAGGCTGCAAGAGCGAGCGAAGCGAGCTCGATTTAGGCATATAAACATATTAATCAAAATCGATCAAAAATGCGCCAATTCGACAGGGGCGCCAAAACTGTGGTATAAATTAAAGGAAATCGTGTCGCCTTTGCACATGCAGGCGTCGACGCGGGACGCTCGGCACCCCCACTACGCAACGTAAAACTTAAAAAATAGACCACAGAAACGCTCATCGAGTTCCTGGTAGAATACAACTGCGCCCGCTCACAATCCGCTCAGACCGTTTGACGACCTAACCCTACGCTAATCAGTGATTTCATGAGGAAATCACTGATTAGCGTAGGGTTAGGTTAGACGACCACCCGCAGAGAAAGATTATAAGTGCTGCGCGTCTCATTTGTTGTAAAGTTGCAGTGCACTAATATTGTCTGCCACGCTTGAATTTGGGTCCGTAACTGTGCCGCCCGGGTCACGCGCCCCGGTTTGCCCCCCCCCTAGATCCAGGCCTGGGTGAGCACCTGCTCATCTAACACTGTTAGTCTGCGAGCTATACCAAAACTTCAGCACATTAATAAGCTCCTCGGGTACCTCTAGAAGTTTAAGCTTCGACCAAAGCTTGTCGTAACATACCAAGTCAAAAGCCTTGGAGATTGGGCCACCGGAAATGAACCAGTGTTTTTAAAAACAACTGAACGTAAATATTAACTAAATTGACCCCGAATAATTACCCATTGTCATCATCCACTCGAAGAGTACTAGAAATAGAACGCGTCACGTCGGTATGTGTTCGCGAGCTAAGAGGCGAGTCCATTAAAATCACCCAAACTTACTTACAGAAATGACTCGGAAAGTACCCACCAACTCATTCATTCAACAGTCATTTCTGGGGAGTGTTCGTAAAAATGACTTTACATGACCGACAGTTTTTCTCTACAGTGACCATCAGTTCTTCCAACAATGGCTGTCAGCCTGTCACGTACGGACTGTGGGCGTACTGTCCGCCCTTTGATGAAACTGGGCATAATTATAATAACCCCCCTCCCCCCAGCCCTCCCTCCTGCCCGCCGTGCAGCAGGTGTACAGCGCGCAGCTGCAGCAGCTGCGCGGCGCCGCGCTGGAGGCGGGCCGCGCCTCCATCCAGGCGCGCGCGGGCGCGGCTGTGTGCGCGCTGCTCGCTTCCGCGCCCGCTCCGCTCGTCACGCTGGTCGTGCGCGCCGCCGTGACGCGGCTGGGCAAATGGCTCAACGATAATTGGAATAGTACGGGTGAGTTCACATCACCATCTTATAACGCACTCCCGCCAATAGCCTCTCGTTCCTGCTCGGCCCGGAAGAACGAGTCGAAGCTTCTAGAACATTTCAAAAGATTCCTAAAAGCAGACGACCCTTGTTTTTGTCATAACGATCAAAAAACTATGGGACCAGCTGAGGTTTGAGCACAAGACAAGTCAGAAATTACAAAAACCTTTTCCCATACATTTCATAAAAGCCCTGATACACACTAGCGGCTAACCACCGCGGTTGATGGCGATTAAGTGCGTACAACCATAAGCGATTGCATATAAAAAAAATTAAAAACACCCCCGCGGTTAACCGCTATAGGATATGAGGAGAGAGCTAGGATATGAGAGCTCCCAACTATAAAGAGAAAAATAGTTATTTGTTATACAAGAGTGCAAAGTTGCTTTTTAACCGCGTGTTCAATTTTGATGACCGAGCAAGCGAAGGATTCTAAAATTGAATCACGAGCGCAGCGAGTGATTCAAAATTAGAAGCCTGAGCGTTAGCGAGGGAATCAAAAGAGCACGAGGTGAAAAATCTTTGCACTCGAGTGCAACACGTAACTTTTCATTCCACCTCAGCGAGGAAATGACTAAATGCAAAAAAAAAAACGTTTACAATCACAAGATAGGTACACTTTTATTTCAGTTTAGGTATTAATTACTACATTAGGACAGGTAAGTATTACAGAATAATCTTTAAATTATAACAAAATAATACTAAGGTATAATTAAGAAAATTTTAAAGTAACGTTGCTACAGTTATTTAAATTGAGTGTAATATTTTTGTTTGGTACTGTAATATTGGTGTTAGTCACTTGTGTACTGTTTTTCGGTAAACTATCTGTCATACTTAATAGTTGTACCGATTCATCGGATTCCCTTGGCGTGAATGTTGGAGAGAGAGGGAGATGGTTAGGTGTTTCATAACGGCTTATTTTTGATGTAGAAGGGCCAGTCCAAGGATCCGATTGAGGCTCTTTCAGTGTAATGGCTCCTACGATGCCTTCACATATTTTAGACTTATTTTGGATGGAATCCTCTATGTATCCCTCTACAACTGCATTGGACTTCCAGCCTCCGTGGCGCTTAAGGGACAGGAGATCAGCTCCGGAATCAGCCAAAAGTGTGGCTGAAGTTCGTCGGAAACAATGACCCGTGTACAACAGGGGTTCTGGAAGTTCAAGAAATGTTGCTATTTCTCGTGGGATACTGCCAATTTTATTAGTACCCATAGGCTGTCTAACACACTTTCCATTGCGATACTGTAGAAAAAATCGATTGATTGGAGTGTTAGGCGGGCGTAAGGCTTGATATTTCTCAACAATCGTTACGTATTCCTTGCGAATGACGAAGTTGCGGTCTCTTTTTGTCTTTGTATTAGGTAAATTAATTAATAGTAAGTCATCTGAATGTTTCTCAATGTTTTTGACATTAAGTTGTGTTAGTTCATTAGTTCGACATGCTCCGTTTATTCCAATAATAAGAACAACCTGTAACGTAAAGAGTATTGTAGTAGATAAATGAATAAAATTGATATGAACGCATAATTATGCCTATCAACATCTACTAAGTATACTATTTAATTGAGATTAATATACTTAAGTAGATACTGAATGTGCAACTGACTTACTTTTGCCGCCAAATATACGGAATCGGGTGCTTCGTTAAGAAACTTTTCAATATCAGATACTGTGAAAACCTTCGATTTTTTTGGTTGATGACCAGATGAGGCTCTTTTTAAAAATGCCACTAATTTAGGATAGGTATCGATATGTTTGTCTTTTTTCATCTTTATTGTTGCTTTTAGCATCGAATACGTACTCCATAGAGTGCTTGCTTTCTTGTTCTCGGATAATTCTATAAAATATGCCAGCAAAACGTTTTCTGAGAAAGTTTTGGCTCCTTTTGCTAGTCGCCACGTGTTGAACATATCGTACTGTTTTAAATACTTCTCGCGTGATTGTTGAGGGAGAAAGCTCATTTGCGCATTATTAACAGTTTCAGTCAATTCTGTTGGCGTCAAGCAAACTTCCTCGTCGCTAGAATCACTCATTTTAGTTTTTTCACTTGTTTTCAAGTTTCTTGTTTTTAATAAAAGGTTTAACAATGACGTGAAAAAATGCCGCGTAAAGAACCGCGTACAAAGCAAATTGAAAAAAGAACACCAAGAAGGTTCCGAGTCCGAGTTTTTAAAAAAATTAAATAAAAGTTGTATGATATATTCGGCACCATAGAGGTAGCAGTAAATAGGTTTAATGTTTTTTTTAATTCACAAACTTAGTGCACACGATGTTCTAAATTCAATTTACTTTATCCTCTAGAGAATAAAAACGGCTTTTCCACTCAGATATTGAAGATTAAAAATACTTTTTCCGAGATGGTGGGATGAAAAATATATTTTTGTTTCTAATGAATAAACTCAAAAACTTTTGCAAAGATTTAAAAAATTCTTCCACCAGTAAAATGCTATATTATCCCTGAGTAAAATAGACAATAATTTATGAAGATATCACGCTAGTACGAGTATGCATATATTACTGTCTTTTATTAACTTAGTGAAAAAAAATACATGCATATTCATTACAGAAAGATACGGCATTCAGAGTGAGAGAGACGACGCTCCTAAAAACCGTTTTTTTTTTCTAAAACTAAAAACTACTTTCTTTAAAATATTCAGAGAATTTACTTTTCCCCCTACAGCGGTCCTCTGCAAAGATATAGAAGGAGAGATGAAGACCCTTATCGCTCTGGGCGAGCTAGCGACGTCATCGTGTCACAACACCGTCGTCGACGTCACCGCGATGACGTCAGCGGCGCCGCTGTTCGCAGCTCAGCATGTTAGCGCGGCCGCTTGTGTTATTAATTTGAAGGTAAGGAGATTATAAATTTATTTACAAGTCCCACGTAATAGGGGGCGAGCTTATAGCCATCAACCGGGCACAAATACAGACTCCGGGCTGCTACTGAGAAATTCTTAATGGAAAAACCCAATAACACTTTACCCGGCCTGGGAATTGAACCCGTGCCCTCGAACTCGGCGCTTGCGACCACTAGATTTGTCTAGTGGTCGCAAGCGCCGAGTTCGAGGGGTTCGAAATATAAACAACATTATATTTTGTTTGACTGCGTCGTTTGCGACGCAGTCAAACAAAATATAATGTTGTTTGCTCCAAATAGGATAATTATAGAAAAAAAAATAGTTTTTAATCATTGAGAGTAAAATATACTCGTAGCTATCAAAATCAAGAGATTATTTTATATTTTTTTGCTAAATATCGATCAATTAAACTCACGACAATGTATCTAATATGTCCGATTCGACAAATAGTCGAGTTGGGTTGAGTACTGTCAACCACACGTCAATGGTGACAATTATTGATTACAAACCTCCTTTTTTTAAGTCGGTTAAAAAAGACGGGCGATTGGAACCAACAATCTGATCTTACTTAATAACCGATTCTCGAGACGTACTCGTATCTATTAATGAATTATAGGACAACTCATGTAAAAGAAAGAAGATATTTGTTTTGTTCAGGAAAATTGTCATCTTATGGTCCAACTTGATTAGCATAATCAGTCTATAACGTTCCCACTGCTGGGACACAGGCCTCCTCTGTGATAGAGGGAGTGGGCCTTAATACACCAAGCGGACCCAGTGCGGGTTGGTAGATGTCACATGTCTTCGTATTTTTGGTTCTAGGACATGCCGGTATCCTCACGATGTTTTCCTTCACCGTTTTGAGAGCAGTGGTGATGAAATTATTTACACAAAGTAAAGCGCCTGGCAGGGTTCGAACCTACAACTCGTAAGTCGTGGTCAATACCACTGGGCCACCACTGCTCCCAACATGTTTAATACCAAATATTTAGAAATAGTTTTGTATCGTCACAGGAACAAGTATGTCTTCTCCTGGAAGGCTCCGACACGCCCACATTAACCCGCGTGCTATCAACATGCGCGGTGGCGTGTTCAACACACAATATGTTCGTGCGTCCGCCGACACAGAAGGCTATACTGCAGCTGAGTGTCGATCTGTGCGTTGTTTTCGGTGAGTATTTATCTTAGAATTAATCCAACATGACGAAGACCCGGTTAAAAATGACCCATGACAACTTCAATAATAATGACCCAATGCGAAGGTCTAAAATGACCCAGCGTTACCAAAGAATGACTAAATGGTAACTTCAAATGACCCAACATGAAACTAAGCTCTGGGTCATTTTTCATTTTTGAGTAACGCTGCCCAAAAATGACTTAATTGTTAATTTAAAAAATGACTCAAAATGAAACTCTAAAATGACCCAACTTATCTCAAAAATTTGTCATTGATGTTAACTTAAAAAATTACCCAACATGAAACTCGAATGACCCAATATGAACTTAAAAAATTTAAAAAACCCCCGACACAAAAAAAATACTTTTAAAAGCTAAAAAATAAAATATACTGGCCCTTTAAGTTTAATATAATTTGTAGTTAATATTTTGTCGTCGCGTCGGGGGACGCGGCATGCTATTGTAGAAAATATATTTTCAATTTTTCATTCGCCGTCCCCCGACGCGACGACAAAATATTAACTACAAATTATATTAAACTTAAAGGGCCAGTATATTTTATTTTTTAGCTTTTAAAAGGATTTTTTTTGTTCGGGGGTTTTTTTAATTTTAAATTTAACTTTTATTTCCAGCTTTTTAAACTTTATATACGTATTACTAGTACATACGATACGATCGACACGTGCCTCGCTTAAATCTACGCAGCTGTACGTATTTTTCCCACAGTTAAGTTAGTTACTAATTAATCCGAATTTTTTTTTTGCTTCACTATCACCAGACCCTGATAAATATATAATTTTATCTATAACCTATTCATTGAGACCATTCCAATGAGCCCAAACACGATACCATTGCTGTAAATTGTCGAGGAGTTGGGTATCCTGCAAATACCAGGTAATGCTGCAGCATCAGTTCAAGGTTACTATGTTATTCTAATACCATTGAAGTAACAGATTACCAAATTTAAATTCAATCAGACCTGTGGAAGATGCTAAAATCCATTCATCAATAAGAAAAGACCTGATAATCTTCAAACGGCTGAATATATTTTTTTAATCATAGCTAAGAACACTCCCGATTAAGTCACCTTTCAAACAAAACAAAAAAAAAAATTAAATCGGTTCAACCGTTTGGGAGCTACGATGCCACAGACAGATACACAGATACACAGACACACAGATACACAGATACACACGTTAAACTTATAACACCCCTTCGGTTTCCGTCGGGGGTTAAAAATGACCCATGTTACCCAATGTAACCGAAAATTGCATAAAACGCCCGCCCTTCGCCACTTCCTAGCGCTGGGAAGACAACTTTTACTATGAGACCAAACCTGAAATAGCGCAAAAAAAATCGGCTGTTCCATACATTTATGTTCGCATAACTCGTCAAAATGTAGGGAACAGCTGATTTTTTTTCGCGTTTTAAGGTATGGTCCCATAGTAAAACTTGTTCATAATGATGAGTAAAGTCATGTGTTTAAGTTTGCGCACTGGTTAAAAATTTATCCTGTATAGTCTAGATTTACCATCTCTAATGCTGGGGCTACATTGTCTACTATCACGAACTTTACTTCGTGCGCACTCTGTTGCCCAGCGAGACGTCGAGCGGTGTGTGAGGGAGAGTGCGCGAAGTAAAGTTCGCGATAACGTGACAGTCTAGCCCCAGCCTTAGAAATAACAAAAGCAATTAATAACAAACATCCCTTGTCCACAGTAAGTCGAAAACCGAAAGAAGTGAACGAATCATTCTTATCAAAACTCCACGCAATCTGGAACATATGCTGTCCTGACCGCAAACGGTCACCGCCCCAAGAATTAACGTTACCAGAGAGAAGGGAAGAACTATCACCAACGTTCAGAAACTTTGAAGATGACGAAAGAATACCCACACCAATTAGTGATGACGAAATACCCACAAAAATTATCATAATAAACCAAGTCCCTGAACTGACGGAAAATGCTCAATCTACGGAAGTGACGGGAAAAAGTGCTCAAACCACGGAAATCACGGAAAAAAGTGCTCTTGAAAGTGAAGATAGTGATGTGAATTTAGAGTTTTTCGATCGTATTTTGTGTCCGCGTAATATAATGTTGCTTAGTGATGGGAAAAGTGTCGATGTGTGGGAGGCGATGGCTACTGTGTTGGTGTTTTTGTTGAAACACGACTATTTGAGCGAAGACTCGTTGACGGAGCAGTGTTTGGCTGTTTATAGGCAGGATTGGAATCAGGTATGTAATAATTTAGTTAATTGGTACATTTTTAGGGGTCCGTTCCCAAATAGTGCCAACGGAACCCTATCACTAAGTCTAATAGGTAGCCAGTGAAATCGTAGCACAGGCTGCTATAGAGAAATATCTAATCGAAAAAACTTAATAACACTTTGGACCTGGGGATCGAAACTAGAACCCCAATCGAAATCAGAAGTCGCTTGCGACCACTAGACCAACCAGGCTTTCTTCTATAGGTTCCTTAGATAATATCTAAGGAACCTATATGGTAAATTTTATGTATGTATGGTATATATGGTAAATTTTCATCTATTTTCTTAAATATTATTTAAGAAAATAGATGAAAATTTACCAGTCTTCCACCTTATCTCCGAAACTACTGAGACATTTTTGCACGACTCGTAATGCTTCGCATTAGAGTGTGCTCTACGATCGAAAAATATTTTTTGCCCCATTTCTGCAACTGTTTTTATTGTTTCACTCCTGCTAGTACACAGAACCTACTTAATTTATATACCATTGTATAGATGATTAAATGGAGATTAATATTGTATTTTTTAACAATTGATTTAATGCAGCAGTAATGGAAAAAGCATCAAAATAGTTGAAAAAAATTTCCTGTCCGTCAATTTATGATCCCTGAAAACATTGTAGCTTGCGATAAAATCAATTAATTGAGTCAATTTTTTTTTTATACATTCGTTTCAGCCGTAGAAGGAACCCTATTGAAAATGGCTCTTTTATTCATAGTAGTTTAATTATAATTAATAAAATACTAACTAAAATATAATATCAATATCTAAATATTTTCAACCTTGATCCGGTGCCGTTGCCTAGCAACTGCCAACGTAAATATCTTTGTCAGTCGTTGACATTACGACTTCATGAAAAGTGATAAATTGTTCATTTTTAAACTATGTTTTGAATTTCTTTTTCGTTTATGAATGAGTGATAAGTATGAGGCGTGCACTTTTGGATTTTCCAAACTATTTTATTTTTACTAAAACGATATTCAAATTTAAAAGTAATTTATTCAAACTAGGCTGAGAATCAGCACTTTTCGAACGTCAAAATTACATAAGACAGTCCCCCAAAAACGCCCGCCCTTCACCACTTCCTAGTGCTTTTGCTGGAGAGAAGAAGTGGCGCAACAAAGTCCCCAGCAGCACAGCTGTCTGTTCAGTTAGAAAAAAAAATAAAACTTGATTCTATATAATAGTATGCAAATCATTTACATTACTCAACTCAAAACATTAAATAAAATATATTTGCCATAATGACAGCTAGCACACGCCAATATACCAACAAAAAACATCGAGAATTGTTCTTTTTAAATCTATTCATATATTACAGGAAAACCATATAAGAAGTCTATGGTCTTAAAAGTCATGGTAGATCTCGCAATATAGAAGAATTTTATCGTGAGTTTGTACGCACAATAATATTGTGCGTACAAACTCACGATAAAATTCTTCTGTCTTTCTTTTCTTTACCATTTTGTAAAATCATCTTTCTTTTTCTCCACAGAACGTACTAGAAAGTCTGTCGACCTGCATGAAGTCAGTCTCGGCTCGCTGGTCCAGATCTTCAACGGGCAAGTTCACATTATTTCTCGACTTCTTAGCTGAATACTGTGGCGACATGGATTATGAGCCCTTAGAGTGATATGCATCAGCTACAGAGCCGTCGGCTTCCAGTCTAACCGGCTGCAGCTAAATACCAGTATTTTACATGGAGCAGCTGCCTATCTGACCTCCACAAACCAGTTACTGGCTAACACGATAATCATGGGTAAGACTGGTTTTTGACTACCCGTAACGACTGAAAAAGATCTACAAGTGTTAATCACCATAATGGTGTTCAAGTATCTTGAATGGTGATTAAAAACCATGTGTATATGTATTGGTGATTAAAGTTTTGAATTGGTAAGAAATATGAAAAGACTGTTGGCTGTGATCGCAGTGAAAAGGACTGCGAGTGCGTTAAGAATTAACATCAATAAATGATAATTATATGTAATGTCTGTTCTAAACCTATCTGATGAATATGTAAACAAATAAATCAGAAAACGTACATGTCGATGCCAATTTATTGTGCCACTTACAAATAATGGAGTACATTGATTTGAATACCCAAAATTCTATGATGTTTTCATTTGACGACATTTGAATTTTGACAAGGGAGAAAAAACACTATTTAGTCCGTCAGTCAGATAATAAAAAAATATTAGACACGTATTTTTTGCTTTATAATAAGTTGTGTGGGCTCACTACGTCACAAGTCAGTATAAAATCTACCGGGGAGTGACGTCATGCCACATTGCCGTAATCTTTTGATTACGTAAAATAGAAAAAATACGTGTCCAATATTTTTTAGTAATCAACCTGTCAGACGTCTAAAAAAAAATTTGTGAACATTCCTATTCAGGTTAATTTTAAAACACCAATTTCCGTCAATGATTTTTCTACTACTATTTAATAATGTAATTCAAACAATAATTGTTGGTAAAAGTGGTGAGTTATAAAAGTTGAAACCTTTTTATTTGAATACAGATGAATGTTCCTAATTCCCTTTAGTAAATGACTGCGTAACAATTTAAACTGAACGGGGTATGTTTACACGTTCGTCTGATACTTTAGGAACAGACCGTAGTGCTTCCATAAGTAGCATTTTTTAATCACCACTATTGTAAAGTGGAATGGTGATTAATGAAAAACAACTCAATTATAAAATGGACTGTATAAATATTTAACACCAATTTGACTATAATTATTAAACGGTAAAAGCTGGTGGTGATTAGTGATTACTTTCCCGCCAAACGGAAAAGCACAGTACTGTACGCGGGAGTTAATATGCCACGTCGAGTTTCAGAAAAAGTTCGGCTTCGTATAGCGCCGTCTCTGTCACTCATACCTGTGTGACCTTCTCTTTCTTAAATTATTTGTGTCATAGTAACGCCCGGGTATGTCTTCGTAGAATATCACAATTTAAAATTGGGATTTAGGCGATAATCACCTTGCTTGGCAGACTAGTAATCACCATCACCAAATATGGTGATTAATAAACAATTAATGACAAATAAATTGTATGAGTAGAAGTAGATAAATTTTAATGTCTATTACATGTATGAAATATTAAAACTACCATAGTACAGTAAACCGCATGCACACATGAATACAGATGGGACACTCCGCAGTTTAGGCATGAAGCTACAAGTACGCGGCGGGCCCGTCTTGTCGGGCTAATTCAGTGACCGTAAAGTCGTTAGAAGATATATGAGTTACGTGATAGAAAGGGAGGCAACTTCTAGGTGAATATAACTGTAGGTAATCAGCGCTGTGCAACCTGAATTTCACTTTATTGTGTAGTAGCAAGAGTCGCTTTTTATTTAAATGATTTTGCGGAGTATCCGATCTGTATTAATCTAAGCTTTGAGCTGGCCAAACGTAGTACGTAGTTTCAATAACATGAGATGCCAGCTTATACGGCAAGGGAAACAAAAGCAACTTCAAAAATAAGTTCAAAATGTATAAGAAATATGATAATTTATTTGTACTAACGAATCTCAGCAATGAATGTAATAACATCGATTATTTTTTAAATAATAAACAACGATGTTATGATTGTGTGTTACAAGAACATATTTCTGATATTGACAAAGTTAGATTAAATAAAAATAAAGGCATTTTGTTTCACAAGCCGACGGCCCTCCGTGCTGTATTTTTATTTCTCGAAGCGACGGGCGCTTTATTTGTGTTAACCAAAAGAAACAAACACGCTGTGAATGCGTGCTTGAAGACGAGTACCGTCAGCACATAATACACTTTCGCCCGTGTCTCGGACGGTACTGAGTTACTGACTGAGAGCTCCTTCATAATTAATATCAGAAATATTTTCGATCAAAAACAAGATAGTATTCATTAACATCGATACAAATAAGTTTTACAAGTCTCCTATTTTGACTGAAACCTGTAAAAAAGTATTTTAACAATACAAAAATGTCTTATGAAGATCTTTCAAGAATTCTTCTATACAATTTGAAAAACACCAGTTTTGTCGTAGTTGAATATACATAAGTAGAAGAATAAATATGTAGATGCCTTAAATGTATAGTTGTATAGTCCAGGGATTGAAAACCTTTATAAATTACGGTACAGGTAATTTTGGTTACTTCCTGGGTAACTAAGAAAACGAAACATGTTACTTCATTTAGGTTACCATTTTAATACCGGTAATACACACAGGCGATGCGCGCCCTTTACCGTGTAAGATAGATGTTTTATTTCGGTAACCAGTATTAATACTGGTTGTATTCAATAAGGTAACCTGTAAGTAGTTATTTATGCAACTGTTGTATAATAAGGGATATTAAAACATGAATGTGGGTTTATCACATGAGTGTTTTAATACCTAATTATAACAGTTGCATACAAGACTTTATCTACACCCATGATATGACTCCTCTATACACAACAAAGTAATACATTTTTGCTATACTAATATCGAACAAAAATGGCGGGATACGACGCGTGCATGACAAATTGACAATGTTCTTTATTTGAAAAAAAAAAAAAAAATGAATGTGGCTGTTCGATGAGTAAAAAAGGAGTTCCATTATGAACACCCGTTTGGATGATATTATGGTTACTATGACACTGGCTGTTTTAATGTTGCCAATAAGCTAACTGTTTCAGAAACTTTTATAGAGGATTTATAGCATGGGTGTAGATAAAAATATAAATGTTGTAACCGAAAAAATAACCGAATTGATGATACCGGTTTCGGTCCCTGTTAGTCAAGAGACTTCCATTGTAAAATGTCGATATTTTATCCATTTAAATTGTAGCCTTAATTATTGACCGCCTCTTTGGTCGGTCGCAAGCGCTACTGCTGAGCATTAGGTCCCGGGTTCGATTCCCAGGTCAGGAAGTGTTCGGAGCAGCTCGGAGTCTAGATTTGTGCCCGGTTGATGGCAATAGGCTCGCCCCCTATTACATGGGACTTAAAACATAACTGGCGAAATGTGGGTGTACTATAGGTACAACTCTGCCAAACCCATATGTATGTGTTAAATTATAGCTGCTTAGCTTTCAAACTGTGTTGGGTTGGCTTCCAGTCTAACCGGATGCAGATGAATAACAATATTTTACTTGGAGCGACTGCCTATATGACCTCCACAACTCAGTTATTGGGTTGTGTAGTTGGGTAGACCTTGTTATAGAATTAAATTGCCTCCATGATGACTTATCGTCGATTCTAATAGAGCACGTCCTAGCCCGTTGAAAATCTAACTATGAACCAGTTGGATTTTCAACTCTCGGCGCTAAGCTGAGCGTTGAAAATCCAGAGTACGGTAAAAAATACAAAGTAGGCAAGTGCTTCCATGGTTTTAACAGCTCTTTATTAGATCTCGCCATCGCAAATTCGTATTTCCTAAGATAGGCGATGATGCTCGAAACACATACTTGTCTTGGGAAAGCTATAAGTAAGGAAAAGAGACGCAAGTAGTATGCAATTATATTCTAAGACTCGTATTTTTCTCTAAAAAGCGAATTTCTAGTCTAGAGCGAATAGCTAGCGCTTAGATTGATGTCCAATTTAACTAGATGTACATTCAGGGAAATTGATTGTTTAGCAAATTGACTGTCAACTTAAATTGACCGTGTATTCAAATCACAGCTGTCATTCTTTGACAGTTGAATGAAATGGTTATAACACGGCTAAATATCGTTGTCTGTCAATTTGCTTCAAAAAACGGGTCAGGAAAACCTGACCAAGATAAAATACTTACATTTTTAAATATAAATATTGATTGTATTGTTTTTAAGGGAGCGTCCTAAAAATAGAGGGCCTAGTGTGAGTTTATTTTAACCATCACGACTTTACGCACTGACAGCATTCGGCGCTCCGATTTGCGCTTCACTGACCTTTACTGGTGAAGGACCAATCCAGAACGCCGAACACGGTCGATGCGTAAAGTGGAGATTGTTAAAAGAAACTCGCACTGGGCCCTCAGGGCGACTAACGGGGCGGTTTCGATATGAACATTATTTTGTGTCTATAGAAACGCTCCGCTAACCGCCCCGCCACCGCTTATGTCTCAGAACGCAAACTAAAGCTTTGGTTTCGCATAAAAGCGGTGAAAGGTTGCACATTATCGGCTGCCAGCGTTTTTTGTCACCGTAATGTCAAATACTGGTGAAAATGACAGTCGTTAAAATGTGACGCGGAACCGCTCTTCAATGAAACCAACCGTAGCTTTATAAATTTATGTAAATTACTGCCAAAATTGTAAATAATGTCTATATGTTAATATTTTACAATAAAATTAATAAATAACAATAAAATTATATTCTTGAAACTAAGTACAATAAAAAGATTAATAATATATGTCGAGTGTGCTTGCGATTTTAAAAATAATAAATAAACGAACGTCAATTTAAAAAAAGGCTCGATTATTTTTGTCGATGTTGCCAGATTATAATATCAAGAAGATAAGCTGGCAACGAGCTGGCTGAGAGCAGTGGTGGCCCAGTGGTAATGGCCCCGACTTACGAGTTGTGGGTCGTGGGTTCGAACCCAAGCAGGCGCTTTACTTTGTGTAAATAATATCATCACCACTGCTCTCAAAACGGTGAAGGAAAACATCGTGAGGAAACCGGCATGTCTAAGAACCAAACATTCGAAGACATGTGACATCTACCAACCCGCACTGGGCCCGCGTGGTGGATTACGGCCCACTCCCTCTCACAGAGAGGCCTGTGTCCCAGCAGTGGGAACATTAATAGGCTGATGATGAAGCTGGCAACACAGTCCACTGTTGGAACTGCTCCATTTTAAATCGTCAAATATATGGCAAGCACACTCCGGTATGCCTTTATGTATTTAAAAAATAGAATAAATATACGCTATAATAATACTATTAAGAGGAAACGCGGTCACGCGGTCTTCGGCGTTCATTCAATACTAACGTCACAGTATAAGTATCAGTATTATGTCCCGACAGGATGCTGTTGTGTACTGATACACACTGAGATTTCGAAGCGCGTCTTTTCGGCCGTTTTGTTTGAAGATATAATACTGTTACTTATTTATACTGTGCTAACGTATTCTACACTGCCACGTCCATGTTATTTGACATAATTACATTAGAAAAAAAAAAAAAAAAATCTTCAAAAAAACGAAACTTTGGGACTTGGCAGTGTAGTTATCAAAATAATCATCGTAAAAATAATATTTGGACTAGTATTTCACTAGCGGTGTAATCACGTAATACACATAAAATGACAATTGATTGCAATTTCTTTCATTTTGACAGTTCAGCGACTGAACTGTAATAATTACGTTGTTGAGCAGACCAATTTATTAAATCTATGAAGCAATTGATTAGAAATATCCTTCAAAACTATCGCATTACGATTTAAAATGTGTTACGCGGTAGAAAACAGAGGAATACGTTAGCATGGAATGAAAGGCAACGACCACGTGACCGCTTTTTCTATAAACTGTACTAAAGTTTATAGAAAAAGTAAGGAAGCAGCTGAAAATTATTTTGCATTGACGCTGAAAATTATTTTGCATTGACGCTGCAAAACGAAGATCTATTACTGCCTGTTCTCACCGACAACCTATGTGACACTTAAAAGAATCATTAAATTAAAGTGCACTGTCGGATTTTCAACTCTCAGTGCTGACCCTAGCGTTGAAAATCCAACAGTGCACTTTTATTTTCAGATTCATTTAAGTGCCACTTAGTGAAGAAGGTGTAAACGGGTATTACTGTCGTATGTATTTAGTGGCTTAGCTAAGGTCTTTTCTCAAATAATTTAGTTATACTATCTTAGGTAGTTTGTTATTGTTATTATTAAAAATCTTTTTGTGAGTTTATGAAAATCGACTATCTAGTAGATTTTCGATATTTTAACGTTGAATCGAGTTGTAAATATGATTGTTATGTAAATGTTTTAATAATTTATGTACACCTTTAATTAGATGCCACTAAATACTACATTATAATAATACGAAGTCCATAGCAGAATGTACATCGCTTTTGCGAATAGTTAAAATGTATTAATAAAACAAGTTTTGAATAACACGTTTTTTTTTGTTTTTGGACACCTGCACCTTACCGATGAAGCGACTAGGTATCAACGATTAACTCAAGACTATAATGTCCCGTATAAGTAAAAGATATAAATATATCAGAGATATCTTCTCCCTGAGAAGAAGAAATATGGCTAACTGGTGAACTAGAATATTAAAATTAATTGCAATTTTATTATAACACTGAATTTGATGTTGTAACCGTTTTAGGTGTAAAAATTGCATTTTGAAAGTTTCCAAATAGTTTTTTTACTTACATCTAAAACTAAATATTCGGTGTTACGATATTAATTAATGCATTTCATAATCAATATTTTAGTTCACTAGTTAGGCATAATATTTCTTATTTCCATTCTGTAACATCGCCAAATTAATCAAAACAGCGAATTATTTGACAGCTATTTGCGACGTTGCACACTTTCTGTTTACGCTCGATCGAAGAGTAGTATTAAACAGTCCTTTCACAGTTATTTTACGTCTTATTTTACATCATTCACAAAATCACAGTGATCTTGTCTTATGCATGCGCATTACGAATTTACGACTGCATATAGTTGAATTTTTTTATCGACTAATAATTTCTTTTTCGACAGAGATGGCATGCACACTCAGCATGACCCATCCCTATGTCATCTGTCAGTGTCAGTGAGTCCGCTGGCGCTGTCAAATTGTTTACAAAAAATAGAAATCCTCTACATTCACTGAAAAACCTGAAAATTCATGGAAATTCCAATGATTATCCAATAAATAATGTCTGAAATATGGAATTTAAGCACATTATGTCGTTGTTGTCACGCCGATGGCCAATTCAAGAGCCTCAATTTATCGTATCAAGGTAAAAAGGATGTCGAAATATACGAGACTATGTTACGTGAAACTCTGGGGATCTCTGTAAGTATTATTGTGTTTAATTACTTCCTTAATGAATATTTAATGTATCCAAAGTAAAGGAGATAAAAATGCTGGCCTAATCATCCTTCTCCTGCCCTTATACCAATGTATTTGTGTTCGGCGCAGCATCTCTTCTTCTGCCATTCTGGGACCTGGGGAACGACATACATAGGCTAGTTTGCAGCCTGGATTTTTGTATTAAAAAATAATGAAATACGAAAGTCATAGTACTTAACAGTATAATAGCAGCTTTTGATTATTTTTGGATCAGAGTGTGTGCTTTCGAGTTGAAGACCAAAAATTTTGTACATTAACAAATATCTTCAACTAAAATTTAAAAACTGGCGGCCCTGCCATATGCCATAATGATAATATTCTTACCGTCTATTTTAGGTAGGTAGATATTTAATTAGATTGGGTAAGTAGGATTATACTTATTAAAACTCACACAAATCCTGCCGACAAACTGTTCACACACAGTTTGGTAGGTTTAAAAAATTTATACAAGTGTTTTTTGGTTTTCAGATTTCAAAGCAACCAGAGCGTCTAGAAGCGAGCTACACTATATGTGATAGCTGTATATTTAAGCTGAGGGATGCAACTGAATTCAAGAAGCAGGTGCTTATGTGTGAACAGAAGTTCAACTGCTATTGTAATAGTAAGTCTTATATATTTAAATAAATAACAATTTCTTGCTGCACTGACAGTTAAAACCAAAGCGTGCAGCAAGCCAACAACAGCATTTAGCTCAAAAACATGTAACACTTATAGCACACAAACACAAACTCAAGCTAGTGCAGACTGAAGTGTTACTAACATAGTCTAAGCCTTATTTATTAACACTAGTTTTAGTCTATATTAAAATATGTATGTTTAGGTTAAGGTATTTTTTCTATGGGCCTGTGTTGCCTGAAATAAATGGTATTAATATTAATAGCAATGTCTTATCTACGCTAGGGTTGCCAAGCATCCTGTTTTCGCAGGATATGTCCTGCTTTTATGTCCTGGGGTGTCCTGGATAGTTTTTAAGTAACGTCCTGGATTTTAAAAGCATACTGGTAGTCCTGTTTTTAAAATTTCGCACCTTCAACTTTACGTTTATCGTGCGATCTGCTTGTTGTTTCTTTCTCACTATTATTTTAGCGCACTAGAGCTCTCTCTATCTAAGGTTAGATAAAGAGCTCTAGTGCACGAAAATTGCGTTTCGTTGAACCTGTTTTCATTGCGTGTTGCTGTTAACGACTAATCTACAGCTCTTATCTGCGTCCTGTTTTTAATCGGATATATCCTGGTATTTTCTTTAGATTTGTGTTATTGTTTGTAATAAAAAACTCAAAAACTTTTTTTTTCAAAATCGAGGTGCACAATAAATGTCATATATTTGGATAGAGGACACTTATACAAACATAAAACTTGATATAACATAACATCATAAAGCGTCACGTTTCTGAGATATTCAAAGATAAAAATAACAATTGTTATAACGAATTTATTTATTTATGTTGTTTCTTCATGTTGACTAAGTTGACTACACATGAATTAATTGACTATACCTAGTGGATAAAACATAATATTTTTAATCATATTCGGTATAAATAAGATCATCCAAGAAGGCAGCGAAGGCTGAATAGGATTTTCTTGGTGTCGCGCCCATGCCATGCACCATATAACATACGTCCTCATTCGGCGGGGGGTATACATATATTTTTGTCTCTTTCGCTCTTAACTAAAATATTACCTATACATGCTACAGATATGTTTTCATAGTTCAATATACCTGAACCTGTTTTACCTTAACGGAAAAAAAAAACAAAAAAATCCTTGTCCGAAAACTGAACCCTGAAGGTTCAGTTTTCGTCTTATATTTCGGTGAATAACTCCGAAACCTGACGCTTTAGGATATTATGTTTTATGGCATTTTTTGTTTGTATAAGTGTCCTCTATCTAAATATATAACTTTCGATTTTCACCGTGATTCTGTATAAAAATCAAAATGGCGGCCTCACGTTAGGGTCACCCTCCATACAAAAATTTTCAAACCCCTTACCATGGAATTATATATTCTCTACTTTATAAAAATCTTACATTCATTCACTTTACATACAGACAATGCACAGCCTAAATTGCTGGGTCTAGAATATGGCTGCCATACGTCCTGGTCACTCCTGGTACACCGGGACGTGCCCCGGTTTGAAGTATTGTGTCCTGGTCAGTAAGTCGGTAGTTTAGTCCCGGTTTCGAAGTTAGGCGCGTTTATTTGACCACGAATTCCTTCGTACCTAACCTATTCCAAGGAGGGATGCAAAAAATAATAAATAAATAAATCTTTATTTTAAATAAAATATAATTCTTAAATTACATAACATAACATCACGCCTTGTTTCCCCGAAGGGTTGGGCAGAGGTGTACCTGTAGCAGGTACACCCACATTTCACTAGTTATGTTTTAAGTCCCATGTAATAGGGGGCGAGCCTATTGCCATCAACCGGGCACAAATCCAGACTCCGGGCTGCTACCAAGTAAATTCTTAAATTAAAACCTTCTAAATAAATCAAAACAAATAATCTAATATTCTTCAATATTCTGGTAAAAAATTAAGGCAAATTCCCCTCTAGAGCCAGCGTGTACATATTTATAATGTCAAGAAGACTTTCTTCAGTAAAATCAGGCAGCCGCGTCTGGACATTTGCAGGAATGTCCTCTATTGATGTGTGCACCACATGCTCGCCGCAGATACGAGCGAGAGGTGGTATATAAAACTGGTAGTAGCTTAGTAGATGCACTTTCATGCTATTTGGCACTTGTCGCAGTTGGGTTCTATTGCAATTATTGAGCATGCACCTCCGGGATGTATTTGCAGCTCTGGATAATCCAGCTGGTCGTATTACTGCAGCTTGTTCTGCAGCGGCTGGTGGTGCAGGAGCTGATGTTCGATTTATGTCAGCGTAGATTGCGTGCCAACATGCATGACATATAGCTCTAGTAGCATCAAAGGGAACCTGTAACAAAACGATTTAAGAGCTTTTATCCCAAAACTTGGCAACGTCGCAAATAGCTGTCAAAAATTTACCTGTTTTGATTTGGCAATATTAATGTATAGAAATAATAAATGTGGCTAACTAGTGAACTAGAATATTAATAAATGAATTGCAATTATAACATTGAATTTGATGTTGTACCCATTTAAGGTGTAAAAAAGCCGTTTGGAAAGTTTCCATCTAATCATCATCTCTTTTCTTACATCTTAAATTAAATATTCGGTGTTACGATATTAATTGCATTTCATAATCAATATTCTAGTTCGCTAGTTAGCCACATCTCTTATTTCCATACAGTAATATTGCCAAATTAATCAAAACAGTGGAACTGGGCTGGCCACATCTGTCGCATGTCGGAGCAGCAATACGCAAAAATCACCACTCAGTGGATCCCAAATAACAGAAAACGACTACACGGCAGTTCTAGAAAGAGATGGCGGGATGAGCTGGACTCCTTAAAGGATTGGCCCGCAATCACAGTAGACCGGAAAAAGTGGAAAAGGGGAAGGGAGGCCTTTGCCCTGCGGTGAGACAACACAGGCTTATAATAATAAAAATAATCAGGAGGCTCTCGTTGGGCAACTGGATCAAGGGCTTGATTCAGAAAGCGGTACTCCTGGACAAGGCTCGCATTGTCAGGAGGTTCCTCTCTCTCCCTGACCTAGCTTGGACCCTGTTCCCGATACCGGTGGGCTACTATTTTTTATATTTTTAAATGTTTTTGTTTCTTATTTGTTATTATAAAAATATTTAAAAATGTAATAGATAAGTATATAGAAGAAATAAAGGAAAATAATAAAATAATCAAAACAGCGAAATATTTTACATCTATTTGGGACGTTGCCCACTTTCAGAATAAACGGTCTTAGCTGGGCGGTTTTGTTTATAATGATATAGGCACCGTATATCTTAATCATATTCAATAATGATAAAGAATAGTACATACCTCTCGTGGTGGTTCCATCGCACGTAAGATGTGTTCTACAAAATCTCGTCGGGTTTCGAAGAAACTTTCCGAGAGGATGTGTCTGCGCCGGCGGCGAAGTGTTCGTTCACAAACAACACAGTTATTGTTTGCCATTTCAACTAAACCAAACGTAAAGAGTTATTAGGTCCAACAGAGAAAAAGCCAAACCGTCGTCGTTAATCGAACAAAAAAAATTAAAACGCACAGGTCTCGACTCAAAGAAAGCTAGCGAGGGACTGCGCCGGTACTTGTGCCCGTGGCGTCAACGTGCCCAGCTCGCTCAGGTAAATAGCCGTGATGTTAATCTTCCGTATCGCCTTTGAATGAGTGCGAGTGAGACCGCATTATGGGCCGGCCCATGGTATAAGAAAACAAGGTATGGCATTCCGGGAGTGACACTTGCTTACGTCACTATCCAGTTGCCACTTTATTGCAACAAAACACGAAAGATTTTTAAGTCTGCATTCTGTTAAAAGTATATACAAAGCATTTACTTATTTAAACGGTCGTTTCGTTTGTTCAATCAAATGAAACAAATGAATTTTAACATTAAATCAACGTAATTGTTAATTAAAACCTCATTGTTTTATAGGATTCGCACAGGTAATAAAGGTGGTTGGGGAGTAATTACTACTCAATACCTACTGGTAACACAGATGTGATGACGTAGGTAAGTGTCACCCACGTGTCTTGGAATGCCATACCTTGTTTTCTTATACCATGGGCGCCGCCTAAATTAATCGTGTTCGTGGTGCGCCTGTAGCGAAGCTAAATGAAAACCACAAAAACGCGGCGCGCCGCCCGTACGCTTACGTAATTTGTGCAAAAACGAATCAACACAAAATAAATCTTATGGTAGTATCGGCTGTCGCAAAATGACTACTTCTCAATAATTATGCTTCTCGGACGCAAAATGTCCTAATGTCCCTTTCGAAAAATCTTTATTTCTCAGAATGTTTCTTTCGCAAAATTACCACTTCGCAAAATGGAAGGGACAATTTCCAATGCACATTCTTCAAATCAGTACAAAATCGATCACGTGCGCGTCGTCGCGCACAGAGGGTGTAACGTTGTATCGTTATTAGCGTTACCTACTTTCTTAAAAATAATATAATGACAACAATAAAATGTCAAGTCAAACCACAGACGTAATAGTATTAGGGATGTCCTAAGTTACTAAACGTAATTAGTTAGCTGTCCGGGCTAGTGATGCGCGCGGTCGGCGAATCCGAACGCGTGAATGAGGACCGCTGACCTTGGCTTAGCCTTCGCGACACCGCGCGACGTGGTCATTTCACTCACGATGACCAGGACATTCGAATACCTGCCACGGGCGAAGACGTACGTTCACTTGATCCTGGATCACTTGGGATACGTGGTCTTCATAATTTTCAAAGCCTAAAGCAGCAACAGTTTTTATTGACTCCTATTAGTCAACCTTATTAAATTCTGTGTTTTCATAGCCCCATACTGGGGTTCAAAGTTCCGGCGTACGAACACCTCCAAGGTTCCGGCTAACCATAAACGGCGTTATGATAAATTTTTAATAAAAAATTTCTTTGTTCCTCTCAAACAGATACCTGCCATCAAATCTCTTCCCCACCCTTGGTTGACTGGTAGAGAATGCCTAAGGCATTAAGTCCGCCTTTGTACCTTTTTATTGTGTGCGAAAAGTTTAAATAAATAAATAACCATCCACACACCACCTTCCCGGCATATCCATTCGCCGTCGAGCTCCGCGCCGGGTACATATTTTACCCGCGTGGCATCGTCGAGCTGTCTACGGGTCAGGGGGTCTACTCCCTAAGCACGAAGTCCGTCATTTCGGGCTTAGTTACGGGCGTTTCCTACTCCCTAACACCTACGGACATACGATTAGTTGGAAGCCCGACCTAAGAATGAATGACGATACGATTTGACAGTTGTCCCTACTCCCGATGTGTTTTTGCCCGTCCGAAAAGTTGAATTTGACACTTGTTTTGACGGAGATATATGTCAGTTGATACGACATCACAATAGTTGTCGTGCTGTCGACGAAAGTATTTTTTTTTCAATAATCTAAACGATGGCTGCTTTTTCAATGCTGGAATTGGTCGAAAAAACTCTACAGGAAGAGCGGCGGCGACGCCGGTTATACCGCCGAAACTTTCGGTTGGCGAGTATTTCCGACGTTGAGTTCGTTGGGAACTATAGGCTCACACGAGAACATTTTTGAGGACTTGTGTGAGGATATAATACCCCTTTTGGCTTTGTTTACTTTACGTTCGACATATACTGTGGAACGGTGCTTTGATGTGTGGAAACAAAGCTTTCAATGCCTTTTACATGGCACAACCTATGACCATTACATGCAAACTAGAAAATGTGAAAACAACCATAGTGGCAGTGCTTCACAACATTGCAGTTCACCATGGAGACATGCAGTTAGAGGGTACCCAGTAATATCAATGAATATCATACAAGAGAAGCAACTCAAGAATTTGCAAGGGAAATGCAAATGCTATTTTTCAAACTTTTAAAGATATTTTAGCGAGTAGTTCATTAATAAAAAAACATGTCTATTCTATCAGTTTAATTTATTTTATAATACTCTAATTTGACTTTTAGAACTTGTTCTTAGAACAAACATATATCTAGTTTGTTTGCCCTCTGTGCCTCATGTAATTCTTTTCTGCAGGCTGTTTCAGTTTCTGCTATTTGTAGTGTAGCGCCATCCTTACTATACCTACTAACCTGAAATACAAAATTAATGTAATATTTTTTTTGCAAATTATAGTTATACCAAATTAATTAAATCTATAGAGGCATAAGAATAACTAAGTAATATTATGAGTTTTGTACAGGCAAACAAAATTCTTGACATGCCTTATGAGCTTTGTAACGTAAAAGTAAATTGGATAGGTAGGTCTAATTCGTAAATCATGCCGGGCCGCCACCTACTTCGCGTTGGTGTTTACGTCCGTATTTAGATTTTCCATTTAAGAAGACCCTCTCCTGACCAATTCTTTCAAAACAATGTAAGGAACAGAAGCAAAAGCAAGCATGAGAAATTGAGAATGTTTACAAAACAAAATTTATTCTAGCTGTAACAGTACAAACCTTATCCTCCTCCAACCAAGTTGCACTTCTTAGCCTTTAATTGGAACTAGTCTCCGGTATTGATTCCATTTATTTATTTAGTACATGTAGGTAATTATCAAAAGTTTTCATCGCTTCAATATCAAATTCATTGACAAATCTGAAACTGAAAGTCTTGAAAGACGCGCCGCGTCAAAATACTTTGCCGTCATAGATCTCGATACTACACACTTAACGTCAAAAAGAAAAAAGGCAAAGATATCAACACGATAAAGCCACCATCGGGACAAAAATGGCAAAAATAATTCAATTGCTCAACTAAAGGCGTAATAAAAACTAAATTATTAAAATAATAATATAAATGGTAATTTTCTAACGACAACAATATTATTTTTGAGATAGTAAGCATGATAACCACAAAATAAGTAAACCGGTAATCGACCGGTAAAATAGCGCAACTCTACCGTCATGTATTATTCGCGCACAAATATTGTCTATGATTCCGTTCGAAGCTTATGAATCCGAAATCAATAGGGAGTAGGGTACACGCCATCGTTTCGGACTACTTTCGGACGGGCCCGTCTTTTAGTTGACGGACTTAGGGAGTAGACCCCCAGGATCGACCAACCGCCGACTATCACCATCCTGCGAAATAGTCATTTTGCTAAAGAGACATTCTGAGAAATAAAGATTTTTTTATGGGCCGTCAATAAGTTTTGTAAATTTTGTATGGGCCGTCAGTGCCGTCACCCGTCTTCTTTAGAACTCGCTTCGCTCGGTCTAGAAATTTACGTTCTTTTTCCTGTATTAGTAAGAACTGAAGTTCTTAGTAATTGATTACAATCTAGCCTCTAATAGACTAATTAGTAATTTAATTCTAATTTAATATTTTAAGATAGATTACCTATGTTATAAGTTTATACCTAAGAATAGTATCAATTTGCACTTTTACACAAGGTTAATTTCGTAGCACTTTCTTAGTGCTTTTTTACGGAGGGCGGTCGCACTAAATTCAAACATAAATGTCGTTGTATGAGAGCGTTTACGGCGAAACGATTTTACACGCGTTTGCTTGAAATACAGGCGGAGCCCGCGGATTGCATCGCCGAGTCGCACGCAGTGTTACGGCTAGCTATTCTTGCAATAATCCGTACATTAATTCCGATTTTGATTCATTTAGTTTGATCTTCCACTTTTGTGTCCAGTCATAAACTTAGTTAAACTTTTCGACTGCTTCTTTGTGGCTTGATCCGGTAGTCATAATAGCAGGGTCATCTGCAAAGGTCGCAATGGTGTTGTTTTGTCAGCTCTGGGATATCGCACGTTTATAGCAAGTACAGGATTGGACCTAACACACTTCCTTGTGGTACCCCAGCTTTTATAGTTTTTAGTTCGGAATATGCATCCTCTTGCCTTATTATAAACCTTCTGTTACTTATATATGATTCTAGAATGTCTGCAAATTCTGGAGGTAGCATGCGTCTGAGTTTAAAGTTTAAAAAGAGGACTGGTAGTCCCTCATGCCAAACTTTATCAAAAGCTTGCGCGATATCTAGGAATACGGTGGCGCAGACTTGTTTGTTTTCGACCGTTTCTTCAATACTGATGGTTATTCTGTGTACCTGATCTATTGTAGAGTGTTTTTCCCTGAAGCCAAATTAATGGTTTGGTATTAGATCTTTTTCTTCTATTATTGGTTTTATTTAACCGATTTCATAAAAGTTTTTCAAATAGTTTCGATAATACAGGCAACAGGGAAATGGGCCTATATGATGATGCTTCATGAGGTGGTTTTCCAGGCTTCGCAATCATAATGACTTCAGCAACCTTCCATGGTTCAGGTACATGTTTTAGTATAAATGCAGCAATTTTAATACTTGTCAGCATAAGTCGGCAAAGTACCTCCTACTTTTGTATGAATCTTAAGAAAACCTAGCCTATCCAAGGTGATTAAATTGTCAAGCTCGCTTCACTCCCTGTTATTTCCTGGGTTCTTTTCATAATCACCGTTGTTTTAAGATACTTAGATGGCCTTGTGTTTGCGCCAAAAAATTCAAAAACAAAGTCAGACCTCTCTGAACAAAAATTCACACTGAGGGCCTCCCAAAATATATCTCGCCTACATCGTCCTGCCTCGCCACTGAATATTCATTTAGTTTTTTAATTATCCATGGTTTGCCCTGTTTCTATTCCAAATGTCGGTGGGCGTTTCGGTATTTATGGCAGCCCTAGTCTAGCAGCATGAAATTTTGCACAAGAGTTCCTTTTGTAACCAAGTTGAGCACTAAGCTAAGGGATAAAACTTTGTATGACAGTTCAATATTTTGCCGATGAGTATACATCCCACGGCTTGTTAATCAATAAGTGTATATTTTCTTTCCAGATGAACAATTTGTTAGTACAGCAGGTGATATAAAGTCAGAAGGAGAAAGTGATGAAAGTGACTTATGTAATGGTAAGCATTAAATAAAAAAGTTCAATTAATTTAGTGGTATTCTAGTCTCTAAGCAGTGGGGGCCCAGAGAGCAGTGATGGCCCAATGAGCAGTGATGGCCCAATGAGCAGTGGTGGTCCAATGAGCAGTGGTGGTCCAATGAGCAGTGGTGGCCCAATGAGCAGTGGTGGTCCAATGAGCAGTGGGGGCCCAATGAGCAGTGGTGGCCCAATGAGCAGTGGTGGTCCAATGAGCAGTGGTGGCCCAATGAGCAGTGGTGGCCCAATGAGCAGTGGTGGCCCAATGAGTAGTGATAGCCCAGAGAGCAGTGATGGCCCAATGAGCAGTGGTGGCCTAGTAAGCAGTGATGGCCCAATGAGCAGTGGTGGCCCAGTAAGCAGTGATGGCCCAATGAGCATTTGTGGCCCAGTGAGCAGTGATGACCAACTGGGCAGTGATGGCCCAGTGAGCAGTGATAGCCCAGTGGTAGGCCGCGAAACGAACATTATTTGTATAATGCTAATGTTCATATTCATATGAAACATTTTCTCACATTCGCTTAAGTATATGAATATGAACTTAACACGCTTATGAATAAGGTTCATATTCGTATCGCTTAGCCCTCGAATCTCGCTCTAAGGCAATCATCAGCCAAGGCTATTCCCAACTATGTTGGGGTCAGCTTCCAGTCTTACCAGATGCAGTTGAATACTAGTATTTTACCTTGAGCGGTTTTCAAAAAGAACCCTTGTTTACTTTACAGATGATGATGTCATACAAACAGATGAAAAACATACACTGGATGTTAAAAAAGGTAAAATTAACTTTCACATATATTTTTTAATAAATAACAATACAACATTTGTAAAGCCAGGCAATACATGTTGGCCAAGCCCTAGCCAACGCGAACGTAGACAAATTGATGAACATTTTGGTCAAGTTTGAAAGATACCAATGCCAACTGCCAATGTTAACGAGTTTTAGTGGAGCTATCCACATGTTGGCCGTAATTGCCGTGTGCAGGGCGAGCGCTTATGATTTGTGCAGTAAAACTGACACTGCTGTTCCGAAGTGAGACGAGTCGTAGCGAGCGATCCCGAGTGGGGGCAAGGCACACCAAACGAACAGTATACACGCCGGCGCTCGCCTGGACTCGGCCAGCGAGGCGGGCATCGACGAGCAATGGCGAGGCGAGACAAATGGGCTGTCTATACGTTGGTACTCGCCTTCGCTCGGCGAGCTATGACTAACGTGACCATACGTCCCGTTTTGAACGGGACCGTCCCTTTTTTCAACTCAGGGTTAAATCAAAGAGAATAGGCCCACTTGCGTGTTCATGGGTTAACTAAAGGTATCTAGGCACACAGCGGGCGTGGCGTGGCGGGACGGGAAGGCGACGTGACGCTGAGCAGTTGTAATGTACTAGATATTACGGACGACTCCACACAGACCCGTCCCGCTCGGCGCAACGGTAACCGTCACGCCACGCCATCGCCGCGCCGAGCGTGAATACAAGTCAGAAGCGGCGGGGCGCGACGGTTACATTCAGAATTGAGAGATTGTATTAAAGCTTAAAACGTTAACTTAAAACTGTAACTAATAACTTATAAGTTACTTTAACTACCTTAGTGACTTTTAACTTATTATAAATTACTTTGTTTATATTCTTTCTCTCTCAATTCGCGGCGGGACGGGACGTGATCGCGCCCGCAGTGTGACCGCTGCCGTCACGCCAGCGCCACGTCGCCGCCCCGCCACGCCACGCCCGCTGTGTACAGATACCTTAATACTTGGAGTTAACAGCTGACTCAGAGTTAATCCAAAGATAATTATTGAATTAACCCTGAGTTAGCTGTTAACTCCGCAAGTCGGCCTAAAGGAATAATTTTAATTACGACATATTGTACGATCTATTCTTTTTCAGAATGTAGTATTGAAGTTGATATAAAAAACCCAATTGGACAAGTTAAAAAAGGTGAGTAATTTGTCGACATTTTAATCATTTGGCCAGTGGCGTAGCGTGCCTTGGCGGGGCTCCGTATAAAAAATTGTTTGGGGGCCCTATGAAGGGTAAAGATTTCTCACAAAAGAAAAAAAAATGTTTGCATAAAATCTGTCACTTTTTCCAGCACTTTTTTTATGACCTCCTCCATATTCTGTTTACCTTTTCTTTTCGTAGCTCCGCTGGGATAATCTCTTTTCCTTTCACTCATTGTTTTTTACAAATCGCTACTAATACTACTAAACCAGAAGAACAATTGTTTGTATTGTATTACAATGTAATGCACGGGGCCCCGTGGCCCAGGGGCCCCGTATAATTGATACGGCAGATACAGCGGTAGCTACGCCCCTGCATTTGGCTGTACAGTACCGCACATCAGTGTAAACAAATCCAGTATAGGGGATCTCGCGCACTAAAGTTTTCGTCAGGAGAAGCTATAAACTTTATAAACAAAAAACTTCTACTAACTTACGTGCCGACAATTCAATCAACAAAAAATAATCCCAAATTCAATCAATTAACGGTATAAAGCACTGTCGACTAATGTTTTGTGTCACAGGAAGGCGTCTGAGTCAGGCACGTATCCAGACTTTTGGTTCGGGGGGGGACAAACATTGAAACAACCATGTGAACTGTGTGAAAATCGCAGTAATCACTGTACTATAATTTTCACTGTACTATACTATAATTATATAAGTATTTTTCTGTTTCCGCTGGCAGCCATTACGTCTAGTACCATATCAGGATCTGGCGCCAAAGCGGAATGAATAGACAATAGAGCGAGACCAGTAAGCCTCTCGCCCGCCATTCTATTCCTTAGGAAGGATTTTATTCTCTTTAGGCATGAAAATGACCGCTCCACAGATGCCGTTGAAACCGGAAGGGTGGCCAGAATATATATTAGCCTGTTAATGGTAGGAAAGAAAACTTTGTCACACGTGTCTAAAATTTCCATAATTTCGACTGGTTTCTTATCTGTGTTTTTCCACTTGGCACACCACATACTGTACTCTGCTTTTATTAGTGATTCTCCAACACTGTCTTCCCAATAAATTTTCATATTTTCTAATTCACTTATTTTCCTCTCGTCCACATTTTTCGGAAGAATAATTTCTAAAGAAGAAAGCAGCTCTCTTTGATTCGCAAATCTATCATTCATGCCAGATATCAAATCGTCCAAGCACGGTATAAAAATAGTTCTTCTGAAGTATTCTTCAGCAGTATCGCTGGGAGGGTTGCTTCGTGCAGTTTGGTGGGCAGTAACTCGAGGACGCTGAATTTCTATTTGCAAGACATCTTCCGCTATTTTGCAGCATGCGTTATATATTTCTGAGAATACCGGGTTAACATCGTCACGTATCTCTTTTAGTTTTCCGATAATGTCATCGGAAAATTTCATAGCAGAGGCCAGGTCGTGTGTAGGGTTCTGCAAATATGCTGACAGTGGGAGAGTATAACTGAAAAATCTTTCACAGGTTTTTAGAGAAATCAAGAAACTACTCTTTTCCATCGCAGCTATGAGTGTAGAGGCAGTTTGGGCGACAGTTCTGTTTGTGTAGGATAGTTCTCTTAATGTAATGACAATAGGTTCGAGTAACTCACCAAATACATTTATAGAGTCGTGACGTTCTATAAATCTAGTGTCACACATGCGGCACCAGTCTTTTTTTCTTACTTTCTGGTGTGAGCTTTTTCACATTTTCCTTGAACTGTTTCCCGGCCATTGCATTGTTGCGAAGTAAATTGCAGACTTCCTTCACAACGCCTATTGAATTTTTCACCTCGGGAACTGAAAGAGCTTTTGAAAGAACTAGGTTCAGACGATGTGCTGAGCAATGTACGTATGTGGCCTTAGGAAATTCTTTTCTGATTCTCGTCTGCACACCACTGATGTGTCCTCCCATGGTAGCAGCTCCGTCATACCCCTGACCAACTAGTTTATCGAGATTCAAACCAATCTCATGACATTTCTTTAAAATTTCTGCACTTATATTTTCGGCACTTAGGTCGTGTATTTCAATGAAACTGAGAAAGTCCTCCCTCAAAATACCTTTATAAACGTATCTCGCACATAAAGACAATTGCTCAGTTCCACTCACATCTAAAGTTTCATCGCCAAGAATCGCGAAACACTCTGAACTATTTATTTGTGTCACAACTTTTTTCTGAATTATCTTTCCTCAAGTATCTATTATTTCATTTTGAATAATAGGGCTAAAATACGTTGCATTTTTAGGGGTTGTAATGATATGATCTTTCAGGATATTATCATAGCTTGCTCGGTATCGTAGCAGAGCCCTGAATTTTCCATCTTTAATAAGTGGCTTTTCTAAAGTCAATGGTCCACTGTCTTTGTCTCCACGAAGCGGCAACTCTTGCTCTCCACAGAAGATGATAGTTGCGATTATAGGTTTTAGTGCTGTTCTATTTCTTTCCTTTTCTTTGAGCCTTTGATCATTAAGCAGCGATGCAACGTCTATAGCTGCTGAATCCATTACGCGTAAGAAATTTTCTGCGCATAACTTAGAAAACTGGTGATATTTAGCAGCAGAATGTTCGCGAAATCTCTCTGTTGCATCTTTCCAATTATCAAATGGTTTGCTGACAAAACTTCCAAGTGTTTGGTGGGAACCTTTTCCAGCGGTGCCTGATGAAAAGACAACGCAATATTTGCAGAACACACCATTCCTCCTCGGCGAATATGTTAACCATTCCCATGATCCCATCCATTCTCTTCGAAATCTAAGTTTCCTCTTTCCAAAGCTACTAGCCGGAAACGAAAATGACGCATCTGGGACAAACGGCTGTGTAATAATATTTTATTTCTGTTCATCTGTGAGTACAAGAGGAGGATACTGTGTGTTATATATGGCATTAGAAACCACGCCGATATCAGGAAAAGTTTCACTTATAATCATTGTATCTAAACTGCACGTTTTTGAAGTTGAACATTCTCCTTCATCCCTACATCTTCCAGCCGGTTCGGCTGAAATCACATTTTTTTCTGTAAATTTTGACGAAGTTGTTTCTAGTTGTCTATTATCATCAGCAGAAGCCATGCTTGGAGTAGTTTTTTCCTCGCTAGTAGTAACAATTTTTTTTGCCACTGGCTTGAAAAAGTTGTCAATTCTCTTCATTTTAGCAGCAGCAATTTATATACGTTCAAACAAGCACAAATCAAGAAGCACTCACATTTCACACATTACTTTTATTTAAGTAATCTGTGATGGGTATGGCGAACGGTCCAACAAATTATGACGTCTGCAGGTCCAAAATTGTCCAACACTATCTCACGTACGTAACGGACTGGCGATTTGGCGAATCCAATGAAAACAGTGGTTTTGAAGTTTTTTTCCTTTATTTCACGGCACGGGCAAAGTATCAGGTGAACCAAGTCGGAAGGAATTTACTCTACTCTCTATGAAACTGAAACCAATATCAAAATAAACTGGTCTATTGCACTATACTGTCACTATTGCAGAGGTATTTCACTTTTCTTCTCGCTTGTCGCTCTCGATTCTCACTTGAATCGCTCTCGAAATAAACTGACATGCAGGTTCCCGGACTCCCGCCCCCGCCGTATTTATACTACATTTTCGTATTCTGGAACACTGTGGAATATTGCGCCATCTACTACCTGGTAGCAGAAAGTTATGGAAGCTTCTCGATATTTCGCTACTCAACGCGACGATCTTTCTACTATTAGTTTTTCTACTCGACGATAGATGTCGTTCATTACTGTTTTCGTTCTCGGTTTCTCTCTAAATAGGTTAGATGGCACTACTAGTAACGTCGCTTACATAATCAGATCAAGATCTATCTATTTTTATTTTACCTACTTATTGAAAGAACACGCAAGCGAATAAATAAACAGATGGCTTAAAACGTTTTTTTTTTCAGTCAGATTTCGGGGGGGGATAAATCCCAACTATCCCCCCCTCTGTATACGTGCCTGGTCTGAGTTCCAGTACCACAAAACATTAGACGACAGCGATTTATATCGCTAAAATATAACCCGACCAAGTGAAATTGCTCGTTAGTTTCGTGTTACACGTATGTTACTTTGAGTTGATTAAATTTGGGATTATTTATTTCGCTACGTAACTTAGTAGAAGTTCTTTGTTTACAAAATTTATAGCTTCTCCTGACGGGGACTTTAGACGACCACGACCAGTGCTCGCAGCGACCAGGTAAACTATAGAGGCCGATACGAAGCGCGCTTGGTCGCAACGGCCAACTACCCGCAGGCCACGGACCACGGACCACGACTAGCCTGAGGAGTGGCCGTCTGGCCTCATATTTGAGGCCGCGAGAGCAAGAACGGCCTAATTAAATTTAATAAAAAATAGTTGGCCTATCGCCGTCAAATATGTTTATTAATTATAAAGCGAAATGGCCTAACATTGATTTTTCGAGTAAGCAACAGATGGCGTTAGTACTACATATAAAGCATTAATTTTTTTATTCAGTAGTAGGCCGTTCTTGTCTCGCGGTCTCATTTTATTGTTACCTAACCAAAAATGTAACACCACCACCATGTAACACCCACTCTCATAAAGATCGGAGACGCTACGCTCGAAGTTGTAGACGAGTATGTTGTCCTGCCCGCTTTGCTCTAAAAAAAGGAGGGGAAGGTTTTTTTTAAAATAAATTATAACAATATTGGTATCAAATAAAAGCTAGTAATGAGTCAATTACAAATTTAGATATCACCGTCCCCGGAGAATAAAACGATAACTACAAAAACGCAACTTTTCAGGAAAAATAAATAACATGTTTTCGTCAATTGCTCCATAAATAATGGACGTCGTAGAGAGACGATTTTCAGATTTGAGAAAAGGTTATTTTTTATGTTCATTTCATTTAAAATTATTAAAATTAGCAGCCCACCGGTATCGGCAACAGGGTTCGAGCTACCGGTGATCAGGTCTCTAGAGAGGAACCTCCTCTCTATGCATGCCGTGTCCAGGAAAACAGTTTTCTGAGTTAAGCCCAGCCCAGCCGCGCAATGAGAGCCTCCTGAGGCGTTGGTCGAGGCTCTCCGCTATTAGGCCATTACGCTGCTCCCACATCTCCGCCGCGAAACCGTGGCAGCGGAACCGCTGAACCAATTCCGATGCCAATTCCGCTGCGAAACATGTCCACATTATGTTGCGAATCTATGCGGAACAAACGCGGAACCGCAAAAAACCGGCGGACTGCGTGCGGAGGTGTAAACGGCTTCCCAGCAGATCGGCGAAATCACGCGAGAAAGAGATAAAATCATAATCAAATCTGTACGATAGAGCAGGCAGTTTCGCTTCCGTTTCGCCTTTCGTACAACGGACAAGTCATGGCGGAATTTTTGCGGTTCCGCTGCCACGGTTTCGCGGCGGAGATGTGGGAGCAGCGTTAACCGTAACGGCTATCGATACAATGATTGCAGAGTCCACGTCCTACATGTCGACAACCTCGTGTGCTAAGTCAATACTTGATTTTCGCGATCACGCGATTCTCGTCATGAGGGATAGTGATATCAACAATCATTGCACGGTGCTCTCGTCAATCTATCACCACAATATTAAGCTTATTGGTTACAATAGTCTTGTCAGTGATGATAGATCGATTCCAGTACAATGTAGTAATACCATTCTCTAAAACAGGGTCGGGCACATACTATATTATGTATTGTGTTCTGTAGTATGGTACTTCGGACTCCACAAGATTGTACTGCAAGGCAAGTTACTGGTGGATAATCCTAGCGAATAGATTGTGTCTGTGCAAGTACTCGCCGTTAGCAAGACGAGTACAACCGGAAACAATATGTCGGATTGATTCACCGGGACGATGGCTTGCCGTTAGCAAGACGAGAACCACCGAAAACAATATGTCGGATTGATTCACTGGGACGGTGGCCTGCCCGACAGATGTCAAGCGTACCGTCCTTGACAATGTATTTCCGATAATTATTCATCATGATAACCTCGTCTATAACCCCAAAGAGTTCGCCGAAATGCAGCCAGGATACAGACGCCAAAATGTCTACACCAGGCCCATGGAGAGCCCAGAAAAAGCTTCCGTGAAAATCTTTACCTTGCCATACTTCCTTTCGATCGTTACTATCAAGTACTGTAGGTTGGCGCCAGCGCCATGTGGAGCGCGGTTGTGGAGGGTTTCAGCGTTTATTAAACCTCAACCCCCATACTTTTACGGGATGTACACACTGATGACCGTGGGTGATGCATCTGATATGCCGTCAGCAATGTACGGACCTTCCTATCCAGAGCATCTAAATTATCCATTCGTCTGAATCTATTTTAGTATGCCGAAAGAATACATCAAAACCAGCATGAGCCACCGTTTAAGGCACGCACCTAGTTTCCGTCTGATAAAAGACTACCTATTTAACATTTATTCAGGCGGCCAAAGCAAAGAAGCGCTTCCTCAAGGTTTCATATCGGCAGCAGTGATGCCTTATGCTTTCGACAGTCAACAACACACGCAAATACTTGTAGGTTTCGGTTGAGGAGTGTGATCTTAGATGAATGGAATCCGAGAGTTGGATTCCCACGGATTCCGTAATCCCTCTCGCTTTACATGCATGACTGCTTATTATTCCACACCAAATTCCATCGTGATGGCGCTACTGAACGTTTCTGCTATCTTCAGCAGCTCCATCAGTCGCAAATTGTTGGGGGCAAAGAGTTTCAAGTCATTCATGTAAAGGAGGTCAGATATCACCTGACCACCTCTTCTCAACTGATAGCCGATACTTGTATCTCTCTTGAGACTCTAGCCTTGTGCTTAGAGGTTTCAAGGCTAAGCAAAACCAAAGCGGACTCAAACTATCGCCCTGAACCCGCTCAGTCCTGGTCGTTTCATCAATCCCCCGGATCTGTCGACATCTTGGATACAGAAGGACCATCCTCCACTGCCCCATACACGACATCAAGAAGATGTGTAGAGTTGCGTCTATTTTGTGCAACTTTAGCACCCTAATGAGCTATGTATAGAGGACTCGGAGGCACCCAGTCATAGGCCTCCCTATGAAAGAAGCACGTAACGAACCAGAATCCAGGAACTTAGCTTATATTGCGTTTGTGTAAAATCTAAGTGAAGGTCAAAACCATAAAAGTCGTTTTACTAACACAACGAAGCGACTGAATGGTTTTGAACGAGAATAAAATGATAAATGCATTTATAATAATAAATGCATTTATTATTTTATTCTCGTTCCGTTTATAATGATAAATGCATTTATTATTTTATTCTCGTTCCGTTTATAATGATAAATGCATTTATCATTTTTTTTTAAATCGACTCGATAATGATCTAGTCGTAATTTTTTTCACGAGAGTATAATTCCCGACCGAGTTTTCACGAGAACATAATTCTATGACTGTTTGTCATACTAACAAATCGGAATACATTTTGATAATATTATATTAACACTTTAGGTATTCTCGTAATTTAAGGCCTGTGTTAAATCTTTGAATAAGTACTATTGTAATATTTAGTAAATTCGTAAATAACGTATAAAAATTACCAAACAATTTGAGAAGATGTATTTATAGCACTCACAGATCCAAAAATTTACATAATTTACACTAAAACTGAGATAATGGCAGTTGTCATTTTTTTCTCCAGGGACGGCGATATATTAAAAAGCTTGAAATAAAGAAAATTATTCAAAAAACAAAAAACCCGACTGCAAAAACACATAACTGAAAAGAGAAAAACAAGCATTATAATCTATAGAATTTTAGTATCGCAGGCGGGGACAAACAAAGCTTACACCGTATTTCCGGTTATTAGTTTGTCCCCGCCTGCGATACTAAAATTCTATAGATTATAATGCTTGTTTTTCTCTTTTCAGTTATGTGTTTTTGCAGTCGGGTTTTTTTTTAAGTGTTATTTTTAATTCCACGCCTCTTGTAGGCATTAACTTATAGGCATTAGATATAATATCATCAGCCAATCGACCTCAATAAACCGTGACAGGGTGACATCAGGGCCGTAGCCAGGAATTCATTTCGGGGGGGTTTGGGTTGACAAAATTTTTTAGAAGAAATAAAGTATTTCTGATTTCGAGAGGGTAAATAAAGAGAGCAGTGGTGGCCCAGTGGTAACATCCCCGACTTACGAGTTGTAGGTCGTGGGTTCGAACCCAAGCAGGCGCTTTACTTTGTGTAAATAATTTCATCAGCACTGCTCTCAAAACGGTGAAGGAAAACATCGTGAGGAAACCGGCATGTCTTAGAACCAAAAATTCGAAGACATGTGACATCTACCAACCCGCACTGGGCCCGCGTGGTAGATTACAGCCCACTCCTTCTCACAGAGAGGAGGCCTGTGTCCCAGCAGTGGGAACATTAATAGGCTGATGATGATGAAATAAAGAGTGTAGATTTATAAAAAATAGTATTATCGGAGGCCCGGCAATCTAAATGGTTCTTTAAGTTTTCGGCATACCCGGGGCCCATGTATGACGAAAACTTAAAGAACTAGAAGAACATTAGAATATAAGAGCGCGCGGAGCGAGGTCGAAAATTTTGCGCCCTATAATTACCTATATTTAGAATACATAGGAGGCCCCGCGGACCGCACCTGCCGCCCCCCCTTAGTCCGCCAGTGGGGCTGCTACGGAGGATATAGGATGCAAGAGCGAGCGAAGCGAGCTCGAAATTTTTTCCATCCCACTCGAATAAGTTAGGTTTTCTTTGTCTTTGACCGTTCGTACAGACATAGAAGTAGGTTTATCGACTTAAACAGAATAGTTTGAGAATTAAGAGAATAAAGGATGCAAAAGAGCGAGCTCGAAAATTTTGCACCCTACCTTGGATAGGTTAGATAGACTCTCTCAGAGAATGCTGAAGTTGCAGGAATTCATTCAATACAAAATCAGACTCGATAAAATACAGACATACTATTCTTTTCGTAGATTATAAAGTACACCTCTGCGAAATAGATTACAATTATCACATGTACCTATTAGAGTACGGAGGTAGGAGGGTCGATCTCTGGATTGAGATTCTAGTTTCTCTAATTTTGGTGACGTCACAAGTCTATTAGGGTTGTGGGCATGCCCATCGTGCCCACAACGGTGGATCCGCGCTTGCTACGCAATATCTTTTCGTCCCACATACCACAGTGTCTCAAGACGAAAGTCTTTGACCAGTGCGTGTTGCCAGTGATGACTTATGGCACTGAAACGTGGTCGCTCACAATGGGCCTTATTAGAAGGCTAAAAGTCACCCAAAGAGCAATGGAGAGGGCTATGCTTGGAGTTTCCCTACGTGATCGAATCAGAAATGAAGAGATCCGCAGGAGAACCAAGGTAACCGACATAGCCCGAAGAATTGCCAAACTTAAGTGGCAATGGGCAGGACACATTGCCCGCAGAACAGATGGCCGATGGGGCCGAAAGGTTCTGGAGTGGCGACCGCGTACCGGAAGACGTAGCGTTGGAAGGCCTCCCACAAGATGGACCGATGACCTTGTAAAGGCCGCAGGAATCCGCTGGATGCGGGAAGCACAGAATCGGTCGAAGTGGCGGTGCTTGGGGGAGGCCTATGTCCAGCAGTGGACGTCTTTCGGCTGATATGATGATGATGATGATGAACCAAAAATACCTGTAATTTAGTAAAAATTTGTTCTTTTGTTTGTTTGCTCAGTTGAATGGTACATACGTTGGATTATAAAAAAGCTTTTCTTTGATTTTGTTTTTATTTTGTTAGGTTTTTCAAACTTTTGTTATACCATTAATATCTTGACTCTACTGTTTTTGTAAATTAAAGAAAGAAAGGAAGAAAACGTTTATTTGGACACAGTTCGTGAAACACAAATTACAAAAAAAATATAAAACAACAAAATAATCTTTATACAATAAGTGTGAAAATTAACATGTCCTGTATAAGAGGGCCGGGTTATCTGTAACTCAGGATCTTCCTACCTCAGACACCTTTCTCTATTTATGATGGTGCATTTTATTAACCAGTGCCTGTAATAATATGATGTTGAGATAAATAAAGATTTATGATTATAAAGCCACTGAGGTAATACTTACTCATCCAAAATAGTCCCACTAATTTCCTCACACATCATATTTCACACACTTTTCCACCTCTTTATTGTTTTGTGTTATGGTTTTTTCACTTTGAATTGTTTTTTATCATCCATTTAAATAAGTGATTGATTTGTATCGATTTAAACAAGTCAATCGTCATCCTGAGGATGCGTCGTTGGGTGGTGAAACACGTATCGATTTCTAACAGGGTTCTTTATGACTCTAGAACAGTTGCTTCGGATTAAGTTACTAAATATACGTAGTCTATAGTATTTAAAAAAATACAGGTATACGGGTATAGGTATTCGTCTGCCTACATCTTCGGGGAATACAGGCGTGATGTTTTGTAAAGGGTTTGATAATATAGGCTTTCAAACGTTTCTTAAAAACATTTTATTTACTTTCTTTCAGAAAACCAACCAAAAACTGAGACAGTTGATGTAGTAACAAATGCAAACGAAAATGGGACGGAAAAAACGTCAGAAATACCAAAAAAAACTCTAAGGAATAGAGGAAATATAAAAAGGGAGAATTTAACTAAAAATAAGGAACAGCAACGTAAGTTTTATTCATTTTTTCTCATTAGTATTTCTGTTAGTAGTAATATGCTCGCCCCCCATTACCCTGGTTCTGGATCAGAGGATACCCCTTGGTAAGACTGGTTGTCAGACTTTCGGGCTTCTGACGACCCGTAATGACTGTAAAAGATCTACAAATGACAGCCAGCACCAAACGGGGAACGGGGGACGATACGTAACGGATGGGCACCCATCCACGCAACGACCGCGGCAAATGTAGCCTAACCTTTGATCGACCCGCTTTGATCGATCGTGCGGCTGTTATTGTTTATCCATGAGATTTTCTTTTTACTTTTCAGGTAAAGGAAACATAAACGTCTACCGTTCTCTGACAATTAAAGTGGATACCGACACAGGCACCCAATTCTCTTGCAAAGACTGTGGGGGATTGTACCAAGCAGAAAAGGATATCAACAAACATATTTACGAGGTCCATGCTGTAGTATTCAAATGTGAATACTGTCCAAAACAATTAAAAACATTTGAAACTTTCAAAAAGCATCAACGACTGCACACTGGAAAACTTTTTACCTGCAGTTTATGCCCCAAAAAATTGGCTTCAAAACACGCTTTGAATGATCATCATAATTCTCACACTAAGGAGAAAATCTTCAAATGCCATTTATGTGAAAAAGAATTTAAATACAATCAAACGTTAAAGAGACATTTAAAAGTACATGCTGGTACTAACAAAAAAATATTATGTGATCTCTGTGGTAGGTCTTTCAACGACCGTTCAAATTTGGACGCCCATGTCAAAACGGTTCATGAAAAATTACGTCCATTTAATTGTAAAATATGTCACAAATCATACTCAAATAAAAGGCATCTTAGAGACCATTTAAAACTACACAGTGATGAAAAACCATATAAATGTGACATTTGTGACCAGAGACGATCTTGTCCACAGACAATGAAGATGCATAGACTAAAACATGACAACAAATTCATGTGTAGGTTTTGTTCTAAGATATTTGATGATAATCGTTTGAAAATAGAGCATGTGAAGGCTGTTCATAGCAAAGAAGTCCCTTGGATATCATGTCCAATATGTGGAAAGGTATTGACGGGCAGATTTTCTCTTAACCGTCACATTGATGAGCATCAAGGCATTAAAAAGTTTCCTTGCGATATCTGTGGGTTAAAATTCTCCCAAAAATCAGTTTTAAACCGTCATAATTTTCGAAAACACAACCCGAAGGCAGATATTGAAATTGGTAAAACAAAATGTGATATTTGTAAGCGTAGTTATAAGAATATTGTTTTGCATATGGATAAACATAATAATAGACAATGTGCTTGCGAATTATGTGGCAAGACTTATCCAAATACTAGTGCTTTAAACAGGCATAAGGCTTTAAAGCATTTTGGTAGGACTTTCGACTGTGATATCTGCGACAAGAAGTATTTGAAGAAGTCTACGTTAAATACACATATAATGAAAGTGCATAAGATTAAAATTGAAAAAAGTTGTGATGAGGGTACTTAAAAAAAAACGACTAAATGCGAGTCCAGCTCGTACACGAATGGTTCCGTACCATCTTACAATTCTGAACGCAATTTTTGAAGTGAAAACTTCTTGAGCGGCGTTGTGCAATTTTTTTGGGATGGGTAAAAAAATGTTAAACTCGCGTCAGGACACGTGATCTGATCTAAAATTCGTAAGAAGTTCGAGTTTTTGTTGACAGCGTTTAATTTTTTTGGATTTTTTTAAATGGAGCTACAGCTTTCGTTCTTGTACTGACAGCAAGCCACATACATTCCTGACATTTTCGTTAGATGGCGTTACTTAGTTTTCACTTCAATCGGCAGTCCCAGACAACCTTGTTTTTTTTTTAAATTAATTTGTAAAAAATAAAATATTTATTTGTTGAATCTTTTTGTTTAGATTTTTATTATTTGTTCTTATAGCGGCCATATTACACACATTGTAAAAATTTCAAGTTTGTTCCTACAACGGTTCAAACGATACAGCCCTGTCACAGACGGACAGCGGAGCCTTCTTAAGGTCATCGCCTATTATAACAGCACCGCTCCAGCACGGTAGCGCCCCGGCACCGCCTCGAAAAATCTAGTCGTCAACGCGCCGTAAGCCAGGCGACTGCTAGTCGCCAACGCGCTGGAAGCAAGGCGACGGCTAGCCGCCAACCCGCCGTAAGCAGGGCGACCGCTCGCTGCCGGCACGCCACCGGCGAGGTAACAGTTTATTATTTATTCACAAGCAAGGCGTCACCGTGCGGCCGGCGAGGTGTCACCGAGCTTACGGCGAGGCGTCAACCCGCGGACGGTGAGGCGCCGCGCCGGCGAGCGGGCTCCTCGCTTGAAGCGCGCTGTCGGCCCGACGGGTGACGGCGCGCAGGCCGCTCGCTGCCGGCGAGCGCTACCTACAGTTATATTCACCTAGAAGTTGCCTCTCTTTCTATCGCGTAACTCTTATATCTTCTGACTACGTTACACTCACTGAATTGACCCAGCAAGACGGGGCCGCCGCGAACTTGTAGCTTCAAACCTAAACTGCGGAGTGAACTAAGTATATTCATCTGTGGTAATACCTTCCCCATTTTGGCACCTTTTGGGTACGGAGCCCTATTGAAAAGTTATACATAAGCTACTTTATTGACCTGTTTTACCACCTCCAGATAAATTCTGGTCAATTTATCTTACAGATGTAATTTCATATGAATTCTGTTATATTTTTAAATTTATTCGCTGGAATCTATTTGCCAGTAGTAACGGCCGCGACTTACGAGTTGTAGGTCGTAGGTTCAAACCCAGACAGGCGCTTTCATCATCATCAGCCTATTAATGTTCCCACTGCTGGGACACAGGCCTCTCTGTGAGAGGGAGTGGGCTGTAATCCACCATGCGGGCCCAGTGCGGATTGATAGATGTCACATGGCTTCGAATTTTTGGTTCTGAGATATGCCGGTTTCCTCATGATGTTTTCCTTCACCGTTTTGACAGCAGTGGTGATGAAATTATTTACACAAAGTAAAGCGCCTGCTTGGGTTCGAACCCACGACCTACAACTCGTAAGTCGGGGCCGTTATCACTGAGCCACCACTGCTCCACAGGCGCTTTACTTTGTGTAAATTATTTAATCACCACTGCTCTCAAATTGGTGAAAATAAACATTGTGAGGAAACCGGCATGTCCTAGAACCAAAAATTTTAAGACATGTGACATCTACCAACACGCACTGGGCCCGCGTGGTGAATTACGGCCCACTCTCTCTCACAGAGAGGAGGCCTGTGTCCCAACAGTGGGAACATTATAGGCTGATTATACAGTATGTATGCCCATCTCTTTACTATGAGTTGCTCTGTCTTATAACCTACGGATAAGTTCCGCTAAATTTATTTGGCAAATAATTTAATACAGGTGCCGTTCTGTAGTTACTGCCTACCCTCATGAGAAGGGAACAAGCCGTGAGTTTATGTATGTTTGTTTGTATTCTGTTATAATATTTTTCAGTTTTTGTGGTAGATAAAACCTGTCTGGATACTGTCAATAAAAGCCATAAATGTACGAATAAATAGAATTAAAAAGTTTTAATTTATATTTAAATAAAGCTCAATTTGCAACATTGTTTTGGCTTTTAATTTTCTCAACCTCGCATGAATTTTTACCAACACTACCTTCAATTTCATGGACTTTATTGAACATGGACAATAGGTATCGATAATTCAAAGATATGTGACATCCATCAACCCGCACTCCCGCACGAGATGTGCGGAGATGTCTGAAGCGGAGACGAGAAGATATGTTTTTCAGCTAGGGTGTTTCCACCGAAGCTGTGCGGAGATACATACTGGTTACACTGGAGCGAAGATGTGTACTGGCTAAAGCGAAGATGTGTGCTGGCTAGAGCGGGGATGTGTGCAGGCTAGAGCGGAAATGTTACGGCGCCGCTCACTGCACGCCGCTCACATTTCTTCTGCGCTGTGACCAGGTGTCGCCGTCACCAGTTTGCGAGGCACAGGTCCCATCTCCGCTTCGATCGCGCCGTTCAAATATGATACATCACCGCTCAGTGGTCTCCACTGAACCTGAGTGGAGACGAGATGTGTGAATAACGAAATTCTATTGGTTGTTTAAAACACATCTCTCATCTCATCTCCTTACGACCCACTCACTCTCACAGAGGAGGCCTGTGTCTCAGTAGTGAGAACATTATAGGCTGGTTTTTCAAGTACACGATATAATACCTCTTTTCCACAAAAAAGCACCGACAGACTAGCTAATTGGTAAAGTGGATTTAAAAGAGCGACTCCTGAGTATGGAGTTCTGGGTTATAATAATCATAATCATTTTTATTTGTGTAACATAGGTAGTGAATACAGTTCTTAAATTAAAGTTCATAGGTTGCTATGTTATGCCAAGAGGCGTACAAATATGGTTGCATGCGAAATAAAAACAATATGGAATAATTTCTACAGTCAATGCATAAATAAACAATCATAAATTACAATTAGTCACAATATTCAATTAAAAATTCCATTCCTGGGTTCCATTCCTAGTTCGGGGAAAGTGTTATTGGGTTTTCCATGAATAATTTCTTGGTACCAGTCAGGAATCTGGATTTGTGTGCGGCTGATGGCTATAAGCTCGTTCACGATTAAAATGGGAACACAACTGAAGAAGTCGCAGCGTTGGTAAGTTAAAGGAAAACCTGGTAAAGGCAGCGGGAATCTGCTGATTACGAGAAGCACAAGATCGGTCGATGTGGTGCTGCTTGGGGGAGGCCTATGATCAGCAGTGGTCGTTTTTCGGCTGAAATTATGAAGATGATGATATCTGTCGAAATATGGGTGTCCTGTACACCTCTGCCCATACCTTCCGGAAATACAGGCGTGAAGTTATATTTCTCTATATTTCGGTTAACAGTACAGCTTAAGGGAGGACCCATGGCTCTTATATCATAGCTCAATTCACATAATTTTACATAAAAATAACTGTGTTAACGATGGTACCACAAAACCTTTACGGATGTACTACCTACATACTTATTTAAACAATAATTAACCTTCGGGTCTAAAACACAAAGTCCAATTCGTACTGCACATTGAAAGTTGTTATTAAAACCATACAATGTTGACTATGCCATTAAAAAGTGAAGTCAACGTGCGATAGTAAACGTTCCTACGTTGAAATAAGATAGGGAAAGTATTTTCTAAGTTGCATTACTAGTTTGTAGCACACGGCAGCGCAAGATTCGAAAGTGGACACGAGACTTTAGTCCGGCTGCTTGGCCGAACGGCGAAGACGCGTCGCTGCCTCGATTCGAAAAAAAAAACTTTTTACTTAGTGGTGCATTTGACAGCTGTCAACATTTCATTGTGTTTAGTCTTCCAGTGCTTGTGAACGAAAAATTTACAAAATAAATTAGAGTGTACGTTGTATTTGGATTTTAAATGTTTGTCTTTTAAATACCGGCTGGATCACAGAGGTAAGTCGATGTACTATGACTAAGAATTTGCGTATGTACTTACTGTGACATGACATGAATATGTGTTGGTACTACTATTATAAACTATTCAACCGGTTTCGCTTGCGTTTTGTAAGATAGCTTGCGTTTAAATTCTTTACTACTTGTGTGGTAAAACTTTAATTATTATAAGCCGAAATATCGGTGTAAAATAATTGTTTTATGCACTATTAGGTAGTTTACCAACAATTCTACAAAGTACAAAGTCGGGGTTGATAGTGTTTCTATTCACATGAGTAGGTATTTTAAACAACGGTAAATTTAAAACTACCCGCAATCTGCAAAAAAAAGAACCATAGTAAATTGTAATTAGAATTTTGCTAAGCATTAAAATGTTGTGATATCGTAATGAGTCAGTGGTTAGGCAGCCGGCTTTTTAAGCACGAGAATGCGGGTTTGAAACCTGGCAAATATATTATCTACCTACCAATGTCTTCATTTCAGTCGAAAGACGTCAATTAATGCTGTACCCAAGTACCGCCACCAACCTGCCAATATAATTTATTAATTTCATTAAGTTTATCATTTATCATAGAAGATACCTACCACTGAATTACAGTGAAGGAAAATGTCACAAGGGTTTAAAAATACTGCATAAATCGCCAAAAAGCAAGCGTGGTGACCAATGCTCGTGCCTTCTCTGCATGAGAAGAGGCATCTTGCTCTGCAGTGGGACTTATAAAAATTACAAACTATACTACTACAATTCCATACATAAACTTACTTGCATACCTACTTACGAATATAGAAAGAAATAAAGAAAGAAGAAGAAAAAAAATACATTTATTTAGCACAGACTAAAAGGCACACAACACAACTTATTCTAAGTAAAAACGAATAAAAATAAAACAAATAAAATGTGTAAAGATCAATGGTAATTGGTAAGCTATTAGCAGGAATGTGTGCTGCTCGCGGCTGCGCCAAATAGGCCCAGTTCAGCAAAAATGCCAGACAACTAGCAGGAATGTGTGCCTCGCGGCTGCGCCTGTAGTGGTTACACCGCCACATACGAACTACGCAACGAAGACATGACGTCACTCAATTCCTGCATCGCGCAGTTAGAGTTTACCGAGCGAAAAACATAGATAAGACTATCCGAAATCAACATATGGGCAGTTGCCCGCCAGACATAACACCCGTCTAGTCGGAGGATCCTCCCTTTTCTATGGTGGATGAGTGAACTTTACACCCTGTTCCTCATACCCCTAAACGCCAAATAGGCCCAGTTCAGCAAAAATGCCAGACAACTAATGCTAGCTAGTAATAGGCTAAATGCGAAAGTCACTAGACGGCCACAACTACGACCAGTGGTCGCAGCGACCAGGTAAACTAAGTGTATAGAAACCGAGACGAATCGCGCATTTGGTCGCAACGGCCAACTACCCGCAGACCATACAACACTAGACGGCTACGATTGGCTGCAATCGTGGCCGTCTAGTGCACGAGATCCCCAAACGATGATACGACAAAACGAAAGACAGATCAGACATAGCTGTCAAAATTCGTAACGATCGCCTGGAACCTGGAGGCTACTTTTAATCCTGGATATTTTTATTCATACCCTGACGAAGTCGAGGGCAACAGCTCTAGGTAGTTTAAAAAACTTGACAGACAAACTCTTGGGTTTCCTTTCGGATGGATTAACGTTGTCTTTTTTTTTTCAGTATTTTTTTCCTCGTAATTTTTTTGGTCATAAGCTTGACTCTGAGCGTGGGCTTCGATACCCGATTCGGACTATGTTTTATATCCTAAAATAGCAGCCTACTCTTGTGCCCGGTTAATGGCAATAGTCTCGCACCTTATTACATGGGACTTAAACATAACTGGCAAAATGTGGGTGTTCTTCACCACTGCCTACTCTTTCGGGGAATCGAACCGTGATGTGACACAGAAAGTGTCAACCCGAGAATCAAACACGTAACTCGAGAATGCAAACAGCGGATGTTCACACTAACACCATTAACCATTTTGTCAATTGAGAGCAAAATATTTAGCACTAGACTCAAGAATTGGGCTATCCAATGCAAAAAGAATTTTTCAACTCCGACTGGGTTCCGTAGATTAACCCCTACATGTAAACTTACAAACAAACAAATTTTACCTCTTTATAATATTACTAGCTGACTCCTGCCCACTTCGTTGGGCGGTAAACATAGATAATTATATAGCCTATGAGACTCACAAATAACGTGGCTTTTTATTAGTAAAAGAATTTTCCAAATCGGTTCAGTAGATCCAGAGATTACCCCCTACAACCTCACAAACTTGATTATAATCAGCTTACAATGTTCCCACTGCTGGGACACAGGTCTCCTCTAACCACACACCATGGAGATCACTGACATTGGTGAAGGAAAACATCGCGAGGAAACCTGGACTTATAAATAGGTAGGTATATTAGTTTGAAATCTGGCGATTTCAAACTAATATACCTACCTATTTATTCGGCTTGAACAAGCATGGTTGAGAGCAGTGTCGACTTAGTGGTAAACTGGTAAAGACCGCGACTTACGAGTTGTAGATCGTAGGTTCGAACCCTGACAGTCGCTTTACTTTGTGTAAATTAAGAAAAAATTGTGAGGAAACTGGCATGTACTAGAACCAAAATTCGAAGACATGTGACATCAACCCGCACTGGGCCCCCGTAGTGGACGGCCCACTTTCTCTCAAAGAGATGAGGCATGTGTCCCAGCAGTAGGCTGGTTATGCTTACGCTTAGCAATGGTTATCAATGCTCATTCCTTTTCTGCCGAAGATGCATTTGTCCCTTTGTCAGTAGAACAATAAAAGGTCAATTATATTATTATTAATCGGTTTAACAGGAGAAAGCAAAACAAACAGACTTTCCTATCGTGATATAAGTATAACGAAACGAGAATTTCATGCAAAATATTATAATCAATTTGTGATATTGTTATGAAATCACCATCATAATATGCGTACTTATTATAATATCACGTATGTATTCCACGAAGGGGTATTTTGCACTCACATTTCACCAGTTTCATTTGGGTGCGAGAATCCAAACTTCGGCCTGCTACTGAGAAATTCCTGATAGAAAACACAATAACACTGCCCGAATTGGGAATCAAAACCCAGAACCCCATCGAAACCTAGTCAGTAGTTTTCCGAAATTCCCCACTAGGCTGACTTTATTTAACTAGTGGGGATTTATGGAAAAAAAATAACAATCCCCACTGGTGGGGATTTCTGGAATAAATCGTCTTCCACTACTCTTACAGCCATCGACATTCATACTCAAAACTCTCCTCACGACATTACATACTTATTGCACGACCGATTTATTTAGATACAAAATTAACAGAGCTACTCCAAATTTTAACTCATAAGGGCCATATCACACTGGCGATTTGCGGGCGTGTTTATAATTTTAAAGTTTTACAAAATTGTAGTAGCTACTTAGCGACCAGCAAACATTATCCGAACATAGTTATTGTCTGTGCCCCACCCCAACCAAAGGCTGGCAAGTCAAGGCAACAACTTAAAACAAAAGCTGTAATTGTTGTGAACTAAATTCAGGTAAAAGTTTCAATGATTTTCATAGTATTGTTCACGAGAGTTGAAAGGACATGCGACTGTACAGTGAACTGCACGTTTTATAGTTACAATTCGACATTGACCTCGCCTTTATTTAATAGCGGTAAGGGCAACTTTGCAAGTGATACTTCTGCACGCGTAGCATGATGCTTTCTATGTCTACGAAGAGTAGAGACAGCTCTTTCTATACAAAGTGACATTTCCTTTCTTCATTTTTGACATCGCACCGTAGAAATCTTTCTTCAATCTGTCACTTTGTCTTTCGTTTCTAACTATCTTTGTCTAGGTCATTTTTTACGTAGACTATTTTAGAAGAAAGTTTTCTATACCAAATTGTCAAAATCACTCTGACGACTGACAGTTGTCTATGGTAGTGAAATATTCTACTCGACGGTCACAAAGTATACAGGGTTATCTGCAAAATCATAATTTTACAGAAGAGCGTTTTAAACGCAAAACTGTGATAACTAATAGAAGAAGACAGCTTTCTCCTATTTTACAGCATTTAGTTAATATTATCAAGGAAATGGTTAAGGCCAATATTACTGTAATGTTTTTTGTTCCAAAACACGGTACTTCGACACACTGAAAAAAATAAGCTGTACTTAGTTGTGTTTAACGTGACTTAATATATCAGTAAAAATTGACAATCAAACAGTAAAAACATCCTATGACAAAACAAAGAATTCTGAGTCGAATTATATTAAAGAGTGAATTTCGTAAAAAGTGCAGTTGCCTCTTTCTACTTTGCTGCCGTCGTTCTGTCTACACGGAACGTCATTTTTGTCTTCTCTTCCGTCGACAAAGCGGTGCTCATGCTACGCCTGCTGAAGCGAGTTGGAGTCACTTGTACCTACTTAATTGAGAATTTTCATTTTGAAATTGCGTACTTTCGCTTGTAAGAGTTGTTAGTATGTTTAATGAATTCTTGCAAGCTACTTTTGGGACCTCGCTACCTCGTCAGTTGCTATTGACTGCTGAGCTATTTCAAAGAGATATTGGGGTTTGCAGTCTGAGTTCCTCTGTAGGTGCCTGCTGACAATAGGCTCGCCCCTTATTACATGGGACTTAAACACATTTGGCGAAAACATGTAATATTACCTACACCTCTGTTGACTTCTGCCTATCCCTTCGCAGAAAACAGATGTGGTGATATATTATTTACTACCTAGCGTAATCAGCCTACAATGTTCCCACTGCTGGGACACAGGCCTCCTCTCTGTGAGAGGGAGTGGGCCGTAATCCACCACGCGGGCCCAGTGCGGTTTGGTAGATGTCACATGCCTTCGATTGTTTGGTTCTAGGACATGCCGGTATCCTCACGATGTTTTCCTTCACCGTTTTAAGAGTAATGGTTGTGTAAATTATTTACTACATAACATACTAAATATTTTTGAAGTAAAAACTTCTTTAGACGCGTTGACCACTTCTTGGGTGAACTAAAATCATGGAACTCGCGTCATCGTCACCGAAGGCTATATGTATCGGTCGAAAGACATCAACGCGAGAATCACCGAAGGCTATATGTGTCGAACGAAAGACATCAACGCGAGAATCACCAAAGGCTATATGTTTCGAACGAAAGACATCAACGCGAGAATCACCGAAGGGTATATGTGTCGAACGAAAGACATCAACGCGAGAATAAAAAAGTTACTTTTTTTCACTTCTATCGGCAGTCACCAAAGACTGCCCGATATTTTTTTGCCGGCTCTTCGGACCCTAGGAAACGACCAATTGGAACCGTGCCCCTAGCTTCTGACGTTTCATAAGTGTCCATGTAGGTTTATATTTTTTAATCAACAACGAAGATTCTAAGTTATCTACATTCTTACCACAAAGTTACTTGACGACTAAAGTAGTTAGTAAAGGTTGTCCCAAGGACTCGTAGTACCTACTTGGGCTATAAATAGCCCGGCTAGGGCAGCAACCCGAGTCCAGAGCTATGAACTTATGTTATTGCTCATTGACGCCTGCCTGATTGAAATTCTAAAATGGTTTACAAAGAATTTACTCACATAATATTTCGTTTATTTTTTTTTTACCCTCGACGGTGAAGTTCTTGGCATGCTTATCTGATGGTAAGTGATGATCAGGCCGAAGGTGGAAGTGAGCTTCACCCGGAATCCTCAACCACAGAGGAACTGGCTATCTTATCTCTAACTGCCGAAAAAAAACAATGCTGTTAACATTAATATTTGCATGCCAAAATATGGCGAAATGTGTTATCGTTCAAGAATACTCGTATAACACCTTTGTATAACCGCATTTAAAGCAAATAAATAACTTTGACTTTGACTTTAACATTGTTGTTATGGCGACAGACTTAGATAAGATGGTGGTAGCTAGCCAGGCGGACTTAGAACAAGCCCTACCACCAACCAAACCGAGCAGAAAATTTTGCTTTCACTGGGAATCGAAGCCTCTGGGTCTGAGACAGGGTTAACCACTAGCTACCTACCAAAAAAAAAAATATTTGGTCAGCTAAGCTGGCTGCGTTCGGCTGTCATTCGTAAATCTTTTACAGTAGTTACGGGTAGCCAAAACCGCAAAAGTCTGACAACTCTTACCAAGGAACATCGTGTTGCCCAGTAACTGGGTTGTCGAGGTCAGATAGGCAGTCGCTCCATGTAAAATACTGGTATTCAGATGTATATACTGGAAGGCGACCCCAACATGTTGGGAAAAGGCTAGGAATGACTAACTTTAACTTCAGAACCTACAATTTTCAAGACTTAGGTTTGGCATAGTTTTACTCCGGATTAAATAAGTGGAAGTTTAAATTCAAGTCTCCATTCGTGTCTGTTGTCAATTTAAGTTAAAATACATATCTACACAAAATTCAACATGAAGTTCAACATGAATCAACATAAGAGGTAATCAAACTAGGCTGACAATCAGCACCTTTTGAACGTCAAAATAACATAAGACGGTCCCCCAAAAACGCCCGCCCTTCACCACTTCCTAGTGCTTTAGCTGGGAAGAAGTGGCGCAACAAACTCCCCAGCAGCAAATAACTCCTTTTTCCTATGGGGGAGTTAGAAACTACAGAACGCCACCTGCTACGATCCTCACATACCTACTCCTTTTGCTTCGTTTACGAAAAGAAAGTATTAATTCAATTGTATGGAGTCGAAATGTATAATCAAATCGATATTCGATTCTCAGTGATGCTCCACAAATTATCGCGCCCCCCCCCACTAGTGATGTAAAGTCGAGTCCTACTTACTAGTGTTGCGCCACGCAACGTACGTAACGCAACGTAAGCGTCACGTAATAATATCGTTTAAAACTTCTCTGTCCTCCTTTGGTTTCCTGTTTGATGGATATGAGGTAGACGTGTGTGTAATTTTACTAGCATTACCGGATAAGAATGGCGGACTAGCTCAAAATAGAAATTTTATTAAATAGAAACAACAAACAGGTAGAATATTACAAACAGCGGTATTTATTTTTTAAATATCGCAGCATTAAGCTTCGGGCAGACTAGCGCGACGCAACACCTGCTATTGTTATACCGTGAAGTTTTCTTAGAAATTGTATTGTTCGTGTCGCGTCGCACTGGTCTGTACGAGCCTTTATGTGCTGTGATAGGAGCCTTTTAGGCCTCGCACAGGTTCTTTTTAGGGTTCCTTAAACGAGTAGTGCCAAACGGAACTCTATTACTAACTCCTTTGCTGTCCGTCTGTCTGTCAGCGGGCTGTATCTCATGAACCGTAATAGGTAGACAGTTGAAAATTTCACAGAGTTTGTGTTTCTATTACCGCTGTAACAACAAATCCTAACTTATAACTTAATATTATAAATGCGAAAGTGAGTTTGTTTGTTACGCTTTCACGCTATAACGGCTGAACGGATTTGGATGAAATTTGGCACGTGGGTAGACCATGACCTGGATTAAGACATAGACTTTTTATCCCGATATTCCTACGGGATCGAGACTTATGCGGGTGAAACCGCGGCGCGCGGCTAGTAAGTAAAAAGATTCAAGTCATCTAATAATTACTCAATGGAACAAAAAACGTGTTTAAAAAAAAATACGAATTTTAATACGGTACGGAACCCTTTTGGCCGGTTATTTATTTTTATTTTTAGGGTTCCGTACCCGAAGGGTGACAAACGGAACCCTATTCATAAGCCTCCGCTGTCCGTCTGTCTGTCAGCGAGCTCTATCTCATGAACCGTAATAGGTAGGCAGTTGAAAATTTCACAGATTGAGCATTTCTATTGCCGCAAGAGCAACAAATAATAAAATTAAAAAATAAAGGGGGGTCGCCATACAATAAATTTAAATTTTGAAAAAAAAAATATCTGACCCTGGCATGTGGGGTATCATTTTCTAGAGCTCATCGAGTAGAGAATAAATATATTTTTTATTTGTTTTTATCTTCAAAAATGATGAATTAGGGGGCCGTAGAAGTTGTCTGTTTTAGACCATTTTTGTACGAGCTCTATCTCAACAACTAAACAAATTAGGAATTAGAAACTTGTGTGTATCATGTAACATATACTGTTTATAATCAACAAATACTAAAAACGCCGATTCATAACGTATTTTATATAATATGGGCGATTTTCTGCAACTTAAAGTAATAATTTTGTATTTCATGCTAATATTATGCGATATAAATTCCACAGATAACTATTTAATAGTCGGAGTAATGACATGGAATTAGTAAATACCTACTATCATGGCAGCATATACTATTTCGATCATTTAAATTTCGATCATCCAAAAAGGTCTACAAAATAAACTTTCTTCACAAGATTTTATAACCGGCCAGTATTTTTTGAGTTTAAGAACTTTATCGACTTTTTTCAAAGTATCCCTAGACGGTGTTGATGTGTGTACCTCGTGTTAAAACTACACTCCAATAGACAATATATTCAGTAACATTGAAATGAATGCTGGCACATACAGTGTACTATTCAGTTACCTAGCTTAAACCGTTGTGGATACAATTTCATATTGAGAAAAATTATTGGTGTAAAAATATTCGGTCATGGCGGCCAATCTCAACGGAGACTGGCCTTCGGCACGGGAGATATTATAGTGCACAAGTGTGTGCGCAAACACGAGTGCACTCTCTCTTCCCTCACTCTCATAGTCCGATGGGATGTGTTAAAATAATAAGTAAGAAATAATAGATTTCTGTATGACTATCCAAAATAACGTAAATAAATACCTGTATTGACCCGTGCGTTTGCACTGGCGAAACATCACGACGAAACATTGTATGAAAAATTGACAGAAAATAGAGATTCCAACATGTTTTGTTGTGAATGTTTCGCCAGTGCAAACGCACAGTTATAATTAAAATTTGGCGTACTACTTACATTCTATTTTGTACAATATAGTCTGATGTAGCAAGAGAAATCCTTTTATTTATAAGTAACTAGCTTTACCCGGCCTGGCTTCGCACGGTTAGCACTAAGTACTTATCTACGGCGCATCTACCTTTCCTAATTACCTATTTCTACCTAATTACCTACCCTACCTACCTACCCTACCCTTCTTACCAGGGTAGGTAGGTACCTAACCTACCCTACCTACCCTACATATCTACCTGCTTACCTACCATATATACCTATTTATACCTACTAATACTATGTTAGTAGCAAATAAATAACTTTGACTTTAGTTAATGCATGTTACTGGATAAAGTTAACTTAATATTTTTCTCTTAAAATAAATGAAATATACTCCTACACCTATATTTTAACCCAACAACATTTTCTCATTAAAATTAGACAATTTTTTTACAAATCTTTGTTTTTTTATAGCGCCTCTGCAATGTACCTTTACGAAAGTATTACAAAAATTCATAGTGTTAAATCTTGTACGACATGGTATGGAACCCTTCGTGTGCGAGTCCGACTCGCACTTGACAGATTTTATTTATATTAATTTTATCAGTTTTACATACTCCTTTGTTTACAGTCTTTTTAATTCTTTCAAACAAAAAATAACTACATTAATAACGCATGAGCCCTGTTCACAGATTACGAATAATAAATAAAACTTTAGTAAAAAGTTGCTAGAAGGTAAACTGTTCATGCATAATAATTGCGGATATCTGTACTTACTTATAAATACATCACCATTATCATTATCATCACCATTATCATCTACCTAGCCTTGTCCCAACTATGTTGGGGTCGGCTTCCAGTCCAACCGGATGCAACTGAATACCAGTATTTTACATGGAGTGACTGTTTATCTGATCTCTATAACCCAGTTACTGGGTAACACGATACAGCAGCGCAGCAGGTAACAGTGTCAAGCGATGTTGTTGTAGCATGTGCGGTAACTGTCACCTTGACCTGCCCTGCACATCACCTGCCCTGATAATTGTTATGGTAGCCGACCGAAGGCCCCTGATGCCGCTTAGGTGTGTTACACACTTATTCGGGTCGGCATGATTCGGCGGCACGCGGCAAAATCGAATCTTAATATTGATAATATGTGTTCGGGACAAAGTTTCTCGGGTTAGCTCGAATTGTAACTAACTGACCCGAATATGATTAAGGGAGGGGAATGTAGTAATTGCTTCAAGTCGGTTTTGTTTCATTACTGCTGGAGAGGTTGTTGCGCCACTTCTTCTTCCCAGCTAAAGCACTAGGAAGTGGTGAAGGGCAGCCGTTTAGGGGAACTGTCTTATGTAACTTTGACGTTCGAAAAGTGCTGATTCTCAGCCTTATTTGAATAAATGACTTGATTTTGATTTGATTTGATTTTTGCAAAATACTTTGAGAGTCTTTTAGTCTGAGCTATATACCTAAATGTATTTTCTTTTTTTCTTAGCCGAGAAACAAAGTTCATTTATTGAAATTAGGCTGAGAATCAGCACATTTTGAACGTCACAATTACGTAAGACAGCGTAGTTCCCTAAAACGCCCGTAGGTACTAAGCCAGTCCAGTGGTTTAGCTGGGAAGAAGTGACGCTACAAATTCCTCAGCAGCACAACTGTCTGTCTCTTGTCTGTTCAACAAATACCTAATGCCAAATCGAACGTGCCGACCCGAACATATACATATATTGTGTGTACCACCCCTTACAAGAAACATTCTATCCGATCGCGTCTCTCGATCTGTCCATTGCAACACAACAATTTACGTCAATTTTTGTTTTTCCTTGAATTCTTCTATGCGTGTGCGTAATTGATCATAGAAATGGATATTACCTACCTTTGTTGCGATATAGCTATGCACTTAAATGCCTTTGAACATAAGTGATCTTTGACCGACTTAAGTGCATGATTTAAGTAGTAAGAATAACTTAATAGCGTAGTAATCTCAACCGGCGTGCGTGTAACTGATCTATGAATGTTAAACGAAGCAAAAGGAGAAGTTATATAAGAATGAGAGCAGTGGTGGCCCAGTGGCCGCGACTTACGAGTTGTAGGTCGTAAGTTAGAACCCTGACAGACGCTTTACTTTATGTAAATTATTTCATCACCACTGCTCTAAAAACGGTGAAGGAAAACATCGTGAGGAAACCGAGATGTCCTAGAATCAAACATTCGAAGACATGTGACATCTACCAACCCGCACTTTGGGCTCGCGTGGTAGATCCCACTCCCTCTCGAAGAGAGGAGTCTCTGTCCCAGCAGTGGGAACATTATAGACTGATTATGATGATGATGAAGAGTCGGAGTAGGTGGCGTTCTGTAGTTTCTGCCTATCCCCGTGGTCTATGTAAATAGCATAATTCTGACTTTAATGTTCCCACTGGTGGGACACAGGCCTCCTCTCTGTGAGATGGAGTGGGCTGTAATCTACCACGCGGGCCCCGTGCGGGTTGATGTAAGTATGTCAAATGTCTTTGACATTATACCAGTGATTTTCCAGTCGCTCCATATAAAATACTGATATTCAGCTGCATCCGGTTAGACTGGAAGCTGACCCCAACGTAGTTAGGAAAAGGCTAGGCAGATTGATTGATTTGACAGCCTCGTTGGTCAAGTGGTTGCAAGCTGGTCGAGTCTATTGCCAAGATTCTGGTCTACTGCGAAATTCCTGCTTCAAAAAACCACAATTCCACACCATAGTTTTCGTTAACCTTGATTCAATTATTTGTAATGCTTAGTAAATAATTTGTACTTCAACAAAAAATGCCTAAGCCTATGTTATCCGTTTAGAATAGTTACCTCATCTTCGATATAAAAAAACTCGCTTACAATAGGCTTACAATCTGTGAAGGTTGACAAATGAATGACAATGTAAACTTGGCACCTTTGTGGTAGATATGGCTTAATAGAGTATATATCCAATAAATAGTCTCATAGTAAATACTACAACACCGCCCGCGTACGTTTACGGCAGAAACTGTAAACCTTGGCAGTGTATAGAGATCCGCTAGCGGCACTATATCCCTATCGGATAAAGTGTCGCTAGCGGCATAATAGTAGCGCTGCCTCGGCCCAGCTAAAGCGCCGTAAGCATTGCATTGTCATTGTCATTGTCACTGAGTCACTGTCACCTCGCTTTTCGTCTCATATTGGTATGTTATATATGGTATCTCTAGGCGTTACTACAGGGTTAATTTAAATTAGCTAGCAAAACTCCGCAGATGTGATTGGTTATATCCATATCTAAATACGATAAAACAGAGAAAAGAAGTTATGATACTATGTTAGGTAGATGAGTGACTGCCTCGTTGGTTAAGTAACACCGAGCTAGCTGGTGGTTCTAAGGTTCGATCATAAGGCCGGCCAAACTGAAATTGGGATTTTCCACTAGAAATTCCTCAGTAGCAGCTGAATTTGGACTTGATTTGTGCCCGGTTGATGGCAATAGGTTTACCCCCTATTACATTGAGGCCCCCCTCCTATTACCTTGCTAATATTTTTACCACGGCAAGATCTAACTAATAGGCCGTCTGGAACTGTTCTCGAAATCTCGATGGCAGCGGCGCGGGGAGTGAGAAACCCGATCCGTCCATAAAGAAGAAGATCAAGCCCTAAAGCCTTGACATGACAACAAGTCTCGAAAAAGGGTATCATATAAGTACTGGTACTGGGTATCCAGTAACTCAATTGTGTAGCTCAGATAGGAAGTCATAATCATCATAACCAGCCTATTAATGTTTCCACTGCTGGGACACAGGCCTCCTCTCGGTGAGAGGGAGTGGGCCGTAATCTACCACGCGGGCCCAGTGTGGGTTGGTAGATAGATCACATGTCTTCGAATTTTTTGGTTCTAAGTTCTAGGACATGCCGGTTTCCTCACGATGTTTTCCTTCACCGTTTTGAGAGCAGTGGTGATGAAATTATTTACACAAAGTAAAGCGCCTGCTTGGGTTCGAACCCACGACCTACCACTCGTAAGTCGGAGCCGTTACCACTGGGCCACCAGTGCTCTGCACTGCAGTCTAACCCAATGCAGTTAACCACCAGTGCTCTGCACTGCAGTCTAACCCAATGCAGTTAAATAACAGTATTTTACATGGAGCGACTGCCTATCTGACCTCCACAACCCAATAACTGGGTAATACGATACTCCTTGGTAAAAGACTGGTCGCCGACTTTCAGGCTTCTGACGACCCGCAACGACTGTCAAAGATCCACGAATGACAGCCGAGACCAGCGGCTCTCGGCGGCACGGAGGAGTCTCGGAATGTAAAGATGGTCACCCATCCACAGACCAACCCCGGCAAGCGTAGCTTAACCTAATGGATCGACCCGTGCGGCAGTTATTATTTAGCCACGAGCTCCTCCTTTGAAAATAATGAAGAAGCTAAATACTTCCACTTTTGCCTTCCGAACCTTCCAATTACATTTCGGGACACGTACAGAATATTCTTTACCAGTATTTTCCCGTTGTGCGCGTCACTTGTTTCTCATGCCCGTCACGTTCTCGTGTCGCCGAGGTGATATCACGCAACAGTTCTGCCGACCCTCGGATAGCCTTATGGGTGTGTTGCGACATGTGCTCAAGGTTTGAGGAGACAGCAGCCAAAGGGGACAGGATTTTGTCGGTTGAAGCTGTTGCAATAGAATCCTTGGGGTTTTGAAGTGAAAATTTCTTTAGTCACGTTGAGCACTTCGTGAACAAAAATCAAGGAACTCGCGTCATCGTCAACGAAGGCGCGTTGAGCACTTTTTCGTTGACAGCGCACTCTGCTTTATTTTTTTGGATTTTTTTAAATGGAGCTACAGCTTTCGTTCTTGTACTGACAGCAAGCCACATAAATTCCTGAAATTTTAGTTAGATGGCGTTACTTAGTTTTCACTTATATCGGCAGTCCCCAAAGACTGCCCCACATGTTTTTTTTTTCAGTTTAGGGTACGAACTGCCATTGAAATTCTAGTACTGCGACATTCTGGCTGCTCATTGGCGATTTTTTTTGTAACACGTTACTCTTGAGCAGCGTCGTGGCCTATCGGCCTTAGTCTCATCCGTTCCATCTAATAGGGGGCGTGCCTATTGCCGTCAACCGGGCACAAATATCCGGGCTGTCCAGTAGTCATAAAGAAAACATATAACCACGCATATAAAATGGAAATGCGCCTATTGTTATGCTCTAATAATTAGTATAATGGAGGAGACATTGCGTGCTAGTCACAGCGGTATTCTCTGTTGTTTGATAGTTGGAACTCTGCCGCGCGTATTGTGTTGCCAGCGTGATGTTTGACAGAAGAGACTGTCACACTGCTGCTGCTATACCAACAGTAAGGTTCTTTGCGTCAAGCAAAGATTTAAATCATTAGATTTGCCCTCACCGTACATATACACATATATATAAAGCTGAAGACTGATTGTTTGCTTGAACGCGCAAATCTCAGGAACTACTGGTCCGATTTGAAAAATTCTTTCAGTGTTAGATAGCCCATTTATCGAGGATAGGCTATATATCATCACATTAAGACCAATAGGAGCGGAGCACCAATGAAGAATGTTTCAAAATCGGGGGCTTTTTTTAACGAAGTCGCAGGTTAAAGTTGGCGTTCGCCAAATTAACTATTCCACACCGACGAAGTTGCGGGCAGAAGCTAGTCTCATATAATATCGCGTATCCATGGCAGCATGCGTTATTGTGTGTCAGAAATGTCAAAACGAAACAGAAACGCCACTATCTTTGGACGCTGTAGGTAGGGCAGATCTAGCGATTTAAATCTTTGGCGTCAAGCCCTTGACCCAATCGAACGAGAGCCTTCTTAATGAGGCTCTTGGCCCTCAAGCTATTAGTTGTCACGACTTGGCACAATTATAGACAAACCTTAGTCTGACAAGTAAAGATATTTCATTACAAGTTCTTTGAGTGACGCACGGGCCTACATAATAATTTTGTTTTTGATATGATTCGCAACTATTTAGGTATGCTTTAGAATAATAATTAAGTTTAATCATAAATCGTCATAACCATAAATCTGCCAAGCCTTTTCCCAACTATTTTGGGGTCGGCCTCCAGTCTAACCTGACGCAGCTGAAATACCAGTATTTTATATGGAGCGACTGCCGACCTGACCTCCACAACCCAGTAACTGAGTAATACGATACCCCTTCGTAAGACTGGCTTTCAGAATTTTGGGCTTCTGACGACCCGTAACAACTGTCAAAGATCCACGAATGACAGCCGGGATCAACGGCTTAGCGTGCTTTCCGAGATGCGGAGGTGTCTCGGTATGTAAAGACCCAGGAGAAGAGAGTTTACCCATCCACGGACCAACCTCGGCACGTGTAGCTTAACCTAATGGATCGACCCGTGCCGCTGTCACGAGCTCAGCATTACATTATGCCACCAATTTCCACTGACCGGGCAAAAACTAGGCCAATGGTATCGGTTCCCAAAAATACCGGTATTTCTAACCCAGATCTAAGGACACCTATAAAAATACAAAATAAACTATCCCAGCAAGCCATTTTAGTTTATTTTGTATGCGAATGTGGAAAATAGGCTATGTTTAATAAGGAAGATTACTCATAATCTTCTTTAAATAAAAAAAACAATGATTAATAAATCATTTTCCATTGCTTCCTCTTCATCACTTTAACGAATAAATCATTAACATAAACACAATAATTATAAAAAGTGATTCATTCTGTTTTAAATGCAAGATGCGTCAAATACCTATACGGAATATTACATACAGGAAGAAAAAACAATATAAAATATTATAAGTATGCAGAATAAAATATACAGGGTCATATTAAAATAGCTGGTGAAACTCCGCAAAAGTGTGGGTGAAGTATTATAACTCATGTGGTTAAATACAATATTCATTAGTAGTAGTAGTAGTATATTTATTTACTTTCAAAATATAGTCTAACAAAACAAACAATAAAATTTATCTAAACACTTTTCATGAAGTATGTTTTGACTGCTTTTTTTTACCTACCTATCAATATGGGTAAAATTTCTTACCTCGCAATCTTTACGTAATGTCAAAGACTATTTATTTTGATATTTACTTGATCGGTTGCTAGGCAACGGATCTAACGGTCACGTCCTGACGCGAGTTTAAAAATTTTTACCTATCCCTAAAAAAGTGCACAACGCCGCTAAAGAAGCTTACACTTCAAAAAAAAAAACAATGGTCATCCATCCACAGACCGACATAGGCCAGAGTAGTTTAACCTTGATCCACCCGAGTGGTTGTATTAACAGCCGTATTAACAGCCACTCAAAGTTATTGGCCATATGGCCATGTTGCTTGCCATCCAATAACTTTACACCAGCCTACTATAACTGTCCCACTGCAGGGCAAAGCTCTCTTCTCATACAGAGAAGGCATGAGCATTGATCACCACGCTTGCGCAAGACGAGTTGGCGATTTAATACCCAGATATACGCCAGTGACCGTGAGTGGTTGCTTGCGTGTTCTGTTCTGAGCTCACGGAATGCGTCGCACGTCCAGCCAGCAATAGGACTCGCCCAATAAGGAGCGCTGTTCCAAATTAGACGCATTGTTAATTTATTATACATAAAACAAAAGGTATTTTAATAAAACACGTATACTAAAAGATCAATACTTAAATTATCTTTAAAATACAATACACGACGTATACACGCCTGAGTCAATTAACTATCTTTAAAACGGTTTCAGAAAAATATGCTTGATAGATTTTGCGTGATTCTCAGTTTTTTATCCGCGTTAGACATAACTTTACAATTTAATTTCACTATGTAACTAAACATAATCTAAAACATTCCTATATTAAGTTATAAAATAAATGCTCTAATTTAACATACATTTTTTCCAAATCATTACTTAACAGTAATACGTTTAGGCGTGATCTTCACTAATCTTCAGTATAAAAGTCGGACGTCGCGTAGACTAATATTGATTGATAAGTCCAGCTTTCCTCACGATGTTTTTCCTTTACCGATTGCAATGTTAGCAATGTCAAAGATAAACTCAGAAAATACATATGAATTGTAAAAGTCACATTGGTGCTTGCCCGGATATGAACTCACAACCTGGGGTCCAAGTCTACTAATTTACAAACGTCACAATGGTCTCTCGATTGTTAGTTTTTGACAGATTTGCCATACAAAATCTGTCAAAAACTCACCATCGAGAGACCATTGTAACGTTTGTAAATTAGTAGACTTGGCACCCAGGTGCATGAGAGGCGGGGCCTTAACCACTGGGCCATCGCGACCAATAACTTAAAAAAAACGTAATTTGTACAATCTAGAACAGAACCCGCAACAATTGTCTTCGGTGTGGACTTGACACGATTACTAAATATTTATCAGAAAGTGATGCGCCGGGCAAATATGCCGGCCGCTATTGGTGAAAGCTGTTGCTATTGTGGTCTAAGTTATAGGCGTCTTGGTTGTAAAGCCTAACTAAACAAACACAAATTACAAAAAGCTAATAAAACCAGACACAAGCATTTCCTCATTTCTCTTTCCTATTCCATCATCAGACCCTGTTCTCCATCTATCTACAACCTATTCATTGAGACCATTCCAATGAGCCCAAACACGATACCTGTACTGTAAGTTGGTAAGGGAGTTGCGTATCCTGCACATTCCAGGTGATGCTGCAGCATCAGTTCAAGGTTTCTATATTCTTCTAATATCATTGAAATAACAGAATACCAAATTTCAATTCTATCAGACCTGAGGAAGATGCTCTCATCCATTTATCAACTAGAAAATTGCTGATAATCTTCAAACGGCTGAACCGATTTTCTTGAGTCATAGCTAAGACTACTCTTGATCAACCACCTTTCAAACAATAAAAAAACAAAAACCCAATCGGTTCAGCCGTTTGGGAGCTACGGTGGCGCAGACAGACACACAGATACACGCGCTAAAAAAGGAAAGAAACTAATAAAGGAAAGAAACTATCATACAGGTAGAGTGACAGAGACGACGCTCTAGAAAGTTTGAGCTCTTTCTCTAACTTTTGACGTGCCGTATTCTCGTCTCATTACTGTAATTGTAAGGTTGTATCAATCAATAGGCCTTTCCCGACAAAGGTTTCCTGTTTATGATCGCAGTGTACCTATTTCACAGAGAAAAAAAAACTGTTCCAAAGATGTCATCCTGTGGCAGATGGACAGACAGACAGACGGAAAGATGGCGGCGTAGACTTAGGGCTGATTTCACCAATGAAACTGAACGCGATCAGCATTTCTATAACGCGTTCAAGAGCTGTCAGTGTCAAAATTATTGTTATGGAATATACACTGACAGCTCTTGAACACGTTCAGATGTGCTGAACGCGTTCAATTTAATTGGTGAAATCCGCACTTAGTCATTGGACCCCGTTGGAAACCTTTGGCTACGGAACCCAAAAAATGCGAAAATAATAATCGGCAATTATTGTTTAAACTCACGCTTTTTCCCCGATATTAAAATGTAAATGAATAGCATTAATAAAATGTAATGCAATAGTTCAAACGTCAAGAAATATCGAAATAGAGCCGAGTTCTGTTTCCTCTAATCTATATTTAGTTTTCTGAGTTAAGTAGTTATTATGTAAAGATGTCAAGTATATGTATTATATAGCATTAATTTTATTATGTAGATTTATGAATATACATAAATGTTATTTCTAATTCCGGCGGTGTACCAATGTGTTATACAAACGTTAATACATAAATTAATAATAAAACAAATGTAAATTTTTTATGTGACGGCTATGACGTAGTTAAGATACTTACTAAGAATAAATTACTATGTTGAACTAGTTTATTTTTTTATATGGTGGCAAAGTTTTTATTCCTAAGAAATTCTTTTTTTTTTGTTTCGCATAAACATTCATGGGCACTTATGAAACGTCAGAAATTAAGTGCGCGGTTCCAATTGGTCGTTTCCTATGGAGCAGAGCCAGCAAGAAACTCCATCATAGTTACTCTTTTAAAATTAATGATCATCTCTGCTGAGTCAATAATAATTTATCATCAGTAGAAGGCTGGGGAGCGTCCCGACTCCTATAAACGCCACACAGCGTGTTGTCGTACGCTTGCTATGAGAATGTACTGATGTGCCTTCTAAATACTCTGTGGCGTTTACGCTGACGCCAGACGTCACCATCATCTTTCAGCCTTGTCCCATGTTACTTGTGGTCGGTGCAGCACGTTTTTCTCTTGCATTCTCCCTTGTCAATGTCTAGCGGCGCCGTCGTAAAAAGATGCCCATCCATAGACAAATATCACCCTTATCTCCACTATTCCATTGCCTACTCTAGGATGCATATCCGGTATGGCTCGCAAATCCTTTATTATCCTAAGGGCACGTCTTTCCTACCATTACCGCGCCCCTCGGTCTACTCTTTGATATGCAATGGCCAGGAAGCATGAGGCTCCAGGAGCTATTGCAAATCTTGGGGTTCATTTATTTATCGAGTCTGGTTAAACCACGCTGGGGCCGGTGCATTTAGTTCATTCATTCATTCACTCTCTCTCGTCAAACGTCACGTTATCATTCACGAATCACTCTCTTTTATTTCATATCATCTCTCCTACAATCCGTCCATGTTTTCTTTGATATTCCTCACCCTCTCCATTCATCAACATTATTGTAGTCACATGCGTTTCATACCTCCTGCCCGTACCAAGACAAACGATTTCTGCTCAACTTATCTGTCACTTTTTGGACGGCGGATTTGACAGCGTGTAATAGGAGCTTAAAAAAACTTGCGGAATGCATATCTTCCTCCTTTTTTGAAAAATTGGGCTAAAGAGGATCGCTGTTATCGTTAATCGCTACTGCTTCTCCCTTGTAGCACACAGTGACCGTCTCTCCAACTATTGTTATTCGCACCGCGTTTGTTTTGAACTTAAACCGCTTGTCTCCATTGAACTACATTTTGTCTTTATTCTAAAAAACACTTGTTACTTTACTACGACTTTAAAAAACGTTTGTAAGTAGGTTGCTATGTTTTTAGTAGTGTTAAAAGTAGGTAGATGTATTTTTTTCTATTGATTTAATAGTCGTTACGTTTTAATGGATTACGTTCGTTTTAATTGGGTTATTTATCAATGTTATGTATAGTTTTTATATAGGATTTTAGGACGATTTACGATAGGACGAGTAGGTACGGTAGGCAAAATATTTTTTTAATAATATAATTAACTACTTTGACAGAGTAAGATAAGATTTTATTACCATTAATTTTTTTGTAGAATCTCGATATTATAATAAGTACTTACTTACCTTCCTTTAGGTAACAATTTAATCCGCAGTTGTAGCCCACGAAATTCAAATTTTCTTAAATTATTTGTAATTTGTAGGTCAGGGTTGTATCTTGATCAAAATATGATTCTCAACAAAGAAAAAGTTTATATGGAACAAAATAATCTCACCTAGTCAGATTTATGAATGATTCCAATGGTTATAATTCTGTAAATACTTATAATATCATGACTCAATATTCTAGTTAGCTAGTTGGCCACGTTTATTATTCCATACAGTAATATTGTCAAATTAATCAAAACAGGGAAATATTTGAGATCTGTTTGCGACGTTGCCCACTTTCAGAATTTCTTGTCAATTTTTACCGTTACAATCTACGGACATAGGTACAGTCAACGATGACGTCCATGGTAACAAATAGTCTTTAGCAGCATCTTTATTTCGTAGCAGTAAGGGCGATTTTCGTAGCTCAAGCGTAACTGATGTGCGGTTGACCGTACTTTAATCTGATCTCATAATTATTACGACATCAATTTTTAAGAAACTTTCTACTTAAACCTTTTTTTGATCGTTTTGCTTGGCAGTGCGTAACTGTCACCCAACCCAATCTTTTTGCTATCAACAGGCGCCTCACCTATGTTTAACTAGGACAAACTGTCCAGCTAGGTAGGTCCAACTTCGAGAAAGAGGTCAATCGTCGAATCCGACTCGGCTGGGCAGCGTTCGGGAAGCTACGCAATATCTTCTCGTCCCACATACCACAGTGTCTCAAGACGAAAGTCTTTGAACAGTGCGTGTTGCCAGTGATGACTTATGGCACTGAAACGTAGTCGCTCACAATGGGCCTTATCAGAATCCTAAAAGTCACCCAAAGAGCAATGGAGAGGGCTATGCTTGGACTTTCCCTACGTGATCGAATCAGAAATGAAAAGATCCGCAGGAGAACCAAGGTAACCGACATAGCCCGAAGAATTGCCAAACTTAAGTGGCAATGGGCAGGACACATTGCTAGCAGAACAGATGGCCGATGGGACCGAAAGGTTCTGGAGTGGCGACCGCGTACCGGAAGACGTAGCGTTGGAAGCCCTTCCATAAGATGGACCGATGACCTTGTGAAGGCCGCAGGAATCCGCTGGATGCGGGAAGCACAGAATCGGTCGAAGTGGCGGAGCTTGGGGGAGGCCTATGTCCAGCAGTGGACGTCTTTCGGCTGATATATGATGAGGTGCCTCACCTGATACTGATAGTAAGTGGTCGCTGCCACCGATGAACATCTACAATACCAGAGACATCGCTTAGTTTTCTTCTTTTCGTGTGGTTAATGACTAACCTGGCGTCACAGTTTTAAAGCCGCCCATGGGCCTCTGAATTACCTTCACATGCCGTCGAGAAATATCGCTCAGGCATGCCGGTTTCCTCACGATGTTTTCCTTCACCGTTTTTGAAGCAAGTGATAATTATACATTTCGCACATGAATTTGAAAATTCAGAGGTACGTCCCTGGAGTACTTACTGTTTATTTTATTTTGTTACCTATTTATTATTTACAAATGACTGAACCTGACTTGATAGCCGTACGTCTTTTTCGGGTGACCACTGAAAATCAGCGCTGTGCTGTGGGTCCCCCATAGCACAGCATTATGCTGAGTGGAAGCCTTCATGTCACAGTCATAGCGTGCAGCTGCCAACTATTTATGTTCTTTATTTTGTTGAATATTGTCTCTTTATATGCACGTGTTTCTGTGACAAATAAACCTATTTTTCTTTCTTTCTTTCTTTCCTTGGGTTCGAACTCGAGACCTATGACTTGGCAGTCTGAGGGCCACACCACTAGGCTATCACTGCTAATGACATGACTGCTATCATCGCTGATGCGTTGCCATCAGAGCTGAAGATAATATTTCTCTATACAATTTCTCTTTTGTACACCGTAAAAACTTCTGTATTTTGTCGATTTTGGGCCACATAGAAAAGATGCATCATTAAAAATACATTAATTTAAAATATCATTAGGTACATTTACAAGATGACCCGGTTTTCTTTCTAAGTTACAAAATTGATATGCCTACAATGTTTTAGTTTTTTACAAGCCTTGTGCGCCTAGCCATTGGCAAAATTGACGAATCTCTATCCATACTAACTTTCATCCCGCATTGAACCTTCAGGAGTGAAGGAAGTCCTAAGGGGAGACCCCCTAGCAACGTACAGGCAAGTGATGGAACACGGGTGGGTTTTAGGTAGTCAGTAAGAGTCTGACACGCCCTTCTACTCCGCCCAGAGCGGCAGAAATCATTTGATGATAAAAAAAAAATGTGTGAAGTTTTAAAAATCCTTCCTTAGTCGATAAGGAACTCTTTTGCAAAATTTCATACTTCAGTCAGACCCAGCGGGTTAGGGATTTTATTAAGTAAGTAGATTAGTTTTCTATTGATTAAATAATATATAATATATGTTTGTTTGTAATATAATAATACGAGGCGACTAAAAGACAAATACTTATGACATTCTGACAATTCAACACTTGCGCTAGTCACCGCAGACGTTAGGTCGAAAAAAATTGCATTGTATAGCTACTGATTTTTTTTGGGATGTTGTTAGGATAGTATAAAACCAAGTTTGCAGCTCCGAAAGACCTCGCTGCTAACTACGTGGTACTCGAAAAACCTCGAAATTTTCGGACTTCTTTCAGTTTTTGACTTATAAAATTATAACTTCTAAAAAGTGTATCCAGCACCTTGACTGATGAGAAATGGTCGCTGCCACTTACGGACATTTTTACTGTAGTGGGATGATTACAGAATTGTACCAATGTTATAAACTTTAACTATTATTATATATGCGAAAGTGAGTTTTTTTGTTTATTTGTTTGTTACGCTAAAACAGCTGAACGGATTTGAATGAAATTTGGCACATGGGTAGACCATGACCTGGATAAAGACATAGGATACTTTTTATCCCGATATTCCCACGGAATCTAGACTTATACGGGTAAAACCGTGAGGCGCAGCTAGTAAACTTATAATATGTATAGCTTCCTTCTGCCCGCGACTTCGTCTGCGTTTACCAAGATAAAAAGTATCCTATGTCCTAACCTAGGTCATGGTCTACCCATGTGCCAAATTTCATCAAAATCCGTCTTGCCATTTTTGCGTTAAAGTGTAACAAGCAAACTCAGTTTCGCATTTATAATATTAGTTAGGATGACACTCGGAAAAACTTACTGTATAACTTCCCATTAGTGAAAGAATTTTCGAAATTACTTCAGTAGTTTCGAAGATTACCCCTACATACAAACTTACTTTCATCATCATCATCATCATCATCATCAGCCTATTAATGTTCCCACTGCTGGGACACAGGCCTCCTCTCTGTGAGAGGGAGTGGGCCGTAATTCACCACGCGGACCCAGTGCGGGTTGGTGGATGTCACATGTCTTCGAATTTTTGGTTCTAAGACATGCCGGTTTCCTCACGATGTTTTCCTTCACCGTTTTGACAGCAGTGGTGATGAAATTATTTACACAAAGTAAAGCGCCTGCTTGGGTTCGAACCCACGACCGACCACGGTCGACGACGACGACTCGTAAGTCGGGGCCGTTACCTCTCGGCCACCACTGCTAACAACTTACTTTACCTTTATATAATAATACTAGCTGACCCCTGCCCACTTTGTTAGGCGGTAAACATAAATATATATCCTATGAAACTCACAAATAACGCGGCTTTCTATTGGTAAATGAATTTTCTAAATCGGTTCAGTAGATCCAGAGATTACCCCTTACAACAACCTCACACAGTTAACCTCTTTATAATATTAGTACTTATAGATAATATAGATTAAAAACGTCAATGACCTTCTCTGCTGACCCGACACGGAAGACTAGCGTGAATTTAATCGCAACCGATTTAGCTACGATGTGTTTCGCAATTGATTTAAATATTTACAAATTTCCGAGATGACCCCTTTAAATTGCAAGTTAGTTGCTAAACTTGATATTTCTGGTTTCAACTGCTTCATTGGTTGGGTAATTGCTGGGTAGGATTTGGTGGTAGACGTCCTAGATTCAATACCTGAGAAAGGCAAAAACTGCCTTGGTCTAGTAGTCGAAAGCGTGAATGGTCGGGAAAGTGTTATTAGTTTTTTCCATCTGGAATTTCTCAGTAGCAGCCCGGAGTCTGGATTTGTGCCCGGTTGGTGGCAATAGGCTCGCCCCCTATTACATGGGACTTTTAAACATAACTGGCGAAATGGGGGTGTACTATAGGTACACCTCTGCCTGTCCCTTCGGAGTCACCAAGCGTGATGTTATGACGATATTTTTCGATTCAATTGTAACTGTAAGACTTTCGGTTTCACCAGTGTTTCCGGTAATTTGGCTATATTTAGTGTAAGTCTTAAAATGGCAGTGTTGATGATTCATTTCATTGCTTCCAAGATTTAAAATGAAACGTTTTCCTGTTCGCAGTTTTACTCGGATTCTAGGGAATGACTAGATACAGCATCATCTCCCTATCCTTTTCCCAAATATGTTGGTGTCAGCTCCCAGTCTAACTGTATCCAGTTGAATAACAGAATCTTTCATGGAGCTACTTCTATCTGATCAACCCAGTTACTGGGTAACACGGTAGCCCTTGGTAAGACTGGTTGTCAGACTTTCGGGCTTTCGATTACCCGTAACCACTGTCAAAGATCTACGAATGACAGCCGGGGCCAACGGTTTAACGTGCTTTCCGAGGCACGGAGGAGTATCGGTATAAAATAGAATTAAATATTCTTTGAGTAGTCGTGTGTAACATAAAAACAATAATATATTAATCTTTACAAACATCTCAGCTGATCCCTTTAACAGATAAAACCAGTAATTTAATACGAGTATTTACTTCTGACTCACGGAAGGCTAATAACTTGATAACTTGAAAACAAATGGCTTGTAAAAAACATGCGAACAGTTTGCGCTGAATCCAACTTTTATAGCGGAATATTCCTTCATTGATGGTTGTTGTTCTAGTGGTCGCAAACATGACTGCTGGACATAGGGTCCTGTGATCCCTAAGTCGAGCAAAGTGTTATTGGATTTTTCCGTTAGAAACTCAGTAGCAGCCCGAAGTCTGGGTTTGTGTCGGGTTGGTGACGATCAACTCAGTTTATCGCAGTCCACTGCCGGATATAGGGCTCTCCCAGGCTGCGTCACAACACCCTGTTCAATGTTAAAGGGTTCGGTTTCCGCACTTAGTCCGTCAGGTGGACCATTGTGCGTGGGCCATAGCGGCCGTTTGGTGATTATTTGAACCAGCCCATCTCCCTCCAGAAGACAATTAAGTCTCCCGGTCTGTTCAGAATATCTGTGTAGGATCTGGGAGACCTGAAGGTTTCTGTTCTTATTTGGGCGACGCCTGTGCATTCAAAGAGAACGTGCGCAACGGTCTCTCAGCCTCCATGTACGCTTTGCACAGAGGACTGTCGATATGCCTATTGTGTGGAGCGAGCAGTGTCCCGTGATGGTCCCCATCACCAGGCGCAGGACATTCCTGTCCAGGCGTAAGTAATAAATGCCTGGTTAGCCTGCTATCCAAGGATGGCATAGCTTCCTGCCACATCATCCTGTTTTCCTCTTTCAGCATTCAGTCTGTACCAGCCACCTTTTTATCGTTGTCGGCCTAACTAGCATGGTCCTACACTACGCTTGGCGATACGGCGGTTGGTTGCCATAAGCTTGACGAATCTTTGCGTGGTGGCTAGTCATGAATAGATCCATTACTATAGCCACCCAAAACCTTTTGGAGGCTCTTTGTTGTACTTCTTTTTCTTTTAAAAGAGTCTGACAAAATAAGTTCCGATTTTGACCTGTTACCCAGTGACGGGTTATAGAAGTTAGAAAGGCAGTCGCTCCATGTATAATACTGTTATTCAGCTGCATCAAAATTGAAGCCTACCCCAACATAAGAAAAGGCTAAGCAGATATTGATGAGTGTGTGATCAATGCTCGTTCTTTTATGAGAAGAAGCCTTTGCCCTGCACTGAAATATTAAAAGGCTAATTTTAACAGAAGTGATTACTGTCATTTCTTTAAAGAAACTAGCGCCATCTACAATACAATGGTTAGTCACAATGGCTGGGCATTGGCTGTAATAACCCTATTGTCTGATTCAAGGTAACAGTTGTTATTAAATTTACATACTATATGCATACAGTTCTTCTTGTTTCTGTACGGACAAAATGTTGGACAGTTTTGATGAGTTTATTCATTTGTGGTCAGCTGGTTGGATAGCAGTTTTATGGTCATAATCATCTGTTTCCTTATTCTCAACTTTTTAGGGGGTTTCAGTCTAACCGGATGCAGCTGAATACCAGTATTTTACATGGAGCGACCGCCTATCTGATCTCCACAATCCATCCAGTGTTGATGCTTGGTTGATTCTGGAGACTGTTAAGTTCAGGTATGCGTACTCCTTCTACCTGCTCTTTTACCGTGTTAGTAAGGATCGGCGCAAATTGTTTTCGTCTTCAATTTTCCCCTGTCAGCTGCCACGTCATCATTAACTCCCTTTTCATTCATAATTATCCTTCACAAAACCTATCCGTATTCTTTGGCCTTCCGCTTCCTCTCCCTCTCCAACAAATAACTTTAGTATTTATTCTTCGCTCTCATAGTCTCATGCGTTTCATCTTTCCTCATCAGTTGAAAGGGAACCGTTTGTTTTGGGGCATGTGGCCCATACCAAAACAAACAGTTCCCTTTCAACTTTTCTGTCACTGCTGCCACTTTCAAACTTCCTTTAATATACTTAGCAACCATGCTGAGTTTACCAAAGGGTATCGTCCTACCCAGTAACTGGGTTGTGCAGGTCAGATAGGCAATCGCGGTCGCTCCATTTAAAATACTGGAATTCAACTGCATCTGTTAGACTGGCCGACCCTCAATGGGAATTGGCTAGGCAGATAATGATGATGATCTATTCTTAGTATGCTTATACTTATACAATAGAAGAAGATTTCCAATTCTTCAAATCACTTACCTTAATCCCTAGACAACATTTGTTATTTTGTAAACAACATTGGTATGCAAAAAATCTATCGCAAAATAAATATTTAAAAAAAATCTTCCTGCAACTAATAAAACTACAAAATAACGTGAGAATTCAGTAGCAGACAAATATGTTTAGAAACAATAGTTGAGGGTAATTAAGAAAACAATGTAATATCACACGCTGCCTGTAATCAATTCAAAAGTTGAAGTGATCTGCGTTAAGCAACCGTTGCAAAATCGATGTGGTGGTTTGATGAAAGTAATGTGAATTTGGAAGGTCAGACATACTGTGCAAAATGTGATAATTATTCGATTGCTCCATCGAATCAGAAATGAAGAGATCCGCAGGAGATCCAAGGTAACCGATATACATACTAATCAGCCTATAATGTGCCCACTGCTGGGACACATCCCACACCCTCTCGGTGAGAGCTGTGTAAACTATTTCATCACCACTGCTCTTAAAACGGTGAAGGAAAACATCGTGTGAAAACCGTCATGTCCTAGAATAAAAAATTCAAAGACATGTGACATCCACCAGCTCGCCCTGCCCGCGTGGTGGATTATGGCCCACTCCCTCTCACACAGAGGAGGTCTGTGTCCCAGCAGTTGGAACATTATAAGTACGATGATATGCAAATTACATTTTTTTTTGTATTATATATTACGTTACCCATACTCGTACCAGCCACACATAAAACTTTCAATAATGACTTTGCAACATTTTGGCTTTATGCAATGTCTAATCTTTTCAATCTATACCTAGACAAGCCAGATTTTTGTGGTATGTCATAATCAGCATGTTTAGTTTCAGACGAGTAAACGTACCTAGACACTGTAAGTCCGTCTCAAAATAAGTAGCAGATTCTTTTGAGAAACGACTACTCCCAAATTGTTTATGAAAGAAAGCAAAAGAGGTTGATTACAATGTGAAATAGACCATGTCTATTACCCTGTATCTGGCAACATGGAAGGAGTAATTAAAGGAAATGTATATAGGTATTAACACTTCCTTCGATAACTCACAATACGTGCGGTTAATGTTGCAATTTGTGCAGGGCAGGTCAAGGTGACAGCTTACAGTTGCACCGCATATGCCACGGCATCGTGCGACACTTCACTTTTCGTCTAACGTTAACCTGCTATAAAATTGTATGGTAACTTCCAAGGTTTCTTCGAAGCTGTGTAATAAAAATTGCTTTACATAAAGAGTCGTCTTGGGCGTCCAGTTACAATCAAATGAGACGATTGACCACCTTCTGTATAATATGAGCGTTAGGTATAACTTTATGTGGGGGCAGGGAGCTCTATTTGCAAATGGTTCCGTTGATAATTTTGTTGAAGATCCTATGCTTATGTTTTTAACCGACTTCAAAAAAAGGAGGAGGTTATTATTTTTTTTTTTTAATGTACCTATATTCCCCGATTACTCGAAGACGGCTGGACCGATTTCGAAAATTCTTTTTTTGTTTTCTTTTCAGTTGGTCCCGTTGTCATTAAGTCAGGATTGGATGATGGAATCCTGGAGAAATCGAGGGAACTCTTGAAATATTATAGGCACACCTATAGCGATTTAGGTATTGTAGACTCCGTATTCTTACAGAGTCTAGTAATAGTTTAAATATGAAAATTAACTATCATTCTAGTTCATGGCTTTTGAAAATAAGGTTTCAGAAATAATAGGCACTTGATCATGTACTTACATATTGTATTCCTCAATCCAACACACAAAATCAGATATACCTCACAATCAACACTAGGTATCTTTAAAACACAGCACGAGCCTAAGTACTCGTATCTCGACGTCTTATCCACGACTGAGCTCGCCGGACTGGCACGACAAACAAGATGGCGTTTTCCCCCACCATTATACCTCCGTTCCAAGTAATGCGCCGTGATTGGTTAGTCGTGCCATCCACGAACTCAGTCGGTACTACAATAGTCAAAACAATACTTTTAGTATTAAAATCAGGATTAATTTAACATAGCTTATTGACTAAAATGTCGTATAATTTACTATTGATAACAGTCGGCCATCCAAGGTACATTACAAGTCCTCGTGTAAAATTCGTGAACACAAACAACTTCAATATACCTAGCCAAAATATTATCGACGACAATTAATTATCGACCAAATTAATACATCCAAATAGTACGGTAATTATTTTATGTACACGTATCACATTATACAGCATATCAACTGTTATATTAAGTGCCAAGAAAACAACTGATCGAATTATTATAGGTACAACTGTTATTTTATAAACATTTGATTATTATTTTATTTACAAATTACAAATCACAATTTTGGGCAGTATTTCATGGCCCACTATAATTAGAAACAAGCATTATTTCACGGCTCGATGTAGATATACGGGCATTATTTCATGGCCCACGAGCATTATTTCATGGCTCGATGTAGATATACGGGCATTATTTCATAGCCCACGAGCATTATTTCATGGCTCGAAGTAGATATACGGGCATTATTTCATGGCCCACGAGCATTATTTCATGGCTCGATGTACATATACGGGCATTATTTCATGGCCCAGAAACATGAAGGGTAAACCTGTAAGTAAAACTGAAACAGATAAAAGTTTGTTAATCTATACTTCTATTATAAAAGGGAAAGATTTTTTTGTTTGTTTGTTTGTTTGTACCGAATAGGCTCCGAAACTACTGGTCCGATTTGAAGAATTTTTCAGTGGTAGTTAGCTCATTTATCGAGTAAGGCTGTAGGCTATATATCATCACGCTAGGACCAATAGGAGCGGAGTACCAATGAAGGATGTTTCAAAATCGGGTTTTTTTTTTTTTTTTGCGTTAGCCCAAAGTAACTATTCCACGCGGACGAAGTCGCGAGCAGAAGCTCTAGTCACAAATAATATATGTATATACGGGCTGTATTTCAAGCCCACTATAATTAGAAACGAGCATTATTTCATGGCTCGGAGTACATATACGGGCATTATTTCATGGCCCACGAGCATTATTTCATGGCTCGATATATATATTATACGGGCATTATTTCATGTCCCAAAAACTTGAAATGTAATTTTGTAAGTAAAACTGAAACAGATAAAGGTTCGTTAATCACAAATATGTATACACGGGCATTATTTCATGGCCCAGAAACTTTAAAGGTAAACCTGTAAATAAAACTGTAACAGGTAAAGGTTTTTTTTTATCACAAATTGAATAATAATATTGACATTTGCTGTAAGAACACCTAATTAGGTTATTCGCTGTCATCGCCAGACGAAATGTCATGTGTTGTATTAAAATTGAACCACGCCTCAATTTTGTCACTTGAAACAAACTGTCGAGTAAGACCAGTTATATTTTCATGTTCGGGCAATATCCTCAATTTGACATGGGGTAAAATTTGTAATTTGTGATAAGCCTGTCTGATAAGCTTCTAACAGCTTATAAGTAAAAGTAGGTTTAAAAGACCAGATAAGTCGTCTGACAGGTCGGAAACACTTCTAGTCACTTGGACCCGATAGTCTAATGCCGAATAGAGCCTCTATGGTGTTCGATTTATGCTACTATGCATACTGAACATCAGCTAGAAGATCATTGCATTTTAATTTCAAGCAGCCAACACACTTCATTATTCTTCAACATATAATTTGAGTACGTCATCAAACCGAGGACCCCTTAGGTTAGAATAGAAAAGTATTTACCTGTAAACCATACGGATCACAGATATAAATGTAGAAATAACAATAAATGTTAATGTCGTTTCTATGTTAATATGTAGAATTCTAACTATTCTTTGAATCTCACTATCTGCGCCTTGAGCTGTAAACTGAGTTAACTAATCGTAATCACTACCCAAGTAACAAATGCTTCTATAATCAAAGCGTTTAATCACCAGACAGTGATATAGTACGCCCATAATAGTACCTATTGTGACTGCTTGCACTATAAAGGGTTTTAACAGAGCGTTTTGGTTTTAACGATTAAAGATTAAAGAGCTTTTAAGTTCCATAATTAAGCTTTTAAAACGCTTACAAATCCATACACAGGAATCTTTAAAGTGTTGCACTGTAATAGATATGCAAAAAGCGATTATGGTACCATTAAGACCTCTACACGACCTTACTGACACATTAATGTACTCATCTATTTTGCATTAATAATGCGTCAAAATAATTTCTACAGCACGAGTATTGTAGCGGTATCGAAAACGCAATTACAGGATCAATCTGCACTACTAAAGTACCTTGCACAACCATTACGTAACCTTTTAGCTCCCTCAACATCGCTATGGGGCCAGTTCTGTAAAAGTAATGAAAACTCTTCCATAGTACTAAATAGTGCCATAGTATTAAATTGTTAACAGCTCTATTCAGTGAGTTTGTGTCATCGCTAAGACCAAAGCGTAACACAAAAGCACTAAAATTTATAAGTAATGGACTAATTATATCTAAACTAAAACTATATTTTCAGTATCAATTTTAACAGTAGTATTTTTTATATTTTATTACGACCTAATCCCAAAGTATGCCCCAGGGTGCATTTAATGCAACTATACAAATAAATTTATTTTGAGTACACTATTTTATATTTAATCAATGAACCCTGTTTCATTTTTAGTGAAAATATGGCTGCTGTTTTCTGCCATGATAGTACATTAGCACCATGGCTGGAGCCAATGTGTTCTATAGCAGCCATAGTCGGGACAAGTCCTTATTTTATGAATTTACTTTTAATTAAAACACGAAAATTAAGAAGGGCGAATTGTCAAATTTGAAATTAGCATATTGATTTTATCGATACAATAATTTAAGTGCAAGTTATGACAGAGTTACGGTCCATGAATATTTTGTAGCATGTCCCTTTTATTTTACTTTAAGGAACAATGGCAAATGTCATATAGAATAATTATCCGATATATTTTGTGTTCTATGACACTTACAAATATGATAAAAAGATCACTGGCATCGTTTATGTCGCATAATAGCACCACAACCATGTTTTGTTTACTTTTATAATGTAAATTCGCGACACGAACGTCGCAGACAGCACCATCTTAGCACCAAAAAGCGTTTTTCGACACTTTTACATTTCAACTATAGAGCTGATTTATCACCGTGACGGCCTTGATGTCATGTTTATAGAACAAATGAGTGAGCAAACTAGGGCCGCTTTGGGGTTCTGCAAACTTTTACAAAACCATTACAGTACTAATCATTAATACTAATTAGCACGTTCTAAAACGTTCTCAGGACCTTTATAGTACCAAACTTTGTTACTTGAGTAACGACATCACGACCCTGATGCAGCCCCATTCCTACCAGCTAACTCTACTTGGGTTTATTTAATTCTTCTTTCAGGAATTAAATCCCTCATAAGATAAGAAAACATCCCAAAAATGCACACCTATAGAGTCTATCCTAAATCGCAATAGTTTTTTTTTGGTTTTTTAAATAAGAATTCAGAGGAGAACAGTGCCACTATGCCACTGGCATGGTGGGTCAGATCAATCGGGGTTTCCGCACTCCCTACGGCGCGGGGCGAGCCCTTCTCGAGCAAATTGTTACCGGGAGAAAAATGCGTAGGCGAGAATGAGATTGAATGAGGTGTTGTTGAATTTCGTAGATTTGCAAATATTTTATTGTGTCAACGTGTTGATAGATAAATTAACTGTAATTTTATTTTCTTTTGCATTTGTGTAGTAGCAACTTATTACATACTTTTTGAATTTAAATATTTGTAATAGACTGTTTTTCAGCTACAATACTACGACCGAAAATACCTATTATAGTTCTATTTCTGCAAAACATTGATAATTTAGTTTGTATAGCGATAGCTCTTTGGGTCTACTAATTGATCTTAAGATATCTGGCGTTTATGTAAGAAAAGTAAAGTATCTCTTTACTTTAATTTTGAGGTATCACCAGTCTTACCAAGGGGTATCGTATTAAGTACCCAGTTACTGGGTTGTGGAGGTCAGATAGGCAGTCTCTCCATACAAAACACTGGCACTCAGTCGCATCCGGCCAGACCGGAAGCCAACCCCAAGACAGTTGGGAAAAGGCTAAGAAGATTGAAGATTGATTGGCTCTAATGAAAGTTGTAGCTTCGCTAGTGTAGTACTACGAGTATATAACTCAAACGGAAAGTTATTGGCACTAAAACTCGAACTTTCATTTCGAAATGCTGACAACCTAAATATTGAGCATTAACTCCCAAAATCTATAAACGTTATGCAAAAGCCGGGTTTCGACACCGGGTGGTTATTTTTGAAGAGTCAATCCCTACTCTTCTACCTCATGACCTATTCTATTGCATGGACTACACTTCTTAACGGGACGAGTGCACTGAAATGTGACATGACCCTCCTTTATGCAATTTGAACAACGTGTAGGCCGCCTAGGGTTTGAGCTATTTTGGTATTTTTAAGGTTGACCGGTAGCTATATAGTTTATGCTCGTTGTTGAATTTAGTATTTCAAGCATTATGCAAATACGAAAGGAGTTTTATTTTAGGGTGGAAAAATTGAGCTACCTCAGCACCTAATCTAACCGACCGGTCGTCGATGCCATGCAAAGTGCATTCGACTGCCCTTTTCCCAATTACACCATATCTATTGATTAGGGACGGTTTGTCATAATAATACTCTTCTAAGGAGTCCGTGAACTTAGCCCGCTCGGCCAACATAATTATCGCTCAGCATTTGGCCATAATTTTCATGTGATGGAAAAGTAGCCAAAAGTTTCTCCTGCCATTCAGCCCAAGTAAACAGGACTGACGGAAGGCCCCTTGTACCATCTTTGGGCAATACCCTTTAGTTTTGGTAATGTAAAATGAATTACTTGCTTCTCCGACCACATATAAATGGTTGCGCACTCGTTGGCTTTATGAAGCGACATAGTCATTGTCTGTTCCCGTTTACTTGGGTCATATTCCGGAATCGAGATGTTCAGGGAACCTAATTTGTCGGCACCATTATTAGCCATAGATTTTAAAACATTGACAACTTCCGAAAAAATAGATAATCCAAATGGAGAAGTCAACTCACCTGTGGTCTGCGGCTAGCAAGTCTCTCACCACGCTAGCTTGCGGCTGCCTTATTGAGCTACGCGAACGGCAGCTCTTACAGCTTCTTGGCGAGTTGCAGCTTGCACGGCCAGGAGAGAGTTGTCCTGATGCTCGGAGGTCCAGCCTGCTCGATGCTCGGCGGTCCAGCCGGCTCGATGCTCGGCGGTCCAGCCTGCTCGATGCTCGGCGGTCCAGCCGGCTCGATGCACGGCGGTCCAGCCGGCTCGATGCACGGCGGTCCAGCCGGCTCGATGTTCGGCGGTCCAGCCGGCTCGATGTTCGGCGGTCCAGCCGGCTCGATGTTCGGCAGTCCAGCCGGCTCGATGCTCGGCGGTCCAGCCGGCTCGATGCTCGGCGGTCCAGCCTGCTCGATGCTCGGCGGTCCAGCCTGCTCGATGCTCGGCGGTCCAGCCGGCTCGATGCTCGGCGGTCCAGCCGGCTCGATGCTCGGCGGTCCAGCCTGCTCGATGCTCGGCGGTCCAGCCGGCTCGATGCTCGGCGGTCCAGCCGGCTCGATGTTCGGCGGTCCAGCCGGCTCGATGTTCGGCGGTCCAGCCGGCTCGATGTTCGGCGGTCCAGCCGGCTCGATGCTCGGCGGTCCGCCAGCCTCGATGCTCGGAGGTCCGCTCGGCTCGATGCTCGGCGGTCCGCCCGGCTCGATGCTCGGCGGTCCGCCAGCCTCGATGCTCGGAGGTCCGCCCGGCTCGATGCTCGGCGGTCCGCCCGGCTCGATCCACGATGTTTTATTACATAAAACAATAAAATTATATTAAAAGAAATCAAAGTATGTAGGTCTATACGAGTATTAATCAGTTGAAGGGTACTGAACGAGACAATAGAATTTTTATTGTTATTACATCTGGGGTCTGGGGTGTTTAGTGTCCCTCAAAGTGTTAAGCAATTTTTTTAAAAAAGCGTAGCTAGGTCGTGTTTCATTACAACACAATAAAACAAAACGTTAATTTTTGTTTTTACTTTAAATAAGAATATCAATGTGATTTGAACAGTCAAGAACCAAAACAAATTGATAACGTAGAAGAAATATAACAACAAATTAGGAGGAAAAATAAAATAAACCCACATATAAATAATTAAGGGTAGAAAAATATTTAACTAGCCAAAACAGGAATCTTTACCCACTTCTGAGATGTAGACTCCGTATTCTTACAGAGTCTAGTAATAGTTTAAATATGAAAATTAACTATCATTCTAGTTCATGGCTTTTGAAAATAAGGTTTCAGAAATAATAGGCACTTGATCATGTACTTACATATTGTATTCCTCAATCCAACACACAAAATCAGATATACCTCACAATCAACACTAGGTATCTTTAAAACACAGCACGAGCCTAAGTACTCGTATCTCGACGTCTTATCCACGACTGAGCTCGCCGGACTGGCACGACAAACAAGATGGCGTTTTCCCCCACCATTATACCTCCGTTCCAAGTAATGCGCCGTGATTGGTTAGTCGTGCCATCCACGAACTCAGTCGGTACTACAATAGTCAAAACAATACTTTTAGTATTAAAATCAGGATTAATTTAACATAGCTTATTGACTAAAATGTCGTATAATTTACTATTGATAACAGTATTTTTTATAGTAACTCTTGAATTTGCTCTCGGAAAGTACCATTTAGTGAAGTGGAACTGATGATGAAGACCACAGATGGCTACCGGAACGACTCAATAATACGTATTTCACGGGTTGCGAACTTGCGATTCGATTACTTTAATATTGCTGCCAAGCATTTATGCCCGTCACAATGAATAGGGTGAAGAGGAGCTGATGGCGAAGTACCAGGAGAACTCCTCAACAATGAATGTCCCTGCATCGGGAAAAGCAATATTTTGTAAATGGTGATGAGCAGTTGACATTAGGCTATTGTAACTTAGATAAATTACAAACCGACCCACTAAAAAGCGAAAAAAAAAAACTTTTTCTCAAAAAAATTACCGACTTCCATTATAAAGTGAAAAATAACTAAAATTTCGGAAGTCGGTGGCATATAACGAATATCCGTGTCTTTGGTTGTCTATGCGGAGTCAGTTGTTTTTTTTGTGAAATAGTTTTTTTTTGTATCTAGAGCTTAAAATGTTTATGGATAAAGTACAAAGAGGGTTCCCAGACTTAGGATAAGCTCTTATATAAACGTATGCCTTCTTCCTATGGCAGAAACTACTTTTGCTTCGTTTACGTTCAGAGATGGTCATACACGCACGCCTGTTGTCAGCACTACACACATGACCTTTCTGAAGAACATACCGATAAGGTCATTAATGTCCTCTGAGGGCGTCTCCTCGCCTTGGAGTTTCAACTCACCTCTGCTTTGTAAACACCTTTTGGGTCACTTTTAATTTCTCCTCGCCTTTTTTCTATTACATCTTCATCATTATCTATACATATTATAAAACAAAGTCGTTGTTCGCGTTTGTCTTCATGTCCACGTTGTTCTTCTAAAGCCGCCCTCCGACGGTGCGCCATATCGCGGACGCACGCGCACGACGCACCGTGGGAAACCTAGCGTGCGTGGTAGCGCAGACGCGCGTTGTACGCGTGCGTGGCGGTGCGTCCTCGTGCGGGCTGGTGCGCGTCCGCGATATGGCGCACCGTGGGAGTTGGCTTTAAATACGCAACGGATTTCGATGGAGTTTTCAACATAATTTAGAGAATGTATTTCGGAAGGTTTATGTGTATAATACATTAATATTAAACTTATAGATAATTAAGAAATCTCGATGTTTTGTCAAGTCATAAAAACCTTGCGAAGCAGGGACGGGTCGCTAGTAATTTATAACTATAGAAAAAATATATATGCCGATAGTCCTCTGCTTTATCACCATGCTTTCAAGAAACAAGTTTTAAATAACTTGTTTACTTACATAATTACAAGAACCAGATAATTAGCAGAATAACGAAACCCACAAGTTCACCATTTCGTAACTTATGCTTACGGAACCCAAAAACAAGTGGACCAATGGCGCGTACGCTCCGATTTGGAACGCGACCAGTCGAGCGGCGCGAGCGTATAGATGCGAACTTGTTTAATTATGTAGTAGGTAGCTACCGTACTGATATGTTGGTTACTTAGTACGGTAACACAAACATCACACCTGTATTCCCCAAAGGGTTGGGCAGAGGTGTACTTATAGTACACCCACATTTTTCCAGTTATGTTTAAGTCCCATGTAATAGGGGGCGAGCCTATTGCCATCAACCGGGCACAAATCAGACTCCTGGTTTCTTTGTTACAGCTATTTTATTATCTTAGTATCAGTATTTTGATCCTTACCAGCTACAAAATTATCAGTTAGTAGAATACAAGCTGATATTGCTGCACAATAATAATCGGGTTCATTTCCTGGCTCTCGCAAAAGTATATACCTAGTATAATCAGCCTATTAATGATCCCACTGCTGGGACACAGGCCTCCTCTCTGTGAGAGGGAGTGGGCCGTAATCTACCACGCGGGCCCAGTGCGGGTTGGTAGATGTCACATGTCTTCAAATGTTTGGTTCTCAGACATGCCGGTTTCCTCACGATGTTTTCCTTCACCGTTTTGAGAGCAGTAGTGATGAAATTATTTACACAAAGTAAAGCGCCTGCTTGGGTTCGAGCCCACTTATGCTCTCGCAAAAGTTTTTTCAAAAAACAAACATTACAGTTTTTTGCCTTCAAAATCGAGGCCATGTTCCTTTGACCACTTTGCTCTCATTTCAGCCGAAAGACTTCCACTTATGGACGTAGGCCTCCCCCAAGCACCGCCACTTTAAGCGGTTCTGTGCTTCCCGTATCCAGCGGATTCCTGCCTACCCATAGTTTTGAAGATCCCCTTCTAAATCATCCTGTGAAAACTGATATAACTCATTTCAGACAGATTTTTATGATTTTTCGTAATACAATATTTCGTTAGTAATATTATCAATCAATCTGCCTACTCTTCTCCCAACTATGTTGGGATCGTCTTCCAGTCTAACAGGATGCAGCTGAATACCATTAGTTTACATCGAGCGACTGCCTATCTGACCTCCATAACCCAGTTACTGGGTAACACGATACCACGATAAGACTGGTTGTCTGACTTGGGTTTCTGACTATGACAAAGATCTACGAATGACAGCCGGGACCAGCTTTTTAACGTGCTTTCCGGGGCACCGAGGGGTCTCGAACTCTCGATATTTAATTGATGGTCACCCATCCGTGAACCGACCGAAGCGTAGCTTAACCTGCAATGGACCCGTGCAGCAGTTATTATTCTGCCACCGATCCCCTCTGTTCATTCGTTAGTAGTATTATTACTAATCTCCAAAGTTTAATTAAGGCAACCAAAATAAAAGCACCTTTTCGGTCATTGGCTTTTCGGTTTGTCAAATACTTCTGAATTGAACATCTCAATTCTGACAGCACATTTTCTTTGTCTTACCAAGTCAAGGACCAAACTTTGACCCTATGGCCTTGACGAATGACTAATGATAAACAAACAAAAGCAGTGAGTCCGTTTGCGTTTGTCTTGAACAGGTATCGGAAAACCCCGCAACAAAGGAATTTCATTTTTATGCGAAAAAAAAAACAACCGACTTTCAAAACAAATACTACAAAGTGATATATGTAAATAAATGTATTTTCATTCTTTTTTCTTTCTTATAATTAATGTCAATTTCGGAAGTCAATGTCTTTGGTTTAGAATTTTCGTTTTTTTGCCACCGACTGGCGCATAAGTCTCCATCCCGCGAGTAAATCGGAATAAAATGTATCCTATGTCCATCTTCAGGTCATGGTCTACCCATGTGCCAAATTTCATTCAAACCTGTTCAGCCGTTTTAGCGTGAAAACATTACAAACAAACAAAGTAACTTTCGCATTAATAATATTACTACGGATTTTTTTTTTTTATTAATTGCATTATAAGTTTAATGAATATTTCCGTAATATAAATCAGTATACTTCCTTCGACATTCAGAAACGCTATTGAACATTATTATTTGTCAATATAACCATGCCGGCTGAGTGTTGTGTATTATTTTTCCGCCTGACTCTTAAACACAGGCCATTGCCTTCGGATTATTATGATATATTCCATTATTCTTCGACAATAACTTATTGTGTTTCTCTTTAACCTGACGAACTTATAACAACCATTCAGTCTCATATAAGGGTCGATCTCCAGAGGCATTTTTTTTCGTGTCGGGCTGGATAAACCCATTTTAAAATCGAAAAACGTTTTCAAAATATTTTTTTATATACAGTTCGGTGCCTAATCTACGTGAAACAAGGCTAGTATTATGGATAAGTTTATTTTAAATATTTAAAAAAATTTCTTAAACCCTTCAATCCTGATCGCTCTGGGTTGACCCAACTCCCGATTGAATGAAAAAAATATTTTTTTACTTTTTAATGAGAAGGTTCTTAAGAAACAATTTATTTAGATTACATAATAAATAGTTAATCTTCATAGTAATAAAATATGTTTTGTTATATTAACAATACTTTTGCCACAATTGGAATTTAAAATCGTGACCGGGCATTTTATCTCATCGCTCTGCGCTGAGGTAAAACATCGCGCTCATCCCTAGTTACGCGTTATAGACACTCTATTCCCCTCCCGCGGGGGAACCCCAGTAGGGGTCTAACCGCCGAGGAGAATACCTGTGTGCCAAGTACCCTCAGTCCAACATTACGAAGGTAAGTTTATGATTGCTCTGGATTTGGTTCTCGAATTTTATGATTGCTATGGCACGTTATTTAAATTAAATAGTAAGCTTGTGAATGTGTTTGTTATGTGAATTAAGTGATCGTTATGATGTTTTATATGAGAAGTAATCACAACTTTCTACTGCTTTTAAATTCGGCTATATTTATGATTTTGTGACTTTTTCTGATCGCTATGGCTGTGATTGCTCTGTCCAAAAAGACCAGAGCGATGATATTTTGCATTAATTGTACGTTATAAATCTATTTTAAGTAGTAGTACCGGACTGCAACAATAACAAACGATGAACTATGCATATAATTTTTAATGTATAACCTTTCCTGGGTTTCTTTGGATAACCTAAACCCATAAACAGATTTTGACGTATTTTACCTTGATGATATTATTATATTGGCATTTAGCTAACCACAACTGTAAACCTTTCTTCTCTAAAATTTAATGGCAACTATTGTTTCAGATTGAAATAATGCCTCGAAATAAATTATCTAGTGAAGAAAAACGTCTTAGGAAGAAATTGGCTGAGCGTCGTAGAATGGCCAAAATAAAAAATGATCCAGCTCCCTAATTACGTAATGCACGATCAATTTTAAATTGAAACCAATTGAAAAAGATTGGCAGTCCATTGCTTCATAAGTTCGACAAAAAAAATTGAGGAGATTCTTTTTGTCGAACTTATGAAGCAATGGACTGGCAATCTTTTTCAATTGGTTTCAATTTAAAATTGATCGTGCATTGCGTGATTGGGGGGCAGATCTATACGCACAATGGCTTGTAAAGTCAAGAGAGAGAGTTACCAAAGGAAAAAAGCTCGGGGCACAGTACTACCAATAAGTGATTTGATGTGATCATGTTACACGTACACTGAATATGACTGAAAATGGCTAAATAAATAATATTTTATCAATATATTTTTTTTTGTTGCACTGATTTCACCATTTATGATCGCTCTGGCACCAATTATGATTGCTCTGGTCGCGAAATTTTTTGAACTTAAATATTTCCATAACTGTTTGTGTAAATTGAAGGCCAATAGTAAAAATGTACTATTTGAATATCCTTCTTTTTAATGAGATACATAATTACCATTAAATATCAATATCTGAAAAGCACCAGAGCGATCACACGAATACGCCCGTTTTGGAGATTGATCCATAATAATATAATAATTATATGTTTTGTCGTGTAAAAAACAATGGTGCTAAAGACCGCGACCTAAAGAATTTAATAAAACTGAAACACACTTCCTTATGTGTCATTATTTTAGCGCAGGAGTCAATCCCTAACCACTTTGCACCAGTGTGCAGTGTACTTTAATACTGCGTATTGCTGGAGTTGTCGATTCGTCCACAAATAAATTTAATTCGTACGAATCGCCTCAAGAAAAACTTATATTTATTAAAATAGTCGATTCGTCCGGATTCGTACGAGTTAATTCGGGCGAGTCACCAATAAGCCACCAAATCGCGGATTCAAGGGTCGTCTAGTCTTAAGACGGCGCGCGGCGGCGACCCTTGAATTGTCCATGCAAACGTAATATAATTTGAAATTTGAGCATATTTCCATCATATTATGTTATTATTCGGATTTAGACAGTATTTATCTAGGCTTTTACATCTTTTTTTTTCCAAAATCTTACTTAAAATGAAGTTTAAGCGAATTGAATATCGCACATTTTTACAGCTAAATGACATGTTTTCATACTGTTTTTTCTGTATTATAAACAACAATATTTGAAATATTGTTTCGGCAGGAGCATAGCTTATATTATCAATTTACACAGTATAGAAAAATAGTTTGGAAAATCCAAAAGTGCACGCCTCATACTTATCACTCATTCATAAACGAAAAAGAAATTCAAAACATAGTTTAAAAATGAACAATTTATCACTTTTCATGAAGTCGTAATGTCAACGACTGACAAAGATATTTACGTTGGCAGTTGCTAGGCAACGGCACCGGATCAAGGTTGAAAATATTTAGATATTGATATTATATTTTAGTTAGTATTTTATTAATTATAATTAAACTACTATGAATAAAAGAGCCATTTTCAATAGGGTTCCTTCTACGGCTGAAACGAATGTATAAAAAAAAAATTGACTCAATTAATTGATTTTATCGCAAGCTACAATGTTTTCAGGGATCATAAATTGACGGACAGGAAATTTTTTTCAACTATTTTGATGCTTTTTCCATTTCTGCTGCATTAAATCAATTGTTAAAAAGTACAGTATTAATCTCCATTTAATCATCTATACAATGGTATATAAATTAAGTAGGTTCTGTGTACTAGCAGGAGTGAAACAATAAAAACAGTTGCAGAAATGGGGCAAAAAATATTTTTCGATCGTAGAGCACACTCTAATGCTTCGCATTACGAGTCGTGCAAAATTATGAAAGAATATTAAGTTTTCATTCATAATTTTTGGTATTACGGAACACATCCAAAATCATAAATTCCGATAGCTCGTAACAACGCTAACAACACACAACACACATAACACACAACAGACACAGACAACAACAACAACAACACAACAACACAACAGAACAGAGATAACAATATTCCAAACGCATTTTCCTCCCATCTCGACTTGCAGTTGCGAGCCGTGTTCGCCAGACCCTTAAGCCAGAAAGTCTGTGTCGTGTTGCTCAGGTTACTTATGTAGTCACACCATGTAAAATATTGGAACCTATACAGCTGCATCCGGTTAGACTGGAAGCAGACCCTAAAATAGTTTCAAAATTCAAAATATTTTATTTCACATAAACCTACATGGGCACTTATAAACAAGGTTCCAATTGGTCGTTTCCTATGGAGAAGAGCCGGCAAGAAACTCCACGGTTACTCTTTTAAAAATAATTGGACTTTACAATATAAAAAAAAAAAAAAAAAACAGAGTTAAGGTATGCGAGGACAGTGTAGGTCTTTCAACAAGTACCAAGTACTTAACAAAATAGAAGATGGTCAACAAGTCTACAGTCCACTAAGCCTACAACGTTCTCACATTCACAAAATAGAAAAGAATCTATATAAAAGATAAATAAATTAATAAAAATAAAAATCTATTTTAAACGAAATGACATGATTGCTATTACAACTGTAGTAGTCTGAATTTATACCCGATTGATGGCATTAGGCACCTTTATTTTTTTTTTTTTGGGTGGGAAATCATCCAATGACTTCTCCCGCTCTGGGCGGAGCGGAAGGGCGTGTCAGACTTTTACTGACTAAAACCCACCCGTGTTCCTTCCCTTGCCATGCCAGGGGCCACGGTTTTCCCTTGGGACTACCCGCAACCCCGGCGGGCATCGGTCCTAGCGGACCCCGTCAGTTTTGCTGACATCTCTTTGAGGCGCGCGTGGAACACGACGCGCCGTCGACCCGGGCCTGGTCCTTATCGGACGGCGAGCTGCCCTCTGCTCTCCGTCCGCAGGCTCGCGCCTACGGTGGCCGGAAATCGGCTATTAATTCCCGACGCCCGGGACGTCTCCTACGGCGGCGGCGGCTAGGGCTGGTAGGGCGCGGCCTTTGCCACTCCCTCGCGCGCTCCTCCTTCGCGAGCATTACTGCTTCGCAGAAGGAGGTGACGGCTTGCCATGCCCTCTCGCTCCGCACCATGGCCTGGACCAGGGCCGGACGCGAGAGGTCACTGCCGCCGATCGCCTCCACGAGGACACGGCGGTGGTCCACCCAAGCCGGGCAAACCTCCACCGTATGCTCCACCGTGTCCTCCGGACGATCCACACAATGGTGACACCCGGGCGTTTCCTCCCGCCTTATGCGAAACAGGTACCTCCCGAAACAACCGTGTCCGGTGAGGACCTGCGTCAGGCGGAAGGTGAGGACGCCGTGGCGCCTCTCTAGCCACTCCTCAAAGAGGGGACTTATCGCCGTAATTGTGGCGTGCCCAGACATTAGGCACCTAGAACTAAAAATTCGAAGACATGTGACATCAACCAACCCGCACTGGGGCCACGTGGTGGATTATACGGTACGAGTATTCACTCAATCTCGAAGAGCGGAGGCCTCTGTCCCAACAGTGGGAACATTATAGGCTGATTATGCCAGCAATAGGCCTGTATCATTATAACGCCTCCTTCCATCATTTTGGACGTGTACTTACGAAATCCAACCTTGTGCGTTCAGGAATAGCGCAACGGAGGCATATTTCCAAACGTTGTTAATAATTAAATAGTAATTGCTTCGTCGTCCGGGCTGAAGGAATACAGTTTCCGTATGTTGAAATAAGCTGACGTAGATACAGACCTATAGTTTACTAGATAAAGGCATGTGTCCTATAACTAGGCTGTGTGTCTGAACCTCTAATTTATAATCATTCCCAATATGATTGAAATCTGTAATATAATGATTGCGCCTCTTTTAATGATCTTCAAATAATTACCATTTTGGTGTCTTAAAAATGTCTTGAATAGCCAAATAACGGCGACCATCTTAAATGTTGAGCTCGCCGGCCGCTGCCCCGGAACCGATCGCTCGGCTCGGTAATTGTAAGTAATAATAATGAAGCCTCTTTATTCCTTAATTTAAAAAAGTTAACGAAGTGAAAACTAAGTAACTTTTTGAATCTCGCGTTCATGTCTTTCTTTAAGTAAATTTTTGATTCTCGCGTTGATATCTTTCGTTCGAGCGTTAGGTGACGATGACGTGAGTTCCATGGTTTTTGTTCACACAAAAAGTGCGCAACGCGCTTATAGATGTTTTCACTTTTATATAATTGAGAACATCACTCTTTGGGTTAAGACCTCCTCCCTCTCCCGCTCTTTCTTGCCACTCTTTTCTATCTTGTGCTACTGCAGGCCAATTCTGATCTGACCCGCTACTTTTTCTATCTCGTCGACCCATCTTTCTCGGGGCCGTCCTTGTCTTCGTTTTCCTTATGGGCCTGCCCACATGGTGGTCCTTTTTTTCCATTTTATGTGACCCGCCCATTTCCACTTCAGTTTTTGCGAGTATTGTAGGGCGTCTATCACTTTTGTCTTTTCGCAAATGTAAGTACTTTCTCCAAACTCCAAATTATAAGTACTATAACAGATTCATAATTTTTCTTAAACCAATAGCTTTATATGCAACTTTCACACTCTTGACTCGTTCATTTGTTTCAATGACGTCACCACTTCATAATTACTGTCATTTACGTCATTGCGGTAATGACATAAGTGATTTTATATTAAATACCTAGTTTAACTCGTTAAGAATTTAAATGGAGCTGTACAACGTATATCAGAAATGTTTAGTCATATTTAAGGGTGTGTACGCACGGCTACTTATCAAGATATACTTTCCCAATAAACGCTGATTTGGCATTGTATAGGATTTCCGTACAATGAGAAGTCAGGCTTACTGACAAATGCGTGCACTAACTGGACAGGTCTACACAAATCTGTGTGGTTCTTTCCTCAAAAGACCCTTTCAGACACTAATCTACATGGTCCTCAATGGCCTGACCAAGAGACTGCGACCTGTGCTCTGAGTTTTTACACGACTGCCCAAAAAAGAGTGTAATTTAGCGTTTGTTATTAGCGAAAGTGAGTTTGTTTGTAACGCTTTCACGCTAAAACGGCTGAACGGATTTGGATGAAATTTGGCATATGGGTAGACCATGTCCTGGAGAAGGACATAGAATACTTTTTATCCCGATATTCCCACGGGATCGAGACTTATGCAGGTGAAAAGGCAGGGCGCCGTTAGTTAATATATAATCTATGATATTGATTCTTCTACTTAGTAAAATGATAGACCTCGACCACAAGATTTCCTTAAAGTCATCGAAAGTGAACGTTAAAGGTTTTTTTTTTAATTCATCCCCTAAAGGAGTTAAATAGGGGATTGGTTTGTATGGAACATCGTCATTTTTGCGGAAGGGATACCCCACAACCCATCTGAGTTACTGGGTAACAAGATACCCCCTTGGTTTTTTTTTCTTCCTTCCGACTTCTGCCGCTCTGGGCGGAGCGGGAGGGCGTGTCAGACTTTTACTGACTAAAACCCACCCGTGTTCCTTCCCTTGCCATGCCATGCCAGGGGCCACGGTTTCCCCTTGGGACTACCCGCAACCCCGGCGGGACTACCCGCAACCCCGGCGGGACTACCCGCAACCCCGGCGGGTTCCCCCCCTTGGTAAGACTGGTTGTCAGACTTTTGGGCTTCTGACCACCCGTAACAACTGTCAAAGATCTACAAATGACAGCCGGGACCAACGTGCAACGGTTAAACGTGCTTTCCGAGGCACGGAGCGGTCTCGGTATGTAAAGATGGTCAGCCATCCACAATCTAACCACGGCAAGCGTAGCTTAACCTTCGATCGACATCGGGCACACAGCTAATAAAATACATAGAAAAGTAAGTCAAATTCAAAATGTCCCAGTTTTAATACATACAGTGATATAAAACTTGACTTAATGTCTTATATCACAACACAACATAACCAATGTGAAAGTTGGCGGTACCGGTTTCTTTAATTTGCCACTCAAATGTCACCTTTATGCGAAAGGAATAAGGGTCTTATGTGATGTGTATGGTTATGAGACATATTATCTTCACGCTTTTTAGTTTTTTCGGACTGAGTAGATATAACCGTAGTTGTGTATTTACTTTTTCGATACGCGTGATAGTTTTGGCTATGTTTTACTGTACGACAGTTCGCGAAATGGTTAAAATTCGGAATCAGTTTTTTTTTAAAGTCCTAGTTTCTAAAGAACATCCAACTTCGTTGGCATACCTAACCGTCCGCCATTTTGAAAAAAACTAGATTTGGCGGCCAGTGATGAAACAAGTGTCAATCGATAGAGTAAGTGATTACAAACAAAAAATATTTAGTGATGAATATCGTAAGTGATATACTTTCTGAGATATTTGAGTTCAAAAATTTAAAAATAAAACATGAAAATAATAGTTTTATGCATTTTGTGGAGTTATTATGAGAAATAATATTATGCTATATATGCTGCATAGTCGGTTTAATAATAAAAGTATTTGAAATTAAAATGTAATAATAAAATATGATATATAGGTATGATATATTATATATTTTAGGTATATATGATATCCTTTATTTCAATTAAACTTACCTGTGCATTACATTTTTAAACATAAAAAAAACATTTAAGTAGAAAAGTAGAAATACAAACCACCGGTATCGGGAACAGAGTCTAAGCTACAGGTCAGAGCTCCTGAGAAAGGAATCTCCTAACGATACGCGCCGTGTACAGAAGTAACGCTTTCTGGATCAAGCCCTTGATCCAGCTGCCTAACGAAAGCCTCCTCAGATATTGGTTGAGGCTATTTTTAAATGTTTTTGTTTTTATATTTAAAAATGTAAATTATATGTATCTACATTAAATAAAGGAAATAATAATAACATAATATAATGTACTAAAAATAATAATGTAAGATAAACCCGCAGGGCAGCATGTGGCGAGCTGTTGGGCAGTAGCGACCCCACGGACCCTATCTCCCGTGAGAAATCTTGTTCCTCACCTCTGGCTTGCCTTTATTGGCCGGCCTGGAGTGAACACTGACGAGGAACAGAGCTCCCACCTCATTCTTGCCTTAATTGGCCGGCTTGAGTGGAGATTCGCAAGAGCAAACGTGCTCGGAGGAAGAAAGTATTCCAGTAAGATGCTGGTAGGGATCTTGACCGTACTTCCGGGACAGTCCTGATAGCCGTGGAATACCGCTCCACTCCTCATAACCACCTCAGGACATGCTGCCCCCTTGTCGCTACGACACTTTGTGCAAACGACCGTTTTCGGGGGCCCATTATTGAGTGTGCAAGTCACCCCCTGCCATTTTATCCGTGTATATATAAAACATTGATCAGGCAGGGTCCATAGTTCCAGGTCACCAGTCAACTTAAGCCACCCGAACCCATAGTCCATTAGCTTTGTATCCATATCCTGCATTAGTCCTACGCCAGCCGGGGGTTGTCCTTGGGTGCACTTGCATAGTGCATACAGGGATAATCGTCGGTTGGTGCCTCATTTCATTACAAACGTCTAACGGGCCTCTGCGAGTTGGCTCCGGCCCCTCGTACGCCTTCCAAAGGTCCGGGACCCCAGGGTCCCGAGAAATGTCTAAGACCCTAAATGTAGGATAATAATTTCTCGCTGTTCTCGTCTGGCTAACGGAGACTACTTGCATAGACACATTATTAACCTTATAGCCAGGATACACCAGCAACTTGCTCTGAAATACAGTCTTGTGGAATCGGAAGTACCGTACTATAGGTATGTGCCCGACCCAGTACTCGAAAATGGCAATATATTGTATTGGGTTTGATCTATCATCACTGACAGGACTATTGTTGCCAATAAGTCAGACACAGTGGTGATAGATCGACTAGAGCGTCGTACAATGACTATTGATATAGCGGTCCCGCATGACGAGACCTCGTGAAAGCTGAAAAAGATAAGCATATTAACGAGGTTGTCGACATGTGGGATGTGGACTCAGCGATCATTGTATCGATAGTCGTGACAGCCAATGGCTGTAGCCACGAGCCTCGACCAACACCTGAGCAGGCTCTCGTTCGGCAGCTGGAACAAGGGCTTGATACAGAAAGCGGTACTTCTGCACACGGCGCTTACTGTTAGGAGGTTCCTGTCCCAGGAGCCATGACCACCGGTAGCTAGAACCCTGCTCCTGATACCGGTGTGGTGTACTACGTTTCTATAAAAAGATTTAAAAATGTAAATTATTATGTTTGTACTTAAATGAAATCAAGGATTTTTTTTTACCGGTTGCTACAGCAAGGACGAACTTCACTGACTCATTTGTGATCCAATAAATTGAAAAAAATTAAAAATATTACTTCTTAATTTTTTCACATGTTTTAACTCAAATATCTCAGGAAGTATATCACTTACGATATTCATCACTAAATATTTTTTGTTTGCAATCACTTACTCTATCGATTGACACTTGTTTCATCACTGGCCGCCAAATCTAGTTTTTTTCAAAATGGCGGACGGTTAGGTATGCCAGGTCCCATACTAAAATGTCGGAACCCCTTTATGTCTGTAATTTTTATGGTGTACATAATATAGAGTATTCTATCTATCTCCTATTTAGACAGTCAATCTGCGTAGCCTTTTCCCAATTATGTTCAGGTCGGCTCTCAGTCTAACCGGATCAAAAAAGAACTGTCAAAGATCCCGAATGACAGTCGGGACCAACGGCTTATTGTGCTTTCCGAAGCACGAAGGAGTCTTGGTATGTAAAGATGGTGGCGAGGCACGGAGGAGTTTCGGTATGTAAAGATGGTCACCAGTCACCCATCAACACCGGCAAGAGTAGCTTAACCTGATGGATCGACTCGTGCGGCTGTTATGATTTAGCGACGAGCTCCGAGCTATCTGTCAAAATTCATAACTATCGACTTTTTTAATTTAGAATTTTGAGTAGTTTAGGCGCTAAAAGGTAACATACAGACAGACAGAGTCAGAGGTCACTATGTAAAGGCTCCCACAGACAGGCGCGACACAACTCTAGCTAGTAGAACACATTCTCTATGAAAACATAATGGAAATTCTTCTTCTAGATTCGTGTTGTTAAACCTGTTCTTAAACCGGCCGCCTTATTACCTTTACAAAGATACTTATAAAAACTTGTTTTAAAACCACTTGTGACTTTAATATTATTAAATGATATAAAAACCTGATTACCTACATAACTGCTTTATCCCTTGGTTTTACTTGTCACTTAAAATTTTCAGTATCTTTGTAAATACTTGCCTAGCTTTTTATAAACTTTGATTTGCATGTCTTCCAGTCTTGCAATTTTTGACTCAACCAGTATCAGTTCTTATTTTATGTTTTAACAAATACCTAATCACCAATTGATGTTTTAAAATAGTTTGGAAAATCCAAAAGTGCACGCCTCATACATAACACTCATTCATAAACGAAAAAGAAATTCAAAACATAGTTTTTAACAAAAATGAACAATTTGTCACTTTTCATGAAGTCGTAATGTCAAAGACTGACAAAGATATTTACTTGGCGGTTGCTAGGAAACATCAAGTCAATGGTTGGAAATATTTAGATAAAGATATTATATTTTAGTTAGTATTTTATTAATTATAATTAAACTACTTTGAATAAAAGAGCCATTTTCAATAGGGTTCCTTCTACGGCTGAAACGAATGTATAAAAAAAAATTGACTCAATTAATTGATTTTATCGCAAGCTACAATGTTTTCAGGGTTCATAAATTGACGGACAGGATTTTTTTTTCAACTATTTTTATGCTTTTTCCATTTCTGCTGCATTAAATCAATTGTTAAAAAGTACAGTATTAATCTCCATTTAATCATCTATACAATGGTATATAAATTAAGTAGGTTCTGTGTACTAGCAGGAGTGTAACAATAAAAACAGTTACAGAAATGGGGCAAAAAAAAATTTTCGATCGTAGAGCACACTCTAATGCTTCGCATTAAGAGTCGTGAAAAACAAAATCAAAAGTAATTAATATTCAAATTAGGCTAAGAATCAGCACTTTTTGATCGTCAAACTTACATAAGACAGTCCCCCAAAAACGCCCGCCCTTCACCACTTCCTAGTGCTTTAGCTGGAGAGAAGAAGTGGCGCAACAAACTCCCCAGCAGCACAGCTGTCTCTTCAGTTAGAAAAACTTGATTCTATAAAAGCTTCGCGTGGTGATACGATACACGCATGTGACCAACCATTATAGGCTATCGTCGCAATTCGGGCTGCGTACCACTTATCGCCCGGGTACAACAAAAGGTTTTAGCGCGCTAATTAGCGTGGCGCATGGTCGGACTACCGTTGTTCATTTCGACTGTTGTCTCTGCTGGACTGCGTAGATGCTCTGTCGAAATAATGGAGAGCCATCTATATTGTACGATAATTCGTTAAAATTATAAAGTCGCCAATGTGACTACCGCATAAGTACGATAACTTTTTAGCTAGCAAAACATATGAAGCTTCGGCACGTATTGCTTCGACACGATAGACGTAATGCGGCCGCAGCATACGTCACAATTCTGAAAAAAAAAGCTGCCTTGCTGACTGTACCTAGCAAATAACGTAGCGAAATTTTGCTAAGTTCGTTTCTTTCCTCCGTTTTCGTTTCGCTTAGTACGCGGAGTGAATCGAAGTATGAAAAGACACGGAAGAAAACTAAACGAACTAAGCTTCGTTTCGCTTCGTTCCCAGCTTTGCGGAAAAGCAAATAAACAATAAACTATTATTTTAATAAAATTACATAATCTATGTACCATAAACAACTTGAAATATTTATTAAAACTTATATCCCCATAGACTCAGATGTAATCTTATTTGAAGGTCCCAGTCGCAAGGAAATCAAATCTTAATTAATTACTATAAGTTGATTATTAATTAATCTTGCCTGCGTATGTTTTAATGTAAAAAACGGTGAAAGACAACATCGTGAGGAAACCGGCATGTCCTTGAACCAAAAATTCGAAGACATGTGACATCTACCAACCCGCACTGGGCTCGCGTGGGGATTAAAGCCCACTCCCTCTCACAGAGAGGCCTGTGTCCCAGCAGTGGGAACATTTTGGCACATGGTCAGACCATAACCTGGATTAGACAAACGATTTTCCCGACATAGGATGATCCCGTCGAAATATCGGGACTTTTTATCCCGATATTTCGACAGGGTCGACATTTAAGCGGGTAAAACCGCGGGGCGTAGCTATATATAAATACTTTCGACTTTAAAATCTATTTAGTACCAAGTTTAGTATGATACATTTATTTTCATTATAATAGCGTAGGTAACTACAAGATGGCGTACAAAGTTCGAACAGTGTTTTTCCTTAGTAGGTCATTACTTTAATGTAACACACATGTTAAGCATGGTAATTGGCTGTTTAGTTCTTTTTAAAATATAAAACGATAACAACGCATAACATGCATACAGCATGCCTGCAGAGTTCCCCGAAGGGTTGGGCAGAGGTGACAGCCAGTTTGGCTTCCACAGAGGGCGCTCTACGATGGACGCCCTCATGCGCGTGCGGGACTGTGCCGGGTGGCCCGGGGTGGGGTCGTCTTGGCGGTGTCTTTAGACATCGCCAATGCCTTCAACACCTTGCCTTGGAGCTGCATCAGGAAGGCACTCCGGTGTCACCGTATGCCGACCTACCTCTGTCGTGTGGTCGAGGCCTATCTGACGGATAGGGCCATCATCTACCCCGGTCATCAGGGAGAATGAAACCGGCGAGAGATGTCGTGCGGCGTCCCACAGGGATCGGTCCTGGGGCCGTATCTGTGGGACATCAGATACGACTGGGTGCTGCGCGCCGACCAGCGTAGCAAACTACGCTGATGCTGCTAGGTGAAAAAAAAAAGGGTTAGGCAGAGGTGTACCTCTACCTATAGTGCACCCACATTTCGCCAGTTATGTTTAAGTTCCATGTAACGGGGCGAGCCTATTGCCATCAACCGGGCACAAGTCCAGACCCCAGGCTGCTACTGAGAAATTCCAGATGGAAAAGGCCCAAAAGGATAGCTACGTTAACGTAGCTTCAATAATACATATTTTTCCCACTTAGTGTATGTGGATGATGTTATAATAACTTCCTGTCACTGTTATCAATTACAGTACATCACGGTTATGTACCACATAAAAATTAAAGTGCAAAATTACTTATTTACTTAATTTATTTCGGAAGTTGGTGGCAATAATGGAAAATACAAAACCACAACCTCTGACATTAAAGTAATTTTTCACTTTAAAGTGATTGTTTTGGAAGTCGGTTGTTTTTTTTTGTACTATCGTGCCAAGGCGGCCAGCCTTTTGGAATTTATTGAAGCTCTACCTTTTTTTAATATACTTCTAATTAATATTATCTATACATATATTTTAGTGTAAGTTTGTATAATGTATTTAATCATACTGCCTAGCCTTTTCCCAACTATGTTGGTGTTGGCTTCCAGTCTAACCAGATGCAGCTGAATACCAATATTTTACATGGAGCGACTGCCTATCTGACCTCCACTGGCTACCCTTGGTAAGACTGGCTGTCAGACTCGCGGATTTCTTGCTAATATAATTATGTATAATTTATTCTGAAAAGGTAACACAAGTACATAATCAAATACGATTCGAAAAACTCGCTATTTAATTCTGCTAATACCATGTAAGACACATGTTTGCCCTTGACTGTTCCTACATCACTTTTTATCTATATATATACCTACAAATAAATAAAATTGAAGTGTCTGTTTGTACCTAATCTTATCTTCTTATACAGGGTGTTAAAGTAATTGCGTGCCATAGCTTAGGGGTAGGTTCAGTATCGATAAAGGAACCTAGGAAAAATAAAAAATAAAAATAAAAAAAAACCTTAAAAAAAATTGCAAGGTCAACCTAATTTAGTACCTAATAACTTGAAATAGCAATCAAATCCACTTAAAACATAAGTAAATAAGTTGATTTTTAATCTTTGTAAATACCTGATTCCAAACTAAATTAGCAACTTTTTTTTTATGATTTTTATTTTTCTGGTTTTTTTTTTGTTTTTCCTAGTTTCCTTTATCGATACTGAACCTACCCCTAAGCTATGGCACGCAATTACTTTAACACCCTGTATACTTATCTATACTTCTATACTATAATATTATAAAGAAATAAAGTTTGAGGTTGTAGGGGGCAATCTCTGGATCTACTGAACCGAATTTTAAATTTATTTTACCAATAAAAAGCCACGTTATTTGTCGTATGCGTTGAGTGTCATAGGCTATATTTTTATGTTTTCCGCCCAATGAAATGGGCAGGGGTCAGCTAGTAAAGGCTTTTGCAGACCAGCGCGACCGACGCGACACGCACGAACAATACAAAACTTCACGGTATAACAATAACCGGGGTGTCGCGTCTCGTGACGAGTCGCGCTGGTCTGCACAAAGCTTAATATTATAAATGCGAAAGTGAGTTTGTTTGTTTGTAACGCTTTCACGCTTAAACGGCTGAACGGATTTGGATGAAATTTGGCACATGGGTAGACCGTGACCTGAAAAAGGACATAGGATACCTTTTATCCCGATATTGTCACGGGATCGAGATTTATATGAAAGTCTATACAGGATTTATAATATTTTTTTATTTTAATTAATTTTTCCTGTCTCTGTCTGTCTGTTTACGAAAGAAAGAAAGAAAGAAAATACGTTTATTTGCGGTAAAAATGACGCAAGGAAAGAAAAAAAAGAACACGAAAAATAACGAATTGGGGGAAAATATGCGTCACATCCACGCAAAACGGCCATCACTCAGCATAATGCTGTTTGTTCCGCTTCCGGCTAATCTCCAAAACGGCTAGATCGATTTTGACGGAACTTTCACTGGCAGATAGCTGATGTTATACGGAGTAACTGAGGCTATTTTTATTATTTTAGAAAAAGAATAAAGGTACCCGCGGGCAGCAGCTAGTGTAACATATTTGTTTTCTTGTCTGTTCTTTCATAATTTATTTAATTAATAATAATAACATTATAAGTTTTTGCTTAAGAAACTGGTTTTGAGTAAAAAACTGGTTGGCAAGGTATCAACGTGAGTTTTTCAATGTCACCTAATTATAGAAACACATTCTATGTTCATCAAATGCCCGAGATCCACATTTTAACATCGTGGCTAAAGAACAGCCGCACAGGTCTTGCCGCGGTCGCTCCGTGTATGGGTGAGCATCCATTATATGTTGACATCCCTTCCGTGCCTCGGAAAGCACTTTAAACCGTTGGTCCCGGGTGTCATTTGAAGACCTTTGACTGTCGTTACAGACCGTCAGAAGCCCAAAAGTCTGACAACCAGTCATTACCAAGGGGTATCGTGCTAGCCAGTTGTGGAGGTCAGATAAGCAGTCGCTCCATGTAAAATACTGGTATTCAGTTCACAACACGATATCTCTTCTATAAGTTGCTTAGGGAGTTAGTTGGGTATCCTGCAAATTCCAGGTGATGCTGCAGCATCAGCTCAAGGTTATTAAGTTCTTCTAATATTATTGAAGTCACAGATTAGCAAATTTCAAATCGTTCAGACCTGTGGAAGATGCTCTCGTCCATTCATGAACTAGAAAAGAGCTGATAATCTTCAAACGGCTGAACCGATTTTCTTGAATCATAGCTAAGAAGCTAGCTAGCTCGTTGGGGCCTGCCAGATAGACTCACACGTTAAAAAAGGCATTTAGAAACCCCTAGATCTATAACTTATTAAGAGTAGCTCGTGGCTAAGTAATAACAAGCCGCACGGGTCGATCCATCAGGTTAAGCTACACTTGCCGGGGTTGGTCAGTGGATGGGTGACCATCTTTACATACCGAGACTCCTCCGTGCCTTGGAAAGCACGTTAAGCCGTTGGTCCCGGGCTCCCGGCTGTCATTTGTGGATCTTTGACAGTCGTTACGAAGTCGAAGCCCGAAAGTCTGACACCAGTCTTACCGAAGGGTATCGTATCACCCAGTTACTGGGTTGTGGAGGTCAGATAGGCAGTCGCTCCATGTAAAATACTGGTATTCAGCTGCATCCGGTTAGACTGGAAGCTGACCCCAAGATAGTTGGGAAAAAGGCTAGGAAGATTGATTGAGGTCCTACAACTTATAACACGCTTTTTTATTAATTAAGGAAACATAATCGATCAATATCACTAATAATAATTAAGTATAACCTTTATAAATACCTACAGTAAAAAAAACACGTCCGCCATCTTGGATTTAAAAAAACCCGACTTGTTTTTCATAAGATTACCTTGATGTAGCAACTAATATTTAATCGATAGTCATTAAAAATAGATCGTAGATTATTGCTTTTTAATAAGTATATAGATCATTTTAATTTATGTGCGTTCGTCGAGATTAGTGCCTCCTTAAGCCGCTGGTCTTGGCTGTCATTCGTAAATCTTTGACAGTCGTTACGGGCACTCTGAAGCCCAAAAGCCTGCCAGCCAGTCTTACCAACTACCTAGGTATCGTGATACCCAGCAACTAGGTCGTGGAGGTCAGACATGCAGTCCCTCCATGTAAAATACTGATATTTAGCTGCATCCGGTTACAAGTCTGGAAGACGGCCCAGACATGGGAAAAAGCAAGCAGATTGTTTGATTTGAATGTATCGTGTTTTATATCCATTTTTAAGGAAAAGCTTGCCCAAGCTGGCGCTGTAGTTTGTGTAAAGTATTTCATCACCACTGCTCTCAAAACGGTGAAGGAAAACATCTTGAGGTAACCGACATGTCCTAGAACCAAAAAATAAGACATGATGGATGACAAGGTGGATGAGGAGGCCTGTGTCCCAGCCGTGGGAACATTAAAAGCTGATTATGCTTACTTATTTATCTAAAACCTTCAGTAAATTCCAAGCCTTGCAAAACTTTAGTACAATAAGTTCATTCACTTCTAACCTTATTCACGTACGAGCCAAAGCAGCCATTTTATGAGTAATAGAGTTAATCAATACTTTATAGTTTTTTAGGCCACGGTGACTGTAACCGTTATTTAATATTGAAATTTTATAAATCATTATGCACCATCTATTTTCAAAGTCGGTTCTTATATCGTGTCGGCGTTAGCTAAACAACTAAAAAAATCTGCTCAGTGTTATTGGCGGGCTTGTTCTAAGTCCGCCTGGCTAGCCACCCTCCATTTCATCTAAGTCTGTCGCCATAACAACAATGTTGTGTTTCGGCAGTTAGAGGTAAGATAGCCAGTTCCTCTGTGGTTGAGGATTCCGGGTGAAGCTCGCTTCCTACTTTGGCCTGATCATCAACAGATCCTATGGTGACCTTCCAGATCTATCATGAGGGCAATAGTAATTTGCAAGACAAACAACGACCGCAAATACAATGATAGGTACTATTATGTTAGGTTGAGAAGTTCCTTTGATCTCTTTTCAGGTCTAACACCAGACCCTGGATAGTACTGTGGGCTATAGTTCTTGTCAAGATAAAACCAGTCCAAACTCGATGGTAGTCTCGTTTTTTTTTGAAGTTCCTATGTTCATCTTCCGGGTCCATTGTTGTAGTTGGCCTGCCTGCATGTCATCTGATGGTAAGTACCATCAAGTGCGATGCATGCCAAGAGCTTCTACTTTTCCTACGCCTCCTGCCCTCATCCAAATGTGTTAGTGGTCAGCGTAACATGTTTACCTTTTCCGTAAATCTTTATTAGTTGTCATCTCAGTAGTTATTACGAATGCAAGCAATACCAACTTACGGTTTACTTAGTAAAATATTAATTTGCGGTTTCTCAACGTTGTTTATTTCCTTATTTTCCTTTGTAGGATTCACTACCAAGAAATAAAGGAAGAAAGAAAAATATTTAATCTATGTTCGTATTTATTCAGATTTGCACGGGAAGATTACAAACGAAACTAAACACACAATGATAAAACCTTTTACAAAAAAAAAAACAACCGACTTCCAAAAAAAAACACTACAAAGTAAAAAATACTTTAATTTCGGAACTCGATGTTCTTTGGTTTTGAATTTTCTATTTTTGCCACCGACTTCCGAAATTAAAGTTATTTTTAAAAAAACCAAACCACACCCTACAGGTATTGGTTTTTTTTGGAAGTCGGTTGTTTTTTTTTTTTTTAGTAAAAAGTTTTTATATTTCACTTTTTTGTTGTGGTACCTACCCCACACAAATCCGAATACCACTAAGTACCTGCTATGCAAAAAAACAGTAACAGGAAGTTATCATCATATAAACTAAGCGGAACTACATAAAGTCGAACATAACGGTTTTTATATACACTCTAGGGGAGCCAAAAGACTACGTAAAGTCGGGGTGCCCCGATTCGGTTTGCAAAAATTCAAAAACTTACACTAATAGGTTCTACCATTAAAATCCGCTGTCACTTTATCTGAACGCAAAACGGAACAACCTAGGAGTGAAATTCGTATATTATCTAAGAAATAAAAAAATTTTGAATTTCGTGAAACTTTAAGAATTTTTTTCTCAAAAAGTATGTGTTTGCGCAGTGTAATATTTTGCAAAAGTGTTTTACATGACGATACTCGTATATATACACTATAAAATTGTGAAGCTTCGCCCGCGCGGGTTATAATTCGAAGTGGAGCCCAAAGCTGTGGTGTGCTGAGTGGTGCACTTGTCGACACTTGAATTTGTTGCCTCTGAACTTAGCGCCCGGTTTGCCCCCGCTTAGATCCGGGGCTGAATTCCACATGATTGTGACACTTTGACAATTCACTTCAAGTTCACCTAGTTTTCACGGTGAGATTGTTACGGACAGGAGTCGGCGTCTTTTGAATAAAATGATGATGATGATGGTCATGAATTCCTTCCTGACATTGATTTAATTGTTTTAATTATAATAAGGTAGAGGCATTTTCACGAGGCACCTAAAAAGGTCTTCGATGGCAAAGTGCAAGGAGAAGACAGAATCAAAAATGTCAAGGAAGCGTAAAGGGCATACAGGAAACTATATAAAGACTAATTTGTTTTAACACCACCTTTCAACTAATTGTTTTGACGACCTTATCCACGCAAGCGAAACCGCGTCACACTAGTGTACTATAAATTTTTTCTCAATAACATTATCTTGTTCACAGGTTGCGCGTACGCACGAATCGCGACGCTCTATACACGTCGAGCGTCAGTCGAAATCAGGACGCCTCGCGAGTGGGACGTGCCAGTCGCCAACACAAATAACAATAAATGGATAAAAAATAGTGCAGTGTAGTGAAGCAATGCGAGAGTGTTGAGTGGCAGTGATATTTTTTTTGCAAAAAAATTTTTTTTAGTATTTTTTTTTATTAATTCAAAATGCAAGGTCGTGATAAGTTGTGTGCTAAGCTCACCAGCGCGTTTTTGAGGAAGTGGTGTAAGTATTTTGTAAGCTTTTTCTTAGACTTTAAGATTTTTGACTAAATTGAGAATTTAACATAATGGAACATAATTAACGTTCGTTTTAAATTAGATATAGTTACAACTACTAGTTAACTTAATGATATGACGTATGTCATTTCATAACAATAAACCTGATATTAGTATAATTAATATTCTTCATAACACTTCACCTTACCAAAGATAATTTCACCGAAAACAGTCCAGCTATTTCTTCGTAATTAAATGACAGAATACCTTGATACTTTGGAATCTGTACGTTTCTCGGTACTTCAACTGTGTGTGTATAACTCTTGTACATACTTGGAATGGCCAACGTTTACATTAAAGTAGATATATACCCGCGTGTTTAGAATACTTATGGAATAGATCCGTAACAGGTAATGCACACACTAAACTATTGGAGATAGGAACATGGAATTTGGAATATTAAGGTGCTTCCTCACCGGCATCATCAAATCTGTAACATTACATTACAGGCAAATGCCTGTAATGTAATGTTACAGATTCGATTTGAGCATAATGTACTTATAATACTGCCTCCCTGACTGACGAGAATTTGCCTGTTATGTAACATTTCAAGTTCGATTTTGAGCATTAGGTACGTTACAATACTGCCTTCTCTGACTGATGAGTATTCGTAATGTAACATCGCCTGTAATTTAACGTTTCAGATTAAATATTACAGAAATTGCGCACTGTGATGCTCGGTTCTCCTCCCTCAATTCATTTTTAGGGTTGTAGTTTCATATATACTTAAATTATAAAGAGCTATAATTTGAGAATTTTGCCCAGCAATCAATAAAAGTGGATTTAAAAAAACAAGGTATTGAGTTTGTACGTAGGGGATAATCTTCGGAACTCTTGATCCGATTCTGGTTTGTTTTGCACTATCGGAAAGCTACAGTATTGCCAAGTGTCATACGATATATGTATTATTTTATATTAGAACAAGAAATTTCACATGGACGAAGTAGCCGACAGAAGCTAGTTTGACATTTATTGTGATATCCACTAACCCGCACTGTGGCCACGTGGTGGATTACGGCCCACTCTTACAGAGAGGAGACCTGTGTCTCACTCAGCAGTGGAATGATATAGGCCGATTTTCCCAATGTTTGTAAGTAGTTTTACTTTAAAGCCCATTAAACTCCAGCGTAGCAAGGCAATACGCCATCCTTAGATAAGAAAATACTTACTTTAGCCATCGGCGGCGGCCGCGGCGTCATTAAAGTCGACTACGTCCGATAACAAAACCCAATAAATTTTTGACATCTCTAAATAACATTGACATTTCAACATATTTGTTGCTTCGATCTTAAATCTGCATCTGCGGGGCAATTGCGTAACACACATAAAATTATAATTGATCGCAATTGGTTTCATTTTGACAGCTCACCTACATTCTTTGCGTTATTTACGTTGTTGAGTAGACGAATGTTTCAAACCTATGTAGCAATGGATTAACAATATCCTTCAAAACTTTCGAATTGTATGTTACGCAATCAGGGTGCAGATTAATTCTCTGTCCAAAAATGACAAATTTGCGCGTGTCTCAATTCTTATTGTTCACTATGACATTTCAACATTGGGATAACCAAGTTGAATTTTTTATTGACATAAGGTTAAGTAATAATCATCAAGGCAGGTTTATACGAGCCCAGTAATTAGACAGTACTGTAAGTCAGTCCAGCGCTGACTTGCAACTTGGCTCATGTAGACACTAGTTTCAACTTCTGGGTTGAACCTAGTTAGTCAACTGGACCGACTTGAGGGCGCGAAGTCTCGCGCTCTCAATAGTTATTCCAGTTGACTAACATACTCGTCTATTATCGGGCCCAGTAGCTTCCGATCTCGTCTACAGTCATGAAGTCACTGACTGGATCCGTAATTCTGAGTCACTGGGTCCAGTCACTGCCATCGTATAAACCAGACATAAGCCTACTGTAGTCTACTACTGGACATTGACCTGAAATATGAGGTAGTCATAGTAATACTTAGTCATTTACTCATTAACAATAATTTGTCAGTATCAGAATGTAGGTACACGCAAAAAAATGACTTTGCATAACAAATCAAATAAATAACAGTTATTGTACAAAATTAATTCAATTACATAAAACAATTCAATAATAAATCAGATAGGAACTACAAATCTTCAATACCATAATAATATACGTGTTCCTTTTGATAACTCATACATAACTCTAGGGTTATTAATGAGACCATGTCAAAAAATCAACTTGGCATAGGTATATGAATAAATTTTCAAGGTAGTTAATATTTTTTTCCGTTTTCGTTTTTCATTCAAAATAATTCGACAATGTCAAGATTATTGTGTAAAACACCTTACGTGAAATGTAAAACAATTTATTCTGACATTTTTGTCCATAAAAAAATATGACAACGTCGCATTTTCTTAGCTTTAAATATGAATAATTGGTTTGAATGAAAATAATTTACTCGTACTTATCAATGAAATTTTGATACACACATCGAGAGTCTGTTACGTTATCTTCGAAACTATGTATGTATTTTTGGAACAAGTTTTCTATTACTTTTTGTATTATTTTAACTTTAGTATTACCTATAACCTTAGAGTTCCTCCGCTTGGCTGTCACTAATGAATGAGACACAATAAAATTTTAATTGTTATCGAGCTGCACCAGTCTTTCGGACATTTTGAGCATCAAAAAAACCTATATTGAGATACTTATTTTTGAGTTTTATTTCAAAAGAACTTGGGTAGGCCGTGCTTTTATTTATTTAACACTAGCTGACCCGTCAGACGTTGTCCTGTCAAAATTTCAATTTCAATTTTTCGGCTGTTGTTTTGGGTTTTTCTTAATTTTGTTTTTTTCTTAACCAACCCAGTAAAGAGGCGAGCAAAAAAAAAAAAAACAAAATTGTCGGTCGAGCCATTTTCGAGTTTTTGCGAGATGCATGGCAATTGATTTATTATAATTATTTATAAGAATAAGATAAGATTTAAAGATCGATCGGACAGTATGTAGCAGTCAATGCTATGTCTAGCGGACGTCTTCCGGGTGAAATGGTGAGCAAAACTCAGACAGGGCGATTAGAAATGACCTCTTCTAGAAGAAGTCGGTTAATGACCACACCGCATTATTTCGTTTTGTATGTTTTGTAATAACTAGTTTACACAAGTAATTTACTAAATGTTAATATGATCAGTTGCGACTTGATTGAGGAATACTTTCAATTTAATTAAAGATATGAAATAATATGACGTTTATTTTGTGCAATATTGTGGTAAGCTTAATATAGTGCACTAAACTTATGGCGAAAGCCCCTAATGTTCAAATTTAGTTACGTTTTTTGCCAAAATATGATTCGCGATAATAACAAGTGTGTACTTACTGAACTATCACCCTTAAAATATTTTACCCCTATAATCATTAGCAGGATGATGTGCAGGTAGGTCAAGGTGACAGTTAATGCGGACGGTGAGCAATAGGTAGCTCGCCGTCCGCCGGGTCGACGACGTCAATGAGATGTCAGCACAACTGACGGGGTCCGCTAGGGCCGATGCCTGCCGGGGTTGCGGGAAAGTCCGAAAGGGATACCGTGGCAAGTGTGGCAACACACAGGCAACTGAACACACTTCACTTTTCGTCTCATATTGACCTGCCATGCTATAGGTGTGTATCGATAACCCCTGCCTGAAAATTTACCAGGATGGTCAAAAATGAGTCCCTACTTCCTCATACCTGCGATGACCTCTTAAGATATCCGTGTCTTGCATCTTATATATAATTGTATTTATTATCCATCTGGCCTTAACTTACAAAGTTCAGGGTCAGTAGCACTTGTCTTATAATTATTAACACGAACTGTTTGTAGCTCAGTCAAATAAGCAGAACCAGATGTTTAAAATCTAAACATTTATTTCAATTAAACCAATTACAGGCCATTTTTTTTAATTGCCAAGGAGTCGGTCAGTCAGGAAGATGGCGCTAGATCTTTTAGGACAGACGTGTTGCTGGCTAATTTGTTGCGCCACTGCTTCTTCCCAGCTAAAACAGTAGGAAGTGGTGAAAGGCGGTCGATTGGAGGGCTGTCTTTTGTAACTTTTGATGTTCAGCATAAGCATAATCAGCCTGTAATGTTCCCACTGCTGGGACAGCCCTCCTCCTAAGGGAGTAGGCCGTAGTCCACCACGCCCAGGCCCAGTGCAGGTTGGTAGATATCACATGTCTTCGAATTTTTGGTTCTAGGACATGCCGGTTTCCTCACGTTGTTTTCCTTCATGGTTTTGAGAGCAGTGCTGATGAAATAATTTACATAAAGTAAAGCGCCTGTCAGGGTCAAGTCAAGTCAAGTCACGACATTTACCACTGGGCCACCTCTGCTTCTCTGGGCCATCCACCTCTGCTTCACTGGGTCACCCCTGCTCCACTGGGCTACCACTGCTCCTTTTGTTGTTCGAAAAATGCTAATTCTCAGCTTAATTTGAAATGAATTTCCTTATTCGAAATGTTTTGCAAATCTTTTTTCTTAGCAGTCTTTTTTTGTAAATAATTCACTTTGTAATTCATAGCAAGCTTACGTAGATCGATAGCGTAGTGCTTACCTACTAATACAGATATTCAATCTTTGCCTGATATCTCGAAAATGGTTTAATATAAAAGAATTTTACCCAGACATAAATTGTAGAGATTTTAATGTTCTACAAGTTTTTTTAACGTTTAACATGATTTGACAGATATGAAACAAGTTAGGTTAGCAAAAAAACAATTTGCGTCGCTTTGAATAACTTATAACGCGTACACGTGATTATATAAGTGATTTCTTCGAATTAGGTAGTGTTTAGAAGGTCAAAAGGAATATTTTTGTATAATCAGCATCATTCTCCTGCCCTTAACTCAATTTATTTGTGGTCGGCGTGACATGTCCTTATTAACCCGTACTTAAGGGTCCGGCGAATACGGCTCGCAACTGCAAGTCGAGATGGGAGGAAAATGCTTTTGGAATATTGTTATCTCTGTTCTATTGTGTTTTTGTGTTGTTGTTATTGTCTGTGTCTGTTGTGTGTTATGTGTGTTGTGTGTTGTTAGCGTTGTTACTAGCTATCGCAATTTATGATAAATTTGGATGTGTTCCGTAATACCAAAAATGATGAATGAAAACTTAATATTCTTTCATAATTTTTTCTATACTTTGTAACTTGATAATATAAGCTATGCTTCTGCCGTAACAATATTCCAATATTGTTGTTTATAATACAAAAAAAACAGTATGAAAACATGTCTGTTAGCTGTAAAAATTGTGCGAAATTCAATTCGCTTAAACTTTATTTTAGGTAAGTTTTTTTTGAAAAAAAAAAGAGGTACAAGCCTAGATAAATACTGTCTAAATCCGAATATTAACATAATATGATGGAAATATGCTCAAATTGCAAATGATTTAGGTATTACGTTTGTATGGACAATTCAAGGCTCGCCGCGGTCTTTTCTAGCGATCGTTCTTAGACATGTTTTATCGAAAATTGGCTCAGTCGTTTGAAGATTATCAACTCTTTTCTAGCTGATGAATGGTTGTGACCGTCTTCGACAGGTCTGATCGATTTGAAATTTGGTATTGTGTTATTTCAATGGTATTAAAAGAATAACCTTGAACTACTGCAGCTGATGCCGCTGGAATTTGCAGGATACTCAACTCCCTTAATAACTTACAGCACAGGTATCGTGTATGGGCTCATTGGAATGGTCTCAATGAAAAGGTAATCTAGATAAATGATGAATAGGATCTAGTGATGAAGTAGAAAAGAGCAATGAGGAATGTTTGTGTCGGAAATTTTAATATAATTTCACTTGGCTTCCATATTCCTCTATTAGTCGTCATCTCGGTAGTCACCCCATTTCTAGCCATATCATCTTTCACACAGTCCATCCATTGTTTCTTTGGAAAGACCAAAGAAACGATGGATGGACTCTACTCCTATAGCCATCACTCCGATATTTTCCTCATCATTCCTCTTCCCTCCGACCAATTCTTGGTAGATAATGCTCGGTAGCTGTACCTCAATCAATCTGCCTAGCAGTTTCCTCTAGCATTTGACTCGGCTTCCAGTCTATCCGGATATATCAGTACTTTACATTGAGTGACTGATCTGACATCCTCAACCCAGTTACAGGGTAAAACGATACCCCTTGGTAAGACTGGTTGTCAAGACTTTTGGGCTCCTGACTACCCGTAACGACTGTCAAAGATCTAGTAGATAGAGTAGTAGTAGTAGTAGGTGGATAGAGTAACGGTGGAGTTTCTTGCCCATTCTTCTCCATACGAAAACTACCTTTTGGAAGGGGCGGTAGAATCAATACTTTATTTTGTAAATTTTGACGTTCAAAAGTGCCTTCAAGGGCCTATTTGAAATAAATGATTTGACTTTGACTTCTACGAATGACAGCGGGGGGGGATTAATTGCTTAACGTGCTTTCCTAGGCACCCCCCTCCGTGCCTCTTGGTATAATATTATGGATGGTCAGCAGACATCGGCAAGCGTTCCTTCACCTTGAAGATCGACTCTCCACGAGCTGTACACGATAATATAGCACTAATAACTACCTAAAACAGTATGTAAGTTTTCTCAGAAGGATGCTACCTTGTTTTTCGATAATCATCTTTACATCGTACATTTTTTGGTTTGCTTACAAGAAACGCGCGTTTTTTGCAACTTTTTTTTGTAGCAAACAATCGAATGATTTTCTGGTTTTTTTTTTCATTGTAAATTCATTTATAGGTATTTTTTATTACCTGAGATATTAATATTATAGTTGATTTGTTATTTATAATGGCGAAACTCTGTTTATTTTTTCAAATATGTTTGTCCGAGGTAACGCTTAGGTACGTGTTTATTTTCATTGATAATAATATTAAAAGCCTGTATCTCCTGTTTAATCTTGATTCCAAATCTTTGACTGCTTGTATTTACATAGTTCGAACGATACCTATCCGCCTAATAATTCAACTCAGATAACCTAGTGTCGAAATGTCAAAATGAACAATATGTCGATATCACAAAAATATCGCTTTTATCCTGATACCCCGCGTCCTTATTCAAAAGCGATCGATGCATCCATATATTATGACACTTTTTGATCGGAAAACCAGAAAGCGCCTTCTGCCGGCGCGACCATGCGTTCAGATTCACCGAACAAAAGTGAGAACGCAACGATCGCTTTTAATTATGCCACGCCCTTAGACATGGAGATAGAATAATGACACTTTCAAATTGTAATTTTTGATGCTAGTATACTTACACGCAACGACTTTAATTGCCGGATATTTGCTGGCGATTTAAAAAAATCTCACGTCCACAGGCACACACAGATTTTGACTTCGCTACACTTTGGCTGTCATAATTTGTATCCTCAAAGAAACACTGATTTTAAATACGGTAAACTCTGGGTTGGCTTGGGTTGATGGGCCCTTCACCCAAAAAATAGATTGAAATGTAATTTTTAAATGTCATAATTTTTATCAGGATTGATTTATTAATATCGAGCGATATCAGACCAACTGAATGGTGGAGGTCAGATAGGCAGTCGTTCCACGTAAAATGCTGGTATTCAGCTGCATCGTTTCCTATGGAGAAGAGCCAGCAAGAAACTCCACGGTTATTCTTTTAAAAATAATTGGCTTTTATAATATTTTCAAATAACAGTGCTAATAGGTATGGAAGGACAGTGTAGGCCTTTGAACAAGTACTTAACAAAATAGAAAATGGTCAACAAATCTACTGTGGTTAGACTGGAAGCTGACCTCAACATAGTAGCAGGCAGATGATGATTAATAAATCATCAGAGACTTGACCAGGCTTTCAGAAACCGATGGAATGTTTGTCTGTGAAGTTTTTTGCAGTGAAAACTTCTTTAGCAGCATTGTGCACTTTTTTTGGGATGGGTAAAAAAGGTAACTCGCGTCAGAACGTGCCGTAAGATCGGTCGCCTAGCAACCGACACAGTAAATATAAAAATAAATTAAAATTATTCCCTAAAAAAAATCGAAATTATTTCCTAACCATTCCAAAATATTCAAAAATGCACAACGTTAAGAACGCGGCGACCTTTGAATTATCCATACAAACGTAATACCTAAATCATTTCCAATTCGAGCATATTTCCACCAAATAAATTTGATATTCGGATTGAGACAATAATTATCTAGGCTTCCAATTCTTTTTTTTTTCAAAAACCTACCTCTACATGAAGTTTAAGCGAATTGCATTTCGTACATTTTTACAGCGTAAATGACTTGTTTTCATATTGTGTTTTCTTTATTATAAACAACAATATTTGTAATATTGTTTCATCACAAGCATAGCTTATATTATCAAGTTACAAATTATAGAAAAAAAATTGGAAAAACATTAAGTTTTCATTCATCATTTTTGGTATTACGGAACACATCCAAATTTCTCATAATTTCAGATAGCTAGTAGTGCTATCGCGTCAAGCAATAATTGTCAATGTGTGTGTGCTCCCTGTAGGTGTTTATCGCTCCGACAGGCACAAGGCACACTAACGCAACGTGCTTGGTTGGAGTTCGTTCATAGTATTTTTTGTCAACTTTAGACGATTAGGTACTTTACAGTGTGCTGTACCTGTACGCGCGTACTTATTTGTTTGCTAAATTGTATTGTATGTAATATTTCTGACACTCCTCTTGACTTGACCTATTTTTAACCGACTTCAAAAAAAGGAGGAGGTTCTCAGTTCGTCCGATTTATTTTTAAATGTTTGTTCCCGGAATACTCGAAGACGGCCGGACCGATTTAGAAAATTATTTTTTTGTCAGAAAGGGTATACTTCACAGGTGGTCCCATTGTCATCAAGTCAGGATTGGATGATGGAATCCTGGAGAAGTCGAGGGAACTCTTGAAATATTACAGGCGCACCTATAGCGATTTAGGTATTTTTTATAGTCACTCTTGAATTTGATCTCGGAAAGCACCATTTAGTGAAGTGGAAGTGATGATGAAGACCACAGATGGCCACCGGAACTTATCAATAATACGTATTTCACGGGTTGCGATTAGAGAAGATTACTTTAATATGGTTGCCAAGCCATTTATGCCCGTCACAATACATAGGGTGAAGTGGAGCTAATGGTGAAGTACCAGGAGAACTCCTCAACAATGAACGTCCCTGCATCGGGAAAAGCAATATTTTGTAAAAGGTGATGAGCAGTTGACATTAGGCTATTGTAACTTAGATAAATTACAAACCGACCCACTAAAAAGGAAGAAATAAAAACTTTTTCACTCCTCTTGCTCAAAAAATCCGTCATTGTAGCGTACCAAAGCGGAGATAAAATAGCATATTATCATCCTCTAGGGGAAAAAGTTTTTTTTTTTAATTTTTGTCTGTTTCCAACGAGCCTACCACCCATAAACGAAAAAGTCTTTGTTTGATCTATATATATTATATAAAAAAGAATCCCTATTTCCTTGATCACGGCATCACGCGTGAACGGCTGGACCAATTTCGCTAATTCTTTTTACCCGACTGCCCCAGAAGGAGGGTATTACCCGACTGCCCCAGAAGGAGGGTAATGTTTTTCGAGAGTATGTATGTATGTATGTATGTATGTATGTCTATTTCTTTGGCACGCTCTGTAGCCTAAACGGCTTGATGGATTTTGACATATGAGGTGTCGTAGATTCGTCTTAATTGTAGAAGTGTCATAGGCTATATAATATTTTTATATTGCATCTGCAAATACAAAAAAAAAGGGACGGGAAGGTTTAAAAAAAAAATTATAACAATATTGGTATCAAATAAAAGCTAGTAACGAGTCAATGCCAAATTTTGATTTTTATTAATAAAACTAAAAAGCTTGAAATAAAGAAAATTATTCAAAAAACAAAAAACCCGACTGCAAAAACACATAACTGAAAAGAGAAAAACAAGCATTATAATCTATAGAATTTTGGTATCACAGGCGGGGCAAACAAAACTTACACCATACGTATATCCGGTTATTAGTTTGCCCCGCCTGCGATACCAAAATTCTATAGATATAATGCTTGTTTTTCTCTTTTCAGTTAGGTGTTTTTGCAGTCGGGTTTTTTGTTTTTTGAATAATTTTCTTTATTTTGTTGTGTTTGTTATCTAGTAAGGAGATGGTTCTTAGGATAGGTTGGTGAAAGTAGGGTAGGTAGGTAGGTAGGTAGGTAGGTATGCAAGTAGGTAGGTATGTATCTTGGTAAAGTGGGTATGTAGGTAAGGTAGGTAGGTATGTATGTATGTATGTAGGTAAGTAGGTACCTACCTACTTACCTACATACATACATACATACATACCTACCTACCTTCCTACTTACCTACCTAGGTAGGTAGGTATGTATGTAGGTATGTGTAATTAGGGTAGGTAGGCAAACCGTAGATGAGTGCATACCCGTGCGAAGCCAGGGCGGGCAGCTAGTTACTACTATTATTCGATAGGTACCTACTTACGTGTCTAAAGAGCCTCAGCTATGGCCTCAGCGAGTATTTTGTAGTTTGTAAGTTACACAATTGACATAAAGTTCATTATGCTTTGACCCAATTTCGTGCCAAAAACTCGCTTCCATTCCGTTCTGCGCCAACGAGGTGAGTTCTGGTGAGTATTGGCCGAGACGGTATAAGCTAGTTGCTCTCCGTACGCGACGAAGCCATAGCCACCACCAAGTTGTAGTATTGTAAGTACCTACCTATCATAACGCGGTTGTACGAAGTTTTGTCATGTCATGTCACTGTTCCTTTTCTTTACTTATGTGACCGAGCGGGCGTAATTATTGTCTCAAGGACACTATTGAAAACACTGCTCGCTCTAAATTGAGTTCGCAATGTATTTGCCAAACATGTAAACAAACACGAGTTTTCCACTTAGACGAATATGAACTTTATGCTAGTGTAAATAAAGTTGATTTTAGACTGACTGGTAATGTTGAAAAAGTCATAAAAAAAATATGAAGTTGTAGCGCAAACTGAACCTTATGTGTAGTCCATTACAGTTATTTTTCCAAAAACTCGTGTTTGTTTAGATGTTTGGCAAATGAACTGCGAACGCAGATTTTTATTTGTCGGTGCAGCAGCGGTGCGACATCAGTATGTTCGGATGATAAAAATATAGGTACCGCCACCACGTGTCGCTTGCACTTACGCACATGTCGGTAAAAAATTATGCAGAGCTGCTTGTGCCGTCGTCGCAAAATAATGTCGAGTTCGCCCAGGTTCGCACCGCACGGGCTGTTATTTTCCGCGGGATTTTTTTTTCGCACACTGAATTTTCAACGGGTTTTTTTTCAACTCGCTAGGACGAGAGTGTCCCAGCGCGTTGGATTCTCAACGCTCGGCTCAACACGGAGAGTTTAAAATCCAGTGCGAGACCACCAATAAGAAGTGGAGACCACTCTAAAGGAAATAAATAAACACAAACAGACTTAAAATAAATAATGACAATAATAATACTCGTAGATACTTATCCCAATAATTTATATTTACGCGACGTGCGTATGACTACTCTAGCGTCGTCCGTCGGTCCGCCGATTTACCCACAAGTCCATGCTCGATAACGAAGTATAGGTACCTACACTTCGCGTCAAATAACTTTGGCCGCTCTGAAGTTAGGTTGCGCATGCGTACCTACTGGCATGCGCGCTACAGATTGACTACTCCGCAGTCATATAGAGTCTACTTCAGAGCGGCAAAGTTATTTGACGCGAACTGTTGGTACCTACCTACCTTATTTGTATGACGTATCTACTAGCTAGGTTTTCTCTACAAGGCCTTCTATCTTGAGATTAGTCGAGATATCCTAAAATATTGAGACATCGGCATGGTAAAGAAATTTCCAAAAAACGCATTACTAGTCTGTACATTCACTAGCGATTCCCCAAATTAGTCAACAAAAATAAAGCAAATAATGAACATACCTAATTATTACTCATAATAAGTATTTATGCTGTCGACTCGCTATGAATGAATGGCATACAGTACCTACATCTAGTATTATCCGCTCACACACACTGCGAAGCGCACCCGTAATCTGTGGCCCCGCCTTCTTTTGTCGAACAGAGATAGCGATATTCCAAACGCATTTTGCTCACGTCTCGAGTTTGCATTTCGTGCCGTAGTACGTCGGCCTCTTAATGTTCAAGTTTTCACTTCTGCCGGCACCCCCGGAGTGCAACCCGTTGTTTTTTTTTTTCAACTTCCGTTCATACTTTTCCTGTCATATTATGGATTTTTTTTCTCGATTTCGTAACTTCCTCATGTTAAGATGTAACATTGCATTCCATGGTTTCTTCTCATCATTCAATTCACACAATAGACTGAGTACAAAAAGTATCATTATGATGCAAGTGTGAGCCGCTGTGTACAAATGTGGCACTTTTATAATTTTGCCATTAGATTATCGTAACTCCACATGACGGTTTCGGAGATCAGTAGTGGCCCAGTGGTAACAGCCCCGACTTACGAGTTGTAGGTCGTGGGTTCGAACCCCAGCAGGCGCTTTACTTTTTGTAAATAGTTAAATTACCACTGCTCTCAAAACGGTGAAGGAAAACATCGTGAGGAAACCGGCATGTTTTAGAACCAAAAATTCGAAGACGTGACATCTACCAACCCGCACTGGGCCCGCGTGGAGAATTACAGTCCCCTGCCTCTCACAGCTTAGAGGAGGCCTGTGTCCCAGCAGTGGGAACCTTATTAGGCTGATGTCCCGCTCTTAGGTCATACAATAGTTACTCTTCAAAATCTCTTTCAAAATGATTCAAATTCCGATTGATCGTGTCTTACGTAATTAGGGTACAGGTACCATTCCGTAGCCAACCGCAGGCAACAACTGCAGGCGACGACGACGTGTCGCCGCAACACGACAGGTTTCTACGAATTTCTATGAAATAAATACCTTCCGTCCAGTGCACATGTTCACGTTTTGGGACTAAACAAGTATTAATTAACATCAAGGTTATTTTAGTTAGTTGGTTTTCTAAATACACGTAACATGACGCCTGCACTCGTAGAATGACAACCATAGACACGGGTTTTCATACCCCTGTACAATAAACACAATAGAGACGGGTTTTGTCGACGGAAGAATAGAAAAATGATAGATTGTGATTGTTTATCTGTCCTTTTGTCTATTCTTCCGTAGACAAATGCCGTCTCTATTGTGTTTATGCTAAGTTTGCTGTAATCCCTGAAGGGTTAGGCAGAGAGGTTCCGTTGCATCTTATTATAAAAGTATATTTTTATCATAGGTTTTATTTTAGACGTAAGGAAATGTTTCAAAGCTTCAACAAAATCGAAGTCTTCAAGGTTACGGATAAACAACTAAATACCCAGAAACACTCGTCATTAAAACCAGCTTTTAACTAATTAAATAATACGCCTTAAAACTATAAAATGTTAATCGACCGATTAACTAATTGTTATAAAATTGGGCACAGACGATTTAGAACTATTAACTCATTAAATAATAATTAGACAAGACTGTGATGCGTCATTTTAATTAAATACATGTCTAGTAAATTCTCTTGGCAGGCAGAGACACCTCAAACTAATTAAGGAAAACATCGAATAAAACCAGCATGTTCTAGAACCAATAATTGAAGACATGTGACATCTTGTAGTTGTGGACATAGCTCACAGAATAAGCAAGCTGAAGTGGTAATTTAAATTTCTTTATTCAAGTAACAGGACTCAATATTGTGTTAGTAAACTTAAGAACTATGTTAGTTTATTTTATTAAAGTTAAAATTAAAAACAAAATAAAAATTTATTTTACCCCATGGGAGATGGCACTGCAGTGATTTACATAATTGCAATCGAGCCTGCTAGCGATCATTTTCAGGATATTGTTAGAGCTGGCCCGCACTCTGCGCACCAGAGATGCACACCTCATTCGCATCGTTGCGTAAAAGCAATTTATGTGTGCGTCCGCGAACATTCCCGATGCGCTATAAAAACGGGGCAGCCCCACCAATATCCTGAAAGCGTTGTTTTGTTGGACACGAAGGGCGTTGTACGACCTTTGGAATGTAAAGGACCGGCCATATTAGACGTAGTACCGATGACCGTTGGGGAAGACGTGTTCTTGAGAAAACGTCGTAAAGAGGACGCCCTCCTGAGGTGGAGCGACGATACATGCAGGGAGGCTGGTAGGAGCTGAATTGCCCAGAATCGAGCTGAATGGCGTGGAGTACTGTAGGCTGATGATGTGACATCGTCAAACCCGCACTGTGCGTGGCATTTATAACCTTCCTCAAGTATTCTATCTATGCTATCAAATTCAAAAAGATTTTTTCAGATACGACTTGCAGTTCCAGAAATTAGCGCGTTCAAATAAACATACTCTTCAGCTTTATTATATACTCTTTATATACAACGTGTTTTTTTTTATTTCCCATAACTCTACGATATGAATGAGACCATATCAAAGAATCAACTGGCGTATTTATAAATTTTTTGAATTGTCGAATTAATTAAATAAATAATTCGACAATTCACGATTAGGTATTTATGTAAAAAACCATTATTATTTATATGAAATATTACTTAATTCAGACTATTTTTGTTCATAAAAAGAAAATAATATGTCAACGTCGCATTTTCTTAGCTTTAATTATGAATAATTGGTTTGAATCAAAAATACTTATCAATGAAACTTAGATAGGTACACACATCGAGAGTCTAGTGGTAAATTATCACTAAAAAAAAAAAAAAATTGCTAGTTGATTCTTTGACATGGTCTCACTAATACCCTAGAGCTATGGGATATAAAAAAAAAACACATTGTATATTTGTAATCACGTTCGGGAAAATGGCTCTAACGATTTCGATGTAAGTTGCAATATAGGGGTTTATGGGGTCGAAAAATAGATCTAGCTGGGTCTCATATCTGGGAAAATTCGTTTTCTCCGTAAATTCACCCGAGCAGAGCTCGGCCGCCAAAAGTTTAGAAGAAGATAGCTACCTTAGAATAATGACATGGCAGCATGGAATTAGTAAGTACCTAGTATCATGACAGCATGGAATTAGTATGTACTATACATGGAATTAGTATGAACTATCCTGTACTATTAAATGAGCATTCTCTATTTTCACCAGAGCAGAGCTTGGTAGCAATCTATACTAATATTATAAAGAGGAAATATTTTTTTGTTTGTTTGTTTGTACCGAATAGGCTCCGAAACTATTGGTCCGATTTGAAGAATTCTTTCGGTCTTTATAACCCATTTTATAACCCAAGATAGCCCATTTATCGAGTAAGGTTATAGGCTGTATATCATCACGCTAAGACCAATAGGAGCGGAGTACCATTGAAGAATGTTTCAAAATCGGGGGTTTTTTTTAGCGTTAGCCCAAAGTAACTATTCCACGCGGACGAAGTCGCGGGCAGAAGCTCTAGTATAATATATAATATAGATTCTAGACTTATAGGTTATTAAAGGTTAATTACGATTCTAAAATAATGGTGTTTTTACACCACCATTTTATAGTTTCTTGTTCTAGTAACTCGTGGAACTGGTTTCTCAGTAGTAGTTGTTGTTAAGAACTTTAGTCGGTTCAAAGTTCGTTTGCGCAATGTTAAAAAGGCAAATATTGTGAGTTGATCCTTTAAAACTCAAGGTTTTTTAAACTATTATGGTAGATAAAAAACATTAGCTTCCTTCTGAACAGTCGGTTAAAAATTTAGACAAACACTAAAAAAGTAAGTTTGCTTAGTTATCGCATAATTAAATGTTGTCCTCCTCGGATTACTTTTCCGCAAATTCCTCAATGACTTCGTTAGGTTGGTCTAGAGATATCTCGGTGATTAATGATTGTACATGGCGACCAAACCTGGCAGCTTGACTGGCGTAAATAAAACATTTTAAAGAAAAAAAAAACTTGAAAACATAATACCTATTAAGTTAAGGATAATTTATTGATGATAATTTAATAGTACCTGTCACACTACACGGTCACAGAAGAACTCAGATGCTTTTGGGGGGAGGGTTTGAGCCCCTTAAGCCCCCGCTACTGGAGGTAGGCACAGGCATTTAGGCACAAATTAGAATGGTTGCAGTTTTGGTCAGCGTCATATGTTTTTCGTGAAAAACTCCCATCCCAAGTTCAGCCCCCCAATTACGCAATGCACGATCAATTTTAAATTGAAACCAATTGAAAAAGATTGCCAGTCCATTGCTTCATAAGTTCGACAAAACAAATTGAGCTGATTTTTTTTGTCGATCTTATGAAGCAATGGACTGGCAATCTTCTTCAATTGGTTTCAATTTAAAATTGATCGTGCATTACGTAATTAGGGTGCTGATTTTGATCCCTACGTCAGCGGTGTTATTGAATTTTTTCATTTGGATTTTCTCAGTAGCAGACCAGAGTCAGGATTTCTGCCCGGTTGATAGCAATAGGCTCGCCCCCTATTACATGGGCCTTGAACATAACTAGTGAAATGTGGGTGAAGAATACGTCTCTGCTGCCTATAACATAACATAATCTGCCTATTAATGTTCCCACTGCTGGGACACAGGCCTCGTCTTTATGAGAGGGAGTGGGCCGTAATCCACCACGTGGGCCCAGTGCGGGTTGGTGGATGTCACATGTCTTCGAATTTTTGGTTCTAAGACATGCCGGTTTCCTCACGATGTTTTCCTTCACCGTTTTGAGAGCAGTGGTGATGAAATTATTTACAGATGAAATTATTTACACAAAGTAAAGCGCCTGCTGGGGTTCGAACCCACGACCTACTACTTGTAAGTCGGGGCCGATACCACTGGGCCACCACTGCTCTCTGCTGCCTATGCCTCTGCCTAATTTAAGCATGCTACAGCGTTATTATTTTATAGCACATTAATTTTCAAAATTCATAATTTGTATCCATTGCTAAACGAGAACAACTGCCTTTAGACGGTTATACATTTTGGCAGACTTTATGTATATATAATTTGAATAAATCAATAAAAAAAGACCATACTTTTATCTGGTTTATTGGTGACTCGCCCGACTGATATGACAAATAGAAAGAATAATGTCCACGCGAGCATTCCTCAGTAGTGTTGGGATTTTATCCGGATAAATACTCAAAACGGATAAATACTCATAAATATCCGTTTTTACTCGAGTATTTATCCAAAACAGCGGATAAATACTATCTACAATTTTCGTTACGTTATGAACCGTAAATTTTGCAATTTTACGAACAAAAGGACTGAAATAAATGACAATCTGAAAATATACATTTGTACCGTACTTTATTAATCACTTCAAACATAACAAAAAACCTCTCAAAGTTAGATAAAATTATACATTTGTGCGTTACTTCTTCTTCTTCTTTTCGTGCGGTTAGTGTCTAACTTGGTGTTAGAGTTTAAAAGCCGCCCATGGGTCTCTAACTTGCCCATGGGTCTCTTGGTTTCACATGCCGTCGAAGAATATCTCTCAGGCATGCCAGTTTCGGTGTGGGCGCGTTCCTTGAGGTTGCGGCCAGCCCGCCGGTTGAACGCGTTTCAAAGGGTCATGGCCATCCGGATGGTCCGGGGATACCGTACGGTATCCGGTGAGGCGGTGACCCTCCTTGCCAGATGGCCACCATGGGATCTGGAGGCGAAAGTCCTCGCAAGAGGCGCGAGGAGGTAAAACTCCGCTGCCGCGAGAAATTACGGCACAGCGGACAGAGCTCCGGTGGGATCTCATGGCGTCATGGAGAGTGCGATTGTCGCAACCCAGTGCTGGGCACGCCACGATTGTGGCGATAAGTCCCCTCTTTGAGGAGTGGCTTGAGAGGCGCCACGGCATCCTCACCTTCCGCCTGACGCAGGTCCTCACCGGACACGGGTGTTTCGGGAGGTTCTTGTTTCGCATAAGGCAGGAGGAAACACTCGGGTGTCACCACTGTGTGGATCACCCGGAGGACACGGTGGAGCATGCGGTGGACTGCCCGGCTTGGGCGGAGCATCGCTCAGTCCTCGCGGAGGCGATCGGTGGCAGTGACCTTTCGCGTCGGGCCCTGGTCCAGGCCATGGTACGGAGCGAGAGGGCATGGCAAGCCGTCACCACCTTTTGCGAAACAGTAATACTCGCGAAGGAGGAGGCGGAGCGCGTCAGGGAGAGGCAAATTTCACGCTCACATACCCCTAGCCGCCGCAGACGCCCTGGGCGTCGGGAATCGGTAGCCGATTTCCGGCCACCGTAGGCGTGGGCGGACGAAGAGCAATGGGTAGCTCGCCGTTCGATAAGGACCAGGCCCGGGTCAACGGCGCGTTGTGTTCCACGCGTGCTTCAAAGAGATGTCAGCGCAATTGACGGGGTCCGCTAGGGCCGATGCCTGCCGGGGTTGCAAGAAAGTCCTAAAGGGAGACCGTGGCCTCTGGCAACGTACAGGCAACTGAAGGAACACGGGTGGGTTTTAGTCAGTAAGAGTCTGACACGTCCTTCCGCTTCGCCCAGAGCGGGAGAAGTTATTCGATGATTTCCCAACCAAAAACAAACAAAAAGGCATGCCGGTTTCCTCACGATGTTTTCCTTCACGGTTTTTGAAGCAAGTGATAAATACAATACGCACATGAATCCAATAAGTCAGAGCTGCATGCCTTTTTTTTTTTGGTTAGGAAATTGACGAATAACTTCTCCCACTCTGGGCGGAGTGGGAGGGCGTGTCAGACTCTTACTGACTGTATAAAACCCACCCGTGTTTCTTCAGTTGCCTGTATGTTGCTAGGGGCCACGGTATCCCTTTCAGACTTTCCCGCGACCCCGGTAGGCATCGGCCCTTAGAGGCGCGCGTGGAACACAACGCACCGTTGACCTAGGCGTGGTCCTTATCGGATGGCCAGCTACCGATTGCACACTGTCCGCAGGCCCGCGCCTACGGTGGCCGGGAATCGGCCTAGGATTCCCGACGCCCAGGGCGTCTCCTGCGGCGGCTAGGGCCGTGAGGTCGCGAAATTTGCCTCTCCCTCACACGTTCCGCCTCCTCCTTCGCGAGCATTGCTTTCTAGAAGGAAGCGACGGCTTCCCATGCCCTCTCGCTCCGTACCATGGTCTGCACCAGGGCTGGACGCGAGAGATCACCACCGCCGATTGCCTCCACGAGGACACGGCAGTGCTCCGCCCAAGGCGGGCAGACCTCCACCGTGTACTGCGGGCGATCCACACAATGGTGACGCCCGGGCGTTTCTTCCCGCCTTATCCGGAACAGGAATTTCCCGCCTTATCCGGAACAGGAACCTCCCGAAACAACCGTGTCCGGTGAGGATCTGCGTCAGGCGGAAGGTAAAAACGCCGTGGCGCCTCTCTAACTACTCCTCAAACAGGGGACTTATCGCCGCAATTGTGGCGTGCCCAGCACAAGGTTGCGACAATCGCACTCGCGGCAGCGGAGGTACGCCCTGACGTTTCGCCTCCTTGCGCCACTCCCGAATGTGCGCGAGGACTTTTGCCTCCCAGATCCCATTAGACCAGACTATTTTTTAATTTTTATTATAAATTTCGCGATTCAAAAGGAGTGGAATTAGTTCATGACAACAAATTTTATTCCCACCAATTCTTCGACTTCAGGTGAAAAAACAGTACTTTAACTTTTTTTTTTCTTTTGCTTATATCTCGAAAATGGTGCGTCCTATCGCAAAAATAATGAAAATTTCAACCCCCTTTATGAAACCCTTAAACCCCTATAACTCAACATGTTGGTAATAATTTTTCATGATTTCCATACAAAAAGTGAAAAATTCCATATAAAACACGTCGTGGCTGGCCCCTGTACGCCTCCGGCTCTATTGTAGGCTACGGCAAATAATGTAGTATTTTGGAAGGCCCAAACATCAATACTAAACATAAAAATTAAAAAAAATAACCATCGGAAGCGCAAAAAATATATTTATCCATCATTTTGAGTAAATATCAGATAAAAATGAGTAAAAACGAGTATTTATCCGTTTCGGATAAATACTCGAGTATTTATCCTCCGAGTATTTATCCTCTGCCCATCACTATTCCTCAGTCATCGTTTATTTTAATTTTTTGTAACATTGGTCACGCACTCACGCGCTGCGAGCGATGCCATTTGATAACAGCAATTTATTTTATTTATGAATTTCGATGCTAATGTATTTTGTGTAGGCGTTTTGATATTAGGTACTTAAATAAAATACTGTGTGAACTAGAAATTATTGATCTCTGACTTTGTTTAGGCATTTCTTCTCAGGAATTAGTCAGCATGTAGGCACCAGCATCTAGTTTTAAAATATTGACCTAAAAATTTACGTGCAAAAGCGTCTTTAATTAAAGATCTACTTAGCCCACTTGCGCGTTCATGCAGGGTTAGCTAAATACAAAGAGATTTTGTTATGTAATAATTTAATGTCTTTGGCTGAATAACTCGAAGTTAACAGCTAACACAGGCTTAATCCAATAAAATTCTCTTTGGATTAACCCTGAGTCAGCTATTAACTCCGAGTTATTTACCTAACCCATGAACGCGCAAGTACGCCTGCAGAAATAAACATCATTTACATCGATCACAAATTTAGTGATCGATGATCATTTATAATAATAATTATTTCTTTATTTTGTATAAAATATGGAGTAGGTACATAAAAAATCTTAAGTTATTTCTCTTTCTCAAAGGCGCCTTAAAAATATGAAGATTATAACATCTGATAAATCTGCAGAAAACCTGTCTGACATATTACTAGACCCTCCAAAACAGTAAGATAATATAAATAAATTGTTTTAACCTTTGGTAGGAGAACACGGTAAACAAAAATAAAGGAAGAAAAAGATACAACATTTAAAGTTGTTATTAAAGATTGTGGGTGCCAGTGAACTGTGGTGTGATGGGCAGGTGGAAAACACATTTATTTTAAATCAATTAGGAGGCTTTCAGTGCTATCGTAATCATAAAGTCCAAGGTACTTGGTGAGAACTTGATTACACTTTCAAACACAAATCATTTATTTCAAATAAACCAATTACAGGCACGTTTCTATTCCAAAGCGTAGTAGGTTCCTATGGAGAAGAACGGACAAGAAACTCCGCGGACATTGTTTTACTTTATAGTATCTCGCGGACACTCTTTGCTTCAGTAAGAGTTTGTATACTATTACTACTACTGAATATTATCGTCCTTATTATAACAAGGATCTTAATGTTTGTAAATTAACATGCCTCGTCCATCACAGTCTTATATTTGGCATTCAAATTGATTGTAACTACGTCACCTGTTCGTACCTACCTGAAGCATAATGTATTTTGTAAATAATTGTCTCCTGGCGGTCTTGTATACTATACTAGCATTTTCCCGCTGGTTCGCCCGCGTGGAGGTAGGTAATTGTCCCACGGAAACGTAACGTAAATATTTTATTTCATATAAACCTACTTATGAAACGTCAGAAGCTAGGTAAACGGTTCCAATTGGTCGTTTCCTATGGAGAAGAGCCGGCAAGAAACTCCACGGTTACTTTTATAAAAATAATTGGGTCTTACAATATTTTCAAATAGCAGTGTTAGTAGGTATGGGAGGACAGTGTAGGCCTTTCAGCAAGTACCAGGTACTTAACAAAATAGTCAAAAAAATCCTATAGGCCTATTACAGCCGCCGACCGACCTACCGCGATAAAAAGTATCGTGGTCTACGTGCCAAATTTCATCGAAATCCGTTCAGCCGTTTAAAGTTGTGAAAAGTTAACAGACAGACAGACAGAGTTATATATTAGCATTAATAATATAACTTTTGCCCGCGACTCCGCCCGCATGGAGTTTGGAAATTATTACACGGGAACGTACTACCGGGATAACAAAAGTAGGTATCCTATGTCCTAACCCAAGTCGTGGACTACCTGTGTGCCGTTTCTTACCCGTTCTTCTCCATAGAAACTTACTACGCTTTGGAATGAACTACCTTCATCTTTCTGACTGAAAGGACTCCTTGACTATTCAAAAGTGCCTGCAATTGGTTTATTTGAAATAAACGCTTTGAGTTTCCCATAAATCGAAATCCCTTCCCTTCCCCTTCAGCAGTTTAGGCGCGAAAAGTAACAAATAGACACAGTTACCTTCGCATTGACAAGTCAAAGTCATATCACTGTATTTTAAGTAGGCTATTAAAAAGCACTTTTGATAAAATGTTTAAAGGTGTGTCCAAACATTGAGCGGCACAAGCGCGGCACCAACACGTGGCGTTTGCAGGACACTGTTCTGCCGCGCTCTAGTTAGGACTGAACCGACGAATGTTCGCGCGGCAGTACTGCGCGGCACATCCGAAACACGCCCCGCACTTCAGTTGGCTGATATTGCCAACTCTGCCTAGCCTTTATTACATCCGCAGAAAGAATTATTCCGATCTGTCACCCTGTTTTGTCCCCTTGGACAGATGAAACTTTTTATTCCTGTTTGTCCCCCATAAAATACAATATATTAATTCTTAAAAGTAATGCCACAAATTATAAGCAATATTACATTAAATAAAAGACTATTGGTTCGGGTTTATAACCATCTATGTCCGATCTGTGCCCCTAAGGGGACAAAGAAGGCCGAATTATTGCGCCGAAATACGTCCAGACAGAATTAGTGACGAATGTTTCCTAAAAATGTTTGTGCGCGGCAGGTAGACAGAAGTGTTCGCGCGCGACAGCGACAGGCCGCGCGCGGCAGCCGCGCATGTTTGGACACACCTTTACAATATTTTGTACACATATCTATAATAATATGTGAAGACGATGTACCTTGAATAAAATTACTATAAGTACTTCAATAGATACAGCCACGTGTAAAAATATATTACTATGGACAGCTCGGCAATAATATTATGTGTTTTCATGATTCATGCATTAATATCTGTCGTCAAGATGACGGCAAATATATGTGATCATTTAAGGAAGGTATTTACAAATGGCTGTACAAATATGTGACATCGAAAGAACCACTAAAACTCAGACGAAACTGTTAAAAAAAGCTTGATGTTCTTCGTTAGGTATGCATTTCATTCATCTATACTGACAACTTCCCTTTTTAGCCGACTTCAAAAAGGAAGAGGTTCTCAATTCGACTGTATGTTTTTTTGTATGTTTGTTTATGCGATTACTCCGCCAATTATGAATTCTTTGTTTGTTTGGTAGGTCATACTTCAGAGGTGGTCCCATATAAATTTTATCAACTTAGCTTGACTCCGTATCAAAGTTGCGACAAACAAATGCGCGACAAATGCTGGGGCGACAGTACGATAGGTCGACCATCAGCGGTGCGACAGCACATCAGCTCGACGAACGTTAGTGTGACAGATTGTTTTCACGACAAACGATGGCACGACAAACATTTCTATAATATTTTTTTAGATTAACATGGATAAAGTCCATGTTAATCGATGATTATTGTGAAGAAAATGCATGTGCTCATAATTGGTGAACAAATAAAGACAGACACATACGAGTTTGGATTCATATTTATTTCCACATCCATATGCCTAGTCTCCTAAACGTTGCGGCGCGCGGCCTGTCTGTCTGCTTTCTGCTATGGGTTGCTCACGCTGAGTCACGCTGGAGTTGAAGTTGCTGTACAACGTTTGTTCATCAGACACAACGAGACAACAAACTCCAAAAAAAAGGCTGCAGCGGCTTCAAAAAGATGTGTCACCTCTTAGAATGCAATTTTATTTCCTTACATTCCTTATTTGCCCCACATTTAATTCCTTTTTTGCCCCGAAAATCGTTAGTTTAATTAGATTTATTATTTTAGTTGAAGATGATGAAAAAAAGAAAGAAAAAAACAATAGTTTTTTTGCGGTAAACAAGACGCAAAGACAGAACAAAAACAAGAAGAGAACAAGTTGCTGGAAAATATGCGTCACACTCACATCCACGCAAAACGGCCATCGCTCAGCATAATGCTGCAGTCGAAAGTGTTAAAGTGGGTGGCCATTTTTCATAGAACGCATACGCCATACCGCCTTATTGCAAGTGAACCCTCCGGGAGGGTTAGCGGCATTACGTTTGCGCTAAAGTTAACCATTGCGGACGGTCAACGGCATTAGGTTTAAAACCGTGTAAAAGGAAGTAAAATAGTGTTTTCAGGGGTTTTTGTCGCTACACGTAGTTACCAACCTTTTAATTTTTGTAAATATTTGAAACCGTGAACAATAAAAAAAAATGCTTGGATTTTAGAACCAGCTCATAATATACTCTTGTTTAAGTATATTTTATTTTATCGGTTTATAACGCTGTAGTCGCTAAGAAAAACCTATATTTTTAAACGAGCCCTCCGCGAGGCTTCCCGGCATCCCATATGCGACAAGGTGAACCCTCCAGGAGGGCTCCTGGCACTGAACGTGTTAAACAGGCATCCTGTCCCCTTCTACACCAGTTTCATCGACCGCATACCTTTTTTTTATCAGCACTGCTTAGCCAATAAGGTGATACCGCTTTCTCCCACAGGAGCACTAAAGTGCAAATTGGCTTGACTACCTCGTTGGTCCGGTGGCTAGTTAGCGGCTGCGGATAACGAGGTCCTGAGTTTGAATCATGAAAATGAACGATGATGATGTTGATAGAAAAACCCCCCTGTCCCACCCACCCACAGATAGTGAGTCTGATACGGCTCATAGCGTGCAAAGAAATAATTCTCTAAATAAAGGATATCATAACAAACTCCTTGGTACGTATCTTCATTATAAAGATAACATAACATACATTTTCCCTGAAGAAGTAGTAGACTAGTACACACACAAAAATACAATAGATGACGTATAATTAGTAACTTTTACCGTCCTTAAAGAGTATCAAAGAACCCTGTAAGAAATCGACACGTGTTTCACCTCTCAACGAGGCATCCTCAGGATGTCATTTGACTTGTTGCGAATCTGAACATGACGTGTTGCCACGACAAGCGCCGAATGCAGAGTCACACAAATTTCGCCAGTTTTGTGCAATAGGGGGCGAGCCTATTGCTATGAACCGGGCACATATCCAGACTCCGAGCGATAACAGTTTGCTGGACCTTGGAATCGAACCAGCGACCTCATGCTCAGCAGTAGTGCTTCCGTCTACTAGACCGACGAGGCAGCATTATGAAGAAACATAGAATTTTTCTGAAATCTTAATAACGTCAGAATCTGCCTGCGTTTACTCAACTACGTTGGGGTCGGCTTCCGGTCTACTCAGATGCAGCTGAATACCAATATTTTACATGGAGCGACTGCCTATCTGACCTCCACAACCCTGGGTAACAGGGATACTTCTTCGCAAGCCGTCAAACGACCCGTCCAAGATCTTCAAATGACTGGGACCAACGGCTTAACATGATTTCCGAAGAACGGAGGAGTATCAGCATGTAATAGGTGGTCACCCATCCACAGGCCGACCTCGGCAAGCGTAGCTTAACCTTCAATCGACCGTGCCGCTGTCATCACTTAGCCACGAGCCCTCTCCTGACCTCTAAACTAACAAGTGTCAGAGACCTACTATTTTTTAATATTTAGCAAGCAATGCTTTATGATAATGAGAGTTACTCAATTTAGAACGACCTTGTGTAGTAATGGTAGGTGATGAAAGCAGCACCTCTCTACGCGCAGTCGGTTAACATTGCAAGCTTGAGCGGCAATAGCCCATTGATTTAAGTTTCGGTCGAGCGCGAGGTCGAGTGGTTGATACCCTGTCTTCTTTTCTCGTACTGACTAGATTTTCGTAAACTATTGAAGAGAAAATTTGTTTAGGTGCGTTGATCGCTTTTTGCTAGGGGATAAACTTATGAGTTTGCGTCACCGACATATTTGCGCTGTAGTGATGAACTATAGGATATAGATGGCGCTAAAACCAGATTTAAGTTTTTTTTGAGCTATGTACAGCGCTTTAGCCTGTACGAATTTATAACATCGTTCTGTCAGTCATTTGAAGTTGACAGTCAGAATAATTTTAGTTTGTAGAAAGTTTAGAGTATGAATGTCGAAGGCTATATGAATAGGGGAAGACCAAAGAAAGATGATGTGTGAAAGATGATATGGCTAGAAAGGGGGTGACTACCGAGATGACGACTAATAGAGAAGTATGGAAGAAAGGGACATGTTGCACCGAGTTCAAATAAATTGGGATAAGGGCAGGAGAATGATGAGTCAGAATAATTTTAGTGTTTTTGGTCTATCATAGTTCAAACGTAGGTACGTGATATTGGCAAAATTGTGATGTCTTTTTCAACACAGTCATTAATGAAGTGGAAGTTGTTGGTGAATTTAGGTGCAACCGGGTCTAGAACCTTCGATGAAATCCTAAAACTGTTGAACGTTTTTAAATACATAATACATAACATATACTGAAAACGAAAACGGCTCTAACGATTTCAATGAGAATTGTAATACTTATGGGGTTTACGTTTGGCGAAAAATCGATCTAGCTAAGTCTCATATTAGAGCAGTGGTGGCCCAGTGGTATCGGCCCCGACTTACGAGTTTGTTGGTCGTAGGTTCGAACCCAAGCAGGCGCTTTACTTTGTGTAAATAATTTCATCACCACTGCTCTCAAAACTGTGAAGGAAAACATCGTGAGGAAACCGGTATGTCTTAGAACCAAAAATTCGAAGTCATGTGACATCTACCAACCCGCACTGGGACCGCGTGGTAGATTATGGCCCCACTCACAGAGAGGAGGCCTGTGTCCCAGCAGTGGGAACATTAATAGGCTGATTATGTATGTATGTAAGTCTCAAATTCGTTTTCTCCGTATTTTCACCTGAGTAGAGCTGGGTCGACGAAACTTTAGAACAAGATGGCTAACTTAGAATGTCATTACATGGCAACATGGAATTAGTAAGTACCTACTATCATGGCAGCATGGAATTAGTAAGTACCTCATATCATGGCAGCATGGAATTAGTATGAACTATCCTGTAAGTACTATTAAATGAGCATTTTCTACATATTTTCACCATGAGCATAGTTCGGACGCCAAGGTACTAATCTTAAAGTGACATTTTAAAGGCCATATTTAAGACAATTTCCGCCGGATGCCAATACGTGCTTTGTTCTCAATACGGAGGTATTTAGATAACATTATGTATCTATAAATATAACATAACGCTGTTTTTCTCGAGAGCGGTAGGCAGGCACTTGAACCAAATAAAAAACCAAGACATAGCGCTGTCAACAGTGAAGTGAAGGCAATTTCGTAAACATGTGTCAACTTTGTGTGGTGTAGTTTGATTGTAGTGTCATTGTAAATCTGTGCGTGTGAGCGTGTATCCACAGAGCGAAGGTGTAGTTTTGGCATGCTTCACTATATTGTTCGCAGCGTTCTGTCTTGGTTTTTGATTTGGTCTGAGGGCGCCTCATATAGGTTCATATCCTGTAGTTACTGATGTTTAATATAAAATTACAAGTTAAAATCTACTAAGTACCTACAAGTTTTCCATGTATCTACATCTACAATTTATGGAAGTAGGTACATACAATGACGTATCGAATTATATCGAAACATTTACTTTTAACATAGTTTCAATAATTTATATAAGTAAACAATATAGCTTGTGTTGAATGTTGTACAGTTGTTCAAATAATTCTTGCGTTACATACTCGATTGTACTTGTTAAAAGATTATTATTTCAATCGTTTTTAGTTCAAGGAAATTAAAGTTAATTTGGAATTAATTAAAAATTCATTTAGAATTCCTATAAAATTCCCTCTCATAGAGAGGTGGCCTGTGTCCCAGCAGTGGGAACGTTAATGGTCGATTATGAATGTATGTATGTACAATATACGAGTAGTACACCCACATTTCGCCAGTTATTTTAAGTCCCATGTAATAGGGCGCCCCCTATTGGCCTATTGCCATCAACCGGGCTCAAATCCAGACTCCGGGCTGCTACTGAGCAATTCCAGATGGAAAATCACAAAGACACTTTGCCCGACTCAGGAATCGAACCCAGGACTGCAGGGTGCTCAGCAGTAGCGGCAACGAGGTGGGCATTTTAATTTAACCATATTAAGAGCGTTTACGACGTACGGCATTTCATAGAAACTTTCAAGTCCTTGTTTTTCGAAATGACTGAACCGATTTTAATGAAACTTTATACGCTTATGCGTAGCAGGATACAAAAAAAGTTGAATTAGTTAAGAACATTTTTTGAAAAATAGTGTTACAGCCAAATTAGACCGATTTTATTTTTTTCACAAAAACAGAGATTTCCAGTTATCTGTTTTTAAATAAGAGTAAGACATTTCGAAAATGTCTTAACTAACTTTTTTAACTTTTTTGTATCCTGCTTATGCGTATAAAGTTTCGTCTCCGGGCTCCTGAAATTCCTGTTGGATAAACGAAATAACATTTTTGTCCAACCTGGAAGTCGAATCCAGGATCTCATGCTCAGCGGTAGCGCTGGCGACCAACGAGAGTACACATTAAGATCGACGACTCGACGTTTCATCGATGCCTTGGTGTATAGATGTTCAGGCTTATGATGACCGATTATTGTGGTTTCTATACAGGGTGTTTGGCAGAACGTTGAACATACGAAAATGCTGTTCATCTGCTACAGCCCTGATTTATTTGGCCCTGGCCCCCTGGATATAATTTATTTTTATTTTTTCATATCCATTTTTTTTTTTGCTTCTCTTCTAGTTTCACCACTTTCTTAACTTTAAAGTGTAATTTTTATTAAAAATGGGTAAAACAGGTAATATTATTGTTGTAAGTATTGCTTTATTCAGATGTTAGCTAGAAAAAAAAGTTATAAGTCCTCAAACTTACAGAAAAATGTAAAAAATACTTAAATCTTAATTTCAACTTGCATTAAAAAAAAAAACTAAAAATGATTGAGGGAGGGAAATTAGGGCTGAGTAAGTAGCAGATGACCTCACCTATCCACCATTTTCGTATGTTCAACGTTCTGCCAAACACCCTGTATAACTGGTTGAGTGACAATCGAGCAACCTTGTGTTGGTATATTGCAGCGTTAAACCTACATATATTATGAAAATTAGTTTCTAGACAGCTACTCATTTGCCTATAGGCAGATTTGGATGACAATACGAATCTATTTTAGTCAAGGCTAAGCTATTTATAAACTTAGTTTATTTCTTAGAATAATATTAGTTATGTGTTGAAAAGTTTAAAGTCAAGGCTGGGGTCTCCTGTTAAGGCGACGATAACCGACTTTAAATGATTTTGTACTGAAGATCGACACCAGTAGTGTTAATGATTTGGAAAAAATATATGTTTTTGAACATTTTCTTAATAACTTAATATAGGAATATTTTAGATTATGTTTATATTACATAGTGAAATTAATTAGTAAAGTTACGTCTAACGCGGATAAAAATCTGAGAATCACGCAAAATCTATCAAGCGTATTTTTCTGAATCCTTCACCACTTTAAAGATAAATCAATTATTGATATTTTAGTATACTTACGTGTTTTATTAAAATACCTTTTGTTTTATGTACATATAAAATGCGTCTAATTTGGGACAGCGCTCCTTGATGGGCGAGTCCTATTACTGGCGGGACGTACGACGCGTCGCGTGAGCTCGCACAGAACACGCAAGCTAACCACTCAATGTCACTGGCATATTATGTTCGCAAAAGTCGAAAATATAATATCCCGGGACCAGCTGATTATTTTGCCTGCCAGCTGACCTGGCATACATATTCAGAAAGTCAAAGTCAAAAAATCAAATTATTTATTTCAATTAGGCCATTAAAAGGCACTTTTGAACGCCAACATCAAGAAAATTAAATTGATTCTAGTAGCCCCTTTCAAAAGGTAATTCTGTGACTCAAGCTTAATAGTGTAGCGGTCATAATAATTAACTGCTGGCTAAAGGTCGTGAGTTCGACGCCACTGAGCTCTTGAGCAACGAAAATATTTGAATAATTTCGATCAAAATTCAATGTGCTCGTTGCACAATTACTAATCTTCACGCTGTGGTCATTCCGAGGTGCACAGAGTGCAAGTTTTGACATCACGTGAATAAATAATTTGTTTTGACAACAAAAAATGTCAGGTCAATCCAATTTGTTGGCCTTTGTCAACTTTGCATAAAAAATATTTAAGACAATGTCAAAGAAACGTCGATGATTGGTAAAAAATATGGTAAAGGTCGTGAGCTGTCAAGCTGATCAATCAAAATATTGATGAATGAACATCATGCTTAGATACCAAACAGTACACTTCTTCTGTCACAAGCAGTTTGTCCGATGGAATTTCCCATAGGCAAAACTGACGAACTTCCATACAAAATTTCATCCCCTATTTAACCCTTGCAGGGGGTGAAATTTCAAACATCCTTAGTAATCAGCTTCGCTTTATACGAAACTCTTGTGCAAAATTACTTAACTATTTATACAACCCTCAGGTTTAGACCGTGCGTTGTTGTCTGTCAGTCAATTTAGGATTTTAACTATTTAGAATATCGACACAAACAATTCGCATAAAAGAGTGATGAATATGAATGTTGATGGATGGAGAGGAAGACCAAAGAAAAGATAGATTGTGTGAGAAATGATATGAAAGAGAAGGGGGTGAATGATGGCATGTCGGTGTACAGGGGAGAGTGGATGAAGAAAACGTGGGGTGCGCCAACCCCACGTAGCATTGGGACAAGCGCAGGAAGGTGATTTGTGAATCACCAATTGATTATGTTTCTCGCAGCATATGGTCTTTGTCCATGCATCTTCATGCATTTTCATCTTTGGCCGTTTTGCGTGGATGTGACGCATATTTTCCTCCTACTTGTTCTTTTTTTGTTTTCTGTGCTTTATTTGCGTCATCAATCTTCCTAACCTTTTCCCAACTATGTTGGGGTCGGCTTCCAGTCTAACTGGATGCAGCTGAATACCAGTATTTTACATGGAGCGACTGCCTATCTGACCTCCACAACCCAGTAACTGGGTAATACCCCTTGGTAAGACTGTCGACTGGTGTTAGACTTTCGGGCTTCTGACGATTCGTAACGACTGTCAAAGATCCACGAATGACAGCCGGGACCAACGGCTTAACGTGCTTTTCGAGGCACGGAGGAGTCTCGGTATGTAAAGATGGTCACCCATCCACTGACCAACCCCGGCAAGCGTAGCTTAACCTGATGGATCGACCAGTGCGGCTGTTATTACTGAGCCACGAGCCATCTTTCTTTGCGTCATGTTTACCGTAAATAAACGTATTTTCTTTTTATCAGCCGTCATCTTTGGACTTTGGTAGTCACCCCCTTTCTAGCCATATCATCTTTCACACAGTCCATCCATCGTTTCTTTGGTCTTCCCCTACTCTTATAGCCATCGTTAAGAAGCCACGTATGTCAGATAAAACTCCCTATTGTTGTACTAATTCTTGCAATCACAACAGGCGTAGAATGAAGACAATACTATATTCATATAGGTATTGTTTTCAAAATGTTGCGCCGGTTCTAAGAATTGAAGTGACTGAAGCCCCAACGGAAATGCGAACTGGGTATGGAAATATTGTTACTGACAATCTTACCTCCTCCCCTTATCCTGTTGTTATTGTTGTTGCTTGAATTGCTACTTAGCCCTCTTCCTTTCTCCTGATTTTGCTGTGCCCGACAGGGTCCATATTGGTCTTTTACTTTGTTATACCATCTATGTAATACATATGGAATGCAATAAAGACTTGAGTATTGAGTACCTTGTATTTCTTTTTTTGTGTAAATATGAAAGTAAACAGGAATGATGTGATAAAGCAACGGTGCGGTTTAAAAGAAGATGTAGTCTAATGACAAAAAAAAAAGAGTAGGTATGCTTAGATGATTTGGTCATATTGAGAATACGAATAATAGGCGATTAACAAAGATAAAGGTGGCAGAAGTTAGTGAAACATGTAGTGACTTTATTGATGATGTTATTCAGAAAAGTCAAGTGCGTAGTACTCGCAACCGGTGTGCGTGTATGTCCAGATGTTTGTGACTTTAACCAAGCAAAAGGTGTAGGTATGTAATGATCGTAGCAGGTGGCGTTCTGTAGTTTCTGGCCACCCCCATGGCCCATGGGAAATAGGCATCAGTTTGTGTATGTATAATTTAATTAAAACTAGACTTCTTTACTGATCTAGTGGTGGCAATGACGAATCTTGGGCTCGATAGAAAGATAGCTTGCACTCTTGATTATGTACTCCATATAATTTATTTACAGAAACAATCTCTCCTGCAATAGATAATAGACAAAATCAGATAAAAAATAACAATCTGTCATTTTGTCTATTCTTCCGTCGACAAAACCCGTTTCTACGCGTGCTGGTTGGGTAAAGTGTTTTTGGGTTTTTCCACTAGGACTTTTTCTGTAGTAGCCCGGAATCGAATCTTTTGCCCGATTACTTGATTGAAACATATATTATCTCAGGCGAAATGTGGTGTAGTTTACCCCCAGGCTTCTGGAATATGTCGGCGTCTTGTTGATTTTTTGTGGTCTATTTTGTTGGTGCGCTTCCGATTTACCAAGACTGGGATTCTAAGAGGATAGGATAGGAAGACCTATCCTTTACAATAGAAAGAGATACTGAAAGTCAGTAAAATATTTTTTTTTGCAGACAAACGTCAATTTAACTTGCAGTTTTAAGGTATTTTTGTTTTATTTAGTCCAATAAACGAATTTACTTTCTTTCGTTATTTATTTTATACGACTAAGGGCAGATTTGAACATCAGATTATTTCCGTGGAATAAACCTGACGTTTCACAGATTTTGTATGAAAAACTGACAAAAATTCAAAATTATTCGTCGAAACCGTTCACATTCAAGTCGCAATCTGTCAAATTAGTAAAAAATTTGGGTAAATTGATTGTATTTTTGACAGATTGCGAATGAGATTTGAATGCGAATGTTCTTTAAAATTACGGGAACCGCTCCTCAGGTGTTGGAAAAATCTACCCTTATAGAGAAACAGTAACTTTGTGATTTGGTAAGAAATAATTTTCTCAAACTTTACTGCATCCGCATCGCCACTTAGTGTTTTTCTCGCTTAGAACTTAATTGCACATTTCAAGATTTAATGAATGGTGTTTATTTCTACACATAAATTAACCGAGTAATTGTTGTGTTCACAGAGCAATCCAAAGTAATTATTGTACTTAATAATGTATTTATAACTACATATAAGTATTTAACACATGATCTACGTATGATGGACCATGTACTTAGATGCCTGACCTTCTAAATATGACACCTTAGTCGGTCAGCAAAAATATTCACATTTTGTCGCGTCCGACTCGTAAATACAAAACACAAGTTTCCGCGTTAAACATAGTAAACGGAACTCTAAAAAAAAATACAACAGAATAACGTAAAATGTAACGTTTCGAGTGGCAGCGGCCAGTCACTCTCGCGCATTCGGGCCGCGTGATGCCGCGCAAAACCAATCGCGTATAATTCCAAATTTGAAAAGTGTGCAAAATTTTCGTTCATTTTCACAATGGCTATCCGCTCGTTAGGACGTATGATCGATTATGTCAAAGCTAATAGAAAGATAAGTGAGTGTTCTTTTTTTAAATGTGCGATTTTTTTTCTTTGTTTAATATTTCTGTGTTGCGTGAATTGTTGGTTGTTGAGTAACTGGTGACCTTTGGTAATAGTTTAATGTGTGGTTCACGTTCTAACTAAGTTTTGGAGTGAAATTACACTATTTTGTGTTCAACCTTCAGAAGTAATCGTGCGGATTAAGAAATCATTGGTTTTTTCTTCGATTACCGATTTGATCTGCAATTAAGTGTCATTGCTTTGCTTAACTGCGACTTTTTGTACAGGGTTCTGACCTAGTTATTGGTTGAAGTTTTCTTTAACGAATACAGCGTTTTTGGGTTAAGCGTGTAACCTATGTCTAGAAGAGTTTAAATAGTTAGCTTTCCAACTGTGGAAATATTATCATAATCTAACTAGTACCTAGTTTGAAGTTTCCATGGAGTTTCTTGTCCATTCTTCTCCATAGGAACCTACTACGCTTTAGAATGGGTAGTTAGCTTCATCCCTCTGATTTACCGACCCCTTGACAATTCAAAATTGCCTGTAATTGGTTTATTTGATGCTTCGAGATTGAGTTTCAATTAATTTCTATCTTTTCAAATTCACATTCACTGTATCTCATTTATAAGGAAGTTCGGACTTTCTTAGTAATAAAAGAAGAATTCAGATTAGTGTGTATAACGGTATAAAATGGCGAATTTCTTTTTCTTAAAACTCGTATTATGGCAAACTTTTTGATAATCAGCAAGTTTATTTTAAGAAAACAGGTCCGTATCGAGCACAGACAACTTCTTACGGTTAATTCTGTCTTAGTCTGGTACCTGTTTTAGGATAGCAACAAAATGGGTTTATTCTCTTTGAATATTGTCCAAAAAATCTCATTACTTCATAAATAAATTACTATGAGAAACTCTTACATGAACATCTTGTCAAATATTAATCTGTCTAGCCTTTTCCCATCTATTTTGGGGTAGGCTTGCAGTCTAACTGGATTACAAGGAGTGACTCCTTCCTATCTGACCTCCACAACCGTGTTATTGGCTAAAAAAATCAGCTTCAGGTGGCGGTACTCCTTGTGGTCATCTGACATTACGCTGAGCTAAGGCCCTTTTGGCATTATAATCATTGTTTTCTGTTTTTTTTAGTTACATACAACGTGTATTTTTCTATTCTAATGCCAATAAAAATGCGTTTTTTCTTTCTTTCTTTACACATACAAGAACACCTTGTCAAAAACGTCAAAAATCAACAAAAATACATAAAAAAATTCATAAATATTTCACGCCCAGCATTTAGCTGCATGACCACAGACTACCAATGACCCAGTTCTTGATAGTTTCCGCTCAAACTCGCGCGGGAAAGTAAAAGGCACACTAGACGCCGAACGGCAACCAACCGTGAATCCTAAGCTTAACACTAACAAAAAATCTGAAGAAATTACTACTGAAATATTTGTCTGAGATTGCAATTATAGTTATAATGCAGTGTAACTATGTTAAGATAAAAATATACCGTTGCTTGATGTCAGAGTTTTTGTTTAGTACCTAGTCGAGCTGATGTCGCTGCTCTGTAGCACTAGCAAGGATGCATTATTGGTGGTTACCATTAGGGATGCCAACTTTTTGTATGAGAAATAAAGTATTTATGGTTAAAGTGGGATAATAAACAGTATTTCGGAAAAATAAACAGTCTCGGGAAAAAAAAAGAATCAAACGGCTTCCAAAAAAAAACACTACAAAAGAAAAATAACTTTAATTTTAGAAGTCGGTGTCTTTGGTTTAGAATTTTAATTTTTGCCACCGACTTCCGTAATTGTAAAATCTTTTTTTATTTATTTAGATCATCACCACTTGTGGATAGGTTTTAAAGGCAGGTAAACAGTATCTAATAATAAACACATAAGTACGGCGATCTTAATATGATTAAATCCATACATTATCTTCGACACGACAAATAAAGATTTTCTCGGAAAAACAGACATTGATAAGATGCATAATCATTGTGAATGTTATTTTATCTCGAGTAGTGATCAGATTAGTAAACACATTCATTGTTTATGGTAAAAATGAGATAATCCTTACAACTTTCTAATTTTTGTTTACTATAAATATTGAAAACAATTATAACTGCCGAAATGTTGTTGTTACTAGACAACTTTGTATCCTCTCAAATTTTGGTCAGTCCATGAAGATTGGCTGTTAGAAATCGCCTCATGCATGCGATAAAACCAACCAATTGTAAAGTCAATAAAATAATCACTTTACAAATTGACTAAGTATTGACGTTGGGATCGTCCAATCACGTGAGGCTAATAAGGGGGGGAAAAATCACGAAATATCACAAGGGGTGAGAGGTATGTGAGATAACACGTGTTTTTTAAGTGGAAACTTCTTTAGGCGTCTTGAGCAATTTTTGGGTGAACAAAAATCATGGAACTCGCGTCATCGTCACGTCACCTAACGCTCGAACGAAAGACATCAACGCGGAATAGTTTTTGGGTGAACAAAAAACATGGAACTCGCGTCATCATCACCTAACGCTCGAACGGAAGACATCAACGCGAGAATAAAAAAGTTACTTACTTAGTTTTCCCTTCTACCGGCAGTCCACAATATTTTTTTTTTATTGACCGTATTATTTCTAAAACGAAACACGGCGCGTATACTCGCCATTGCCAGGCAACGATTACATCTGTATTTAAAGATTAATATTTTGTAATTTGTTAAGACACTTTGTACCAAAAAATACACGCGATTTTGGGTAGTGGAGGGGGGGGGGGGGGGGAAAACATCACTTGATTAAGTGACGACCGCTAAATTAGAATCACAACTACTGTCATTCTTTAACAGTCAAATTGACTATAACACGTCAAGTTTACGTAATTTGTCAATGTGCTTTACGATTAATTCCCTGATTGTATGTCCATTATTAATTCAATTAAGGGCCTATTTATCAATCGATAGATATTTTTTATTTGATAAATAATTGAATGTGGTTTAACATCTTTTCTAAATAAAAACGGTGAACCCTGCTGTAGCAACCTTCTCAATAGCAACCGGAGTCTGAATCTGTGCCCGGTTAATGGCGAAATGTGGGTATATAGAGAAATGCCTCTGCCTAACTCCTAGGGGATTACAGGCGTGTATTATGTATATGTTATTAAAAAAAACTCAAGACCTCTATTCTATCCCACGCAAAGGAAACGGCATAAAGCAATGCAATCGATTCGTGATACATCAATAAGTTATGTCAACATTGCATAAGTACAAATATATTAACATAAACGGAAAAATGTAATTTTCTGAGAATGTCGACCGCACATGACATGTTGACTACATTTTATGTTAACACGTGATAAGTTTGTTAAACATGTTTCATCTAGAGTGAACTTTGAATAGATACGTAAGCAGAAATCTTATATCTATTTTGTATAATATTTTGAATTCAGAATTAGTTAATTTATGTATACCAAAAAAAAAAATCGACGTCTTATCTAAAAAAAATATAGCATAAGAGAACCTAATCGAAAAAGCAATGTTCTACAAATTAAAAATGTGGGGTGAACAAGGAATATTTGTGTGGGGGCGAAAACTTAGTGGGATGAATACGGTATAAATAAAAAAATAAAGATTAAAATAGTTCTCTTTTTGCTTTATAAGTAGTAGGTATAATGTATTTTTTTTAATGTTTCGTCAGTCGAATGAAAAGCACGCCCTTAAAATAAGAAAACATGGTTTATGCTTTGAAAAAACTAAAAAGTTACTACACTTCCTTAATTAGTTACACAATTAAACAATTAGTATAATTATTTTTCATAAATTAGCTAAATTAAGCTAACCACGTCATTATTAATTGCGTAAGTGTAAGTGAAATTATTAAGATTTTTACACAAGGCATGAGTTAGGCTCGACTCTCACGTATCACTTTCCAACGACATTAGAACAAATACAAATAAAACGTACCATACATCTAAAAAAAACCAAGCACGGAGCGTGTCGGACCACGCACAGTGAAGGCACAGTAAATATATGGAGAAAGGTTCCGTAGGCCTGCATTGTCCTCTCATACCTATTATAATAAATATAAAAAAATAAATTGTGTTTTTTTTTGAAGCAAAATACCCATATACAAAAAAAAACAACGGGTTACACTCTGGGAGTGCCGGCAGAAGTGAAAACTTGACTGCTTTTTTTTACCCATCAATATGGGTAAATTACCTCGTTATCTTTACGTAATGACATGTAAAAGACTATTAATTTTGATATTTAATTTGTCGGTTGCTAGGCAACAGATCTTACGGTCAGGTCCTGACGCGAGTTTAAAAATTTTTTACCCATCCCAAAAAAGTGCACAACGCCGTTAAAGAAGTTTTCACTTCAAAAAATTGAATAAATAAGTAAAAACAGTAAAAACTTTAAAAACTATCATTAATGAACATCATCATTAAAAATTATCAATAGGTACAATTATCATTAAAAATTATCATTAAAAATCATCATAAAAAATTATCATTAAAAATTTATCATAAAAAAATTATCATTTGTCTTCAAAACAAAGTTAGTCTTTCGTCATTTTTTATTCTCGTGTATGAGAACAGAAATATGGGGCTTGCTAGGTTGCACGAGACAACCCTCAAAATGCTGTTACTGGAGCGCCTCAAACTTTGCCAAAAAGACGCGACCCTCGACCTCATGATGGCGTAAAAGTCCGGGACCCTCGCTTCGGCGAACATGCTCGAGGCACTACCTACAGCATCTTGGCAGTTTCATAAGGGTTCGGTAAGCATTATTGTACTGAACCCTTAATGAACTGTACATCTTTTTTGTGAAGTTGCACCAGAGTTGGCACGTGTACATTGATAAGCAATAAGCTCTGAACAGAGTGTTCTTTACGTCCTTGGTGCACTTCACAAAGCGCGCGAGCATGTTACGCCTCACTGAGAGGGCCCTACGCTCTCTTTCTATGTCGCAGTCGTCGTGAAGTCTGTCCGTCATAATGTGCCCTAAATACTTGAATTGCTTTACGACCTTTATGGTCGCACCATTCAAGTATAGACTGGGTATGTTTCCCGAACCAACTCCGGACCTGAATACCATGGATTTGGTTTTGAGTACATTATATTTCAGTCCATGAGCATCAGCATAATGCTCACAAACAGACAAAATTTTTCTTCAATCCTTTCCAATTAATATTGTAATTTAAAAAACCATTGTAAAAATCATTTTTTTTTTAAAGAGTAACCGTGGGGTTTCTTGCCGGCTCTTCTTCATAGGAAACGACCATTTGGAACCGTGCACCTAGCTTCTGACGTTTCATAAGTGCCCTTGGTTTATGTAAAATAAAATATTTTGAATTTGTAGTTAGGATGAATGTTTACGCTTACGCATGCACAGTATTGATTTTATTGACTGCAAAAGTAAAAATAAGTTTCTATTTCATAGTATTTCTCGAAAAAGCTAGGAAAAACACTGCGATGGTAACCGAAAATTCGTCAAATTGCCGTATATTGTGCATATATTTAGTTATTTGTGAGATGTATAAGAGCAGTGGTGGTTACGATACGACTTGTAGTTCCTGAGTTCAAACCCAGGCAAGGGCTTTACTTTGTGTAAATAATTCTTTCGCCACTGCTCTCAAAACGGCGAAGGAAATCATCGTGAGGAAACCGACATGTCCTAGAACCTAGAACAATTCGAAGCCATTGTAACAACCGCGTTGATAACACTTCGTGTCCGAGTTCGCAACAGGTCAATCGTCGTCCTGAGGATGCCTCGTTGAGAGGCGAAACACGTGTCGATTTCTTACAGGGTTCTCTAACTCTTTAAGAACGGTTAAGCGGATTAAGTTACTAGATATACATCGTCTATTGTATTTTATGATGGATTTCCGCAAGGTCACGCCTGAGTCAATTAACTATTGTGACAACCCGCAATGTACCCGCATGGTGGATTACGGCCCACTTTCTCTCACACAGAGGAGGCCCGTGTCCCAGCAGTGGGAACATTATAGGCTGATTATTGAATGAAAACTACTCGTACTTCTCTCCAAGGTTACATCAAAACAATGTCAATGTTTATAAAAGCAGTGACACAAAATTGACGGTCCGTGATATAATAAGATCTGTCGATAAAAACCTATTGTTTTTTTTGTACAAATTAACCTTCAAATTACTTCTGGTCCGGACGATGGATGTGTGACAGATGATATGGTTAGAAAGGGAGTGACTACCGAGATGATGGCCACTAAAAATAAAGTAAGATAAGGGTAGGAAAATGATTATGACATAATCTCTGGTTGTTCTCGTCGTGCTAACGACGATAATCTCTAGAATTGCCATAGACTTCCTCACTGTGAGAGGAAGTCGGCCGTAATCCACCACGCGGGCACAGTGCGGGTTGGCAGATGTCACATTTTTTTTTTTGTTGCTAGTGATATCCATCAGTAACTACTTAATGGAATTAAAAGTACCATATTATTGAAGATAATGTAACCGACCCAGTTTTTAAGACATCTAAATATAGAGCGCAAAGAGATCTTTCCATTATAGCCATTGTTTTGTGTCATCAACGCCATCACTTGATCATTCAAATTACTTCATGACATAACAGAAGTAGACGCAAATGATAATGTTGCCATAATTATAAATATATTTTGTAATTTTTTTTTTTTTCGTCATTGCAACATTACGGCTGTTCGGCCTGTGTGGACTTTCCTAATGTTGTATTTGTTTATTATTTGTGGAATAATAATTATAATAACCTAGTCTCCTTCGGTAATACCTACCGTGAATATATACGCTAATATAAACCGGTCTAGTCTTAGAACTAGGTTTTAACTTCGTTACTTGGAAATCTAGGGCATTCATTAGGTCCCATTCACTGAGAGTGGGGGCAGGGGTGTCACTCATGCGCAATATAATATTATCTATAATTTGATCATTTTACGGGGCTCCTGGCTAAATGATAACAGCCGCAAGCGTCGATAGAAGGTTAAACTATGCTTGTCGCAGTCGATTCTTGGATGGGTGACCATCCGTTACAAATCAAACCACTCCGTGCCTCAAAAATAACGTTAAGCAATTGGTCCCGGCTGTCATCCGTAGATCTTTGACAGTCGTTACGAGTAGTCAGGGCGTCTGACAACCAGTCTTACCAAGGGGTATCGTGTTACCCAGTAACTGGGTTCTGGAGGTTAGATAAGCAGTCGCTCCATGTAAAATGGTATTCAGTTGCATCCGGTTAGACTGGAAGCCGACCCTAATAAAGTTGGGAAAAGGCTAGGCAGATTGATTGAATTCTAGAAATCGTATAACTCAGAGCATATAAGTCTCTGAGTTATATGTTTGTGGTAAAAATATGTCTATTCCAACGAAACATAACATTTTCCTCAAACATGAATTAGATAAATGTGTTGAACTGTTCATGTTTTCCGTTTGTGTATCAACAAACAAACATCACACATAATCTCACTGTCTTCAAAAACAGTGAATGAAAACATCGTGAATTCGTGAAGAAACCAGCATGCCTGAGAGATATATCTCGACGACATGTGAAGCCACGTCAGAGACCCATGGGCGGCTTTAAAACTCTGACACGTGATGGCTACTTATATTATATATAGAATCAGCCCATTTGACTACGAGCTTGGCACCTTCGGTAGCGTCCATCAGCTCCACCATCGTGCAGGGAACAGGACACGCTGGACAGGATATTAAGTGCCCCATTGTTTGTTGGATAGCATCACATTTACAATCCAGGGCGGAGTTATCTGAGAATCTTAACCTGAGCAAGTTTTTCTTGTTTCGACCAGGGTCCATGTCCTGGAGAGAGATTTTCAGCACGTGGAACGAATGGGCAAAAAAAAAAATTGGGCAGTCTTTGGGGACTGCCAGTAGAAGTGAAAACTAAGTAAGTTTTTGACTATCGCGTTGATGTCTTTCGTTCGATACATATAGTCTTCGGTGGTTCTTGCGTTGATGTCTTTCGTTCGATACATACAGCCTTGGGTGACGATGACGCGAGTTCCATGATTTTTTGTTCACCCAAAAAGTGCTCAACGCGCCTAAGATTAGATTATTAGATTAGAAGATTTCAGTTCAAAAAACATATTTTCTTCTTGTTTTCCTTTTATACTTTAATTTTTCCCGATGACAGTCAGCCCTACTTGTAAGCTACATACCTTTTATGGTATTTGCGTAAACGCTCGCTTACCTTCACGCTGATTATCACTCAGTGGGTCAGCAGACTTGATTGTACTCTAGTTAAATACAAGACAAACATTGTCTGTGACTCTCACGATTAACAGAGCTCTTAGTGAAGGAGCTCGTTGGGGGACGTACTACCACCATACATATTTCTGCTGCTAAACAGCGTTGCTGTGTTCCAGTATGTGTACCGTTGTAGTTACAGACATATGACTCATTTCAGCTTAGTCTCTGTGATGGAAACGCATCTGCAATGTCTCTGGTATTGCAGTTGTCTATAGGCGACCACTTAGTGCTCAAATACACGAGCGACACGTTGTCAATGGCAGGGGCAACTGCAACCGTCAACACTCGTCGCCGGCAGCCGTAAACGCGTCAACGGCAGTCGTAAACGCGTCAACGGCAGTCACCGTCGCGTCAACGGCAGTTGGCGACGCGTCTACGGCAATTGGTGACGCGTCTACGGCAGTCACCAACGCTTCTACACGCCTCTCGTGTATATGAGCACTTAAGTGTTTTTTTTTTTATTGTTATAGTCATCCAATATCACAGAAAAAGATAAACATTGCCAGTTATTCCCACGATGTTCTAATAAACCATGACGCTTGTATTTTCCGCAATGGTGAGCATCCACATTTCGCCAGTTAAACAAGGCGGGCCAAAGTAATTTCACAATGTGAATGTGCCATATTTTTTGCAAATGGCGTCTAATGTCATTGTGCTTTGACATTTAGATAATAGACAGATGGAGAATTAGTTGACAATGCAATAGAACCATAAACAGCTCAGGAGCCTCAGGCAATGACGGAGATTTTGAAACACACACAATTTCTGGGCCGTATGTCTGTCGTTTTGGCGATGTGATCTAACTGACCAGATCGCTAGTTCTGACGGTGGCAGACTTCTTCCTTTGGGCCTTTTTGAAATCTCGCGTTTACCAACATAAACCACAACATTGAACAAGAAATTAGCAAAATGGAGCCAGATTAATAAAACATGCCGTAAAACGAGCACAAATGCTCAGAAGGTGTTAATTCAACCGATATATTTTTTTTGACTTAGGGCCTGTTTCCCCACCTATTATTAAGTTCCTATTAGCTTACTTGGCAGATCATTTCATACAAATACTGTTCTTTTTTTGAATTTATTCGGTAAGAAGTGATTATTCGGACATCGTGAAATAGGCCCTAAATGTCATCAATTTTACACTTTTAAAGAATCTTTCCGTGAAACCCAATTTTTTTTTTTTAACAATTTATGGCATCCAATTTGCATTATGACATTACTCTATTATCTAGGCTCCGGGCTGCTACTGAGAAATTCCTAGTTCAGTATATGTGCTGACGAGTGGTGACCACTAGACCAGAGGCATTCAGCTTACAACATTTCAACCAAGTTATCTGTTTGTTTCGGTTATCCGTCAACACGAGCAGTCTCCAATAACAATCTAACATCAACACAGTGTCACAACAAGCGTCAGTTCTTCAAACAAGATGGGCGATGTTTTCAAAACACGTTTCAAAACAGTTTCGTGTTCCAATTGACGTTTCCTTCAGATTCTGTGTAATGGCGGGTAAAATTTCGTTCGGTTATGATTCTTTTTAACCGCGAAAAAGGAGGAGGTTATATATGTTCGTCGCGTATGTTTTTTTTTTATGGGTTCCGTAATCTCCGTCAATTGTTGACCGGTTTTGAAAATTATTTTTTCGTTTGAAAGGCCGTATTACAAATGGTAATGAAGGAACGTATGCTCCCAAGTTGGTCCCATAAAAATTTCATTAACTTTGCTTGGATAGTTTTTGAGTTAGCTTCAAGAATACGTATTTTTCCCACTTGTTTATATTGACGATATGATGATAACTTCCTGTCACTGTTATTTGCATATCAGGTAGTGGTATTCGAATTTGTGTGGGGTAGGTACAACAACTAAAAAGTTAAAAATAAAAACTTTTTCCAAAAAATAAAAATAAAACCGTCTTCCAAAAAAACACTACAAAGTGAAAAATTATTTTAATTTCGGAATTCGGTGGCAAAAAACGAAAATTCAAAACCAAAGACACCGAATTCCGAAAACAAAGTAATTTTTCACTTTGTAGTGTTTTTTTGGAAGTCGGTTGTTTTTTTTTTTTGTAAAAAGTTTTTTTTGTTTCCGATTCCATTGTTTTTTAGTTGTGCATTGGGAGTTTCAGTTGCATCCGGGAGTTCGAATTTGTGCCCCGTTTATGACAATAGGCATCGCTTGCTGACAGGCGAAATCGAGGTCAAGAGCAGGCCAAATAAATAAATAAATATTTACATTTGGACTTCAACACAACTGGCGAAATGTGGATATATTGTACATCTTTGCCTACTAGTTCGAAAATATGCGTGGCATGCGTTCCCACTGCTAGGACACAGGCCTCCTCTCTGTCTGAGGGAGTGGGCCATAATCCACCACGCGGGCCCAGTGCGGGTTGGTGGACGTAACGTGTCTTCGAATTTTTGGTTCATGGACATGCCGGTTTCCTCACGATGTTGAATTTATGTTTTATGTGTGACTGTTGATAATATTATATGGTTTATGATAAGGAAAAAACACGCAAATAATGTATTCTCTACTCTACGCACGGAATCGTAATCTGTCAGCGTGTCTATCACGGCTAATCTCGAAAACTGCTAGCCGCCATTCGAAAGTGACCCGCTTACAACATTTCATAACGCTTAGTTAAATGTCATATTGTATAAGATGTCAAAACTGTTTAGTAGTGTGCATTCAAAGTCGATTATGTGAAGATGAGTATGAAACTGTTACGGGCAATTTTTCTTAGTAAATTGTTGCCCGGTCGCTTGCCGGTAATTCCAAAAAATTGCCTCGACGGTCTCGGTATTGCTCGGTATTAGTAATTTAATGTATTGTCTAGCTAGTTTATTAAATTCCTCCATAAAGGCTTTTGCAGACCAGCGCGACTTGTCGCGCGACGCGACACGGACACTACATATTTCTAAGAAAACTTCGCGGTATAACAATAACCGGTGTCGCGTCGCGCGACAAGTCGCGCTGGTCTGCACAAAGCTTTAAGCTCAATGTGGTGTGGCCGTATCATTAGCAAGTAAAAATTGCTACATATTGGCATCGAAGCAAATAGCTTCATGTTGTCTAGACGTCATTATTGACCAATATTGCCCGGAGGTGAGCAATTAAAGTTGGTCGTGTTTATGATTCATACACACGAGTTCTCTCAAGGGGTCATTTTCAAGAATTGGTCTAGCGTTTCCCATAGCACAATCAGCCAATAATGTTCCCACTGCTGGGACAAAGGCCTCCTCTCTGTGAGAGGGAGTAGGCCATAATCCACCACGCGGGCCCAGTGCGGGTTGGTAGATGTCACATGTCTTCGATTTTTTGGTTCTAGGACATGTCGGTTTTCCCTCACGATGTTTTCCTTCACCGTTTTGAGCTGCTTGCCTGGGTTCGGACTCACGACCTACAACTCGTAAGTCGGGGCCGATACCACTGGGCCACCACTGCTCTTTCGCATATTTAGTAATTGTTATTTCTAAACTACAGTAAAATTAGCTATATCTATGTCAAATCTATTCAGTAGTCTAACAGTTGCATACAAACAGACACATTTCCGCGTTTATAAAATAAATTATCTATAACATCAATTTCTATGGCATTGGCTAAGCAATAAGTTATACTTGACTATCAAGGTCAATGTGTTATGTAACTAGTATTACTTCATTATAACTTCACATCTTACCATTCGGTCAGCAACAAGTTTTCTTTTATCATAAAGCTTTTGTAACTTAGAAAGCGGATAGCGGGGCGTTTTCCCTTGCGCCTAAAGTCTATCCGCAATTATGCTGCCGGTGGTGTCATGGTTGGTGAATTTCGCAGTAGCAGCCCGGAGTCTGGATTTGTGCCTGGTTGATGATAATAAGGTTCACTCCTGTTACATGTGACTTAAACATAACTGGCGAAATGTGGGTGTACTGTAGGTACGCCTCTGCCTAGCCCTTCTGGGGATACGGGCGTGATGTTATGTTATGTGTCTGTATAGTCCGTCTGGACGTAGCTGTAGTCTGGATTCGTGCCCAGTTGATGGCAATAGGCTTGCCCGTCATTACACCACAATTGGCATAAAGCGAGTGTGCTTTAAGCCACTGCTAACCCTTCGGGAAATAGAGGCGTGATGTTATGTTAATAAGTAGATACAGCTTGTGTCAAAAGCAAATCCGTGTTAACACTTTCTCTACGAAAATCGCCCTTACGGTTACGAAATAAAAGCACTGTCTATGTCAAATTGTTATATACCGCTGATATGCGGCGAGTTTACAACGCATGCCCGGTTTCCGCTTTTTTTATAGCGTGGCCTTTATAGCCAAAATTTAAAATGTTCATTTTAAAATTTTGACCATGAAATCACAACAACTCGCTAAACATGACAAATTAAATTCATATATCATTGAGATTTTTATTTAATGCAAAATCTTACTGTTGAAAAACGTCAAGTTTGAATAATAGACTTTGGTTCATTCATAAAAACTAAGAGGAAAAGAATAATATTAGGTACTTCAATATGTTGAACTTTACTAAACAATTTTATAAGTTTATAAAATAATATAAGCAGAAAAATTTGTTGAAAACCCCTTCGTAAAACTATTTCAATTACCATGACCTGCCCTAATGACAAATTTCACGCAGAATGACCACTTCACAAAACGTCAAATTCGCAAAATCACCACGTTGCAAAATGACAACTTCGCGATACGCCTACTTCACAAAATACCTCGCAAATACACAGCGCCGCAAAATGACAACTTTGCAAAATGTTCACGTTTTCTCTAACGTGTTATTTTTCTTCTTTTCCAGGGTTTGTGCTAGCATCGGCAGTAGTGTTATTGCTCGCCGGCATCACCTGTGCCATCTTCTTCGGATCATGGGTTCGGATGTTCATAGACCACGTGAGTATATTGTTTTATAAGGTTTTTATTTACAAATAGGCAAGGTTTTTACTACAATCTTGCAAGTAGGCAATGGATGAATAATAGACTATGGCTGTGCGAAACTATCAATCCCTTTCATTGTGACAACATTACAAAATCAACTGCCAACTTGACAAAAAAAACATCGCAGTGAAAATCATTGACTTGTCAAAGAGATTGTCAATTACCAGTGTGATAGTTTTGCAAAAATAATAACTCATTCTCATAACATAATTTTAGATTTTCAATTGAGTGTAAATTCAAACAGTGCCTAAGTATTTACGAATATAGATATTCTATTTACAGACGACTGTAAGCATGCTGATTATATCATATATACCACAAAAACCTGGCATGTCTGCAGATTGAAAAGATTAGACATTGCACAAAAACCAAAATGTTGCAAAGTCATTTGAAAGTTTTATGTTTGGCTGGTATAGGTAACGTAATAAATAATACAAAAATATATAATTAAACATGTCATTAGCATATCAGCATGGGTACTTATAATTTTCCCACCGCTGGTACTCAGGTCTCCTCTCTGTGAGAGGGAGTGGGCCGTAATCCACCACGCGAGTCCAGTGCGGGTTGTTGGTATTTTTAGTTCTAGGTATGTTATTATTTTATTCGGTTTCACTGCCCGTATTGCCCTGACTAGTATATAAGACTATCGGCCATACTCTGCAATAAAAAAGGTTGATTATGGCCGGACCATAGTACAGACTATTGCAGAGGATCTTTACATGATGACGACAATTTTATGCCGCTAATGACTTTTTCGGTTCATTACGGGCGGAAAACAGTGATACAGGCATCACTATAACTATATATTTATGTAAGAGTGTCAGTGTCCAAGGATGGCTGCGCTCGAGTGCGCTCAAACGCATCGCTTTCCACCGCTACCGATACAGAAGCTAACCGTGTTTCTATTCAATTTGATAGAAATGTAAACAAACCGGTTTTGTTATCGTATACAATGACTCTGTAAAGGGAAATGAATAGTAACACCTTTATTTTGAAACAAGGCATGGCCTAGAAAATAAAAATTTGAAGACATGTGACATCCACCCCGGGTAGTGGATTATGGCCCACTCCCTCTCACAGAGAGGAAGCCTGTGTCCTAGAAGTGGGAAAATTATAGGCTGTTTGGATTTCGAAACATGGCATGTCCTATAAAAAAAATATTCAAAGACATGTGACATCCAACCCGCGTCACCACGCGGGTTGGATGTCACATGTCTTTTATTTTTGTGAGAGGGAGTGGGCCATAATCCACCGATTATGGCCCACTCCCTCTCACAGAGAGGAGGCCTGTGTCCCATCAGTGGGAACAATAATTGTGCTTATGCAGTTTTATGTAAGCTAGAGTTTTATCTATTAAGTAAATTATTTTAATTCTCATCCGGTTCCATGAATTCGAAGAAACAATGCCATGTCGTGATTGGAAACAATTTGTAGATGATGAGTTATGAGAATATAAACTTTATTAAATGTTTATGTTTTCCTCTCAGCTGTTACCTACCTGCTTTAACTATAACTATTAGGTACAGTAACTGTCTCGTTGGTCGCAAGCGCGACTACTGAGCAAGAGGTCGCGGGTTCTATTCTCAGGTCGGGCAAAGTGTTTTTATTCCATCTTGTTATTTCTCAGTAGCAGCCTAGAGTCAGGATTTGAGCCCGATTGATGGCAATAGGCTCGCCCCCTATTAACTGGCGAAATGTGAGTGTACTATTGGTACACCTCTGCCTAACTCTTCGGGGAATACAGGCGTGATGTTTTTCTGTTGTACGTAATAAGTAAGTTAAGCAATTTTATGGCAATTTTTATGTAATAGGGTGCGATCCTATTGACATTAACCAAACAATTCCCAACTCCGGGTTTTAGACAGAAATTCCAATAACACTTCGCCCGACCTGGGAATTGAACCCAGGACCTCATGGTCAGCAGTAGCGCTTGCGACCACTAGACCAGGAGAAAAATTACCCATGGCAATACCTTCGGTTTTATGTTCTTACTAGTTACTAGCCGCGCCCCGCGGTTTCACTCACATAAGTCTCGATCCCGTGGGAATATCGGGATAAAATGTATCCTACGTCCAAATTCAGGTCATGGTCTACCCATGTGCCAAATTTCATCCCAATCTGTTCAGCCGTGGAAGCGTTACAAACAATCAAACAAACTCACCGTCAGGAGAAGCTATATGTAAACAAAGAACTTCTACTAAGTTACGTAGCGAAATAAATAATCCCAAATTCAATCAACTCAAAGTAACATACGTGTAATACGAAACTAATGAGCAATTTCACTTGGTCGGGTTATAATTTAGCGATATAAATCGCTGTCGTCTAATGTTTTGTGGTACTGGAACTCAGACGCGTTCCTGTAACACAAAACATTAGACTACAGCGCTTTATATCGTTAATTTATTGATTTTGGAATTATTTGTTGTTGATAGAATTGTCGCTACGTAACTTAGTAGAAGTTTTTTGCTTACAATTTTGCACGACTCATAATGCGAAGCATTAGAGTGTGCTCAACGACCAAAAAAAAATTTTTCCCCCATTTCTGCAACTGTTTTTATTGTTACACTCTTGCTAGTACACAGAACCTATTTAATTTATATACCATTGTATAGATGATTAAATGGAGATTAATACTGTACTTTTTAACAATTGATTTAATGCAGCAGAAATGAAAAAAGCATCAAAATAGTACCAAAAAAATTCCTGTCCGTCAATGTATGAAACCTGAAACCATTGTAGCTTGCGATAAAATCAATTAATTGAGTCAATTTTTTTTTAATACATTCGTTTCAGCCATGGAAGGAACCCTATTGAAAATGGCTCTTATATTCAAAGTAGTTTAATTATAATTATTAAAATACTAACTAAAATATAATATCTAAGATATTATCTAAATATTTCCAACCTTGACTTGACGTCCCGTCCGTTGCCTAGCAACCGACAAATTAATATCTAAATAAATAGTCTTTGACATTACGTAAGCATTGCGAGGTTGGAAATTTTACCCATATTGATGGGTAAAAGCAGTCAAAGCATACTTCATGAAATGTGATAAATTGTTAATTTTTTTATAAACTATGTTTTGAATTTCTTTTTCGTTTATGAATGAGTTAGAGGTATAAGCCGTATGAGGCGCCTTTTAGATTTTCCAAACTATTTATAGCTTCTCCTATCGGGGACTTTTGTTATGATAACAGTTTCAAAAGCCCATAAGTACTCTTAACAGTTCGCCACAAATATTGACGTACTCAGCATTGTCTTTCCTAGATGTGGTGTCGAAACCAGCGTGAGAGTCGATCGGCGCCTTGACCGAAATAACGGCATTGTGCCGAGCGGTCATTAGGTAACCTAGGAACGCAGGTTTTAACTGTATAATAGTTTAGTAGGAGAAATAATCTATACTTGTACAGTAAGCTCCGAAAAGATGTATTGTCGTAGGATGATTTGATAAGAATTCGAATTTTCGCGTACTGTTCTGCGAGCAACTTGGAAGTAGAGCTCGCCGCCCGCTGACGCACCGCTCGCTCGGCTCGCTTCTAACCTAGCCTAACCTATTTCACCCACTTCAATAATTGACGAATCGTAGAATCTGCCCGCGACTAGATAATTAGACAACAGTGAAAACATTTCTGCGGCAGATTGTATGATTCGTCATTTGTGACCAACCGAGCGCGAGCCGACTGAGTGAAGCGAGCGGTGCCGCGGGAGCGGCCGGGGAGTGCTACTTCCAAGTTGCTCGCAGAAAATTTTTCACCGTTGTGAATTGTCTTAATTATCCATGTTGTCGTAATACCCCTAGGGTATCCCTACGGTTTTCGCAAAAATTCGAATTATCAAATCATCCTATGACATACTTATAGGACAAGAAACCATTTTATTGTCAACAACCTTTGCTGCATAAAATTATATTGAGCTGCATCCGGTTAGACTGGAAGCCGACCCCAACATAGTTGGGAAAAAGGCAGGCAGATGGATTGATTCAAGAACTCTTTCGATAACATGCATTGATGTTCAATACGACCCGGAAGCGTATCGAATGTTTCTGACTATGGCGACTTCTTCCATGCACTGTGGTTAAAATAATGTAAGTACATAATAATTAAACACGTCAGTCACAAGTGTAACTTACAACATCACGGAAACTTGCGGAAACACGTATCTACTCTTTCAAACAGTCTTACTCAGGAACTTACGTCAAAGGATATGACAAACACATCATATTTACACATAACACACAGTATGTTGCTCTGTACCAAACCCAAGATCTACCAGTAGAAATAAAGTTGTCGACATAGCTCACAGAATAAGCAAGTCTGGGCTCTTCACTGCCCTCGTGCAAAACTGATAATGCCGCCCCCTCTTTATCCTCCTGTTTTTAATAGGCTTTTAGAGAGGAACTTCATGTTCGTTAAGTTGTTATGACAGTCTATAAAAAGGCCAAGCCCATTTTTGAAGTGAAAACTTCTTTAAGCGCATTGAACATCATGGAACTCGCATCATCGTCACCGAAGGCGCGTTGAGCACTTTTTTGTTGACAGAGCACTCTGTTTTATTTTTTGGGAATATTTTTAATGGAGCTACTGCTTTCGTTCTTGTACTGACAGCAAGCCACATAAATTCCTGACATTATCGTTAGATGGTGTTACGTTGTATCAAAAAGTTACTTAGTGAAAGGCAGTCCCCAAAACTGCCCGATGTTTTTTTATTCTTATAAACCCACTTAGAGATGACCTATCTAAGGGCCGACTTTTCAATAATTAGATAACTTTACCTGAAGAATAAATGCACCTATCGTTTTGAGAGATTGTCCATACAAAAACTATCAATATGACAAACTTATTCGTCGTATAAAAGTTAACTGGCGATTGAAAAACCGGCCCTAATTGGTTCGAACTTGCAAATGTTTGCGTTTATTTTCCATGTAGATTAATAGATGTCGTTGTTAAGACAATAAAAACAAATAGGCGAAAGTTATGACAATTTCTGATTGCTGCCCCCTTGTGCTGTGCACGCCCTGCACGGACTGCACGCCCGTTCCCGGAGGGCCTGTGAAGTAGCAATGTGCCGGCCATAGTTAGTCGTAGAACCGATGACCGTTGTTGGGGTAAAACTGTTCTTGAATAAAGACCACGAATCGGCAATCATAAGGTATCCTGCCCTCTGGCTAGATGGAGCGACGATACCAGTAGGGTATCGTCGCTCCATCTACCAGTAGGGTAGCTAGTAGCAGCTGGATGATAGTCAGCTCCTCAGGAGAATCCTGCCACCCATCCCCTTGACTTACCTTTTAAAACACTCACAGAGTCACGGCTAACACTTCAGTTATTCTTTTGTTGCTCAAAACGAGTAATTTCATGCAAATTGTATGATGTAAATTAATCATACATGCACACACGTTCCCACGCGAATATTATTGTAATTAGGCGTGGGATGTACGGTATGAATACAGTAAGCTTAAGGCTTCATTCGAATGGGTAGACACGCGATTTTATTCATCATCATATGCGTAGTCATTTTCCAACTATGTTGGGGTCGGCTTGCAGTCTTAAGCCCAGGTACGCACGGACGTATTTTTATCGCAGCGATTTATTAAGTGAAAATTTATTTAGGCGCGTTGAGCACTTTTTGGGTGAACAAAAATCATGGAACTCGCGTCATCGTCACCTAACGCTCGAACAAAAGACATAAACGCATGAGCACTTTTTGGGTGAACAAAAATCATAGAACTCGCGTCATCGTCACCTAACGCTCGAACGAAAGACATCAACGCGAGAATCAAAAACGTTACTTACTTTTCACTTCTATCGGCAGTCTCTAAAGACTGTCTGATTTTTTTTCGTACTCTTCATTTTCAATTCTCAGTATTGAGCCGAGCATTGAGAATCCAACAGAACACAATCAGCGCGTCAAGAAAACACACTGTTGGATATTCAACTCTCGGCGCTAAGCAGAGCGTCAAAAATAAAATACGCGAAAAAAAATCGCCGCGATAAAAATACGCCCGTGCAAACCTGGACTAACTGGATGCCGCTGTATACCAGCATTTCACATGGAGCGACTGCCTATCTGACCTCCAAAACAAGGTTATTGGGTTATACGATAACCCTTGGTCACACTGGTTGTCAGACTTTCGCGCTTCTGACGACTCGTAACGACTGTAACGCACGCGATAAGCGATTTTATTATGCACATTTTTTGCATGTCAAACTGTAATTTTAATATTATTGATTGAAATAAACATGTACAATATTACAGAGTAACTAAAGTGTTGTGCAATTGTAATAATTATATAGTTTATGTAATTGTGTACTTTTGGCCAATCGACAGCCCAATAAGGGTTTTCTGAAATGACGTTCACTCACTAGGTGGCAGCACTGAGTTGTCTGTTCCGGGCAGCTGTCAAAAATGTCAATGCGTATTTTCTTTAGTTGTGACTGAATGATGAACGAATGAATGAGACGAATGATAAAACGTCATTATAATGTTTTTATTTAATGTCGAAGTAGATGTTTTGTGGAGAGTTTTCCGGAAATCCGTCATTGATGGGAATGCCAGCTACAACTCACATCTTTTGCAGATCATAAAGAAACCTAGCTAACCTTAAAGATAGAATTGGAATGTCTCATGTGCCTGTAATTTCACCGCCTCTTAATATCTAAACTAATATTATAAAAAATATTAGATTTTTCGTATGTGTGTTTGTTTGTAATTGATAAACACAAAAAATAAACTTAACTGATCTTTCGGGACTGCCGATAGAAGTGAAAACTAAGTAACTTTTTGATTCTTGCGTTGATGTCTTTTGTTCGAGCTTTAGCTGACGATGACGCGAGTTCCATGATTTTTGTTCACCCAAAAAGTGCTCACGCGTTGATGTCTTTTGTTCGAGCGTTAGGTGACGATGACGTGTGTTCCATGATTTTTGTTCACCCAAAAAATGCTCAACGCGCCTAACAAGTTTTCATTTCAAAATTCTTTCACCCATAGGAAACTGCATTATTAGCGAGTAGCAAGGGCTGTATTTTATCGACTTCCACGCGAACGAAGTCGCGGGTCGATGCTAGTCTTTCATATTGACATACAGCTTTAGGCGCCATCTTCACGAGCGACAAAATCGAAGGCACAGCCAGCGTGACTATCGCGCGATTCTCTCGTCCGTGTAGATGGCTCCTTAATGTTTAATTATGTATTTAAAGGGGATGCGCCAAGGTAGCCCGCGATATTGAAATTTTCTTACGTTTTTTGTAATTTGCAGGTCAGTATCAGGTTGTGATTATTCTATAAATGTTTATTTATAGAATAACTAGCTTTTGCCCGCGGCTTCGCCCGCGTTATTTTTGAGACAAAAAGTACCCTATGTCCTTCCCTAAGATGCCATCTATCTCCCTGCCAAATTTTATTAAAATCCGTTCAGTGGTTTAGCCGTGAAAAGGTAACATACAGACAGACAGACAGACAGACAGAGTTACTTTCGAATTTATAATATTAGTATGGATAATCATAAAAGTCATCAATACAACTCTCTAAGTTCATGTAACTGTATTGAATGACTAATTCATGAAATCATGACATTTGACACTTTTGCTAACTTAAGGAGTTGTATTGCTGATTCATGATTATAATAAATTCTGTAAAGCCATATTTGTTACGGTCGCGAATCATACTTTAATCAACATACAACCTGACACGGAGCTGCAAATTGCAGAAAACGAAAGAAAAATTGGATTTCGCGGGCTACCTTAGCGCATCCCCCTCAACTACCTCATCTTGACCAACATTACAAAACACCAAGAAATTCCAAACCGCGCGTCGCTGAGTCTGTGTCCACCCTAAGTGAAGGCAAATCCATGGCAGCCCGTCACAACAGTCGATCAATGCCATATCGTCATGTTTTTAGATAATTTAAGTGTCGTAAAGTATGATTTACTGTGTTATTACGAAGTTATACGTCTTCATGAGGTTTTGCAATTGAACTTTGTATCGTTTTTAGTTGTATGTCAGGGTTGGACAAAAAGGAAACTGTTATTACGTGAAAAGTAGTAGAAACTCCTTGTCTGGGAAACAGGATAGCTTACGTCGGATTTTCACTGGCTAAAATCCAGGTGTTCCTCATAAATAAATACCGTAAGGTGTGGCGGGGTGAATATGATATTAAAACATTACGCCTTGTTTCCCCGCAGGATAGGCAGAGGTGTATAGGACACCCACATTTCATCACAATTTTTAATTTTTATGTGATATAATTTTTCCGGCTTTTAATCGTGTTTTTTTATAAGTCATATGTGTTAAGGTCTGCAATAAAGATTTTTATTCATCATCATCAGCCTATTAATGTTCCCACTGCTGGGACACAGGCCTCCTCTCCGTGAGAGGGAATGGGCCGTAATCCACCACGCGGGCCCAGTGCGGGTTGGTGGATGTCACATGTCTTCGAATTTTTGGTTCTAAGACATTTAGTTTCCTCACGATGTTTTCCTTCACCGTTTTGAGAGCAGTGGTGATGAAATTATTTACACAAAGTAAAGCGCCTGCTTGGGTTCGAACCCACGACCCACAACTCGTAAGTCGGGGCCGTTACCACTGGGCCACCACTGCTCTCAATTTTTACTTATTTATTTATTTATTTCGCCAGTTATGTTTAAGTCCCATGAAATAGGGGGCGAGTCTATTGCCATCAACCGGGCACAAATTTAGACTCCGGGCTGCTACTGAGAAATTCCAAATGGAAAAACCCAATACCACATTACCCGACCTGGGATTTGAACCCAGAACCTCATGCTCAGCTGTAGCGCTTGCGACTACTAGACCAAGGAGGTTAGCTTCCTTAAATATGTTCGCAGCCTCGTTTGTTCACTCTAGTGTTTGCAAGACTTCTGAACGTGGAACAGGGATTCGATTCTCTAGTTGAGCTATGTTATTGGAAACCCCCAATAACATAGCCCAACTTTCCTTAAGGAATTTCTCATAGTAACCGATCCGAGTGTAGAGAGCCCGGAGTCAGGATTTGCTCCCGGTATCCTCCTCTACCCATCCATCCATCATCCTGACTTCGGGCTGCGGGTTGCTGGAGGTAGCTATTTAAATTTCTGTTTCATCCTTCAGGGAAAACTGGCGTCTTGTGTTACTTTTTTAAGTATTTTATATACGACACGTCCTAGAACCAAAAATTCGAAGACATGTGACATCTACCAACCCGCACTGGGCCCGCGTGGTAGATTACGGCCCACTCACGAAGAGGAGGCCTAGATGTCCCAGCAGTGGGAACATTATAAGCTGATTATGTATTTACGACATCCACTGACTTCTCCCATCTCTTAAAGTTCCATGAACTAATCCCCTATTCCTCTCACCCTCAGGAGCTGGTCCTCAGACAAGGCTCGATGACGTTCGAGTGGTGGGCGCGGCCCCCCGTGCGGCCCTTCGTGGAGGTCTACGTGTACAACGTCACCAACGCTGATGAGTTCCTCAACAATGGCTCCAAGCCAGTGTTGAATGAACTCGGGCCTTATGTTTATTCGTAAGTAACTAATATCTTTTTATTATGAAAATAATATTTTTATATGTACAGTCAAGTCTTTTATGTCTTCGTCAGTTTTCTTCCTTTTGAAGCTACAGCACTTAGCAAATATTAAAATAACATACACTTTTGACAAATGTCGAGTTGACATCAACTTATGAGCGTGCATTCTGAAAGTGGGCAACGTCGCAAATAGCTGTCACATATTTCACTGTTTTGATTAATTTGACAATATTACTGTATGGAAATGTGTAATACATTATGACAAAATAATATTTAAAGCAGATTCAATCGTACAAAGAACAGACAAAAATAACCCTTAAGGTGACGAACATATTTTCTCTGTGACTCTACATAAATAAACAATCGCGGTCTTAAGAGGGTGCATCCTAAAAGTTGGCAACGTCGTAATTACCTGTTTTGATTAATTTGGAAATAATACTGTATGGAAATAAGAAATGTGGCTAACTAGCGAACTAGAATATTAATAATGAATTGCAATTATAACATTGAATTTGATGTTGTACCCGTTTTAGGTGTAAAAAAGGCATTTGGAAAGTTTCCAAATACTTTTTTTACATCTAAAACTAACTATTCGGTGTTACGATATTAATTGTTGCATTTCATAATCAATATTCTAGTTTGCTAGTTAGCCACATTTTTTATTTCCATACAGAAATGTTATCAAATTAATCAAAACAGCGAAATATTTGACATCTATTTGCGACGTTGCCAACTTTCAGAATAAACCCTCTTAAATAATAAAATTATGTACAGTCGGGGAAATAAATTGTTAAGAAGATTGACACACGTTTGTGATGACTATTACGATAGTTTTATTTATTTTTAGATTTTACTGTTATGGGATCTTTTGCTGACGTCATTCAGCCGCATTCCATTCAGGAATTCATAGTAGGAAAAAAACCAACTGCTACTAAAACTTCAAAACAAGCTTTTCAATCAGCAGAAACTTGATACTAATAAAAATCGACCTAACCTATAACTAAAATTTATAAAATTAAAATTTAAACATGGCCTCGTTGCTTTTATAACGGAAAGCGCTCATTACATTACGAAATATAAAATAAATGAGTTGATACAAATGCAAGTCTTACTTCCTTGCAAACTGGATTGGCAGGAATTACGATAATCCTAATTGAATAGATTAAAAAACTGCACTTGAGAAAAACATGGCGATATATTTTTGAAAATGTATACTTATAATAGCCGACATGGCAGTCGTTGTCCTGCCCGATCAGCGCCACCTACCGGGACCAATTGTATTTTCAAACCATCCAGGGACCCACTCAAATATAGTCACAAAATTTCATCCAAATCGGTCCAGCCGTTGAGGAGGAGTTAGGTGACAAACACAAGTAGGAAAGAATTATAAAAGGTAATAATTATTTGTTTGTTTGTAAGTTTGTATGTAGGGGGTAATCTCCGAAACTACGACGGTTTTGAAAAATTCTAAATGTTGCTGCCGTCAAGCAGCGTTGCATTATTTTGCAGGGAAGCCAATATGGTGCCCTTCAAAATACCCTGTAGCCCTAATGTGCAGTCTCTTACAGACACGCATGGACCTTCAAGGAAAACCCATCTCAGTTACAAATAGATGACATTGACAGGGCAAATTGTATTCTGCACGCCACGGTCTTTATCTTATAAGCCCCATTTAAGGCTCCGCATACAGGAGCGACGGAAACTTTTCTACCGGTATCGCGTCGCGCCGCACTGTGGATCGAAAAAACTTTTTACAAGAAAATTAAAAACCGACTTTCAAAAAAGACACTAATGTCAAAAATAACTTTAATTTCTTTCTGACTTTAGTGTCTTTTTTGGAAGTCGGGTGTTTTACTTACTTATTAGTTATGATACCTATCCCACACAAATTCGAATACCACTACCTGATATGTAAATAACAGTGACGAACTTATCATCATGATCATCCACATAGGCTAAGTGGGAAAAATACGTATTATTGAAGATAACTCAAAAACTACGCAAGCAAAGTTAATAAAAATTTATATGGGACCACCTCTGAAGTATGACCTACCAGTACGGTACCAGACAAATAAGAATCATCAGTATCAATTCATATTTGGCGGAGTAATTGCTTACCAAACATAGAGAAAGAAAAAAAGGGTTGCACTCCGGGAGTGCCGGCAGAAGTGAAAACTTGAACATTAACGTTGTGCATTTTTGAATATTTTGGAATGGTCAGGGAATAATTTCGCACGGATTGCTTTATTTATGAGTATAAAAGTATAGGGTAAAATTTCTTACCTCGCAATCTTTACGTAATGTCAAAGACTATTTTGATATTTATAATTAAAATCCTGAATTTTCAAGCCATCATATTCTCTATTTCTTCTCCACAGCGAAGAATGGGAGAAGGTGAACATCACAGACAACGAAAATGGCACGTTATCGTTCCACTACAAGAGGACGTATACGTTCCAGCCGGATCGGAGCAATGGGCTCGACGATGATGCCGTCGTGGTACCGAACATACCTATGTTGGTGAGTACATATTTAATTATATTTAAAGGCAATTTTAAAAATGTTTAAAACCTAGTCGCCTTAGCGACGTCAATGTCAAAAACTTGTCAAAAATGTTACAGGTGACAGATTAAAACTTAGATTAGAATGCAAACGTTCTAAAAATACAAGAATTTCTCCTCAGAAATATTATTTTCCTGTGCGACACGGTTACATACGCAAACATTCTGTGTCAACGCAGTTGTACAGTTAAGGAATTAAAATATTAAGCACCTTATTATTTTTCCGACTACGTTTTGCCAACAAATTTTAATGAAAATTACAGTTCATAAACATGTTAAATGTGTTTGAAAATTGCTTAACACTTTTGGTTCTTGACCGTACAGTTAAACGTCAATGGAAACATTAGGACATTCGTCTTTTACGTCACAGCAGTGAACTATTTTTGATGCACTGATGTGCAGTCGACTGTACTACTCGCTTTCATTATAAATGTTTATTTATGCAAAGTATTTCGTTTTAATTTGTCAATGTTAATATAATGTCAAAATGAAAGTGTTGATTCCGATTTCGTTACGCAAATAGCTAAAATAATATAAAAAAGAAAAGAAAGAAAATATGTTTATTTGCGGTAAACATGACGCAAAAAAAGAAATAATTTATGAATAAAAAACAATTTGGGGGAAAATATAATAAAATATAATATGTTAAAATCGTTTCTCGTGACTTTCTGTAGCTTCTGCTTAGCCCCTTTGGGAAACGGCATCGTATGACATCACACTCAGGTCTAGTTGAAAACCAGCGTCAGGCACTTATGGCATTTTTTGCTGAACTGAGCCTATTTAGCGCAGCCGTGAGGCACACTCTCCTGCTAATTTCATATATCGCATTATACGCTTTTTGTTTCATTTTTGTTTTGTTTTTTTTTATCTGCTGTATAAATTGTGTGCTTTGTAGTCTGTGTTAAATAAATGTAAGTATTTTCTTTCTTTCTTTTCTTTATGATTCGTAAATCAATAACTTTAGAAGGTCGTCGTATCACCCGCCATGATCTTTACGACGAAAGCGTTTTTTAATTTAAATACATAATACAACAATGAGCCCGTAGACTTTCAAGAGAAAATTTTAAATAGCCTTCCTTCTTCACCACCTTAAAAGTTTTAAACAAAAATCGTAAATAAATTGTAAAAACATCGGTATTTTTCCAAAAATGTTTTAACTAAAGGTCATCGAGTTAATTTGCGGAAGTTACTTGGACAATGTAACATTGAAAGGAAAATGACAATCTTTAGTTTATTTTATGGCAGTATTAACAGTATTGTTGGTATTTTGTATTGTCTTCCTTTGGTAAAGTTGTCTTTAACAACATGACATTGTGAATGTACATTCACGGAAATCAATTGTTAGGCAGTTGTCAAAGAATGACAGTTGTAATTTGAACTTATGGATAATTATAAATTGATGATCAGTACATTCAAAAGTCGATCTTTAGAGCGTCGTCTCTGTCATCCAAATACGTTCAGCTGATCTTTTTTTGTGTGATTAAGTAAAGCACGCAAAAAAATCAGCTGTTCCCTACATCAGCTGTTCGCAAAATTCGTCAAAATGTATGGAACAGCTGATTTTTCGCGATTTCGGGGTTGGTCCCATAGTGAAAGTTGTTCATAATGATGACTACAATGACCCCTTAAGAGGATTAAAACGAATTAAATTTAAGCTTGTATAATATTAGTAGGATATTGTATGCCTGGATATTATACTTAAGTTTGTGTGTTTCTCAAAAGAGTCAAAGATTAATTAGTTGCAATAAATATTCCATCCATAAATAAGGAGAATATTTATCTAAAAACTAAATATTCCTTGTCCTTCAGAACTGACTCGACAAAACACATCACTTTAGTTAAGTGCCGCCATGACAGCAACAATTTGTTAGATAATTAACTTTAAGTTAAGGTTAAAACATGCTTAGTTTACGTTACATATTGCTTAGAAACTATATAGAATTGAAGAAAATTTATGTCAGCAAATATCTACAGGTACATAGTCATATTCAAATTCAAAAGTCATTTATTCAAACTAGGCTGAGAATCAGCACTCTTCGAACGTCAAAATAACATAAGACAGTCCCCCAAAAATGCCCGCTCTTTACTACTTTCTAGTGCTTTAGCTGGGAAGAAGAAGTGGCGCAACAAACTCCTAAACTATATATCGGGAAGAACCTGTCGAAGTGGCGATGTTTGGCCTCTCCCAAGCATCGCCACTGAACCCAGGACTTCATGATCAGTAGTAGCGCTTGCGAACACAAGACCAACGAAGAATTCAATAATATTTATATTACTCGTGATGTAAATCTATAATGTTACAAAATGAACCAGACAATAATTAAGAAATGATTTAAAATAATAACCATTAAACTAAGTTTTGCAAAGTCAGTGAATTTAAACGAGATATTATAACTAATGTGTTGCAATTAAACGTCTTTAGTAATATTAACTAGAATTATTTGCATGCAAGATTTCGCATAAGGCAATTATGGCATCTGGTTTCTAGTAGGTACTTTCCTCTCATGTTCAAAGCCGGGCAATATGAGTTTTTCACTTCATATCTACTTTCGCAGTTTATCTTGGACATTACTGATATCGGTGAAGGAACAACATCGTGAGGAAACCTGGACTTATGTTAACACGCAGATAATATGCCAGTGATCTTGAGTGAGTGGTTAGCTTGCGTGTTCTGTACTTACGTCCAGCCAGTAATAGGACTCGCCCATCAAGGAGCGCTGTACCAAATAAGACACATTATTAATTTCTTAATTATTATACATAAAACAAAAGATATTTTAATCAAACACGTATACTAAAAGATCAATAAGTAATTTGTCATTAATAAGGTGAAAGTTTCAGAAAAAAATTTGCGTGATTCTCAGTTTTTTGTCCGCGTTAGTCATAATTTTACAAATTAATTTCACAATTTAATATAAACATAATCTAAAAAATTATTGCATTAAGTTATTAAGAAAATGCTCTAATTAAACATATATTTTTTTCCAAATAATGAACACTACTCATTTAGACGTGATTTTCAGTACTTAGCACATCATTTTAAAGTCGGCTATCTTCGCCTTAATATAAGTTTGAAATCGCCAACCTGTCTACTCCTTTGGTAAATTCCAGGCGTGATAATATATATGTTAAAACATTCATTCAAGTACTAACAGCTTGCCAAAGTAATTACCTCGCGGTCACCTTCTAATTCGCGGCCGCGACGCGCGTTGCTTAACTTTGATGACCTAATCAGTAGCTACTGGCGAGATTACGCAAAGTATGCAAAGTGGGCCTTGAAAGAATATGAGATAGTTTTAGTGCTGAGTAACTAAATAAGACAGTGTAAAAGGAATTAATTTTGTTAATAACCAGCTTACAGATAAAGTACAAAATAAGTCTCAAGTTCTCAACGTGTTCCCCAGTTAATGGGTTGTGGAGGTCAGACAGGTAGTCGTTTCATGTAATAGTACCTGGTCGACTGACGTTTGCTTGGATGAAAATAGAGAATGCTCATTTAGTAGTACCTATAGGATAGTTCATACTAACTCTATGTACAGTACATACTAATTCCATGCTGCCATGATAGTAGGTACTTACTAATTCCATGCTGGCATGTCATTTTTCTAAGGTAGCCTTAAGGTAATCTTGTTCTAAACTTTGGGTGACCGAGCTCTGTTCATGTGAAAATACGGAGAAAACGAATTTTCCCAGATATCAGACCTAGCTAGATCGATTTTAAACCCCTTTATTGCAACTTCCATTGAAATCGTTAGAGCCGTTTTCCAGAACATGATCACAATTATATATGTGGCCGTGACTTACGAGTTGTAGCTCGTGTCATCGAACCGAAGCAGGCACTTCACTTTGTGCAAATTATTTCATCACCACTGCTCTCAACACGGTGAAGGAAAACATCGTGAGGAAACCGGGCATGTCCTAGAAACCGAAATTTCGAAGACATGTGACATCTACCAACCCGCAATGGGCCCGGGTGGTAGATTACGGCCCAATCCCTCTCACAGAGAGGAGGCCTGTGTCCCAGCAGTGGGAACATTGTAGGCTGATTATACAGAAAGACGATGTTGATGTATTTTAGCCTCAAATGTTTATAACCTAGCCTCCATTTTCTTTGGTGTTTCTAAGATAATATAGTAACAAAAACAGAATAACTACGTAATCGCGTTACTTATAGGCGCAAACAGAGAAATCGTTGCGCTCTGATTCTGCTGAATTAATGTAACTTCACACTTGCTATTACTGACGAGGTGGGCAGGGTATGGTGTGATAGAAAGGTGCAAATTAGCCTACAGAGAGAGACTGTCACAAAGATGACAGAGTCGAGGCTAATTCAAAGCTGAACTTTTTCTAATAGTCGATGTGATATAATTAACGCTCGGTTATAGTATTGAGTTGCCATTAAATTAGGCTTCATGAGGAAAATCACAAAGTAGGTACAGTCAGAGACACGGATCGGTTAGAAAATTTACTTATCAAAAGTATCCTCCTTCTTCATTCTCATGCTCCCTTATCCCAATTTATTTGTGGTCGGCGCACCCTGTCTTTTTTTCCATACTTCTCTATTAGTCATCGTCTCGGTAGTTACCCCCTTCCTAGCCATATCATCATTTACATAGTCTATGACACCGGCAATGCATCTGAGATGTCTCTGGTATTGCATGTCCATTGGCGATGGTAACCCCTTACCATCAGATAGATCTTAGGCTTATTTGTAAAGCAATTGAAGAAACGCGTGTAACTAAAAGAGTGATGAATATAAATGTTGATGGTTGAAGAGAGAGAGAGGAAGGCCAAATTGAGATGGATGGATTGTGTGAGGAATTATATGAAAGTGAAGGGAATGAAAGCGTGACAGTTGACAGGGGAGAATGAAAGAAGAAAACGTGGGGTGCACCAACCCCACGTAGCATGGGACAAGCGCAGGAAGATGATGATAACACAAAAAAACGCTATGACGTTTACAGACGTCACTGTTCATAAGGAGCCTTAACAGTAACTGAAAGCAAATACCATGTACACATATAATGCCTCAGTAATTGACGCGTTAACACAAAAATGCACTAAGACGTGATATACGGCTAAATTCTATTCTCTCTGGCTATTAATAGAGCGTGATGGGGAGACCAAGCGCGACGGCTCAATGAGCGATTTCAGTCATTTGTTTTCAAGTACATTTTCGGTTTTTATTGAGCATTATTATGATAGAATGAATGGCAAACAAACTGATGGCCTACCTAATGGTCACTGCCGGCTATGCAATACAAGAGACATCGCAGATGCGTTCCCATCACGGAGACAAAGCTGATATAAATGTCATGTCTTTGTGTCTGTAACTACGCTGGCACACATACCCTTCAAACAGCAACGCAGCTTGGCGACAGAAATATATAATGGTGCTAGTACTTCCCCGGACGAGCTCCTTCACAGAGAGCTCTACTACTATTTAAATTCCCGTGTAAGCAAGAATAGCATAAATCCAGACTCAGAACTGCTACTAAGGATTAGTCCACTGGAACACTACTTTATAGAGGTATGAGGAACAGGGTGTAAAGTTCACTCATCCTCTATAGAAAAGGGAGGATCCTCCGACCAGACGGGTGTCGTGCCTGGCGGGCAACTGCCCGATGGTTGATGTTGGGATTTTGTATGTATGTCGATCGCGCGGTAATCTCTAATTGCGCGATTCAGGATTTGTGTGACGTCATGGCTTTTGATGCGTAGTTCGTATGTGGCGGTGTAACCGCTACACTGCAAAAAGAAGGCTCTATGTCAGATTAAAAGGAACTTTTCTCGATTTAGTACCCTTATCATTGAGATTAGAAGCAGGTATTTCGACCTATATGCCACCACAACGTTACTCGAGTCTCTCCATGTTAAATAGGTACGGTATTCAGCTGCATCCAGTTAGACTGGAAGCCGACCCAATGTTGTTGAGAAAAGGCAGACAGATAATGGTGAACGTTACTTATTGATAAGTCTGACCTGCCCCCCAATTACGCAATGCACGATCAATTTTAAATTGAAACTAATTGAAAAAGATTGCCAGTCCATTGCTTCATAAGTTCGACAAAAAAATTTGAGCAGGTTTTTTTTTGTCGAACTTATGGAGCAATGGACTGGCAATCTTTTTCAATTGGTTTCAATTTAAAATTGATCATGCATTACGTAATTAGGGTGCTGCACAACTCGGTTACTGAGTTACACGATACCCCTTGGTAAGACACCAGTCTTACCAAGAAACGACTAATATCTACAAATGACAGCCAGGACCAACGGCATTAACGTGCTGTCCGAGGCACGGAGGGGTCTCTATCGATATGTAATGGATGGTCACCCATCCACGAACCGACCGCGGCAAGCGTATCTTAACCTTCGATCAACCCGTACGGCTGTTATCATTCAGCCACGAGCTGTTCAGTACCACAGATTAATACAGATAGGAAACTCCGCAAAATCATCATTTAAATAAAAAGCGACTCCGCTACGTCACTATTAATATAATAATAATAACAAAATGCAATTCAGGTCACACAGCGCTAATCACCTGCAGTTATATGCACCTAGGTGTTGCCTCTCTTTCTATCGCGTGACTCTTATATCTTCTGACTACGTTACACTCACTGAATTGGCTCAACAAGACGAGCCCGCCGCGTACTTGTAGCTTCATACCTAAACTGCGGAGTGTCCCATCTGTGTTTATTTGTGTCACTACTCAAAAGACTTTTACAAGTCAAAAATAAATAATAATTTGATATCGGTGTTTCCTAAATCCTAATCGACCTTCCGACTATACTGGAAAGAAAGACCGACGCTAACACAGAGGTTACAATGTCTTTTAAAGTCCAGACATTATCTTGGTCAGGTCATATCATGCGAGGACCATGTAGATGATAAAAAGACCATTTCAGACACTAATCTACATGGTTCTCATATGGCTTGACCAAGATTATGTCTGGACTTTAAAAGAGACTGTGACCTCTGAGTTTGTTTCGGCCTTTCTTCTCAGAGTAGTCAGTTAGGAAACGCCGACCTCATCTAGCTTATTTTGTTTTTTTTTTTTTAATATGACGTGTAAAAGTGATTCCGATATCCTATTTACAGATATAAACATAAACAATTTCATTTCATTGGTCTTTTGACGAAAGAACCACATTGATTTGAGTGGACGTGTGCAGTCAGTGCACAGATTTGTCACTAATCGTATAGCTCAACTTTTATCTCGATAAGGCTTACTTACTCATCCTACAAAACTGCTAAGCCTAAAGTTATGCAACGAACGCACTTAGAATGACAACCCACGTCTTCATTTTCTGATCACGATCTTAAATACATAATGAAATATGCAAACATACAATATATACCATGACCGGGCGTTCAACTCGTGAGAAACACCATAACAAGGGAAAATATACCTTACTTCTTTAGCTACAAAGTTGATTGTTCTAAAAATAGATATGAGGTTCTAGCAAGAGTATTTGTTTAATGGAAATTCAACTGTAAATAAGAAGAATAGAGTTAATTTCAGGTTTGTTTTGTGAACTCAGGTGTAATGTTCTTGGCTAATTGATTAAACGTTCATATTGTACTAGTGAGTATGCTTACGCCGGTTATTTATATGGAGGATGAGTAGAGTTCTAAGTCTAATGCCCGTTTTCACTGAAAACTAAGTGACCCTTAAATGAATCCTTAAATATAAGTGCACTGTTGGATTTTCAACCCTCAGCGCTCCTTCTTTTCGTGTGGTTAGTGATTAACCTGGAGTCAGAGTTTTAAAGTCGCCCAAGGGCTTCTGACTTGGCTTCATATCTCTCAGGCATGCCGGTTTCCTCACAATGTTTTCGTTCACCGTTATTGAAGCAAGTGATAATTATACAATACGCACATGAATCCGAAAAGTCAGAGGTCGAGCCAGCGCTGAGTCTAGCGTTGAAAATTCAACAGTGCACTTTTATTTAGGGATTCATTTAAGTGTAACTTAGTGAAGGTGAAAATGGGCATAAGTATAATCATAATCATAATAATCATTTTTATTTGTGTAACTTATGTAGTGAATACAGTTCTTAAATTAAAGTTCATAGGTCGCTATGTTATGCCAAGAGGCGTACAAATATGGTTGCATGTGAAATAAAAACAATATGGAATAATTTCTACAGTCAATGCATAAATAAACAATCATAAATTACAATTACTCACAATATTCAATTAAAAATTGTTTCTTCAGGCAAATAAATAAATAAGTCTACATTAATAACATTTATCATTTAGAAGTATAGTTTATGAAATAGTATGGTGTAGGACTTGAGTAGGGGAAGACCAAAGAAACGATGGATGGACTGTGAGAAAGTTGATATAGCTAAAAAGGGGGAGAAGGATATTGAAACGTACCAGTGGATGCTAATTTGAAGTCATCTCAGTAGTGATGCAACGCATATTCGTATTCTCCGAGCGAATACCACCAAATTACCGAATACTCGTATCCGCCGAATACTTTCATGACATTCGTAATGAGTGTCCTACAATTATTTTTATTGGAGTTTATCTACTCCTTATGAATCGATTTTCATATAAGGCACCCAGTATGGGAATTTTATGAGGAGTGAAATTTATACTTTATTCGTAAATAACACGGATTAAAAATTTAAAAAAACATATTACATATTTCACACTTCGGTCTAGATATTTAGTAGTATTTTTTTTAAGACATGCGTTTTTTCCCTTGCATATTTAAAGAAAATAGTATTTAAGAGTCGTGAGTCGGGGCTGACACACACTTTTTTTGTTGTTATAGCGGTAATAGAAATACACAATCTGTAAAAATTTCAACTGTACCTATTATGGTTCATGAGATACAGCCCTCTGACAGACAGACGGTCAGCGGCGGCTGTAATAGCACCTACAAACAACAGAAAACACATAGTTCAATTATAATAGTCAGTAGTTTCTTAACGCCGGTTGTACTTATAATCACAAGCTACGGACAGACCATGAGCCAACGAGTGGAGTCGGTGTGTGGCCCACTTTCACTTGGTGGCCTGTACCGCGATGACGATGACGGTTTGTGAGGTAGCTTTGGAGTTTTAGAGGCAGGGGTAATAATTGTGGAAGGTATGAATTTAAATTACATTAGAAAAAACACATATAAGGTTCACAAATACAAATTTTCGAGTAAAATATTAACAATACAGAAAAAAGTGTATCGTTGGAGCCGACTAATGAAAAATCATTGTATCATAGACACCAGCGCCTTCCAAACTAGGTTACAAAAATATAACTTGGTTCAAAAAATATACTAAATTAAATCGGACGTAAATCATACTACAAACAAAGTGAACTTGTAAAAAATATATAATATAATAAAAATTGATGTTAAGATAAATAAAACTATTTAAAAAATAATGAAAACGACCAAACATCGAGAAAATTCAGTAAATTACAGCCACTCTCAGCTCAGACTTGTCACTTTAAAATTAATTATTTACTTCATTTGATCAGCATAGATAACAAAAACTAGCACGTGATTACAAAATCTAATGATCTGAATCTGTAATTTTTTATGTGACAGCGTTCCAAAAGTTAATGATTGATTTTTCAAGTAATGACTCTGTTCAATGAGTATGTTCGACAGTTGGTAGCTAAAGTTAGTGTTACAAGAAACTTAAAATTGTTACTCAAATTTCTATAACAGTTTATCCACAGTATAAGGCCCTCTTGCACTACAAATTACCTCTACGTTTAGCGCTAAATTTATTCAATAAAATGTCGTTCGGTTCTTGTCTTTCATTTAAAGCTGACAGAGATAGACAGAATTATGTTTTGAACATAAATTTAGCGCTAAACGCATTTTAGTAGTTTGTGGTGCAAGTGGGCCTAAATATGTGCACTGAGTTTAGCTTCTTGAATATTTAAAATAAAAACAATAATTTGTAAATTGTGATTATTAGGATAGAAACCTTGAATTTTTTTTAGCGTGGTTTTATTGCGTAAAAAATATTTTTCTAACTTCATTCATATATTTTGCAACTAAAAGTGAATTTATAAACTCATCATTTTTATTATCATAATATGACAGCTGTCAAAATGAGAAGTCTATTGTTTATGGAGACAAAATACACCTATTCTTTTGATATGTTTTTTTATTTGATATTATTGTAAAAGACGGTATTTATTTGTGTACTGAAGGTCTCCTTAAAACAAGTAATTTCTCCTTAAAATAAATAACTAGGTATAGCCCGCGGCGTCGCCCTCGTGGAGGTCGGAAATTAAATTTAATAAAATTTTACAGCCGAGGCGAAAGCACCACGGTAGGCTATAAGTTTATCAAAATACGATTCGCAACCGTAAAAAGTATGTTTACAGAATTAATCATGAAAATCATCAAACTCACTCCGTCTTATTACAAAACACGGTCTAAATTAGGTCCAAGCTTAATCCTTCCAGTCTGTTGTTTTATTTCGAACCTTATTCCGACTGGTTTAAAGTTCTTAATTCAAAATTGACAACTTAGACTCGGATTTAAAATCAGTTTTTGTATTTAGAACTTTAACGATGTCAAAATAAATTTCGAAATTCAAAAATGGCTCACTGGTTTAAACCTGGTTCTAAAGATAAACCTTGTTTTGTAATAAGGCCGACTAAGTTCAAATTATCTTATTGAATGACTATTAAAGAAAGAAAATTTTCAACAACATAACATTTCCTTATTGTATATTTTTTTATAATAATTATGAAATCATATCATTTGAGGCAAATTCTAACTTAGAGAGTTGTAGGTATTGATGATTGTAATGATTATAAATCTGTAATTATACATAGTTACTTTCATCAGCATCCATAATATTAAGATATTTAAACTATTAATACTTTGTTCGTCTGTTATTTAATAATAACAATTACTTAATAATTAATGTGTGCTTACTGCTTACCATATAAACTTAAAAAGCCGTGAACATTATAGCATGATCAGCAATACCTATGCATTGTGCAGTCGAATGAAAAGAAACCATCGTGATGGAACAGAACCGTTAGGTTACTGTTAGTGTTAACGCATGGTCAAATACAGCGTGGATCAGAAGTCATAATTAACACTTTTGACTCCACCCACTGTTCATAGAAGTCATACGCCATGCCGCCACACATATTGGAAGTGAATCCTCCGGCAGGGTTACCGGCATTACGTTTGCCCACGGCATTAGGTTTAAAGCCGTGATATAAAACACTGTAAAACGAAGTAAAATTGTGTTTTCGTATGGTCTTGTCGCTATACGTAGATTCCAACCCTTGTGAATATTTTGTAACCGTGAACAAAACATTTAAAAAAATGCTTGCATTTTAAAACCAACGCATATACATATACATCTTGTTAAAACATGCATCAGATTTTACCCTTTTATCCTTTGGCCCGGAGTTTAAATTTGTGCCCGGTTGATGTCAATAGGCTCGCCCCCATTACAAGGGACTTAAGGCGATGATAACCGAGTTTTAATTATTTTATACTGAACTAATAATTTAATTATTTTATACCGTCTAAACGTGTTAATGATTTGGAAAAATATTATGTTAAATTAGAGCATTTTCTTGGTAACTTAATACAGGAATATTTTAGATTATGTTTATACTCGTATTACATAGTGAAATTCTATTTTAAAGTTATATAAAACGCGAATAAAAACTGAGAATCATGCAAATCTATCAAGCCTATTTTTCTGAAACCTTCACCATAATTTAATTATTAATCTTTTAGTATCTATACGTGTTTTATTAAAACATCTTTTGTTTTATGTATAATAAATTAATAATGCGTCTTATTTGGGGCAGCGCTCCTTGATGGGCAAATCCTATTACTGGCTGGACGTACGACGCGCTGCGTGAGTTCAGTACAGAACACGCAAGCTAACCACTCAAGGTCACTGGCATATATCTGCGTCTTAAATATAACTGGCGTAATATGTACTTACTATAATAATAATACACCTCTGCCAATCTCTTTGGTCCACAAGCGTGATGTTATGTATGTTAATGGATGAAACCTACGCCTCTATCTACCCCACTTGTTCTAAAAGCGTATCGGCCGTAGTATTAAATAGAAAAGTGTCAATTTGTGATACCCGGTCAACCACGGACACACATCGTCGAGTTTCACCTTTCTACGAATATGTTACACTTTTTCTTAGGTCTGTGGCCTACCGTAGATACTCATACAAACATAAAAAAACACGCTTTCTACCAGCTTCGGCAGAATCTTCAGAACGCCACCTGCTACGATCCTTACATACTCATTTTGCTTCGTTTACATACTCCTTTTTCTTCGTTTTGGTCATACACGCACGCCGGTTGCGAGTGCTACGCACCGGGCTTTTCTGAAGAACATCGCCAATAAGGTCAGTAATTATGTCCTTGTCCGTGATGAATATAAATATTAATGAATGGAGAGGAAGAGGAAGGCCAAAGAGAAGATGGATGGATTGTGTGAGAGATGATATGAAAGAGAAGGGAGTGAATGATGGCGGGACGGGTAACAGGGGAGGATGTATGAGGAAAACGTGGAGCGCGGGGTGCGCCAACCCCACGTAGCATGGGACAAGGGCAGGAAGATTAATATTTGACCTGCTATAAGAGCGTATGGTAATCCAAATCAGCTGAATAGCCGTATTAGTCAGAAACCGATATTCTTAATAAGGAAGGTATGGCCATTAACCCATCGGTCAACATAGTGACACCCACGTGAATTCGCGTAGCGGTAAAAATTTGCATAATTTACCGTTAACGAATAAACCAACATATCATTGATCATGCATAGATTTAGGCTTACTTTAGAATTGGCCATTTTGGGAGGATGAATGAAAGGCGACTAATAAGGCAGGAAAGGCGACTAACAAGGCAGATGTGACTGGAAACGCGACGAGGACTACAAGAACATTATAGTGTCCTTATTGGTAATGTTCCCCAGAAAGGTCAGGTGCGTAGTACTCGCAACAGGCATGCTTGTATGACCAGATGTATGAACGTAACCGAAGCAATGCCCTCAAAGGTGTGAGTTTATATATGTATTTAGACTTAATATGAGTAGTGCTCTTTGTGATGGAGCTCGTCCGGGGAAGAACACCACCATATCTGTTTCTACCGCCCAAGCAGAGTTGCTGTGTTCCAATTTGAAGGTTATGACTGCCGAAGTAATGAGGGTTGACATGAAAATTCGCGCTACCAGTTGGAGCCACTTTGGTCTTCCATTTCGACAAAGAATACCTCTGAACTAGATTTGATTTTTTGTATGTTTGTTTGTAATGAATAAACTCAAAAACTATTGGACTGATTTAAAAAATTCCTTTACCCGTAGAATGCTTTATTATCACTGAGTAACATAAGCTTTAATTTATTAAGATGTCACGCGGGTGAAGCCGCTGGCGGAAGCTAGCAAAATGACTCCGTATCATAGTGCGAAAAATAAATACGCGACAAATGCTAGGGTGATAGTACCTACGATAAGTCGATCATCTGCGGTGCTAGTCGAGCTTTAGATTGTCGAGCAAAAATTTTTTCGCGCTTTCGTTCGTCGATCAAAAGTTTCATCGTGCCATAGTTTGTCGTGAAATCAATCTGTCGCACTAAAATTCGTCGAGTTGATGTGCTGTCGCACCGCTGATGGTCGACCAATCGTACTATCGCCCTACCATTTGTCGCGTATTTGTTTGTCGCAACTATGATGACTATAGTCATAGCCTATTGCCATCAACCGGTTCATAGCTATGAACCGGTTGATGGCATTAGGCTCGCCCCCTATTACAAGAGCCTTAAACATAAATGTGGGTGTAGGTACTATGTGCAATACGTACACCTCTAGTAACCCGTCGATGATTGCAGCTGGCGAGAGGTTATGTACTTGTTTGCCATGCATTATCATTAAAAAATACTTCGATTGACAATAATAATTCGTCTGTCAAACAAGGCTGATGATTATTATTTTCATATCGAAGCGATTATCCTCAAATCAGACATGTTTGTTCAGTACCTACTAATGATTTAAAAATCGATCCAAACGAGGTCAATCTATTTTGTTTATTATAAGATCTGTAATCAGGTTAATTCAGGTGTCATTAGTTCCTCGTTATGACTCAAATGATCAAAACTATTTATACATATAATGATGATGATTATGATGAAGATATTGCTTAGATGCAGGTTTAGTTCAGGCAGACCTTGAACCATTCAAAGGAAATGCGACGTTGGTCTAGTGCAGTGGTCGGCAAACCGCGGCTCACGAGCTGCATGCTGCTTTTTGGCGTCTAGAGTGCGGGTGTGTGCGTATCTACGCACGCACTCGTCGACATTTTGTTCAGAGACATTTACCTGTCTGGAATTTCTCAGTCTCAGCCTGGAATTATTATCATAATCTGCCTACCTTTTCCCAACTATGTTAGGGTCGGTTTCCAGTCTAACCGGATGCATCCCCCGACTACATGGAACTTCATAACTGCCAAAATGTGGGTGTACTTTTCACGTCTGCCCTTCGGGGAATAGAGGCATGTCCTACCTCGACGGTTCGGCGGTAGGGTGGAGCTGTGGCGCAAACCTACCTCTTATCCTGCCCTCTATGCTCCAAAAAACTCAGCCACAGTGACCTCTGCGTTGCCACCATCGATGCCGTGGATATGGCGTAGTTCTGGGCCAACAATATTTAATACACTGTTAAACCATCGCCACGACGAAGAACAAGTATGCCATAATATTTCGCCACGTGTGTACCCGTACATGCTAAGCTACTTCAAAATGTACAACACGTTCTGTATTGACATGACACAGACGTCAGATGTAACACAATATGACGTCAGCGACGTTAAACATGATACTAGTTATGTGTAGTTGTGTAAGACTAAATATGATCACGTTGGTGAAATGTTGGTGTACCTGCTACAGGTACACCTCTGCCAATCCTTCGGGGAAACAAGGCGTGATGTTATGTAATTTTTTTGTGAAAACTTTTGTGTTTTAAGTGAAAACTTCTTTAGTGCTATGTGCACTTTTTTTGGGATGGGTAATAAATTTTAAGTTCGCGTCAGAACGTGACCGTAAGATCCGATGCCTAGCAACCGACAAAGTAAATATCAAAACAAATAGTCTTTGACATAATGTAAAGATTACGAGGTAAGAAATTTTACCCATATTGATGGGGAAAAAAAAGCAGTCAAAACATACTTCATGAAATGTGTTTATTCAAAAATGCACAACGTTAATGTTCAAGTTTTCACTTCTGCCGTTGTTTTTTTTTTTTTGTACGTTTCCCCACATTAGGAATTGCTCCTATATTGTATTGTGGGTGCGTTTACAAACATTTAAACTCATAAACAGCCAGACCCGGAACAACTACTATTAGGTCGGTAGGTCAGACAAATATTAGTTCCGTGCGGGAATCGAACCCGCGACACGCAGCGCAGAAGTCAATCGAGTTGCTTACCATTTTAATTCCTTGACTATAGTTAGGTATAGTTATTTTAATCTGTCCGTTATATAAGAGTAACCTTCAGATCATAGTTAACTCGCACGTATGACCCTATCAAGGTTCAGTATACAGGAAGATCGGTAAACTCGTCGACCTTACTTGATGCTGCAGATTTAGGGTTCCGTGACAAGAGTGGAATAATAAAACGGTTGTGTTTTGATGCAAAATTATAATTGAGACTTTTGTAGATTGCATCTATATTTAATTTTATAGGTACAATTTAGTTTATTATCAATTAAAGTCGATTTTCGTGTCTATCTGTGTATCCGTGTTTTTCTTTTAAACTACGCACCGGATTCTGATGCAGCTTTCACCATCATTTAGAGAATTTATTCCGGAAGGTTTATCTGTATTTATATTTAACTTACGTAGGTACCTATTAATAAAGAAATTATGGTTATTTTGGGGTCCTAAAAATACTATACAGCCAATTTAGGTATAACTGCAACCAACTTGGATGCAGTAGCGCTCGCCGGCCACGGCCGCGGCACCGCTCGCTTCGCTTGCTCGGCTCGCACGGGGTTGGTCACGTTTCTAACCTAATACGTTTGGTCGCGGTAGCCAAACCAAGCCAAGCCTTAGCTTAGTTACTGCGACCAACTATGAAAAAAGAAAAAGAGGCTCATTTATAAATATTAAAATTATAACTATGAAAAAAAACATACATTCTTGCATGTCCATAGTTTTTGTTTCTATCTCTATGCTGTTATAAATAACATATTGCCGTAATATATATTATATTATTTGAAAACGTAAAGTAATTCTATGATTTATTTTAATAATTTTTACCGACTTGACAGCCGTTTATTATGTAAATGATAATGCTGTTAAATCGTCGTTTTGCTTAGTTATTAATCATGATGATTTTTGTAATCATAATTATTTTGACGCCTGTTGTTTTAAACATAACATAACATCACGCATTGTTTCCCCAAAGGATTGGGCAGAGGTGAAGCATATGGGTATAGTTCAGCCGCATTTCCAGGTGCCATTATTTCCTCTTATATTTTAAAAACCTCATGGTCATTTACTAAGGAGGTATATAAGTAAGTACTTACATGTATATATACCTCTGTATTTATACTTCCTCAATTTTTAACTTCAGTTTTTGCGCTATTGACCTTAAAATGACAGTTCAAGATAATTTTTTTTGTATTTTTAATTGAGTTCAAAGGACGAGGTTTTATATTACTTAAATAAAATTTTAATTTTTGAATTCAAAGTTTGTAAGTATAAGGGACTTTCCCAAATCTCCCGATAATTTCCGGTAATTTGGTACCGGTATTTTTTTATAGTAGGTACGAGTAGCATCGGAGTTTTACCGGTATTTAAATCAAGATTTCGTAATTGTTAATTTAATTTGTAATTTTAGAATATTATCTCTATTAATATTTTATAAAGAAGTAAAAGTGAGCTTAAATAAGTAATAACTTGAATAGGTTCTACTGCAACATTTAAGTTTTAAAAAGGCAAACGTTTCTGCAATAAAAATGTTGGCATCTACAATATCCAAAGCCATTAGATTTTTTACAACACATAATCATTCTAATTTCTTGTCAAACAGGTTTGCTTAAAATTGATAAATAATTAAATTACTTCAAAGATACTTGGCAAGGTTTGCTAGAGGAGTTTTTACAGGTTTTTCGTGTTTCATTTATGACCTTCGTAAAAAGTTGATCAATCCAGTATTTTTGTACTTACAAGTAGGTAGGTAAGTACCTAATGTTAGTCTATAAGAAATCTTATTCCGTAAAGGCTAAAGGTTAATTTGTTGATTTTATATTAAAAGGATTATCAATCAAAGGAATATCTAAATTTTTCGTAATTGCACCTACCACTGTTTGTCTCTGCATCACCCAAAGGTTGACTGGTAGAAAATGCCTATGGCATTAAGTCCGCCTCTATACATTTCTGTGCTTTAAGTATTAAATAAATAATAATTATCTTATATAAATCCGCATAAAAATTATCCTGCATGTAATCCCCAAAGGGTTAGGCCGTTAGGCCAAAGTGCAGGTATTACCACAGATAAGTACAGATGGGACACTCCACAAAACATTTAAATAAAAAGCGACTCTGCTACGACACAAAAAAGTGCAATTCAGGTAGCGCAGCGCTAATTACCTACCTACAGTTATATTCACCTAGAAGTTGCCTCTCTTTCTATCCCGTAGCTCTTATTTATTTATTTATTACCAACGAGATACAATCATCTTTAACAATAATAAAAACTACCTACTACTTACACTACTAACAATATGAATTAACCTGTAATGCACACTCAATTACAGTTAACCACAGCTTACACATTATCGAGTATCTACACATGCTCTGAATACATAATTAAATTAAATTAAGAATACATTAAAAAAAAACAATACATGCTAATAAAAAACCTCTTCTATCTTAAGCTGACTACGTTACGCCCAGTGAATTTGACAAGTCGAGCCCGCCTGTAGTTTCATACCTAAAATGCTGAGTGTCCCATCTGTATTCATCTGTCGTTGTCGTCGCCAGTTATGTTTGAATCCCATGTAATAAGGGGCGAGCCTATTGCACACTGGACTGTCAATGAGAACGTCAATCAAGGTATTCAAGGTAGATAAGAGCGACTGCCTATCTGACATCCACCGAGACTCATAAGAACATCGAAAAATTCAATAACTCTGACCATCCATCAACTTTTTATGTGTTAAGCTTAACTTCTGTTTTTTTTTAACTATTTAGGCACTTATATTGCACGACTCGTAATGCTTCGCATTAGAGTGTGCTCTACGATCGAAAAATATTTTTTGCCCCATTTCTGCAACTGTTTTTATTGTTTCACTCCTGCTAGTACACAGAACCTACTTAATTTATATACCATTGTATAGATGATTAAATGGAGATTAATATTGTATTTCTTAACAATTGATTTAATGCAGCAGAAATGGAAAAAGCATCAAAATAGTTGAAAAAAATTTCCTGTCCGTCAATTTATGAACCCTGAAAACATTGTAGCTTGCGATAAAATCAATTAATTGAGTCAATTTTTTTTTTATACATTCGTTTCAGCCGTAGAAGGAACCCTATTGAAAATGGCTCTTTTATTCATAGTAGTTTAATTATAATTAATAAAATACTAACTAAAATATAATATCAATATCTAAATATTTTCAACCTTGATCCGGTGCCGTTGCCTAGCAACTGCCAACGTAAATATCTTTGTCAGTCGTTGACATTACGACTTCATGAAAAGTGATAAATTGTTCATTTTTAAACTATGTTTTGAATTTCTTTTTCGTTTATGAATCAGTGATAAGTATGAGGCGTGCACTTTTGGATTTTCCAAACTATTTTTTTATACTATTTGAGCTAAACATTTTTAAAAGCTTTTTTTTGTCCCTAGCTTGGTTTCCGCGATACAAAGCCTTGAGCTTAGTGCTGACACCGATGTAATTAACTAATTATGTACCTATCCTTACATATTATAAAACAAAGTCGCCCGCCGCGTCTGTCTGTCTGTCTGTCTGTCTGTCTGAACGCGATAAACTCAAAAACTGCCGAACGGATTTTCAAACGGTTTTCACCATTGGACGGAGTGATTCATGTGGAAGGTTTTAGTGTATAATTCATTAAGGTTTTGTGTAAATTGGCTGAAATATGACGATTATTGTTGAAGATGTCGGAAAAAATCATGCCGACTGGGAGCTTTACTGGCGTGCGCTGCGTAAGTCGTGAGAGATAAATCAAATTTATGTTCTAGAGTATTGTATATCTTAAAAATTGCAACAAAAAAGTCCGCGATGGCATATGTCTATCTTTTAAGGGTGACCCACAATTAGGGCATGATATTCGGATATCCGGATATCCGAATTATCCGGATATCCGTCGAAAATATTATCCGAATATAATTTGTTTTACTATCCGGATAAAACGGATAATACGGATAGTTACCTTTGTTCCATTTTCCTTTTGATAATATAACATTTAACGTTGTGTTTTAAGATTTGTATTCGCAATCGTGATAATTCATGCTATATCTTCAAAAATCCATCTAATGACACAATTAGTATGTAGATTCATCAAATCATCATAGAGAAAATTTAAAAGTGCTTTTGCACAGAGCTCGACTTCAGTTGACGACAGCGGTGGTGATGTCGTAGCACTCAGTGGTTACAAGCAGCAGAAACTGAAATATCATTTACTTTAACAGAGAAAATAATCAAAGAGATCGAAAGGACTCTGCAGGTTGACCATCAACAGTCTGTGAATGCTTTGACAAGCATGGCATTTTCTTTAAAGGCATTGGCAAGAATGATAGCTTTGATAAGTAGTGTTGTTCTCTAGATTCATCTCGGTATTGTGTCTTGCTTGACGAGATCTTACAGAACCAAAATAGAGTTCCTGTTAAATGCAACATAAAGAAAAGGTTAGGCTTTGCTACACTTGAATAAGCTGTTTTGGTAACCAAGCCAAAATCAGATTGCTATGGGAAGTAGGAATTTGGAGAAGAGGCCTCATCATGATTCTCTGCATTCATGATTTGCTTTCCTGCCTGGACCATAAAAACCCAATCCGGAAAGTCCTCTTTAGGAATATCCAAAGTTTCACAATTATATGTCCAATGGAAGATAGGACTGCACAATCGCGATAACGAGAACTGACCCGAAACGCACAGAAGATAGTTCATATTCAGGGAATCGATGAAAGTACATGTCATTCGCGGCTACTAGTTTGTGCTGATCCAACTTATACATCAGATACTTTGACATCTAGCAATGTCAGTGGTGTGATTTTGACTCATTTATTACCAAGCACTACTTTGTAAGACTTCCAGTCTTCATCTAATGTACTTTCAATTGTTCTAGCCATCTTAACAAAGATAGCATTTGACCAGCTCACGATCTATTATACCATTGGTAGATAACCCGTGGATGATAGCTTTCTCGTATCTGTCAATGACAGATCGGACAGATTTTGCTTTTAGTGGGAACTGAAGTACTTTAGTATATGATTGTTGGAGAGTTTTTGTAATAAAAATGTCGATTGTAAACTAATATAAGTTTGATTTATCTCTTTTACAGTGGTATCCAAAATATCCATATTATCCGGATATATTCGAATAGTGGTCTGGCATTATCCGAAATATCCGAATAGTAAAATGGGCGGATAATTGCATGCCCTACCCACAATAACCATTTTTATCTTTCAAAATTGTATAAAATTTTCATTGTTATTTCCGAAGCTATTTTGACCGGTATCTTATTAATCCTTATCCAATTAAATAGGTTATTTAAATTGGGCATTCAATTTCGATTAAAATATGCCTTTACATCACATCATTTAAATGAATAGTTTAAGAGATATCACAGTTTCAAAATTACGCGTAACAAAATAATTATGGTTGACCACGCGGGAGCTGTAGTAGCCTACCATTGCGTCCGCTGAAAGTTAGTCAATGATCTTTTCCTTGGCTATTAGGTATGTATTCCCGGTAGAACGTTCCCGTGGGATATTTTGCGACATCCACGCGGGCGAAGCCGCGGGTAAAAGCTAGTTTATTTATAAGTTAATGTTAAGTTAGGTTAAGAAAAATAAGTATTCCATCGCAATAGGTGACCCTGTAATGAACTAATGATAGATGTAAGTTGGAAAAAAAAAAAATTATGTATTTTTTGCCAATAAATCTAAAATTTTAACGTTTTGATCGAGCCCTGCAAAATTGCTTACAACACTGTCTGAATGACAACAACTTTCATTTTGACAATTCTAAAATATCCATTGTGTTATTTTTGACGTCGAGCTGACGAGGCGGTCAAAGGCCATCAGGAGGCCAAGTCTAGGTCTCTGCATTCTGAGATTTTGACCATACAAAATCTGTCTAATATTAGGTACAATAGAGAGAACATTTCAACGTTTGTAATTAGGTAGACTTATGGGTACCTACCCTAGTCGATCATTTTTCCATACAAACGTAGTATGGTGATTAATCGTCTGTTTGACGGTGTACGTTCAAAACTACAAATCATATCATTTGTCTTGTCATTATCTAGCCCTGTATGGAAGCAGAATTGGACAAAAATATTGGTATGGAAGTTCTGAGCGTCGAAAGTTCCATATATCAACATTAAATTTAACTCGTGTTTGGGCGTACCGCGTAAATGAATAAATTATGTAGTTAGAAAATGGCAAAATAGAAACCGTACCATAGATAGATATATAATTTATTCAATAGTTCAAATAATTTTATTTTGAGTAAATACATTCTGTAGTTTTTTCATAATATCTACACGCCATGAAATTTTACGCGCTCGTTTTCGAAAATCATTTTCTATTTCACTAAACAAATAAATAAATAAATCAATTATTAGATTAATTAGCATGCATATTAGTTAGGCCCACCAACGACTTCAAGCCGTCGACCCTTAAACCCAAGATAATGTAAAATTTTATTCAAAACTAACACCTCAATTTTTTTCTTCCAGAGCGCGACCTCCCAATCGAAGCATGCAGCGCGTTTCCTCCGGCTCGCCATGGCTTCCATCATGGACATCCTGAAGATCAAGCCGTTTGTCGAAGTGTCCGTGGGGCAACTCCTCTGGGGGTACGAGGATCCTCTCCTCAAGTTAGCTAAGGATGTCGTGCCTAAGGAACAGAAGCTGCCGTATGAGGAGTTTGGGCTGTTCTATGGGGTGAGTTTTGATGAGAAAATCAAGGAAAAATATTTATTGCACCGATTTCTACAATCTCCTTTGGTACAGTCAGCTGCAAAGAAATCTCACCCCCTAGCAATGTAAAAATACATTGCTAGGGGGTAAGATTTCTCTGCAGCTGACTGTACTTAGCTACGTGCTTCAATATACAGGAAATTCTACATCCTAAATCCTATGTATCCCTACTGAGCTTCGCCGTTAGCATGGATTCAAAAGTCGTCAGAGTTTTGAGTGTCAGAGTTTTAAAGCCGCCGATGGGCCTCAGACTTGGCTCCAAATGCCTTCGAGACATATCTCTCAGGCATGCTTTCAATTAAAAGAAGGTCCTATTTAACGTCTCGAATCATGTCAACGAATATTTAGATCAAAATACAACCTGATACTGACCTGCACATTGCAAAAAACGTAAGAAAATTTGAATTTCGCGGGCTACCCGGACATTAACTGTACCTATACAGAAAAAAAGGTGCTTTGAATTGACAATTATTTTTTGTTTAAACATTATATTAATTGCTTAATTCTCATCCCCAGAAAAACGGCACAAGTCCCGACGTGGTCACAATGTTCACTGGCGCCACAGACATGTCGAAGTACGGCATCATCAACCGGTACAACATGAAGGACAAGCTGCAGCACTGGACCACGGACCAGTGCAACAGTTTCGCAGGCTCTGACGGCTCGATCTTCCCGCCGCATATCACTCCTAACGATACACTGGCTGTTTATGATAAGGACCTCTGCAGACTGTTGCCACTCAAGTAAGTTGCATTATCTTCTTCTTCTTTGTGTGGTTAGTGACTAACCTGGTGTCCGAGTTGTAAAGCCGTCCATGGGCCTCTGATTTGGCTGCACATGCCGTGGAGAAATATCTCTCAGGCATGTGTCCTCACGATGTTTTCCTTGACCGTTTTTTAAGCACCTATGACTTGGCTTGGCTTATCCATATCTATAGGTAATAATAATAAAGCTGAAGAATCGCTGGAACTACCAATCGGATTTGCAAAAATCTTTTTGTATTTTAAATTAAAGTATAATTTTAAAGGATACTCGTGTTGCTAATCCATTGCTTCAGAAGTCCGAAAAATTTGACTGAATAACAACGGAAATAACGCAATGAATGTTGTTGAACTGTCAAACTGAAATAGATTGTGATTCATCGTGTGTTATGCAATAAGAGTGCAGCCTAATGCGGATATGCGGATGTAAAGTAGATAGCTATTGTGGGTAAAATTTATCTATGCTAATAACCCCCCACCAGCTTTGTGCAGAGTAGCATTCATGTTTACAATATGACGTTTTGTTTACACTATAAAGAGCGACTGTTTAGACTCACGGAGCTAATGATGCATCAACAACTGAACGTATTGTCATAGTGCGCACATCATTATTATTTGTAATGACTACCTACAATGACTCATCGCGTTAACTGGGAATTCTGTAGTTTATGTTAATTGAGCTAAATTCCTTTCCGGTGTCTTAAGTTTCAATTGGTCTTTAAATCTGTTTTCAAATTAGCACTTAAAAGGTACTTTTGAACGTCAAAATTTTGCTTTTATAAAGAGAAGAATGGGCAAGAAACTCCACATTAACCTACTTGTTTATTTATTTTTCAAATATGTATATTGAACTAGCTGAGCCCGCGGTTTTACCCGCGTAAGTCTCGATCCCGTGGGAATATCGGGATAAAAAGTATCCTATGTCCCAGGCTAGGTCATGGACCAATGTGCCAAATTACATCCAAATCAATTCAGCCGTTTTAGAGTGAAAGCCTAACAAACAAACAAACTCACTTAGTCACATTTATAATATTAGTTAGAATACTTACATTAATTATAGTATTTTTTTTTTTTTGTTTAAATAATGTTCTAGTAGGTACGCTAATTGATAGTGCTGTGCTTTCCTGTAATTCAGATACATGCGAGATCCATATTATGACAAAGACTGAGTTCATGCTGTATAAGTGTATCTTCCACACGGTCCATCCATCGTTTCTGTGGCCAGGCGTGAAATTTAACGTATTTCTTCTTTGTTTCCAGGTTCTTAGAAGAAGTAGAAGTAGGCGGCATCCAAGGTTACCGTTTCACTCCTCCAGAGGATGTGTTCGCGAACGACGAACATAACCGGTGCTTCTGCCCTGCCGGCCCGCCCTGCGCACCCAACGGACTCTTCAACGTGTCTCTGTGCCAATACGGTATGTTCATCATACTTTTCCCAACTATGTTGGGGTCGGCTTCCAGTCTAACCGGATTCAGCTGTGAATACCAGTATTTTTTACGGAGCGACTGCCTATCTGACCTCCACAACCCAGTTACTGGGTAGTAGGGTACTACTTGGTAAGACTGATTGTCAGACTTTATAAGGCCGAAAGTCTACAAATCGTAGACACTATAGGCTAATAAAATTGTAGACAGCAAATATTAAAGTCGTAGTCAAAAGTTATCAATGTCGTAAATAACTGTCAAATATTAACCTGTTTCCATTAATTTGGCAAGAATACTGCATGGAAATAAGAAATATAATATAATACTGAATTGCAATTATTACATTGAATTTTATGTTTTAATCGTTTTAGGTGTAAAAAAGGAATTTGGAAAGTTTCCAAATAGTTTTTTTACATCTAAAATAAATATTAGTTGTTACGATGTTAATTATTGCATTTCATAATCTATATTCTAGTTCGCTAGTTAGCCACATTTCATATTTGCATACAGTAATATTTCCAAATTAATCAAAACAGGTAAATATTTGACAGTTATTTGCGACGTTGCCAGCTTTAAGGATAAACGGCTTGTTTTTTGAAGGTTACCTATTTCTGGCATCAAGCAGCGTTGCTGTTTGAATCATTTGTTTTTTTATAATTTAATTAATATTTCTCCTTTTGCTTCCAGACTCTCCGATAATGCTATCCTTCCCTCACTTCTACTTGGCTGACCCTAGCCTGAGAGAACAAGTGGAAGGTATCTCCCCGCCTATCGCAGAAAAACACAGACTCTTCATCGATGTTCAACCGGTAAGCCAGTTTTTAGATTCTGACACATTATAAGGTACAACAAAATTAAAAATTCTAAAGTAATTTATTCAAACTAGGCTGAAAATTCGCACTTTTCGAACGTCAAATTTACATGAGACAGTCCCCCAACGCGCTCCCCAGAAAGCTTTTTTATTTATAATAATTTAAAAAATACGGAACTGAAATATCTGTAGGTACCATAGATATCCGTGGTATAGTTACACAGATAAAACTTAAATTTCAATAGGTACCTAATAAATACCGGTATTGCAAAATGCTTAAGGTGAACATAATAAATAATACCTATTCTATTTTATACTGTAGGTATTTGAAAAATTAAATTGTGCTTGTTTTAGAGACATAGGTAATTGGTCGGGTTTTTACGTTCGAACAAAATACTCGTCTTTTTAACATTTCAAAAGTAAAAAGGTCAATTTTTTGCAATACCTCAATATAAACAATTAAATGTCCATATCTAAGTTTCATAAATGCACAGTTTTTAAATATTTCAACAAAATTCCCGATTTGTTTATCATTAATATTATATTATCAATAAAATTCAATTATAAATTTTCCAGCTTTTTTTACATTCCAACAACACAATTTCTACCTTTTTACATTCTGACCTTTCACCTTTGATGCGTTTCCAGGAGATGGGTATAGCGATGCGCGCCCGCGCTCGTATCCAGATCAACTTGGCTGTGTCGCAAGTTATTGACATCAAGCAAGTCGCCAACTTCCCCGATATCGTGTTCCCTATTCTCTGGTTTGAGGAGGTAAGCAGACATACATTAACATCATCTAGCTTTAAGCTAGCTTTATTTGGCGTGTAAACGTATTATTTTGATCCAACTTTCTACAAGACTTATGTCCGTTTTCACCATCATTCCTTAAATTTAGGGAGGCTCTTAAGACATTTTAAGTGTTGGTTTCTGCTAAGGGATCCTTTAAATATAGGGGCCCGATATTCGGCATCTTAGCGATAAGTGACCGTTCATTTGTTGTTGAAGGTGAATATTTGCTGAGAAATAGAAGGTCATCTGTCAAGATGTCACTATTACATAATTTTCTTCATACATTTTTTCTTTTTTTTAATGGAATTTTGGATGATATTTTATCTATTTTTAAATGTAATCATGTTCATTTTATGTTGTCTTTCTATTTTGTCATATTATTTTACATTAATCTACATGATTTATCGATGGAATATAAGGAAGTGTTTGAGGGAACGATGGTAAAAACGGGCATTACAGCCTTAGACTATCATAGAGATGTACGAGTAATTTTTTATTATATGAACACCTTAATCACCAAGGTGTGGTGGATTGTGTTCACCTGATGCTATAAAATAGAACCTAGTAGAGCTCCTTCTGAAGGACTTCGTTCAAGGAAAACCATACATATTTCAGCCACCAAGCAGCGTTGCTGTGTTTCGGTTTGAAGGATATGGGTGCCGGTGTACAGATCGCGGCACATAATTTGAACCAAAATGGCGGTCGTCCGCCTGTAAAACTAAGATTTTACACACATTTAAGGTACGAGCGAGGTTCAAGTTACGTGCCGCGATCTGTAAGACATTTTCGGGTCTCAATCAAATTATAATCATAGTTTTACCTGCCCGGTCGACCGCCATTTTGGTTCCACTTACGCGCCGCGATCTGTAGTTACAAGCACATGACACATTTCAGCTTTATCTCTGTGTTGGGAATGCACTAGATTTCCAAGGGGCACCACTTACCATCAGCTGGGCCGTCGACTTGTTTGCCATCAAATAAACATTAGAAAAATGTCCTAGAGTCAAAAATTCCAAGTCTTGTAACATCTACCAACCTACACTGTACCCGCGTGGTGGAGTACGGCCCACTCCCCTCACAGAGAGGAGGCCTTTGTAACTTGTGTCCCAGCAGTGGGAACCTTACAGTGATACTGTCTTAGCTCCTCTAACCCCCCCCCCCCCCCCCCGCAGGGTATCAACGAGCTGCCGGAGCAGGTGTCGTCCCTGCTGCGGCTGGCCACGAAGGTGCCGCCCATCGCGCGCACGGCGCTCGGCTGGGGACTGTCCGCTCTCGGGATACTGCTCATCTTGTTAGCTGTAACTTGTCTTATTAGGTAAGTTTGAAGGTTTCATGATTTCATTTGAAAATTAACATAACAGCCAGATGGCGTCGCGGTCCCGTAGATCACGATGGGACGAGCTGGTCTACATTAGCCCTGGATCATAAGTATTGGAAGTCATGGGGAAAGGCCATTTCCCAACTATGTTGGGGTCGGCTTCCAGTCTAACTGGATGCAGCTGAATAACAGTATTTTACATGGAGCGACTGCCTATCTGACCTCCATAACCTAGTTACTGGGTAATAAGATACCCCTTGGTAAGACTGATTGTCAGACTTTTGGGCTTCTGATGACCCGTAACAACTGTCAAAGATCCACGAATCCACAGCCCTGATGGATCGACCCGTGCGGTAATTAAGCCACGAGCTCCTATTTAAAAAAATATTATGCTTTTGAATAATATTTTAAGACCATGTATTTTACCGAGAGCCTAAGTAACTTGCAGTTTTAATATACGCTATGCAACGATTATAGTGCTGTAGATATTATTTACTCCTCGCCAGTATATGGACCCTCGGTAAAATACATGACGAAACGTAACGGTTTCCTTTTCAAAATGAAATGTTACATTTTTAATTGTGTTGTTTACAACAAGGCAGTATGTATTCTTATATTAATGCTTCCTTTTCCAGATCATCCCACCGTCAAAGCACGTTAAGACTGGAAGGTCACGTGGTCGCCAAGCCTCCGCCATCAAAAACCCCGAGCAAAGACATCAACGGCTACGAGCTGAACAGCCGAAGATAATCTAAGTATAGTCTCATCAATCGTAATGTAATGTTCATCGCGAATTTCTGATCAGCTGTTCAAAGGTCGTTTTGTAAACTTAGTTGATGTCGAAAGGTCATTTTGTAAACTTTGGTTGATGTTGACAGGTGGTTTTGTAAACTTGGTTGTTGTTGAACATTAGAAATTGTTGGTTAGAGTTAAAAAAATGTATTTTTTGGTTGTTAAATGTTTATTGTTTTAAATAACAAGCACTGTTACAGAAGCTTATTTGAGACCATTTAGAGCGCCTAAATTCAAAGACTCAGATTTTCAGTCCTTTTGGAAACCTATGCGAAATAACCATGTACCCGGATAAAAAGTATCTTATATTTTAATCCAGATCATTGTCTACATAATGTACCAAGTTTCAGCAAAATCTATTTAGCCATTACAGCGTGATTGGGTAACAAACATACACACATAAAAACATAAAATGTTTTGACATGCGGCCTTTGTTTGACATCATGACATGACACTATAAATATTGTGACATTAGGCCTTTCAACTGTGCATTCCAAATAGCAGCTTTTCAGAAATTCGTTCTAAAAGAAAACTGTCTTAAGACTACGATTATTTTTATATTCGTGTTTAGAGAAGTCACTTGCCTAGGAGTCGAATCTCAGCCCTCAGTTGGGACGATATTCAGTGCCGAGAGCGGTTGGTTCCTGGTGGGCTCACTTTAGCGCAAACGTAATTGCGGTGACCCCCCTAGAGGGTCCACTGGGTGCACATAAAGATCTTTTTTTTAAGTGATTTTTTTTTACGATTATATAAACAAATAGCTGAATTACCTTCTTACCTAGCTAGTTTTATTTTTAGAATTATAATCTGTAGTCACAAAGTATTTTTAATCTAACAGTTGTGTTGCCACACCAAAAAATATTTTCAATATGGCGACTTAAGTCTTAAGGCAGTGATTTTTTACAATTACTATTGTTTGATATTTTAATTTGACATTAGTGATATTGTGAATAATCGATGTATCAAAAGATGTGCTTGACTATTATAGCCTTTTCAGTTGTGAAAAGGCTATAATTTACTACCTACAATGGCTTTCAAAGATACAATTCTTTGCAATATCAAAGAAAAATGTACTCAATAACCTAAATAAAATATCAATAATGGGAAAATATCAAGACATCGAATAGAAAAAGATCATTTTTTTATAATTTAATTACTATGATACGGTTTTCCAATTTGTAACACTGTCAAGGCTGTCATGCATTTGCGATTTAGTCGTGCGATTTAGTAACTTATTTTTTAAGAACGATTTTTATATTTTGCTGTTAATATTTTTTTATACTATTGCTGACATTATAATCCATTTATTTTATTTATATGTATTTCTTATATCCTCTCATGGTTTTTGAAAAATCTAGACACGTGTTTTTAAACATCACATTATTATTAACATAAACTCTTTACAGAAGACTAGCGTCTCCCTTTGACTAATCGCGTTTTTAAATCGCAAATGTGTAAGCAGCATTCAAATAGACAATATCTCATATTTTGACATATTATGAACTTATTAGGCATTTGCGATTATTTTTGTACCACCTTACTTTTTAAGTTAGAGCTAATGAACTGAAGGGGATGACTCTTTATGTAAAAATGATGATACATGGTCAGTTCTATCTTCAGATCCATCTGATCTGACCAGAATCTGTACTGTGTGTGGCTGTTACGGCTTCATTGGTGGGGCTCGCTGTGGCTATGATTAGGGCTATAAATCGTTTATAGACTTTTTACGTCTTTGCTCCATAAATACAAGCTAAGGTAATAACAATATAATAAACAAAAGGAAAAAAAAAAATTATATTGGTATCTCTAAATAGTTGCTTTTGGCTATAAAACATATAAAGTCGTAATCATAGCCAGGCAGTAGGCAACATTACTTTATTTTTAATTCTCTGGGCTTCGGGTTGCCATTAAAATCTTATCGTATCGGTTATAAAAATAAGAAAGGTGTTAATGTTGGGACTGCGAGAATATCGATACCTATTTTATCGACTAAATTATTTAGTCTATATTTTCTAAAAAAAACTTTTTACTTTTTTAAATCTTGACTCTTGACTACTCTAAAATTTGACTAAAAGGTTTAGTCGATGTATCGATAAAATTGTAGCGGTTAGAAAAATATTATTTTTTATTAAAAAAAAACTAATTTACCGATAGTTGCTAGTCTATTACTTGTGGGTCCGTCCATTAGATTTCTTAGCTTAATATATTTTTACCAATTATCAAAGTTTCGTAGTTTTATAAAAGGAGCGGTTACTACGTTTGTTTTAAGTTCTTTCTGGGCGTGCGAATGTTGAAATAACCTATTTTGTAAAACTTGGCCAAGTAGAAAAATTTATAAAAACCATTGGCCAAGTTCATGTTACGTTGAAATAACTTTAAATAACTTGGCAGAACATTTACTAGAACAAAATTAAATATTACAATAGAGTTTCAAACAAACTTAACTGTATCCGGATTCTCGGCCAAGTCTGGCTAAACTTACATTTGCACGTCCAGACTTTTACAAATAGCTAATCAATTAGGAAATATAAAAAATCTATTTCAGAATACGTACTTAGGAATTTAAAAATGACAATTATTATGGTGTTGCAACCATACTGAAATTGACTTACTTATATTATTTTTAAAAGGCAGCTAGTTAAAGGTGCTAAATGGTCACTATTTAAAACTGGCGCTAAAGTTTAAATTTACTATAACTTTTACATTACAGGGTCGAGAATATGACCCATCGAGATTAGAAAAAGTTCAGCTCTTTCTAAAGTTCAATGTGTGTTTACGCCCGGGGGTTGCATTCGTTAGATGCCACTGCCAATTCTGAATTTGACAGACGTGCACGCACTAATACCTAAACTATGTCGATCATTAACTTTGATGCATTCAAATCAATCTGCCTAGCCTATCCCAACTACATGTTGAGGTCGGCTTCCAGTCTAACCGCATGCAGCTGAATACCAGTATTTTACATGGAGCGACTACCTATCTGATCTCCACAACCCAGTTACACCCAGTAACTGGGTAGTGGAGGAACACGATACCATGCGGTAAAACTGGTTGTCGGACTGGTTTTTGAAACTTTTTTGAATTCCATACTATGATTTGTTACCTTAAAATGGGTGCTATAAAGGCGAGAGAGATTGCGTTTCCTCGGATTTTACAAAAAAAAAATTGGAAATACTTTTGCTCGGTGTAAGCAGAAGTCAAGGATAGATCACCATTATATTGTAATAATATGGTGCCTATACAGACAAATTACAAAAAAAAAAAAATGTTATTTAAAAGAACACTCGTAATGAAAATCTGAAAATACTACTCGTGCTTTCCAATCTTCTGCTTACTATAATTATTATAGAAACGAGATAAATGTATCCTGTAAAAACACCTACAGCAACTTATATTTTTGATAGAAAGATATTGTCCAGTTTGACTGAAGACCGACTCTTGATATTCACGACGAAATTGACCAATGTGCTTCCAATAGAATAATTTTTATGAATGTTTAAATTGCAATTCATTACAAAAATGTTTTCGCACTTCATTAGTCATATCAAAAGATTTAATATTTTTGTACGAAGTTAGACTACTTGAATTGCTTCACTAACGTAATAGGTATTTTATTATTTTTGAAGTCGGTTTTTATCTTTTATAAGTTTATATTTTTTTAACATAAATTATACAACGTATCCATTATTATATTCTTGGCCACACAAATGTTAAGACCAAGTGTGAACATTGTAAACTTGACTATGTAACTTGGCCAAGTTTTTGTCTCGGGCCAAGTAAACAGAACTATTATGATTGTTGCTCAAATTCAGTAATTTAGAACATCACTTAACTATATTTTGTAATTTTAAAATTGTTCGTAATTTGTAAATAAATGAAGGTGTAAGATATAATATGAATGTGTTTTATTCTTTTTTTCCAAAGCTGTCATTACGGACGAGCAAGATTCATAGACTGCACTTTGATCATCATAGTCATGCAGGGATTCCCCACAATACTGACAATTTTCCACACATTATCTATTCAATACTAGCGGAAATGAACTGTCAGGTGTTGAGAATAGAGTTCAAAATTATCTAAATATTAGGAGAACAAAGTACTGCGTGTAGCTAGGAGAAAAACAATTATATCAATTTTAAATGTTATGAATGATTTTTATTTATAATTCTGCCCAGAAATTTAAAAACTCACTATCTAAGAAAGCTTGCATCATACATAAGGAATTCAACGAGCTAAAAAAATCTAGTGCCGCGCAAATAAAATAGCAACTTTAGTAGGGCTTGCGCAAAAACCGTCGATATTTTTTACCGATAAAAAAACCGGTAACAAATTTTTTTTTACCGGTAAACCGGTAAAACGGTAATGGATGTATTTTTTTTAAATTTCTTTGATAATAAAAAAAATTGTAAATAAACTATTTCAGAAGCCTAAAATGAGAAAATAAATAAAAAAACTTGTATGTAAACGAAATTATTTATTTTAAATAAAATATAGTTGCGATTCATGCCTTAAGAGACAAGCAAACAATAATATAAAATATTTTTATACTTAATGAAAATAGTAATATTTTTATACTTAATGAAAATAGTTAGTACATTTTTTTTTTAATACTTAATAAAATCCCAAGTTCAATCAACAATCAAATAATAAGTAATTAAGATAAAGCTTCAGATTCAAAATATGTTATTATCAAATAATAATTAGTCTTTTTATATTTTTAATAACCTTCTTTTTATAGCTTAAGCAACATTAAGATATTATTGAGATCAAATAGTAATTAGCAATCAACACTATATTCACATAACAAGTATATTCAAATGAATAATCATGTATAACACAATAAATCGATGACTAGTATCCAAAAATTTTTGTGATAATAAGCTTTTTATTTAAATTAATAAATTAAACTTACCGTTGCTTCGTAGATTGTAACAAATAAAACACCCAACACCGTTGAACACAAGCAAAAAACAAAGACAAAATAAAGAAATCTTGTCATACGTCACAAATGTCAACGTAAACGTCAAAACTGTGAACCATGTTTGAAAATCTTGTCCATAAAAATATTTATGGACAAAATTAAACACCGGTAAATTACCGGTTTCATTTATTTTTACCGGTAATTTTCAAACCATCAAAATAGGCGGTTTCCCGGTAAAACGGTAAACCGGTAAACCGGTATTGCATGCCCTAAACGGTAGTTTATGAAACCGTAAGAAAATCTGTTGTTTTAAGATATCGTAATAGAGTTTACGATATCTTAAAACAACAGATTTTCTTACGGTTTTCCTCTCTGATCTCTGCTCAGAACTGAAAAGTATCACAATCAATGAAAGCTTGCATCAGTAGAAATGCAATAAATATGTGTTTGTAAATCAATGTTATAATATAAAATTAACGAATTCGTTACTATTTCACCACACGTTTTCACGAAACTCTGCGGCGCGGGCTTGAACTGCGCCTAACTAATTTTTTTTATTTCAGAAATGACAAAAGTCTAAAAAAGCAATTCCTTTTTTTCCCGCGTAAAGCGTGCGTTTAAAAGTTGGCAACACCCACCATCAGTTATCGCGGGCTGCGGGATTTCCCCGTTTAAGTCATTTACTTCAACTTCCCCCGTTGAAGTAAATTACTTAAACAGGGAAATCCCACAATAATCGATGTACATACGATGATTAACCACGGAGAACAGTGTTTATTGACGCATTTTATTTAATTGTGCATTACATTGTAATACAATACAAACAATTATTGTTCTTCTGTTTAGTAGTACCTATTAGTAGCGATGGGACATGAACGCCTGTCAGACCTGTCACTATTGTCCATAGAGGCAAAAACTTTAGAAAAACTAAAGTCATCATCAGCTCATCTCATCTCCTGTTTGAGAGAGTGTTTATGCCTCTGAGGTTTATGCAATTTGAATTGTTTGTAAAAATTTTGGAAAAAGTGACAGTTCTTTTAATTTTAGGCAAATTTATTTTTTTACTTTTTTGTGAAATCTTACTCTTCCTAAGGGCCCAAACAAATTTTTATACGGGGCCCCGCTACGCCACTGTGTCTGATAGATCGGAATCATTTATCCATCAACTAGTACGGCGCGGCGAGCTTAAAACGATGGAGACATGCATGTTCAAAAAAACAAAAATGAATGAGAACCATGGCCCGAATTTTCAGACTGGTTGAAGCGAAGCAGCAAAGATCCAAACTTTGAATTTTGCTAAACGTCAGTGAAGTTCTAACAGTACGGAAGTCAAAAATGGCAACTTTACAGGAGAGTAAAAATACCATCAATAAAACCACATAATAATTTCCAAAATCATGTCAAGTATAATTATATAAATATTTGCTTAATTAAAATCATAAATACTTACATAAGATACTGTGATTTTATGTATAAGGTTTTATAAATGACTGTTAGATTATTCAAAGAAGTTATAGAAATTATTGTGATTATTACTTATATACTAGGTACTGATTGTTTTTATTTTTTTATTTTTTGCACAAAACTTTAGTGTAAAAAAAATCTCAAAATTACTCACATTTTTTATCTGGCAAGTCTCATCTCTTTCGCTCACTTTTGCTTTTGCAACACTGCGCAGACAGCTGTCTGTCGCCGTCTGTCATCATTAACCAATGACTTATAAATCCTATGGACTTGGCATACCTACAAGAAAAACGTGCATACCTACACTTTAGTGAGAAAATAAAATGGCGGCTTATAGGGTAGTCCTTATCGATATTTCTATATAATAACATCGATAAAAGATTGTGAGAATGTTTTCATAATGTTACGGTACAATATCTACCTATCTACGGGTAAAATAAAAATACCCCATCGAGATATAAGTACTAACGTACTAGAGATGACACCGTAAATTCCTACTTTGTCTCGTTCAACTGCGGTGATCGCGCCGCAGTTAAGACCTTTTTGCCGAGAATAAATACACTTCCGCAGCAAATCTAGCGCTGTGGTAAATTAGTTATCAAGTAAGCAGAAGAAGCAGACTGTGTCTCATCTGCGGGTACGGATATCTATGAGAATCTCCTTGCACCGCGCATGCACCGCAGTTGTCAAACTTGACATCCGAGGGACACATTTTTTGTTCACGGTGTCTTCTCTAGTTTACATTGATCTCAATTAAATACCCCAAGTTTTCTAACACATGCCTTTCATTTGTTTGTATTGGTTCGTCATTATTTCACGGCTAGAACTATTTTGATGTTTACCATTGAAATAGGTTGAAACCTGGAGGACAGATAATAAGCTGCTTTTTATCGACCTAGTATTGTGTAACTGATTTCACTCCATTATATAATATAAGCAACAAGTTTATCCCGAATCCTGATGCCGGTCCGTTGAATTAAGAACCTCCTCCTTTTTAGAAGTCGTTTTTTTAATTTTATGCTTCTAGCTCTTTAAGTTCTAGCTATTACAAGAAATGAAAAACAGTAAGACGTACAAGTCGTTTAGTTGAGACTTGACCGCGCCTCTCGCCGCTCTTTACGCCGCCACGGAGGGCGGCGGGGACCTCATACCGCTAGAGACCCATAAATTGGGTCTCAACTTTAATGACACGTCTTGTATTTACTGCTTTTCATTTCATGTACCTACTTACATCAAATAATTTTTCAACCGACTTTTTGGCTTGATTGCTGTCCCAGAGTGTCCCCACGGTTTCTTTATACTGTTAGCTTATGATGGTTCCCTCAATGGCTCGAAGATGGTAATTTTTAAATGAAATACTATAATTTATATTACATCACATTTTGATCAACATACAACATACTCGTAACTGTGCGTTTGCACTGGCAAAACATCACGACAAAACATGTTGAAATCTCTAGTTCCTGTCAAACATTGTATGGAAAATTGAGATTCCATCCAAAATGTTTTGTCGTGAATGTTTCGCCAGTGCAAACGCACAGTAATACAGAGCTGCAATTACCAAAAAACTTGAATTTGAATTTCACGGATAACCAGTGAAAAACCAATTTAAAAAAATTACGGAACGACCGTTATAAATATTTTTGATACTAAGTTTCTAACACGCCAATGATTGTGGGTTTTAAATAAAAGTCAACAATAATTATAATAAAGTTATATAAAGAAATCAATATTATTCATTTCTGAACAATACAATTTTGTTGATTTTGCAACTGTTCTTGCCTTTTCAAGAAGTCTTGGGGTCCTGCACATTCTGCAAGTAAGGCTTGGGATTCTGTATTTAGTAAATTTCTTTCTTTTAAATCTTTTATAATATTACTAAAATGAGCAATTTTTTTCGTTTGTCGTCTAACTTTCTCACTAAGTCTCTTTATCTTCTTGGACTGTTTTTGACATTTTTCCTTTAATGTTTTTATAATTTCAAATGTCCTGACCTGAAATCAAATAAAATTAAGCTTTAATAGATATTGAAGACAAGCAACAGATACCACCCAGTCTCAAGCAGATGTGCTAGGGGCTAAATCTATGCCACTCTTTGATATCTCTCCAGGTTTATTTTGAATGGTAGGCACACAAACAGCTTCGACCTGAAAACCACTCTATTATTAACATAAATAATAATAAAATAGAATAGTGTCGCTACGACACTTTGTGCAAGCGACCGCTTTCGGGGGCCCATCATTGAGTGTGCAAGTCACCCCCTGCCATTTTATCCGTGTATATATAAAACATTGATCAGGCAGGGGCCATAGTCCTTCCATAGATCCAGGTCACCAGTCAACTTAAGCCACCCAAACCCATAGTCCAATATCTTTGTTTCCATATCCTGCAATAGTCCTACACCAGCCAGGGGCTCTCTTTGGGTGCACTTGCATAGTGCATACAGGGATAATCGTCGGTTGGTGCCTCATTTCATTACAAACGTCTAACGGGCCTCTGCGAGTTGGCTTCGGCCCCTCGTACGCCTTCCAGGGTTCCGTGAATAGTCAAAAACTAAAAAATTATACACAAAAATTTTATGACTTTAAAAACAGTAGTTACCTTATTAGGAGCACCACATCTAGATATTGATTGTGAGTTTGTCTGATTTCGATCATTCTCAATTAAAATGCCAGACATATTTGTTTGAATCGCAGGCTGTAAACAAGCAATAAAATGGTTAGTATTTTTGATGTTTCCTGATTTTATTTCACATTCTTTACATCAATCACTCTTTGTGTCCATTAGACAAGTACAATTGAGGACATCAACATAATCTTTCAACCACAACAGAATAATGTTGGACAAATTTACAAAATGCAATGTTACTTACCAATAAGGATCGTGAAGGTAAAGCATCGTCACGCAATGTTATTTTATTGAGTGTCCGATTGAAAGACGATTCTTCAAAGTGAAGAGAACAAATATGTAAGTATTCTTTTTGTCGACATCTTTAAATTTTCCACACAGATTGTTTCCAGCCAAATTTTCTGTTTTATTCTATTAGAGGGCAGCCTTGAAAGTAAAACATAAAACCAATACAGAACCATAAAATAGCATTATCGACAAATATAACAATGTCTAAATGCACTACTCTATCCCTTCAATAACAAGAAAATGATTTCATGAAGTAAAACTGTTGAAAATAGAGGCAAAAGCGAAAATATGAATGCTTTACTGTTGAAGCTCTTCACTGAATGCAGAATCTTTTGTTTATCATCTAAATCTAAAGATATTTTAACTGAAATTATGTACGTACTTGTGTAAAGTTACGTTCGGGTGATTTCCGCTTCTTTTTATGCCACATCCGATAATACTGCAATTGTGCATCTTGGTATTGACGATTTCCAATATATAGGACCGAGTCCAAACGCAATATCACAGCAAATAACACCAAAATTCACAATATTTACCACAGCATATGAGTGATTTGACAGTTCACGTACTCAACTTTGATACCAAACAGCGAGAAAATAAAATGGCGACCCGGCCGCAAATAGGTATTTCAATGAGTTAGAAATGTAGGGTTGCCATGATAGTAACTGTCAAAAACACTATTATCCTTTTTCACTTACGCAAAATTATTAAAGTTAAAAAGAGATAGCAGTATTTTTATGAATTTGGCGTCGATATGCCTCGTATTTGTATAACTGTTTTTTCTATAGTCAAACATTTCAAGTCCATATGATTTATAAGTCAATGTCATTAACATCATTTATTTGACGTTTAATCGTCATTCATTTGTCATTTTTGATTTATTTACATTTTAGAAAGTACAACAAAACGCTAACACTTGTTATTGTTATATAGTTTATTAATAAAGAATGAATTGTGAAATACAAGTTAGAAGGTCTGAAAAAAAAACCAATGCGCAAAAGTGTAGAGAATATCGTGAGAGGAAAAAATTAGAGGATGTAAGAATACCAAAAAACAGTGCACAACAAAAAACAAAAACACCTAAAACCGATGGAGAAAGATCTAAACAATATCGTGAGAGACAAAAAATAAAGAAACAAATTGAATTACAGCAGAAAAACACTGGCCGTCTTCAAAGGTAAGATAGGTACCACCAGTACCACCTAGATGATAAATTATTTTATTTCTGTGGGTAGGTTTGTACAAACACACGTCAATAATTTTTTTAAACTAGATGGGGTCCGCCTTTCCTATCTGATTAGAGAAGAAAGGCCAAAACAAACTCAGTCTCTTTTAAAGTCCAGACATAATCTTGGTCAGATCATGTGAAGACCATGTAGATTAGGGTGTGAAATGATCTTTTGAGGAAAGAACTATTCATATTTGAGTGGACCTGTCCAGTCAAACTGTTAGATATAAGCAAACAAAATATTGAAATATCATAAAATATTTATTTAGTTAGTTAGTTAGTGCATACATGAGATGACACAACACAAGAAAAAAGAAGAAACAAAAGAAGATATAAAATATTTCAAATTAAGAAAAGTAAATACAAAGCTATAAAAAGAGGTTTCATAGGTACTTTAAAACCTACTTCTTGTTGACTCTAACAAAATTGCCAGGCCAGAAAAATAAAATAAATCTGTCAATTTGTGACAAAAATAAATAAATAAATTGTGCTAAAAATTATTATATATCAATAGGTAATATGATTAATTTAGAAACAGCCCGCAGATGCATTTTACTGTCAGCTGTTCGAATTTCAACAACTCGAACCTTGTTATCGGAAGCTGGAAATATTTTTGTTATTCTGCCCAAAGGCCAGTGAAGAGGTGGAGTGTTTGGGTTTTTAAGCAACACTACCATATTTTCCTTAAGATTTGATAGTTCTTTTTGCCACTTATTTCTATTATTCAAGAACGATAAATAGTCATTTGACCATGCCTTCCAAAAATGCTGCCGTGCTTGTTCACAAGATCTCCAAAAACGAAGTCGATTTGAAGGGACCTCTGTTATATCTGGGTGAGGATAGGATGTCAGAGAACTACCAATTAAGAAATGACCTGGAGTCAAAAATGAAAAATCATTATGATCTTGCGAAAGAGGGGTAAGTGGGCGAGAATTTAATATACTCTCTATCTCTGCCATAATTGTATTTAATTGCTCATAGGTAAATATTTTTGAGCCAGCTATTCTTTTAAAATGATACTTGGCAGATTTGACTGCCGCTTCCCATAGACCACCATGATTTGGACTATAAGCGGGTATAAAATGAAATTGAATACCTTTAACGGAAGCATAACTATGAATCGCATCTTGAAAGGTTTTACTATTGTGTAGCTTATAAAGCTCGTTCAATGTATTTTTAGCTCCTTTAAAATTTGTGGCATTATCACAGTATATATCTGATGGGAGTCCACGGCGAGCTATGAATCGCTTTAAAGCCGCCAGAAAGGTTTCAGTAGTCATGTCAGTGACTACTTCGATGTGTACAGCCTTGGTGGAAAAGCAAACAAACACGACCACATATCCTTTGGATATAATACTTCGGCGTATAGTTGATTGTTTGACGTCAAATGGTCCACAGTAGTCAACTCCAACCTTTTCAAAAGCCCTAGAAGGCGAGATTCTGTCTTTAGGCAAGGATCCCATCAGCTGAGAAGCTGTTTTAGCCCTATATCTGTGACATACCAAACATTTATGTATAACACTTTTTATTTCTCGAACCGAGTTTATAATGTAATATTTTTGAGACAAACTACTCATAACAAGCTTTAAGCCTCCATGTAACAAATTCAAATGTTCATTTCTTATTATTATTTGAGTAAGATAACATTTCTTTGGAAGAATGACTGGAAACTTCTTTGCGAAGGGCAGATCTGCATTTGTTAAGCGTCCACCTACTCTTAGCATATAATTTTTATCAATAAAAGGATTTAAGGATTTTAAATTTGATTTAATTTCCTTATTATTCTCTAAGCATTTTAACTCTTCTGAAAAATATTGAAGTTGAACACCTCTTATTAAAGTTTGAATGGCATCTCTGATTTCTTGAGCAGAGAGGCTTCCAGTATTTACCGGTAACTTTTTACATTTATTTATAAACCTTAGAATGTATGACATAACAAATACACATTTATTGAAACTAGAGAATTTAGTGAATATTGGTAACAAATTATTATGCTTATCCGGGAGAATAGAATGTTGAGTAGTATTTATGTACATATCAGAGTTCTCTTGTTGTTCCGTATTAATTAAAGGAGACTCTATTTTCGATAAGTAAAAATTATAATTGTTACAGTTTTGTAAAAAATCTGGTCCGTGCCACCACATTCTATTTTCACATAGGCTATGTGGATCACAGCCTCTGGATAAGATATCTGCTGGATTACATGATCCAGGTGTGTATAGCCATAACATACTATTTGTAAACTTAGAAATTTCATTTACTCGATTACCCATATAAGCAGGTAACTTAATGCTATTAGAAGAACTTAACCAACCTAATACTATTTTAGAATCACAAAATAGATTAATTTTTTTAACATTTGGAAGTAAATTGGAAATTTTATGTACAAGTTTAGCTAGTAATAATGCGCCATTTAATTCTAGCTTCGGCACAGTTAACTTTGAATGTAAGGGAGCGATACGCGACTTTGAACATAATAAGTATACATGATATTTACCATCTACTTTTACCTTTACATATATACAACAGCCATAAGCAGTCATAGATGCATCACAATACCCAATTAGCTCAGTTTCATCAGATTCGAACATGTGCAAATAAAGCTTTACCTTAATATCAGACATAGTAGAGATCTCTAAATGAAACTGTTGCCATGTTTTTGCTAATTCAACAGGAAGTGGCTGATCCCAGTCTAAGTTACATTGCCAGATTTGTTGCAGTAATAACTTGGCTCTAACTATCAGCGGGCCAGCGAAACCCAGAGGATCAAACAGCCTACTGACTGCGCTCAATACCGATCGTTTTGTAGGGACAACGGGATCTTTTGGTGAAGACACTGCGTTACCACTGAGTTTCAATATGTCTTCCATGGGCTCGTACAAAAGACCAAGTGCTTTTGTTATGAGACACTCCCGGTCCAAGTCTCTCTGTTCAAAAACCAACTTATCTACTGGTAAATCTGACAGTAAACTCTTTTCATTGGAACACCATTTATGCAAATCAAAACTTCCTAATTGCAGAAGATCAGTTAGTTCTTTTCTTAACTGCATGGCGTCTTGAAAGCTGTTTGCACCGGTAATGATGTCATCACAATAGGAATTATGTAATATAGCCCTTGAAGCTAATGGATACTGAGCCTCATAAGTGTTGGCCAGTTCAATCAGACATTGTATTGCTAAATAGGCAGAACTTGTTAAACCATAAGTTATTGTTTTTAATTGTAAACATAGTAATTCTTTATCTGGACTTTCGCGCCATAGTATATTTTGGAGAGCCCTCTGATCGGGGTGCACATTAATCTGTCTGTACATATGACGAATATCAGACATAATTAAATACTTATATGTGCGAAATACAATTAATATTTCAAATAATAGCTTTTGATTAACAGGCCCGTTGCATAATATATCATTTAAACTAACGCTACCTTTAATCTTCGCACTGCCATCAAAAACGACACGTAATTTATTTGTTTTCTTGTCAGTTCGTAAAACTGCGTGATGCGGGAGGAAATACAAAGGTTGCTCATTAGGTGAACACGTGTTGACATCAATTACCTTTGCATGTCCCAGTTCAAGATATTCATTAATAAAATCAATGTACAAGGAGCGATATAAATCTTCCTTAGCAAAACGTTTCTCTAAATTATAAAAACGCTGCAGTGCAATACTAAATGACTCTGAAGTATTAATTTGTTTTACATCTATTTTTAGAGGTAATTTAACCTCAAAACGATTATTATTTAAAGTAACTGATTCGTGAAATATTTTTTCACAATATTCTAGCTCAGGTAGTTTTTCAGAATAAAGCTCTGGGACCTTTTCTGTCTCCCAGAACTTACTGACTAGAGACTCAAGACCAGGAGTGTGCTCTACAACATGCATAGCAACGGACTTATGAGTAAAAGATGGAAAGAAGTCACCTGAAATGACGTATCCAAACCGGGTATTGAGCAGTATCGGATCCTCTGGACTTCCCTCAATTTTTCCATCTTTTATAACTCGAAAGAAAATGTCAGCAGCTAACAGTAGTGTTATTTCACCTGGAATATAGAATTCAGTATCAGCAAGTGTCACATGTTTAGGTATTTTGAACCTTGATAAGTTTATTGACCTTTGTGGCAACTTCCCTGTGACCTTATCTACTACAGAACAAGTGACAGAAATATTAAAGTTTTCTGTCATAGAATGTAATGTTAAATTGACAGCTTTATCAATTTTATGTATTGGCTGACCCCCAAATGCCACAACATTATGTTGCTGCGTGTATGTTGGGATGCCCAGCTTATTAACTAAAGTGTTTGTACAAAAAGATGTTTGACTGTGTGACGGTACCTAAATTACCCTAGGCTGATAAAATTTTCGTTTTTCCTAATTATGATGATATTAGTGTTTAGATCGGTTCCCCCTTTGGGGGAAAGGCAGTACCCCACCACCGTACTGCCTTGTAGAGCTCGACACCAGACTGGGCACTCTCCCACCGATATAAGAAAGAGAAAAGTTCCCAAAACTACTGTACCTCGCCCCGACTTATAAAAGCTAGGGGACGAGGATTGGATAAAAGGAAGTTAATATTGGGAACACACAGTTAGTAAACATAAGTAATATAACATTAATATAATATGAAGCTAATAAGACAAGAGGGTATGCAAAAGTATGTGGTATAATATTATTGAGTATTATAAATGTTAGAATGCCAACATCTCCTCCACTCGCAGTTGCGCACCAATATCTGTAATACAGCTTTGTTAAGGTGGAGGGGTTAAGGGATCGTTACGCTTGCGCTTCAAATCATTATTTATAGCTACGTTAATTTGTCTGTTTACAATGTTCCCACTTCACTGAGACCGGAAACCGTATTACAACGTTTGCCTCATTCTACGTGACCTGTTAGACCTAACGCATAGAACCTCTGAGGAACTAATACGATTCTAACGGATCACGCTCCCTAAGCACTATATAAATGTCTTACCCAATCCTATGACAGAGTACTGCAAAGTCCAACCGTTATTGAGGAAGACAAGTTTAGTATTCAGAAATTCTAATCGCGTGCTAATGTGAAGGACCCTTTACGGCAGCCTAGCCCCTTTTTATTACAAAGTTAACACAAAACTAGCACAAGCGCACGTAGATTCAGTTTCTAGCAGAACTCATTACGATTGTACTTGATGAACGTCGAAGAGGTATTTCGTCTCTTCACATTTCGTTAATCTGCCCCATTTAGAGGATGCTTTCAATGTAATCGGCAACCGTGTGGATCGTCCTTATCGACAACGGGGCGTTTCTATCTAGGCATCCAAGTAACGTGTCTCGCTAATAATAATTTGTAAGAGGCCCGAAAGCCGGTTGTAGAGTGGCTTAACGAGACACGATTTCTAGCGTTCCTTAGAACGAACTATCAATTCAGTTCAGGTATTTAGTGAAGCCTACCCCCTCTACCGGAAATGTACGTCAGCAAACCTCACGCAAAGAGCTCTGTGGCGGAACCTTTTTGGATACAAAGATCATCACTAACGTTTGGTTGTTTTTATAATGCAATTATAGATTGGCTTTATTAGCCTAGTTCAACTCTAAAAGAGCTGTGAGTATTTATGGCTCTGCCTTCCAAATGTGGTGCGTCAGTTCAAGGTCAACGGTCGTCAACAGTCTTGAGCATTAGTGCTCGTGTCAAGTATGGTGGAAGGCCGTCGCCATGTCCCTATAGCCAAACGCAACTGACAATAATTTGCAAGGTAAGGATTAGGATATTATGGGCACATAATACACGAGAAGGTAGCGTTGATTATAAAACTCGATACCAATTAAGAGTTTAGTTACAAGAGCTTTAATTATTTTACCAGCCTAGGATAGTTATTGTATTGAAAGACTTACCCAGTCGCACCATCACACACACACACATACTACGTTAGACTAGTCACTAATACTAGTTACTAGTACTACATTAGACTAATCTGGGCTCCAACCCAACTATATTTAACTTAATAAATAGTACACGCTATCTTACGACAGCCCACTTGGACATGGCCTCTCGATCTCCCTTCTAACTAGCCTAGCCGTGGACATCCGCGTCCTCCCGTGGTGTGAAATCAACTGTCCTTTTAAAAACCTCCCAAACTTCCTTACAAACTCTCCCGTCGCACATGGGATTCTCCGCCCCCTGACTTACGGGTTTTTGCGACAAAGACTTAAAATCCCTTAATTGTTTCTCAATGGCCGAATGGGTCGGCTCTTCGGGTATTTATGATAACCAGATGTAGCTGTGATAATATGCAACTTCTTGGTCTGCAGGGACGGTCAATCTTTTGAATCTTTATACATTTTATTATAAAACATACAAATGTTTTAGCACAGAATATATTAAAGTATTTTAGCTGGCGGCTAGAATAATAGAATAATTAATCCAATATTGTAACTACAGTTATTGGATTAATCAATAGCTACATTATTGGGAGCACTGGATCTGTCTGTCCCATGAATGGCTCTTAGGTTTTAAGTTTCATGCTGCTCTAGATTTCTATTTGTTAATTGATTTCTTTACCTTACTTTTGTTATATTCATGTATGAGCACGTTTGTTCATACTAACTTTGCGGGCCACATGTTGACGATCTCTGCTTTTAAGCCCTTAGGATTGGTACGGCCATAAAGTATAAATGGAATGGGTTTCTAAGAGGTTCGATATTGCTTTACAATTTTAAAGAAATAGGATCTTTTGTTATTAATTAGGGTAACGTCTCGAGCTGTCAGACCATAAAGTTGAGATTTAATGTGTTTCCAAGAACCCGGAACCATGTGCCGATTTTAAAATACATATAATATTTGTTATTAAACTAGAGAAAGTGACTCGCAGTCACATTCCCCCCTCTGAAAATCAGACGCGTGACGCAGTAGAGCGTATGAGCTTTCACAATAGGATGTACTCTGCCATTCCTTCTTGGTATTATATAATATTTATACGTCCCCTAGGTTCACTTAATCAAATAGGCAATTAACTATAATGATTCTAATTGGAACTTGAATCTAATAAGGTTATAAGATGTAATGTCTGCCATAATTTTTCATTGTTTTGCAGAAGCATCTTCAACCAATATGCATATAAAATTACTCTTTAGTATTAGAACTATTATTGCTCTTGCAAATACACTTTTCGTGATAATTTAAATAACATTACCGCGCCTCAGTCAGAAAACCTGAGCATGCTTATAATGTAGTTTTACATACCAGGGTCTCTTTTATTAAGAGTATTTGTGTTACCGTGGCACGCTACCTACAGTGCGCCCTCGTTCTAAACTCAGCCTATCGCAGTTGCCGGTGAACAGAGGCCTCTCCATGCACCTCAATGCTGAGTCAGCTTAGTCAGCTGCCCGCAGTCGTATCCAGGAATAGCTGAAATAGTTCGCACATGAACAAATTAGATTGTATTCCAATTTGTCGCCCTCCTCTGATTATAAAAGGTTAGAGCAGTTTTGAAATCCAATAAGAGTTGGGAACTTCACTGATTAGAAAATGTAGGGATCCTAGATTGTCCAAACAATCGTTGGCTTATAGCACACAATGCTGTTAACTATATTCTCAGATTATAAAATGCTGACAAACAATCGAACATATCTGTGTTCCAACTGGACGCCCCCCTCTGATTCTAAGAGGTTAAAGCAGTCTTGAAATTCCATAAGAGTTGAGAAGTTCTACCTACTGATTAGAAAATATAGGTATCATAAGACTGTGCAAACAATTATTGGTTTAGTTTTACAAAAGATTCTCAATTTCTCCATCTGATTATAAAAACAATATTGACAGTAAAATGCTGTAGCATAAATCTGAAATGATAACTAGTGTCTCAGCTCAAGACATATTATTAAATGAGATAACAAAATCATACCGCGTAGTAACGGGTAACCCTAATCACAAATAGCATTGAAACTTAGCTTCGTCACAGGAGTCACGTTACTGCTGCTGCTGTTGCAGTCAGCCGATCTCTGCCGATCTTGGTGTCACTTTAAACCAAGCCCTCTCACAAACCAATGGTTTAGACATAGCGTAGTCGCAGCTTTGCGAAGACTCAAATATCCTGGAATTTGAAATAAGTCCACAAAAGTATCCTTTCAAGTATATGGCATAGGCTGCTGTTTGCAGAGTTAGAAATAATTATGTTTATTTCATACGATGATAGTATAGTTAATGAACCTTCTCGTTCATTAATTTTTTTCGTATCACAGTTGGTGATACTTTATTTACATTACATTCTAGCTTATTAGCTAATAAGTGGTTTAACTATAACTTAAACTAATAGATAACTATAAAATTAATAAATCGTCCAAAATGTCTTTAATTTTTTTCTTTACATAAACGGAAGCCACGTGTGATTTAAGTGTTTAATATTATAATTGTTAGCGCTTACACTGTAGTCTTGGTAATGAATTGTATTATTATAAGCTTTACGCTTCGTAGGTAACTAATAAAATTAGGTTTACCCATATTAAGGGTGTGTCTTATAATACTAGGCTCACACACACAAAAATCTCAAATGCACAATTCATATTCACAAACTGTCGGATACAAAACTCATGTTTTCAGGGAGTCGAACCCATTAATATAATAGCATAAGAACCCAAACGACAATCTTACCATCACATACTTAAAATTACGTCCGTGCATGTGGAAATTGAACCCACTATCAGTAGCGTCAAAAGTTCAAAACCAAAGTCCTACAATCAACTATTCGCGTGGGGATTGAACCCACAAGCCGTGACACAGGAATGCTAGCACTTATAAACCAACACATCTGGCGGGACTCGAACCCAAGATTCATTTACAATGGAATCTAAGCACATCAACCAATAAATCATTCGGGATTTGAACCCAATAGTAGCAGTTGAAAATTTCAACTTCCATAATCAAATCGTTACTTAATATAAACCTAAGTTATTATAGCCGTTGTAACTCTTGTCGTCTCTAACAAATATAGAACCATAAAATTACGTTGTGTTATTTTTGTAGTAACCCTTAGTTGTTTTCTTCTCGTTGCACTGAAGTGAATCAGTACATTTAATGACGAGAATCCTGGTCACGGCACCACATGTGACGGTACCTAAATTACCCTAGGCTGATAAAATTTTCGTTTTTCCTAATTATGATGATATTAGTGTTTAGATCGGTTCCCCCTTTGGGGGAAAGGCAGTACCCCACCACCGTACTGCCTTGTAGAGCTCGACACCAGACTGGGCACTCTCCCACCGATATAAGAAAGAGAAAAGTTCCCAAAACTACTGTACCTCGCCCCGACTTATAAAAGCTAGGGGACGAGGATTGGATAAAAGGAAGTTAATATTGGGAACACACAGTTAGTAAACATAAGTAATATAACATTAATATAATATGAAGCTAATAAGACAAGAGGGTATGCAAAAGTATGTGGTATAATATTATTGAGTATTATAAATGTTAGAATGCCAACATCTCCTCCACTCGCAGTTGCGCACCAATATCTGTAATACAGCTTTGTTAAGGTGGAGGGGTTAAGGGATCGTTACGCTTGCGCTTCAAATCATTATTTATAGCTACGTTAATTTGTCTGTTTACAATGTTCCCACTTCACTGAGACCGGAAACCGTATTACAACGTTTGCCTCATTCTACGTGACCTGTTAGACCTAACGCATAGAACCTCTGAGGAACTAATACGATTCTAACGGATCACGCTCCCTAAGCACTATATAAATGTCTTACCCAATCCTATGACAGAGTACTGCAAAGTCCAACCGTTATTGAGGAAGACAAGTTTAGTATTCAGAAATTCTAATCGCGTGCTAATGTGAAGGACCCTTTACGGCAGCCTAGCCCCTTTTTATTACAAAGTTAACACAAAACTAGCACAAGCGCACGTAGATTCAGTTTCTAGCAGAACTCATTACGATTGTACTTGATGAACGTCGAAGAGGTATTTCGTCTCTTCACATTTCGTTAATCTGCCCCATTTAGAGGATGCTTTCAATGTAATCGGCAACCGTGTGGATCGTCCTTATCGACAACGGGGCGTTTCTATCTAGGCATCCAAGTAACGTGTCTCGCTAATAATAATTTGTAAGAGGCCCGAAAGCCGGTTGTAGAGTGGCTTAACGAGACACGATTTCTAGCGTTCCTTAGAACGAACTATCAATTCAGTTCAGGTATTTAGTGAAGCCTACCCCCTCTACCGGAAATGTACGTCAGCAAACCTCACGCAAAGAGCTCTGTGGCGGAACCTTTTTGGATACAAAGATCATCACTAACGTTTGGTTGTTTTTATAATGCAATTATAGATTGGCTTTATTAGCCTAGTTCAACTCTAAAAGAGCTGTGAGTATTTATGGCTCTGCCTTCCAAATGTGGTGCGTCAGTTCAAGGTCAACGGTCGTCAACAGTCTTGAGCATTAGTGCTCGTGTCAAGTATGGTGGAAGGCCGTCGCCATGTCCCTATAGCCAAACGCAACTGACAATAATTTGCAAGGTAAGGATTAGGATATTATGGGCACATAATACACGAGAAGGTAGCGTTGATTATAAAACTCGATACCAATTAAGAGTTTAGTTACAAGAGCTTTAATTATTTTACCAGCCTAGGATAGTTATTGTATTGAAAGACTTACCCAGTCGCACCATCACACACACACACATACTACGTTAGACTAGTCACTAATACTAGTTACTAGTACTACATTAGACTAATCTGGGCTCCAACCCAACTATATTTAACTTAATAAATAGTACACGCTATCTTACGACAGCCCACTTGGACATGGCCTCTCGATCTCCCTTCTAACTAGCCTAGCCGTGGACATCCGCGTCCTCCCGTGGTGTGAAATCAACTGTCCTTTTAAAAACCTCCCAAACTTCCTTACAAACTCTCCCGTCGCACATGGGATTCTCCGCCCCCTGACTTACGGGTTTTTGCGACAAAGACTTAAAATCCCTTAATTGTTTCTCAATGGCCGAATGGGTCGGCTCTTCGGGTATTTATGATAACCAGATGTAGCTGTGATAATATGCAACTTCTTGGTCTGCAGGGACGGTCAATCTTTTGAATCTTTATACATTTTATTATAAAACATACAAATGTTTTAGCACAGAATATATTAAAGTATTTTAGCTGGCGGCTAGAATAATAGAATAATTAATCCAATATTGTAACTACAGTTATTGGATTAATCAATAGCTACATTATTGGGAGCACTGGATCTGTCTGTCCCATGAATGGCTCTTAGGTTTTAAGTTTCATGCTGCTCTAGATTTCTATTTGTTAATTGATTTCTTTACCTTACTTTTGTTATATTCATGTATGAGCACGTTTGTTCATACTAACTTTGCGGGCCACATGTTGACGATCTCTGCTTTTAAGCCCTTAGGATTGGTACGGCCATAAAGTATAAATGGAATGGGTTTCTAAGAGGTTCGATATTGCTTTACAATTTTAAAGAAATAGGATCTTTTGTTATTAATTAGGGTAACGTCTCGAGCTGTCAGACCATAAAGTTGAGATTTAATGTGTTTCCAAGAACCCGGAACCATGTGCCGATTTTAAAATACATATAATATTTGTTATTAAACTAGAGAAAGTGACTCGCAGTCACAACTGCCACAGTCTAACAATGCACGCACTATATATTTTTTTTTTTTGTGAGTCTGACACTAAAACCTTTACAGTAGGTAAGAGCACATTAGTGCTTGATTGCTTGGACGAATGCAAACTTACTTCAGGTTGCGATATCTGCTCTTGGTGTTGATGTGCCCGAGCATCACTCGGCACAGACCTGTGCTCGTCATGATGTATTAAAGTATTATGGATTTTAGAGGCACATACTGTACATTTAAAATGAAAACGACACTTGCTAGCATGGGAACATAAACATATTTTACAAAAGTTATTTGCATTTACATATTCTAAACGCTCATTTATCGACATTAAAATAAATTTAGGGCATTTAAATAATTTGTGAGATTGACCACACAGTTTACACTTTGACGCTTCGGAAATCTTAGAGAAATTAACAACCTTGCTCTTACTATTTACAAAAGATGGGCTTACCTCCAGGGACATTGCCCTCTTATCTAAAAATATCAATAGTTCATTTATTGTAGGCATACTTCCCATATCTCTGTCTGTGTGAAATAGCCTGACGGTCAATGGATCAAGCTTGCGGGATATTATGCAAACTAAGATTGAATCCCAGTAGTCGACGGGCTCCTTCATATTCTTAAGGGCAGAGATCTGCTGCCGAATCTGCGCCACCAAATCTCGTAGCTGTTGTGCCGTACCTCGGTGAATTGCCGGCAAATCGAGTATCGACGTTATGTGGTTGTTGACGAGCAGCATCGGATTGTTGTAGCGTGTCTCTAAGATCTTGACAGCAGAGTCGTAGGATTCGTTGGTCAGCGGCAAGTTGTCTATCAGTGTAAGTGGTTCTCCCTTAATATATTTCTTTAAATAAAAAAGCTTTTGAACATCAGACAGCCTTTTATCTGAGTGTATTATCGCCGTGAAGAGGTCCATGAATGGCTTGTAACAAGCAATATCTTTTCCATCGAACGTTTGGATATCAATGCTCGGCAAATGCGTCGTTCTGTATTGATCAGATGAGCCCTGCAAGTGAGAGTCCTGCGAAGGTTTTAGTAATTTTTTCTTTAATTTTTCAATATTTATTGAAAGCTGTGTGACGCGGTCGTCAACCTCGTCAGAATCAGGCTTGTCGTCCTGCACTAAAAGCTCCATTTCTACGGCTTGATATTGCTCGTAAGCTTTTTCTAATTGCGCCTGACGAAAGGCGACGTCTTCATAGTCAAGCTCCTCAATGGTATGAGCTTCGAAATATTTTTCTAGACGCGTTATGGCCGCCTTTCGCAGTCCGCGTTCAATGCGGAGCTTCTTAGTTATATTTTCTGCCATTATAGTAGCAGACGTGGAGGAGCGATCGGAAAAATAAATATCGCTCTCCGTTGACATTGATATTAATATTGCAGCTTAGTATTGTACTTAGCTGTGCTTCATAAGGCGATATTCCATGGGTCGAATCGCACACGATTTTGTATGTGCAAAATAGGAACACAACAATCGGCGCACAACGTTTTACACTAATATAAATTAGGCACTGGAAAATAAAAACTCGCGCACAAACTTCCCTGGTTTCGGCACCAATTTTTGTTAGATATAAGCAAACAAAATATTGAAATATCATAAAATATTTATTTAGTTAGTTAGTTAGTGCATACATGAGATGACACAACACAAGAAAAAAGAAGAAACAAAAGAAGATATAAAATATTTCAAATTAAGAAAAGTAAATACAAAGCTATAAAAAGAGGTTTCATAGGTACTTTAAAACCTACTTCTTGTTGACTCTAACACAAACTGTGCAGCTTAACTCAATGAGTTCAATGGTTTAACAAACAATTCACAATGAAAGGATATTTGAGTAGGCCGCATAAATTACTTAAACTGTCAGACTATCATTAAAACTAACGTAACAAAATCTATATATAAATCTCGTGTCACAATGTTTGTCCTCAATGGACTCCTAAACCACTTAACCGATTATAATAAAATTCGCACACCATGTGCAGTTCGATCCAACTTGAGAGATAGGATAGTTTAAATCTCAAAAAACATCGGAAAAAAATCACGAAAAAAAAAATAAGGACAAAAATCATGTTTTTATAAATTTTGCACTTATGATATCCCGGTATAAATGCCATAAATCCTAACAAAAAGTACTAGGCTTGCATGAATTCACGACAGTATTTTTGGAAAGTCCACTGGAAAAGTTTTACTTTAATTTATTTATTCAGTAACATTTTAAATTAACATTAAAATTAACTGGAAAAGTAGATATTTATCAAGCAAGACCGTTCTGAGCAGTAACCTAACAAAAAGTACTAGGCTTGCATGAATTCACGACCATTTTTTTTGTTGAAATTCCACTGAAAAAGTAGATTTATCACGACCGTTCTGAGCAGTAACCTAACAAAAAGTACTAGGTCTGCATGAATTCACGATATGTAGGGTAGGCAGGTAGGGTAAGCAGGTAGGGTAGGTAAGTAGGATAGGCAGGTAGGGTTGGAAGGTAGGGTAGGCAGGTAGGGTAGGCAGGTAGGGTATGCAGGTAGGGTAGGCAGGTAGGGTAGGCAGGTAGGGTAGGCAGGTAGGGTAGGCAGGAAGGGTAGGCAGGTAGGGTAGGCAGGTAGGGTAGGCAGGTAGGGTAGGGCAGGGTAGGGTAGGTAGGTAGGGTAGGGTAGGTAGGGTAGGGTAGGGTAAGGTAGGGTAGGTAGGGTAGGCAGATAAGGTAGGCGGGTAGGCAGGTAGGTAGGGCAGAGTAGGGTAGGTAGGTGCGCCGTAGATAAGTACTTAGTGCTACCCGTGCGAAGCCGGGACGGGCAGCTAGTTAATTATATATTTAAGAACCACTTATTATTTCGTTACTCAATAAGATCATTGTGATATATTTTCTTTTAACAGCAAATCGTCTATGACTCGTGCTGAATATATGAAAGAATATCGACGGAAAGTGAAATTAAAAAATCTAATTATTAAATTAAATGCCTTGCCAGCAGAATATTATTCAAATGCGTAAGTAATTTATTTATCTTTCTAGTGTTTCTAAGTAATAATAACAGTGGCACGAGTCGATAGACCAGGTTAAGCTGCGCTTGCCGCGGTGGATCCGTGGATGGGTGAGTATCTTTTAATAGCGAGACTCCTCCGTGCCTTGGAAACCACGTCAAACCTTTGGTCCCGGCTATCTTTGACAGTTGTAATGGGTCATCAGAACCCCGAAAGTCTTACCAAGGGGTATTGTCGTACCCAGTGACTGGGTTGTGGAGGTCAGATAGGCAGTCACTCCATGTAAAATACTGATATTCAGCTGCATCCTGTTAAACCGGAAGCTGACCTCAACATAGTTGGGAAAAGGCTAGACAGAAGAAAAAAGTGTTGTCTATATTCTTTGTTAATTATATTTTTTTAATTATTTACTTAAGTTCTTTCAATACCTTAATTTTAGTAAAAAAAAGAAAATGGGTGAAGTGCAACAGCAAACCCAAAATGACAGAGAATCTAAGAAGTCCCATTCTCAAAGTGAGTTTCAGGCAGCAACACTTACCTTTAAGTGAAGGTATGGTATTACTAACCTTAATAAGGTTGTTACACTAAATCAGTGTTGCCGTTAGCGTACATTTTACACATTTGACGTACCTTTTAAGCCTCCCATGTGTAATGTGTAATGGGGTCTATTTTACGTACCTTTTCAACCTTACATCCGAAATCATGATTGTGTAAAATCGTGGTTTATTGACAATTTTATGTACTTTTTTTGAAACCGCCGCCAAAACGAGAAAACGAGATAGCATCTACGGTACTAAGTGTGAACTACTGTGAAGTCACAGACATAACCACAGAGTACTTTATAACATACTGAAAGACCTAACGTAATGTAGGAATAGGAAATAGGTTTGTCTCGCTTCCGCCGCGAGTGTAGGCAATGAACATTGTATCGTGTTCGTGTATCTGACCGACCTGAGCAAGTCAAGACAGACACAGAACACTACTCTAGTCACAGCCTCCGCGCTTGTTTGCAAAGCGGATAAGTTTTGATAGGTACATTTTGTTTTGTATTTTAAGCGCGCGAGATATTGGTCTCTGCGAATAAGGATTGTATACAAGCTTTATTGTATACATAGTGTTCAATAAATAAATAGAATGATCCCATTACCAAATTAGTGAATTTGGTCGTGGCGGTCGAGTCGCAGGCGGCTGACCAACTGGTGCCTTTATTCGCTCGCTGCTGTGGTGCTTGATAAGTTGTAGGCGGGCAGGCAGTCTGAGAGTCTCTCACTGTCTCGCATTCATTGTGAGAGAGCGAGAGACGCAGTAGTGAATGATTTTAGTAAAAGCATTGCTTATTTATTTATATATACTTTATTGTATACCAGAAAATACACAGCAAAAACTATATATTTAACACTACAAAACATACAATGGTGCTTATGTACCTTTTTAACCCAAAATGTACCTTTTCAGCGCTGGATACGTACCTTTTGGGAACTCGGTTGTGGCAACACTGAACCTTATGTTACATTTGAATGTATAGTAAACATCCAGGTAACAAAATACCTTGCTGAATATTATATATTCTAGAGCAGGCCACTCAACTGATAATGCAGTACTTGATCTTGTTAACTTTTTAGTTAATAAAAATAAATGTTTGACTATATTTCTTGATCTGGCAAAAGCCTTTGACACTGTCTCTATTCCTCGCATTGTGCAAAAACTTGAAGACCATGGTATTAGAGGCATTTCATTTACAGTATTATCAGATTCTTTAAAAAATAGAACCCAATCTGGAGAAAATTTGAAGAACAGAATACTGACAAACTTGCCGTTGAATTTGGGGTGCTGCAAGACAGTATATTGGGTCCTACTCTTTTTCTTATTTATTTTAGAAAATAAATATGTGTCAGTCGTCCCATACATCGAGTAGCTATAGACGTTTTGTATGGGACAGTTGATAATTTTTTCATTATTACGATTGGTTGGTGGGTTGGTCCCATGGACAAAGTAGTTAAATTTGTTGGTCGGTACCAGACCCTTAAATATGACTACACCTATCTGGTACAGTACATGCTGTATTCAGCGAAAAGAACTTCGTTCCAACACTTCCAACCCTTCCAACCGGGTATTCCACGACACCTTTCGACTTTTTACCCTACAAATCCTTGATTTTTTCAGAATACAAATGGAATTGATAGACCCTCCACAGCGCTCAATGGACGACTCACAGACTAGCAATAGCTCTTGGCTTGGTCCAATAAAGGACAAGGTGAAAGAAGTCCTCCCTGATAAATACGTGGAAGTTACTGTCAAAGAAGTTCTGGAATCTGAGGATGTAGGTCTCAGCAGCAATACAGCTCTTTGTGATGGAGCTCGTCCCCGGCTTGTTCAGAACAAGGAAGAGGTGAAAGAGGTCCTCCGTGAAATATACGTGGAAGTTACTGTCAAAGAAGAAGTTCCGGAATCTGAGGATGTAAATCTTAGTAGCAGTAGAGCTTTTTATGACGGAGCTCGTCCCAAGCTTGTGCCAATCGCGGAGGTCAAAGACGTCCTCCCTGAAATATACGTGGAAGTTACTGTCAAAGAAGAAATTCCGGAATCTGAGGATGTAAGTTAGCAGTAGTATCTTACAAGAGCACTAACAAGAGCTCTCTGTAAAGGAGCTCTTTGTAAAGGAGCTCGCCCGGGGAAGTACTACCACCATAGATACATATTTTTGTCTCAGCCCAGATATTGCACAAAATGCTTGCGGACAGGCCGGTGCTTCTATAGAATTAAAGTATTGCATATAATCAAGTTCTAATTAACAGACAACTGTGCTGCTGGGGAGTTTGTTGCGCCACTTGCTCTTCCCAGCACTAAGCAGTGGTGAAGAACGAGCGTTTTGAGGGACTGTCTTATGTAATATTGACGTTAAAAAAGTGTCGATTCTCAGCCTAGTTTGAATAATTATAAGACTTTTGATTTAGAAATGTGTTTTTTTTTATATCTTGTTGGCTTAGAATGCTTTTAACGTGCACGTCTTTTTTACATATAATTGTAAATGAAACTAGTTTAGGGGTATGAGGAACAGGGTGTAAAGTTCACTCATCCACCATAGAAAAGGGAGGATCCTCCAACCAGACGGGTTGTTACGTCTGGCGGGCAACTGCCCATATGTTGATTTCGGATAGTCTTATCTATGTTTTTCGCTCGGTAAACTCTAACTGCGCGATGTAGGAATTGTGTGACGTCATGTCTTTTTGCTTCGTACCTAGTTTGTATGTGGCGGTCTAACCGCTACACTAGTATTTTGTTACAATATAATTCAAAAGAGTCTCCATAGAGTTTCTTGCCCGTTCTTCTCTTGGAATTGGCAACTACACGGTCATTATAACTTAGCCCGTGACTGACGTGATTGGTAACACTGCTTTGACAGTCGCCATTTTGAACTGTATTATTATTGAAACTAAGCTTGACAAGCAATGCTGCTAACATGACGGCAAGGGATAAGTTATAGTACACCATATACAGAGTATTCTAATTGTAATAAATGCAAGTTTAATTCACTATGTCGATGAGTACATTTACTTGGGACAGTAGTATCCTTCGAAAACAGGCAATATAAGGTATTGACCGCAGTATTGCGAACGCCTGGAACAGCTCCATGAAGTCGCTGATAACGGCAACGGGTGACCTACCTACCTTATCTTTAAAGCGCAAACTCATTGGGAGCAATTGACTTACGAGTTGTACTTCGGTTCGACCCCAGACAGGCGCTTTAGTTTGCTTAAATTATTTCATCACCACTGCACCCAAAACGGTAAAGGAAAACATCATGAGGGAATTGTCATGTCCTAGGGCCAACAATTCGAAGTTATGTGACATCTACCAACCTGCGCTAGGCCCGCTGCTGTATTACGGCGCACTCCCACTCACCGAGAGGAAGCCTATGTCCCAGCAGTGGGAACATTATAAGCTGATTATACAAACTCATCGACATGTGCGTCCTGCCCGTCTTAACCTACGGTACGGCTCAAACTTCATTCTTAACCAAGTCCAAACTCAAGGTTTTCCAAAGGGCACTGGGACCTGGGAGTGTAGCGTGATGTAGCGACCGAATACGTAATACCACTATACGCTCCAAAACAGGAAATGTGCGTCGATGTGGGTATTTAAGAGTCCTTAATGCCAAACTATTCAGAAACATGAAAAATTTATGACTGAAGTGTGCTATTCCAACAAGAGCACAGGTGGTATTCAAAGAGAAATATAAAAATCACACATCACCTTTATAATGATTTGTACAAAAATATTTGCAATAAAATTGTGATAACTTACATACAACAAAGGTACTAGAAGACTTTCCCTTACAATAAATTAGTCGTTAAACTTTTTAAGGAGACAATCTCTCGTAGACCCACCCATCCTCTCCTTCGTGCAAAAGCTTTCCATTTGGAACTTCTCCTTCTTTCTGCTTCCTGAATTTAATTCTATCATGAAGCCGGTCTCGTTGTCCTTGCCAAAACTCAACAGCTCTAGGACGAATAATGTATCCTCCCCTGGAAGGCCAATCAGTTAAGGTCGTAGTTTCGAATAGGCACTTTACTTTTTGTAAATTATTTCATCACCACAGCTCTCAAATTTGAAGGAAAACATCATGAGGAAACCGGCATCTCCTAGAACCAAACATTCGAAGACATGTGACATCCCTCCACTCCACTCCCTCTCACGGAGAGGAGGCCTGTGTCCCAGCAGTGGGAACATTAATAGGCTGATTATGTTTGTATTTTTACAAAAAATTGAATGTTTTATTATTGTATTTTAGATTTTAGGATTATGATGAAATTGGATTTCTTAAAATATAATTACCAAAAATTAGGCTTTGGAAGTTCTTTCCCAGGAATCAAGTAGTCTGCTTCTAATACTGTCTCCCTCTCACACAAAATATCCCTTGATTCAATGGGGGTGCTCTGAAAACTAGTACTTGCAGCGATTTGGTTAAGCACTGGTCGTGAGTGAAAAAATTTGGTTGATTCAGCGTCATCTAGTTTCTCCACACATCCTTCAATTCTAACAGATCTGTTTAGAATTTCCCAGTAAAATGTTGCAGCCACATTTGAGTTGCAATCCTGGAAAAAGGCAATATTTGTTGTTTAGGTCCTGCCTGGTGGAAAAATAGCCTTTTGCACAGTTTATCCTAACTATCCTAATATTATAAATGCCAAAGTGAATTTGTGTGTGTTTGTTTCTTTGTTTCTTACGCTTTCACGTTAAAACGGCTGGACGGATTTGGATGAAATTTGGCACATGGTTAGACCCTGACCTGGAGAAGGACATAGGCTACTTTTCATCCTGGATCGCAGACCAAGTTGCGGGCAACAGCTAGAGTAGTAATATTATAAATGCAAATGTGAGTTTGTTTTTACGCTTTCACGGCTAAACGGCTGAACCGATTTTGATGAAATTTTGTATGGGGATTCTTTGAACCTTGACGAAGGACATAGGCTATTATTATATCGACTATTTTTATTGACATAACACGCGGGCGAAGCCGCGGGCGCAAACTAATACAACAATATTTTTGTACCTTATTATTGAACATAATACAAACCATTTCACTAGCCTTCCTGCTTCCATAGTTAGTAAAAAATTTAAAGCCACCTTTTCCATATCCCCTACAAATCATAAATCTTGCTGATGGGAAGCCATCTCTGTAAAAAACACATAAATTACTGTAGGTACAGCCGTACAGTAGCCGCTCGGTAATCGCCAAATTTCGATTACCGGAAACGCCGGATTATTGGATTTCTATAGAAAATGTCAGTTAGCTAGTCTATATATATAAAAATGAAACCCGTTTTCCGTTGTCACGACATAACATGAAAACGGCTTGACCGATTTGGCTTATTTTTTTTTTGTTGTGTTTGTTATAGTATGGAGATGGTTCTTATGATAGGTAGTTGAAGGTAGGGTAGGTAGGTAGGTAGGTATGTATGCAAGTAGGTAGGTATGTATGTTGGTAAAGTATGTAGGTAGGTTTGTATGTATGTATGTAGGTAAGTAGGTAGGGTAGGTAGGGTAGGTAGGGTAGGTAGGGTAGGTAGGGTAGGTAGGGTAGGTAGGGTAGGTAGGGTAGGTAGGGTAGGTAGGGTAGGTAGGGTAGGTAGGGTAGGTAGGGTAGGTAGGGTAGGTAGGGTAGGTAGGGTAGGGTAGGTAGGGTAGGTAAAGTAGGTAGGGTAGGTAGGGTAGGTAGGTAGGTATGTATGTAGGTAGTTAGGGTAGGTATGCGCCCGTGAATAAGTGATTACCCGTGTGAAGCCGCGACGGGCAGCTAGTAAGAAATAATTTTGATTTTAGATTTGCAAAATCAAAACGATTGCAGAGTATGAGACCTAAGTTAGGATTAGTGAACGCCGGATTACCGAGCGCCTACTGTATTATTTATAATATATATAAATTCGACGTTTATACATATAATACGTTTATAAACGTCATGTGAACAGTGTGAACTGGTAACAATAGTGACAAACTACTGTGATACAAGCAGATTGTGTTAGTGTTACTGATGGTGAGTTAGATATAAATTAAAAGATAATTAAGTATCTACTTGGATACAGTTGCTAAGCACATAGCATTGGGCTCCAGAATCTCCTTCCTTGAACAAGCCTCATCAAACCATGCTTTGAATTGGCCAAAAGGCTCTTTGGACACCAAGTGTTTCTCCAAAAAAGTTTCTTCTATATCCGTGTATTTTATTCTCATCCCTGCAATTAACAACAGAAATACAAAATTGGCTTTTTTTTTTTTCTTTTTTTTTTATTATTTATACAATACAGTCTTATTACAGGTTGGCTACAGCCAATCAAAAGTGCATCATTGTAAAATCTTCGAGAGTGCTACATTTCCCCTCTAAATAGGGTTGCCATAACTTCTATGAACCAATACCTACGGGACGTTTTCTCTTCCGATGCCCAAAACTAATAATAACACATTCAACGCCGACACGCGGCTTTTCAACTACACCATACATAGGCACGCAAGTGAACATAGTGAAAGACAAACTAAGTATGTGTTTTCTAACAGATATCCTCTGATCTCAACCGTAGTGGCTATCAAAAGTATTAAATAAATAAAATAAAATAATCTACATTATAAAATCTAAGTTTTTATTCGAAATGTTACATGTTTATATTTTTTTACTTAACCTTTAAGTCCGCGCGGCGCGATTTCGGAACAACCCCTCAAGCCGCGCGGCACGCCCGCGGCGCGTCAGAGATAAGAGCTCGCTAATATAAACAAAAACTGAGAGCGTTTTGTTACGTAAATAGTCTTATCGTTAATGGTTTTTGGTTCCTGATTAGACAAAGGATTTTTTATAATACTTAGAATCTTTGTAAGCGAACGCTAGTTGGAATAAATAAACATTCTTATCAGATTCTTATAAGAAATTCGTTTTGATTATTTATAATAAAACTACTGGTTCGATTCACATGAAATTTCGCAGGATACATTATGAATACATATACTATCGGTCAAAACCATTATTTTTGAATAAACACAATAAATAAAAACACCAATAATTAAAAAAGTTCAATAATAGGTATCCGTATCATTACGTAACATTACTTAGTTGATAAAAAATATTGAACTCTTATTTTTTTCTGAAAAATGGCATTTTTATTATGGACTAACTATTAAATAATATAAAATAAATGACTTACCAGCGATTACATGCACAAAACACACACAAAACTCAAAATTTCACATCAACACATTTTTTCACTACCGAGTTTGTTTACATTTTTTGATGGGTCCGTAATAGGTAATTACGATGTTATTTTGTGCAAATTTTATCTATATACGATGACGACACTACTTAATTATTGAAATAACACCATTTCCCGTCGATTTACACTTAAAAAACAATAGAAAACAAATAAATAGAACGCGGAGTGCAGCGCGCTGAACGCATGCGCGAACGCCATTTTGCCGTGCCAAAATGTTCAACTTTTTCTTTTTTCTAGAATTGTTTCTGCATATTTTGACGTTTTGGTCGATTTATTTGACAAGTATATTACCAAATCCATAGAATAAAACCAACCACAGACCATTTCAGACCGTATTTAATATAAAAATAACGCTGTAATCCGTTGAGCCTGACTGCGGCCTCAAGGCCGCGATCTAGATTTAGGGTATTGGGAATTTTCGCCGCCTTGCAGCAACGATCTAGACTGACCGGTATTAATTAACATCAAATACTTATTTTGTTATTGCGCGCGCCCCCATTTATTTTGTAGAAATACGGGACATGTAGTACTAGTAATACGGTACGGGATGGTCAAATACGGTGACAGTCCCGTATATACCTACGGGATGTATGGCAACCCTACCTCTAAATTAACATGAACATAAGTAGCTAGGTACCTCCGATATCAATACTCATCATTAATTTAGGCCGAAAGACGTCCACTGGTGGACATAGGCCTCGTTCATGTTTCTTCAATTATTTGAAAGATCGCTTTTAGCGATAAGACCGCCCTTTGTATCACCCTATGTAAAATTTCTACATTACTTACCTGTACTTTTTATGGTGTACATAATAAAGAATATTCTATCTATCTATCTTAAATTATTCGATCCTAATTTACCTGAAAGAAAACGCTTTGAACCCATACAAATTTTATAGATTCACCACAGAAATTCACTAAATAATAAATAAATAATCGATTATTATATTCAATGAGTTATTCATAGGCACTGTTAGGCACAGCCTTGCCCACAGAGCATGTAGCTTTGCCTTGCCTTCTCAATGCTAATGAACAGAATTTTACTGTTGAAGTCTCTGAAGTGATCTTGTCAATAGAAAGATAACAAACAGATAAGTAATTTTGTGAGCAGCGTGCACTAAGCTAGGAAAGTATCATATTATTTTACAACATACGCAATCGCTTCGTATTGTACAACAGCTGGGTGACCATCTTATAACACAGAAGACCAATAAATAATAGTATCCTACTTAAAATACCCGCTTCTGCCAGTTCGTTTGATTTGACACCTGTCAAATGTTGTCAGTGTTTTGCAAGAGCAAAACCGTAGACAGAGTATTCTATAGACTCACGATATCCGTGTCATTGAAAAGGACAGAAAAAAAGGTACTTCAGTTGTTTAGGGTTACCAAGTGATGTACATCATTTTACCCAATATTCTTCACAAAAGAAGTTTTTTTTTAATGAGGTTGGTATTTCAGGTTTCTATAATGAGAAATTAAAAAATACAAGCAATGATGCAACTGCAATGTTTTATTAAATTCAAAAATTTATAAGTCATTTATTCAAACTAGACTGAGAATCAGCACTTTTCGAACATCGAAATTACATAAGACAGTCTCCAAAAATCGCCCGCCCTTCACCACTTCCTGCAGGGACCGTACAACCCCGGTTAAGAGTTAAGGTGAAAGCGTCAGGGTAGCCCGTCAGGGCGGCCGGCGTCGGGCACGAAGCTGTCGGCCACGAGCAGGCGGCGCCGCAGCTCCGCAACAGTAGCAGTACCTGTGCTCCCGCAGCTCCCAGGTGTCGGTGTCCTCGTTGTAGCGCGCGCGCAGCACGGCGACGGCGGGGCGGCCGGCGTCGGGCACGAAGCTGTCGGCCACGAGCAGGCGGCGCCTCAGCTCCGCAACAGTAGCAGTACCTGTGCTTCCGCAGCTCCCAGGTGTCGGTGTCCTCGTTGTAGCGCGCGCGCAGCACGGCGGGGCGGCCGGCGTCGGGCACGAAGCTGTCGGCCACGAGCAGGCGGCGCCGTAGCTTATTGATAATTTTGAATGAGCTGTGCTTGTGCATTGAATAAAGATTACAGAATAAAAATTATAGTTCTTTTTTTGTTACAATTTCTTAGTATTAAAAAAAACCGGATTTGACTTTCAAATCCGGATTTCGAAGTCTAGTAAAAATGTGCGGATATCCGGATTTTTCGGATTACGGATAGTCCGGATTGCATTCCCTAATAATTGAAACAAAATTATGTACATACAACTTTCTGCTTGTTTGCAGCTGTAAATTTTTTAATCCTATATACTTACAGAAGTTACAGATTTAACTGTTTTTGAGCTCCCTGCTAATGTTTCAGTGGATGTGGCTTCGCTGCTCTTAATCATCGTAGTATTTCCTCGATTTACTGACTCTGTAACCTAATGGAATTTAACGTTAAAATTTTATAACCATTGTATTAAAATTCAATCTTTGCAATCACATGATAATATTCATATTTATTACCGTATTTGGAACAGCATCGGGGTATAAGTAAGTTTTGCTTTGTTTCTTTATTAAAAGATTACCATCAAAGTGTTGGCTGCAAATCCTGGAACTCATTTTTGGAGCCCAATTAGGTCTACTAGTAGCAGCAATCCACATGTTTCTTATTTCGGGTTTATTTGGAAATCTGCAAGTAGGTACATAATATTTTTGGTCGGTGGGTCGTCTTAGATATAGCTTATAAATAGTGTGTATTGCTAATATCCTAAGGAAAGTTCTTTTTATTTTTATTGAAATTGCATAAAAAAATCAGTATTACCCATTGATGTATTAAAAGCGGTAGATACGGGACTGAGTAACAGCGCGGTCCTATCAAACTACATGATTGCCTGTAGTAGGCACTCAGTCGCGCACGGGATATCGTTGATCAAACAGCTCCATAATTATAGTTTTTTTTGTGTGATAAATACGCATCAAAATGACTTCTTGTGCAGCTATACAGTGTTTTAATAATAAAAGGAAGGAAAATAAGACACACGGGATTACTTAAAACTCGTAAGTACCTACAGCCAAAAATGCTAATTTGTTGAAAGTTATAATAATTTTTAATATTTGCTTCGCCATGTTTGTGAGAGCGAGATAGATATTACAACATGCGTGAAAGACACGATACGCACATAATGTGCGAGTGTCGAGACTTATTGGCGACGAGTACTAACGCGATTTCGCTCGCACGACATCGCCGTCTCCTATCTCTGTTCTTATCTATTGTTAACTGGTAGGTTTGCGACTGTGATCACACTGATCACTGATGTGTGAGTTTTGCTGCATGTAGTGGTGCACAAAGCCCAGGTTTACTGATTGCGATGTTAGCGCGTAACATATCTTCCTCCTTTTAATATATCAATGGTATTACCCATATTAAAAGGTAAATTCCCCGTCAAAAAGTGGCAACACTGAATGTTGAAGAACGAAAATAAAAATATTGCTCAAATCACGATTTTATGAGATGTAACACATTAAACAAATTAGTTAGTACATTACTGCGACTATTTGATTATAAATAGTAGAACACAAAGCGATCTAATACTTAAAAAGATCGAATACTTACGAGTGAAACGACAATCCGGCAATCTTCATCAAACTATCGCTTTTACAGTTTCTTACACTGCACCTCACCATTTTGCACAGTTGCACAAATGTTATATAAAGTCGAATTGAGCACTAAAAGATCGTATTTTGTATTTATTCTTGTTTATTTGGTAATAATCCAATCTGCAACCGCCACAAATGTCAAACTTGTTGTGCACAATGATGTGTTCAGCCGACACGCGAACGAGGACAGAAATATTTTTACTCTGTCTCTTTTTTTTGCTAGTGACGTTAATAAATTCTTCTTTTTCTTGTGCGAATGCAAAGGAGGATATCCAGCAGTCTATAGAATACTCTGTCTACGAGCAAAACACTTGAGAAAATGGAAAAAATGCCAAAATATCAATGACTAAAATATTGCCAACTTTGTTTCTTTGTTTACCGTTCATAGACAATATTGTTTCGATCTCAAATCTCAATTCTAGCGTTGTAATCTCAGTGTAATAAAGAAGTATTGCCAACCTTACTTAGCGTCGTAGTCTATACTAATATTATAAAGAGGAACGATTTTTTTTGTTTGTTTGTACCGAATAGGCTCCGAAACTACTGGTCCGATTTGAAGAATTCTTTCAGTGTTAGATAGCCCATTTATCGAGTAAGGTTATCATCGCGCTAAGACCAATAAGAGCAGAGTACCAATGAAGAATGTTTCAAAATCGGGGTTTTTTTTAGCGTCAGCCCAAAGTAAGGCTGCCTGTCCACTGGAGCGGAGAGGAGAAAAGAGGAGCGGAGATGTGCCAATATTAACCAATAGAATCTTGACTCCGCCCCTGAGTTTAGATCAGTGATCCTAAGTCAAGATTCCATTGGTTAATATTGGCACATCTCCGCTCCGCTACAGTGGACAGGCAGCCTAACTATTCCACGCGGACTAAGTCGCGGGCAGAAGCTCTAGTAGTAAAATAAAAAAGTTTAAAAACCTATAGAACCCGACTGCAAAAATACGTATCTGAAAAGAGAAATACAAGAATTACATTATAATCTACTTAATTTTGGTATCTCAAGCGGACTAACAAAAGTTACACCTTATTTCGTTGATATTGGTCCCCCCCACCCGCGATAGCAAAATTCTCTTGATTATTCCTAATAACAGTTAAACATATAATTTGTATAATTTTTTGTAATTACCTTTTAAAACCCTTCATTTTGATATCCCACTCTATAGGTTTGTTTTTTTTTATTTAAAAATAACCACCGACACTCGCGCAATAAAGACGAAACTAACGACGGCGACATTGAGTATTTAGGGGGAACATAGAGACGAACATACAGTGCCGACCAAAAGTCGCTAGGCTACTTACAAAGGAAACGCTTGACGTTTAGTTTGACTTACGACCTTCTATTTTCAAGAGACACATGCATCATCTTCAAGCTCGTCTTCAAGTGATTGTAGTTCATAATTTCAACTTTACAATCTGAGTCAAGTTGACCTAGCGGTTAAGCGCTTGCAGATAGAATCGATGAGCCGTGTGTTCAAATCTCGCGTAGAATTAAACTTTTTGTAAGTTTTTACTCGATTGGAAGTAATGGCATGGGACAGAAATATAATGATATTCTTTATCTTGTTCGCCTTTTTCGGCTAATTGGAGTAATTTGTATTTTTTTAGATATTTGTGATTATTTATAGTGTATTCATGCATTAAATATTAGTTATATTGTATTATTTAACTATTTATGTGATTTTTTATTTATCTTTTCGGTGTTGAAAGGTGGAAATAAAAAAAATCGTGCTGAATGATACTTAACAAAAATGTTTATTCGTTTTATTCATTTATAAAATTAACAAACTTTTATGAGAATTGTGACGTCACATTCCTACCTGGATAAAATAAGTTCTCTTGTAACCGTTCTTAAAAGATTTTTTGTTAGTGGGTACCCACTTAATCAATTCATAACATGGGCGTACCCAGCTTTTGACCCAGGGGGGGGCAAATCAGAAATGTCTTCGCATAGGTAGCCCGCGAAATTCAAATATTCTTACTTTTTTTTCAATTTGCAAGTCAGTGTCAGATTCGGATATCTATGGTCAGATTGTATATTGATGAAAATAATTAAATTATTAATACATCTCTCTAAGTTGGCATTGCTAATAAAACTTACAAAGGCCGCGCAGCGCGGTTTTTTTTCTAAAATTAATGCTTATTAATATATTGTAATTGCAATTAATTCTTAACGTGACTCAGTCTAACATAACTTTTATCGACAACAGTAGGTACCTGGGCATACAAAATCCAGTGGGGGGGCAGCTGCCCTCCCCTGACCCCCCCTGGGTACGCCCATGATTCATAATAACATAACAAGGATAGGATATTCTAATACTTAAGACAAATAAAATTGTTGACTTTATGCATGTGTTTTATGTAACGTCACAATGAATGTTATATTGAGGTTATATAGCTTAAGTGTTCATTTTCTTGACGAAAAGATGATTGAAACTAAACCTCAATTTAAGATCATTAAATAATTACGGATATGTTAATATTTCTAAATATTTAGTTACACCGTCTAATAATTAAAACCAAACATCTAATCTGCGTTTGCAATTAATTTGCAAAACCTGTAAACAAACACGACTTTTAGGAAAAACAACTGTAATGCCTACACATAAGGTTCAGTTTGCGCTACAACTTAATATGTTTTATAACTTTTTCAACTGTACTAGTCGGTCTAAAATGAACTTTATTTACACTTTCAGAAAGTTGATGTTTGCCTAATATTTTAAAGTTAATATAAAAAAAGGAGTGTTCCAGTTGAAGTCTAAATATTATTCTCGTGCGAAACTTACACTTTCTTGATAATGCCTTTCTGGTAAAAATGGCTTTTAGCTGGTGTCCGGTGGCGTGCACGGCAGACGGTTCTTTTTGACGTGTTTAATCATTCAGAAAAATATCCCGTTGGTATGAAGCCGTATTCATAATATAACGCTGCTGCTCTTCGATAATAAGACTCAGTAATTCTCTAGAACAAAGAATAGGTAACATTGTAATTTGATTCACATAATAATAACTTCAGCGAATTAAACCTCATAATGAATTTAAAACTTTATTTAATAAGGCATCTTCTGAATAAAAGGATTAACAATACCTATGATTTAGATTTATGTTTAGTAAAATATGAAATATTTAAATGATAATTGATAATAACACTCACACTTAGTCCGGATTCATTAGATATTTGTGTTAATATCCACTTTTAAAATTATTTGATCTCGCTTCAATATTTACGTTTGACTGCATTTTGAAAATAATAACCACAACACTAGTAACACAGCGCTAGTAGATTTAAATACTCGTCACCAACAATAACCACGAACCAACAAAATTCTAGATGTGAATACTCGTAACGAACAGGATCTGTATAGCTCACAGAAAACGAAATGATTAGTAGGTAGACCTAAAAAACGAAGTAAAGTATTTTATGGGCTACCTACTAAACTTTATTATTTATGTGAACAAGACACATGAAACAAAAAACGAATGATTATTATCGATCTACAACTAAATATTAAATATTAAAAACTAAACTAAATATTAAAAAGAAACTGAACTATAAATAGTAATTATTAAAAAAATATATAAATTATCCGCAGGTGAGATTCGAACTGTCGTCGGCTCGCTGAAAACAAACATAATAATCATAGCACGTAACCATTGAGCTAGCATGTCATACATTTTGCTGGTTGAAATTATGAACTACTATGAGTTGTAAACCAAGTGAGTGTGTGTGCGTGTATAGTAGTGGAACAACTTATAGAAGAAGGTCGTAAGTCAAACCGAACCGTCAGTCAATCACTTTGAGAAATGGCCTAGAGACTTATGATCGCTACTGTACATACCGGTCAAACACATAACCCTCCTTTTTTGGCTTCGCCGCAGTCGGGTAAAAATACAATTTTATTTGACATAATATATTTATATTAATAATTTAAAATTTTATTTTATTTTAAATAATTTATTTATAATAAATAATAATTTTTTAACAAAATAAATTAAAAAAAAAAATTAATTGGAAGATTTTTGGTGCTATAACGTATGTTTAAAAAAAATAGCACGCAAACCTGTTTTATTACGCGAGTGTCCCTGGCTATTTAAAAATTTTAAAAAATCAAGGAAGATCCAAGGTTAAAATTGAAATATACCTTATACTCAGAATATCCGCAAGATATTCGCTGAAGGTCGTACAGGTTTACGCCCCGACCTCGTCACACCCCGACGATGAGGTGGAGACCATGTATGAGGATATTTCTAGAGCCATGCATGCCTCTAAAACTCACTTCACCGTTGTCATGGGGGACTTCAACGCGAAACTGGGCAAACGTAACGATGATGAGCTGCGAGTGGGGCAATTTGGAGTTGGACGTCGGAACCACCGCGGTCACCTACTGGCCAGTTTTATGGAGAAGGAAGGCCTCTTTATGATGAACTCCTTCTTCAGAAAACGCGAGCACAGAAAGTGGACCTGGCAGAGCCCTGATGGTGCAACAAAAAATGAGATTGACTTCATTATGTCGACGAAGAAGCAAGTGTTCAATGATGTCTCTGTGATCAACGCGGTGAAAACCGGAAGCGATCACCGCATGGTAAGAGGCACATTGAACTTAAATATTAAGCTGGAAAGATCTCGACTGGTGAAGTCTACGCTCCGTCCAGCACCGATCCAAGTCCAAAACCCCGAGAGCTTTCAGCTCGAACTTCAGAATCGTTTCGAGTGCCTAGGGAGCTCCGTGGACGATTTTAACGATGGGTTCGTGGAAACTGTCCATACGGTCGGGTCCAAGATCTTTAAGACCCGTCATACAAGTAGAAACAAGAAGCTCTCTGATCCTACTATACAGCTCATGAAGGAGAGGCGCGAGATGATCCTCCAGTCTCCAGACGATGCGTTCAAGTACCGGCAGCTCAATAGACGTATCTCCAAGTCCTTGAAAAGCGACCTTCGTCACTTTAGTACGGACCGCATTAAGGACGCGATAGAGCGGAATAAGGGCTCCAAGGTCTTTGCAAGAGATCTGTCTATTGGGCAGAGCCAGCTTGCAAAGCTGAAGACCGATGATGGCAGGATCGTATCCGCCAAACCTGAAGTATTGAGAGAGATCGAGAGGTTTTATGGACAGTTATACACGTCATCCAGTAACCCCGTTACGAATCTGGCAAACGACCCAAGAGCTAGATTAACCCGACATTATACCGAAGATATCCCGGACGTCAGCTTGTACGAGATTAGGATGGCTCTAAAGCAACTTAAAAACAACAAGGCGCCAGGTGATGACGGAATTACGGCCGAACTCTTAAAGGCCGGTGGGAAACCCGTTCTGAAGGCCCTCCAGAAGCTGTTCGATTCCGTCATACTCGAGGGTAAAACGCCACAGGCATGGAACAGAGGTGTGGTGGTACTCTTCTTTAAAAAGGGCGACAATGCCCTGCTTAAGAACTATAGGCCCATCACACTTCTGACCCATGTCTACAAGCTGTTTTCAAGAGTCATCACGAACCGTCTCGCGCGCAGGTTTGACGACTTCCAGCCTCCCGAACAAGCCGGATTCCGTAAAGGCTTTAGCACCGTGGACCACATACATACGCTGCGGCAGGTCATACAGAAGACCGAAGAGTATAACCTGCCTCTCTGCTTAGCGTTCGTGGATTACGAGAAAGCCTTCGATTCGATCGAGACATGGGCTGTACTGCAGTCTCTTCAACGGTGCCAGATCGACTATCGGTACATCGAGGTGTTAAAGTGCCTATACAAAGACGCCACTATGTCAGTCCGACTCTACGACCAGACCTCGAAACCTATCCTTCTGCAGCGAGGTGTGAGACAAGGAGACGTTATCTCTCCGAAACTGTTCACCGCTGCACTGGAGGACGTCTTCAAGGTTCTGGACTGGAAAGGGCTAGGCATCAACATCAATGGCGAGTATATCACTAACCTTCGGTTTGCCGACGATATAGTTATCATGGCTGAGACCATGGAGGACCTCAGTATAATGCTCGATGACCTCAGTAGAGCCTCCAAAAGAGTGGGTCTTAAAATGAACATGGACAAGACAAAGGTCATGTCAAATGCCCATGTAACACCCGCCCTCATAAAGATCGGAGACGCTACGCTCGAAGTTGTAGACGAGTATGTTTACCTAGGACAAACTGTCCAGCTAGGTAGGTCCAACTTCGAGAAAGAGGTCAATCGTCGAATCCGACTCGGCTGGGCAGCGTTCGGGAAGCTACGCAATATCTTCTCGTCCCACATACCACAGTGTCTCAAGACGAAAGTCTTTGACCAGTGCGTGTTGCCAGTGATGACTTATGGCACTGAAACGTGGTCGCTCACAATGGGCCTTATTAGAAGGCTAAAAGTCACCCAAAGAGCAATGGAGAGGGCTATGCTTGGAGTTTCCCTACGTGATCGAATCAGAAATGAAGAGATCCGCAGGAGAACCAAGGTAACCGACATAGCCCGAAGAATTGCCAAACTTAAGTGGCAATGGGCAGGACATATTGCTCGCAGAACAGATGGCCGATGGGGCCGAAAGGTTCTGGAGTGGCGACCACGTACTGGAAGACGTAGCGTCGGAAGGCCTCCCACAAGATGGACCGATGACTTAGTAAAGGCCGCAGGAGTTCGGTGGATGCGGGAAGCACAGAATCGGTCGAAGTGGCGGTGCTTGGGGGAGGCCTATGTCCAGCAGTGGACGTCTTTCGGCTGATATGATGATGATGATGATGAATAATTTTTTAACAAAATAAATTTAAAAAAAAAATTAATTGGAAGATTTTTGGTGCTATAACGTATGTTTAAAAAAAATAGCACGCAAACCTGTTTTATTACGCGAGTGTCCCTGGCTATTTAAAAATTTTAAAAAATCAAGGAAGAACCAAGGTTAAAATTAAAATACCGAAAATATACGTTTAAATTGTTTATTACAATAAAACTAGTTTATGATACACAATTATGATAATGTATTATCAGACACAAATTATCACACTACACGTATTTAGTGTGTACACAAAATTTGTAAAACATTTTTCCTTCATTTATTCGATTTTCTTTCAACAAAAAATTAGGTGTGAAATAAATTTTATTTCTGACTATAACTGGCTTTTTCAAAATAGGCAACATGCTAGCCAAGATTCAACAAAACAAAAATCGTTTAATCCATGTTTTACAGAACTCGTAGTTAAATAAAATTAAGTGTTAAAAGTATATTATTATAATAGCATAGCTGCGTGAAATAACATAATATTATTATTATAATGCTCAAACACTATGTTTTTATTACCAAACTACTTGTTTCCTTAAAATTAAAAATAATGCCTTAATTATTAGGTATACAAAAAATACATACCTTGAGTAATTAAAAGAATAATTAAATTAAGAGCGTGTATTCTGAAAGTAGGCAACGTCGCAAATAACTGTCACTTATTTCGCTGTTTTGATTAATTTAGCAATATTACTGTATTGAAATAAGTAATGTGGCTAACTAGCGAACTAGAATATTAATAATACATTGCAATTGTAACATTGAATTTGATGTTGTACCCGTTTTAGGTGCAAAAAAGGCATTTGGAAAGTCTCCAAATACTTTTATTACACCTAAAACTAAATATTTGATGTTACGATAATGATTGCATTTCATAATTAAGTACTATTCTAGTTCGCTAGTTAGCCACATTTATTTCAATACAGTAATATTTTCAAATTAATCAAAACAGGTAAATATTTGACAGCTATTTACGTCTGCGACGATGCCAACTTTTTGGATGCACACTCTTAAGGAGGATGCGCCAAGGTAGCCCGCAAAATTCAAATTTTCTTACGTTTTTTGCAATTTGCAAGTCAGTGTCAGGTTGTATCTTGATTAAAATATGATTTGCGACCGTAACAAAATGGTTTTACAGATTTAAAATCATTAGAATACAAGTCCTTAACATAGCATAATCCTCGAATGTCATGATTTCATGAAATAGTCATTTTAATGGGATTACATGAACTTAAAAGAGTTGAATTGATGATTTCTTTGATTATAATTCTATAGATAAAGCCGCAAATCATATTTTAAACAAGATACAACCTGATACTGACCTGCAAATTGCAAAAAACGTAAGAAAATTTTAATTTCGCGGGCTACCTTGGTGCTGCCCCCTTAACATGCGTACAGCGTAAGAGTCGCGCCACACCTGCCGAACGTACGGCGCTGAAGGTTCGGTTAAATACGCTCGTAGTGTTTTTCAAGTTACCCATGATAATGCCTATGACACATCAGCCGAAAGTTACTGGGTAGTACAGTAACTCATTTTGTGTTAACCCGGTTATAACACATTGTGTATCACAAATATGTGATCATATTTAAGGGTGCGGTACCGACCATGAAACTAAAGAACTTTCTCCATGGGACCAACATCGTTAACGTGAAAAAATTATCAGCTGTCTCATACATTTGGATCGAGAAGGTATTGAAGTTATGAATAGGACAGTTAGTAATTTTTTCGCGATTTCGATGTTGGTCCCATGGAGAAAGTTGTTCAGTTTGATGGTCCGCACCGCACCCTTAAGCTGCCTGTCCACTGAAGCGGAGAAGAGAGGAGAGGAGCGGAGATCCAATAGAATCGCACCGCTGGAGTGGAGTTTAGATTCTATTAGTTTATATTGGCATTCCTCCACTCCTCTCCTCTCCTCTCCGCTCCAGTAGACAGGCAGCCTTAAGAGCGTTTATACTGAAAGTTGGCAACGTCGCAACTTGCTGTCAAATATTTCGCTGTTTTGATTAATTTGACAATATTACTGTATGGAAATAAGAAATATGACTAACTAGTGAACTAAAATATTAATTATGAAATGCAATAATTAATATCAAACACCGAATCTTTAGTTTTAGATGTAAAAAAAAGTATTTGGAAACTTTCCAATGCCTTTTTTACACCTAAAACGGTCACAACATCAAATTCAGTGTTATAATTGGAATTCATTATTCAAATTCTAGTTCACTAGGTAGCCATATTGCTTATTACCATACAGCGATATTGTAAAATTAATAAAAGCAGGTAAATATTTGACAGCTATTTGCGACGTTGCCAACTTTTTGGAAAAACGCTATTAAATATGACCACGACTTTTTGATATACTATGTATAGAAGATATAAGAGAAGACCTTTCAAACAGAGGCGAATCCCAAGCGGGATTTTAGTGATTAGGAAGAAACGTGAATATTCGCGCCAGGTTAAACACCTCCTTACAAGATAGAGCGAGTTTCGTACCGCATCCCGCGCGTTTTAAAAGAAAAAAAAAAGCAACATTGAACAAAAAATGGGCATCATTCCCGAATTCTTAAAATAAATACTAACTATATATTATTATAATTTATAACTACATTGACGTAAGTATAAATACTATTATAATTTTGCATTCCAAGATTTACATACATGTATTAATTTCGTAAACCTAAAATTGTCCAAGCATTGCAGATAAAGTAAAAAATAAAATAAAAAATATAGGTATATCATCACATCACTCAATGTTAAAAGAAATAAGTAGAAATAAAAAAAACACAGGGTCAAATAAAAATATCTAGCAAAACCTCACAGATGGTATATTATATCTTATGACGATAAAACGATTAACTAAAGCGGATTATGGGGTCATCGGCTATGTATTAAATTGAAAGTATGAGTATTTTCTTTTTATCGTGTGTGAAGTTTCGCCAGCTAATACGCTGTATATTAAATATATTCCGTGGACAAAACTGCGAACGGACCGGTCGTGTTATTGTGTGTAAAGTATCATCATAATCAGCCTATAATGTCCCCACTGCTGGGACACGAGCCTCCTGTCTTCGAGAGGGAGTGGGCATCCACCACGCGGGCCCAGTGCGGGTTGGTAGATGTCACATGTCTTACAATACTGTACTTTTCGGTCCTAAGACATGCCGGTTTCGTCACGATGTTTTCCTTCACCGTTTTGAGAGCAGTGGTGATGATATTTATTTATACAAAGTAAAGCGCCTGCCAGGGTTCGAACACACGACCTACAACTCGAAAGTCGGGCCGTTACCACTGGGCCACCACTGCTCTTACTGATAATAGTATGTTTATTGTGTATTATAAAATTTTAATAAATGCTAAAATTTAAAATTTACTACGAAATTCGTCAGTCACAAATTCACAATTAAAAAATAATTTAAAAAAATCCTAATGTAAACCTCATTATTTAAAAAAAATCCTTATAATCCAGTTATGTTATTTTCTTAATAATTAAGTGCTTCATTCGCTAGTCTATATAAATTTTAATATTTAGAGATTTTAAAATTAAATGGTTTCTAAGTCAAGCCAAAAAATAAACATTTTATTATTTAATTTAGTTCCTTTTGCGAAAGATTTAAATCGCTAGATTGACCTTCTCTGTACTTAGTCACGCGAAACAGTGCCCATACTGAGAGTGAGCTCAGAACGATAATCAAGTCAAGTCACTGCGCCATTGTGTGTCAAGAGGTGTCAAAACGAAACAGAAATGCGACAATATTTTGACGCGGTAGGACGAATCTAACGATTTAAATCTTTGCATTTTACACACTAATCTTATAACACGAAATAATTATCCTAATTTTGTCATAATACCCGTTTTGTTTTCTTTCCAGTCAATTCGCGCAATTTTCATTATTTAGCGGTCAATTGGCATAATTTAATTTATTTTATACATTATTATAAGCTTATTAAATTCAACAGTGCCAGCACTACATGCGGCACTACTGAGAAAAAGTGCAATCAGAGTTTGCCCACCAATGTCAATTAGTGGGACGTGGACGACAAATTTGTGGACATTCCACTTGGTCCCACTGTTGGGACAGATTGGTGGGGAAGAGTGGAATAATTCCCTCATTTATATTTTGTTTTGACATTAAGCTATTGACCTCCCCAGTCGGATTAATGTTTTCGTGCCCGTGCTGCCCTCAGTCGTATTTACCTATAAGACTGAACTTCACAACCTAAGTATATTTCATATTGTAAACTTGAACAAGGTAAAACCGTTGAATACAGGAACTATTGCAAAATCTATAAATTCATGGTATTTTCTATGCTGTGTAAGTAAGCATATCCATTTTTACCCGACTGCAGAGAGAGGTTATATTTATCAGCGTTGTGGTGACGTTTTTATGTAATTTCTCATTGTGTCAGGAATCTTGCAGGTCTGAAATGGTCTTTTGAGGAAAGAACCACACAGATTTGACTGGACCAGTCCTGACAGTTTATAAGCAAGAGTCATCGTATAGCTCAACCACAGTATGGAGACTCTTCGCCGGCCGCAGCTAGAGGCAGCATCAGTGGCGGATACAGGATTGTCGTTTGGGAGAGCTGAGGGCAGGTTTTAGCAAAGTAAACACTAAAAATGATACTTGCAATAGATATCACGGAACGCGGCGACGCGCGGGCGTTAGGCTGGCGGTGTAAGTTAAATGACGGTTAGAAATTGTGCGCTCAACGCACTTTCGACCACGAGTTTTATTAGTACTGCCGGCGCGCGGCGATTCCGTGCTCTGTGAGGTAGTCATCGAGTAGCTCAACTGAAACTTAAGGAGCTCAACATTCCGATATGTTGTATAATTATTTGCTGCATAATTTTCTTTTGGGGTGTGCATATTTTTTTGTTAATATTTTCTAATATTAATCTGTTATTGGCAGTATTTGTTATTTAAGAAACTTACGAATTAATCAAAACACATTTTAGGTGTATTCTACTTTTAACCTTGGAAACGAGACAATGTATATTGTTTTCTCAATTCCACTTAGAAGACATTATGGTCAGATGTAGTGAAGGGAAATGATTTTATCGACACCTTATGGTAGGTTTTGTTTTATCGATATCGATTTTATGCATTAGCAACTTTTACGTATTTTACTATTGCAACATGTTATCGTCAGTCGAAGAGTTCGTTTATTTGTCTCCAAATTAGCAAACTAGTTGAGTTTAAGGTTGTAATTGTTGGCAATGCATAATAATCTTTTTGTGAACTTTATTTGATGTTCTGGCATTTTCTGGCAACCAGTCTTACTGCGTGGTATCGAATTACCCAGTATCTGGGTTGTGGAGGTCAGATAGGCAGTCGCTCCATGTAACATTCAGCAGTTAGACTGGAAGCCGACCCCAACATAGTTGGGAAAAGGCTAGGCAGATGATGATTTCATTTGATGTTCATACTCCTCATATTAAGATGTTCAGTGACTTCTTTTACCCTTTACAAACCCAAGAAATCTTTCTTTCCTCTTGTTCTGTTATATTTCACGTCCATGTGTCAAAAATGACAGCTGTCATTTGTCAATTATTGTTAGTCATTTTTATTGAGTTTCTTACTTTTGCCAGTGTCAACAACAATGTCCAATTTTCTTTTATTATTCGTTATTTCAGAAGTAATTAATAATGGTTTATTTAATCTGAAATTCTTTACCGTTGGCGTGCTTATTTTGTTTACTTTTACAAGATTTTGTTTTGTCTGACCATTTTCAAAATTACCCGGACCAATTTTTACCGTGAGTTTTTGTAAAGGCTTAGAGGTAGTCGCTGTAGAATTATTTATAACTTTGACCGGTGGTTTATATTCAACATTTTCAATAATAATAGGGGAAGTTTTAGTTTTAGTAACAGTGGATTTAGTAACATTAGTTTTAACGGGAGGAGGTTTTACTGAAGTATCTTTTTGTAGATATTTTCTTCCCTTTTCCTCTTTCATATCTCTTAGGTCGACTTTCCCCTGATCGTCTTTGAACAGCATGAAATCGCTTCCTTTTATACCGTTCGGTAACTGTCCGTCAAAATAACGAATTGAAGTAAGTTTGTTAGCTATTAACATGGATAGCTCGGCGATGTTAAATTCTGTTAATAGGTCATTAACACTGGAGCCTGCAAAGTTGTCGATTCCGGGGTCTGCGCCATTTTCGACCAGTATTTCGACTGTTTTACTGAAGTGATCCACTATTTTGGCTTTGTTACCTCGCTCTGTAAAGAGAAACAATGAAATATATAAATTTTCTTGTCAATGTCAACTGTAATTTTTTTTTTTAGTGAAAACTATAGCTGAAGATGTACGTGCACCTGTGTTGAGGCATTTCATTCGTCTGGTGATCCTTAGGGAGGTATCTCCCTATTGGTTATCTTGACGGGGCAGGTGTCTCAACACAGGGGCACGTGTGTAAAGAATTATTTATGCTGCTTAAGATGAGTATTGTCCTTTTAAGTTGTATTTAAGTACTTACAATAGTGTCTAAGTTTTTGTATACTAACATTTGGATCACGTTGTCCCAAAATAAATAATTTTGAAAAGGGTGACGTCTGTCGAGTCTGCTGAGCCGAAAGACGTTATCCTATCATATCTAAACTAATATGATATTTATACTATCAATTTTTTTTTTTTTATGATAAAGAAAAAAATGTTTGTTTTTTTGTATGTTTGTTTGTTACGCTTTCACGCTAAAACGGCTGAATGGATTTGGATGAAATTTGGCATATGGGTAGACCATAACCTGGAGAAGGACATAGGATACTTTTCATCCTGGATCGCAGACGAAGTCGCGGGCAACAGCTAGTAATTACATAATAATATCACTTACCAGCAGCATCCATACAAGCGGCGCCCACAGCCAGATAAAGCGCTGTATTCCCACTGTTGGGCATCGTCAGGTTGACGGTCGCCCGGCAGCTCTCAACCAACGTCATCACGTTGTTGTACTTGCCCACTTTACTGGCCAGCATTAGGGGTGTGTAACCTGGAATGGAAGGGGTTATACAGTCAAGGACAAAAATATGTGTGTAGTTAGTGAAGTTTAAAAGCGAGTTTCACGTAGATTGTCAGTTTAACCACAGTATAATTATGGACAGTACGGAAACTAGGCCTATTTGTTTATAATAATTACCTACCCTCTATTTTTAAAAAGATCGCGGCGACCACTCGTCTCGACACGGCATCCGCAACTGACAGCACCGCGCCCTATAAGGCTGCCTGTCCACTGGAGCTTCTATTGGTTAATATTGACACATCTCCGCTCCTCTCCTCTCCTCTCCGCTCCGGTGGACGGGCAGCCTTAGTATTGAAATTGAAACTAGGCTTGACAAGCAATAGTGCCGACATGACGGCTTGGGACAAGTTTTAGTGAACAGGTGACAATGAAACTGTTTGTATAAATATAACTTACCTTGACTGTCATAAAGCTTGTTGACGTGAGTCAGTAGTATCGGCGCCAACTCTTCATCCGGTTTATACTCATAGGCTGGACTCCATAAATGTTCATTTTCGAGAAGTATTTTTCTGAAAAACACATAAAAAAAGTGAAAAAAAAAACTGGTGTTCCCTGCATTTTTATGAGTTACTAATGCGAAAAAAATACAATAGACAGACGTAGATATTTTTAGTAACCTATTCCGCTTAGCTATTCCTAGAGTCATAAAAAACCCTGTAAGATATCGACACGTGTGGCATGCTCAGGATGACTATTGATTTGTTGCGAACCCGAACATGGCGTATTCCGCGACAAGTCAATCGTCACCCTGAGGATGCCTCGTTGAGAGGTGAAATACGTGTCGATTCATACAAGGTTTTTTATCACACTTTAGGAATAGTTAAGCTGAATAGGTTACTAAATATATCTACGTCTATTGTACTTTATAATAGGATTTCCGCAAGGTCACGAAGAAATTTTTTTTCTCGATTTCAGGTTTGCTCCCATAGTAAAAGTTGTCCATAATGATGAGTACAATGAACCTTTAAGAGGTTGTTAGTGTTTTACCTATAACCCTGTATTTTATATTCACAAATGTCGAAGTGGCGCCAACTAGTGGCGTGAAATTTCATGGAAAAACTCATTACCCCTTTTCAAGTTTTAAATTATTTTAATTACACCCTATTAATGGTCCTATGAAAATCAAGAAAGTCACTCACTTAGCATTCTGATGGCAATGATTGATCAGTATCTGAAGGTGGTCGGTAGCCATTTCTGAGGCGATATGGAAGGCCGTCCTATCGTCGTCGTCGGAGTCCAATGGGTCGGCTCCAAAGTGCAGCAGAACTGCCGTTATTTGTGTATTTTCTTGGAATAGCGACATTCTAAGAGGCGTCTGGAAAAAAAAAAACAAAAACATATTCAATCAAACAAGGAGATATACCGATAAAGCCCCACTGTTACCAATTGGTAACGGTCGACTCACGCAGCCTTAATCTCTATTTTTACTACGAAATAAAGGTTAATATCGTTTGATCGTATTTCTACTTAAATGATATTTTTTGTATGCACGTGTTTCTTATTAAAGTAAGTAACTAAAGAATGTTTTTTTTTTTTCAATAACCAGCTGTTTCACATAATTACAGCTAACTACGGGGTCAAGAACACAGCAGTGGTGGCCCAGTGGTATCAGCCGCGACTTACGAGTTGTAGGTCGTAGGTTCGAACCCAGACAGGCAATTTACTTTGAGTAAATTATGTCATCATTACTGCTCTCAAAACGGTGTAAAAAACATCGTGAGGAAACCGGCAGAACCAAAATATCGAAGACATGTTGTTACGGCCCGCTCCCGCTCACAGATAGGAGGCCTGTGTCCCAGCAGTGGGAACATTATAGGCTGATTATTATAAATGCGAAAGTGAGTTTGTTAGTAAACGCTTTCACGCTAAAACGGCTGAACGGATTTTGATGAAATTTGGCATAATATGGTGGAATCATGACCTAGAGACATAGGCTACTTTTTATCCTGGATCGCAGACGGAGTCGCGGGTAACAGCCAATGAACCATAAAAACATAACAATCCGCTTTTGAGCCGCTATGTCGTGTAAAAAAAATCATTTGGAGAATCTTGTTACCCAGTAACTGGGTTGTGGAGGTCAGATAGGCAGTCGCTCCATGTTCCAGTTACATCCGGTTCGACTGGAAGCCGACCCCAGCATAGTTGAGAAAAGGCAGGAAGGTAATTGTGTAAAAATAAACTATCATAAACATATTTGTAGACGACAATAATAATTACACCATAGATTTACAATATGTCGAAAATGACGTCACTACAAATCCGGTAAGTATTAATTTTTTGCACAAACTTGAGTCATTACTATTTCATACGTAATGCCGCGTCATCAAAGTTCGTATAAAATGGACTCAGCTGTTTTCATAGAATAGATAGTAACAAAGGTCGAGGCTATACTATAAGGCCGCAATGTGACCCATATATTTAAGTGATTGAAATAAATAAATAAATTAAGAGCGCTTTTACTGAAAGTGGGAAACGTCGCAACATGCTGTCAAATATTTCGCTGTTTCGATTAATTTGGCAATATTGTATGGAAATAAGAAATATGGTTAAGTAGTGAACTAAAATATTGATTCATGATTCATTGTTGATCATTTTTTTTTTATTCATTGATTTTTGAAGTGAAAACTTCTTTAGCGGCGTTGTGCACTTTTTTTGGGATGGGTAAAAAATGTTAAGCTCGCGTCAGGACGTGACCGTAAGATCCGTTGCCTAGCAACAGACAAAGTAAATATCAAAATAAATAGTCTTTGACATTACGTTTGCGAGGAAAGAAATTTTACCCATATTGATGGGTAATAAATTGTTTATTTTTGTTAGACTATATTTTAAAAATAAATAAATATACTACTACTACTAATGAATATTGTATTTAACCAAATGATAGTACTTTTATACTGATAAATAAAGCAATTCGTGAGAAATTATTCCCTAACCATTCCACAATATTCAAAAATGCACAACGTTAATGTTCAAGTTTTCACTTCTGCCGGCACTCCCGGAGTGCAACCCGTTATTTTTTTTTCATTTCGCACTGCCACAGTCGCATTGCAAATCGCTACAGCGCTAATGTAGCTCCAGCCTTATTGCTGCTTCCAGCTAAGCGTCATAGTCATAGCTCATAGTGACGTGTTCGCCAAAGAATGGAAGACAGTCTTGTCAGAATATCCGGAATAGGTACAGTACCTACGCGGCTGTAAATATCGAGTATTAGAAAAAGTCCGGCTTTGTACAGCGTCGTCCCTGAGCTCCTAAGTCAGAGTTGAGCTACACGATTACTGACAAATGCGTGCACTGACTGGACAGGTCCACTCAAATCTGTGTGGTTCTTTCGTCAAAAGACCATTTCAGACACTAATCTACATGGTCCTCATATGATCTGACCAAGATTATGTCTGGACTTTTTGACTCTTGCTGAGTTTGTTTCGCCATTTCTTCTCAGAGGAAATGTCGACTCGATCTAGCTTATTTTTATTTGCAATATGACGTGTAAAAGTGATTCGGACAGGATAAAAAAAATCATTTCATTGTCACTCATAAGTACCTGTGTGACAGTCTCATAATCATAGTGATTTTTAACTCATTTCCGGGCGTGAAGTACTAAGAAATAATTTGATCAGAATAACTCCGAAATATTAAAAAAAATTCTGCTGTTTCATAATCGTTTTAAGCCGAAAGACGTCCACTGTCCACATAGGCCTCCCCCAAGCACCACCACTTCGCCCGTTTATGTGCTTCCCGCATCCAACGGGATTCCTGCGGCCTTAATAAGGTCATCGGTGCTGTTTCATACAAAAATGCAATATGTAACCGGTGAAAATGTATGAAACAGACGTTTTTTGCTATTTCGTAGTTGGTCCCATAGTGAAATTTGTTTAATAATCATGACTAATTTCACCTCCTGAAAGGTTAATAGTGAATTTAAAATCACCGTGAATATTGAAGGTGAGCACCAATAAGGATTTTTTTTAAGTCATCTCTTTCACCACCCTTTAAATATGGGATGAAGTTCGTAATTTTTGCCTATGGGCACAGATTAGTACAGATGTTTAACTCTGCAAAATCATTTAAATAAAAAGCGACTCTTGCTAAGTGTGTGACTCTTGTAAAGTGCAATTCAGGTCGCACAGCGCTAATTACCTACAGTTATATTCACCTAGAAGTTGCCTCTCTTTCTATCGCGTAACTCTTATATCTTCTGAATAGGTTACGCCCAGAGAATTCGACAATACAAGTCGAGCCCGCCGCGTACCTACTTGTAGCTTCATACCTAAAATGGGGACTGAAGCATCTGTGTTCATCTGTGCTATGGGATATCCTGGTTTTACCTTAAAAAATAAATTCCCCACCCGCTGATACTCCTTTGGATGAGGAAGACGAAATCGATGTTTTGTTTCCGGGGTCTTTCCCGGAAACAAATCGATTTACAAAGTATTAGGTGTAAATTACATAGAAATCGATTTAACAATTCCTGAGAAACTGCTATCAATACACGTTAAAATGCGGTTACCTCAAAAGAATTCCTAACTGAATATCGGCATTGAGGTAACGATTAAGTAAGCTATTAAACTATCATTTAGAATTTTAGACAAACCGGCGACATGAAAGAAAACGATGAGTTTTCTAATTATTTGTAATTACTAATTAGTTATCGGAATATTTCATAACATAACGTAACATCCTGTTATCCCTGAGGGGTTAGGCAGGGGTGTACCATACATACAAGGTTCCATAAAAATACATGGACAAATTTTAACACAGCGTTCAGTACGTCTAACCAAAGCTACAAAGATATTCAAGCAAAAATAATAAAAAATAAAAAGTCTTTGGGGACTGCCGATAGAACTGAAAACTAAGTTACTTTTTGATGTCTTTCGTTAAGTAACTTTTTGATTCTCGCGTTGATGTCTTTCGTTCGAGCGTTAGGTGACGATGACGCGAGTCCCATGATTTTTATTCACCCAAAAAGTGCTCAACGCGCCTAACGAAGTTTTCACTCAAAAATTTTTAAGTATTTAATGCGTTTTTCCTTTTTTTACCAATTGTCCTCATTTTGGTGGTCTGATTGATTTCTAAAAGTTTGTCCATCTATTTTAATGGTACCTTATAATATAGAATACCAGACTATACATAGTACACCCACATTTCGCCAGATATGTTTAAAAGCTCCTTAAAATAGGGGGCGAGCCTATTGCCATCAACCGCGTAGAATTCCAATGGCATTTTCTTATACATCATTGACAGTCTTACCAATTATCAGAAGCCCTAAATTCTGACAACTAGTCCTACGGGGTATCATGTTACCCAGTAACTGGGTTAAGGAGGTCAGATAGGCAGTCGCTCCATGTAAAACACTTGTGACGGAGCTGAATGCTGCATCTGTCATACTTAAAATAGTAAAAAATAAACTCGCGTTTAGGTAAAAATATAAAATGTTACTGATAAGCAAAATATTTAACATGCACAAAGTATGTATAGAATGCTAACTATGTCATCCGAAGGGGACTTTCCCCGCACTTATGGTTCTGCGTATAATATTATTAATATTATTTACCTTTTGTTACAAACATCGGAATAAGGAAAATTGTTCAGGTAGGTATAATAATAATACCGCAGGGCAGCATGTGGCGAGCTGTTGAGCAGTAGCGACACCACGGACCCTATCTTCCGGGAGAAATCTTGTTCCTCGTCTCTGGCTTGCCTTTATTGGCCCGCTGGAGTGAACACTGAAGAGGAACAGAGCTTCCACCTCATTCTTTCCTTAATTGGCCGGCTTGAGTGGAGATTCGCAAGCGCAAACGTGCTCGGAGGAAGGAAGTATTCCAGTAAGTGATCGTAGGGATCTTGACCATCTTCCGGGCTTGGGATTATTCTGAAAGCCGTGGAATACCACTCCTCCTTGACCAACGTTAAGGTCGGTTTCCTGTATATCCACATGAAGCTGAATACCCCGACTTTTAATGATTTGATACTGAAGATCACGTCTAAACGAGTAGTATTAATGATTTGGATAAAATATATTATGTTAAATTAGAGCATTTTCAGGAATATTTTAGATTATGTTTATATTACATAGTGAAATTAATTTGTAAAGTTACGTCTAACTAGGGTAAAAAAGGTGAAAATCACGCAAAATCTATCAAGCGTATTTTTCTGAAACCTTCACCATTTTAAAGATAATTGAATTATTGATCTTTTATTATACGTGTTTTATTCAAATACCTTTTGGTTTGTATATAATAAATTAATAATGCGTCTAATTTGGGACAGCGCTCCTTGATGGGTGATTATAATTGTATTCTACATTCTCAAAGAAAGTGATTCCAATTTCTGATCAAAAATGTTCAAAAGAACATTTAACCTATCCGGAATGCTAAAATTTTCAAACTCTGTTCGGTCGCTCTAGCATCCTATATTCGTTAACTTTCCAGTAAAAGTCGATAAAGTATTCCCTATTTCTGTATGAATAGTCAAAAGAAAACCTAACCTTTTCGAGACAGTGTGCCTTTAAAATTTTGTTATACTACTTCTCAAACTTTTCTGCATACCTCTATTTCGTTTTGCCGCCCTGGGCCCCCAACAGGGCTGGTCCGCCACTGCCTCTTGGTAAGACTGGTTATCAGACTTTCGGGCTTCTGACTACCCGCAACGACTTTCAAAGGTCTACAATGCAGATATTTTATTTACTTACCCCATATCAAACGATATTATGTAAAGTATTTAAGTAGAACAATTAACTAGTTTCGCAAATAATTAGATATGGTTTTGTGCGATAAGAACGCCAACTGTATGTTTAATTAAAACAGTGTTCCTTGTGTTAAATAACAACATCACGCCAGTATTCCCAGAGGGGTAGGGCAGAGGTGTAGGTACCTATAGTACACCCACATTTCGCCAGTTATGTTCAAGTCCCATGTAATAGGGGGCGAGCCTGTTGCCATCAACCGGTAGTAGGTCCGGTGGAAGAATAGACAAAATGACAGATAATCAATCACAATCTGTCATTTACCTGTTTTGATTAATTTGGAAATAATACTGTATGGAAATAAGAAATGTGGCTAACTAGCGAACTAGAATAGGTACTGATTATGAAATGCAATAATTCATATCGTAACACCGAATATTTAGTTTTAGATGTCAAAATAGTATTTGGAAACTTTCCAAATGCCTTTTTACACTTAAATCGGGTACAACATCAAATTCAATGTTACAATTGCAATTCATTATTAATATTCTAGTTCGCTAGTTAGCCACATTTCTTATTTCCATACAGTAATATTGCTAAATTAATCCTAACAGCGAAATATGTGACAGCTATTTGCGACGTTGTCCACTTTCAGAATGCACACTCATAATAACTATAATAATTACAGAGGAATAAAAAATATTAATTTCTATTACAATCATCGTATTTTTACAGAATCGACTCAATGTACGCAATGAATAACCTAACCTACAGTAAAAAAACCCAAAAATAATCTTTTATAAAAAATAAATTCTGCGCACAATTATTTCCTCATCAAATTGTTCATTTCACTTATCAAAGTAGCGTAGGTACCTATAATAATTTAAATATAGTAATCATCTACAAATAAAATCTGTCAAGTGCGAGTCGGACTCGCACACGAAGGGTTCCATACCATGTCGTACAAGATTTAACACTATGAATTTTTGTAATACTTTCGTAAAGGTAACAACAGAGGCGCTATAAAAAAACAAAGATTTGTAAAGAAATTGTCTAATTTTAATGAACAAATTTTGTTGTGTTAAAACATAGGTGTAGGAGTATATTTCATTTATTTTAAGAGAAAAAGCATTAACTAAATTCAAAGTTATTTATTTGCTATACTAACATAGTATTAGTAGGTCATCATCATAATCATCAGCCTATTAATGTTCCCACTACTGGGACACAGGCCTCCTCTCTGTGAGAGGGAGTGGGCCGTAATCTACCACGCGGGCCCAGTGCGGGTTGGTAGATGTCACATGTCTTCGAATTTTTGGTTCTAAGACATGCCGGTTTCCTCTCGATGTTTTCCTTCACCGTTTTGAGAGCAGTGGTGATGAAATTATTTACACAAAGTAAAGCGCCTGCTTGGGTTTGAACCCACGACCTACAACTCGTAAGTCGGGGCCGTTACCACTGGGCCACCACTGCTCCTCCTTCCAATTAGTAGGTATAAATAGGTATATATGGTAGGTAAGCAGGTAGATATGTAAGGTAGGTAGGGTAGGTTAGGTACCTACCTACCTTGGTAAGAATGGTAGGGTAGGTAGGTAGGGTAGGTAATTAGGTAGAAATAGGTAATTAGGAAAGGTAGATGCGCCGTAGATAAGTACTTAGTGCTAACCGTGCGAAGCCAGGCCGGGTAAAGCTAGTTACTTATAAATAAAAGGATTTCTCTTGCTACATCAGACTATATTGTACAAAATAGAATGTAAGTAGTACGCCAAATTTTAATTATAACTGTGCGTTTGCACTGGCGAAACATTCACAACAAAACATGTTGGAATCTCTATTTTCTGTCAATTTTTCATACAATGTTTGACAAGAACTAGAGATTTCAACATGTTTGTCGTGATGTTTCGCCAGTGCAAACGCACGGGTCAATACAGGTATTTATTTACGTTATTTTTGATAGTCATACAGAAATCTATTATTTCTTACTTATTATTTTTACACATCCCATCGGACTATGAGTGTGAGGGAAGAGAGAGTGCACTCGTGTCTGCGCACACACTTGTGCACTATAATATCTCCCGCGCCGAAGGCCAGTCTCCGTTGAGATTGGCCGCCGTGACCGAATATTTTTACACCAATAATTTTTCTCAATATGAAATTGTATCCACAAATTAAGGTAATTGAATAGTACACTGTATGTGCCAGCATTCATTTCAATGTTACTGAATATATTGTCTATTGGAGTGTAGTTTTAACATGAGGTACACATCAACACCGTCTAGGGATACTTTGAAAAAAGTCGATAAAGTTCTTAAACTCAAAAAATACTGGCCGGTTTTAAAATCTTGTGAAGAAAGTTTATTTTGTAGACCTTTTTGGACTTAGTTTTTGGATGATCGAAATTTAAATGATCGAAATAGTATATGCTGCCATGATAGTAGGTACTTACTAATTCCATGTCATTACTCCGACTATTAAATAGTTATCTGTGGAATTTATATCGCATAATATTAGCATGAAATTCAAAATTATTATTTTAAGTTGCAGAAAATCGCCCATATTATATAAAATACGTTATGAATCGGCGTTTTTAGTATTTGTTGATTATAAACAGTATATGTTACATGATACACACAAGTTTCAAATTCCTAATTTGTTTAGTTGTTGAGATAGAGATCGTACAAAAATGGTCTAAAACAGACAACTTCTACGGCCCCCTATTTCATCATTTTTGAAGATAAAAACAAATAAAAATTATATTTATTTTCTACTCGATGAGCTCTAGAAAATGATACCTCACATGCCAGGGTCAGATTATAATTTTTTTCAAAATTTAATTTTATTGTATGGCGACCCCCCTTTAATTTTTAATTTTATTATTTGTTGCTCTTGCGGCAATAGAAATGCTCAATCTGTGAAATTTTCAACTGCCTACCTATTACGGTTCATGAGATAGAGCTCGCTGACAGACAGACGGACAGCGGAGGCTTATGAATAGGGTTCCGTTTGTCACCCTTCGGGTACGGAACCCTAATAAAGGGGAATACCAAAAGAAACGATGGAAATGTCGCAGTCAGATTGTATGATTCGCCATTATTATACAAAAGGCGCTGTCAGTAGTGTCAGTTACACACACACTCCGTGACACTCGTAGTTATGCAGAATGCAGAAGGCACACCGCAGTTGCAGCTGAATACCAGTACTTTACATGGAGCGACTGCCTATCTGACCTCCAACAACCCAGTTACTGGGTAACACGATACCCCTTGGTAAGATGATAATAGAGAAGTATGAAAGAAATACATGTTGCGCTGACTCCAAATAAATTGTGAGAGAGGGCAGGAGAATGGTGATGAATTACCTAGTTTTTTTTTTTTAAGTCACCCTTTTTTATTCACATGACAGATCAACTGAAAATATTATAAAATCTAGCATAATCAGCCTGTTAAGTTCCCACTGCTGGGACACAGGCCTCCTCTCTGTAGGAGGGAGTGGACCGTAATCCAGTTGGAGTTGGTAGATGTAGAACATGCCTCCCTCACAATGTTTTTCTCCACCGTTTTGAGAGGTGATGAAATAAATTACTCAAATGCCTGTCTGGGTCGACTTCGAACCCACCATGTCCTATCGAAGAAGTTCATATCTGTACACCGTAAGGACTATTTCTGCTCGATTTTGTTTTCAAACTGCTTAGATATAAACTTTTTCAATAGTACAGTCAGGGCCGTCACCACTGGGCCACCACGGCTAAAATCTGAAGTAGAGCTAAATTCGTATTTTAAGTCATGTCACGACCTTTTAGATAAAACATTTGTGTTTTTAATTAAAGATATCTTTATTTTATTGTGGATGGCTCTCCGGGCTTACAATATTTCTGACCCCAGACCTACAGCGTGCGTGTATGGCCAGATGTATGAACGTAAACGAAGCAAGTGACCAGTGGTGGCCCAGTGGTATCGGCCACGACTTAGGAGTTCGAACCTAGACAGGCACTTTGCTAAGTGAATTTCATTTCATCACCACTGCGTTCAAAACAGTGAAGGAAAACATCGTGAGGAAACCGGCATGTCCTAGAACCAAAAAAATTGAAGACGGATTATGGCCCATTCCCTCTCACATAGAGGAGGCCTGTGTCCCAGCAGTGGGATCATTATAGGCTGATTATTTATGTATATATGTAAACGAAGTAAAAGAAGTATGTAAGGATCGTAGCAGGTGGCGTTTTGCAGCTTCTGCCTACCCCATTTGAAAAAGCGTGAGTTTATGTTTTTTTTAATGGCTGAATGGGCCTGCTCTTGACCTCGATCTCGCCTGATGGAAAACGATGGATGAGGTCTGTGATGGAACGAGCGTGCCCAGAAGATGCCTGTTCACTCTTGCTTTGAAGGCAGACGGGTTATACCTATCTGGAAGGGCACACAGACGCCGGCAGAAAGTTCCACACTTTGGCTGTGCGCATTATAAATGTGGAGGAGAAGCGCTGAGTACGACTGGACGGGACAACCAAGTGCGGATGATACCCTGCAGTACGCCTGGTAGTCCGGTGATAAAAGGGCGATATTAGGATCAGATGGTAGAGTGTGTATGTAAATATTATAGTACTCACAAGTCCATCAGCTGGAACATCGACGGAGGACTCTCTCATCTTCAGAACGAGGCACTGGCGTCTTAACAGGTCCACGTCATTCGTAAGAACAGCTACATGGATCGGTCTGGAAAAAAAAACATATAAGTAGATTTTTACGAAATTTACTGTAATGCCTACACATACGGTTCAGTTTGCGCTACAACTTCATGTTTTATGACTTTTTCAACTGTACTAGTCGGTCTAAAATCAACTTTATTTACACCAGCCTAAAGTTGATGTTTGTTTAAGTGGAAATTAATAACATCTATTGGAAACAAGGATTTGTCCTTACATTTGATCCTTACTACACCCGTGTTGTTGGAATATTCGTTTAGGAAGTTCTCAATAGCAGCCTAACTATTGCTCGGTTATTGGCTGGCAATAGGCTCGCCCCCTATTACATGGGACTTAAAAATATCTGGCGCAATGTGGGCGTACTATGACACCTGTTTCAAAACGTTCAGGGAATACCTACAATCTTGATATAGTTTTATAATGTTACGGTGAAATAATGTAATTCCCTGCAAAATAATGATAGGTCAATACTTTCCGTGTTGTCATACAAAAACGTACAGTCAGCCGCACGTATACGATAAAAAACAATATTTACAGCCACTTTATGTCCTAGCAATAAAGGTTGTTTTCGTAAGCTAAAGTGTTACCACAGAAGTGGTTGATAGTACACGATAAGATCAAATTACTTGTGTTTGATAACAAAATTTGTCGATAACAGGCGATAGTAAAAACCAGATGAGTCAAGTCAATGTCAAAACAAAATATCTATTTACTAGCTTTTGTACGTGGTTTCGCAATACCCAGAACCTAGTGATGATGTTATGGCCATAGCACATCTAGTTTAGAAAGAGACTCTCAGTCTGCCACACAATAATAATAGCCCTCCAGACTATATTTCGGCCATGGCGGCAAATCTCAACGGAGACTATGCTTTGGCGCGAGAAAATTATGCACTATCTTTTCCCTCACTCTCATAGCCCGATGAGACGGCAATCCAACACAACCGGGGAGAGATCAGGCGCAGGAGTAACGGCTTAACGTTGTTTCCATGATCCAAGACCGAGGTATTACCATACTTTTGACTCAACTTTTCGATTCAATTCAGGTGCACTTTTACACAGCATCCACATACTAAGGCTGCGTACGCAGTCAGGGGAGGAACGGCTTTGTGAACTTGCACTTCTACACATCCTCAGGGATATCCCAGTTGATGTCGATAATATTTACTTTAACTTTATTTTTTTTAGATTCAAGCTAATATATATTTTTTTGTTTACTTGTGATTTTAACTCTTCGAACCTTGTCAGAATGCCCCTCCACAAAATAAATTCCTAGATCCGCCCCTTCTAAGCAGTTTGAAAATAAAATCCCGTGAACACGATGAACACATCTGTTACCGCCCCGGTTCTATAGCCGCCGAGCGCTGCGAGCAGAAATATTCCTTATGGTGTACAGATATGAAGTTCTTCGATAGTACATACTTCGTGTCCCCGGATAAAAAGTATTCTGAGTTCATTAATTCAGAATAAGGTTCATTTGCGAGATTTTCATTCAAATGCTTTATCTATTTATGCGTCATTGAGTCGCAAACATCAACACATCGTCACTAAAACCACGAAAATATTATGAGCTGTCAAGTGTCTAGAGATACTAATAAGTATAGTTAAGGCGAAAGCGTCAGGGTAGCCCGAGAAATTCAGTTTTCTTCTTTAGCGGCGTCGTGCACTTTTTTTTTGGGATGGATAAAAAAAAACTAAATCGCGTCAGGACACGTGACCTGATCGAAAATTCGTAAGACGGAGGGAGAGTAGAAATGTTGTTGACAGCGCACTCAGTTATTTTTTTTTTATGGAACTACAGCTTTCGATCTTGTACTGACAGCAAGCCACATAAATTCCTGACATTTTCGTTGGATGGTACACTTCTATCGGCAGTCTCCAAAGACTGCCCGATGTTTTTTTTTTTTGCATAAGTACGCCTGTCAGTATCACATCAACATGATCTAAATATGACTCGCTGCCTTATCAAATATTTATTTATAGAATTATAATCATAAAAATCATCAATACAATTCTCTAAGTTCATGTAATCCTATCGAATGACTATTTCATGAAATCATGACATTCTTGGATTATTCTAAGTTAAGGAGTTGTATTGCTGATTCTAATGATTATAATTCTGTAAAGACATACGATACTTGTTTGTTACGGTCGCAAATCACACCTATTCGAAAAACGACAATTGCCTATAGAGGATAGCGGGAGCAAAATTCAAGTTTGCTCCCTAGGGAGTTTGAGGTTTCTCTCTTCTGATTGGTCCACTCCGTGCTTTTGATAGCGTACTGATTTGCGTAGTTAGGTTGGAGGAGCTCGCGTGAAGGTTTAATGTAAAAAAAAATCGAGTAAGTAGCTTTTTATTTTTCTCATAAGTAGTGATGAAAAATAGTGTGTATCACTCGGGGACAAAATATTTTGTTCTCGGGCGGCGTATATTGAATTCCTCGCTAAACTCAGGATTCTACTTTAGAATCCTTCGCTTAGCTCTGAATTCAAAATAACGCCCTGGAAGAACAAAATATTACTTTGTCCCCTTGTAACACAAATAACTATTTAATCAAGATACAACCTGACACTGACCTGCCAATTGCTAAAAACGTAAGAAAATTTGAATTTCGGCGGCTACCTTAGCGCATCCCCCTTAAGCTGAAGAGTTTGTTTGTTTGAAACTTTGTTGAACACGCTAATCTCTGGAACTACAAGTCGGATTTGAAAAATTATTTTTGTATTTGAAAGCCCAATTCTTGGAAAGAATTCTAAGCGACAGGGAAGTAACGGCACGGGCGGGCGACGCGATGCAACGCAGGGGGTCGGGCGCAGAGGGAGTTTTATAAAATACATTACACTAGGATTTTGGGCAGTCGTGTAAAAATGTGGCTGTTTTGCACGACTCGTAATGCTTCGCATTAGAGTGTGCTCTACGATCGAAAAATATTTTTTGCCCCATTTCTGCAACTGTTTTTATTGTTTCACTCCAGCTAGTACACAGAACCTACTTAATTTATATACCATTGTATAGATGATTAAATGGAGATTAATATTGTATTTTTTAACAATTGATTTAATGCAGCAGAAATGGAAAAAGCATCAAAATAGTTGAAAAAAATTTCCTGTCCGTCAATTTATGATCCCTGAAAACATTGTAGCTTGCGATAAAATCAATTAATTGAGTCAATTTTTTTTTAATACATTCGTTTCAGCCGTAGAAGAAACCCTATTGAAAATGGCTCTTTTATTCATAGTAGTTTAATTATAATTAATAAAATACTAACTAAAATATAATATCAATATCTAAATATTTTCAACCTTGATCCGGTGCCGTTGCCTAGCAACTGTCAACGTAAATATCTGTGTCAGTCGTTGACATTACGACTTCATGAACAGTGATAAATTGTTCATTTTTAAACTATGTTTTGAATTTCTTTTTCGTTTATGAATGAGTGATAAGTATGAGGCGTGCACTTTTGGATTTTCCAAACTATTTTTGTATATTGTGTATCTTACGACTTCCACGCAAACGAAATCGCGGGCAGAAGCTAGTCCTAAGTAAAATTATAAATGCGAAAGTTAGTTTGTTTGTTTGCTACGCTTTCACGCTAAAACGGCTGAACGGATTTAGATGAAATTTGGCACAAGAGTAGACCGTGACCTGGGTCAGGACATAGGATACTTTTTATCCCGATAATCTCACAAAATCGAGAGTTATGCGCGTGAAACCGCGGGCGCACCTAGTTCATAATAAAACAATAGGTACGAGTAACTACATAGTTGTGTCTGTGAGTCATCGATCAACATTCATGCCTTCTCTATACCAATAAAAATAGGTCTTTGCCCTGCACCTGAGGTTCAGTAGGTTTGTATGACTAAAGGACATCGCTCATTATAACAGCACCGCTCCGACATGACGGCAAATAACTTGTCATTCAAGTTAGAATTTGAAATCAAATGCATTATGCCAGTGACCACGAGTGGTTAGCTTGCGTGTTTTGTACTGAGCTTACGCAATCGCGTCGTACGTCCAGCCAGTAATAGGACTCGCACATCAAGGAGCGCTTTATTATATATAAAACAAAAGGTATTTTAATAAAATACTAAAAGATCAATAATTTAATTGTCTTTAAAATGGATAAGGTTTAAAAAAAAATACGCTTGATAGTTTTTGCGTGATTCTCAGTTTTTTATCCGCGTTAGACATAACTATACAAATTAATTTCACTATGCAATTTAAACATATAATCTAAAATATTCGTATATTAAGTTATTAAGAACATGCTCTAATTTAACATATTTTTTTCCAAATCACGTTTAGACGTGATCTTCAGTATAAAAAAAAAACATTAAAAGTCGCTTATTGTCGCCTTAGGCTGCCTGTCCACTGGAGAGGAGAGGAGAGGAGCAGAGATGTGCCAATATTAACCAATAGAATCTAAACTCCGCTCTAGAGATGCGATTCTATTGGTTAATATTGTATTGTAGCGGCGACAGATGTAGACGATAAACTGCGGATTTTCGATCGGACGGTCCTTGCTCTTTACGACAAACATGCCCCTGTTAAGATGTTTAAACTTCGGCGGCCTCCTGCTCCTTGGATGACGACAGGGGTTCGGATGGCGATGAGGCGCAGAGATCGGGCCTTTCGTAAATTTAAAAAGGATCGTAGTGAAGAGAATCGGAACTTGTTCAAAGCTGCTAGAAATCGGTGTAATCAGATGATACGCAACGCTAAACGCCGCCATATTCTCGAAAACATATCTTCTTCTTCACCTGCTGATATCTGGAAGTTCCTTGGTACTCTTGGTATCGTCAGATCACGTCATGTGGATTTTCCTAATACAATTGGCCTTGATGATATCAACCGTCACTTCACAACCTCTTGTCATTTGGACTCCCAAATGTTGTCCCAGACGGTCGATTACATTACTGGCCTTGCTAGTCCCATCATAGAACCATTTCGATTCTCTCCGGTCGCCTTGGACGAAATTAAAAAGATCATCCTGTCCATAAAATCCAAGGCCGTGGGCTATGACGGCATCAGTCGTAGTATGGTCGTTTGGATCCTTGATATCCTTCTTCCTCCAATTACCCACATCATCAACTTTTCGCTTGATTCCGGACAATTCCCATCCCAGTGGCGTATGGCCTATGTACGCCCACTCCCTAAAATTTCAAATCCCTCCCTACCCAGCCACTTTCGACCCATTTCCATTCTCCCATTCCTGTCTAAAGTGCTTGAGGCCTGCGTTCACAAGCAGTTTACGGGGTTTGTTCACCGGAACAATCTTGTTAGCTGTTTTCAGTCTGGATTCAGGCCTGGGCACAGTACATCATCCGCTCTCCTTAAAGTGACTGGTGACGTTAGAGAAGCAATGGAGGATACCAAGGTTACCGTTTTGGTATTAATTGATTTCTCCAATGCCTTTAACGCCGTCAGCCATGATATTCTCCTTTCTATCCTTTCTCATCTTATGGTTTCGTCCGAGGCTTTGGAATGGTTCTCATCTTATCTTCGGGGACGTCAGCAGTCGGTTCGCGTCGATGAGAGATCATCGAGTTGGCGTGACCTGGACGCTGGTGTTCCACAAGGCGGTATTCTTTCTCCATTGCTATTGTCCATCTTCATTAACTTTATAACTCACTGTCTTCGGTGTTCGTATCATCTTTATGCCGATGATCTTCAATTATATACAGCTGAGCGGGTTGAAGGTTTATCGGACGCTATAGCTGATGTAAACCGAGATTTAGACGCCATCAAAAAATGGTCTGATAGTTTTGGGGTGTCTGTAAACCCCTCAAAGTGTCAGGCCATTGTAATTGGGAGCTCACGCATGATGGGAAGGGTGACGCTTAGCTCTCTTCCTCCTCTTATTTTCAATGGTACCGTCATACCTATTACCTCTACTGTGAAAGATCTCGGTTTGCATCTTGACTCGACGCTTAGCTGGCAGTGCCAGGTCTCCAGTGTCAGTCAAAGGGTCAACGGTACTCTGCGATCCTTGTACCGTCTGAGGAACTTTTTGCCCGCTAAGACGAAAACTATGCTTGTGCAGACTTTGATCTTCCCTATCATCGACTATGGTGACGTGTGCTACTTTGACCTGAATGCGGTTTTGTTGGATAAGCTCGACAGACTGCTCAACAATTGTATTCGGTTCATATTCAACCTCAGAAAATATGACCATGTGTCGAGCTATAGGTCTGAACTCAAATGGTTATCCATTCGCCAAAGGAGAAGTTTGCGCGCTTTGACCACGCTTTTCTCCCTTCTCAACTCTCCCACTCCTCCTTCTTATCTTGTGTCTCACTTCCAATATCTATGATAAATGATAAATGATAAATGATTTTATTTCTGTAAGTAGGTTTGTACAAACACTTTTACACGTCAATCATATTTTTTTTTTTTTTTAACTAGATGAGGCCGGCGTTTCCTATCTGACTACTCTGAGAAGAAAGGCCGAAACAAACTCAGAGGTCACAGTCTCTTTTAAAGTCCAGACATAATCTTGGTCAGATCATGTGAAGACCATGTAGATTGGTGTCTGAAATGGTCTTTTGAGGAAAGAACCACACAGATTGAGTGGACCTGTCCAGTCAGTGCACGCATTTGTCAGTAATCGTGCAGCTCAACTCAGAGTTTAAGGAGCTCAACGATTCGACGAACAATACCAAAGAAAGGACATTTGGATAGGCCGCATAAATTACTCAAGCTGCCAGACCATGATAAAAACTAACAGAGAGAAAACAAAAAAACAAAAAAAAGTATAAATGAAAGGAATGACCCACATAATCTTCACATTCACAATAAGTAATTAAAAGAATATATTGCTTTAAAAAGTAAATATTCATGTCATTGTATAGTATATAAAATACATTAATGTCAATAAAAAACCCAGAAATAATCTTGGTCAGATCATTTGAGGACCATGTAGATTTGTATCAGAAATGGTCTTTTGAGGAAAGAACCATACAGATTTGAGTGGACCTGTCCAGTCAATGCACGCATTTGTCAGTAATCGTGTAGCTCAACTCAAGAGCTTAAGGAGCTCAACGACTCGACGAACAATACCAAAGAAAGGACATTTGGGTAGGCCGCAAAAGTACTCAAACTGCCAGATTATCATTAAAAGTAACTGAGAAGAGAAAATAAAAATATGACCCACATAGTCCTCACATTCACAATTATTAAAAAAATATATAAAATATAAAAATATTATACTACACAAAGTAAATATTCATATCATTGAGCAGATGATTATTCTGACTGTAAACACAAAAATAAATCAAATAAATCGGAGCAGCTCAATCCCAAGCCTCTTTGTCCTCCACGTAATCTTTAACGGTATAAAACGCTTTCTGGCACAACTTACGTTTAATGAATAATTTGAATTTATTAAGGCTCAGTTCTTGGACGTGGCTTGGAAGTTTATTATAAAAGCGTATACATTGACATCTGAACGACCCACCTATTTTCTTGAGCCTTGTTGAAGGTACTACAAATTTGTGTTTGTTCCTAGTATTTATGTTATGGATATCACTGTATTTTTTAAACAATTTTATGTTTTTATGGGCATATAAAAGATTTTCAAAAATATACTGAGAAGGCACAGTCATAACATTAATCTCCTTAAATTTCTCTCTGAGAGAGTGTCTCGGACTTAATTTATAAATTGATCGAACAGCTCTTTTCTGCAAAACAAAGATAGTCTGAATGTCTGCCGCATTTCCCCATAACAGAATTCCGTACGACATTACACTATGAAAATAGCTAAAGTACACTAAACGAGCTGTCTCTATGTCAGTTAAATTACGAATTTTTCTAACAGCATATGCTGCGGAGCTTAGCTTTTTTGACAATTTATCTATATGTGGGCCCCACTGTAGTTTAGCATCCAAAGTTAAGCCTAAAAATACTGTGCTAACTTCAGGATTCAATTCTTCGCCCTTTATCAACACCTTAGTTTTCACCTGCTTAACGTGTGGTAGAGTAAACTTAATGCATTTGGTTTTTTTTTCATTAAGAAGTAAATTGTTAACATTGAACCAGTGAACTACTTTTGAGATCGCGCTATTTACGTCGTCAGTAACCAGCTGCTGACGTTTAAGTTTAAACAAAAGTGAGGTATCATCAGCAAACAACACTATATCATGGTTATCCTTTATGAGGTAAGGCAAGTCATTAATATAAACAAGAAACAAGGGACCAAGAATTGAGCCCTGTGGGACTCCCATTGTTACTAAAGATCCGGGAGATCTTTTTCCATTAACGTCAACGCACTGAATTCTATTACTCAAGTATGAAGTAAGAAGATCCAGAGCGCTGTTCCGGATCCCGTAGTGGCGGAGTTTCCTGATTAGCGTTTCATGAAGAACGCAATCAAATGCCTTGGACAAATCACAAAAAATGCCCAAGGCATCGCATTTATCTTCCCATGCATTATAAATATGTCCTAAAAGTTCAACACCAACGACCCCTTGTAAAACCGAACTGTTTGGTATGTAATAATTTATGTTTATTAAAAAATCTTTGCAATTGCTCTAAAATTAATTTCTCAAATATTTTACTGAAAGTAGGTAGTACTGAAATAGGTCTATAATTTGTGGGGTCTGATGTACTACCTGATTTAAACAAAGGTATTATTTTACTATTTTTCATAAGGTCAGGAAACTCCCCACAGTCGATACAATTATTAAATATAAGAGCTAAACTAGGTGCTACAATGTCAATAATAGACTTAGCAACTTCTACAGAATTACCCCACAGATCTGCAGTCTTTTTTACATTTAAAGTGTGAAAGGTTTTAATTATGTCTCTACAGGTAATATGTTCAAAACTAAATTCCGAATCGCAAACATTAACATTTTCCTTTAGCAAAGACTCAGCAACAGAAGGTGATGAGTTTAGGGATTTAGTAGTTGAAATGGGAATATCTGAAAAGAAATTTTCAAAGGCCGCGGCGACTTGAGAGTCTGATTTTATGACATTGTCATTGATAGATAGGCTGTAGTCAATATCTCGGTTACCAGACCTTCCCGTTTCACTATTAATTATATTCCAAGTCGTTTTAATAACATTACTACTGTTTTTAATCTTCGAACTTAAATAACGTGACTTGGCCATACTACAAACTTTTTTAAATAATTTTGAATAATTTCTAACATATAAATTAAATTCAGTCGTGTTTACATAAGTCCTTTCATTGTACAGCTCATAAAGACGTGTTCTACTTTTATGAATACCAATGGTAGCCCAATCACTGAAAGATGCGTTACTATTAACAGAGATAATCTTGGGAATAAAGGTGGAATTAAATTGTTTACAGTATACATTAAAAAAATCATCATAAAGATGATTGGGATCAGCATGAATTGACAAAACTGGTAATTTATTAATGAGTTTATCTTTAAAAGCTTCCAAGCGACTTGCAGTTTTGGGGTTAACAGTGATATCCTTTTTAGACACTTTGTTGGTTTCGTTTGGGATAGTAATCCTTTGCCCGCAATGATCTGAGTCTAGTAAATTTATAATTTCTTTGTGGCTTGGTATAATATCTGTATAAATATTATCTAGGCATGTGGCACTAGTAGGAGTTATTCTTGTAGGCTCCAAAAATAGGTTTACAAGATTGTAGGACTGGAACAGACTAATTATTTTACTACAAGAACCTGAGTTATCTAATAAATTAACATTAAAATCCCCGCAAGTAATAATGGACTTATTCGTGTTACAAATCTTGTGTAACACTTCATCCATTACCTTTTCAAAGCAGTCATACAATCCTGAAGGGGGTCTGTATACACTTAATACAATAAACTGCTCCAATTCTATACAGGCTATTTCAACTGTCCGCTCAACAGATAGACTCACAATATCTTTACGGTCTTTAAATTTGAGCTGGTTACTTACTAAAATTAATGAGCCTCCATGTATTGCATTAACTCTGCTAAACGAACTACCAACCTGGTGATTATTAAAATTGAACAATAACTGGTGGCTTTTAAGCCAATGTTCTGTTATACAAAGAATATCAATATTGTTAAAATTCATAAATAATTCTACTTCTAAATCTAATTCATAAATCCTTGAATATTTTGATGCACCAGGTTAATACTATTTACTGATTTTAAACATTTATTTGATTTTATTTTGCAATTTTCAATTTGTACACTATTGCAAGAGGTGGCCTCTATTGTCTTTATTTCTAATTTAAATAATTATCAATGTCAATTTTTGATACCAAATTATTGGTTGAATTATTTAACATGTCACAGCATTGCTCAATAGAAGCAATTTGTTTAGCCAAATTCTTGGCTGTAATAGAAAAATAATATGATAGCGACACAGCTATCTGTCTTTTACAATACTTGTTACAGTATGTTCTTCACACACTAAGAATCTGCGTTCATCTAACAATCTTCTCCTACTCTGTCCTTCTCATACTTCTGACTTTGTTCATTCTTCCTTTCATATTCAGTCCATTCTTCTTTGGAATGCGCTCCCTCCTGATTAGGGCATGCTATCCGGATATCCGGATATCCGAATTATCCGGATATCCGTCGAAAATATTATTCGAATATTATTTGTTTTACTATCCGGATAATACGGATAGTTACTTTTGTTCGATTTTCCTTTTGATTATATAACATTTAACGTTGTGTTTTAATAAAATTGGTATTCGCAATCGTGACAATTCATACTATATCTTCAAAAGTCCACCTAATGACATAATTACTATGTAGGTAGATTCTTCATAGAGAAAACTTAAAAGTGCTTTGCACAGAGCTCGACTTCAGTTGACGACAGCGATGGTGATGACGTAGTACTCAGTGATTACAAGCAGCAGAAATTGAAATATCATTTACTTTAACAGAGAAAACAAGCAAAGAGATCGAAAGGACTCTGCAGGTGGACCATCAACAGTGAATGCTTTGACAAGCATGGCATTTACTTTAAAGGCATTGTCAAGAAGGCTTTGATTAGTAGTGTTGTTCTCTAGATTCATCTCGGTATTGTGTCTTGCTTGACGAGATCTCACAAAACCGAAATAGAGTTCCTGCTAAATGTAACATAAAGAAAAGGTTAGGATTTGCTATACTTGAATAAGCTGTTTTGGTAACCAACCCAAAATCAGATTGATATGGGAAGTAGGAATGTGGAGCAGAGGCCTCATCATGATTCTCGGCATTCATGATTTGCATTAATTCGTTTCCTGCCTGGACCGTAAAAGTTTCACATATATGTCCAACGGAAGATAGGACTGCACAATCACGATAACGAGAACTGAATGACCCGAACCGCACAGAAGATAGTTCATATTCAGGGAATCGATGAAAGTACATGCCATTCGCGGCTACTAGTTTGTGCTGATCCAACTTATACATGAGATACTTTGACATCTAGCAATGTCAATGGTGTGATTTTGTCTCATTTATTACCAAGCACTACTTTGTAAGACTTCCAGTCTTCATCTAATGTGCTTTAAATTGTTCTAGCCATCTCAACAAAGATAGCATTTGACCAGCTCACGATCTATTATATCTACCATTGGTAGATAACCCGTGGATGATAGCTTTTCTCGTATCTGTCAATGACAGATCGGACAGATTTTGCTTTTAGTGCGAACTGAAATACTTTAGAATACGATTTTTGGAGAGTTTTTGTAATAAAAATGTCGATTATAAACTAAATAACTTTGATTTACCTCTTTTACAGTGGTATCCAAAATATCCATATTATCCGGATATTATTCGAATAGTTGTCTGGCAGTATCCGAAATATCCGAATAGTAAAATGGGCGGATAATTGCATGCCCTACTCCTGATATCAGGACGGCCACCAGTCGGTATGCATTTAAGCGGAAATTGCGGAGTTATTTTCAAAACAAGTAGAGTAGAGTCATCTCAACACCTCTCACTGGAATTCGTATAATATATATATATATTTATATATATATTATGGGTATATATTATAGTAAATATGTGTGTATGTAGTTTATAACCTATTAATGTACTTTTATACCTACCTATTTTAGTTATAATTGTGTTATGAAATTTTTTTAATAAAAATTTTCTTTGTTCCTCTCAAACAGAGCACCTGCCATCAAATCTCTTCACCACCCTTGGTTGACTGGTAGAGAATGCCTAAGGCATTAAGTCCGCCTTTGTACCTTTTTTTTGTGTGCGAAAAGTTTAAATAAATAAATAAATAAATATTGGCACATCTCCGCTCCGCTCCTCTCCTCTCCTCTCCGCTCCAGTGGACAGGCAGCCTTAAAGCACGGTAGACGGTAGAATAACTAAGCCATATCTTAGAAATAAGTGCCTACAGCCGCGCGGTACGTAAACATGCGATAGGGCTGCCCGCCTCCAGTATTTTAATTACATTTGCCTACTTTGTGTTTCCATTTAGTTTTGTGATTGTAAATATACTTTTTTTATCTACACAAATAAATAAAATACTTTGTGAATTGAATAACAAAACAAAACACAAATGCCCGAGGTTTTAAAACAAGCGTACCTACCGTATTAATTCATGAACCTCCTATAACTACCTATTTCACTCGTGTTATCACATTCCTTTATTCACTTTATTTATTAATCCAGACATCTTTTTTTTCGGGAGATAAAAGGAAATACTTATCCATTAAAAATACACACAATATGTACCTACCTACCAGTAAGTAAAATTATTTTACAGTAAGACTATAAAATTATTTTGTTGTTGTTGTTTGTTAATAATAATACCTTTCAAAGTTTCCAGGTAATCTAAAAAAAGTTATCTCTGGATGCGTTATTGCCAAATTCATGCAACCAAAAACAGCAACAATATATCCTACTCTCGTCATATTAAATATGTACTTGAATTTATTTTTAGTGTAAAAATCGCGCGGTTATTGTTAAAAAAACAACACACCGTTCGTTCGTCACTGCGGCACAGACGCGACTGTCTGCGTACCTCGCGCATACCTCGATCGAGGCGCGTAGGTATAGCTCGCGCTTCGTCCGTTTCTATGAAGTTGGCCTACCGTCTACCGTGCTTAAAGTCTATTTTACGTGTGACGGCTCGCGGGCAGTGAGCAGCCGGCGGCAAGTCGTCCACTATTCTGTATGCCATCGCAAAATAGACTTTTACGCCTTTGATTTAAAATCCTAACTTGAATAACAAGTTATTTGCCGTGTTGGAGCGATACTGTTATAATGAGCGCTGACCTTTAAGTAAAAGTCTAGGGGAATTACCAAGAGTTAAATATTTTTTCTTTATTACGTTTATTTAGCAAAACGCATTTATACACAGCGTAATCCAATGCCTATTTATTTATTTTATACTTTAAGCGCACAAATGTACAGAGGCAGACTTAATGCAATAGAAATTTTCTACCAGTCAATCTTTGGGTGATGCAGAGACAAACAGTGGTAGGTGCAATATCGAAAAGTGTTTTTTTTTTTTAATATAAGCATATATTACCTTTTAAAACTATATACATATAATATAACATACCTAGCTAAATATAAAAACAAATAAAAAGCTGAGAGGTGTCAAGGGACACCCGGATGGAACGAAGTTATGGAATGAATGGCTCACAGATGGCGTTATAATAAAAAATAAAAAGTGTCGTTACAACTTTTGGTCCCATTTTTCTTCTTCGTTCCAAATACAACAACATATGCCTATGTAACGTAAGTGTCGAAACCAGGACCTTATGCTCAACAGTAGCGCTTGGAACCACAAGACCAGCGCCGCGCGTGCGCGTATATGTTCACACGAAATAAAGTCACCACGAGTAGTAGGTACCTAGTTAAAACGTTAATAATGTTCTTGATAAAAATATTTATCAGCTCTTAAACAATGGAGTTTATAAATACAAAAAGCAATAATAGCCGTATGACAAATTGCGTATTTTCCGTTATGAAAAATAGAACAAGATTTATGACAGGGAGGGTGGCTGGTAATGCGGTGGTTTCTATCCTTCTACAAAACAGTTATCTCGCAAAAGGAAGCTGCAGAAAGGGAAAGGGAGATCACAAGTGCTCTCCCGTCCCGCACCAGGCGCACTGGGCGTCGGCGGAATGGGTTCAGGGGCGACGGATTCGGGGATATCCGTCGCCCCCCATCACACAAAACCAGAGATGGCGGCGCATAGTGTTCCACGCGCGCCTCTCTAAAACGAGGGGAGTTTCAACACCTCACTCCCCTACGCGGAACCGACCCCGCAGAGCGCGGGCCTTCACCAGTCCGGGGCAGCAGAAGTCGCATTTGCACTCACAGCCCCCCGACGTAAGTGTGCGAGGGAACACCATGGTTTTAGTCAGTAAAAATCCGACAGACCCTTCTGCTCACCCCAGTTGTGATGTTCTTCAGAAAGGTCAGGTGCGTAGTACTCGCAACCGGTATGAAAGTAAACGAAGCAAAAAGAGCATGTAAGTTTAGAGATATGAGGAACAGGGTGTAAAATTCACTCATCCTCTATAGAAACGGGAGAATCCTCCGACCAGACGGGTGTTATGTCTGGCGACCAACTGCCCGGAAGTTGATTTTGGATAGTCTTATGCGCGGTAAACTCTTAACTGCGCGATGCAGGATTTGTGTGACGTCATGTCTTTGATGCGTAGTTAGTATGTGGCGATGTAACCGCTACATAAGGATCGTGGCTAGGGAGGTGTTCTGTAGTTTCTGCCTACCCCCTTGGGAAGTAGGCGTGAGTTTATATATGTTTATGTGTTAGTAACCTATTTGTTCGACACTAAATTTATGACCTCCGAAGTAATAGATCGGGAAACACCAATAAAATCAATCTTCCTAGCCTTTTTCCCAACTATCTTGGGGTCGGCTTCCAGTCTAACCGGTTGCAGCTGGATACCAGTATTTTGCATGGAGCGACTGCCTATCTGACCTCCACAACCCAGTAACTGGGTAATACGATACCCCTTGGTAAGACTGGTGTCAGACTTTCGGGCTTCTGACGACCCATCACGACCGTCAAAGATCCACAAATGACAGCCGGGACCAACGGCTTAACGTGCTTTCCGAGGCACGGAGGAGTCTCGGTATATGAAGATGCTCCGTCCACTGACCAGCCCGAGACCGAGACCGGGACTGAGATCGACTGAGATCATCGACTGAGATCGGGAAACACCATAGAAATATAAATAATTTTTATATCTATGGGAAACAGACTCCGGCAGGGAGTTCCCTACTTAGCTTTACGCACATTGACGTATTTTCCCATTGTGTAAAAAATACGCGGAAGCATACTTATAATCAGCCTTTGTACTGCTGGGACACAGGCCTCCTCTCTGTGAGAGGGATTGGGCCATCCATAATCCACTACGCGGGCGCAGAGCGGGTTGGTAGATATCAAGTCACATGTCTTCGAAGTTTTGCTTATAGGATAATAATATGTCGGTTTTCACGCGATGATGAAAACGGCATGGTGAATTTAATTTACTGGCCAAAACATAAAACATATACTGGGTAGCCCTTGAATATAGACAAATAGAGCTTCTCTCAACTATTCTTGGGGCAAAAACCTTGAATCGGGTAAATAATCGCATTAAGGGACCGACCACACGTACGACAACCACACGACACCACGTGGACGGGCGCTGTTTTTGCATAATATGAAAATGAATAATCTATTCACAGGGACCACAGTTGGCCGTTAAAATGAACCGTGTGGACGATAGTGACCACATCAAGGCGAAGTCGCAACCAGAACGTAACCATAACGTTGCGTTGAAGCGACGACACTGGCACAGGCGGAGTCGATCTGTCTGCAAACACACACGACGACACGACAGACACGACTATTCACCTGTGCTGTGCCACAACGTAACCACATCGCAACTTAAACGCCTTCTACACGGTCACCAACCACGTCCAGACAGAGGTGACCTTGGTGGTTTATAACCGTGTAGATGTAAGTTTACAACCAAACGCGCGTTTTGTTTGTGCAGAATAAACAATTTTTCTTTTCTTTCTTTCTTTCTAAACGTTGAACAACTTTGCCGGTCGCCAACCAAGGTCACCTCTGTCGGGGACGCGGTTGACAACCGTGTAGCAAGCGTTTTATACTAGTGCCAAAGCAAGCACAACGCTACTGCAAAAGGGTTCAGCGACACTATTCACACGTAACCACTTCTTGCCCACATTTTTTCGATGCGATGTGGTGCGGTTGTGGTACGTGTGCATAGGATCTAAGGGCTAGTAGACAAAACTGCGATGCGACGTCGCATCGCAAAAATCAGCGACGGCTCCCTAAAATTTTCTTCCGAAGCTTCTGCGTTGCGAATTCGCATCGCGCTGATTTGCAGTTTTGTATACAAGCCCTAACGGATATACAATACGTTTTAAAATAAGCCAGGATAAGGCATGATAAGGAAACAGTGTGGATTACTTTGGCAAACAATTGACTCTGGGAATCCCGGCAATCAAAGACCCCCTGAGTTGTTTCAAGTGTTTATACTTAGAGTAGGCCATTATCTATCTGTACCTTTTATGGAATACCGATAGAAAGGCAACGGTTTCTTAAAACAGGTGTTATTCATAAAGGCTGATGGCCAGACCCGAAGGGCGTTTGTGCACTACACGGAGTTTTACCGATTCCGACCAAACTAGTAATAAACATTTATAGGTATAGGACCGTAAAAAATCGGACTGTCGCGTGTCGGGACGGTAAAATTCCGTGTATTGCACAAACGTCCGAAGGGTGCCAATCGTAACCCTGATAATAAGCCTCCGCTGTCCGTCCATCTGTCTATCTGTCAGCGGGCTGTAAGGCTGCCTGTCCACTGGAGCGGAGAGGAGAAAAGAGGAGCGGAGATGTGCCAATATTAACCAATAGAATCGCACCTCGGGAGCGGAGTTTTGATTCTATTATTTCTATTGGTTAATATTGACACATCTCCGCTCCTCTTTTCTCCTCTCCGCTCCGGTGGACAGGCAGCCTAACTCTGAGTTCATAATAATAGGTAGACAGTTGAAATAATTAAAGGGGGTAAATACTGGGTAAATATATGAAACGTGTTTTTAGCACAACTGACGGGGTCCGCTAGGGCCAATGACTATAGTGGTTTAATTCTCATTGGCTAGGGCCGATGCCTGCCGGGGTAGCGGAAGTCTTAAAAAAAAGATCGGTTTAGTAATTAAACTGAGTGCACTTAGTGAGGTGTAGTTTGATTGTAAATATGTGCGTCGGAGTGTGTATGCCTATACACAGAGCGGAGGTGTAGTTTTAGCATGCTTCACTGTATTGTTCGTAGAATCGTAGCAAGTAGAATCGTTTGACTGGAGGTACTTAGGAGGACTTACCTCAGGTAATAAATAATAATCATAAAGTAAAGTAATTACTTATTTACATGTTTTACACTTCATTAAGTCTTGAATCTGCCATTTCTTATCTTTTATCTATACATATTACAAATTAAAGTCGTTGTTTGTGTCTGTCTGTGTGTCTTAGTCGAAACTACGCAACGGATTTTGATGCAGTTTGCATCATCATTGAGAGCAGTGGTGGCCCAGTGGTAACGGCCCCGACTTACGAGTTGTAGGTCGTGGGTTCGAACCCAAGCAGGCGCTTTACTTTGTGTAAATAATTTCATCATCACTGCTCTCAAAACGGTGAAGGAAAACATCGTGAGGAAACCGGCATGTCTTAGAACCAAAAATTCGAAGACATGTGACATCTACCAACCCGCACTGGGCCCGCGTGGTAGATTACGGCACACTCCCTCTCACAGAGAGGAGGCCTGTGTCCCAGTAGTGGGAACATTAATAGGCTGATGATGATGATGATTGCATCATCATTTAGATATAATTTATTCCGGAAAGTTTATGGCTATAACACATTAATATAATATTTAACTAACATATTATAATAAATTAATCTCGATGTTTTGTAAACTTGTCAAAATCGCTTGAAGAACGGGCGGGTCAGTAGTATTAAGATAAACAGATGTTAGTAATAAATTAATCTAGTGATTAAATCTTATCAATATTATCACTAAAGGTGACAAAGTTATTTACCTACTGAAGAGAGTTACTCTTTACATTTTGCAATAAAATCTGAGTTTTAGTCAATTTAGATTAACCTGGACTTATAATCTAAATCTAAACTATAATAATCTTATCTTAATATCTTACTAATATTATCAATGTGAAAGTTTGGATATTTGTTACTCAATCACGCAAAAACGGCTGAACTGCTGAACGGATTTGGATGAAAATTTCTAGTTTGGCTTCGATTTTTACAAGAAACCACTGAACAACACGGTATTCTTAAATTTTATCACTATCGCGGTCGAAAGCGCACTAGTTCGCGGAGACGGTCATTTGCCGAGAACATGAGCAACGTGATCACGACGCGCGGACACTGACACGCCCCCATGCCACTTCTCTTGTTATTTATATTTCTATGGTATACCACATTCCCGCGGGATAATTTCCGACCCCCACGCGGGCGAAGCCGGGGCGAAAGCTAGTAATAATAGAAAGAGAAAAGATTTAAAATTTTGTATGTTTGTTTTTAATGGATTATAAACTCAAAAAACTTTCACCTATACAAAGCTACATTATCAGCGCATGGGCTGTTTTTTTTAAATGTGATTTATACAACAAACCTAAAGAGTTTGTTTGAACGTGCTGATCTCTGGAACTACCAGTCGATTTCGAAAAAGTATTTTTGCATTTGATAGCACAGTTCTTGAGGAAGTTTATAGGCCATTTAACATGACGCTGCGACGCTTAGGAGCCGAGCAAAAAATGAAATAAGTCAGATAGAACGGTAACCGAAAACAAAGACCACGGGCGGGCGATGCGTAACTACCACGGAGTATAGAGTGGAAGCAACCTTTAAAAGTGAGTGGAGAGGGTTTTAAAAAATTTGGGGAAAGAACGAAATCCACGCGGATGAAGTCAAGGGCGAAGTGCCAGTAATTTAATATCATAATTCATAATCATCCTCTTATAATGTTCCCGCTACTGGGACACAGGCCTCCTCTCTGTGAGAGGGAGTGGGCTGTAATATACCACGCGGGCTCAGTGCGGGTTGGTAGATGTCACATGTCGGTTTCCTCACGATGTTTTCCTTCACCGTTTTCAGAGCAGTGGTGATGAAATTATTTACACAAAGTAAAGCGCCTGCTTGGGTTCAAACCCACGACCTACAACTCGTAAGTCGGGGCCGTTACCACTGCGCCACCACTGATCTCGTAATACAATAAGTCTCAATTTGCCAATGCTCAGGCCTGCTCTGTATAAGAAGAGGGCTTTACTCTGTAGTGGGACAAATAGGCCACAATAGGCTATTGGGCATAATATAATATGACTGGCTGGCTACAGTGGCTTTAATTACTTACATTTGAGCTTGTATCTTTAATTGATACTAGCTTCCGTAAGCGGCTTCGCCCGCGTGATATCTTTAAAAATTATAGCCTATGTTACTCAGTGATAATATAGTAGTGAACCGGTGAAAGAATTTTTTAAACCGGTCCAGTAGATTTTACGTTAATTCATTACAAACAAAAAAGATTAATTACTCAAACTTCAAGGACTTCAAATAGCTCAACTATAAGGGATGCTGTTAAGGGATCTCGAGCACTAGACGGCTACGACTCCGGCCAGTTGTGGCCGTCTAGTCAAATTCTATGGTCTGCGTCTAGTTAGCCGTTGCGAGCAAGAGCGCGATTCGTATCGGTTTCTACAGTTTACCTGGGGGCCAAGTAATGGTGTCACGATGGTGAGTTTTTGACAGATTTGCCATACAAAATCTGTCAAAAACTGACCATTGTGACACCATTATAACGTTTGTAAATTAGTAGACTTGGCTCCCTGGTTGCTGCGACCACTAGTTGTTGCCGGTTGGGGCCGTCTAGTCCGCGATATCGACGGCCACGACTTTTGGACTGATTGCTCAACTTTCCTGCCCCTTTACATGACTCAATATAAAGGCATTCCCTTTTCTTAGAAATTAAATAATGACCATCTCAGTAATGTAATGGATACTTCTAATAATGCAATTATCATTAACTACGTTTTAGACTAACATTTGCAATTCTAATGACTACAAAACATGTATTTCACTAAAGGGTAGGCTGAGGTCTATACTGTGTATGACCCGCATTTAACTCATTTATGTTTAAGGTTCATGTACTCGTAATAGAGGGCATGTCCATTGCCAAGTCAAATGCCAGTATCCAGGCTGCTAACGAGAATTTTAAGCTAAGTTTAAGTCCGGCACAATTTAAAAATAGATTACAATTTGGCTAAAAAGGAGTCACAGAACAAGTTGCATAATAACTGAAATAAAATAACATCATATCACGCCTGTATTCCCCGAAGGGTTAGGCAGAGATGTACCTGTAGTACACCTAAATTTTGTCTGTTTTGTTTCAAGTCCCATGTAATAGGGGGCGAGCCTATTGCCAACAGGGGCATAAATCCAGACTCCAGGTTGCTACTGAGAAAATTCCTGATGGAGAAACCCATCAACACTTTGCCCAACCTGGGAATCGAACCCACAAACTCATGCTCAGCAGAAGCGCTTGCAACCAATAGAGCAACAAGACAGTTCAATGCTAATATCAGAATCAATTAATATGGGCAGTTAAAGGGCAAAAATATGTGTGCATTTAGTACAATACTTACAATAAAATTTAAAAAATTGTGGAATACTTACAAATGACCATTACTATCCCTGGTTAGACAATCCTTTAAATCCGTAAATCCTTGTCTTAGAAGCAACTTAATTCTCTGCTCCGGCGGCGTCCTACGCAAAACTTCCTGCATACCAAACGGTAACGTCTCATTTGAAGGGCTCAAATCTTCCGGAGAATCCAAATTATGAAACCGTTCTCTTGCATCGATCTCACATTGGTTCACATCACTACTAATATCCCTGGTATGTTTATCAACATTATTTAGTATTTTAAGAGGATTAACCATTAAATCTCGCGTAGTCATCACGGATAACGAAGAAAACCGACCACTGTTCACACTGTCGTTGGAAATCTCGTCAAATAAGGACCCCAATTCCGGTAACGAGGGTTCGGGCAGAGATTCTTTTTGCACAATTTCTTCTTTTACGGAGAATGAATCGAACTTAGCTGGTGATATCACAATTCTTCTAGGCTGTTTCGCTTCTGGAGCGTCCTTCACTACATACGGGGCCAACTGTTGTCTTCTATTACGTCTGCGCGGCTTTGTGTACTTTTTAAATTCCTCTGAACTTGCTAAACGACCCTCTGACAGCATCTCATTCGTCTGACATGAGGATTCTACCACATTCCGTAACACACTAAAACTCATAGGGTTGGTTTCAGTCTGGCAGGCAACACTCCTGATTTTTTTCGGAACTGTCAAGAGCGCATTGATGCTCCGAATTTTTAGCTCCTGGCTTATAATTGAACACAGAGAACTGAACAGAATATCGTAATTATCCTGGCCTATTAGCTTCGTTATTTCGTCAGAGGTCTTCTCGAAGATATGACCGGAGTGGCTCTGGCAATTCGCGACCGTTTTGCTAGCCTTAGTCAAAACATTCAGACGATTCACTATCGTCATGTTACGGACTTCCCCTGAAGTAAAGTCACCTAATTTCGATGTGTAAATAATATCCTCTTGCACAGAATTTTGTAACGATTTCACTACTTTGATATTCCTGTTCATAGGCTTTTTTAATATTATGTTTCGGTTCAATATTAGTGGAATTTTTTTCACTGTGATTGGTTTCACTTCTTCTGTAGACATTTTGAACACTGTTTGAACTGTTTTGCACTAAGTATTGTGTCGTCACTGTATATTGACCCTGTCAGCGGATTGTACGCGCGTAAAAGCCATCAATGCGTGCTAATTTCATGTTTTTTAATAAATAATACGAGACTCCATTGGGGTATCCCCCCGTTGCACTGACATTACGGAACGACGAACTTGTAATTGTTTGGCTAAGACGCTTTTACACTGTACGTTTACGACTGACAGACATGCAATCCGATCCGATCCGTGGTTCTGAAGAGCAACATGCGATGTTTTATAATAATAGTACAACATTTATAACTCAAAGTTTGGACTTTTATAATCTTCCGTTTATTGTAAAATTAGGTTTGTAATCTTCTTCTTCGTGTCGCTGGCATGACAGTTATTCAAATAAGTAGTCAAGCTCGTAATTCCTCTTTACGCCAACGTTCGCACGGACGTAATAAAATCGTGGTGATTTTTTTTCGCGTATTGGATTTTCGACGCTTTGCTTAGCGCCGAGAGTTGAATACCCAACAGTGTGTTTTCTTGAAGCCGAAGGTTGAAAATCCAGTGTACGAAAACAAATCGCCGCGATAAAAATACGTCCGTGAGAACCTGGGATAAGACTGTAATATAAAACTGAAACAAACTGTAACATGAAACTTTAGAAAATATTGAAAGCCCCTATTTTTTTCTGCGATAATGTCATGACTTGAGCACTGAAAGTCTGAAACGATAACTTATAGCTTTCACTGCTAAGGCTAGTCAGACTTCAGTCAGAGTGAGACTGACGAACTAAGTAAATCTGAGAACAGACCTTCAGGGTCTTTTTTCAGATTTACTTAGCCCTTCTTTAAAAAAAATGTTTAGTAGGTTTTAGTAGGTACTCTGTTTCTGTATGCGGAAGCTCAAAAGGACTCAACTTCACTTCTTGCTTTTCCATTATATTATTAGACAACGTCAACTCATTTTCGAGAAAAACCTATGTTTATCCGACTTCAAAAAATCTTTTTCATTTGGTAGAGGAAGCTTGTGCGGTGGTCATAAATGAAGTTTTAACTGACTTCAAAAAAAGAAGGAGGTTCTCAGTTCGTTGGAATCTCTTTTTTATTTTATTTGTTGTCCCCGATTACTCGAAGACGGCTCGACTGATTTGAATAATTGAAAAAAAGATTTGTTCCTAGGTGGTCACATAATTTTTTTATTAACTATGTTGGGATAGTTTTTGAGTTAGTTTCCATTAAAGTATTTAATAATCGATTTTGTGTATTTTGATGATGATAAAAAACTTTTTGTGGAATTTGTGTGGGGTAGCTACGACAGCTAACAGTAATATAAAACTTTACAAAAAAAATCACGTAGTAGTGTTTTTTTAAGCTTTTTCCTTGTGTTTTATCTGCAATCAGATAATACAACAAAAATAAGATGGCGCTAGTAAAAAAAAAATCTTGAGCTTGATACGAAGTCGTAACGTGTAAAATACCTTTAGAACTTTCCATGAGGCATTCCCCTAGCGGCCTCGTGCCATGAGTACAGTGCTACCAGCCCTACAGCAGATTTAGCGTTTTTTCAACGACAACACTACTTTTCTGTTTTAGATGAGGTTTTAGCCAAGAAGCGTAGACCGTAGAGATAGGTTTTAGGTTTTAGCTCGTATTTATTACTGTGCGTTTGCACTGGCGAAACATCACGACAAAACATGTTGAAATCTCTAGTTACTGTCAAGCATTGTATGCCTGGAAAATTGACAGAAAATAGATATCCCAACATGTTTTGTTGGGAATGTTTCGCCAGTGCAAACGCACAGTTATTATCCAGCACCCCATTTTATATCACAATGTGATGGACTTTGAAGGGAATTCGTATTATATTATGTTTGAAAAACTAGACAAAGTTCCTAAATAATCAATGAAAAGAATTGTCAATGTGGTATAAATTGGAATTTTAAAAAAATGATTTTCTAAACGCATTATTCAATTAACTGCACTGCCTGCGGTCGTTTGTGTAACAAAAAACTTATAATGTCTATTATTTTATTTAGAACGAATGTTTCAATTGGCTGTTTTCTATCGACTTCTTGTGCTTTTTAGTTTGGTAGGGTTGGCAACACAGCGTGACCGTGAGCGCTTAGAATAATAACTAAAGCACGTGAGCGTTCAGAATACCTTATCAACACAGACTACACAGATAAAATAAATAAAAATAAAATAAAATAAACTAGACTACACAGATATCTACCTGTAATATTTTTTTTTTCTATTAATCCTTATATTTAGGTAGAGACTTTTAGCGAATTTTAATTTCATTGATTTCGAAATCTAGCTTATTAAATATATTATTCTGAAAAAAAGTTATCAATTATTGGTTTTGGAGCTTACGTAACCTAAAAACAAAACAATTTACGACTTAAAATAATTGTCACAGTTTTTGGTTGAATAATCACGTTTTTTTAATGAATATTTATGGAATTATGATAGTGAAGCAATATTATTATGTTTTTCTTTCAATAACAGAACAAAGGTGTTAGTAATATTCGAGTTTTCATAGTTTAATTTACAAATGGAATTAGCACATAGTCTTGTTGATAGAATGACTGTTTTCTTTACGAAAATACTCCTTGTTCATAATGAAAGTGCTCTTAGTTCGGTATTGTAAGCAAATAAACCGAACCTGCTATCAAAGTTGGTGGAAATGGAATTGATACATTACAGAAATTTAAAAAATAACATCAAGAAAATAAAAAGTGTAAAAAATGTCTTCAATTCATATTTTGCGCTACACTATATCACTTTGCTCAATATTTTGCGTATCAGACTATCAGAACCAATTAGTAGCAGAAGCCAGTAGAATATTCTTTCAGAATAATTACAAGAAATTCAATTATTTCCTTATCAATAATATGAACTTATTTTTTACCACTTTTACAAACCCATAACAAATCTACTGATAATATGAACACTGATGTTAGTTAGATCTTTCTAATGTTCCATTTAAAATACAAATCAGACAAAGTTTACACTGTACGGTTAGCATTTTGTAGCAGGTATCCGATACCAACATTGACGTCAAACGAAAATAAAAACTCAGGGGAATTCCCTCCATAGAGTCATAGACAAAGATTTGTATACAGATTAAAAAATGAAAGCAGATAAGAAAGGCATTTGAACTGTTTTGATGATAAATAATAAGTTTAAAAAAATTGCTATTCATCTACATAATTATATTCAAATGCACTGCAATATTGCGGTGACTGCTGACAGAGATTTATGGAAGAAGTAGACATGCTGCACAGACAATAAATAAAGACAGAAATAAATTTCAAAAAATACGTTTGTTTGTCAGATGTCACTAGTATTAGTTTTAGTAGTAGTAGTAGTATTTAATATAATTATCTAGAATTAAATCTTTAAAATTAAATGTATAATATTACAGAGAGCATTTTTGCATGTGGTGTTTGCCTGTTGGTTGTGCAGTTAGATTTAGGACACAATTACTTATATGTTCCTATCTATAAACTATCTGTAACAACTGTTGGTGAACCATAGTTAAATAAAAAAAATATTAACTTATCAAGTTATCATACATTTAAGGTACCTACTTATTTAAATGAACACTAATACATTCATGACCTCACTAGTAATATAATTTAATATTACAGTATATTTTGATTACATGATCTCTGTCTGTCTGTAGTAGGCAATAGGCACCTCTTATTTGATGTGTTTTTGTAATTTTATTTTAGGGTAGGTGTTTTTTGCATGATGAAATAATTAAGCAAACAATGTGAAACTATTTATATTTAAGACGTCATATGTACTTACCATATTTTATGCAAAATAAAGACATTCTATTTTATAGGTAATGGTTAAAGTAATTAATTTATTTATTAAATGAAAGGCTCTGTTAGGCGTACCTGTTATACCTGCATAAAATTCTTAAGTAATAGCAAGTACATAGAATATTTGGGCCTAATAATTGTTTGCCAGAAAAACTATAGCTATGACCCGCGGTTTCATCGTTTATAGCATCATGTTCAATAGCCTAACCTTCCTCATGAATTGAGCTATCAAATGCAAAAATAATTTTTCAAATCCCACTGGTAGTTCCTGAGATTAGCGCGTTCAAACAAACAAACACTTCAGCTTCATTATATTAGCGTATAGATAAACATTAAGTATAAATATTATCATCACACACATACCTCATTACAGTAACAGGCAGATGTGTTTTAAATACAATGTAAAAAACGATAAGCTATATGTATATAAGTAGGTACAAAAATTATGTTAGCAATAAAGAGTAGAACAAATTATCGGACGCGTCCGCGGACGTTAACTGTCAGTTCCCTACGATCACGTCACTGACAGTCTGTCAGTCGTGGACGTCCGCGGACGCGTCCGATAATTTGTTCTACTCTTTAGACTATGGCTGATATGTACCAGTACCTACCTACTTGAATTCAGATTCTTCGATAATTTGCATTTTGTTATTTTACTTCTTTTTTCGTGTGGTAGTCGTCAGAGTTTTAAAGCCGCCCCCCATGGGGCATTAGTTGATTTTGGAATAACATGTAACATCACGCCTGTAATTCTGGAAAGGTTAGGCAGAGATGTACCAATACTACACCCTCAATTCGGCTCGTTTGTCTAGCGTCCTGGGATCGATTCCCGGGTCGGGCAAGGTGTTATTGGATTTTTCCATCTGGAATTTCTCAGTAGCAGCCCGGAGTCTGGATTTGTGCCCGGTTGATGGCAATAGGCTCGTCGCCCCCCTGTTACATAAATAAGTGGCGACCTGTACACCTCTGCCTAATGCTGCGAGGAATTCAGGGGTGATATTATGTTATGTTATGCTATGTAGATAGGTCTAGACTACCTCGTTAGTTTAGTGACTAGCTTATCTTAGCGGCAGCTGATCATGAGGATAACCATTCGATTTTTTTTCTGACTAGACATTTCAGTAACACCCCAGGGTAGGAAGTTGAATAAGGTGGTGTGCAAGGGCGGATCCAGACTTCGAGTCAGGGGGGGGTCACATAGTCGGGGTCCAGGCAGAACAAGCCCAATAAGTGGAGGACTAAGTCGGTTGGGGCCCGGAGCGGCAAAACAAACTGAGGCCCCCCCCCCGGTCTTCTCAGTTTATGTAGGTATTACTAGAAAATTTTGCAAAAAATTATAATGACAGCAAAAAAAACAAGTATAACGTGCCTATTTTATGATCCACCTACATGATCTCCCAAACCGCAGATTTGTTTTTGAGGGAGTTGTATTTTCATCTCCTCAATAGTCAATCTAATAATCTCTATTTACGAAAAGAAGAATGTAGGGGAGCGAGCAACGCGGGCTCGAAATTTTTTGCACCTCGTCTCTGAATTCTCGGTTAGATTTCTATTGAACATCCTTAAGGAAATAGGAGTTGCTTTGTCAACTTAAGGCTTGTGCAGACACGAACACGAACAAAACAATTTCTAAGAAAAATTCACGGATAACAATAGCCGGTGTCGCGTCGCGCTTGTCTGCACGAAGCTTTATGCAGAAGAGTTAGAGAATTAGAAGAATATAGAACTCAAGAGCGAGCGAAGCGAGCTCGAAAATTTTATCACACCGCCTTGGTTAGGGAAGGTTTTGAAGTGATAACTTTTTGTGGGAGGGTAAACCTCTTCGTAACATAACGCGTTACGGCGCCAGTCTGTCTGGCTTCCCTTTTTCTCACGCAATTCTTTTGTTGACCTATGCAGAAAGTTCGAGAATGCAGAATGTAGCGAGTCAAGCGAGCTCGAAAATTTTCTTCGTCAGCCTCCAACTCTAAACTGCTTCTTACTGAATATTTATTTTGACCATGTTTGGGATATTCTTAAGATTTAGGGGGTCGCCAGGACCGGGAGACCTGGGGCGGTTTGTCTTGACACTATTCTGGGGTATTATATTTCTACGTCTAGTTGCTAGCTTCAGATAAACCGGGCACTTATGAAACGTCAGAGGCTTAGCTTCAGATAATTTTCAGATAAACGTACATGGGCACTTATGAAACGCCAGAGGCTTAAGAGCAAGGTTTAATTTGATAATCTCCTATGGAGAAGAACCGGCAAAAAACTCCACGGCCCATCATCATAATTATAATAACAGCAACAGCACAAGTCTTATTATGCGTGTAAACATATCCTACGCGGCAACATCATACAAAGTACCTATTTATTTGATAATATGTATGATCAATGAGATTAGAAAAAATGTCAGTGGTCGACCATGACACAGCCCAGGGGGGGGGTCATGACCCCCATGACCCCCCCCCTGGATCCGCCACTGGTGGTGTGACGCCTCGGTGCGCACGTAAAGCCGTATGTTCTGCGCCAGATCTCTCCCCGGTCGTGTCGGAATGCCGTCCCATCAGACTATGAGAGCGAAGAAATAGAGAGTGCACCTATGTTTTTGCACATATAATAATCCTGAGCGACTTTCCCACTGCTGGGACTTCGGCCTCCTCTCTGTGAGAGGGAGAGAGCTGTAATCCACCACGCTGGCCCAGACCGGGTTGGTGGATGTCGCATGTCTTCGAATTTTGGGTTCTAGAACATCCCTCCCTCACGATGTTTTGTTTCACTGTTTCCAGAGCTGTAGACGCACACTTGTGCACTATACAATGTGGAGACTACCATACAACAAAAAATTAAAATACTGGCTCTACTAATGCTTAAGAGTATTTTGGAACTGTCAAATAAATCCTAGCTTCAATAAAAAAAACGAGTTTTTCAAACAAATTAAATGTAATGTAAGCCGGATCCACCCTAAGCCTATAAATTCCGTTTATCCAACTAGGCCTAGGGTAAATTCTCGGGCATACATTTCAGAATATCCACCATAGGGTGGATTTTTGGGGTGGATAACTGAAATAGCCCGAGCCGACTATGGATTTTGCTGAGCTGTAATGACTAACTAAACTATTGAATATATTCAATTGAATTTTCATAAACAGAATGGGAACGTCATTATGGACACACCGTTTAATTTTTTGTTGTATTGTAGTCTCCACCTTGTATATTATAATACCTTCAGCAGTGTTTGCTGGTCTCCGTTGAGAACTTGAGACTGAGAGTGACCGCCGTGACCGTAAGGTGGTTACGTGTGATAAGAAAAGTCCAAAAGTCCGACAACCAGTCTTACCTTGGCAAGACTGGTAGTAAGACTTTTGGACTTTTAGTTACCCGGTAACTGGTAGGTACCATGTTACCGGGTTGTGGACTGTGGAAGTCAGATAGCCATACTGACAGCTTCATCTGATTAGACTGGAAGCCGACCCCAACATAGGAAAAGGCTGGACAGATGATGAGATAGGTAGGTAGGCATAGTTTTGTTAGATAAGCATTGAATTATGCTGTGTAGGTATGTGCGTTGTGCTGTATCAAGAGAAAGTTTTTAACTCTTGGTTATTCCCCTGCACTTTTACTAAGTTATACAAACAAACCTACTGTATTCATTTGTAATAAATGACTAGGTACTTAATGTAAAGATAAAAATATGAACTAATGTTAGTGTTATGACTGAGGTGAGGTCAGGGGTGAAGTTTGGGTGGGGAATTCCGAAATTCTTGGGCACAGCTTAAGTCCTTAGATATAATTGAGTGATGTGGTGTACGCGCGCCGTGTAGTACGTAAGTTAAATTCGGATTTAAAATCACGCTTGCATTCTCCTAGGGGTGAGGCAGAGATGTAGATAGGTATGTACCTACCTACTTACACTTATATTTACGTAACTATGTTTAAATCTGATATAAAAGCGAGCCTGTTGTCATCAACCGAATGTCAATTACACCTGAGGCTGGCACTGAGAAATTAATGGATAAGTTTACCCAATCTGGGTATACCCCAGGTTTGCCTCGCTGGTCTAGTCATCTAGTGCAGTGGTGTGGTCGGCAAACCACATGCCGATCTTTGGCCTTTAGAGTGCAGATCTTTCTGTACAAATGTCGATGAGTGCGAGGGTAGTACGCGCGAGGGTCGGGGTTTCGGTTAATTAAGTATTAAAAAGTTATCAAGTTTTATTCAACATTCAAACTAATTTCAAAGATTTATTTCCGTTAAGAGGGTTTACGTCGTACGGCATTTCATATAAACTTTCAAGCCCTTATTTTTCGAAATGACTGAACCGATTTAGTGAAACTTCATACGATATGCGTATGAAGTTTCATTAGGTCAAAAAACTTAGAGAACATTTTCGAAAAATTGTGTTACAGCCAAATTAGACCGATTTTAAATTTTCCATAGAAACAGAGATTTCCAGTTATCTATTTTTAAATAATACATTTCAAAATGTTCTTAACCTTTGTTTTTAGACCTTTGTATCCTGCATATGCGTATGAAGTTTCTTTAAAATAGGTTCAGTCATTTCGAAAAATAAGGGCTTGGAAGTTTGTATGAAATGCCGTACGACGTAAACCCTCTTAATAGAGCATCGAAAGTTAATCATTTACCTGTACCTTTCAAAGTTTTCCAAGGTTCACTTGTTATTAAGTAAGATGCCTTCATCATATTATTATCAGCCGATATGATGATGATGCTGAAGGTATCCTACTTCTTAGCAAGTTAATATAAGGAAGCGTTGTGGAGTGAAAGAGAATGGGAGTGTTAAGGATTATAATAGGAAAGTGTATTAAGACAGTTTTTTTCAGGATATCGTATTACCCAGTTACTGGGTTGTGGAGGTCAGATAGGCAGTCGCTCCATGTAAAATACTGGTATTCAGTTGCATCCGGTTAAACTGGAAGCCGACCCCAAGATAGTTGGGAAAAGGCTAGGAAGATTGAGATTGATTGAGACAGTTTGGACACATGGAAAGGATTGACTCTCATAAGCAATCTTAGTCGTTATACCTAGTACTGATATTTGACTCTATTGGCTAATGAGTTTGCCGACCAATGATCTAGTGGTCGCCAGCGCTACTGCTGAGCATGCAATCCTGCGTTCGGTTCCCCAAAGTATTATTGGGTTAAATTGGGTTTTCCGTCAGTCAGGGATTTTTCAGTAACAACCGGGAGTCTGGATTAGTATCCGGTTGATGGCAATAGGCTCCCCCCTATTACATGGGACTTGACATAACTGACAGAATGTGGGTGTTCTACAGGTTTACCTCTGCCTAATCTTTTCGGGGAATACAGGCGTGATGTAATGTTAGGTACTAACTTTAAAGAGGTGCAATAATAAGGTTCACATTCGAAAAAATTCAAGAATCGCTTTCTTAACAAAGTAGGTAGTAAAAGTAATCAAAGTTCGATCTGTGAATCTTGCTATCAGTCATACCTAGGTTTTGCACTAAAACGGGTCACAGGTGTGTCACAGGTTCGATTCCCACTAGGAAAAATAATATTAGTGCATAGGACAGCGTTAAAAGTAGGTCTTTAATGTGGTACTGACACTATCCAAAATTTCAAGCGATATTTATTACCTACTCATTTATAACTGTTACATAGTTTGAAAGGAACGAAAATTTTATGACACTTTCTACCCCACCAGTTTTCATAGAACTCATACGTCATTCCGCCATACATATTGGAAGTGAACCCTCCGGGAGGGTTGCCGGCATTACGTTTGCGTAACCATCGCGGACGGTCAACGGCATGAGGTTAACCGTGTTATAAAACACTGTTAGTGAAACAAGTAAAATTGTGTTTTCAGGAGGTTCTGTGTCGCGTAGTTTCCAACCTTTTAATTTTTTTGTGAATATTTGTAATCGTGAACAAAAAAATTAAATAATATAAAATGCTTAAACTAATAAATCTTGTTAAACTATACATTTCACGGTTTATACTGTTGTATTCGCTAAGAAAAACCTACATTTAAATAAAATTAGCCCTCCGCAAGGGCTCCCATGCGACTAGGTGAACCCTCCAGGAGGGCTCCCCACACTGAACGTGTTAAGTAGGTACCTACGCAAAATTCCGAAACTACAACAAATTTTTTCGTTGCGTTTACCTACTTGCGACAAACCTAAAAGAGTCGACTTGCATAATAAACTTACGTAAGAAATAAAAAATCGTGCATTATAAACACTTTTCTTAGCAACATTATAATGTTACCTGTACTAAAAAAAATATTTACATCTCTATGCTGTGGGGAATCCCCGAAGGAACGACAAGGCCAGATAGATCCACATTCTGCCAAAGAGTGAAAGAGACAGCGTTATCCTTGCTTTACTACGCAGCAGATAGGTATCTGTGAGTATATTTACTTGTTTGTTACTGAATTACAAAACAGCTGTTAGGTATTTGTTATTCCAAGGACATACGGAAGTAATGTCTTCTTCGTGTTAGAGTGTCGATGGCAATCTAAATTGAGTCGGCTCTCTCGGCAGTCTCGGCACAGAGCTTAGTAACGAGTTTAGCGATAACGAGTCCATATATCGGTAGTATCGTACAGTACGACACAACTTAGATGTAGCATAGATTTAAAAATTTTCATTCATTCATTTCAATTTTACGAATGTACAGTTCGCGTCAAATAACTTTGCCGCTCTGAAGTAGACCACAAATGACTGCGCAGTAGTCAATCTTAGTAATAAAACAGTAGCGCGCATGCCAGCGCGCATGCGCAACCTAACTTCAGAGCGGCAAAGTTATTTGACGCGAACGATATTTGGCTATAAGACTTTACAATTGCGTTTTCGAAAGATCATTTTCACCTAAAGCAGTAATAGCGATTGGTGATTTTGAAGACGCACTCAGTTCGGATGGTGATCGGTTTTACGAATTTTGCCGATGCTACATCTAAGTTGTGTTGTACTGTACATAATATTTTTTTTGTAGAAATGATTTCTGTGACAACTTTACAAATTGTTACCAACAACGGGCCCCTGTCAATGTCATTTAGTCGCCAAAAGGTCCGTGTAGCACTCTATGAACAAAATCTACTTTTCCCTTTTTTGTCGGGTTATTTATAGGTAAATAAAACCTTTTTTACAGTCCGTTCAACCGATTCTGATTTCTATACCATACTAGCTGACCGTCCCGGCTTCGCACGGGTAGCACTAAGTACCTACATATCTACGGCTACCTACCCTACCTACCCTATAAACCTTCCCTGGACTATTCTAACTAAACATTTCAAGACCAAAATCAGCCAAATCGGCCCAGCCGTTCTCGAGTTATAAAATTACAACGAAAAGTGGCATTGACTTTTATATTTTTAGATAGAAGATAGATTGGTTACAATACCAACTGTTTACTGCAGCTGCCATTTGTCATGCCACTAACGCAATAGAAGATAAAATCGATTGAACGGACTGTAAAAAAGGTTTAGGTAAATGTCTAATCTTATTTCAAGGGGTAGGTAGTGAGTGCATCATACATAATACCTACCTACATTTCGCTTACCCAACTTGTTCGTCGAGTCGTTGATCTCAGTTGAGCTACACGATTACTGACAAATGCGTGCACGGACTGGATAGGTCCACTCTTTGTGTGATTCTTTCCTCAAAAGACCATCTCCGTCACTAATCTACATGGTCCAGCACCCTAATTACGTAATGCACGATCAATTTTAAATTAAAACCAATTGAAAAAGATTGCCAGTCCATTGCTTTTTTGTCGAACTTATGAAGCAATGGACTGGAAATCTTTATCAATTGGTTTCAATTTAAAATTGATCGTGCATTGCGTAATTGAGGGGCTGATCAGATCCAGAAATTATCTTGGTCTTGTGAGACCAAGATAATGTCTGGACTTTAAAAAGAATTTTGGTATCGCAGGCGGGGGACAAACAAAAGTTAGGTTCACCATTTTTCCGGTAATTATTGTTATATTATTATTGTCCCCGCCTGCGATACCAAAATTCTATAGATTATAATGCTTGTTTTTCTCTTTTCAGTTATGTGTTTTTGCAGTCGGGTTTTTTGTTTTTTGAATAATTTTCTTTATTTCAAGTTTTTTAGTTTTATTAATATAATCTTAATTTGGAATTGACTCATTATCAGCTTTTATTTGATACCAATATTGTTGTAATTTATTTTAAAAAAAACCTTCCCCTCCCTTTTTTTTGTATTTGCAGATGCAATACATAAATATTATATAGCCTATGTCACTTCTACGATTAAGACGAATCTAAAGACACCTCCTATGTTAAAATCCATCAAGCCGTTTAGGCTACAGAGCGTGCCAAAGAAATAGACATACATACATACATACATACATACATACATACATACATACTCTCGAAAAACATTACCCTCCTTCTCGGGCAGTCGGGTAAAAAAGACTGTGACCTCTGAGTTTGTTTCGGTGTTTCTTCTCAGAGTCGAATAGGAAACACAGACCTCAAATACTTAGGTACTTTAGTCCGCGCGCGACTAGTTGGCCGCTCATCTCATCACAAATCATCTCGCTATTGCAATCTCATGTGCGTTTTGTCTAAACTAGCCGGTACTTTCAACGCGTATTGCCGTCGCGAAGTGAAAGTTCCGGCTAGTTTAGAGGTCTCTCTTTCTCTCTATTCTAGAGTAGAATACTTTTTCTACTCAAGTAGGTACATACCTACTTGAGTAGAAAAAGTATTCTACTCTTTGGCTAAAGCGTTAGCAGGAATAAATGTAACTTATCGTTACATAAGAGTTAAAAGGCTAGATTTTTATATAAATTAAGCAGCTACAGCCCGATTCAAACTTAATGGCGGCTCGGAACGTGAGGCGAGTCGCTGCGTAGTAACCAATTCATGGATCAGCGGGGGTGAGGGGTGGGGTACTGCGCAGCCATTATCTAACTTCCGAACCGCCATTAAGTTTGAATCGAACTATACCTATTACCAACACTGTGATAGGTAAGTAAGTACCTACTTTATAAAAGGAATCAAAAATGATTGTTTTCAACAAAATATGCGTGTAAAAGGACTATTTGCGTATGCTTACACCATCGAGGAATTTATGGGTGATGTAATGAATTGTTATAGTCAATAGGTAATAAGGTAGTTAGTTATCTACCTATTATATCTTGCTGTTGTGATCGTTTTTTTCCTCATTGCTTAACACCTAAGTTATAATTTCATCAATTCACATTTTTTTGGTGAATTAGGTAGGCTACCTAAAAAGGACATCATTATATTTTTATTTCAGTATGTGACCTAGTTAACTAAATGTCTTCTATACTAATATTATAAAGAGGAAATATTTTTTTTGTTTGTTTGTACCGAATAGGCTCCGAAACTACTGGTCGGATTTGAAGAATTCGTTCAGTGTTAGATAGCCCATTTATCGAGTAAGGCTATAGGTATATCATCACGCTAAGACCAATAGTAGCGGAGTACCAATGAAGAATGTTTCAAAATCGGGGGTTTTTTTTTGCGTTAGCCCAAAGTAACTAGGTATTCCACGCGGACGAAGTCGCGAGCGGAAGCTCTAGTTACTTATAAAGTTAGTTACCTATAGTAGATTGTTATACAAGGGTCGAAAAGAATTGATATCTTTCACACACTCTACTTTTCATTTCGAATATAAGGAAAGTATAAAATAGTAAAATTTCTAAAATAGGTACTAACCTAACCACTTAATTACCAACAACCTATTTCAAATTAACTGAGAAGTTAGAACAATTTATGAAAAATTTTAAATTTGGAACGCGCCGCGTCACCGCTGCCATGGGGTATACCGAACAAATTATAATTAGTCTTGAAAAAAGATCATAGATGGCAGCATAGGTAACAATTATGAAATTAAGCCCTACCCCACTGTACATTAATTATTTTAATCGACTCTGGGTTTTTGGTCCATACATTAGTAGCATTCATAAATTATTAAGTGCACACAACGAACTACCTAAATTATTTACAGTGTCGAGCCCCTTTACAGAATATTCTTCCCTTTCCATCCTGCCCACACAACTAACCTGCACCTTTCAGGATTTGAACGAGGCGAACGTCAGACTAGAGGTAATGTACTTACACGAAAAAAAATTACTTTAAAAACTTTAACATCATGAAAGCATTCCTGTAACTAATATTTTTTCTTGAATAGCACCCAGTTTCTGTTTTGAGAACTTGTCAAACTCTACTTGCCCCGTTGCCCGCAACATTTCTCGTTTTATTACCACAAAATTTTGAATGTAGCTGTGTGGCTGTAACCCTAAGTAATGCTAAATTAATGAATTTAGCAGGCTGTTATCAATTTTGTGGGCTATACCTTAAAATAATGCTAAAGTAGAGTTTGACAAGTTCTTGATTTCAAATTCTCAATTCAGAAACCGGGTGTATGTAAGTTATATATATAGGTGTGATAATATGCAAGTTGTTTCAATTAATTCAATGTTTAAGAGCGTTTTCGCAGTAAAAGTATGTTTAGTCCGACTAAACACGGATAGCGTATCTAAAAGCGGGTAGAATGTGCTCAGCATCGCGTACATAAACTGAACGAACGCTACAAGTGTTCTTCATCTAGTTTATCATTTAGTTCTATTTTATCCAAAATAATTAGTCTCTAGGTGATTATTATACTTACGTGTTTTATTTTATCAATCCAACGGTGAGCACATTTACGTGCTCGATTATATTGTGGTCAAATCTCTCGATGTATGTAGCTCTATGTATTCAATGTGTAGCCTTATGAAATAAATGGTCATCCCTTTCATTTAGTCTCAATTCAACCCTAAATATTTATTTACCCCTTTTTACGGCAGATGTTCGTCGGGTCGTTGACCTCCTAAGTTTGTGTTGAGCTATGACTGACTATGCGTGCAGATGTCAGGATAGGTCCTGTCAAATCAATTCTATGGTTTGCCTTAAATTCGTAATTCACGCAATCCATTCATCTTTTCTTTGCGAGACACTGGTAACACCAGATTATCAAGGGTTTTCCAGTGCTACCCAGTAACTGTGGGTTGTGGAGGTCAGTTAGGCAGTCGCTCCGTGGTATACTGGTATTCAGCTAAATCCGGTTACACTGGAAGCCGACCCCAACATAGTTGTGAAAAGACAAGGCAGGTGTGGTTTTTAACAATTAAAACAAAAAAGAAAGGTATTAATAATACTTTTATTAAATACAAACGTAATTTTTATCAGCTTTTTATTTTAAAAGAGATCAAAAGAAAAAAATAAGTCTTTTAAAAAATACTGTAAGTTAAATCAGTCACATATCTTCAATTATTACAATTGGGGTTAAATTACAGAACTCTTATACTAAGTTCATTTTACATTGATAAATATGACATACAAGTTTGTTATCGCGTTACCCAGTAACTGGGTTGTGAAGGTCAGATATGCAGGCGCTCTATGTAAAAAACTGGTATTCAGCTGCATCCCGTTAGACTGGAAGCCAACCTCCCCACTTATTTAGGAAAAGGCAGGCAGATGATGATACAAAAGCAGCTTTTTACGGTTTTTTAAGGTACCGAACCCTAAAAAACCGTAAATACTTGGTACCCAAAGGGTAAACGGGTTTACTATCTGTCAGCCATCTGTCTGTAGGTCTCAGGGCTGTATCTTGAGAACCGTAATAGCTAGATAGTTGAAATGTTCACAGAATATGTGTAATTAATTAATTATGACTGCTAACAGGGCTTAAAAAAGGTGGTACGAAACGATTAGTTCGCGAGAAGTTCTTCTAACTGAACAGACAGCTGTGCTGTTGGGGAGTTTGTTGCGCCACTTCTTCTCCTCAGCTAAAGCATTAGGAAGTGGTGAAGGGCGGGCGTTTTGGGGGACTCTGATGTAATTTTAATGTTCAAAAAGTGCTGATTCTCAGCCTAGGTTGAATAAATAAATTAAAATTTTGATTTTGAGTCTGTGTGCACTTGGCCGGTTTTGTTTGCAAAGCGTAGGTACAACTTTTAAGCGAGATCGATTATAGTTCGTTTTCAAAAATCGAATAACGAACGTTTGTCATATTAACCATCGTAAAATGAACACAGTATAGTAAAGTCATGGAAATGAATTGGTAAGCAGTGACTACCAACTTAAATTGTCCGTATACTCAAATCACAACTGTTCTCTGACAGTTTTATGAAAATGCTATAAAACAGCAAATTGACGTCAGTTGTCAATTTGCTTAACAATTATTTTCCCTGACTGTACTTTAGGATATGGTTGGTATTACAAAAATACAATTTTAGTTACTATGCATTGATTGTTATCTACAAAAATATTTGAAACTTACACTTTCTAAAAGCCTGATCAAGTATAAATCTGCTGTCATAGCCAATGTACAGTTAAACCAGAAGACATATATGCTTCGGTAATCTTCGTGTTTCCGAATTAGTACGAACGTCGCGCCACAAGATAGAAAGTAACTCCCCATGAGGCTAAAAACTTCAAACTTTTTTGGAATTGCATAGAGTTGTTAACCATGGTAATAAAAAGAAAGAACTGTCATGGTTGTAACAGCCCTATATTATATTAGATCTCATCATCGCGCGTTCGGTTTTCCGAAGAAAGACGATGATAGCCGAAGCTCATACTGTTCCTGGCAGATCTGTTAGATTACAGTGCGTTCATTGTAATTTGTCCCGTGACGCGATTGGTACCACTGTTCTGACAGTCGCCATTTTGAACTCTATTAGTATTGAAACTAAGCTTGACAATAAATGGTGCCAACATGACGGCAAGGGACAAGACCAGAAAAAAGATAAAGTACAAAATCACGTGAATCAGATTTAATAAAAATAAATCAAATCATGTGATATCCACTAAACCGCACTGGGCCCGCGTGGTGGATTACGGCCCACTCCCTCTCACAGAGAGGAGAACTGTGCCCCCGCAGTGGGAACATTATAGGCTGATTATTTATATTAATCAGGCTTTTTATAATAGGGGGTTAATCTAGTAATCCAATGCTTCAGAAATTCCACAGGCTCTTATAAGTTTCAAATTCAAAAGTAATACTGTAGAAAAATATTGTTTTTAAAATATAAATAAAATCAATACTATTTGGGTAGTCAGAGCTTCAAGTACAATTAATTATATAATATAAAATGTATTCCCCGAAGAGTTAGGCAGAGAGGTACAGTACACACACATTTCACCAGTTATGTTTAAGTCCCATGTAATAGGGGGAGAGTCTATTGCCATCAACCGGGTAGATATCACTGCTGAGAAATTCCAGATGAGAAACCCAATAATATTGCCCGACCTAGGAAATTAACCTAGTACCCCATGCTCAGCAGTCGCTCTTGCGACCACTAGACCAACGAGGAAGTCCAGATAATAATAAATTTTTAAATAGGCTCGCCCCCTATTATATGGGACTTAAACATAACTGGCGAAATGTGGGTGTGCTATAGGTACACCTCTGCCTAACTCCGGGGATTACAGGCGTAATGTTATGTTATATGTTTTTTTTAATAAATACTAGTAATATAAAATCACGCCTGTTCCCTTAAGGAGTAGGCAGACATCCACATATCGCCAGTTATGTTAACTCCCATGTAATAGAGGGCGAACCTATTTGAAAAATTTATATTATGAGGACTTCCATCTTTGCTCAGCACTTGCGACCAGTAGACCAAGAGAAAAGTTATCCATGTGTTTTACGTTCTTACTAGTGAAGCCCCTCGGTTTCACCCACATAAGTCTCCGATCCCGTGGAAATATCGGGATAAAAAGTATCCTATGTCTTAATCAATGTCACGGTCTACCCATGTGCCAAATTTCATCCAAATCTGTTCAGCCGTTTTAACGTAACAAACAAACAAACTAACTTTCAAATTTATAATAAAGTTAGGATTTTTTTTTTATCAGTGTTATTAATTGTTTATACAAAGGGAAGCTTTCATTGCAATAATGTTCTGAGAAAGTCCCCTTGGCACACAGAGCATGTATTATGCAATATGGAGTCACATTTCACTGTATAGATTTTTAATTCGGGGGGAATAACCATTTTATAACTATTGAGGTAAATATGCTTGATAATCTAGAACAGGAAATACCTAATGTTTTTTAATAATTCTGGGAATTTTGCTCTGAAACGCTGGTGTGACTTTTATTCGTCATAGGTACCTACTTTCTAAATAGGAAAGCCACTGGGATAAAATGTATAAGCAGATAAATATGTTATAAAATAATAACATTTATTAAAAATGAGTTTAAAAATTGTGAAGATCAGTTATTTTTTATGTAAATAATATTTTGATATATAAAATTGTCCGTTCTTCTCCATAGGTACCTACTACGCTTTTGGACAACTAGCTTCACCTATCTGACTGACCGACTCCTTGACAATTCAAAACTGTGTTTAATTGAAATAAATGCTTTTGTTTTGAGTTTAATTACACAGGACTGGATGTGGTTCTTTCCTCAAACTACCATTCCAGACACTAATTTGCATTGTCCTCACATGATCTGCCCAATATTATGTCTGGACTTTAAAAGATACTGTTTACCTTTGACTTTTCGTCTGAGCATGTAGTTTTTAAAATATTATTGACGTGTAAAATATAAAGAAATAAATAAAGTAATACTTGAAGCTCCCCCATCCCTTTTTAAACATGATAGTATTATAGCAAAAAATAATGAATTCGTATAGAAGTTATAATTATAAATATTAATTTAAACAATTTATTCGCCATAATAGGACACCAGTGGGACTTGCATACACTCATAAAGCAGGTCAATATTAACACGAAAAGTGAAGTGTCGCAGTATCATGAGAAGTACACTGTGACCTTGACCTGCCCTGCACATCACCTGCCCAGCAATGATTATGGTAGGGCAATGAAATAGACATTGTGGCATCTACCAACCCGCACTGGGCCCGCGTGGCGGATGACGGCCCACTGCCTCTCACAGAGAGGAGGCTTGTGTCCCAGCAGTGGGAATATTATATTATAGGCTGATTATGTATTAGGTTCTATACGAATTTATTATTTTTACAAGACACATAATTAGTAAGTTTCATACAAAATATTATAGAAAAGTTTAAAATTTTCCAAAATCCTAAGTTATCTAAAACCTATGTTTTGTAAAATACTTTATACAAAATCAAAGTTTTATTCCGCTTATTAATATTATTATAAAAGCTAAAATCTAAGGCACTAAAATCGAAAACTAAATCTAAAGTCTAGTTATTTTTTAGTTACATTTATATTATTCGAGTTTTACCAAAAATGGTAAAACTTTTTGCAAAATCGGTGGTGAACAGTCTTTTCTATCAAAATTCGCATTTTCAATTATATTTTTATGTATCGGTGGATATTATTTATAGTTACGGGTAGTCAGAAGCCCAAAAGTCTGACCGATCTGACCAAGGGGTATCGTGTTACTCATTAACTGGGTTGTGGAGGTCAGATAGGCAGTCGCTCCATGTAAACTACTGTATTGAGCTGCATCCGGTAAATCCGGTTAGACGAAAAGGCTCAGTAGATTGATCATTTATGAATTTAAAAGGTAAAAAGAAGCTGTAGATAAAATTATTGCAAATAAAATAAATATTTTTATTCGTTTGTTATCCATATTTAAATAGTTATAAGTGCAATAGTTATATTTGGACGAAATTAATTTGCAATGTAAGTTGCAAATAGAAATAAAAATATTTTTCTAAAAATCGATTTATAAGTCAGAATATACAGGGTGACAGGGAAATTCGACCTATTCCTTGAAAGGGGTTATACTAGAGGTCATTAGCAACAAATTAAGTCCAATGAACTAGGGGTCAAACCTGGATGGTTCTCGAGCTGTGACGGTTCTTCGATATTGTAGAAATTTTCTGACTTGTTACCAAAAACAATTAATTATGAAAAAAATACTCCACTCTAAACATTTAATTGATACTTTTCTGAAAGCTGAGAAAAACGTGATTATTGTAAAAAAAAAATCTTGCCCAAAACTTACATAATCTCAGAAATAGAAGGTCTTTAGTAGCTATAATTTTTAATGATTGTTTTATTCCCAAACATTGAAGTAAGCTACTGGAAAAAAATTGTATGACAGTTGGCGTACAAATGTGTAAAATGACTAACTGGTTTCATAAGCTTTCCAAAAAGGTATAATTGTCATTAACTTTCCCAGCGGTTTTTCAAAAATCTGCAAAAGCGCGCTATAGACCAAATTTTTAATTTTGATTTGTTAAATTAATTCAGCTTGAAAAGTCAACGTGTAGAGTAGTGAATAAAAAATTAATGTAATTTGGTACAGTTTAATACAAAAAAAAAGCAGAGTAGTCACCTAAGTCAAATACACATCCTTTTCGAATTGCCTGCCATTGTTGCGTATGCAGCCTACGACATACTTCACTCACTGGCACTCGCGTTGAAAGTGAGGTTTTCATGTGTTCGGCAGCTGCCAAAATCCTCTCCCTCAACTCTTTAATGTATGGCCCAACGTCATGGCCGGCAAGAAGTCCATATTTAACGCTATGCGACTTTTATCTTTGCGGTCACATGAAGGACTTAGTGTACCTACCACCAGTGATATCCATTGAAGAGTTGAGGGAGATGATTTTGGCAGCTGCCGAACACATGAAAACCTCGCTTTTAAGAATTCTCTGCCATTGTTGCGTATGCAAACACGCAGCTTACGACGTACTTCTCTCACTGGCACTCGCGTTAAAAGCGAGGTTTTCATGTGTTCGGTAGCTGCCAAAATCCTCTCCCTCAACTCTTCAATGGATGTCACTGGTGGTAGGTACACTAAGTCCTTCATGTAACCGCAAAGATAAAAGTCGGATAGCGTTAAATATGGACTTCTTGCCGGCCATGACGTTGGGCAACCTCGACCGATCCATCTCAGCGGATAATTGTCATCCAGCCATTGTCGCACACCTCGGTAAAAGTGAGCTGGGCTTCCATTGTGCTGGTACACCATATCTCTTCTCGTAGCTAGAGGCACATCTTCCAAAACCGTGTTCATTTCTTCTCTTAAAAAGTTTTCGTAGTTACGTTATGCCACTCAAATTTCAGGGCAAGAAAAATGGGCTGAATTTATCATGGCCAATCCCCATCCAAACATTTAACGAAAATCTTCTCTGGTGGGCCCTTTGAAATCTTTGAAAGTCCAGATTTAACGCCATGCGACTTTTATCTTTAGGGTCACATGAAGGACTTAGTGTACCTTACACCAGTGACATACATTAAAGAGTTGAGAGAGAGGATTTTGGCAGCTGCCAAACACATGAAAACCTCACTTTCAACGCGAGTGCCAGTGAGTGAAGTATGTCGTAGGCTGCATACGCAACAATGGCAGGCAATTCGAAAAGGATGTGTAATTTTTGTTAACTGCTTTTTTTTTGTATTAAACTGTACCAAATTACATTAATTTTTTATTCACTACTCTACACGTTGACTTTTCGAGCTGAATTAATTTAACAAATCAAAATTAAAAATTTGGTCTATAGCGCGCTTTTGCAGATTTTTGAAAAACCGCTGGGAAAGTTAATGACAATTATACCTTTTTGGAAAGCTTATGAAACCAGTTAGTCATTTTACACATTTATACGCCAACTGTCATACAATTTTTTTCCAGTAGCTTACTTCAATGTTTGGGAATAAAACAATCATTAAAAATTATAGCTACTAAAGACCTTCTATTTCTGAGATTATGTAAGTTTTGGGCGAGATTTTTTTTTACAATGATCACGCCTTTCTCAGCTTTCAGAAAAGTATCAATTAAATGTTTAGAGTGGAGTATTTTTTTCATAATTAATTGTTTTTGGTAACAAGTCAGAAAATTTCTACAATATCGAAGAACCGTCACAGCTCGAGAACCATCCAGGTTTGACCCCTAGTTCATTGGACTTAATTTGTTGCTAATGACCTCTAGTATAACCCCTTTCAAGGAATAGGTCGAATTTCCCTGTCACCCTGTAGAATTAAATTGAAATGTCGATGTCATGTTGTTTTTCTTTTTATATGACGAGTAAAAGGTATTCCGATCCTATTTACAGAATAAACAATTTAATTTCTTCGAATTTTGTATTGAAACATAAAACCAGCGTTTTGAATCAATAATTTAAAAAAAAAATCTTATTAGGGTTCAAACAGAATTTGAATTTTTATTCTGTATCCTAAGTAGATCCAATATTTTGAGATCAATACACAAATTGGACCTTATATAGTTGTCATAGGAAAAATAAAACCTTATATAGAAGCTAAATTGGGCGTACCTTACGCCCCGAAGCTGCAATTTGGTTCATTACGTAATTTTACTTCTTTTTCTATGTTTTGCTAACATATTGTGTTATAAAAACTTTATGAAATACTTTTAAATAGCAAATCTTCAGTGATTTCTACATTTGTCTGGAAAATACAAAAAATATACATCATCTTAAATGCTAGAGGTGGGTATCTACAATTATTATATGACAGACTTATGCCCGCTTGCACTACTCAAAACTAAATAAATTTAGCGCTCAACAATAAAATGTAGCGTTAAACCTCAAGTCTCAATTAATTGCTTTTGTGGGAGAGATACCTCAATTTTGCCAAAATCACGTAGGTGGGAACACATGCTGGAAATTTTTCAGTGACTGTTGGGTAGTTTAAAGCGCCACTTCTTCTTCCCAGCTAAAGCACTAGGAAATGGTGAAGGACGGGCGTTTTTTGTAATTTTGACATTCAAAAAGTGCTGGTTCTCAGCCTAATTTGAATGCTTAAAAAAAAAACCATTAACGTGTCTCTGTTAAATTCAAACATTTAACCGAAACAGAACGATGTTGTAATTTCGTTTAGCGCTAAATTTATTTAGTGATTTGTAGTGCAAATGGGCCTTAGTTTTAGCAGTTTTAATTTAAGTAGTGTGGTAGTATTTAAAATAATGTTTTTAATTCACTATTAATTTATTAGCCATTTTCAAACAGATGTTTTATGATTTATTTATTTATGGATTCTTTATAATTTTTAACGTGACGTGATTATAGTGGAAGTCCACGTCACGGCGGCATCACGATAACACAGGGAAGTAAAATGTATGGAAATACATGAAGACGCTTTTGAATTTCCGTCAACGTAACGTTATAACGTACATACGGCTACACATCAAGCTATACATTTCCAGTTTATGCTGATCTCGCATTGTATAGGATTTCCGTACAATGCACGGTCAGCTTATACTGGAAATTTATAGCTTGATGTGTAGTCGTGTGTACACATATTTCCATACATTTTATAGACGCACGTTCGTTGACACGAAATATGTATTTGTGCTGAATTTTCTTATGTAATCCCGGAATAATAAGATTCCTGCTCAGAAATAAAATACTTTAATAAACGAAATGTTTGTACTTATTACCCCTTATTAGTTATTACCCCTGGGCCCTTATTAGTTATTACCCTTTTATTCGGTTATTACCCGCACCTGTTAAAAAAAGACAAAGTAGATATTTTTAGTAAATGTCTGGCCTAGACATTTACAAAGTTCTGACTAAAAACACAACAAGAAATACTACCAATATTATTATTAGTTATTATCATAGTCTGCCATTTTATAAGTGTATTAATATTAAAAATACAGTCTTATTATTCAAATCAAATTCTGCTGAAAAATAAATTTTTATATCTTTATTTTAATTTGGTCCAACTTGACTTGACTAAATATATTCAAAATGAGTGTGAAATAGAGTATAAGTTTATAAAAATTTGTTCCAAATCATTTTGGAATTATTTAGTCAAATGCAAGGTAATTTTTTTTTTTGAATTTTCCGTTATTAATGCACAAGGGTAAAAAAAAATCGCAAAAAAAAGTTATGCGTGTTTTGGCCCGAATAGTTTCGAACACAAAAGTTCCCGTATTAGATCCAGTTCCAGTCCGAAACTAATCGGGGTACATCGAAATTTTGCTTTTCTGTTTTTTTTCAGCAGAATTCAGATCTTAAAAATACAGTTTTAAATCTAAGCTACATTCTCATCGATAACTAAATTACTATCATCTAAGGATTCACTTAGGTCACTATTATCACATTCCTCATCAAACTTTGCAACGCTTCGCAAGTAATTTTCCATATTAGAAAAACTCACCATCAGCTGTTTCTCAAAAAGATTCGTCGTGAAATTTCTCTCCATTGTATTTTTCAGCAAATTCGCTAGTATAGGATTCGACTTCAACATTTCCGGTTTCAACGTATTTAGATCAAAATTCTCTTTACCATTGACTTCCGGATTTTGATGTATCCGTTTATGTAATACGAATACATCAGGGTCTTTAAAGCATTTTGAGCACTCTTCGCATTGGAATGAGGTCTTAATTTCTGTGTCCTGGTTGTCGTGGTTTGTTCTGTGTAATTCTTGGTTGGTTGTGTGGACTTCGTTGTCGTGGGTTTCTGGTTGTGGTACTATTTCTGGGGTTGTTGAAGTGTTTGGTGGTGGTTCGTCTGTGGAAGGTTGTGGTAGGCCTGTGGAAGACATACGATTATTAATATTACTGTTTGTCTAGTAAAATAACACCTATGTGGAGCCCTGACAGACAGAAGGCGTCGCGGCAGACTCCGTAGAAGATGGCGGGACGAGCTGAATAAAATAGCTGGAAGTCATGGGGAGAGGCCTTTGCTAATTATTATTATTACACACATCAAAAGTGTCTAGGGATCAACATATATTTTTGCAATAACTTTTCTCCTGATTGATATTAATTAAAATTTTCTTTAAGGATTCATCAAATAAAGTGTTTTCGTTTGTCACAGTAACGATAAACCAAGTCACCTTTGCATTAATAAAGAAATTTGCCATTTTCCTAATAAAGGGATTTTTGACATTTGAACCACTAACATTAAAGTTCGAAAAAAAGACTGAAATAACAGTTTTCTTTAAAATTTTATTGGGTAACTTAAACAATTAATAATCCGTGTTTCTACCGCGAACACTAACAACACAAGAACATCGGTTTGGCATACTCAAAATGAGTTCATCCAAATCACGCTGTGGAATGGCCGCCCATGTTCGTTGCAACAACAAAAAAAGGTCTTCTTGCGACTGGATACCCTCCATATTCGGCAGAGCTCTTCTCTGTAGCATATCCCATGCATGCTCAATCGGGTTCAAGTCTGGCGACTGAGCAGGCCAGGGCAGGACATTGATGTTAGCTGCGGCGAGAGTCTGTCTTACAACTCTTGCGGTGTGCGGTCGTGCATTATCATGCATTAACTGAAATAAGGGACCGATTTGCACTTGTAGAGGAACGATGACGTCTGATACAATCGTCTCAGCATAAATTTGAGCGTTGAGGTTGCCTCTAATCCAAATCAACTCAGTTCTTCCGCCGATCCAAATACCCGCCCATACCATGATGGTTCCACCACTATAAGGATGGACTTCCTGGCAGGATTTTAATCGCTGTTGGCGTCCAGGGGTTCTCCAGTGTCGTATACGTCTTGTATCCGGTCTCATACCAAAACGAGACTCATCAGAAAAGCACACGAAACGCCATTGTTCTTCTGCCCAATTTCTGTGTTCAAGAGCCCATTGATATCGAATCCTACGATTGTGCATTGCTATAGGTGGTACCCGTAGCGGTCTTCGGGAATGAAGGTTCACTTCATGCAAGCGGTTTCTGACTGTTTGGTCGCTAATTAAGTTCCCTGAAGAGTGATGAAGCCTCACGGCTAACATCATGGCGGTTATTGTTGGAGCTCTTCGAGCTAAGATTTGAATGTATCGGTCTTGTCTCCGTGTGGTGCAGCGATACCGTCCTCCATGGCGCTCAGCCACGGTACCAGTGCTTCGGTAACGTGTCCAAAGTCGACTGATAACACTCTGACTTGTATTCAGAGCTAAAGCCACAGTACGTTGCCGGGAACCAGCTTCTATCATTCCCACGGCTCTGAGCATTTCTTCCCTGCTTAAATGACGTCGCTGCTCCATAATAACGTTGGTTTTAATCAGTAGTAGGGAAACAGTAGCACTAATAATGTCTTCAATGCGTTGTATGTTTTTATAGGGAAAATATTGACAGCTGATTTTCATCTTTTACTCGAATTTGATTCACAGTTCCTGATTCAAATTATGAAATGCACCAAAAAGGATCCATATAAATTTATAAAATCATAAATTTATTACAAAGCCACATCTCAATCTCAAGAAATCCGCATAAAAATGCTTGATCCCTAGACACTTTTGATGTGTGTATTTATTATATAATCAGACTACAAATGAGATCCATTGTGTTAGTAACAAAATTTACTTAGCCTATGTTAGTACTTAATAACTAATACAGATCTAAGCTAAGCAGTAGTATGATGCAGTACGGTTGCCAGACCCAAAAATAGAAAAGCCGGACACAGATTCATATTTAGCCGGACATTTTGCAAAACGAATTGTCGTTTACGATTAAAATCGCATTTTCGTAAAGATGTCGCTTACGATAAATCGGCGATTAGGGCTCAATACGCGGGTAGAACACCGGGGCGCAGCCAATTGTTTAATAAATATATTCATGGCAGATTTGTTTTTACAAAAAACATCATTAGTTTGTGGTATTTATTAAAATTTTGAAAGTGCATGTTTTGGCAGTTTTGACAATTTTATTGCATATTTCAAGCATTTATGATATATAACATAACATTACGCCCGTATTTATGATATATAACATAACATTACGCCCGTATTCCCCGAAGGGTTAGGCAGAGATGTACCTGAACACAGTTCCATGTAATAGCGGGCGATATTTTGATAATTCCAAGTTTCTTTTTTTTATTCTAAGTTGCATATAATCTGGAATAATCCGTAGGCTTAGTGGACTGTAGATTTGTTGACCATTTTCTATTTTGTTAAGTACCTGGTACTTGTTGAAAGGCCTACACTGTCCTTCCATACGTATTAACACTGTTATTTTAAGATATAACCTTTCGTATGCCTTAATTACTATAATTCAGACACAATTAAAAAGCCATTGTGTCTCGCGTGGATTTACGTTCCGGCTCATACGAAGTGTTAAGTTATGTTTGCTTAAGTATTGGCTGAAACTAACATACAAACTTACTTACCTTAAGGCCTATTTTTTTTATTGTAAACCATATTTTATTACTTGAAGGTGCAAATATTTTATTTTCTTGTTAATTATTTTTAAAAGAGTAACCGTTTCTTGCCGGCACTTCTCCATAGGAAACGACCAATTTACGTTTCATAACTGCCCTTGTTGGTATATGTGAAATAAAATATTTTGATTGATTGACTGAATGGTGACTTACCATTACACAAGGAGGTGAGTGCCAAAGGGTCTTGTACTCCAGCGGCTTGCATTGCTAGCATCGTTTGCATGTAGATAGCCTGGGCCAGATGTTGTGCTTGATGATGTAGCTGAAATTTTGAAGTTTTATGTGTTAGTATACAAATACAACATTAAAAATCATGTAAGTACCGTGGTACGTATTCAAATAAGGCTGAGAATCAGCACTTTTTGAATGTCAAAATTACATAAAGGTATGAATTCGAACAACATTGCACGCAGCAGTGCTGGTCCTTATACATTGTCTATAGCTTTATATGAGATTACATTCTGAGCACGGCAGCAATGCTGCGCGACATTGCTGCGAGGGCACTGCTGCGCGGCAGTATCGCGCGGGCGATTTTGTGGGAGTTTGTTGCGCCACTTCTTCCCAGCTAATGCACTAGGAAGTGGTGAAGGGCGGGCGGTTTGGGGGACTGTCTTATGTAAGACGTTCAAAAAGTGCCGATTTACTGCCAAATTTTAATAAATGACTTGTGTTTTTGGGTAAGTTCCGAATTATTGAGGGCTCCATAGGACTCGAATTGCGAGTGGGCTGCTCAGCCGACATCGGTAGGCTGTGGGGACGCCGGTCGTTGACTGCTTAGCTTATGCTGCATGTTGCTGTTTTTCATTTTTGCGCCAATTGGCTAATAAATAAAATCTGTCCCTGTAAAAATTAATGTCCCTAACTGTCGCTTAGACTTGGTGAACGGCGCAGGAATCTGCTGGATGCGAGAAGCACAGGACCGGTCTCAGTTTGGGGAGGCCTATGTGCAGCAGTGAACGTCTTTCGGCTGACATGATGATGATGATTTAGATCCTTTCCTGATCCATTTTCCTGTGGATCTAAAGCTGGTATATTGCTAGGTCACCGGAATATCATCTTGTGTATGGTGCTGGCAGTGGTGGCCCAGTGGTAACGGCCCCGACTTACGAGTTGTAGGCCGTGGGTTCGAATTCGAACACAAGCAGGCGCTTTAGCGCGCCGCCGCGCCGCGTTTGGAGGTCTCGGCATCCGGCTCGAAGGACCAAAAAAATGTAGGGGATCCCTACACTTAGTGATATGATAACGGGGCGATTCTATTGCGATGATGAAATAAAACCGACTACCGTGAATGTTCGTTAAACACTGATTTATTGAAATATATTTTTACATATTATTTGCAATAATGCTGTGTGTGCAGAATGCACGGCGCGTATAAGTCGGTAAAGTAATGTACGGTTCCGTACACTTTGTTTAAATAATTTCATCACCACTGCTCTCAAAACGGTGAAGGAAAACATCGTGAGGAAACCGGCATGTCTTAGAACAAAAAATTCGGAGACATGTGATATCTACCAACCCGCACTGGGCCCGCGTGGTAGATTACGGCCCACTCCCTCTCACAGAGAGGAGGCCTGTGTCCCAGCAGTGGGAACATTAATAGGCTTATTATGTATGTATGTATGGTGCTGGTCTGGTATGTCTGAAGGTAGGTTCTGACTTCTGAGACAGGAACGCATCTTTTTACCAAATACTTAGGTTGTTTGACTATACATTAGTTAGATATTTACCTGTGGGTCTAACGCGGGTACATTGCTGGGTACCCAGGCACCGGACTGTCTTCTCGTGTATGGTGCTGGTGTGTCCGAAGGTAGGTTCTGAGACGGTATCGCATCTTTACGTAGAGTTCGCCATTGTCCTGAAAATTAACAAAATTATAATTTAAGAAATGGTTTATCCTTAAACAAAATCGTCTGTCTGTCTGAACGCAGTAAACTCAAAAACTACACGGATTTTCATTATGCGTATTCGTATACATTGGCTGAAATATGATGATGATTGTTGAACATGTTGGAGAAAAAAATGCTGACTGGGAGCTTTACTGGCGTGTGCCGCGTAAACCGTAAGAGATACATAAAATTGATGTTCGCAACAAAATAAGTCCGGGATTGTATGTCTATCTTCTAAAGGTGTGTGTGTCCAAACATTGGTCGGCAAGAGCGTAGCAGCAACACGCGCCGTTTGCAGGACACATTTCTGCCACGCTCTATTTAAGACCAAACCGACGAATGTTTGCGCGGCAGAACTGTGCGGGCCCAGTACGGCACATCCAAGATACGCCGCATACTTTAGTTAGCAATATCAATCTGCCTAGCTTTTAATATATCCGCTGAAACACGTCTAGACACAATGAGTGACGAATGATTCCTAAAAATGTTTTTGCGCGGCAAGTAGACGGAAGCGTTCGTGTGCGGCAGTCGTCCAAACAGCGCGACAGGCGCGCACGATTGCTGCTCAATGTTTGGACACACCTTTAGGATGACCCACTGTAACCATTTTAATCTATCAGAATTTGATAAAAAATTCATTGTTAAGTAGGTATTTCCGAAGTTATTTTGAGCGGTATTATATTAATCCTTATGCAATAAAATATATTATTAACACATTATCATTTACTTTAAAAAATATCAGATTCAAAATTACGCGCAACTTAATAATTATGGTTGACGGTGGTGCAGGACAGTCAATGACCTTTTCCTCGGCTATTAGGTATGCGATCATCGGTTCGCTTCCTTTAAGCCTAGCGCGTCACCTGCCGAACGTTCCGCGGCGGAACGCTCCGTCGCGTCAAATTTCTATGGACGTAACGTTCGGCTGATGTGTCATAGGTAACTTGAAAACATTAGGAGCGTATTCAACCGAGCGTTCCGCCGCGGAACGTTCGGCAGGTGTGGCCCGACCCTTAATCCCGGGCGGCAGTACGTTCCCGTGGGGTATTTGCCGACTTCCGCGCGGGCAAATCCGCGGGTGCTTTAGCTTTTGCTCGCGGCGTTTTAGCGCTTCTGTAGCACACAAAGAGTATTCTTTAATAGAATATTATTTAATGTTGCTACAGGTACTTAGAAAAAAAAATTGTCAGAATTAACCCTTAACCACCTACCACCTATTATTGTCACACAACCACCTGCCATACGTCTGTGGGACCCGGAAGTAAAATGATTCTCTTTTGTAAAATTTTGTATGGTAAAGTATTGTTTTTAATTAAAAGTCAGTTTAGGCACATATTAAACTAAATAAAAGAAAAACAAAGACGTAAAAATCAATAATATTTGAAAAAATCTAAATTAGTTATCAACATCTCTTATTTTAGGCTAACAAACTAACATATTTGAAAAAAGAGACTCATAGAAATAATCACATAAAGTAAGAACTTTTTTATACTTGTTTTTACTTATTCAATAATCAACAAACATAATCAAACATAAACAACATCAATAAAATCAAGATTTTTACAAAATTGCAGGCCCTGAACTTCTAGTTTTTCATGACAGCAAATGCACAAGTTTTTGGGGCGTTCGAGGCAAATTGGTGCTTTACATTCGAAACCCAAGTAACTATTGTGTTTTGCGTGTCTTTGTATCATCGCAAGTTCAACAGATTTTTCGAACCGCCAACCTTTCTTCAGCCCCGCTGCTCTTGGAACTCCTGATGATGAGGTATCCTTGTTATTGTGGAGGATACGTCGAATAGCTATTCGGATGTCGAAAGATCGAAAGCAGGTTCAAGTTCGTAAATACTCTAGCTGAACATTTAGCTGTTCTGCTTTTTCCCTTGAGGTTGGGCAGATAAGCTCACGCCTTAGCAGTTTGAAGCTGAAATATCGAGCAATCTTTAAAAGCTACTACTGCCAAGGGCCATCTACGAGTGTGGCGACCTGTGGAGTAATTTGAACATTTTTGGTCTAGTAGATCAACTCCAATTATGGTTTGGTTATAAAAAAAGTACTATCTGCGGTTTCTTGATCAGACCCGCAACTTTCTTCTAGAACACGTTGTAGTCCTACATCAGACTCCACATCGCTACATTCATTGTTTGGTATATTTTCTTTGTCAGACGGACTTGTTCCAACCATCTCTTGATAATGACGTCATTAGAATCCGTTTGAAACTAAGACGATAATAATTAAACAATATGAAAAAAGTAACGTAACCACCTGCCAGGGGTCTCTCAGACCTACGACGAAAGTTTTCTACTTACCAGAGTCAAACACACGTACCTACGAGCTCGACGAGGGTTTGCATGGCTCTCAGAGGCGTAGGGAAAAGGTACAGGAACTAACAAGTTAATACGAAAATCGGGTGCCAAAATAATCACTATTTTTAATTCGTGAAGATCTGTGAGACGTATGGTAGGCGGTTAAGGGTTAAAAAATAGTTTGGAAAATCCAAAAGTGCACGCCTCATACTTATCACTCATTCATAAACGAAAAAGTAATTCAAAACATAGTTTAAAAATTATCAATTTATCACTTTTCATGAAGTCGTAATGTCAACGACTGACAAAGATTTACTTGGCGGTTGCTAGGCAACTTACGCACGTCAAGTCAATGGTTGGAAATATTTAGTTAAAGATATTATATTTTAGTTAGTATTTTATTAATTATAATTAAACTACTTTGAATAAAAGAGCCATTTTCTATAGGGTTCTTTGTACGGCCAAAATGAATGTATAAAAAAAAAATTGACTCATTAATTGATTTTATCGCAAGCTACAATGTTTTCAGGGTTCATAAATTGACGGACAGGAATTTTTTTTCAATTATTTTTATGCTCTTTCCATTTCTGCTGCATTAAATCAATTGTTAAAAAGTACAGTATTAATCTCCATTTAATCATCTATACAATGGTATATAAATTAAGTAGGTTCTGTGTACTAGCAGGAGTGTAACAATAAAAACAGTTACAGAAATGGGGCAAAAATAATTTTTCGATCGTAGAGCACACTCTAATGCTTCGCATTACGAGTCGTGCAAAAATTGGGTGCATGGTAATAAAAAAATTGCCTAGATAAACATAAAACTTAACTATGCACTAGAACTATTTAGGTAATACTAGCTTCCGCCAGCGGGTTCGCTGTGCGACTCTTTATAAATAATAATCTGTGACCTAGGTCAAGGTTTACCCAAGAGCCAAATTATATCGAAATCCGTGCAGCCGTTTTAGCGTGATAGTGTAGCAAACAAACAAACTCACTTTCGCATTTATGATATTAGGTAGCATGTTACTCAGTGACAATAATTATGCTGGTGAAAGTTAACAGTATTGTTGTGTTTTGGCAGTTAGAGCTAAGATAGCCATTTCCTCTGTGGTTGAGGATTCCGGGTGAAGCTCTTTTCCACCTTCGGCCTGAGCATCACTTACCATCAGGTGAGATGCAGGCCAAAAGCTTCCCCATAGAGGATTAATAAATAAATAAACAATTGTCACCAGTTTCAAACACATATTTGGTATTGTATAGATTGTTTACTAATATAAAGCATGCCACAAAATTTTCTATACAAACATTAGAAAAATGCATGCAACAAGCAGTAGGGGCATGCAGTTTTAAAGGAAACAATCTCTACTAATAGTGCATCATCTCTGCACCCCATTTCAAACTTAATGGCAGCTCAGAACATGAGGCGAGTAATGAATGGGTCATGGGTCAACAGGGGTGAGGCATAGGTTACTACTCGGCCCACGCACAATGGTCCACTTGAAGGACTAAGTGCGGAAACCAAACCCTCTAACATAGGTTACTACTCAGGGAGTAGCGCACTTCTGAGCCACTATTACGTTGGAATCGAACATTACCTGTGTGCTTTTTCTAAAGCTCAACATGTTACTGAAAGTAAGTATTATCTCAACTTCACATAGCTTCAGATATGTAAGAAAGTTAGACTTTAGTTTGAGAACATCAAAAAATGCACCAGGGGGTTCTATGCCAAGGGCATCTTTATGAGTTTCTAAGGAAATATCTGGAAATCTGGGGAGTTTGTTGCGCCACTTCTTTTTACCAGCTAAAGTACTAGGAAGTGGTGAGGGGCGGAAGTTTTGGGGGAATGTTTAATGTAATTTTGGTTGGTGGGTAGCCTTAGGGATTTTGATTAATGTAATTTTAAAATGCTGATTCTCAACCTTGGCCAATGAAGTAGACAAAGTTCTATGTGATGAATAGAAGTATCTAGGTACTTATGTGTGAAGCAATTCTGCCAGTAGACTAGTGACAGAGACATTTGGGCCAGTTTATCAAAGATTGTGCAAGGATTTTTGGTACTTATACCTAACCTAACTGTGACCAACTTGGGTCGAACACTTACTTGTATTTGTATCACCACACCTTTAAAAAGCTGTATCTACTGTATAATTTATTGCCTTACTAGATACTAACATAGCTATCTACTTTTAAAACATACAACCATCAAATAATTTTACGTAAACATATTATTATTTACATTTATAACTTTCAAACAATAACAAAAACAGACGCGGACAACAAATAGGTATAGAAATCAAAACGTAGGTAACTATTATTGAGAAAATCAAACGTGCTGGTAGGTACCTACCCTTATTTTTTCCCGCACTAGTTATTGTGTAATCCTCGGGTTTGAAATGAAGGCTGCATACTTTAGAATACTTTGTATACGGTTTCCCTCTTTTCAGAATATCATTCCAGAGTTTAGCAAGCTCTTCATCCCTCGGAAATTGGTGAAATGAAACATTCTTTGCCTTTCCAGCCATTGACGTGCAACGCGGCACGGTGCAGTAGTAAGGCATTTTATTAGTGCGACACTAGTTCAAACACACAAATTAACATATCTAAGCAATTATACTGTTATTGTAACAGTTGTATTTTTTATGGAAAAACAAACAAAACTTCGCGCATAAACACCAAGCTCCGACATTTATCAAAGATGAGAAAAAAAAAAGTGTTACCAGTTTTGAAGATGTGTTGGAATGTCTATGGTCAGCTACAACGAAATAATCAATTTTATTTAGTCGATTATAGAAAGTAGATGTAAAAATAAACAAGTTTTGTTCCAGATGGAACCATTTTAATGAGTTTTATTTACACAGACAGACTAATGTGCCGGATAGAAATGTAACCGGATAGAATTCCATCTCTTGTGCCAAATTTTCTGCTGCTGTACAGCAGAAAATTTGGCACGAGAGATGGAATTCTATCCGGTAAATTCCCAGGTAAATTCTAATTTGGGTAGAAATTATGGTATTTACCCGGGTAAATTCCCAAATGATGTGTATTTATTTTTATAAGAACGAAGTAGGCTGACTTTGACACTTGATTGTTCTGACAGACCTCTATGCCATGCGTGAAAAAGTATAATAAAATTGTATGTGTTAAATTATTATTTTAAACCCAATAAAAATGGATAAACTTTACAGATTTTTATAAATAGACGATTTGAAAAGAAAAAAACTACGAAAATGGAACAATTTTTTACTTTTTGTATGGAAAATACGAAAAATTATTACCTACATCTTGAGTTTTAGGGGTTTATGGGCTTTATAAAGGCCGTTCCAAATTTTATTTTTGCGATGGGATGGGACCCGTCACAGTCAACCGGACTTTGGGGGGGGTCACACAGACAAATACTTCTACTCCCAAAACTTCAAGTGTCCCCACGTGATTATATACTTATTGATAGTATAGATGGCGCTGATGGCTATAATATAGGACTCCAAACTATCGAATCAATATCATAGTATCGCTGATAACAATAGTATTTTCACGTGACGATGCTGTTAAATCCTGACTATTTAGATGTCGAATTCTCGAAATTTCTGTTACAATAAATTTTATCCATAGTACTTTCAAGGACTAGCATTGTAAAAAAATATAAAAAGAGACAAGCTCGCATTTTAACATAAAATTTTTAAATAAAGTAATTAAAACTAATTAAAAAAAAAAAAATCTGCATAAGAAAACTGGCAATTTTTATATGTTTGCCAGTAAGGATCACGATCATGACCAGTTATTATTTTAGCACGTATTATTATTGATGATTTGAGATACATCGCTTTTCCCCCGGAGCTGGGTTTTTTTAAGCATCCTCCTTTAGTATAAACAACAAATTAATAACGTTGTATGTAGGCACAATAATATATACAGATATAAATCCAAGTTATTGCACAGCTATGTCTCCATAAAAATAATCATAATATACAACAAGGAAGGAATAAAAATAAGAAATAATGAACAAAAATTAAAAAATCAAATAGTATTGGCACAAAAAAACTCCACCTCCACTTCACCACTCAGTCATTCGTCATCTACACCACACAAGCGTTTACAATACACTTACACTTAATACGTTTAAATTTAATTAGTAGGTACGCCTAAGTTTATAATTACAACGTTTGTTTACATAAAATATGGATAGTGACCGCTAGCTGTCAAATTCTTGGACTAGTGATACTAGTGACATCTGAAGTGAGCCAGTGGCTGTTTTGATCCCTATTGAATCGGGTTATCGGATTCTAGTTTACTTCTTACTATAGCCATAAATAAACTAATTTAATGGCCAAAGGGATTGTTAAATTCGCGCGTCACTATTTTGATTTTCTATGCTTTCAGCCAATTTCAACTTACTTTTTTGCCACTGAACAGTTTTTTTATATCGTTGACAAAATTTAGTCGATTCCTTGATGGCATAACAACAGAAGTACTATTGCATGATATTCAAAGAAACGACGTCAATCCAAAGTCTATGGTCCACGAGAGTGGCCATTTTTTTCCGAAAAAAAAAGTGGGAAGGGAAAAATAGATGTCAAATATTTCAAGGCTACAGTGTGATGATTCCATTTTTTTCCAAACCAACGTGATAACGTTTTCAACAAATAAATTAAATAACATATTTGTGTCCGGGACTAGAGGTTACAATCTTAATCGATGTGTTGTGTTCGTTTCGCCGACTGTAAACATTCATAAGTTTGGGAAACCAAATAAGAAAGGAAGATGGGATATTATTGCACTGTCCCACAATGCACGTCGCTCGCCGGCAAAACGAAAAACGTGAAATTTCATCGGTTTCCTCGTGACGTGACTATGGCAGACAAGTGGAACCAGATTTTGAAGCGAGGCAAGCCGTATACGAAGTATTCAAAAGTTTGCAGTCTTCATTTCACTCAGGCAGATTATAACGTCACTACTATGGGTAAGAATAAAGGTATTTCGGGTTTTTCCATCTCTGCTAACAACATTAATATTATTTCCTTCGGCGATGACTCATAAAAGTTTCACCAGTTTATTTGTTTTGCCTCTTGTAACTCATGCAAGGGTCGAATGCATTTCATTCATTTCGTGATTAACCATACTTTTGTATTTCGAACTCTGTTGTGCATGATCATAATCACTATTGTTTTTTTTTTGCATAATTTTGGCAGACAATGAGAAATGATGTGGTCATTTGCTCAAACACAGCTTTGTCTTTGGTAAAAATTGCAGGAAGTTACAAAATGCAATGATAATAAAAATTGAAAATATTCTAATAGCAATCTTGTTGGGATGGGATGATTAATGTAACCTAAAAATCTATATAAATGCATAAGATAAAGTTTCTATAGAAGATACATGTGTGTATCTATATTTATGACTAATAATTTGCATTTTTAAAGATTGGTCATTGCATCATTCAACACAATTCTCATTTGAGTGAATCCTCTTTAGTTAGTAAAAGGTCACAGACGATGAACATATAAAAAATGCACTAGTTTTAATGTTTTGAAAAATAATAATGTTTTGCAAACACTTCATTCTCCTTTAGAACAACATTCTATGTTTTATGTAGGAAAACAGGCCATAATGTACTATCTAATTCTTTATTCCATACTAGCAGCACCCCACTGTTTCAGTTGAAGTCCCGATCCCATGGGTATATTGCCATAAGAAGTATCCTATGTCCTAATCCAGGTGATGGTCTATCCATGTGCCAAACTTCATTCAAATCTGTTCAGCCGTTTTAGTGTGAAAACGGAACAAATAAACTTACTTTCGCACATTTATAATATTAGTTAGGCTTAGGATTTTAAGTTTTAAGTTTACAAAACAATACTTAATTGTTCATAATATTTTCTTACTAGTAGTGTTAGTCTTGTATTTGTTATTTTTCCCTATGTGGACCCCTTTTTTTGGGTAAAAGCCTGCTCCATCCTGTGCAATTATTCCTTGTCTTTGGCAGTCTCTATCATGTTTTTCCCAGCAACTTCTATAAGGTCATCAGTCCATCGTTTTCTCTGTCTACCAATGCATTTTTTCTCTTGTGGTCCCAACCATCTCGTTCGGTCTAGTGTCATCTTATCTGTTTGTGCCTTGAAATGTGACCAGGTCATTTCCTTAATGTACTAAAACAGTTGTAAATAACTTTACTAACTTAGTTGTAAGTTGACAATTTATTTCAGCTCTTTATGAATCATTTGGTTATCTAATCATAATCATGGATTATGTTATTTTTAAATAATATTTATTTTTTGTTGTGACTTGTTGCAAATATGACTGCTGATTGTGTAGTCTAGGGTTTGATTCCCAGCCTGGGTAAGGATTTTTCATCAGAAATTTCACAGTAGCAGCCTGGATGGACTCTGGATTTGTGCCCGGTTGATGGCAATAGGCTTGCCCCTATTACTATAGGTACACCTCTGCTTAACCCCTCAGGCAATATAGGCGCGATATTATGTTAGGTCCTAATAAAGAGTATTCTATCTATTTGTCACTACAAAAGATGTTCTGCTATTTATTACGCATATTTCCTCCTACTTCAATGGATTGTAGGGGACTCCCCTGAAATAGTTCAATCCATTAAAAACAATAATGGATTATTTTATTAATCATTTATATTGTGTGGCATTAACTTTATTTTTTATTAGAAAAAAATGAGTAGGAAAATTTTATTGATTAAATTGTTTTAGAAAGCCAAGAATGGCCAAGATTCCGAATGTTGAAGTTTATGATTTATTTATTTATTTTTTAACCTGTAAAGGAAATAAATCACAATTTTTAGGGTTCCAACCTTAAAAGGGAAAACGGATCCTTTTTAAGATCACTTTCTTGTTTAATAAATAATAACATACATACATAAACTCACGCCTTCTTCCCAAGGGAGTAGGCAGAAACTACAGAACGCCACCTGCTACGATCCTTACATACTCTTTGATTTGTTTAAGTTCATACATAATTTTTTATTTAATTCCCAAATATGGAATAGACATACAATAAGGGGAATCCTTTGCAGATTATTAAAAAAAAAAAACTAGTCATTGATTTAGTCCAGTGCAGTGATGCAGGTAGTTTTTCCCAACTCATCTGCATAGCCTTTTTCCAACTAGTTTGGCTTCCAGTCTGACTGGATGCAGCGGAATACTAGTATTTTATATGGAGCGGCTGCCTATCTGACTTCCACAACCCTGTTGCTGGGTAGTATGATACCCCTTGGTAAGACCGGTTGTCAGACTTTAAGGCTTCTGATGATTATCTATCATGCCTGATATCATCATTTCTAGGTTGGGCAAAGTGTTATTGGGTTTTTCTATCAGAAGCAGCCCGGAGTCTGGATTTGTGCCCGGTTGATGGCAATAGGCTCGCTCCCTATTGTATAGGACTTTAGAAATTAATGGGTAAAATTTTAGTGTACTATGGTGTACCTCTGTGTTACTCTTCAGGTATTATTGGCATGTTATGTTATGCCTAATGATTTTGAATTGCATTTTATAATAATGATATTGTTTCCTATTACAGATAATTTAGGTTTTAGACTATTTATTATTGCATTCAACACAATGGTGTAGGTAATTAGGTAGATATTTAATGAGTTGTAAATTAAGGAAAAAATAACCAGTTTTCTGTCATTTACCTTTTAACATTCCTTTACAGGATGTGATTTTTAGTTATTATTATCAATAATAACATGATTCTTTTGCGTCAATTGTTCTAAATATAACGTCATGTCCATTTCAGACACTAGTCTGCCTGACCATGTAGATTAGTATCTACGTGGTCCTCACTTAATCTGACCAAGGCTATGTCTAGACTTTAAAAGAGACTTTGACCCCTGAGTTTCTTTATTTCTTCTCCATCTAGCTTATTATTATGACGTGTAAAAATGATTCTAATATCCTATTTAAAGAATAAACAATTTCATTTCATGTTTTCGCCATATGCAGAAACTGCAGAATGGTACATTGACAAAAAAAATGTTTCATTTTGTCGTGCTGATGTATTTTTCTGGGTCTAAAAATCAAAATATTTTATTTCATGTGCATTGGCATTGGGCACTTATGAAACGTGAGAAGTAGGGTGCACATTCCAATTGGTTGTTTCCTATGGAGAAGAGCCGGCAAGAAACTCCACAGTTTCTCGTTGGGTTTTACAATGTTTTTTAATTACAGTGTTAATAGGTATGGAAGGACAGTTTAGGCCTCTCAACAAGTACCAGGTACTTAACAAAATAGAAAATGGTATACAAATCTCAAAGTCTATTAATCCTAATGTTCAAGTCTGTTAAATTGACTAAAACCACTTGGGGATCTACATCTGGCCGGGGATTTTTACTCACAGCAGTTCCTTATTCAGACGGGCCCCGTCACCTTCTGTAGCGGTCTCCCTACGGCTGCACTGCTGCAGAGGGTGACGTGGGGCAGGGTAGGAACAGTGTGCCGTCGAGTCGGGCCTGTGTCTGTTCAGGAGACAGACTGTAAAATAGACAGTAGTCAGTCATTAGAAAAGAAAATCAAAAAAGCGTAATATTTTAAAAGCAGGTTTATACGAACCTAGTACAGTAATTGAGTCTAGTGTTGCCTTGCAACTGGGCTCGTATAGACAGTAGTTTCAACCTAGTACTGTGCTGACTTCGCGCCCTCAAGTCAGTACAGTTAACTAACGTCGTATTTTCTGGCCCAGTAGCTGCCCCCGACTGACTGCACTGACTGACTTACTGCTTACTGTCGATCTTCTTTACCATTAGGGTTTCCATCCCCAAATTTTGAAAACCAGAATTGGAAGGTATTTTCAATGCCAGGACATTTCGGATTAAAAACAGGACGCAGTATAAGAGCAGTAGTAGTTAATAGCAACACGCAATGAAAACAGGTTCAACGAAACTCAATTTATCTCTCTCTATCTAACCGTTAGATAGAGAGAGAGAAATTGTGTTTTGTTGAACCTGTTGAGAAATTGAGTTTCGTTCTAGTGCGCGAAAATAGTAGTGAGAAAGAGACAACAAGCAGAGCGCACGATAAACGCAAGGTTGAAGGGGCGAAATTTAAAAAACAGGACTTTCAGTTGCTTTAAAAACCCAGGACGTTACTTAAAAACTATCCAGGACGCCCCAGGACATCCCAAAAAGCATGTCCTGGGAAAACAGGACGGTTCGCAACCCTAGCTTAAATGAACCCACTCACTTGGTTCGAAATTCCGAGTGACTGGGTCCAGCCAGTGCCATCGTATAAACCAGGCATATAGGCTAAGGGTTAGCCTTAAAATGCCCTGATTTGTTTTTCACGTTTTCTCACATGTTGCTCATTTCTCTGCATCACATGCCCACCATCGGTCCATAGCTATTAGGTATTGTTACTAATCTAAACTTGTACTTACCTACAATTTTGTTTTCCTAATTTTTATAAACAATTTATATAATTATGTTATTTTTTCCTTGTTTGTTAGGATAGAATTCAACTTTTGGGACTTACCAATGTGGTCACAGTTATTTTTCTAAATATTTTACCTGGATATTAATGATATCATTAGGGGGCGCGTGAGTAATAATAAGTGAAAAATAGACTAAATAACTTTAAAAAAGTCTATACCGTCTTCAAAAAGAATAAAATAAATTGGGTTCTTTAAATGCTTTTGTGGCTGAATAATAACAGCCGCACGGGTCGATCTTTGAGGTTAAGGAACGCATGCCGAGGTCGGTCCGTGGATGGGTGACCATCCTTAGACCCCTCCACGCCTTGGAAAGCACCATGGCGAGACCAACAGTTTAACGGAAAGCTTGAATACGGTTGAAAAGACTGGTTGTCAGTCTTTTCAAGGGGTATCGTGTTCCCTAGATACGGGGTTGTGGAGGTCAGATAGACCACCGCTCCATGTAAAATACTGGTATTCAGCTGCATCCGGTAAGACTAGGGTTGCCAACATTTCTTCGGCGAAATATAGTATTTTTCAATAAAAACTAAAAAAAATATAGTACACTTAAAAAATATATAGTATTTTGTAGAAAAAAACAAAAATTACAAAGTAATTTTTTTTTTAATAAAATAAAACCCTTATTTTTTTGCACTTGCCTTTTTTTAAATTGTCTAAAATATAAAACTGTTTAACCTGTTAACTGTTTATTACGTTCAATTTTTTTATTAAGTAATGTGTATCAAAAGCCCCACTCTTTCACTCTTTCCCACTCAGGTTTATTATATTTTTGAGTAATTTATTGTTTTTCGCTTTTTAATCGGCGTTAGTAGCGGCGCACTTGAACTTGACGCACTTTCGTTATCGCTACCTCTGCCCATAACTAAATTAATTTAGGACTTCAACTTCTTAAAAGAAAAAACAACATCAAATTGATAATAATTACCAAAATCCAAAAACAAAAATAAAGCAGACCAAAAAATCGTTTTACGTTGTCAATATGACATTATTGACAAGATCGGAACGCACTAGAGGAGTTCGGCTGTATGCTATGGCATCAGTCAAAAGTAAAAGTAAAGGCGCGTTCATAAATTGTTAAAATGAAGGATTTGTTTGTTAGATTTCGATGTTGAAAACATAGTATTTTTGCGTACTATATGTATATTTCTTCAACAGTATACGGGGTGGCAGGGACATCGACGCGAAGCCGATTACCATGGATTCAGTACATGATTCTGAACCCCCCTGCGTTGAAATTTTTCGTCGGTTATTTAAAAAAAATCAGCTGCTCCATACATTTTGACCGCGTAGGTATTGCAATTTTCTATGAAACAGCTGTTTTTTTTTTAAATAACCGACGAAAAATTTCAACGCAGGGCGGTTCAGAATCATGTACTGAATCCATGGTAACCGGCTTCGCGTCGATGTCCCTGCCACCCTGTATAGTACGCAGACCCTAAATATAGTACAATACTATATACATATTATAGTACGGTTGGCAACCCTCGGTAAGACTGGAAGCAGACCTCAACATAGTTGGGAAAGGGACAAAAAAACCTATTTTTTTTTACCATTTACAATATGCCTAGTATTGAAAATGGAAAAAAAAAATAGGTTCAAATAAGAAAAAAATGGCGCCAACTACTTAAACTGTTTCATAGGTCTTCAATAGATCTTTATCAGGACGGTTTTTTACTATTAATTACGTCAAAAATTCTGACTCACCTATAAATAATCCATCCAAAACATTACTTATGTCATATCAAATCATTCATATCTCATATCACGCTTAGTCATAAAATTATCTTTTGTTATCGAAACTACAATTTACAAAGACAACGGCACAGCTGTTTTCGAGTTAGGAACAGACAGATGGACAGTTGTTGTGTAATACTTTTTTTGTTAAACGTTATCTTGTGCCCTCGTTTTGCAGAAAAAAAAACAATTGTTTCTGATAACGTTGAACAATTTTTTTGTAGTTGTTACTTCTGTGCTTTACAGCATGTATCAGATAGGTGCACGTGGTTAAAAAAGACTGCTTCCTACTCGCGAAGTTGAGCGAATACGAGAGTAGACGGCAGCGTAGCCAGATGGTTTTTTGACAAGTCGGGATTCTGAAACTTTTTGAGTGAAAAAAGTGGGATTCTTTCGTCGAAAGCGGGACATAGTATAAAAAACAACGGGTTGCACTCCGGGAGTGCTGGCACTCTCGGAGTGCAACCCGTTGTTTTTTTTATAATAATTATCAGAAGTTTTTAATTATTTATCTTTTTAGTTGAGTTTTAAGTTACGTCTATGTGGCAATAGATAGCAAAAATAGCCATAGAAAATGTATTTTAATAAAAATATGATATTTTAAATCATATTTACCCTATCGTTAGGTAGTCGAGTCTTCTTAGTCTTTTGAATAAACGAATCAAAAACAAAAAATAAAAAAAAAAATTCAAAAAACAAAAAACCCGACTGCAAAAACACATAGTAACTGAAAACAGAAAAACAAGCATTATAATTTATAGAATTTTGGTATTGCAGGCGGGTAGGAAGTACCTACTACTACCATACATATTTCTGCCGCCAAGCAGCGTTGCTGTGTTCCAGTTTGAAGGGCATGTGTGCCGGTGGGGTGCGCCAAAGTTCACCTAAATTTTCAACTCCGATAATTGGAAATCCGAAAATGTTCTTCCTAACATTTTTCATCCTAACAATCACAATTCCTAACTACTCTGTCTCTAATGTTCATAATTCCGAAGCATTCAACTTCATAATGTCAGTAGCAATAAACATCTATTATACTTTTATTTGTTTTCCTATATTTTCTCAACATAACCATCTTTTACACTATTATTCAAAGTCATATCTTTTTTGTTTAGATTAGGATTAGGTTAGGTTAGGTTAGAACTGTGACCAATTACGCGCGAGCCGAGCGAGCGAAGCGAGCGGTGCCGCGGCAGCGGCCGGCGAGCGCTACCTCGAAATTGGTCGCGAAATTTTTCTAAGTATTTTTTTCATAGTGCCCCCAAGACGACACTTTGACCTGAATTTCATTCATCTAAGACAAAAATCTGTGAAACCACCTTTAATCATTCTAAACAGTTGGTTTTTAGACAATAATTTTCTCAGGTATAGTTATAGTAATAAATATGTAACAACAATAACCAAAAATAAAATGGCTAAATGTAAAAATGTGAACAGTTGTTTTGTAATCACAAGAAAACAAACCTTTTCCTTCAAAGCATCTGGTTCATGATTATGTTCTCTCAGTAGCATAAAAGCGTTTTATGATAAAAAACAGTAGGAGTTTAAATATATTTACATTAATGATATTATTAATTACAATTTTCGGAAACATGAGTGTTATGAAAATCGCCGGTAGCACTACAAATAGTATGAATGAAAACTTTAGGATGAAAAATTTTAGGGAGAGTGATCATTCGGATTACAAATCGTTAGGAAGAACAATTTCGGGTAAAGAACTTTAGGTGAGCCAATATGGACCCGTGCCGGTGTAGTTACAGAAACATGACACATGTCAGCTTTGTCTCTAGGATGGCAACGCATCTGCGATTGCTCTGGTATTGCGGGTATTCTTAGGCGGCGGTGACCACTAATACCATCAGCGTGACCACAATAGAAACGGGGTTTGTCGACGGAAGAATAGACAAAATGACAAATAAACAATCACTATCTGTAATTTTTTCTATTCTACCGTCGACAAAATAAGTAGAATACCCGCGGGTTCTATGATTGTCATACTTCGCGACCTGGTGGGCGTTAGCTTGTTAGTTTTTCGCCATCAGAAGGCCAATCCTCGTACTTCAAAAACGTTCACATTGAAGTCGCAATCTGTCAAACTTGTCAAAAATTATTGTATTTTTGACAGATTGCTAATGAGATTAGAATGCGAACGTTCTTAAAAATTACAAGAATTGCTCCTCTGATCATCATTCTCCTACCATTATCCCAATTTATTTATGCACGGCTCCGACACAATCGGAAACAGCCTAGCACATTGAAAATTACATTAAAGAAAAAATCTTTAATACTTAATCTGCCCGTTATCTTGCACATTACGTACAAATTACGACATTTATGTCAAATGATTGTTTGTAAAAATAATAGTAGTATGCGTTCTTATCATTCGACTTGGTAGTAAGTTGACGTGGATATAGTTCTGTGCTGTTATCTTCGTATCATGGGGAACTTAAGAGTAGGCTCTCTAAATTGTATGTTATTTGCATTAACATTCTGAAACAGTCGCGTATACAATCAAAATGGAATTTTAGTATATGATTTATTGGATCTTTATCTTTCCAAAAATAAGACAGATACGTAATTGGAATATCTTTGCTCGATTCATTTTTTATTCGAAAATCGTGTGTTTTTTAAAGATTATTAAGAACCACAACAAGATTACTCGACTTTTATGTCTAAAATAAGTATTTACTGTAAGAAAATATAGTTTACTGTCCAAATATAAGCAATTTTTTTTCTAGATCGATTATTACTTTAAATAAAAACAAAATAAGAATTGAGACTTACGACATTTAGTTTCGAACTCGTACATGGTTAAAGAGCGCACGCGATATACAACTTTATTACTGATGCGTTAGCGTTTAGCACATATCGGAGTGGCGGGGTGCGGGAGGGTGGAGCTTGCGTGGAAATTGTGTTTGGAGTGCCTGGTCCAGAAATGATACCAGCTTTAAAGCTCAGTCTTCATCTGCTCTGCCTTTTCACAACTATATTGGGGTCGGCCTCCAGTCTAAACGGATGTAACTGAGTAACAGTATTTCACATAATGCGACTGCCTATCTGACCACTACAACCCTATTATTGGGTACCACCATAGTTCACTATACCCCTTTGTGACTCTGGTTGTCTGAATTTCGGGCTTTTGTCTACCCGTACCGACTGTCACAGATCCACGTATGACAGCCGAGAGTAACGGCTTAACGTGTTCCGAGGCACGGAGGGATCTCGGTATGAAGTGGATGGTCACCCATCCTCGGACCGAACTCGTCAAGGGTGGTTTAACTTTGATCGATCGACCCGTGAGGCCAAGAGTCGTACGTAACTACGTACAGCCTGTATATTATAATAATAAATTGTATTCATATATAGTATATAATTTCTCTGCTTCATATTCTGTTTTCCTTATCCGTTCTTGCTTACAGTGAAAACCCCCATTTAAATAACTCTTAATAGTCTGTGATTAGTTGGATCGAGTCATAGTTGGCACTGCACCTGCGTGATCCTCAGGTTATCATCATTTGATCCCGGAATACACGGCTTTTGCATAATGCTGCGACCCTATGCGAGACAGAGCCCCAGTGCTGGTTTTCAGCGACAGCCGGCGCGGGCGTCGACGTTATGACATCGACCGGTCCAGCATACAATGAGACACCTTTCTTCTACCATACTTCCCGTTGCCGTGCGTCCCTCATCCAGGGGTCTCCCGGAACTTTGACGATATCATCAACCCAACGCGCTTTTGGATGGCTCTGGTTTCTATGGCCTTGGCCACCAATCGGTCACATCTTTACTCCACCAGATGTCCTGTCCCACTCTTAAGGCGCATCGCCCTGTCCCCGATGTCGTAGACTTGCACTTCAAGGTCTTCAAATTTGAAACAGAATTTATTTTCGGAATGAAAAATACCTCTTTGTCTTTCTTGAAGTACCAAGCAAAATCATTGCGTTGTCCTCAGTTCACATTGGAGAAAAATTTGAAAGCGTGACTGTTCGACGTTCTTGAGTTTGGTCCTAAATCAGGCAAAGTGTGTGTCCGAAGTTTGGATCCATGCTCGGTTGATGACAATAGACTTACCCCCTATTACATGGGACTTAAAAAACATTACTGACTGAATTTAGGTAAACTCACGACTCCTGCCAGCTCCTTAGGTGAACACAGGCGTGCGTGTGAGTAAGTAGTAAAATTCCACATAATGAACAGTTTTCAATTATCTTAGTCTAAGTATTTCATAATAACTCCAATATTTACATAGAAGTTATATATATTAATAATAACGAACTAAGAATAAACATATTCACAACAAATAAAATAAAACGAATAAAGCTAAATTAAAAATGAAATAGCTGAGTTGTTGCTTGTAGTAGCGTATTGCTTTCAACAGCAACTATGATAGAAACTGTGTTTCGATAGCATGCATCGATCTGTTTAGTGATCGATGGTAGCATGACAACCATAGAACGGAAGAATAGACAAAATGATAGATTGTGATTGTTTATCTGTCATTTTGTCTATTCTTCAGTCGACAAAACCTGTTTCTATTGTGGTGATGCTAAGCGGGACGTCATCGAGAAAGATATGACGGCGCCGAATTACCGATGTCGTAGCCAGATCTTAGAATTGATTATTTCATTATGTGTTCTAACATTTCGTGTAATGGTTGTGTTTCTCATTCTTATGCTTGGTTCCTATAAATTAAAACGAGACGTTTTACTGGCCAACTGGCAAAAATATTGCCAAACTGGGCATATAAATAGATTCGTAAAGTAACTTTACCTGTGATAGCTACTTCCATATGGGAGGGTCTCCTATGAAAAGCTATGAGGTCTTTGCTTCATTATTGGTAAGATACAAGAGTCTAAAGGAGCTCGTGGCTAAGTAATAACAAACCGCACGGGTCGATCCATCAGGTAAAGCTACGCTTGCTAAGTTGGGTTGGTCAGTGGATGGGTGACCATCTTCACATACCGAGACTCCTCCGTGCCTCGGAAAGCACGTTAAGCCGTTGGTCCCGGCTGTCATTCGTGGATCTTTGACAGTCGTTACGCGTCGTCAGAAGCCCGAAAGTCTGACACCAGTCTTACCAAGGAGTATCGTATTACCTAGTTACTGGGTTGTGGAAGTCAGGTAGGCAGTCGCTCCATGTAAAATACTGGTATTCAGCTGCATCCGGTTAGACTGGAAGCTGACCCCAAGATAGTTGGGAAAAGGCTAGGAAGATTGACAAGAGTCTAAAGTTTAACCAATAATGGTCTGTAAATTATATAGGACTCTGCCATTAGTGAATAAATTGTATTCTGTTTTTGAGAAATAAATTTCTAACATAATATGCGAGTTTAACTCCTCAAAAGTTTAGTTTCGTCTTATCGTCTTCTTTATGGTCTATTCAGTAGGTATATTATGATTAGAAAAGTCTTTATGAAACGGGGTCAGTTAGTGAGGTAGGACAAATGAGGTAATGCGTATGATTCATCTTAAGGTGTATAGTAGGCTCACTGACCTTGTGCATGTGGGCGGAGCTAAACGCCCTACTCTCCAATACGTAAAACGTGCAACGGTGGCGCACTACACTAAAACGACGATCAAAGACTAGACAAAGGCGCAGACATGCGCACGTATGTCGCATTTTTTGCCTAAGATTCCTAGTCCTAAGAGAAGGAATCGTAGGCAAATCTGAAATTGTACGCCGACTACCATATTTTGACCCGCATATTATTTTAAATACTTTGTTTGTTTTTTAAGAACATTCCTGGCAATAAATAAAATATCAGTGTGCGTGTGTTTGTAATTCTTCTTATGCTAAATGGCTTGACTGATTTAGATGTTTTTTTTTCAATTCTTTTTGTGTCACTTGGATGGTTCTTAGCTATAGTTGGACGCGCTGTTGGGAGGCGCTGTTGTCGCATGACAACGTCTGCCTACCGGGTCTGCTAGTTATATTTTGGTGCCGATTCTCTTGTCACAAATGCCTCTAAACTAGACTAAAAATAGAGTGCACTGAGTTATTAGTTTAGTGAAAATGGCAATTTTGCTATTCTGAGTTTGACGTTTTTCACCTAAAAATTTGGTGTATCCAACTAAATCTGACTATTTTTAAACGCGATTAAAAACGTGTGGAATAAAGTAAGTTGGCATGAACTAAAATACCAACACTTCGACCTCAGTCCAAAAACAGTATTGTATTTTTTTTCTTTTGCTTATATCTCGAAAATGGTGTGTCCTATCGCAAAAATAATGAAATTTTCGACCCCCTTTAGGAAACCCTTAAACCCCTATATCCCAACATGTTGGTAATAATTTTTCATATTTTCCATACAAAAAGTGAAAAATTCCGTATAAAACACGTCGAGGCTGCCAACCCCTGCGCGCCTCCGGCTCTAAAAAAATTCACGGGGTAGAGCAAACAAGTACTACGTGGAGTCGTCACGCGATTGTCAAATTCGATTTTAGATGTGTCAAAATATTTTTTTCATTTAGAGATTTTTTTTGTCAGAATGAAACCGTTTTTATTTTTAAATATACTAGTACGTGTCAGACATTTATTTTGATTAGCCTTATTCACTCTGCCTGAGATAAGTTGGATTTTTGCTTTAGGAGTTACTTTACTAGGTTGCAAGAGCGAGCGAAGCGAGCTCGAAAATTTAGGCATAATAAACATATTAATCAAAAATCGATCGAAAATGCGCCAATCCAACAGGGGCGCCAAAACTGTGGTAAAAGTTAAAGTAAGTCGTGTCACAGGCGTCGTCGGCGTTGAAGCAAGACGCCCGGCACCGCAAAACTTAAAAAATAGACCACAGAAACGCTCATCGAGTTCCTGGTAGAATACAACTGCGCCCGCTCACAAGTACTCACAACCCGCTCAGACCGTTTGACGACCTAAACCTACGCTAATCAGTAATTTCCTCAGTGCACCACCCTCAGAGAAAGATTATAATTGTTGCGCGTCTCATTTGTTGCAAAGTTGCGGTGCGCTGGGTGGTGCACTTGTCTGTCATGCTCGAATTTGGCGCCCCCTAACGGTGTCGCCCGGGGCACGTGCCCCGTACCCTAATTACGTAATACACAATCAATCAATTGATAACACGAAAATAACTAAAAAAATACAAGAATAAATTATAATTAATAAATACATGTTATACATAATAAACAGAATAAACTTTGTCAGGAGACATAACGATCGGTAGAGGAGAAATAACGATCAGAAGAGGAGAAAACGAAACATGCAGAATGCAGTTATTAAGAAGGCGGTCTAGTTATTGAGAAGATCTGCATTCAGGTCATAGTAACACACATCATCATAGTCAATTATGGGAAATATTAGGGACTGTACAAGCATTGCCTTTATGTGTGATGAGAGAAGGTTTTTCTTATCGCAAAATGGTGCGTCCTATCGCAAAAATAATGTGAATTTCGTCCCCCTTTATGAAATCCATAAACCCCTATAACTCAGCATATCATCATTATCATCATCATATCAGCCGAAAGACGCCCACTGCTGGACATAGGCCTCCCTCAAGCACCGCCACTTCGACCGATTCTGTGCTTCCCGCATCCAGCGAATTCCTGCGGCCTTTACTAGGTCATCGGTCCATCTTGTGTGAGGCCTTCCAACGCTACGTCTTCCAGTACGTGGTCGCCACTCCAGAACCTTTCGGCCCCATCGGCCATCTGTTCTGCGAGCAATATGTCCTGCCCATTGCCACTTAAGTTTGGCAATTGTTCGGGCTATGTCGGTTACCTTGGTTCTCCTGCGGATCTCTTCATTTCTGATTCGATCACATAGGGAAACTCCAAGCATAGCCCTCTCCATTGCTCTTTGGGTGACTTTTAGCCTTCTGATAAGACCCATTGTGAGCGACCACGTTTCAGTGCCATAAGTCATCATTGGCAACACGCACTGGTCAAAGACTTTCGTCTTGAAACACTGTGGTATGTGGGACGAGAAGATATTGCATAGTTTCCCGAACGCTCCCAGCCGAGTCGGATTCGACGATTGACCTCTTTCTCGAAGTTGGACCTACCTAGCTGGACAGTTTGTCCTAGGTAAACATACTCGTCTACAACTTCGAGCGTAGCGTCACCGATCTTTATGAGGGCGGGTGTTACATGGGCATTTGACATGACCTTTGTCTTGTCCATGTTCATTTTAAGACCCACTCTTTTTTAGGCTCTACTGCGGTCATCGAGTATTATACTGAGGTCCTCCATGGTCTCAGCCATGATAACTATATCGTCGGCAAACCGAAGGTTAGTGATATACTCGCCATTGATGTTGATGCCTAGCCCTTTCCAGTCCAGTCGCAGTCAATTCCCGACGCCCGGGACGTCTCCTACGGCGGCGGCGGCTAGGGCTGGTAGGGCGCGGCCTTTGCCACTCCCTCGCGCACTCCGCCTCCTCTTTCGCGAGCATTACTGCTTCGCAGAAGGAGGTGACGGCTTGCCATGCCCTCTCGCTCCGCACCATGGCCTGGACCAGGGCCGGACGCGAGAGGTCATTGCCACCGAAGTTTGACAGTGACAGCACTAAGATTGCAATGAGTTATTAACTTAGTAGTTTAGTGAAACAGGGAATTTTGTTATTCTGAATTTGACGATTTTCACCTAAAAATTTTGATTATTCAAACTAAATTTGACTATTTTTTTTTTACGCGATTAAAAAGGAATGGAATATAAAAATTAGTTGTCATGAACTAAACTTCACACCAACACTTCAGGTGCAAAAACAGTACTGTATCTTTTTTTTTATTTTGCTTATAACTCGAAAACGGTGCGTCCTATCGCTAAAATAATGAAAATTTCGACCCCCTTTAGGAAACCTTTAAACCCCTTTACCCCAACACAAAGGTAACAAATTTTCGTATTTTCCATACAAAAAGTTAAAAATTCCATACAAAACACGTCGACGCTGCCCCCCTGCGCGCCTCTGGACCTAAAAAAATTCACAGAGTAGAGCAAACAAGTACCACGTGGAGTCGCGAGTTCGCGACGCAAATTCGATTTTAGATGTGTCAAAGTTATTTTTTAATTTAGAGATATTTTTTTGCAGAATCTCAGATTCTCATAGCCAAAAGCAAGTAATTTTAGTGATAGTTTAGTTCGGTGCACAAGAGAATCGGCACCAATCAAGATTTATTTCTTAACCTTCTTACCTACGTAACTTAAGAAAATATTTGGTGCCGATTCTCTTGTACACCGAACGAAACTAACTAAACTACGACTAAAATTCCTTACTTTTGGCTATGAGAATCTAAAAGCTATTCTGCGAAAAAAATTCTCTAAATTAAAAAATAATTTTGACACATCTAAAATTGAATTTGACAGTCACGTCGCGACCGACGTGGTACTTGTTTGCTCTACCCCGTGAATTTTTTTAGAGACAGAGGCGCGCGGTGGGGGCAGCCTTGACGTGTTTTGTATGGAATTTTAAACTTTTTGTATAGAAAATATGATTAAATATTACCTATGAGTAGGGGCATATGGGTTTACGGGCGGCAGAGGGGGTCGAAATTTCCATTATTTTTGCGCTAGGACGCACCGTTTTCGAGATATAAGCTAAATAAAAAAAAAGATACAGTTTTTGCAGCTGAAGTGTGTGAAGTGTGTGTTCATGCCAACTAATTTTATTCCACTCCTTTTTAATCGCGTTTAAAAATAGACTGATTTAGTTGGATAATCTAAATTTTTTGGTGAAAAACGTCAAATTCAGAATAGCAAAATTGCCATTTTCACTAAACTAATAACTCAGTGCAATCTTAGTGCTGTCAAACTAAAATATAGTAAAGTTGTGTCACCTTAGTCTATTTCAGAATGGGAAATGCTCGTTTGACAGGACTAAACAAATTTTAGTGATTTAGTAAAAAATAACTTTAGAAACTTTAAGAGGTGCTTTAGACCATCAAACTGAATAACTTTTACTTTAACTTTGAAATCGCGAAAAAAAAAACAGCTGTCCCATACAGTTTAGAACAGTAGGTATTAAACTTTACTATGGAACAACAGATTTTTTTTTTCGCGATATCATGTATGTCCCAAAGTAAAAGTTATTCAGTTCGATGGTCTAAAACACCTCTTAAAGTTTCTAAAGTAAATTTTTTAACACCTTATATAGGTACACCTCTGCCTAACCCTTCGGGGAATACAGTCGTGATGTTATGTTATATTTTACATTTACATTTTTTTAGTTTATATTGTAAATTGTTAATTTGTATGTAATTGTGAATGTAAAAAAGTATTAATAATTGTACATCAAAGAACAACTCAACAATAAAGCGCCTACGCGCACAATCGATTTGGACTCTCTGCAGCAAGCTCGTCTATAAACGCACACTAATACAATAAGTTCATAAATATTCGCACTAACACATACGTATGCGCATACTCGGTCGATAGCCGGAGCGGACCAGCGAGCGACACAGCCATCCCGTCTCAATGCTCACGGGCGACTGCCGCCCGCGTCCCGCGCAGAGCCCCTCTGAACCTCTATCTCTAAACGGGGACATTTTGTTTAACAAATACTGATTGATTTACAAATGCAGTTTCAAATTTGTAGTACCTTTAATCAACAATTTTTCTGTGTAATTTTTTTTCCAATCGTCAAAGCCGTTTAGAAGTAGTTAGGAATATTAGCCAAAAATAGCGTTATGGTAAATATTTTTTTAAGGCAAAAGTATTAGTCATACGAAAAAACCCGGTTTCAGATATGTTGTAGATGAATCTATAGCAAACATATATTTTTTTCAAATCATTTAACTAAGCCGTTAAGGAGAAGATAGCTTTTAAAGTGACCGTTTTACGGTACTAAACGAGACGTAGGCCCTTAATAACACATTATTATGTGCCTGTATTTATAATTTTATATATACAGTTCTTGGATTCAAGTTTATTTTTTTTTACTCTGGAAGTGGGAAAGAGCCTGTTTATCTGAGGCTGAATACTTTTTTTTAACCAACTTCAAAAAGGAGGAGGTTCGACAGTATTTTTTTTGTATGTTTGTGACGCGGTTACTCCGCCAATTATAAATTGATTTTGATGATTCTTTTTTTGTTTGTTAAGCTAACTCAAATACTACCCAAGCAAGTTAAATAAAATTTACAGTTAAATAAAACATACTTTATTTGCTTCGTTTACGTTCATACATCCGGTCATACACATTTTTAAGGCTTTATTATGGAGCTCTTTCTCCCACCAAAGATTCTAGCCTTCCATCTATGCTTGCTGTCTTTGGTATTTTTTTAATATTTCCGGATTTCCCAAGTCAAAAGCCAAAGTACTTAATTTATTTGGCAGAAACACGGTACATAGGATGTCCATACATTACGAATAGGTCTAAAAAGAAAAAGCCAAAAGTAAAAGTAATAAACGAATTTTTCTTTCTTCTTTCTTTTTTCTATTCTTCTTTCTTTTCTTTACCTTGTGTCCTTCTAAAAGTAGTTCTAGCAATACAAAAACGGATTTAGTTCAGTGGCTTGTCAGCGATTTATCAGGTTAAGCTTCGCTTGCCGAGGTCGGTCCGTGGATGGATGACCATCTTTACATACCGAGACTCCTCCTTGCCTCGGAAACCACTTTAAGCCGTTGGTCCCGGCTGTCATTCGTGGATCTTTGACAGTCGTTACGGGTCGTCAGAAGCCCGAAAGTTACACTTATCAAGGGTACCCAGGTACTGGGTTGTGGAGGTATTCAGCTGCATCCGGTTAGACTGGAAGCCGACCCCAACATAGTTGGGAAAAGGCAGGCAAATTGATTGATTTGTCCGTTAATTGACTCAGGCGTGACCTTGCGGAAATCCATCATAAAACACAATAGACGATGTATATCTAGTAACTTAATCCGCTTAACCGTTCTTAAAGAGTTAGAGAACCCTGTAAGAAATCGACACGTGTTTCGCCTCTCAACGAGGCATCCTCAGGACGACGATTGACCTGTTGCGAACTCGGACACGAAGTGCTATCAACGCGAGCCGAACGCAAAGTGAGCTTCAACCGCCCGTCACCCCCACTTATATAGGATCGCTTATCGGCCCACCTCGGCCGGGATCGTTATCAGTGCGATAAGCGAACAATCGCAACAATGGTGACCTCGGAATATTCGTATTTAATTCGTTCAACAGTGTAACGTTTCCTGTATTATTTTTTGCAATTTCTAAACTCTCTAATACAGACATTTTCAAAATTTTACACACATGTGATAAAGGTTTCAAAATGTCTGTATTAGAGAGTTTAGAAATTGCAAAAAATAATACAGGAAACGTTACACTGTTGAACGAATTAAATACGAATATTCCGAGGTCACCATTGTTGCGATTGTTCGCTTATCGCACTGATAACGATCCCGGCCGAGGTGGGCCGATAAGCGATCCTATATAAGTGGGGGTGACGGGCGGTTGAAGCTCACTTTGCGTTCGGCTCGCGTTGATAGCACTTCGTGTCCGAGTTCGCAACAGGTCAATCGTCGTCCTGAGGATGCCTCGTTGAGAGGCGAAACACGTGTCGATTTCTTACAGGGTTCTCTAACTCTTTAAGAACGGTTAAGCGGATTAAGTTACTAGATATACATCGTCTATTGTGTTTTTGATTTGTCCGTGAAAAGGTAGCATGAGGTCAGAGTTACTTTCGCTTTAATATGTGTTTTACGGTTAAAAAACCCAAATCGTCATCGGAGTGATGCTTAATTAAAACATTCTCAAATAAATGCCTTTAAAAAAAAACATTTTTTAAACTGTTTCGGTAACTTAAATGACATTGCTGTGTTCCGGTGTGTGAGAGGTCTATATGTTGCCAGTGCAACAGGCACATGATCTTCTTTGGTATTTCATTATTAGCGAAATAATAAGTTAGAAACAGTACAGTACACTATCGCAATAAAAAAACCCTGTAATGTAGTCGTGGCCAAATCTTAAAATTGATCATTTCATGAAGTGTTCGATCATGTCATGAAATGGTTGTATTTCATCAAATAGAACGTCCACCGCTGGTCACATCATGATGTGGTCTGGCAAGCTATCTAATTGCGTAACACATTTTCGTAAATGTCTAATCTGCTTCATTTTGACAGTTCAACACCATTCATTGCGTTATTCATGTTCATTTGCAGATTTTTGTTTCGAACTTATGAAGCAATGGATTAGCAATCTGTTTCAGAAAACAGAAAAATTTCGATTTTCTTACACAAAACAGAAGTAATGTTATGGAAAACAGAAAAAATCTGTGGGTTCACACTCAGTTGTTTGTTGTCTCTATTTAAGTTTAGGTGACTTTTTAAAGTTATGAAAATAAGGCAGTGCTTTTTGCACGTTTTTTGTAATATTCATGTTTTGTTATCTACAAGGTTAATTCTCAATCCGATTTTTCACTAACTGGTGAAACTCTCGAGCTAGCCCGACGTTTTTTCTATATACTTATAGAAAATCTAAAACGTCATTTTCTGGTGCCGACCCTTAATTAATTATCTACAAATAATTCCCACTTTGATATCCTACAAATACAAATCGATACGCTAAAATAGTAAATGATCGTCTTTTTTCGGATCCCCAAATAATTCACATTACGATTTCCTAAAAATACTAAAAAAGGCGATCATCATTAGAAGATCAAAAAGTTTTTAGACGGTCAATTAAATATCTCCTGAAAAATTAAAGATTTCTGAAATGTGCGGTCATATTTAAGGGTGTGGTACAAATCATCAAACTGAAAAATTTTCTCCATGGGACCAACATAGTAATATAATAGCGAAAAAAATATCAGCTATCCCATACAAAACTACACAGGTACCTACTTCATCCAAATTTATTCGGATAAGGGCTAGAGAATGATGGTGAGTTTTGAAAGAAAAAATAAAATATATATGTATAATAAATAATAATATTTGTAAAGCAATGAATTAAATTATCCTCCGAATTAGTCCGAATATTATAAATACTGCATTATCTATGGGAAAGACCCATGTTAAAAGGACGTCAATGAACATGTTATTCTCGGTTTTATTACATCAATATAATGAGTAAACAACAAAATAATATGTGGTATTTACTGATAAACTTGAAATGACGCTGAACTTATTAAAATTGGGATATTTTTGTTAAATTATCTAAAAGCATAAGGAAACCGTTACGCCGTTGGTCCCGGCTGTCATTCGTAGAACTTTGACGGTCATTACGGGAGTCAAAAGCCCGAAAGTCTGACAACCAGTCTTACCACCCCTTGGTTAGACTGGTTGTCGACTTTATTGTATTACTCTGTAGCTGCAAGGAGCGATCCTTACATGCTTTTGCCAACCCCCATTGGAAAAAGGCACAAAGTTTATGCACGTCTGAATTTTCGGTTTTAAACCCGCATTCATCATTTTCCTGGCAGTAATGCCAATTTAGAGATCGGCTCAGCATGTCTTTTACTTCCATACAATTCTATTTGTTGCAATATTTGTGATATTCTTTGTAGCTTTGTGGTGACATCTACATCGCCACATGCATCAAAGACCTGACGTCACAAAAATCCTGCATCGCGCAATTAGAGTTTACCGCGCGAACTACATATTTAAGACTATCCGACATCACCTTTCGGGCAGTTGCCCGCCAGACACGACACCCGTCTGGTCGGAGGATCCTCCCTTTTCTAATGAGGATGAGTGAACTTTACAACCTGTTCCTCATACCTCTAAAGTCTAAAGCTTTAAATACCGTGTTATTTATAATGATGATGATCACACTTTTACATGTCAATCATATTTTAAAAACTAGATGAAGTCGGTGTTGCCTACCCGACTACCTCTGAGAACAAACACTGAAACAAACTCAAGAGTTGCAGTCTATTTTAAGGTTCAGACAAAATCTTGGTGAGATCAGGTGATATGGCATAACTCAGAAGAACAGTGCATATTACAGCTTCATCGAGCCGTAGCGCATCATATCATTGTAAAACAAAAAAGGTCAGTGCGGCTCATGCAGTCTGCGCAAAAGAGATGGAGAAGACTTTTGAAGGATTTCAATGCGTTGCGTTGAAGCACGGTTGCCTACATGTGGACTGGCTTCTTTCTTTCCTTCATCTTATCTTTCTTCAAAGAACCGATTAATCCATCCGACTATCCATCGTTGTCTTGGTTTACCAATAACTTAAACAAACATTTTATTGCACCAAACGCTTAGCATGACCATAATGGAAACGGGGTTTGTCGACGCAAGAATAGACAATCTGTCATTTTGTTTATTCTTCCGTCGACAAAACGGGTCCGTGGCTTACGCCCCCAGTGGTCGACGCACCTGTGGCCGACTCCCCCGATTCGATTTATTTCATTCAAAGCAATTTTTGATCAAATGTACTGTCAGACACAAAATGTTTTAATGTTTGAATTTTTCTAATTAACCGCTTAGCGAGGCTTATATCTTAAAGTGAAAGAACAACGTTCACGCCTCAAGCTTTTAAGAAAATATTATAGTTCTATGTTTACGTAAGTTTTATTTATTGCTTTTTAGTTCATTATGCTTGTTTAAAAAAAGTATTTTACTTATAAAATATTTTATTCTAACATTAGAATTGTATAAATATGTGTTCTATCACCTTGATAAGATGATAGAACACATATTTATCCAATTTCATATGTGAGCTACCGTGTAAAATCGAGGTGTTCCTGTGGTCACCTTCCGGCACTTTCATCAGACCCTAGGCGACACCTTGGGCTTAGGGAATGCAATTTCGCGAGATTGGGACTCAGGCGAGATCTCGCGAGTTTATGAATTACAATACCTAGATCTTGTCAATTTCTCGCGAGATTGGAAGTTTTGTGTGTTTCTTGCAAATAATCACAATATTTGAATAAATTAGGGAAAAAATAATAAGAATTAGGTATAGGTATTACGAAATAAACATTTATTTTTACGAATTTTTTATATAAACTTTTATACATTTAACATTGTTTGACGTATCTATCTATAATTTTTTTAAATAAACTTTTAAGTAGTAAACTTTGACATTTCTAATCAAATAAGAAATGAAATAAACAACCAGTCTTCTCTTCTAATATCAAACAAAAGTCTTTTAATAATAAAACAGTTCTTTTATAACCAAAACAACAAGAAGTCAGAAACTAAAATGAAACTCATTAACTAAGTTGAGTTGACTATTAAACTGAGATATTATTATCAATCAAAGAAAACTATACCTACTCAGAGATCTATTAGAAATGAGAGATTAATTAACAAAATATACCAATCAAATTGCCAACCCGCCTGCCCAACTAAGGGACTTACTAGAAAATGGGCAGCAGCAATCTCTATGCACTTTTAACACCATACTGTGATCGCCAACTCGCCTGCCAAACGTGGCGATTATGGCAAACCCCACCTAAAAATGACAAGCACCAAAAACAAACGGCCCCTAGTGCCCGGCGGCCTACTTACCCTTGGCTACGACCGTACAACACGCGTAAACTCCGAACCGACGAGAAGATCATCGATCTCGAGGAAGAATTGAGCAAGTTACGATGGGGTATAGTAGGGTTATCTGAAGTCCGAAGAGAGGGAGTGGACTCAATAATCCTTAAATCTGGAAACTTGCTCTATTTTCGGGAGGGCGACCAGCAGTACCAGGGTGGTGTCGGGTTTATCGTCCAAAAGTCCCTTGTGAGCAACGTGGTGAAGATCGAGAGTGTGTCGACCAGGGTGGCGTACCTTATACTCAGAATATCCGCAAGATATTCGCTGAAGGTCGTACAGGTTTATGCCCCGACCTCGTCACACCCCGACGATGAGGTGGAGACCATAGGATATTTCAAGAGCCATGCATGGCTCTAAAACTCACTTCACCGTTGTCATGGGGGACTTCAACGCGAAACTGGGAGTGGAGCAATTTGGAGTTTGACGTCGGAACTGCCGGGGCCACCTACTGGCCACAGTTTTATGGAGAAGGAAAGCCTCTTTACGATGAACTCCTTCTTCAGAAAACGTGAGCACCGAAAGTGGACCTGGCAGAGCCCTGATGGTGCAACAAAAAATGAGATTGACTTCATTATGTCGACGAAGAAGCAAGTTTTCAATGATGTCTCTGTAATCAACGAGGTGAAAACCGGAAGCGATCACCGCATGGTAAGAGGCACATTGAACATAAATATCGAGCTGGAAAGATCTCGACTGATGAAGTCTACGCTCCGTCCAGCACCGATCCAAGTCCAAAACCCCGAGAGCGTTCAGCTCGAACTTCAAAATCGTTTCGAGTGCCTAGGGAGCTTCGTAGACGATTTTAACGATGGGTTCATGGAAACTGTTCATACGGTCGGGTCCAAGATCTTTAAGACCCGTCGTACAAGTAGAAACAAGAAGCTCTCTATCTTTATTATAAATGTGTATTAACAACATTCCAACATTCACTCACATTTTATATGAAGTCTTTTTGATTTTTTGGATCTAGTACATAATAAATATGCTTTTAATGGGGGAAAAGGTGTGTAAGGATAAGGTTAAGTGGCGATCTATTCTCTCTGCTATTTGGTAGATAACTTTTGTTTAGCAAGGAAAAATACTTAATTATTAGGGTGAAACACTTTTTTCATTTCATGTACTAAGTGAAAAAGCACAAAAACAAAAGATATAGAATCGGGGGAGTCGGCCACAGGTGCGTCGACCACTGGGGGCGTAAGCCACGGACCCGACAAAACCCGTAGACAACACGTTTCTATGGTTGTCATGTTACGCGTGCTGGTAGGTAGATGTTCATTTCAAGAGGTCCAGCAAATAACATGAATCCTTTAAGGACACAGCAATTTACAAAGTATTAAAATTAAATTGACTTTACATTTAGCCCCCGTTTTCGCGCACTGAATTTTCAAATCTCGGTAAGCCAAGCCAGGCCAAGTATTGAGAATGCAGCACAGTGCATCCCAGTGCGTCATAAAATACACTGTTGGATTTTGAACTCTCTGCTCTAAGCACTAGCAGTGCATTGAACATCCAGTGTGTGAAAAATCGCCAGAGCGAACCTGGGCTTAGTTTTGAGACTTATTTTTATAACTATTCTTATAGCAATCCACGTTCTGCGCTGCCTTAAAAACTAACCCATATTTGGGTAGCGCAATACATTGCAGAAATCAAGACCTCATTTTCGTACAATTTAAATTAATTTGGTTTAATTTAGGTCAACTTTTTAGAGCGCATGACAAAATATGTGACTAAAAATGCCACAGCAGATGATTCAACTTCGACTACCCTCCAGGAAAAATTATAAGAAATTGATGTACGATATAAGGAAATGTTAAGTAGAATATTGTCGTCAACTAAACGAAGGAAGTTCCGAGTTAAAATCTACGATCGAATATTTCAGAGAAATACAAATATTTTTTATTTTTCGCAGCAGCTATGATAACCTATTATTGTATAAATGAATTTAATGATTACATTTCTATAAATAAGTACCTATATATTTTTATGGTCGCGATTCATATTTTGACTAACATAAAACCGGATACGACATTTGCAAAAAAAAAATTAATTTCGCTAATCTTCACCTAAAATATAGTCCTCCTGAACGAATTTCGGTCTTGGCGGTCAATCTCAGAGGACTAGCCATCGACGCGGGTAAAATTATAGTGTACCTTCAAGTGTGTGCGTAAACGCAGATGCACTCTCTCTTCCCTGACTGTCAAAGTTTAACAACTCCGTTGGTCTCGTGGGCGTAAGCGCTACTGCCAAGCTGCTGGGGAGTTTGTTGCGCCACTTCTTCCCAGCTAAAGCACTAGGAAGTGGTGAAGGACGGATTTTGTAGGACAAAAATTTTGAAGTTCGAAAAGTGCTGATTCTCAGCCTAGGTTGCATAAAGGCCTTGAATTTTGAAGCGGTCCGAATCCTTAGATAATAATTATTGGGGTTTTCTTTCAATTCATAATCGTAGCAGTCGTAGTCCAGTTAGGGTTGCCAACTTTTTTTTATATCAAATATAGTATTTTGGAAGCCATTGCTTGAAAAAATATAGTAATGGCGAAAAAGTAAAAAAAATGTAGCAGCTGTTTCATAAACATTTGTATTCTTTTTAAATGCATATATTTTGCTACTATTACCTTTATTAACAGGTTTTCTTTTTAAATGTCTCATAACTATTTTTACACTTTAAATTAAGATGACATTAATTCAGCTTTTATGAGATTAATACTGGTCCTATTGTCATCATCTCGCCTATTTGTAGTGAAATTAAAATAAAGTAGTGTCACCTACTACTTATATATTTTCTTTAGAAATATAGTATTTAGACCTGGATACTATATTATATGTATAGTAGGATTGGCAACCCTAGCTCCAGTGCCTCTGAGAGCTCGTAAAGCCGTCAGTTCTGCGCCTGATCTCTTCCCGATCGAGTCGGATTTTCGTCCCATGGACTATGAGAGTGAGGGAATAGAGAGTGCTCCTGTATAAACGCACACACTGGTGCACTATAACTCTACTGCGTAATAGTTTCCTTATAAGTAACTATGAATTGTAATCAACAATATTCAAATTAAATTCAGTCATTCAACGAATATTCAGATATATTTCTAACATGTGGGTTTAATTTTATGCACCATGTCCATTTTGCATAATACAGAGATATAACATATTATGTCATCATCTGCCTAGCCTTTTCCCAACTATGTTGGGGTAGGATTCCAGTATAACCAGATGCAGTTGAATACATTCTACATGGAGCGACCACCACAACTCTTACTGGGCAATACGATACCCCTTGGTAAGACTGGTTGCCGAACTTTCAGTCTTCTGACTGTTAAAGATCCGTTGAGATTGACCGCCGTAAATTCGGTTAGGAGGATGTTATTGACGTAAATATTATTTAAAAATAAAAACTAATTTTTAATGAGCTTATTGCGTATCAATTACGTCCAAAGAGTTTCATTGAGGACAACATAATATCGTTTAAATATGGTCATTTTGTGGTCGTACGACATGTGGTCGCTACGGGAAAGGCCCTTGACGTCAGTGATAAAATGAACACTGCTCTTTGTTTCAATTGACCTTGGGAGTTCAATTATTATATTGTTTAATCGATTATTATGTAATAACATTAAAAACTTTATTATGGTCAAAAAGAAAACACGTTCATTTGCGGTAGAACACGACGCAAAAAAAAGAGTACAAGTTGGAGGAAAATATGCGTCTCATCCACACAAAACGGTCAAAGCAAGAAAGAAAGAAAGAAACATATTTTATTTGGGACACGCACAGGAAATACAAACAGTAATAAAAAACTAAAAAGGATCATCTAAAACTAATAATAAAAGGAATTAGAATAAACGCAAATAAAAAATAATACTATTAACGACTTGTGCGAGGCCAGAAAGGCTATCTCAGCATAATATAATGCGATATTTCCAAACGGTCCGGTTCCATTCAGTAGCAGCCCCGTGTCTGGATTTATGCCCGGCTTTTACTAACTTCCGTCCGCGTCCTCGTTCGCGACAAGTTCTTGTTTTAGCATATCCTATGGCTCACAAGGATGATGTAGCTTCCCAAAAGTCAAAGAATTTTCTGAATCGGATCAGTAGTTCTGAAGAATCCGCTACATACAAACCCACAAAATGTTACGTCTTTATAATCGAAGACCAAATAAAAACCAAGACAGCGCTGTCAACAGTGACGCGAAGCCGGTTTCGTAAACATGTTTGCACTTAGTGTGGTGTAGTTTGATTTTAAATGTGTGCTTGTGAGCGTGTATGCACAAAGCGGAGGTGTAGTCTTGGCATGCTTCACTGTATTTTTCGCAGCGCTATGTCTTTATTTTTAATTTGTTCTGAGTTTATAATATCAGTATAGAAGAAAGTGGAGACGTATGTATCCCAGCAGTAGCTGATTCCAGGCTGAACTAATAATGAAATGCTATTAAAATAACTAAACATCTTCAACATCAGACTGCTGAGCAGCTATCTAATTATGCAACACATTTTCGTAAACGATTCCAACTAATCTGTTTCATTTTGACAGTTCAACAATATTCATTGCGTTATTTACGTTGTTGTGCAGTTTTTTTTTTCGAACTTATGAAGTAAAATAATGGATTAGCCATCAGTTTCAAAACGATTCAGATTCTGGTTGATCGTGTATTACGTAAGTCATGTTTCGATCCCCAGGTCGGGCAAAGTGTTATGGGTTTCTCAGTAGCCCTGAGCCCGGAACCTTGATTTTGTTATTGCCTAAAGGCTTGCACCCTATTACGGGGAACATTAATAGCGAAAAGTGTATATACTATTACACTTTGCTTACCCGCCTCGAGGAATACCGGCGTCATATTGTTATGTCATGCAATAATAAAGTATTATCGGGATGTGTAACAAGATAAAAAGGTCAATTCAGGTGATAAAGTTGTCAAAATCGCACTTTACTTACTGCTGCGCATAAGTTTGTGAGTTATGCTCATGACATTCAGGGAGAACGCAAATGACCGTAAAAAAAGAAAAAAAAAAAGAAATTAATTATGTTTATTTGCGATAAAACATGACTCAGAAAAAACACAAACAAAAACAGTACAAGTTGGTTTAAATAGCGTCTAATCCATTATTATCCTCCTCCTATTAACTACTTTATTTGTGGTTGGCGCAGCATGTCTTCTCCCATCTCATCTCTATTAGTCGTCATCTCAGTAGTCACCCCCTTTTCTAGCCATATAATCTTTCATACAGTCCATCCATCGTTTCTTTGATCTTCTTCTACTCTTATAGGTAATCATCCAAATTCATACTGTTCATAATGTTCCACCAAAATGGGTCATACAATAATCATCGTCAAGAAGAGAAAAAACATTCGTCTGCTATCTCGTTCAGGGCCGAGACGGTGCGGTGACACGTCGTTTCCGGTCGCGCCTCTCTGGAGAAATTGTGTCCGTAGACTGACGGCCACAGAGGGTTACGGAGTCTACCATACAAATGAGGCACTGCGACCGCGACTTTCACAGAGGGTGAAAGAAAGAAAATGTATTTAAAAGCACACGACATATTCTAAAATATAAAATAAAACATTTTAAGAAACAAATCAGGAGTGGACTGGGTCAGCCTGAACATCTGACCGAAATTCCACTCAAAAAGTTTGGATAAACCAGTTAACTTGACTAACGGATAGTTACAAATAATTTTTTTTATTTCTTTGACTATCACTATAATTTGTATCTTCTAAAATTATCACCTCTGCTTAACCCTTTAGGGAAAATACAAGCGTGATACTATTATCAATACTTCACTTAATTTTAATAATCAACCGTAAAGCTGCTGATTAATTGTCCATAAAATAACAACTTTAATTCATATTATAATAATATTCGTAAATTATCCTCTAAAATGTTGTCAGCGTGGGCAAAACCTAATGTTAACGGGCAGTAGTTTCCTATATCGGCACACACATACATGCATATATGAACTTTGCTCAATGATTCACTTGGCATAAAGATAAGGTAGTAAAAGTAATACAATTATTATTGCAGTTGACAATGTCGATTTAACATACCATAACATACCATCACGCTTATAATCCCCGTAAGGTTAGACAGAGGTCTGCCTTAGTACACCCATTTCGCCAGTTATGTTTAAGTTCTATGTAATAGGGGGCGAACCTATGCTTGTCTTCGCAGCACCTTACTTAATATTTGCATACCAAATTATGGCGAAATGTGTCATCGCACAAGGTTATTTATTTATCTACCACTTTTGAATAACCACATTCAAAGAACACAATGAAAGACAGCTGAGATGACTGGTGTTGTTGACGAGTGGTGAAGGGCGGGCGTTTTTGGGCGTCTTATGTAAGTAATTTTGACGTTAGAAAAGTGCTGATTGTCCGCCTAGTTTGAATAAATGACTTTTGAATTTTGAATTTACACGAATGGATATAATAATAAATTAAAAATGAGTACATAAGAGGAAGTCTGAAAGTGGCACCGGTGACCAAAAAGTTGTGCGTAAATCGGTTGGTATGGGCATGTGATGCGGAGGAATGAGGAAAATGTCGTGAGGAAAGTTTTGAGTATAAATGTCGATGGCTATAAGAGTAGGGAAAGACCAAAGAAACGATGGATGGACTGTGTGAAAAATGATAATTATGGATATAATTTGACTACCGAGATGGCGACTAATAGAGAAGTATAATGGAAGAAAGGGACATGTTGCGCCGACCACTAATAAATTGGGATAAGGGCAGGGGGGCATGATGATGATTTAAAGCAAATAAACGACTTTCGAATTTGTTAGTTTATAAAATGCTTTTAAGATGACTTTAATGTTTTGTTTGAAATAGTTATGCTAGCCCGAAGCATTAAGCAATGTACAGTTACGACTTTAACAAAAGCGTTTTCTCTTGAAATAAAAATTAACGCTGCTCCCACATCGGCAGCGGAACCGCTGAACCAATTCCGCTGCCAATTCCGCTGCGAAACATGTCCACATTATGTCGCGAATCTATGCGGAACAAACGCGGAACCGCAAAAAACCGGCGGACTGCGCGCGGAGGTGTAAACGGCTTCCCAGCAGATCGGCGAAATCACGCGAGAAAGAGATAAAATCATAATCAAATCTGTACGATAGAGCAGGCAGTTTCGCTTCCGTTTCGCCTTTCGTACAACGGACAAGTCATGGCGGAATTTTTGCGGTTCCTCTGCCACGGTTTCGCGGCGGAGATGTGGGAGCAGCGTAAGAAAATACCTATTTCATAAAAGTATAGTTTCGAAAGAGAATAAGCAGTGGTGGCCTAGTGGTAACGGCCAGGCTTACCTGTTGTAGATCGTAGGATCGAACCCTGACAGGCGCTTTACTTTGCGTAAATTATTTCGTCACCTCTGCTCTCAAAACGGTGAGGGAAAACGACGTGAGGAAACCGGAATGTCCTAGAGGCAAAAACTTCGAAGACATGTGACATCCACCAACCCGCACTGGGCCCGTGTGGTGGATTACGGCCGACTCCCTATCACAGAGAGGAGGCCTGTGTCCCCGCAGTGGGGACATTATAGGCTGATTATGTATTCATTGGCCGGAAAGTCCGCATATCGGATAGTTGCTGGATATCCGTTTCAACTCCCATCATTTTGGTCGGGAAACGACGACGGCGACAGACATTTTGTCTCTCGATCTTTCTCATTACGCAACGTCGCGATTCTTCGCGCGATGTCTCGTGAAGTTTTGAGACACCTGTCGCGAGGCATTCGTTTTTCCCTTTTTGAATGCATGGCTTAAGGCATGTGCTTTTTCCAATTTCTGCCGGATTATTTACTAACCGGTATCAAACCGGATATTTAGATAAGACCGGAAAGTCCGCATACCGGATAGTTGTTGAATATCCGTTCAATTTGGTAAAAAATGTACTGATCCTACAAACGTATTTTCTTTTTCATTGTTATGAGTTGATGTGTGTATGTTCATGTGTACCTACTACACACCTCTACCGACGGCGACGCCTTGCAGCAAAACATTCATTACATTAACACCAAGTTTCCATCTTTCCAGGCCAATGGAAGACGTTAAGCAAGGACGCCGTACCCTCCCAGAACCTGCCCAAGCTGAACCCCGATGGTACCGTCATGGTCATCAGGAAAAGCCGCACCGTTAAGTACAGGGAGGGAAAGAAGGAAGAGATCCATGGGTGAGTGATACAGAACCTCGAAATGGCTTCGGCGTCGTTCTTACGAACGCCGCCGAAAATGATACTACACTAAATCAATCTGCCTAGCCTTCTCCAAACTATGTTGGGGTAGGCTTCCAATCTAACCCGATGCAGCTGAATACTAGTATTCTTCAAGGAGCGACTGCCTATCAGACCTCCACAACCCAGTTACTGGGTAACACGAAGCTCGTGACTGGTTATCAGACTTTTGGGCTTCTGACGACCCGTAACGACTGTCAAAGATCTGCGAATGACAGCCAGGATCAACGGCTTAACTTGCTTACCGAGGCAAAAGGTCAAGCATATTTTTTTTTCGGGTTGGAAATCCTCATGGATGTCCTCTGCCCTGGGGAGAGCAGAGGGGTCTATCAGACCTTTACTAACTAAAACCACCCCGGTGTTCCCTCGTACACTTGCGTCGGGGGTTGCGAGTGCATATTATGCGACTTCCGCTGCCCCGGACTGTCCCGTAGGGGGAGTGAGGTGTTGAAAATCGTCCCGTTACGTCTTAGAGTGGCGCGCGTGGAACACTACGCGCCGCCATCTCGGGTCCTGTGTGATGGGGGGCGACGGATGTCAAGGGGTGTACCTTTTCTCTGGCCACCTCATAAGGGGTCACGCTTACTGCAACATATTTGGAAAAAGGCTAGGCAGATAATGATGTATATCTCTGTCATGTTAGGAATACAAAATGTTCATGAAATGACTGAATTTAATTTGAATATATTGATTTCAATTCAAGTCATAAGGAAACTATTACTTAAAAGGAAAATCGTTTGAGGAAAGATGGACTTTGTTTTAAAATATTAAACTGTAGATAAATAGCTTACAGGGAAGGAATGAACATGTTTCAAAATGATTACTCCTTGCGTCATGGCAATTTCGGTCAATTATTCTATGTTCGACATGTATGTTTTTTTTTTTGTTTATGTATGTTCACCGATTTCTCCGTCAATTGTGGACCGATTTTAAAAATTGTTTTTTTTTGTTTGAAAGGGTATACATGCTCCCGAGGTGGTCCCATATAAACTTTATTAAGTTAGCTTGAATTTACAACACATTACGCAAAACATTGAAGGAAGTCGTTTGACTTCCAAAAAAAAACACTACAAACTGAAAAATAACTTGATTTTGGGAGTCAGTGGAAAAAAAACGAAAATTCAAAACCAAAGACACCGACTACCGAAATTAAAGTTATTTTTTTGTGTTTTTTTTGGAAGTCTGTTGTTTTTTCCTTCAATGTGGAGAAAGTAAAGTAACACATAATATCATGCCTGTATTCCCCGAAGGGTTAGGCAGAAGTGCACCTATAGCACACCCACAATTTTGTCAGCTTTGTCTCGCATTGCTGCGTTCAGAGGAGTTCGGAATCATATCATACAGCGGCGAGGTGTACATTTTTATAAAAGAGAAGCCGAAGCGAAGTCGTTTTTTTTTAACCACAACGTGGTAGCTCTTGGCCTGCATCTCACCTGATGGTAAGTGATGATCTGGCCGAAAGTAAAAATTAATTTATTAACTTAAAAATAAAAGTCTTTCCTTAACTGAATTTAACACCATCTATCGCCAACTAGCAGAACCAAAAAGTTATAATATTTTACAAAAATAAACTCAACTATAATAGGTCCTATCATTTTAAAATTATTAAAGGAATATTAAGAATACAGGCGTGGTGTTATGTGGAATTAGATGCATACACAGGTAGACCATGACCGGGATTAGGACATAGTATAGGTACTTTTTATCCGGGTAGTTCCTTCCCGTGGGATTATTTCCGATCTCAACGCGGGAAGAATTACCAATAAGCCAGCCACGGCTTATTGGTAATTCGCACGAATTTACTCGCCCAAAACGGACGAGTAACCATTTTTATATAGTTTTTTTTTCGAGGTGATCCGCACGAAGTTAATTTATTTGTGGGCGAATCGACAACTCCAGAAATATTTATTAGGCAATTGCCACATTTAAAATTTTTATGCAGTAATGTTAGTGTCCTTTTTTCTTAACTATTGCATCGCCTGAAGAAAATACAGGGTGGCAGGGACATCGACGCGAAGCCTGTTACCAAGAATTTAGTACATGATTCTGAACGCCCCTGCGTTGAAATTTTACGTCGGTTATTGAAAAAAAAATCTGCTGTTTCATAGAAAAGTGCAATACCTACTCGGTGAAAATGTATGGAACAGCAGATTTTTTTTTCAATAACCGACGTAAAATTTCAACGCAGGTGTGTTCAGAATCATGTACTAAATCCATGGTAGCATGGCTTCGCGTCGATGTCCCTGCTACCCCGTATACTATTATTTAAAAGTGTCGATGTCGAGTAAATTCGTGCGAATCACCAATAAACCGGGCGGGTAAAAGCTAGTCAATTATATTTGATGTTATATTTTCGTTCGTTTCAGTGAGAAGGTAGACAAATGGTCTTTGAACCTGGCAGCACACGGCGCGTTACCCATCACCAGTGACCAACACATGGCTTGTGATCCCCAGGACAATAATGTAAGTAGAATTGCGCTTTAACTATATTACTGTACTGTTAGAGGCCTTCAATGCGCACACGCTTTGAAGGCCTCTAACAGTACAGCACGCACGCAATCAGCACACGCTTCTCGTGTGCGCCTCCCGCTTCCGACCCGCTCCGCGCCCGACCCGCGCACGTGATTTAAACAAGCCCGCCGTACTCCCGTCCCGACCCGCGCCCGACACGCACTCGGTTTTTGTGATTTGAGCTTAAAGGTCCCTGCACACACGTCAGTCAAGTCGCCGGTTAGTCACGTAAATTTTGTGACGTGTGTGAACAGATACTCAGTCAGTCAGTCGTAGTCACTCAATGAATTTAAAAATTTCTCAAAAAATACAACTGTAATGCCTACACATAAGGTTTAGTTCGCGCTACAACTTCATATTTTTTATGACCTTTTCAAAAGTCACTCAGTCTAAAATCAAATTTATTTACACTTGCATAAAGTTGATGTTTGTGTAAGTACAAATAACATCAATTGGAAACTAGGATTTAAATAGACCTTAGAAGTAATTGTTGCGACAGTTACAATAATAACAAGATAATTTCAGTACCAATATCTAAAATTGTTCCTTTTTTCAACTCCCCAGCTAGCCTACCGCTACCCAAGTCTGAACACAATGAATCTGTCGCCACAAATACCGAACACTCACCTAGCTCCAGCAGTAATAAAGCCCAAAAAACAGGACGCTTTCATGCAGACGGACCCCGTACAGTCAGAGGAAGACGACTCCCAACCCAACAACAGTTACGCCGAAGCCTCCGACAAATACCCAGCAGAATACAACCAGAACTATCAAAAAGAACCTGATTTTGATAAAAAATATTCTGAAGCGAAAGACTATACAAATAAACCAGATGATTACCTCCCACAGACAAATGAGGAATATAATAAAGAAGCTGAGAAATACGCTCTCGAGAGAAACGGGAAATCTCTGAACGGTTACGACAAATCAGTCGAGAATTTCCCGAAGACGGTCGATAGTTACCAGAAAACTGACCTGTACTCCGGCTTTGAGAAACCGTTCCGTCCGGATTACAGTTTCCAGAACTACTCGGATAGTGTGGAGCTGTTAAGGAATCAACAGCATAATCTGCAGATGCTTCAGGAACAACATAGGATTACAGAAAATCAAAACTTTTTCAATGAAAATCATATAAAGCAGGAGATTGATATTAATGTTGAAGATGACAAGTTCTCTTACGACAGGAATAAGGAACAGATAGGTAAGTCTTTAATCTAAATGTATCTATACCAGGGGTTCCCAACCTTTTAACATGACGCGACCCCCTTTTTTTTTGGTTGGGAAATTATCAAATAACTTCTCACGCTCTGGGCGGAGCGGGAGGGCGTGTCACACTCTTACTGACTAAAACCCACCCGTGTTCCTTCAGTTGTCTATACGTTACCAGGGGGCCACGGTATCCCTACGCGCCCCCCTAACTTTAATTTAAAATTATTACGCCCCAGAGTTACTTTGTCGACATAAGCAGAAAAGCATAAGAATGTAAAGCGAAAACGAGGTCAAAAATGTTAGCATCCCCTCGGATATGTTCAGTTATCTTTAGTCTATTCAAACAGAAATAGAAAAACTTATTTTTTCGACATATTATGGAGACAAACTTAACAACATTTTACAACACCTAATTATGTATTATGAAACGTTTGGGTTTTGGAAATTAATCTCAACCTTTTCTAATACCAATAACATTAAATTGAATAAATGATGTTATATTATGACTTTATGAGTTCACTACACCTAGTATTATTAAAACAGATTTAAAAGAGATAATACACTAATAGGTACATTAGGAATATTTCACATGGTTCCCTACTATGTTAATATTGTAGTAAAATTTACAATAACACGGATTCGTTTACTTTATTAGTACTAATATTATGACAAAGGAAAAGAGTGATGAACTCATGGTATAAAAAAAACACTTATTAGTAAAAACAATGGTTGTTGATATCACTGAACCTTGTCAAGAGAATCTTATTTATACGAACGCAAAATAACATACCATCTCGCTTGCATTTCCTGAAAGGATTGGCAGAGTAGTAAAGTACTTAAGTAGTAACACAAACTGCGAAAATGAACCTTACTGCTACGACATAAAGGCGCTGTCAAGTCAAATTGTTTCCATGGACGTGTTGACTGTATTGTCGACCTCGTAATTGCTTTACTACTTAAGACGCAGATATATCACAGTGACCTTGAGTTTAGCGTGCGTGTTCAGAGGGCCTAGTGCGAGTTTCATTTTACCATCTCGATCAAACGCATCGACCGCGTTTGGTGCTCCGATTGGCAGCCGGCCGGCCTTCACCGATGAAGGGCCAATCGGAACGCCGAACGCGCTCGATGCGTATGATCGAGAAGGTTAAATGAAACTCGCACTAAGCCCTCTGTACTGAGCTCACGCAACGCGTCGTACGTCCAGCCAGTAATAGGACTCGCCCATCAAGGAGCGCTGTCTCAAATTAGACGCATTATTAATTTATTATACATAAAACAAAACGTATTTTAATAAAACACGTATACGAAAACATCAATAATAAATTGTCTTTAAAATGGTGAAGGTTTCAGAAAAATACGGATTTTGATTCACAGTTTTTTAAACGATTTAGACAAAAAAAAAATACAAATTAATTTCACTAAGTAATATAAACGTAATCTAAAATATTCATATATTAAGTTATTAAAAAAATGCTCTAATTTAAAATATATATTTGTCTCACTACTCGTTTAGACGTGATCTTCAGTATAAAATACTTAAAAGTCGGTTATCCACGGCGGATTATTTAAATGTTTTTAGATTTAAGATTCTGATTGCAGGAAAGCGAGAGGAAAAATGTAAAACATAAAAAAAAAGCTATCCAACTGACATATTTATTCCTCAGATAAAAGTAATCTGACTATTGAATAATCTGCACTTAATTGAATCTGAACTAAAACTTTGTCTAACTTTTCAGACGCAGATATGTATGGTAGCAGGAGACTGATGGAGCAGCAACGTCTGTTGGAATCAATACAGCATCAGGTCAAACAGGAGCCTGATACGCCTAATGGTGAGTTATAACTAACATTATATATTATAACTAGCGGACCTGGCAGACGTTGTCCTGCCCGAACAGCGCCACCTACCGGGTCCAATTGTATTTTCAAACCATCCAGAGACCCACTCAAATATACACACAAAATTTCATCCAAATCATCGCAAGCGGTTTAGAAGGACAAACACACTTAACGAAGAATTATATATATAAAGATATCTTGCCTGAATAGGGATAACGATAAAATTCAGAAGGCAGTCTGCGTTCGCAAGTTCGCCAAACATGTAAAAAATCACGAGTTTTAGGAAAAACAACTGTAATGACCACACATAAGACTCAGTTTGCGCTACAACTTCATATTTTTTATCACTTTTTCAACAGTACTAGTCAGTCTAAAATCAACTTTATTTACACTTGCATAAAGTTGATGTTTGTTTAAGTGGAAATAATATCAATTGAAAACAAGGATTTGAAAGGATCTTACGTCAATTTGACTACACTGGTTTTATTTTTGGGGTCTCCTTGGGAAAAAAATCATCTCAGGAGCAGAAGTTATACATGGTGGAAAAAAATAAAAAATAAGGAAAAGTATCCTCAAAATATAGATGACATTTTAAAAGAAGTTCAACTACTTCCTTTCTAATTACATGGAGACTTTAAAAAAATAACCCGTATTTTATGCTACCAATCTTTGGAGAGAACAATCACCGAAGATTTTGCCTAATGTTAATTTTTTTGCAATATCTGCGATGTAAAAAATGTAATTTTAAATAAATAACATAAGTGTACCTACTGTATATTTCCTGTAAATAAATAAATAAATAAATATGGTGTTTGTTCCAGGGTGTGAGAACGTGATGCAGCCACAAGGCAGCCCCTACTACCAGTCGACCAACCATAATAATGTGACAGGTACGAATCTGCGACAGTGTCCCATCAGAATAATTAATTGAAATATTATAACTTTATAAGTGTTTACAAGTTATTGTTGGTGAGCCGATTAAATAAATAATCATTACATGATATCAAGCAACTAGGATTAGTTGCTTGAGAAGAAAAAAATTGAAAAATAATTAATATTCCAGTTGATTCTTTGATATGGTATAGGTCTATACAATATTCATACTCTAGAGTAATGGGATATTAAAAAAAAAAACAACTTGTATATCAATATACAGTCATGATTAGAAGGCTAAAAGTCACCTAAAGGCAATGGAGAGGGCTATGCTTGGAGTTGCCCTACGTGATCGAATCAGAAATGAAGAGATCCGCAGGAGAACCAAGGTAACCGATATAGCCCGACGAATTGCCAAACTTAAGTGGCAATGGGCAGGACACATTGCTCGCAGAACAGATGGCCGATGGGGCCGAGAGGTTCTGGAGTGGCGACCACGTACCGGAAGACGTAGCGTTGGAAGGCCTCCCACAAGGTGGACATGGGATGGGATGACGTGGTGAAGGTCGCAGGACTCACAGAAACGGTCGAAGTGGCGGTGCTTGGGGGATGCTTATGTCCAGCAGTGGACGTCTTTCGGCTGAAATGATGATGATGATACTGTCATGGATTACTGCAAAGTAACGCCTGATTACATAACTCAACTTGAAAATACTCGTTTTGCCCATAATAATTACATAATAAAGACTTTATTCGCATCTATGGGTGATACTAATTGTGCTTGTGAGGGATTTAAAATTATACGATGAATACATACTATTTGCATTAGTCAATTCAGATTATAAATGATCTCTTCATTCAATCTGCAGGTGGTTACTACGACCAGCTCCCGCGGCCCGGCCCGGAGCTCCTCATAGCCAAGCAGAACGCGCTCGCGGCACACACACAGCTATGTGAGTATTACTAGCATGCTCTAACTTAATCATAACGGATGTCATTCGTAGATCTTTGACAGTCGTTACGTGCAGTCAGAAGCCCAAAATGCTGACAACCAGTCTTACCACGGGATATTGTGTTATCCAGTAACTGGGTTGTGAAGGACAGATAGGCAGTCTCGCCATGTAAAATACAGGTTCTCAGCTGCATCCAGTTTGACTGGAAGCTGACCCCAACATAGTTGAGAAAAGGCTAGGCGTGCTTGCGACCACTACACCAACGAGGCATTCAAATAAAATACTAATATTATTTATTTTCCAGGGCAAAACACAATGAAGCGGCCATTCTTCTACAGTGAAAGCCCGCACTACAATAGTAACCCGATACTGCATCGATATGAGGTGAGCAGATTTATCTTAAACTTATAAACGAGCCTGTTCAGATATAAGTAATATCGCTTTTGCGTTCGGTTGCGATGCCGAATCAGTGCGCGATACCGAATCAGTGCGCGATGCCGAATCAGTGCGCGATGCCGAATCAGTGCGCGATACCGAATCAGTGCGCGATACCGAATCAGTGCGCGATACCGAATCAGTGCGAGATACCGAATCGGTACGCGAATATCGCCGTCGCGCTTGGTAGGCGACATCGCCTGACGCATCAGTATCGCGTCGGTATCGCGTAGGTACCTAATCGGTAGCCCAGCGAGACAGCAATATCGCTTAAGTATATCTGAACTTACCTTTATTTTGACTGTAGTATATGGCAAAATGATAACAGTCGCACGAGTCAAATGAAGGATAAGCTACGCTTCGCGCAGTCCGTGCCTCGGAAAGCAGGTTAAGCCGTTGGTCCCGGCTGTCATTCGTGGATCTTTGACAGTCTTACCATGTGGTATCGTCTTACCCAGTAACTGGGTTGTGGAGGTCAGATAGGCATTTGCTACATGTAAAATACTAGTATTCAGATGCAACCGGTTAGACTGGACCCGACGTAGTTGGGAAAAGCAGGCTGATTAAATGATAATTATAGTTATTATAAATTGTATTTTGTGCAGATATGTTAATTGTTTCAATTTATTTACCATCGCTATGTTTTATTTTCAGGATATCCCAAGAATTCTCCAGTGAGAAACATTCCAAAGTTTCGCAACAAAAAATAAACTTAAAAAAGAAGGTTTATTGTAAAAAATAATTCTCTTTACGACGATAATCTCTAGATGGTTATTTTAATTTTTTTTTATATTGTAATAATTATTAATAGTAACGATGATAATATATTTTTTATTATTAATTATTAATAAAAAGAAGCGCTAGGTCCCTTGTCGAGAAATTATAGCTATTTTTTTATTATTTTTGTTTATTTATTTAATTAATATTATTTTTTTATTTAGATTTTTTGAAGGGACCAGTCGTTAGATTACTATGCCACTTGTGATATATCTTTGAGTTTAGTATAAAAAGGGTACTTAGGATTTTTTTTACAAAAAAAAATGTTTATGTTGTGAAGGAATATTCTATACTAATATTATTTTGGTTATCATTATGATTTGAAAGGATTAGTAATCGCAGTATGTTGTTATTATTAGATAGGAGTACACTGCTGGTTACCCTCTTCACTTAATACCTTTTAAGACAAAAAACTGGCCTAATTTAGCAACAGTTATAAAAGTTATTTTATTTTTTATCAAAATAATATTAGATTTAAATAATATTCTTTCATGACGTGAGCTTACAAAAATAAATTGTCAGCCTGTTTTATACTAAACGCAAATAATAACATAGTAATATAAATAATATCTTATATTAAAAATATGATTAAAAAAATTAAACAAGAAATTGTACAAATCGTCTGAAAAATTATAAAAAAAACGTCGCTTTTTGTAAAGTTATCGTTTTATGAAAGAAGAGTTTATTTTTTTGAAAATAATGTTATAGTCTGTGTATTGTACGAAAAAGGGATATCTTAATAACGATATTACTGACTGAAATCTCACTGCTAGGCAAAGCTTTTCATGATACACAATTTCGGGATGGGTTTTCAAATTGTCTTTGCATGTTGCTTTAAACAGCGTGTATTAGAGGGTAATCGCGAAAATTGCATTGAGAATCAACAGATTGCATCCCGGCGGGTAAAAAAAAACACTGTTGAATTTTTAAACTTTCGGTGATAAGCAGTGCGTTGAAAATCCAGTGCGCGATTATAAATCGCCCGTGGGTACGAGAGCTAACTGTTACATTGTCAAATTGACCTTGTCGTTGTATGACGTACCTACAATATAAGTAGCATTCAACCTCAGGGTGGTAAGCCAATAAAAATATTTGTCCGTCAGGTAGATTATTAAAAAATATTGGACACATAATTTTTCTTTTTTTACGTAATCAAAAGATTACGACAATACATTGAGTTAAAATGTGGCATGACGTCACTCCCCGGTAGATTTCATACTGACTTGTGACGTAGCGAGTCCCCCACTCCCCAAGTTTAATACGTTTTATCTAAAACATTTTTTTATTAATATGATAAAGCACAAAATACGTGTCTAATATTTTTTTATTATCTGACTGACTGACTAAATAGTATTTTTTTTTGCCAGTCTGTTTCCCTATTACGAGCTCGATTATACCTTTGATTCGCGTTCGAGTAACAATTAACGTACACGTACAGACTATAACATTTATCCACGATTTGCCCTTTATAAGCAATCATGAAAATAAATCACGCCTTTTCAAAAATATAGATTTTCAAGGTTTTCATAATTACGCAGATTGTACATAGGCATCTAAAGGGTGGTTGTGGACCATTTATAAATAATAAATCGATGCCATTCTCTTGTTTAAGATATTTATATTCTCGTAAGTCAAAAAATAATATCTGTTTGTTTTTTTTATAAAAAATATATTTTATTTAAAACTAAGTATCTAAAAAAAAAGCTCTAAATCTGATTATTTTTCCCGTTGTTTTTTTAGTATTTTAGTTTCTTTGTTTGTTATACTATAAAAAAATATATATTGATAGCATTTTTTAAATGTGAATTTTTAATATGTTCGTGTGTGGAATTTCGATGGGTTTAAAAAGGGTACAAAATACTTACACTTTGTATAGTTATATCCTATAGCTGGAATTAGGCTCTTTCCAATTACCACCAAAATTGGGGGATTACTGATCGCAGCATGTTTATCTTCTCACAGGTGCCTATTTCCAGCGTATAGGGATATCAATATGCAATAGGCTGGTCCTATTTGCCACTTAAATATTAGAATATCCTTTTAAATAAACCTAGCAATTTTACACACGGATTTTTAATTTTAGGCAGTTTGGGTGAAAATGACCTAACTTGCTATAAATAGGAGGTTTTTGAAAAAGCTAATATTTTTTAAGAAAAATATTCTATTGGTAAGTTACTAATTTTGTTTACTGTATTTACAATTTTTTTAAATGTCTCTGCGATTTATAAAAATATCTTCTAAAAAATGTAAATCGACATGTCTTTTTACATTTCACAGTGAAATACAATACCGCCATGAATCCATCATGGCCGGTCTGAACTTCGAGCAGAAGGCGGCGCAATAATATTTTTTATGAACCAAAGGGTGATATGAGGCGAGTGTGAGTGAGAGAACGTGCGCGAAAGTTCGGAGAGCCGATGTTCAGACCGGCCATGATGCACCGGTCATATTGTACAGGATGTTTTTAAACAAAATATTAGCAATTTTCCAGAAAAGAAACAAATATTATATCAAGTTAGGTCATTTCCACCGATTTTCTTTGATATTATTTTGTAAAGAAAAAAATAATAGTTTATAATTAACGACAAATAGTTACCAGAACCGTACATGTCTTTTGCCATTTTAATGCTCTTTTTATATTTTTTATTATTGTTTATGGTTGCAGGCGATGTATTGACTGTGGTTAGAATATTTTTTTTAATGAATATTAAGGAAAAGAAGTTTTAAAATGGGTCTAGAAATAACCAAATAGTAAAAAACGTTTATAGATTCGATAAGTCATCTTGACATTCTTATACACTACCTTCTGCTCGTCATATCGTTCGCGTGGAAGTCGTAAGACACCACAAGAAAGCACTAAAATAAAAGCCACATTTGTCGCCCGCGCTATCACTTCATTTTCGCTCAGCGTTCGTTCTTTCTGTGTTTTTGCTCGGCTCCTAACGGTTGTAGCGTGATAATTAATTTATCCACGTATAACCTTCTACAAAAATTTGGCTATCAAATGCAGAAATAAATTTCAAATCGGGTTAATAGTTCCAGAGATTAGCGCGTTCGAACAAACAAATTCTTCAGCTTTATTATATTAGTAATCTAGATAATTTAGTTCATTTTCGTTACCAACTTATAGTCAACTAAGCTTATGATAATATTTTATACACTTCAATTTATAATTCATGCTAAAGCTATCTTACAAGTCATACGATTATCGTGAGAATAATAATAATATCTCAAAATGCAGATACAACTTTATTGAAAATTTCGTTTAAATCGAACGAGACACAACAGATGTTTTATTGTTAATTACGTCTACCCTGCAAAGAGTTAAGCTAAAATTATACATGTTTTTGTCCTTGACTGTACGTTTTGTATTTGATTTTGTATGTGTTTATATCAACTATAATCGTATAGTTATCAGTTTCGTTACCAGTAAACAAACTAAGAGCCTGGGTCCACTGGCGGCACGGCAAGGCATCTTTCGGCATCACTACATGCAAGTGCATACTGGCGTCCTTAGACATTATCATTGAAATTTAAATTTTATTGTCATACTAATATGTTATATTCCTATTCGTCGCATAGAAATCCCTTGCCACGCCATGCCGCCAGTGGGCCAAGGCCCATAACCGACAGTCGTTTAGTCAGTCAGTCAAAACATCGCCTGTGAGCCACAGTAAGTTACAGCTTTGGGTTAAGTCGGACGATTGTTGAGCGACTGTGGGGCAACTTGGATTCCATTAAGTTCCGTCTTTTTAGTACTGTGTACCTTAACGAATGATATTTGCAGTTTTTGAAGTAACGAGTATTTATGGTGATCAATGAATCTTCCTTCTCTATAGCAAGTATCATAAATGTGTAGTCATATTTAAAGGAGTGGTGCAGACCATCAAACTCAACAACTTTCTCAATTGGAACAACATCGTAATGAGGAAAATATAATCAGCTGTCATTTGGGTCGAGTAGGTATTGAAGTTTTGTATGGGACAGAGAGAAATGAAATGAATTATGGAGAACGTTGTTCAGTTTGATGGTGTGTATCGCACCCTTAAATATTTCCACACCTTTATGATACACGCTGTATATGAGAAGCTTGCTCACTGCGTGTTGGCGATTTCATAAGAAATCTTAAATAATTTAACAATTTTATTTTAAATCAAAATTCCAAACTGTTGTTTCAAAAAAGTATGGAAATAATAAGCAAATGTCACTCGTGAGTTATCCAGGTTTTTTTTAATATTTTTACTATTGGTCAACAGAAAAAATTATGCTTGCAAAAATAACTTTCTAAAAGAAATTATATTGTGAAAGAAAATAAAACATTTTTTAAAAAGTGATAATTTATCGAATTTACATGGCAAATAAAATTAAATGGGGAGAAAAAAATTGTAAAAATTATAGTTTTTAAGAAAAACATATTTTTGGTCACAACAAATTTGAATTTCGTTGAGAAGAAATCTTGCCAAAGTTTTGTTTATTTTTTTTGTATTTTTTCGTTTTTGATTGTTAATAAAAATAGGTGATCAATAGTCATTTTTTTTAAGAAATTATGTAGTTTATAAGTTTAAAGTTATGGGTGTGGGCGCGTCAAACATGACTTTAACTTTTATTTTTAATTAATTTTGGTGCTCGTTAAAATATATCCAAATTTGCATTTTTTTCTACGAATTTTCTTTATGAGTACAATATTGAATTTTCTAACGCACAGTAGGAAGATCGCTAGATTTTTTTTATCTTTTTTTAGATTACAAGTCGAGAAAAAAAAATCTTTTATTTACTCTAGAAATTAAGATAAGTAAGGAATGTGGGAAAGTAGATGTAAGGAAGAAAAGAGCGCGAAACTATGTTTTTTTTTTGTGTTTTTTTAAATATTTTTTTCGGTCGAAATATTCGGATATTTATGGCAGAGTTAAAATGTTATATTTTTGAATACGCGCTCTACATAGACCAAAGCTGTGAAATAATGTAAAAAAGTTGAGTAAGATTAAGAATAAAGTATGCTTTTACACAAAATATGTTTATTTATTTTTTTACACCCTGTATAGTCAAGTTTCGTCAAAGGATTACCTGTGGGCTGCTGTACATAATGTGCTTCTATAGCAAAACAAATAAAGTCAAACATCAACTTCAAAAACCAAATAGTCTTATCAGTTGGTCGCAGTTCTAGCCCATAGACCTATGTTATATCTGTAATAATCTTGCCTCGTTGGTCTAGTGGTCGCAATTGAGGTCCTGGGTTCAATTCTCAGGTTAGGCAAAGTGTTATTGGGTTTTTCTATATGGAAATTTGTCGGTAGCAGCCGTGTCTGGATAGTGTATTATCTATGGTCTGGATTTGGCCCCGGTTGATGGCAACGCCACCGCTCGCCGGGTTTTTATTATTCCACTAACGACTACGCAGTCGCAAAGTTGCTTTTGAAAGAGTGTGGCAGACTGGCACATTCCAGCGCATACCACCTCCTCCCGCCGCATGCTCCTCCAGCGTGCTTAATACGCTTTTCGGGTAGTTCCCATTTGTCCTATGGAACATGACGTCATCGGACAAAATGAGACAATTTTTTATTTATTTGTACTATATAGAACTATATACTAGCGTTTCATCCGTGCTCACTTCTTAGTGACGTCACGCTACAAGACAGGAATCATGTTCTATAGTACAAATAAGAAAAAAATATCTTATTTTGTCCGATGACGTCATGTTCCATAGAACGAATGGAAACTACCGTGCTTATCGATGCTTCTGAGAAAACTGCGCTGCGATGGTCCAAGGCCGATCACCGAGCATTGAAATATAAGTAGGTATACCTTATTTCGATGGGATAAGTATTAAATTCTATTGATAAATTTAAAATCTGCCGTTCCGTTCGCTAGTCTGTGCATGAGAGTTTATAATACACCTCACATTGCTTAGCGTGATCCTCCGTTTCCGTTATATCAAAACTACTGCACCATTAAGGCTTTTGCAGACCAGCGCGACTTGTCGGGCGACGCGACACGAACAATACAATTTCTAAGACAACAACACACACACACACACACACAGTATAACAATAACCGGTGTCGCGTCGCGCGACAAGTCGCGCTGGTCTGCACAAAGCTTAAATGAAATAAATGTAAGTATGGTAAAGTTAAGGATTAATGTTGAGTACCTACTATGTTTGACGAAAACACGATTCCATAAAATTTCTCGACAGAAAATGTTACCTCCAAAACAATAAACCGTTGGTATTAAAAAATACTCCAAATTAGATCATGAAAATTTAAATAATAACCTTTAAAGGTGATCAGTACCTACTGTTTTTTATTTTTTATCGTAAAAAGAAATTACCTAAACTATCGGCGCCTTGGATCGTTCGCCCCGCGCCCAGTCTCGCTCAATAAAGAATGAATATGAGCGGTGGTATTCTGAACTCTTTAACAATGCTCATCCCTTGTTTCTGTTGCAAACCATGCTTCTTTCTTCTCAGCCTCAGGACTTCTCTGAGTTGCCATTGCTGCTCGCTCTTCTTGGCGTGCTATTGTAACCACCTTACCTAACCTGCCTTAGGCAACTGCCCCACCGCCGACTAGGAAACGACTAGCTCTCAACGGAACTTACAAAAGATTGTAGGCTTGTAGGTGACATGTAGTAACCATATACGTATAATAACCATAAGTAAAAGAGATACATACATTAATCGCTGACTGAACGACAAATAGCTATGAAAGAGAGTACTCGTTCAGCAAACGACGCTCGCTTGGCGTACAGAACCCTCGCTGAGAGATTCACGCTTGATACATACGCATACCAGCGAGTAGGTAATAGCTCGTCGCACTCGCTGCTCGTTGCTCGCTAACTCGTTTTTAGTTGCTAGCTCTACCACAGATTATAGGCAAAATATGGACTGTAAGCATAGGTGCTTACAGTCCATATTTTGTCTATATGCCTGTTGTAAAAATGATGGTTTATGAAGGCATAAACCACTATTTTTACAACAGGTAACAACTGCATTTTCTGCAAATGAATAATTCTTGACTGCTCCGTTCGTCTAGTGGTCATGTGTCCTGGGTTCGATTCGGGAATAGTGTTATTGGATGTGTCCATCTGGAATTTCTCAGTAGCAGCCCGGATTTTGGATTAGTGCCCGGTGGATGGCAATAGGCTCGCCCCCATGGATTCAAATATAACTGGCGAATTGTGGGTGTAGGTACTATAGGTATACCTCTGCCTTACCCTACGGGGAATACAGGCGTGATGTTTTGTTATGTTATGTGTCATCACTTCAACAATAATTCTTAATTGTTGAAGCGATGACATTAAGAGCGCTTACGTCGTTCGGCATTTCATACAAACTTTCAAGCCCTTGTTTTTCGAAATGACTGATCCGATTTTAATGAAACTTCATGCGCATAAGCAGGATACAAAGGTCTAAAACTAAGTTACGAACATTTTCGAAAAATTGTGTTACAGCCAAATTGTATCCTGCTCATGCGTATGAAGTTTCATTAAAATCGGTTCAGTCATTTCGAAAAACAAGGGCTTGAAAGTTTGTATGAAATGCCGTACGTCGTAAACGCTCTGAGTAGCAAATTACATAACACCTAGAGTTTCCACAGGTGAAGCGGTAAGCGGAACGGACCAACTATGTATTGGTGAGATCTTCGCATGCGACCTAATATAAACACAAAATTACGGCCGTCATGAAGTTTTCATCGGTGTTAGAATTTACGGTGTCAATATACGCTTCGAGTCTTTATTTGACGGCCGTTATTTTGCAACCGTTACCTATATGACGGCACCGCACTCTTAGTTTAACGAGTGTCGAATACCTCTGGGAAGATGATTCTATGCGATGCTTAATCGCATACAATCATAGATAATTGAATTGCGATGCGAATTTCAGAGCGATTGCTGTCAAAAGAACAGCCACCCATCCACTCACAGACCGCTACAACCGCAGCTTCCCTTCTCAAGCAGAATCACTCCTACCCATCCCAATTTAAAACAAGCCCACCAATATTTAACTATATCATTATTTGGGAGTGGCCATCATTGCTCCACCTTCAAAAGTAATTCCATCAGAAAAAACAATATTTTGTCCATGACTCTAAATCAACTTAACTTGACCCACGCAGAACTTTCAAAATTAACCTTCTGGCTTTGCCTTAAAGTTGATATTTGAATGGTTACTAAAGGTAGTAAGGGTTATACTTCATTTGGTGTTGCCAGAAGCAATTGTCGAGTAATTAAGGTGGGGTCCTTGTTCAGAGTAACGTTTAAGTGTTTTTCCGTGGATTATTTCGTGCAGTTCGGTTCTGTTTTTGTTTTGGTGCAAATATTTTGGGTTACGAAGCTGCGAAGGGTTTTGGAGTTCGCTTTGAACAGTGTATACTTTTTAAATTGAAGTTTAGCGACGAGCGAAACGGTTCAGCCGTTTAGCCGTCAAAGTCAAAGTCAAATAATTTATTTCAAATAAGCCCAAGGCACTTTTGAACGTCAAAGTCATTGTGAAAACGTAACAAGCAAACCAACTCACATACGCATGCATACTATTAGTTAGGATATGTAATAAGGGGCGAGCTTATTGCCATCAACCGGACACACAACAACCTAGACTCCAGAGTAAACCAGTGCAAAATTGTTAAATTGTAGAACAAATTGTGTAACATAGAAATTACCTACAAATATGTATGTATCAGTCAGTTTTGTTGGTTTGTCCGTCTTTCATACACACGATTCACTCACCGACAGATTTTTACCAAGAGAGATATTTCATGGGCTGATAAATACGGAGAGTGACTTTTCCCAGAAAGTAAATTCTCAATTACTATGGTATAGATAGATAAATCGTTTATTTGGTGCACACTAAAGAAATAGCACAACATACAAAAACACGATTAAACAATAACTAAATACATGAATATATACATCCGTATAGACCACGGGAGCTAAGCCGCGGGTAAAAGCTAGTCTATAGTTAAAATTGTAAAGTTTGTATGTAGGGGATAACGTCGAAACTGATCCGATACCGAAATATTTTTCACAAATGCGAGCGACTGTGAGCGGATTGCGGAGTGTCAAAATACCAACTCCAAATAAATTCGCAGCTCCATCGAAAAACAAACATAACTGTCATTCAGAACTCGTTTCAGACATTTTTCTTGTGAAAAGCAAGAACGTGGTATTTTTTGGGACACACCGACTTTCAGTACCATACTGCGATCACCGCTCACTTGGTGATTATGGCATATCACGGAATGGAGGACGATGTTACGATTTTAAACAGCATTGTTGTAAACTGCAGTAGGTATTTCAAATATGACATTATATACTTAGGTACCTACAACTATAGATAGATACAAAAGGATAATTAAAATTGGGCTTTTAAATTGAGAGCTCTTGGTGGATCTTAACCCCGATCTTTGACTGCTGCATTTCGTTGTAAGATCTTCTATCCGCGTGTCAATAACCGGTAAACACAATGATGAAATGTCAAATATAACGTTATGGTTCTGATAGACTTGAGCATTCACTTGTTAATAGAACATCGAGCATTCGCCGTTTTTAAATTTGTCGAACTAGACAACGAACAGAGCAAAGCATAGAGCCAAAAATTGCTACGAAGATTTTCACGATCATTCTAGCGAACGCTCTAGCTCTAGTCAATGCTCGTTAAAAATATACTTCACGAAGATGGAAACGGAACAATGACAGAATGGCTCGGCTCGGCAAAAAGCTCGAAGCAAATTTACTGTCCTTTCGCTAGAATGCTCGCTAGGACGCTCGCTAGAACGCTCGCTAGAATGCTCGATAAATCGCTCTCGTTTATTTTTCTGTAATGTATCATTCGCTAGAATGCTTAAGTTACAAATGAATGCTCAAGTTTATCAGCACCATAAGGTTCAAATCATTCCTTACCAATATTTATACTGTGATTCACCTGCTAAAAGATTAGAGATAGCAATCTATGGCTTGGTTATTGGCAAGTTTTACCCGCCGTTTTTATAAATAATAATCACCCCATAATGTGCCCACTGCTGGGACACAGGCCTCCTCTCTTCGAGAGGGTGTGGGCCGTACTCCACCACGCGGGCCCAGTGCGGGTTGGTAGATGTCACATGTCTTCGTATTTTTGGTTTTAGAACATGCCGATTTCCTCACGATGTTTTCCTTCACCGTTTTGAGAGCAGTAGTGATGAAATTATTTACTTACACAAAGTAAAGCGCCTGCCAGGGTTCGAACCCAAGACCTACAACTCAGAAGTTGTAGGTCGCTCGTAAACCCGTTACCACTGGACCACCACTGCTCTGTCAGTTGTGTAAAGCAACAAGATTTTACCACCGACTGTCAGTAGGTACCACCATACTGCAATCGGCCGCGACTTACAAGTTGTAGTTGTAGGTTCGAACCCAGAGATGCGTTTTACTTTGTGTAAATTAATTAATCGTAACTGCTCTAAAAACAGTGAAGGAATACATCGTGATCGTGATCTGCATATCCTAGAACCAAAAATTGGAAGACATGTGACATCTACCAACCCTACCCGCACTGGGCCCGCGTGGTGGATTACGGCGCACGAGACTCCCTCTAACAGAGAGGAGCCATGTGTCCCAGCAGTGGGAACATTCATACCAAGTGACCGGTGATTATGGCATATCACGGTATGGAGGACTGTAGACGTTGTCAAACAGTATTGTTGTAAACTGCTGTAGTTTAGGGGTTTGTAAAATATGACTTTACATACGTATAAGTACAAGAATCTTTTGAAGTTTGAATGACGTTAACAGGAGACCAGGAGGCCTGCTGTTAAACATTGGTTTTCGAATTAACATAACTTATCATAACATCACGCCAGTATTCCCCGAAGAGTTTGGCAGAGGCATACCTACAGTACTTCCACATTTCACCAGTTATGTCAAAGTCCCATGTAGGTAATAGGGGGCGAGCCTATTGCCATCAACCGAACACAAATTCAAACTCCGGGCTGCTACTGAGAAATTCCAGATAGAATCTTGAGAAAGTTTTAAATAAAATAAGTGATAGCGACCATTAGACTACTGTTAACTTTGACTTGAACTCTTTCCTGAACAAGCACATTTTGCTTAGTTGCAGGCGCAAGTATCACATATTACCAGAAGCCTCAAAATTTTTGAGAACTGCCTATGCTTAAATGAATGATAATATACCTATTTATCTCTGCTGTAGAATACACATCTCTATTTTACCCCTTTCGAACACGGCGTGATGTTCCTCAAATAATGATTTATAACACAAAAACCCTTTACAAACCCACAAAATATTAACATCCACAAACGATTTGAAAAAGATCTGATTATTATCAACAAAACATACTCAAGTAAAAAACACAAAACGTTTCACAAAGATTCCGTTTTTGAGATACGGACTCATAAAACGACGGACATTGATAATACATAACTTGACGTTTTTTTGTTGGAGTCGGTTAAGATATTCCGTGCATGCTGCCCTAGACTCATCAATAATATGAGCTATTTGGATTTTAGAAGCAACGGGACGGCAGCGATACGATTTTGTTTCATTATGTTGGTCAGTCCAGTCGCCGTGTGATTTTGTGTTACCTGCATACACCAAATAGACCAATCTAACAGCTAAAATATACATACATAGAAGAAGAAAAAAACAATTGAAATGTCAGCACAGATCAATACTGGTAGGTACGCGGCGGGTTCGACTTGTCGAATTCAGTGAGCGTAACGTAGTAAGAGTTACGCGACAGAAAGAGAGGCAAATTCTAGGTGAATATAACTGTAGGTAATTAGCGCTGTGCAACCTTAATTGCACTTTATTGTGTCGTAGGAAGAGTTGCTTTTTATTTAAATGATTTTGCGTCCGCGTGCGTTTGACCCATCTGTACTAATCTGTGGTGTCTGTGCATATAAAGGCCTAAGAAAGTATATACGGTACCTACTTATAACAAAACATCAATTTACAAAAATTTTGTCTGTCAGTCTGTTTGTGCCAGCTAATCTCTGAAACGGCTGGACCGATTTTAACAGGAGTTTCGGTGGCAGATAGCTGATGTAATAAAAAGTAATGGAGGCTACCTACTTTAATTTTAGAAACAGAATTAGAGTCTTCGCGGGCGAAGTTGCAGCAGCAAGTTTTTTATTTTATAAAACTTATAAAGTGTCACTGTTTTTAACGCCTCCGCTGAGATTGATCCCCATGACCGTAATTCGGTCTGGAGGACTATAATAATTACCCAGAGCGGAATTTGAATAGAGCCTGTCACGCAGTCGTGTCGTCCCCTCTAAACATCTTACAAACCGCAACATATCTTAAATACAAGCCGGGTTAAGAGCGGCACTTTTTATCATAGAGACGTCTCACAAGCAGGGTAGGCAGACATATTATGAGTTTTTATCATAAGGACTTCTTGAACGGGATTGTTGGCTTAAAGAATAGACAGCAGTTTGTAGAAGAGTTCGTAAAGTTTTCGGTGCACTGTTAATAGCAACATAACATTACGCCTATAATTCCCTAAGGGTTGAGCAGAGGTGTATAGAAAGAAAGAAAAGAAAAAAAATATGTTTATTTGCGGCAAACATGAAGCAAAAAAGAAAAAATTTACGAATAAAAACAATTTGGGGGAAAATATGCGTCACATAGCTCACCTATATTTCGCAACAACTCACCTTATTTTTTAGGGGGCGAGCTTAGAATAATGCGAGATTACTGCTATGATCTGGGCACAAATTCAGTCTCCGGTCTGCTGAGAAATTGCTGATGGAAAAACTCAACTACACTTTTCCTGACCTGGGTATCGAACCCGCGCTTGTGACCACTAAACCAACGAGGTATGTTAACATCGACATTTACTTTAATTGCGAAAGCATAGACAAATAGCTGATGTTCAGCTGCAACTGTTTAGATTAAGAGCCGACCGCAAGATAGTTAGAATATGGCACTGGAATCGAACCTACATAGTATACACAAAAAATCAGCATTTCAACCACTGCACCTAACCCCAAACTAATCGACATAAATTACCATAAATTACTAACAAAAGAGGGTAAAAACAAAAAATCATAAACAATGTTTGTATGGCAACATTGAGATATGAATAATTTTACAAAATTAAATGACACTGCGCCGCCCCGCGGTGTTCCCTGCGATTTCTTTTAAATGACATACATGGTATTCGTGATACTTGTTAAGAATTTATTATTATATTAGTAGTATCGTCCTGTGGATTTGCTTATACGAACTTACAGTACTACTTGGAAGTATAAATGTGGATGGCTATAAGAGTAGGGGAAGACCAAAGAAACGATGAATGGACTGTGTGAAAGATGATATGGATAGAAAGGGTGTGACTACTGAGATGAAGACTAATAGAGAAGTATGGAAGAAAAAGACATGCAGCGATCACAAATAAACTGGGAAAAGAGCAGTGAAAAGTGGGAGTTTTTTTTTTTTATAATACAGGAAACGTTACACTGTTGAATGAATTAAATAAGATTATTCCAAGGTCACTTTTACTGGGAGTGTTCGCCCCTAATCGCGCTGATAACGATCCGAGCCGAGGTGGAACGAGCAGTAATCCTATACAGTGAGGTTGTCGAGCAGTATGGCTTATTTACTCTGCGTCCAGCGCTCGGCGTGGCAACATGCCGTGTTCGGGTTCGCGACAAGTCAATCGTCATCTTGAAGGTGCCTCGTTGAGAGGTGAAACACGTGTTGATTTCTTACAGGGTTTTTTATGACTCCTTAGATAGTTAAGCGGAATAGTTGTTACTAACTATATCTACGTCAATTGTATTTTATAATGGATTTCCGTAAGGTCATGCCTGAATCAATTAACTATAAAAGCAGGAGGATGTTGAATACGGTGATATGGGACACTCTACAGTGAGATTTAGAAAAATCTTACTAAGAATTGGATGGCGACCAAACCGATGGCCCTTCTATTGGTTACGACGGTCCCGACAATGGATATCTGGAAAGGTGTCAGAGGCATCGGCCATTGCCTTGCCAAACCAGAATCGTCTCTTGCGCCTGTAACTACATCGGTACCCATAGCCATAACCTTCAAACTGGAACACAGCAACACTGCTTGGCGGTGGACATACTTCCCCGGACCAGCTCCTTCACAGAGAGTACTGCTATTTATACTTATATTATATTTTTATTTAACACCCACGTTTACAAGGAAACTTGTTTCAAGTTATTTATTTTCGTTGTAGTCGATTTTGTTATCAATATTTCGGTTGTCCTTGTTTTCTCATTGTTTTTGACATTTTATCATATTTATGTAAATTGAATTCTTGGCAAAAGGTGACGTAATCGCTCCAAAGGAATTTGTCTCAAAGATTTTTTGAAGTTTAAACTGTTTTAGGTGAACTTTGCGGTCCTTCTGAACAGTGAAGGAGACTGAACCGTCACGCTCGAGTCGGTGACGCATAATCAGGTGTACTCAAAATTTAAGCCCTGGTTTAGTTTAGGTATCAGTTTCAGTACCTAAAGAAAAAAACAAATTCTGTATCAAATTCTTGTGAACGCTCTCATTTGTGACACTAAACTTATTCTTTAGACCAGTCGGTCGGTGACGCTGAATCGCGTATACTCGTCTCACTTCGTAAGTTTTTTTAACTACACATAACATAACATCATGCTGTATTCCTTGATGGGGTAGACAGAGGTGCCTAAAGTACAACTGTTAACCTACAGTTTTGTTTTGTTCCATGCGCTCATTGCTCTTGCCTTCTCTGAATGAGAAGAGGCCTTCAATGACCTGCAGTGGGGCAGTAATGGACTGGTATTATAAAGGGGAGTGTGTATAGCCATTGACCGGGTACAGTGGGTACAAATCCAGACTCCAACCTGCTAAAATATCCAGATGAAAAACCCAATAATATTTAGCCTAATCTGCTAATCGAACTCGGGACCTCAAGCTCAACATTTGCACTAGCAACTGCTAAACCAACGAGGGCAAGAAAATACAATTACTGCTTGATTAGATCCTTGAATCTCAGGGGGTGGTTACCATAGACTCTTATTAGCAGATCAAATTAAAGATGTGAACTGTCACACGATGATGTGTGGTGGTGAGGTGCAACTGTTAACTGTGACCTTGACCTGCCCTGCACATCACCTGCCCTGCTAACGATTATGGCTGGGCCCCAAATCTGGTAAATGGTATTTCGGATAAGCTTGTTATAAAATTCTCCGTAACAGGCCGGAGTTTGGAATTGCGTCCGATAACGAGCAATAAGATTCGCACTCAAAATGTAATGGCGTCAAAAATTGTGATGATCAAGAAATATTAATTATATTTGTTTTTATATCATAATTATTTGGGATTAAAACGTCGGCATTATTAATTTTGGAGTCTTTAATGTTTGTGTAAGCAAGTAAAAGTCTTATTAAAAAACATTTTTTTTTGTAATTTTCTTTAGGTATAAAGAGTAAACATTTTCCCTGACCTGGGAGCAGTGGTGGCCCAGTTGTCACGGCCTGGTCTTACGAGTAAGTCGTGAGTTCAAACCCAAGTAGTCACTTTACGTAATTTATTTCATCAGCACTGCTCTAAAAACGGTGAAAGAAAACATCTTGAGGAAACTGGTATGTCCTTGAACCAAACATTCGAAGACATGTGAGAGCCACCAACTCACCCTGGGCCAGCGTGGTAGGTTACAGCCCACTCCCTCTACCAGAGAGCAGGCCTGAGTCCCGGCAGCGGGATCCTTATAGTCTGATTATGCTTAACTTGGGGAACAGACCTAGAATTCCTTGCTCAGCAAACCTTGTGTTAATTCCTAAGTCAGGCAAAGGGCTATTGGGTTTATCCTTATTTGTTTTTCCTGGTCGTGGCAATACGACTAAAACTTAACCGCGAAGTGTGGGTGTACTTACCAACCTTACACACCTCTGCCCAACCCTTAGGGGCATACAGGCGTGATGTTTATGTTATTTAAAATAAGTGATATTCTCTGAAGGCGGGTGATATACTCAGGCGCATTACTCTCTCTGTGGCGTACCTACTTTATTTATACCATAGAACAAAAAATATTTGAAGTGTATGTTACGATTTTAAATAAAATTGAGGCTGTGGTTCCGTATGTTTATTGTGGTTGTTTTATTGTTAAATGACGACGACTTATTATGCAATTATACGCAAAAAAACGAGTAAGTACTTCCACTTTGCCCCACCAAGCCGCCCCACTGGTGGGGCAAAATGGAATGCCAAAATTTTTGCAGTGTAATCTGCCCCACTGGTTCAAATAATCTTTTATTTAAAAACACCACTAGGTATGTACTAAGTCTAACGTTACCAGTCCTCGTTACATTTTTACTAAGATATACTTTCTTTCTTTTCCATACAAATATAAAATACGAGCACCTACATACATTCTAAAGTGCCAACGCTAATGGGGCAAATTGCAAAATTTTTGGTATTCCATTTTGCCCCGCCAGTGGGGCGGCCTGGTGGGGCACGGCTCAGTATGATGCGTAGTTCGCATGTCGCGATGTAGAGCTGCCACAAACTGAACTGCTACGAATGACAGTTAGAGCCAACGGCTTAACGTGCTTTCTGAGGCACGGTATGTAAAGATGGTCACCCATCCACTGACCAACCCCGGCAAGCGTAGCTTAACCTGAACGATGGACCCGCGGCTGTTATTGCTTAGCCACCTGCCCCGCAGGCCAACTAACGTTATACCTACATTAAAATATATTTTTTCTTGACAAACATCTAAGTATCCGTAACAAGACCAACCCGTTCCACAATTCTCCCACGGAACTCTAACAATAAAACAACCGCGCACCGTTTTGTTTCTGTCCCTTGCGCCTGCGACGATGTTGTATCTCTTTCTCTCACTAAACAACAGAGAGAGACAGAGATATCTATTTTTAAACCATGTCCTGACCGTCGTAAAAATATAAAAATGAATATTACTTAAATATTTAGGATGTTTACTTTGATACCTTTCGATATTAAAATTTAGGGTTCCTTGGGAGTTCTTTTAAAGTTTTGAAGTGAAATAATGTTTTTGGTGGTTTTCTATATAACATCACGCCTGTAATTCCCCTAGGGTTAGGCAGAGGTGTACCTATAGTACACCCACATTTCACCAGTTATGTTTAAGTCCCATGTAACAGGGGGCGAGACAGTTGCTATCAACCGGGCACAAACCATGAGAAACTCTAGATGGAAAACCCCAATAACACTTTACCCAACCCGCGAATTGAACCCAGGACGTTATACTCAATTGTAGCGCTTGCAACCACTAGACAAACGAGGCAGTCAGGATCCGGAGTTGGTATAACTGCCGTTTCTCGTACACAGTTATAAAATAAATAAATACTAAACCAACGGAACCCACACCAACGCACTACGAACTCAAATAAAACCTCATTCATAGACGTAGTCAAAAAAAAACAAAATTCTTTTTGACATCTGTGTCCCTTCAACAAAAAAAAAAAAACTACTGATCGTATCTGTATTTAAAATAAATAATATTACGGCGGACGAAATAGTTTTGATATAATTTATTGATTGAAACCGACCCCCGGGAGTTTGAGCTTGTCAAAATTAATTTTATCATGGGAAGATTCCTCTGTGTAACCTTTTCCCAACTATCTTGGGGTCGGCTTCCAGTCTAACCGGATGCAACTGTACTTTTACATGGAGCTTTAGAGGTACTACTACATAACAGACCTGCCAACCTGACCTCCACAACCTAGTTACTGGGTAGGTAATACGTTATCCCTTGGTAAAACTGGTGGTCAGACATCGCAGATGCGCTGTCATCCCACAGACAAAGCTGTTAATATGTTATGTGCCTGTAACTTCAAACTGGAACACAGTAACGCTGCTTGACGGCAGAAATAGGTATGAAGAGCCCTTCTGCACTGCTAAATATCTTTTGGCACTCGAATGACGTTCACAGAGGAGCGCTGTTGGGAAACACTTGTGCAATTTTTTCTGTGAAATTCTATTGAAAAACAAGATGGCGAACTTACATGTGATTTTGACCACACGCCAAAAGATTCTTGTACTGTTGTACATATTTTAAATGAGACCCTAAACACAGCCCGATATTATTATATCATTCTCTTATCCAACTGTGAAGGTTTAAAACAGTAATAAAACGCTAATATTTATTTGACAAACTGTTTAGGACGCTCGTTCAAATACATTGTTTTTGAAACCCCTGTGGTGAAGGCGAGAATCTTGCTAATATTATAAATACTGGACTCTTTTTATTTGTTTTGGTATATTTGTACTTATTATACGTAATTGGATGAACATTCCTTTTAATTTTTTAGAGTCCATAATACTTCAATTCACTCCTTATCTCACTCGCAAGACACTGCTTGTGGACTGAGTGAGAGCGAGACTGACTGAGCAGCGGGGACGAGGCTCCAAGGCGCCAATAGTTTAGGTAATTTCTTTTTACGGCGAAAATAATGGTAATAAAAAAATCAAAATAGCATCTGCTTTATTAGTTGTTTCAGCTATTAATATGCAAAGTTTTATGATCTAATTTCAAGTGTTTTTGAATACCAGCGGCTTATTGTTCGGTTTGGAGGTAACTTCGGATTTTTTTCTTTCGAGAAATTTTTATGGAATCGTGTTTTCGTCAAACATAGTCAATCAATCTGCCTGCCTTTTCCCAACATAATTTCCACAACCCAGTAACTGGGTAATACGATACCCCCTGGTAAGACTGGTTGCCAAACTTTCGGACTTCTGACGACCCGTAACAACTGTCACGAATGACAGCCGGGTCCAACAGTTTGACGTGCTTTCCGAGGCACGGAGGAGTCTCGGTATACCATCACGATGGTCACCCATCCACATCCTAACCCCGGCTAGGGATCAAACCGTACGCTGTTATTACTTAGCCACGAGTTTCGTCAAGCATAGTACTTAACATGAATTGTAAAGATTACCATATACTTATGTATTTCAAAATTAATGCTGCAGTATTTTCGATAAAACGAAAGATTAGGTATAAGCAATGTGAGGTATTAGAGACTCTTATTAAGGACGAAGGTTTTTTTTTAAGAGATTGTGTTGGCGACCCGCCTCTTCTTCACAAGATTTTTACGACATGTCAAAACATGAAGATTTCCTTATTATATCTTAAATAAGTATAATAATGTATTATACACATTAACCTTCCGGAATAAATTCTCTAAAAGATGTTGAAAAGCACATCAAAATCTATATAAACTACACAGTGTTTATAAGATTTAGGGTCAGTTCACGTCTGAGACGTCGCGACGATGCTTGAAGAGACTGGGTTTCGCACTGCGCGGCGCGGCGGCGGCGCCGCGACACGCAGCGCGACGCGCTACGCCGCGAGACATGAATAGTATCACTATTCAAAAAAATGCGCGCAGCGTCGCTTTGCGTCACGTCTAGTTGTGAACTGACCCTTAAGCGGTCACACAGTGAGACACGATAAGTCACTTCAATATACTAGCTGCACATCGCGGTTTCACCCGCATAAGTATTAGCTTGAATGCGTAACAAACCAACAAAAAAACATTACCGTCGTCTGCTCAGCTTTTTCCCAACAATGTCAGGGTCGGCTTTCAGTCTATCCGGACGCAGCTGAATACCAGTATTTACATGGAGCGACAGCCTATCTGACCTCTACAACCCCAGTTACTTGGTAACACGATACCCCTTGGTAAACGAACAAACAAACAAACTCACTTTCGCATTCATAATATTAGTTAGGATATAGATCTAGAATTAGGAATTTCTCAGTAGCAGCTCGTAGCCTGGATTCGTGCCCGATTCTTGGCAATACGCGCCTTCGTACATGGAGCTTAAAACGCCAGTAGCACACCTCGGCCGCGAAACCGTAGCAGCGAAACCGCAGTAGTTCAATTCAACTGGCTCGCGTCATGTTCCGCTACGCAAAATTCGAGTAGCGGAACATGACGCGAGCCAGTTTAATGCGGTTTCACTGCTATGATTTCGCGGCGGAGGTACTGGGGTAAACATAACTGACCAAATGTGGGACCAAATGTCTGCCTATCCCTTCGGGGTATACAGGCGTTATGTTACTACTTCTGACAAACAGTTGGTTGATAGCACTTTTTATGCCACACAGGTTGATATTTTCAACCAATAAAAAAACCAGCAGAAAAGGATTCAGTGCTGCAGTGGGTTATACATTGCCGGAAGCCATGCCACAAACAGTAGAGCAATTTATTAAAAAATCTCACCTTATTTCTTACATTTTGGTTCCCCTAATATTACTGCTTACCTATAACAAAACATGCTTGAAAATGTACGCAAAATTTGACCAAAGTTTCCGAGAAACGGTCATAATTTGAGACAACATACAAAATAATAATTTATATATTCAAGAAATATATTCAATTATATCATTTTGACCCTTTATTTTAGTGTTCTGAAGATTACGAAAGAATTGTGTGGATTTTTTAGTTTTCTTTTTTGACCGACTGTTGAAGGTAAAATATTAGGTTGTGTGTTTAATTGGCATGTGATATAACATCACGCTTGTCTTATCCGAAGCATTAGGCAGGAATGCAAAGTCCCCCAAGTTTCGCGTTGCTTATAATTTTTTTGAATCGTCAATCACAGCGGCACTGGCTATCTTACCTCTAACTGTTGAAACACAACAATGCTGCAGACTTAGATGAGTCACGCATTTAAAACAGGTACGCCATCAAATTCAAAATTCAAATTCAAATTTTCAAATTCAAATTCAAAAGTCATTTATTCAAACTAGGCTGAGAATCAGCACTTTTCGAACGTCAAAATTACATAAGACAGTCCCCCAAAAACGCCCGCCCTTCACCACTTCCTAGTGCTTTTGCTGGAGAGAAGAAGTGGCGCAACAAACTCCCCAGCAGCACAGCTGTCTGTTCAGTTAGAAAAAAAAACTTGATTCTATACAATAGTATGCAAATAATTTACATTATTCAACACAAAACATTCAATAAAATATATGCCATAATGACAGCTAGCACGCGCCAATGTACCAACAAAAAAATATCGAAATCTCATCAAATTCAATGTTATAATTGCAATTCATTATTAATATTCTAGTTCGCTAGTTCGCCACATATTTTACTTCCGTTCAGTAATGTTGCCAAACAGGTACATTTTTGAAAGCTATTTGCGACGTCCGTCGTTGTTAACTTTTGGGATAACCAGAAGGTCGTCAGGACAAAAAAGTCTAAATAAAAATACTTAATCGTCTATTCTTAATAATTTTTTAGGGTTTTTCTACTCAACATACCCTTGAGTATTACTACGTATATGGGTATTACTATGGTATACTGGCTTTTAATAAAAAAAGAAAGTAAACTATAAAAGTTTTGGTGGTACTGAACCTATTTGCACGAGTACGAATCGCACTTTTCCAGTTTTTTGCAATGAAAATGCATTCGTTAGATGACTCACAAACAAGTTCTTAGCCAACTAATTACCGTTTTGCCCCATCTAGGAAATCACGTACCCGGATAAATACTTTCCCAACTCTTGGATCAGCATTTTAAACGTCCATTTAGCATACGTGTTTGTTTTTTTGTGCTGGCAACATTTTTCCAAAGAAACAACATTATCGAAGCTAGTTAACAGTCGTTGGTTCTCAGTGTTGCCATGTATGGTGGTGAGGCGGTTTTGTTTTTGCGTTTAATAGGCAGGGATGGAGTTCAGTGTGTTAGTTTTAAGCATTTCATTTAAGGTTAACTTCGATAAGTGCCTATCTATGTTTTAAAATCCATGCTAATATTATAAATGCGAAATTAACGTAGTCTGTCTGTTACCTGTTCTAAATCACTGAACCGAGCGTTATAAAGACACATAGGTAGCCTAGAATCTGGAAAAAGACATAGGCTACTTCACATCCTGGATCTTGATGAAAAAAGTTGCATAAAGCGCCTGCATGCCTGCGTTTGACCTATTTATAAATTAATTAAACATCCATTGTGGTCCCCGAAAGATTAGACAGAGGTGACATTTCGTCAGTTATAATTTAGTCCCATGTAATAGGGGGCGAGTCTATTGTTATCAACCGATTTGTTGGCCATTTACCTGGCACTTGTTGACAGGTCAACAATGTTCTCCCACAACCTATAAATTAACATTAAAATTTGAAAACATTGTAAAACCTTATTATTTTTAAAATAGTAGAGAGAGTTTCTTGCCGGCACTTCTCAATAGGAAACGACTAATTGGAACCGTGCACCTAGCTTCTGTCATTTCATAAGTGCCCATGTAGGTTTAAGTGAAACAAAATATTTTGATTTTGAACCGGGTACAAATCCGGGTTCGAGCTGCTACTGAGAAATTCCAGATGGAAAAACCTAATAACATTTTAGCCGAATTGAAGAAAAAAACCTACAATATAGCTTACATTATAGTTACACGAAATCGCTTATAATGTAATTTATGGGGTTACCAATCCTTTTTTTCAAATGAATTCAAAATAAAATTTCGATCCCATAATCCGTCCCTGTATATGCCTCTAAGAACATACATATTACTTATTAGTCTTGGGAGCATATCCGCATTTTTTTTCAACATACTGCATACTTACAAAGTACTTACCGTACGCTTCCTGTGCGAATTACATAATATAATATGACCTCGTAATTGACCACCATAATTTCAATGAGTTTTTATATGAGAGATATTGATAATTATTTAACCAATTAATTATTTTAATATTATCATGACATTTTTAAATAGATTGAAACTCGGAGAACTCGGAGTAACATTATACAGGGTGTTTGGTGCAACGTGTGCCAAATTGAAATGCAATGAAATGAGACACCTATACCTCTAATGCATGCTGTATAGCGTCGCCATTTTATTTTTCTACATCTAAGAAATATGTTCAGTATGCTATTTTACGTCTTAGTCAAGAGAAACCCTGGAGTTTCATCATGGGGGGTGAAAAATCCTGCTGATGTAGAGGTAACATAACATCACGCTTCAATTCCTCGAATCCGTTCACCTGCTGGTAAGTGGTCACCGGCTATGGACATCCGCAATACCAGAGGCGTCGCAGATGCCTTCCCATACCAGAGACAAAGCTGCGATTAATAAATAAAAACGTCTATTTCGACCAACAAATGGTCATAAACACAAAAAATTAAAAATAATTAAAACACATTGAATTTAAAAAGGCCATATAAACACATTTAAACACGAACACACCTATAATAATAGTAAATGAGCAATATTTTTAGTGAGTGTTCAGGGTGTGAAGCATGCAGCAATGCTTCAGTTACTGACAAGCGAACCTCTGCGCGAGCGCCTTCAGTATACTGCTGGAGCCAGCCCAAACCTTGCATACCAGGGATGTGCATCATTGTCGCATAGTAGAATGAAACAGTCTACTTGCGACCTGATGCGCTACAGAATCGGGGCAGCCTCAGCAGCACCTTGAATCAATTTGCCTTTTCCCAACTATATTGGGGTCGGCTTTCAGTCTAGCTGGATCCAGCTGAAGACCAGTATTTTACATGGAGCGACTGCCTATGTGACCTCCACAACGTAGTAACTGGGTAATACGATACCCCTTGGTAAGGCTGGTTGTCAGACTTTCGGGCTTCTGACGACCCGTAACTACTATCAAAGATCCACGAATGACAGCCAAGACCAACGGCTTAACGTGCTTTCCGAGGCACGGAGGAGTTTCGGTATGTAAAGATGGTCACCCATCCACGAACCAACCCCGGCAAGCGTAGCTTAACCTGAGTGATCGACTCGTGCGGCTGTTATTACTTAGCCACAAGCTCCTCCCAGCAGCACCCTGAATGCATTATTATATTGCTCTCGCGAGGCGTTGTACTGTCAGCGCGTGTATGAGACCCACAGACTGCTCGTGTAGAAAGATGTACAATTGCTCTGAACAATGTTGTTATCATTTCAGCTGCTTGAAATGTGTCATGTGCCTGTAACTACGCCGGCACACATACCCTTCAAACCGGAACACAGCAACTCGAAATAGGTATGGTGGTATGTAGTTCTTCCTCAATTACTTATTTTGCTGTTCTGTGAAACATTATTTAAATGATTAATTTCTGTAAATACATTTAAAAATACTTTTACACAGAATAAAAAAAACTAGACGATGTCGGTTATCCAACTACCCTGAGAAGACACACCAACTCAGAGGTCACAGTCTCTTTTAAAGTCCAGACATAATCTTGGTTAGATCGTATGAGGATCATGCAGATTAGTGTCTGAAATGGTCTTTTGAGGAAAGAACTACATAGTTTTGAGTGGACCTGTCCACTCAGTGCACGCATTTGTCAATAATCGTGTAGTTCAACTCTTGAACTTAAGGAGTTCAAGTTGTAGTCAGTAGTCAATACATAGTTACTGGATGTTATCAAAACTCTGCTGTTTTAAGACAGCAGTGTTATTATTATTATTTTTTTTCTTATCCATTCCTTATTACCGCAATATTTTGTAGGTCAATAAAAACTCCCTAAGCCCGTTTTAGCACAACGAAAACCATTCGCTTGCATAACCTTCAAAAGTCTTATCCTCACTAATCCAACGTGTAACCAAGATTTTATATTTATGGCAAAAATTACCCCGAAAACACACATCCTGATTTAACCCTTATTACTTTAGATTAAAGTTTATTGTTCAATGAATTTGTGTAAGGAGAGAAAAAATGCATTAAAATGAAGTCTTTTTTTTCTGAAATCGTAAAAATGTGTTTTCAATGCGGGACCCATACGGATACGAATGAGCTAAAATACTGTCAATGTTATGTGGTCAACATTTGCGGTTATAGGCATGTACAGGTCAACCAGAAAAGATATGCGCTTCGTCAGTCATCGTCCATCTTCGGAAATAAGAACGCTCGATGATGAAATCTAATAATAGAGCTGTTGCAACTATGGAAGTACCTTAACATACTTTATTACCATGGTTTAAAAAAAAACTTTTTTAGTGACAGATGACGCAGTGCGACTAGAGTAGGTAACCAAACAGAGAAAAAGCTTCATACAAACCAATGATGCGGAAATGAAGAGCTTGTGACTAAGTAACAGTCACACGGGTTGATTCATAAGGTTAAGCTATGCTTGCCGGGTTGGTCCGTGGATTGGTGACCATCTTTACTTACCAAGACTCCTCCATGCCTCGGAAAGCACGTTAAGCCGTTGGTCCCGGCTGTCATTCGTGGATCTTCGACTGTCGTTACGGGTCGTCAGAAGCCCGAAAGTCTGACAACCAGTCTTACTTAAACGTATCGTATTACCCAGTTACTGGGTTGTGGAGGTCAAATAGGCAGTCGCTCTATGTAAAATACTGGTATTCAGCTGCATTCGGTTACACTGGAAGCCGACCCAACATAGTTGGGAAAAGGCTAGGAAGATTGATTAACAAACGCGCAATGATAGGTGTACTACCACAAAGCGTGGCCATACAAAACCTGGGAGTTTTGCCTTCATCATCATCGTACACAGTCCTACTTCTCCCACTGCTGCGCATACGCTTCTCTTTTATTATGCCAATCCTCACGCTCCTGTGTTGAGTATTGCGTTAGTGGAGGTTTACTCTGTCGCGACGTTCGAACTTATTTCGAGACACGATGATTACCGAGACGCATACTTTTGCTGAGATAACTGTACCAACATGTAAGTACTAAAAAGCTGTTAAAGTTATGTAATAAAATGTGTGTTTCTGTGTGTTTGGCAAGTTTTTAAGACTAAACTGCTTGAGGCATATTGATGAAAAGGAAAAAATGTTGCAGTTTTTGATTACTGAAAGACGTGATCTTAATTTAGTTTAACAAAGGAGATTGTTGGGAGAGGCTTTCGAGTTTTGAACAGTCCTGATAAAAAAGCCGGACATATGCCTTTTTAATATTTCTAACTTGTTTTCGTGGTTTAACGATTTTTCCTAAAAAGAACATACTAATTTCACTTAAATATGAAAAATTTAATAAAATATCTTAAGTCTACACTAATATGTAATAAACAGAAAATAATAATTTTTGTATGTTTGTTTGTTTGTTTGTAATGGTAAAAAATTCTGGATAAATGACAAGGCCGGAGATAGTCCGGATTGGGGGCCAAAATGCTGACGGATGGTGACTTTAGGACGAGTTTTTGAGTGGAAACTGCGAATCAGCAAACGTAAGGTAGGACGCCCTCAGGCAGGTGGAGTGACGAGACAAGCAGGGTGGCTGGTAGCAGCGGGATGAGAGTAGTCGATGACGTCCGATTGGAGCGGCTCATGTCCAGCAGTCGACTCCTATAGGCTGCTTTTGCTTAATATATCACATTGTTGTGACCTCAGATCAAATATAAAAAAAACAACGGGTTGCACTCCGGGAGTGCCGGCAGAAGTGAAAACTTGAACGTTAACGTTGTGCTTTTTTGAATATTTTGGAATGGTTAGGGAATAATTTCGCACGAATTGCTTTATTTATCAGTATAAAAGTACTATCATTTTAGTTGTTAAATACAATACTCATTAGTAGTAGTAGTATATTTATTTTCAAAATATAGTCTAACAAAAATAAACAATTTATTATCCACCAATATGGGTAAAATTTCTTACCTCGCAATCTTTACGTAATGTCAAAGACTATTTATTTTGATATTTACTTAGTCGGTTGCTGGGCAACGGATCTTTCGGTCACGGACGCGAGTTTAACATTTTATACCCATCCCAAAAAAAGTGCACAACGCCACTAAAGAAGTTCAAAAACCAAGCCTCAAAAGCCAAGACATAGCGCTGTGCACAATACAGTGAAGCATGCCAAGACTACACCTCCACTCTATACATACACGCTCACACGCACACATTTACAACCATTTACAATCAAACTACACCTCACTAAGTGCAAACATATTTCCGAAACAGGCTTCACTGTTGAGAGCGCTAGTACGTCTTGGTTTTTTATTTGGTCTGAAGGTGGTTTATTCCAAGAAAGTAACAAGAACAGAACTAACATAACACAAGACCAATAATTGTAATGTACTTAGTTTGCAATAAACATTTTGATTTTAACTTTGAAAGTGAAAACGTATATTTTAGAAAAAGACAGTTCTCTAATACGTCATTTTATTTGTATGACTAAACGCAACTGCGGATTTTTGCGACCGGAATGTCGTGTTGTACTCTGTGATCGTAAAGGCGACTGTTGTGTCTAGGTTCCTAAGTTCAATCCCCGGGACGGGCAAGGTGTAATTGATTTTTTTGGGAATTCTCAATGGCAAACAAAAGTCTTTATTTGTGCCCGGTTAATATCGATAGGCTCGCTCTATATTACTTAAGAACACTGCCAAAATATGGGTGCATACCCAACTGCCTACAAGAAACAAGTGTAATGTTATGCTTAAGGTTTTGTTTCTATGTAAAAATAAGAACTTCATACACTAGTAAAAGTCACAGTTACCGCCAACTATAACTCCACGAAAATGTAAAAGTCCAAGTTACCGTCAACTTAGATAACTCCCCAGAAAATGAACAATTCAATTCAATTTATTCAGTAACAATCTACATTGCATTTGAAATAATTCAACATGAAACATAAGTGTGATACACAAATATCACAAAATGTCAACGACGACACAGTTACCGTCAACTTAGATAACTCCACAAAAATGCTAACTTTTTCTTTCATTGAGAAATAAAAACATGTACATACAAAGCGCGCGCGTTGATGTCCTTTGTAGGGAACTACGCATCTACGAATATTATGGTTTATCAAATTACGAGTAGTCAGAAGAAGCCTAAAAGTTTGAGAATTAGTCTTACCATATAATATTATCGTTTAACCCAGTAACTGGGTTCGAATTGAAATATGAATTGTTATAAATAAAAAAATACTGGTGTTCACCTGAATGTCAGTATTTTTTTAGACTGGAAGTAGAAAGTCAACCCAAAAAAGGCCAAGAAAATGATTTCTATGATGATTATTAATAATTAAATCATTTACTATGATTACTGTCGTAAATAACACTTTTATCAACATTTATTTATTAAGCTATTGCATAGCTTCTATCGCGGGCCTTGAGCGTGGAGACCTAATCCAGAAATTTCGTAACGAAAATACTACCTAAGAAAAGAGTGTTTTGTATTGAAAATTATGTTTAACTGCTTGACAACAAAGTTCAAATTTACTTAAACGAATGATACGAGAGTGTTGTATTGAAAATTATGTTTAACCGCTTGACAACAAAGTTCAAATTTACTTAAACGAATGATACAAGAGTGTTGTATTGAAAATTATGTTTAACTGTTTGACAACAAAGTTCAAATTTACTTAGACGAATGATACGAGAGTGTTGTATTGAAAATTATGTTTAACTGTTTGACAATAAAGTTCAAATTTACTTAGACGAATGATCCTTGACTATTAATAGTTAAATTAAAACCTTTTTATTAGTTTGATGTTCCCGGCCATTACGTTGTGTCAAGTTTTAAAAACTATAAATGTGAATAACAGTTCCTGTCAATGTCATCATTGTATATGTATTTCTTGTATTCGGGTTAATATTTTACAATTGCGTAAGTTGATAAAAAATGCTATGCAATAGCTTCGCCGGGGCAGTCCCCGAGTGCCACACGTCTTTTTTTTTATTTAAGTATTACCAACGAGATACATTAAAATCATCTTTTACCATAACAAAAAATTAAATAATATAAATTGACCTGTAATGCACACTCAATTACAGGTAACCACAGCTTACAACATACGACAATACAGAGATGAAATATGCAAACATATTAGAAAAAATACCGGCCAAGTGCGAGTCGCACTCACACACGAAGAGATTCGTACCGTATACAGATCGAAAAAAAATCGCCGATAACACTCTTTTCTTGTAAAAATGAAACAATGTTAATAATGAAAGGAAACCCTTTAATTTATTAACTTTATTTAATTTTTTATTTATTGTAATAGTGGCAATAGAAATGCACAATCTGTTTTAAATTTCAACTGTCTACCTATTACGGCTCATGAGGTACAGCCCACTGACAGACAGACGGAGGGACGGACAGAGGAGGCTTAGTAATAGGGTTCCCTGTGGCACCGTTAGGGTACGGAACCCTAACAAATTATGTCACGGGCCTACATATTATACTCCTTTAATAGGAAACATAGGTATTAATCATCATCATCAGCTTATTAATGTTCCCACTGCTGGAACACAGGCCTCCTCTCTGTGAGAGGGAGTAGGTCGTAATCCACCACGCGGGCCCAGTGCGGGTTGGTGGATGTCACATGTCTTCGAATTTTTGGTTCTAAAACATGCCGGTTTCCGCACGATGTTTTTCTTCACCGTTTTGGGAGCAGTGGTGATGAAATTATTTACACAAAGTAAAGCGCCTGCTTGGGTTCGAACCCTCGACCCACAACTCGTAAGTCGCGGCCGTTACCACTGGGCCACCACTGCTCTCCCTGTAGCTATTAATAATTTTTGCTAATATTTACTATTTTATCGCCACTGCTCTCAAAACGATAAACGAAAACATGTGAGGAAACTAAAAAAAATCAAAGACAATTGTGACATCCACCAACTCGCTCTGGGCCCGCGTGGTAGATTACAGCCCACTCCCTCTCACAGAGAGGAGGCCTGTGTCCCAGCAGTGGGAACATTAATAAGCTGATGATGATGATTAATACCTATGTTTCCTATTAAAGGAGTATAATATGTAGGCCCGTGACATAATTTGTTAGGGTTCCGTACCCTAACGGTGCCACAGGGAACCCTATTACTAAGCCTCCTCTGTCCGTCCCTCCGTCTGTCTGTCAGTGGGCTGTACCTCATGAGCCGTAATAGGTAGACAGTTGAAATTTAATATTTATGACCCTAAATAAATAATACAAAAGCTTAAAATTTCACAAACTACTCTACAACAGTGTTATAAAATACCCGTTAGCTTAGGTTTTACGACCGTAACGGTCAGCATTCGATTCCTGAGTGGTGTAAAACAATTAAGAAGTAAAATTACTGTATATCTCTTTGTTCTATTTTTTGTAGTAGAGCTGTGAAGGAATTCGTCCGGGGAAGTACTACCATATTCCTGCCGCCTAGCAGCGCTTCTGTGTTTCTGTTTGAAGGGTATGCGTGCAGGTGCAGTTACAGATACATGAAATATGCTAGCTTTAGCATAATCAGCCTATAATGTTCCCACTGCTGGGACACAAGCCTCCTCTCTGTGAGAGGGAGTGGGCCGTTATCAACAGGTACCAGTGCGGGTTTGTAGACTGATGTCACATGTCTTCGAATTTTTGGATATAGGACATGCCGGTTTCCTCACCATGTTTTCCTTCACCGTTTTGAGAGCAGTGGTGATGAAATTATTTACACAAAGTAAAGCGGAACTATGTAAAGTGGATTTGGGCTGGCCACATCTGTCGCATGCCGGAGCAGTAACACGCAAAAATCAGCAGAAAAAAATGTCAAAAAAAAAACTACAATAAAAATAAAAAATGAAATGAAAATGTAATGTGAAAAGTGAAAAAATGTTTATTCTGCACAAACAATTTAGTAGTAAGATGTGTCTTACTAATTTTATTTACACAAAAACTGACGAAAGGATTTGTATGAAACTTAGCACACAAATAGTTATAATCTGGATTATCATAGAATACTTTTTATCCCGATATTCCCACAGGATCGAGACTTATGCGGGTAAAACCAAGGGTAATGTGCGTGTGGTGTGAGGGCCCACTTTGTTAAAACTCTCTGAAAATGTGCTTAGGATTTAGTGAAGATTCCCAAAGAATTGTGAAAGTTGGAATCCGATTTTGTGAAAGTCAAATAATCGAGTTATGGTCTGTAAAGTTGGGCCCTCAGTTCTCACATAGAGGATTGAGGGCCCACCTGAACCTGATAAACTATGGACACTACAGAAAAAGTCTTTATGCCAAAATCTAAGCTAATGCCAAACAAAATTTGTGAAAACAAGATATTATCGCAAAACACTGTCCTACTTTGTATATCTTCGTACAAAATGGGCCCTCAATTCTCATACACGTAAAAGTTTATTACGCAAATAAAATGAAATCATTAACTTACAGCTACTGTTTGAAATCCTATATGCTACTAAATAAATTGTGAAAATTTGTGAAAGCAAGAACAGGTCACCACTTTTTGTTGTTTGAAAGTTAAGACCTTGAATAAAATTCGGGCCCTCAGTCCTCCATTATTTTTGTTTTCGTTTTATTACGCTTATCGTATGAAAGATAAGACAACTACAAAATTGTCTCAATTGTGAAAAAAATTGTGCAACAAATTGGATACCAGAAAGAAATTAAAAGACCCTATATTGTATGAGAAAATCGAGTTTTATTTTTGTTCTCTGAATCAGGAAATAGGGTGACCACAATTTATTTTAGATTGCAGTAAAGATTAGTAAATGTAGTGACATAGGTTTTAATAAACTTTCTTCGAATTTTCGCTTATTATCGTCATAGCATTTGAAATTACTAACTAATTAATTAATTAATTAATTAAAATTCATTTATTACAGATAACAGAGATCCATATTATGTTAGTATTACAAACAACTTATATTCTAGTGTTAGTAGTAGTTAAGGGTAGCCTGTATAAAATAAAATAAAATAAAATACAAAAAATGCACACTCGACGCAGAGGACGAGCAGGCAAGAAAACATGTTTTCTACCTGAGCAACCTCCGGATAAAATGCCGAATATTTGGAGTATAGCTCTCCGCCACAGCTCTCAGGATATAGTTGCGACTACCCCGCACTCTGCTCAGCAGCGACGCGGTTTTTTTACGGATTATAGCATGAAAACCATCTGTGTGGGTCTCAGCAAACATTTCCGAAGCGCTGCAGAAACGGGGCAGTCGCAACAACATCCTGAATGCATTATAATATTGTACGCGCAGGGCATCCAGCGATCTCTTGGTGTAATTGACCCATAGATTGCTCGTATAAAAGCTCTGACAGTAGGCCTTAAAAAGCGTAATTTTTACTTGGTCAGAGCACCGAGCAAATCTACGGGCCAACATGTTACCTCTGACCGCTAAAGCCCTACGCTCCCTCTCTATGTCTATATCATCCTTAAGGTCGTCGGTGATGAAATGTCCAAGATATTTAAATTTGGACACCCTGTTTAACGGGAGCCCATTCAGTCTTATTATTTCCGGAACAGAGTCCGGACACCTACCCGCGGCCTTAAAAATCATATATTCACTCTTGGTGACATTATAAATCAGTCCGTGTGAGGCAGCATAATTCTCACACACTCTGAGCAATTCTCTGATTGCCCCAGCAGTTGGGCCCAGCAGCACCATATCGTCCGCGTAGTTGATGTTATTGACGCTTACTCCATTTATTCGACATCCAATACTCATGCTGCTGAGCTCAGTGATGAGGCCATCAACATACAGATTGAAAAGCCTGGGGGATGTTAAACCCCCTTGTCTGACACCGCATTCCAATCTATATGCTGAAGAGAGAGTGTTAGACCACTTTACCTGGTTCTTTTGATTGGCATACCAGTACTGGAAAATTTTCAGTATTTCAGCAGGGGCACCCCTGTCCCTCAACTTGTCCCAAAGCACATCATAGGAAACAAGATCGAAGGCCTTTGAGAGGTCAAGGAAACAGGCGTACACCGGCGTCTTACGATCAGTATAGTATTGAACAGTATGCTTGAGACTCAAGATAGCAGTTTCAGTAGATAGTCCAGGCTGAAACCCGAACTGTGCTTCATGAAGATTTAAGATATTTTTCAAACATGAGTCAAGCATACTGTCCAACACCTTCGCCATGACCGTTGCCAGGGAAATCGGGCGATAATTCCCTTCACTGGATATGTCCCCTACCCTGTTCTTAACAATGGGAACCACAATAGTTTTCATTAAGCTTTCCGGCAGGTATGAATGGCTAACACACATCGCATAGAACAGTGACAAGACCCTTGGCACGTGGACCCCTGCATATTTCAAGTGCTCGATGCTGAGTCCATCATGACCGGGAGACTTGCCCCTGCTCATGCGTTGTATGACTCCTTTGACTTGCTTGGCTGAGAAGTACATAGGTTTTTCCTCTTCCTGACTATAATACTCCGCGCCTGTGGAAGGAGCTGAGGGACCAAGAGGAGATTGCACCTGGAAATGTTTCATAAACAGGTTTGCAATATCCCCGTGATCACTCTCCCCCCCCACACTCACCGCGAGGCCAGGCTTAGTATCCAACTTACCTGTGGATTTCCAGAATTTGCCAAAATTCTTAGCAGCTCGTTGTTCAGTTAATATGTCCATTTTAATTTGTTCTTGACTCTTTTGGCACCATTTCAAGCGACTTTTGAATATTTTACGAGCCTCTCGCATTTGCTCACAAATGTAACCCTGAGTCGGTCGCTTATATTCGATCCAGGTTTTAAGTTTAAGCCTAGCCTCGCTGTGAGCATCCCGTACATGCTTATTCCAGCCATGCAAACACCGATATTGTCTGTGAGGCCTATAGTCTCTCGACTCCTTAGATTGTTCAGCCGCCTCACACAGAATGTTCACAATCCGATCATACAACTTATCTAGTATAACTTTATGTTCAGCCAGGCTGCATGACCCATGACTGCACTCCGTAAATTTTTGGGGGAAATCAATGTCACGCAATTTACTATTGCACAAAAACCGGTACCTGTCAATTTCAGAACAGTTTCTTTCACCCCATATAATCGCACTACGGTGCACTGTCTGAGTCACCAGTTTTGACCTTACTATACTCAAATCACATACAATATAGATGGGTAAATGGTCAGAATTATATACATCCTCTTTAATACCTACATCTACAACAGTGTGCCACGCCGATAAAGATACCACACAGTGGTCGAGCCATCTCCTACACCCATGCGCATCACTAATATATGTGTAGTGATTACGCTCAGCACCTAGTTTTTCAATATCAGCACAAACCCATGACTGGTCCGTACAGAAGTTCATCAATTCATTGTAAAAGTTTTCTTTGGGGTGCGCGTTAAAGTCTCCCAATATAAACACGTTTTCAACATCATAACTCGCTACAATAGCACTTATCTCACTTAAAACATCACTAAACATAGTTAAATTCTCCAGCGAGTCTGTAGGCATATAGACAGAGAAAACAATAACGGAGCGTTCCCCAGTCACTGCCTTAATGGCCACAATCCGTTTACTACTACAGTCCAAAACAGAAACTGACTCAAACAAACCTTTCCTCCAGAGAATGGCCACTCCCCCATACGGTCTTCCTTTTAACGGCCCGACAGATGTGTCAACCGCTGACTTACCAGTAAATTCAAAGTCTTGACTTATGGTCCCTAACATCAATATGTCATGCGGTAGAAGCCATGTCTCTTGGAGGGCTACAAGATCTGACCAGGCACAGATTGCTCGAATGTTATCAACAGAGCGTTTAGCTGACTGACAATTAAAACTAGTAAATTTTGAGTACTTATTGGTGTTACTATACATTATGAAAATATTTAACTAACTATAACTTTAGACTCAGCGTTGGTTCGATACATGAAGTGCACAAACCGCCTAAAAGTAATGCCATCCGGCCACAACTGGTCATTTAGAAATACATCAACTTTACGTTTTGAAACAAATACTTTGTACGCATTGTACTTTTTAAATGACTTAATGTTCATCTTTTTTAAAGACACACTCTCATTTGTTTTAGCCATAATGTAACCAATAATATCACTTTCTTCTGTTTCAGTACTAACGTTTGAAATTAACAATGGCACTTTTACATCGGCCGCCCGAAATTTAACATCAGGCTCAGTGGAAGCACGACCCCTCTGACTAACTAACCTATTTTGTTTCGATGATTTATTTTGTACTAACTTCCATTCATTGTTATGGACCGCTACCATTGGCTCACTATTCACGTTCGAATTAGACGTACTCGAACTGTTCACTGCTTGTAATTAATACATGGCATTTGTAATGACCAATACTATCAGCAAAAGGTGGAGGAACAAATACAAATTGTGACTAAAGTACATCTATTTAATATTTTAAATCTGTCTGTCTGTTACCTTTTCCCGCATTAAGGCTGAACGATGAAATTTTACACTGCGCCCTTATTCGCGCTTTTCCTGCATTCCCTCGACGTGCTTGAGTGAGTGGAATCTCCTTTGCCTCACTCTCTTATTCCGACGGGATTGCGAGTGCAACCCACCACGAGCAGAGAGAGATCAGGTGAAGGACCCACAGTTTATGTACTTTCGAAGCACGTCGCGTTTTATTAAATTGTTCATATACAGACGCCAGCACACCAACCTACTCCAATCTGCCAAAGGGGTTAGAAGATTTTTGTATGGAGGGTGGCCCTAACATGATGCCGCCATTTTGTTTTTTTTTCAGAATCGCGCAAAAAGTCGAAAGTTATATATTTAGATAGAGAACACTTATACAAACAAAAAATGTCATATTACATAATATCCTAAAGCGTCAGGTTTCGGAGTTATTCACCGAAATATAAGTCAAAAACTGAACCCTGAAACAAGGATTTTATTGTTTTTTTTCCCTTCAGGTAAATATATTGAACTATGAAAACATAATTGCATCATGTATAGGTAATATTTTAGTTAAGATCGAAAGAGACAAAAATTATTATAATGTATAGGTACTCCGTCGAATGAGGACGTGTGTTATATGGTACTTATATGTATTATATGGTGCATAGCATGGTCGTGACACCAAGAAAATCTTATTCAGCCTCCCGCTGCCTTCTTGGATGATATTATTTATACCGAATATGATTAAAAAATCTTATGTTTTATCCACGAGGTGTATTCAATTAATTCATGTGTAAATAATTTAATCATCATGAAGTAACTACAACATAAATAAATAAATAAATTCGTTATAACAATTGTTATTTTTATCTTTGAATATCTCAGAAACGTGACGCTTTATGATGGTATTGTATTTGAAGTTTTATGTTTGTATAAGTGTCCCCTATCCAAATATATGACATTTATTGTGCACCTCGATTTTGAAAAAAAATGAAAATGGTGGCTGATTTTAGGGCCAAAATCTTCAAACCCCTTTCCCAATCAACATTGAACCTTATTCATTAGCGATAAAGTTGAAAATCTATCAAAGAAATTTGACAGATTGTAGTAACTTGATGTGCTGGCGTCTGTACCTATAATTTTGTATTCGAAAACATACTTGAAAAGAAAAGTTAATCTAAAAAAAAACAAATACACAACAAAAAAAACCGGCTTTTTTATATTTTAAAATCCTGTGTAACGTAACCTCCATACTTCCTCCATTCTTTTAAACTTTTTTTGTCAATGCTACTCACTCTACCCTATCGTTCGTTGTCAAGGGAACGAAATTTTTTTTATATGCCATCATCCGTCATAATATTTATTTTAGAAATCGTATTAAGAGGGTTTACGTCGTATGGCATTTCATACAAACTTGCAAGCCCTTATTTTTCGAAATGACTGAACCGATTTTAATGAAACTTCATACGTATATGCAGGATACAAAAGTCTAAAAACTTAGTTAAGAAAATTTTCGAAAAATAGTGTTACAGCCAAATTAGACCGATTTTAATTTTTTCATAGAAACAGAGATTTCCAGTTATCTGTTTTTAAATAAGACATTTCGAAAATGTCCTTAACTAAGTTTTTAGTCCTTTGTATTCTGCATATGCTTATGAAGTTTAATTTAAATCGGTTCAGTAATTTCGAAAAATAAGGGCTTGTAAGTTTGTATGAAATGCTGTACGGCGTAAACCCTCTTTATACAAATTTTCAATTCTTTGAATTAAACAATTCCTAGAGTGACTATTTAAGTAGACAACCGTTAGTAGATCATTCATGTTAATAACTTAAATGTAATAAATCTATATATTGTCAACAGTATAGGTACTTTTGTTATAATTGTGCACAAATAAAAAAATAAATATAAAATTAATATTAATTTCCTTGGTCACGGCATCACGCGTGAACGGCTGGACCAATTTCGCTAATTCTTTTTTTGTTGTGTTTGTTATAGTAAGGAAAAGGTTCTTACTATGATAGGTAGGTGAAGGTAGGGTAGGTAGGCAGGCAGGGAAGGTAGGTAAGTAGGTAGGTATGTATGTAGGTAGGTGTATGGTAGGTAGGTAGGTAGGTATGTATGTATATAGGTAACTAGGTAGGGTAGGTATATAGGTAGGTAGGTATGCATGTAGGTAGGTAGGTGCGCCGTAGATAAGTACTTAGTGCTACCCGTGCGAAGCCGGGGCGGGCAGCTAGATACAATATATAAATATAATAGTTATTCTTGAACAGTTATCACAGCGCTACAGTCCAGCTTATAGGAAATTTTATTAAAATATTAGGTATTATTACTTTGCAACAGCAGAAAGAACTAAAACATCACTCAGAATCGCCACTAACAAAGTATAAAAAGAAATTATTGTCACCCTACTCACATACACAATCAAAACATAGTTGATTTCGGTATATAGTAAGATTTGTAGTTTTATCATAATTCTTATTTATAACAAATGACACCAATATGTTGCACAATTTTTTTCACAAAAAGAGTCAATTTTGTAGTTGTCTTATCTTTCAAACGATAAGCGTAATAAAACGAAAACAAAAATAATGGAGGACTGAGGGCCCGAATTTTATTCAAGGTCGTAACTTTCAAACAACAAAAAGTGGTGACCTGTTCTTGCTTTCACAAATTTTCACAATTTATTTAGTAGCATATAGGATTTCAAACAGTAGCTGTAAGTTAATGATTTCATTTTATTTGCGTAATAAACTTTTACGTGTATGAGAATTGAGGGCCCATTTTGTACGAAGATATACAAAGTAGGACAGTGTTTTGCGATAATATCTTGTTTTCACAAATTTTGTTTGGCATTAGCTTAGATTTTGGCATAAAGACTTTTTCTGTAGTGTCCATAGTTTATCAGGTTCAGGTGGGCCCTCAATCCTCTATGTGAGAACTGAGGGCCCAACTTTACAGACCATAACTCGGTTATTTGACTTTCACAAAATCGGATTCCAACTTTCACAATTCTTTGGGAATCTTCACTAAATCCTAAGCACATTTTCACAGAGTTTTAACAAAGTGGGCCCTCACACCACACGCACATGGGGCGGTACTAGTTACAAATAAAGACATAAATAAAATACAGCGAACGGCCTCTACGTCAAAATCGCTTCTGCTCCTCTGAATCCCGCCGCCGCTAATCGCTCCGCTCGAGCCATAAGCTCTCTACCTAAACAAGAAGTGGTGGACACTTCAGAAACATTTTTTCTGACAATCGTTTATCACAATAAGTAGTAATCTATTCAGAACCCCTCCGGTTCATGTGACTCATCTTTTAGGGTTCCGTGAGATGATTTTGGAGTTTGAAAATCCTTTTTGTTAATATTTGATTGACGTTGTGTTCTTGCGTGTGTATTTTTTTGTGTGGTTATGTATGTATTTGTTTTTGTGTGCAACATAATTTCAATTAAAACCGTATTAATTCTAGTTTTCATATTTTATTTTTACTACCCATGTGAATGATGATGGCTGAGAGCAGTGGTGGCTCAGTGGTAACGGCCCCGATTTACGAGTTGTATGTCGTAGGTTCGAACCCAGGCTGGCGCTTTACTTTGTGTAAATAATTTCATCACCACTGCTCTCAAAACGGTGAAGGAAAACATCGTGAGGAAACCGGCATGTCTTAGAACCGAAAATTCGAAGACATGTGACATCTACCAACCCGCACTGGGCCCGCGTGGTGGATTATGGCCCACTCCCTCTCACAGAGAGGAGGCCTGTGTCCCAGCAGTGGGAACATTAATAGGCTGATGATGATGATGATGATGACCCATGTGAAAGCAGGCGAGATTAATGCCACTGATTGGGCATAAAACCGGGCCGGACTCGAAGTCCCACCAGACTAGCGAGCACGGCCTTGTGACATGGCTCGAGTCACACATTTTATTTTATTTTATTTGTTCGAGAAAATAAACAGTTATGTACATTAAAATCTTATACTAAGTTATAAATATACAAGAATTACAACTGTATAACCTACGACATTTTCCACAACATATTAAAAGTTATATCTAAAAATACGCTATTCTAAGCTGATAAAACAGAAAAGGCATGCAAACCACAGAGAAAGAGAGAGGGAGAGAGAATGAGTACAGAATAATTAAACTAACCATTACAACCTAAAGTAATTTTGTAGATAAGACTTTTATTTTTTTTTACTAAATACTACTTTACTTTTTTTTATTTTTTTTATTAATAAACTGTGATAAAATGTGTGACTCGAGCCATGTCACAAGGCCGTGCTCGCTAGTCAGACTGACTCACCAGTGTGATTAACAGGACGTTTTTCTACACCGTGTAAGTACCACCTGTCATTATCAACTAGTGCGGTGAAATAAGTGTTTGTTTCAATAAAAACGTTTGAATTTATTATTTTATATACATACTGCGGGCTCCTACTGATAAATACCTGAAAAAAATAACAGTTTTATAGTCTCCGACCCGGAAACCAATCTCACGACCCCTAGGTCTAGCTATCATACCACGATTTCATTTTAAAACAAATGGTAGTGCATAAACCATTGTAGATATCAGCCAAGGTGGTTACCATACACTCACAGCAGGTCAATACTAGACGAAAAGTGAAGTGTCCCACGATGTGCGGTGCAACAGTTAACTGTCATCTTGAACTGCCCTGCGCATCACCTGCCCTGCTAATTATCATGGTAAGCCTCGAGAAATTTTATCTACGGAAACCATTTATAATTATTCTGAGGCCCCACAGAACCCACTAAAACAACTGCGTTTCACGCTTTACAACAATTTTTTAACATCAAAGATTAGGGCAGGTCAGTTTACGATAAAACTTTTGTTTGAAAACAGTCTTTTTTTTTCGTTTGAACATAATCTGTCCCGTGGGTATGTATTGTCGGAAGGTTGAAATATTTGAGCTCTTTATTATTAGTAGGTAAGCAGGATTCTTAGTAGGACATGGGACATGGACATAATATCTCGCCTGCGAAGGGTAAGCAGAGGTACACCAACATTTTGCCAGGTATGTTTAAGTTACTATAGAGGAAATAATATAAATATATCCCTTTACCTGAGCTGGGGAACAAACCCAGGACTAAACGCAGCAGTCACGCTCGTGGCCACAAGACCAATAAGGCAGTCGGTTAGAGTGTAAATCTGCACTAATATTAAAAAGGGAAAAGATTTGTATTTTTTTTTTGTTTGTAATCCTATTAATATTATAAATGCGAAAATGAGTTTGTTTGTTTCTTTGTTACGCTTTTACGCTAAAACGGCTGAACGGATTTGGATGAAATTTGGCGCATGGGTAGACCATGATGAGTTAGGAAATAGGATTCCACCATTTCCACGAAATTGGCAGTTATACGGGTGAAATCACGCAGCTAGTGAATGAATAAACTCAAGAACTACTGACCGATTTAAAAAATTCTTTCACCAGTAGAATGCTATATTATCACTGAGTAACATAAGCTATTATTTATATAGATATCGCGCGGGCGAAGCCGCTGGCAGAAGCTAGTGTGTTATACTAAAGGGAACCGAAGTGTGAGATGAATTACCTACGTTTATTATTAGAAAAGGGCAAGAAACTGCTGAGAAAACACGCTATAATTGAGAAACACATGGAAACATTATTCTTGTTCAACTACGACCAAGTAACGGCGACTGGTGACTGTATCATATCGCTTGATATTCGTGTGAACTCCTTTATTTTTACAAGAAACAGTTGTTTACTTGTTTTCATTGTTACTGTAAACAATCGTTTTCAAGTTTAATGACCCGAAACAATAAAAAAACTTACAAAGTATCCTACTACAACACTATAACCGTTAGGGACTAGGGTTTTACGACGTTAACGGTCAGCATTCGATTCCCGAGTGGTGTAGAACAGGACTACGAATAGTGATCTTAAATGAGTCATTCTGAAAATTCTTCTGTTTCACGGTTATTTGTTAACCTCTTTACTAATAAACGTTGTATAGCGTCCGTCTGTATAGTTACACAACGCTTTGTCTTCTCTCAAAGAGAGAAATGGGTGTGTAACTATTCACCAGATATATTACGTTTATTAGTAAGGAAGTACGGCTTTGCTTTGTGTGTAAACAAATGCTAAGGAGTTCTTTTATTTATGAAAGATTTTATGAGTTTAATGGTCGCTTTCACAAGTTTCTATTTACATTTTTTTACAGGGATATATTTGTATCAAAAGGGCTATAAGAGACGATTTCAAAAACATAACGCAGTAAAAGGTAGAAAGAAATCCCGACTGCAGTTTAACGGGTTTATTTATAAACGTTGATTAGAGTTAAGAGCGTTTACGTCGTACGGCATTTCATACAAACTTTCAAGCCCTTGTTTTTCGAAATGACTGAATCGATTTTAATGAAACTTCATACGCATAAGTAGGGTCTAAAAAGTTAGTTAAGAACATTTACGAAATGTCTTATTTAAAAACAGACTCTAACGCTATTTTTTCGAAAATGTTCCTAACTAACTTTTTAGACCTATGTATCCTGCATATGTGTATGAAGTTTCATTAAATTCAGTCATTTCGAAAAACAAGGGCTTGAAGGTTAGTATAAAATACCGTACGACGTAAACACTCTTAAGTAGGTCGCGATTTATATTTAGATCAACCTAAAACCCGATACTATCTGATACTGACCAAAAAAACGTAAGAAAATTTGAATTTCGTGAGCTACCCTGACGCTTTTGACAACACTTCTCATTAAAACTAAATTCATCAATCAGCGCGCTCAGAAAGTTGTTGGCTGTTTGTGACGCCTATACTATCACATGGACTCACATTATAATGTCAAGAAAAGTGAGCTTTTGATTTTCAAAACGAAGTCTAGCTTGTTGGATAATGTTCCTCCAGCGACTTTAAGTGGAAAACCACTACAAAGAGTCACACAGTTTAGATACCTAGGGCATGTAGTCACGGAGGACTTATCTGACGATGCTGATATAGAGAGGGAGCGGACGGCGTTGGCGGTTCGAGCTTCGATGTAATATGGTAGCCCGCAGGTTTGCGTGTTGTAGTAAGGATGTAAAAGTCTCGCTTTTCAAGGCTTACTGCTAAACCTTATACATGTGCCGCTTGTGGGTGAAATACATTTAGAGAGCCTACAACGTCCTGGGCGTACAATATAATAATGGATTTAGGATGTTGATGGGGCTTCGCGGAAGCCCGTGTTGACGATTTTCATGCTATTCTGAGGAAGAGAACAGCGTCAATAATGGGTAGGTTGCGCGGAAGCTTCAACAGCATCCTAAATACATTATTAAACAAAGTAGACAGTCCTTTTATAAGGCACTGGGTACGGAGGCACGTGCGAACGTGTGTTGGGCCACGTCAGTTTTAGTTCTTAAAAGTTTACTAATATAGTTTTAAAAGTCATTGTTACTAACACTATAATATTATGGATTGTGTGTACTTGTATGTGAAGTCCGAAATAAAGAAAATAATAATTAAATTGATTATAGGTACTTTTCTAAGGTTGTAACTATTTAACTGTCACATAAACAAATAGATCTTGTTGTTTTATGACCTGCAAGTGACCTTTGACCTTGGGATGCTCCAGCAATTACGAAGTCGACAATACAGCTATGGTATATGCTGGACAGTTTGTTGCGCCACTTCTTCTTCCCAGCTCTAGCACTTGGAAGTGGAGAAGGGCGGGCGTTTTGGGAGACTGTCTTACGTAATTTTTACGTTCAAAAAGTGTTGATTCTCACTCTAATTAGAATAAATGCCTATTAATTTTGATTTTAGTTTCTAGATCTCTGCAGTAATGACTCCATAGAGCATCCAGTGGTGCAGGGCAGAATGAAAGGTCACGCGGGAGGTCACCGATGAGGTGGACTGTTCAAATAAAATCCGCGGTTGGAAGCCCTGTCAATGAATGCGCCAGACTGTCATGTAATAGAACCAGATGGAGGGAGATCGTGAGGCGGGCAACGACTACACCTGCGATTGGACACAGTTCATCGTGACCACGACGTTAATAGCTAAGCGAAGACGAAGAATGAGATCTCTGCCTACTTTCCAAGGGAAATAGCGTCATAGTTTCATTTCTTATTATTTCTACAAGTACTGGCATTCGGAGAGGCATCGACACACTGAATAAATAAAAAGTAAATTCAGTACAGTCGTCGACACAAGTTTTACATTTGAATAAGCACTTATTTAATTTATAGATTTTTTTTTAATGCCAATATTGTAACGAAAACAATAAATAATATAACTGTATTCCAATTAATTTTATCCTTATTGACTCAATTATTTGAAATCTTATAGCTAATATTTGTATAATACCAGTAAATGGTTAAAGATGTCGATCTGTTCGTAATATATGAACATTCTTTGTACCGTGTTTTTGGCTAATGAATACCTTTGACTTTAACTTTTAATATAAACACAATAAACACGTTATATTTATTTTTTATTACAGTCATGTGGTATTTTTCCGTATTTTAACCCTATAATGTAGTTGACAATGCTGCTCCTTAGAAGTAACCTAATTCCCTCTCGCCTTGAAAACTTACTGACTTGGTAACTGCCTCGTTGGTTCTAGGTTCGATTCTCAGGTCGGGCAAAGTGTTATTGAGTTTTTCAATCAGGCATTTTTCAGTAGCAGCCCAGAGTCAGAATTTGTGTCCAGTTGATGGTAATAGGCTTGCCCTCTATTACATGGGACTTAAACATAACTGGCGAAATGAGGGTTTGTATCATAGCTACACTTCTGACGAACCCTTCGAGAATTACAAGCGTGATGTTATGTAGCTACCAATAAATACAGAAAATGCCCAGTACAACACTGTTAATAAAGAATTAACACAACAATATTATAAGGGAATGTCATTAACTCCTCAATGCTCATTATTCTCCCAATCTTGGGGAGCCGAGGCTCTGTCGGTGTCAAATTAACATAGCAGGCGTGATGAATCTTACACCTGTGAGACTTGGGGTACGTGTATAATGCGCATGAGTTTGGGAAAAAGGAACATGAATTAAAAAATATATGGTCCTTTTTTCCAGTTTCATCTATTTATAGAAACCGTCAATCATCAATGTGCTGTTCTATGGTATGGGTCAGAAAGTATTTTGAAGACAAAGAAATGTCTGAACATTTGTTTATGTTATTGGATGGCAAACAAGCTGGAGCTCGTGGCTAAGTAATAACAGTCGCACGGGTCGACCCATCAGCTTCGCTAGCCGGGGTTTGGTCTGTGGATGGATGACCATCTTTACAATATTTACATACGGAGACTCCTCCGTGCCTCATAAAGCACGTTAAACCATTGGTCCTGGCTGTCATTCGTGGATCTTTGACAGTCGATATGGGTCGTCAGAAGCCAGAAAGTCTGACAACTAGTCTTACCAAGGGGTATCGTATTACCCAGTTACTGGGTTGTGAAGGTCAGATAGGCACTCCATGTAAAATACTGGTATTCAGCTGCATACGGTTAGGTTGGAAACCGACCCTAACGTAGTTGTAGTAGGCTAGACAGATTTTTGGATGGCAAACAAACAGTCGCCGATGGTCCTTCTGTCGGTAAGTACATAAGTAGTCCCAGCCACCTATGGATATCTGTAATATTTGTGTTGCAGATCTGCTGCCATCCCAGAGACAGCCATCTTCAGTGACTGTAATGGCACCGACATCCATACCCTCAAACCACAATACAGCAATGTTGCTTGGCGACAAAAATATGTATAGCAGCATTTGTTCCCCGACGAGCTCCTTTACAAGGAGGCCCGGACTAACATCACAGGGCCCCTAGACACTGCTGGACAGTTTATTTATTTATTTATTTATTTATTTACCAACTCATCATCACTATCATTACAGGATTGTCCTAATTCAATAGTGTGGCTACAATTACAGTTTTATTATTTATCATATTCATAACATATTCTGAACATAGTGATTTTCGTGAACTCACCCAGAGAACAAGTAAAAAGATCTATGCTGTCTGCTACGTCATTAAGTATACGCAAGGTACGCGTTATAGGGGCTTTACTCAGTAGATTGGTCCTACTACTGGGAACCGCCAATAGACGTGGCCGTGAACGTGGTTTGTTGCGCCACTTCTTCTTCCCAGCTAAAGCACTAGGAAGTGGTGAAGGGTGGGCGTTTTGGGGGACTGTCTTATGTTATTTTGCCGTTCGAAAAGTGCTGATTCTCAGCCTCGTTTGAATAAATAAATTAAGATTTTTGAATTTTGAGACCCCCATTCCTTGACCATTTTGTAAAAGGAAATAAATTGCACTAGTACAGGAAATGTAAACAATTTTTTTTTCTACGAATTGTTTCTTTAGCATCAGAAATTATGCAGTCGATGCTTAGTATATCACTATAGTCAGGCTACCTGCTCCGGGTAGCTGGGTGGGTGGGGCCCCTAGGTTGGCTGGGCCCCTAGGCCAGTGCCTTGTGTGCTTAGGCGTAAATCCGGGGCTGAAGGACCTCTATTACTTACCGAGCCTCCAGGAAATATTCAGACTCCCAAAATTCTTGGCCATACTCCACTGTGGAAACGCCTTTGCTCATCAATCATTATCCAGAATCCCCGATTCATTGATATAATTAGATTTGGCGAAAATAAAAAAAAAGTGAAATCCAAGATGGCGGCCGCATTGTACTGTTTGAGCAATATTAATGATATTTTTGACGGACTTTAATAAAAATCGGTCTTAAAAGTGTTTGATTAATTACTTTCAGTGCAGTATTGGCTGTCTTTACGCTAATTATGAAGAATGGGGTGAAGTCTGATTCAATATTAATTAGTCATTACATTTAGATTAAATTTTTGGCCACAAAGCCCGGTGTTGCCTTTCGCCTGGACGAAAATGAATTGCTTAAATGATGAATGTTCTTGTCAAAATGAGCCAATTTCCTTACCAATGTAATCGCCAATGCGGGTTGGCGGATGTCACATGGCTTCGAATTTCTAGTACAAGCCGGCTTTCCCACGATGTTTTCGTTCACCGTTTTGAGAGCAGTGGTGAAGAAATAATTTACACAAAATAAAGTGCCTCCTTGGGTTCGAACCCACGACCTACAACTCGTAATTAGCGGCCGGTACCACTGGGCCACCACTGCCCCCACCTGTAAATTGTTGGTGGTAACTTAATCAATTTTGGATGCACTTTTATTACAGGCTAGTTTAAAAACATGCAACAACTACGAAAATTAAAGTCTACACAATTCAAAACCAACTAACAAACTACATAGTATTAAAACATGCTCTTCATATCTTGACCGGCATTCCATCCCCATGTTTCATTGTGGAACCATGTCCTTAAGTATTTAAACTAAGAAAAAAACATAAAAGGTAGTCTCTGATGTTTATCTTGATTAGTTGAACATAAACCTTTTCTTTTGGGGGATTTTTAGTTCGTTTGTCATTTGTTTTTGGTCCTTTTTTACGCAAAAAATGACCTACGACGAGTTTTTATGGGTTGTTATTTGAAAAATGGGACATGTTTGAACGTGTTCCAGACACCCTACTGAATCGTTATTGATATTTATTTTTAGATCACCTACTAGTCGACGAGAGCAGTGGTGGCCCAGGCGCTTTACTTGGTGTAAATTATTTCATCACCACTGCTCTCAAAACGGGAAAAGAAAACATCGCGAGGAAACCGGCATGTCTTAGAACCAAAAACTCGAAGACATGTGACGTTTACCTACCCACACTGGGCCCGCGTGGTGGATTACGGTCCGCTCTCTCTCACAGAGAGGAGGCCTGTCCCAGCAGTGGGAACTTTATAGGCTGATTATGATTATTGTTACTTATCTTCTCTGTATCATACATCATACTGCAACATAACATCACGCATGTATTCTCTGAAAGGGGTAGGCTGAGGGGTATACGTTGGCTTATACTTGCTTGCCCTTGCGTCCCATGTATTTCATGGCGACGAGCCTTAGAAAGACCAAATAAAAACCAAGACAGAGCGCTGTCAACAGTGGCGTGAAGCCGGTTTCGTAAACATGTTTGCACTTAGTGAGGTGTAGTTTGATTATAGTGTCATTGTCAAAGGTTTTAAATGCGTGCTTGTGAGCGTGATGCATAGAGCGGAGGTGTAGTTTTGGCATGCTTCACTGTATCGTTCGCAGCCTGGTTTTTTATTGGGTCTTAGGGGCGAGCCTATTGCCACCAACCGGGCACAAATATAGACTCCGAGTTGCTCATGTTTATACCTCGTTTATACCTCGTCCGTTCTGGAATAAAACTCAATTTACAATCGTAGCACTTTTGTACTCACCAGTACACCATACTAACTCATTTTTATTCCTACGATTGAAATAACACTTACAGAAAGCCAAGTCTATTATAATTTAAACAAACATGATGTACTTATATTTACGTACGGTCAACCAACCACGTCAGTATTACTAGTAACACTTGAATTACAAAAACCGCTCTTACTGCTAAGTAATAAAGGAAATGTCTAAGTCAGACTATTGCTATGGAGTTGGGGTTGACTGTACTTTTATTGACTAGCTTCTGCCCGTGACTCCGTCCGCGTGGAAGCGAACTTTGAAATAAGTGAATAGCGTAGCGTGTGACAAAAAGTGTACATTTGTACCTATTAAAATGTACTCTACCCACCGATCAACCAGTTTCAAGGTACAAGGTAGGTACTTACTGTAATATAAATCACAAAGTACATACACATTGCAAAAGTCAGACAGCTCAATCGACCTATTCTGTAAAAATCTTAGATATCGAGAAAACATATACCCCATTTATTATAACATTTGATAAATAACGGTTTTCTGAACCCTTTCGTTATTTCGAAATAAACATAATGTAAACTCCGTTATTTCAAGATGAATACAAAGCAATGTAATTTACCATTTTTATTAGGCAGTGTATAGAGTGCCACCAGTGGCACTCTATTCCTATCGGATAAAGTGCCACTACAGGCACCCTAGTAACACCGCCTCGGCCCGGCCAAAGTGCCGCAATTATTGGATTGTCATTGTCACTGTCACTAAGTCACGTCACTTGGTATTTTGTTTGATTGTCGAGGTTAGATCGCTGTAAAACACCACATTTCCAAAATATTACATTGTCTTGTGCCTAAACGGACCCTGGCACTTCGCCGGCAGCTACCGCGGCACCGCTCGCTACGCTCGCTCGGCTCGTGCGTTGTGTGGTCACAGTACTAACCTAACCTAACCTAAATAACAAGTGACAGTGACAATGCAACGCACGCGGCACTCTAGTCGGGCCGAGGCAGCGACACTAGAGTGCCACAAGAATACTCGTGGCACTCTATACACTTCGTTTTTATTAATAAAATAACTCTAAAGTGCAGTGATTTCAACAATATGTAAAAAAACCCTGTGCATACACACATAACTGTGTGTTTGTACATTAACAAAAAGTAATTTTTTTTAAATATTATTATTAAAAATCAAAAAGTTATTGCTATTTAAAATTCACATTTTTAGTACCAAAATTATCCCATATCCCTAAAAAAATAGAAAATTTGCAACAGAGGTCATAAGTTATAAACTTGCCGACACCCACTTAACGACGGCCACACGCGCGCTACCCTTGTAAAAAAAATTCTCATTAAAAAAAAATGTGGTGAATTTTGTTTTTCTTTTTCCCCTTTTATCACATAATAGAGTCAGTACGATACCTAAAACCCTCACGGATCGAACAGGTATTTTTTATTTGTTATAGATAGAGTACCTATGTGAAATGAGCTGTCAATAGATTCAATCCCCAATGTGAATTTTATACTACAATCCAACCAACCTACTTAACCACCAACCAACTCTCACCAACCCAACCACCAACCAACTCACACCAACCCAACCACCAATCAACCGGCAAACACCAACCCAACCATCAACCTACATTCCCGGTCGGGATTAAAACTACTCATCCGATTTCAAAAATTATGTCACTGGCAGAAAGCTATCCTACCCTATTACCGAGTGCCAACCTAATCCTAACTAATATTATAAATGCTAAAGTGAGTTTGTTAGTCTGTTTGTTACGCTTTCATGCTAAAACAGCTGAACAGATTTGGATGGGCACATGGGTAGACTATGACTTGGAGAAGGACTACTTTTCACCCTGAATCTCAGACGAAGTCGCGGGCAACAGCTAAATCATCCATAAAATAAAATAAAACAATTCATAAATCTCTTTTTCACAAATACCTATCTTAAAATAAACGAATAAAATAGTTATGTATAAGTCATAATAACCTTATTAAAACATCTCAACTAAACATAGTTCTCTTAAAACTACAAAAAAGAAACAACCAATACGAAATATCGGCATAAACCCATTAATTAACAACCGCGACTAATTGATATTACTACCGGCATTAATTAATTGATCAAACCAATCAACTATGCTCTATAACCATAGATTTAAAGACGCCCATCCATCGCCCGTAAAACAAATATCAAATAAAAAAAAAAACAACATTAAATCTATGATACATACATCATACATATTATAAATTAAAGTCGCTTTTCGTGTGTGTTTGTGTGTCCGCGTTGATCTACTAAACTACGCAACGGATTTCAATGCGGTTTCCACCATGAGTTAGAAAATTTATTCCGGAAGGTTTATATACATAATACATAGATAAAATTAAACGTATGTGCAAAGAAATCTCGATGTTTTGTCAAGTTGTAAACACAGCGCGAAGCAGGGTTGGGTCACTAGTCTGCCGATATTATAGTCCATACTCAATGGATCCAAACGTGAAGGCATAACTCACGGCCGCTATAAAGATCTATAGATTTTTCAAAGAAATTAAAAAAAAAAGTCCACTTAGTCTACCATAATGCATGCCATTGTTGCTATCTCGCTCTCACTTCGACTTCCACGATAGTAAGATAGGGATAGGTATATGTCTTTATCCACGGTGTAAAGTACAGGCATTCTCAGTTTGAAACAAGTTGCTGTGGCGAGCAGATGTGTGTTCGAATTTTGAATTTTGATTTTTTGTTTGAAATACTGATACGATATTTTGGATTTTAGTTTTTGGTACTTTTTAGTGGTTGTATTGAAAACTGATTGTGTGTGATTGTGAGAAGTGACATTGCGAATATATTTGACTTTTCTGGAGATATTTTGGAATTAATTTTCATAAAGGTTGGTTGAAATTTTTATATTTTATATTCGAAATGTTTTTATTATAAGCATGAATTTACAGAAATATTAATCTTTATTGTCAAGATAAACGTAAATTTTTGGGAACTAATCATAGTTTTCATTTAAAAAGTCTATAATTTATCAAATAAACATAATGTCTACAATGAAATACTACAAAACTTAGTTTACAGTAAAAAAAAAAATTACAAAAATACATCAACCTAAACCTCTACAGCTCAATCTTACTCAAATAAATATTCTTATCACAATAAATTAACTTGTTATCAACACTTTTTGGACATAAACGAAAAAGTGCTAAAACCTTATAAACTGTTAACTTGTCTTTGTTGACCTCGGAAACTGCTGAACTCGCTTTCATAGACATTTCTCCGTTACCTACATAAATATGACCATTTTTACACATACCATAATATCACGCCCGTATTCCCCGAAGAGTTAGACAGAGGTCTATACTATACCCATATTTCGCCAATTATGTTTAAATCCCATGTAATAGGGGGCGAGTCTATTGCCAACAATCGGGCACAAATCCAGACTCACAACTAAAAATCCTCATAACATTTTGCCGGAACTGGGGAGCTAACCCAGGACCCCATACTCAGCACTCGCACTTCCGACCGCAAGACCAACGAGGTCGTCACATTTATAACTAGTTTTGATCGTGTGACAAACTGCGATCACCGATTCGTTTGGCGACCATGTTGCTTATGGTGAGAAAATAACTGTGACTACAGAATTCATTGTTCTTGTATAACTCAAGACGACTCAAAACAAACTGAAAGTTTTCCATAAACTTGACAAGCAGTAAAATTCTTGAAATTTCTAGTCGACTCTCTTTCATGGCGAATTCCTTCTTATTCCGATTTTGTTGCGCATTTTGTCGTCACAAATGAAAAAAGACAGTCCCCAAAACGCCTGCCCATCACATCCTAGTGTTTTAGCTTAGGAGTGACGCAACAAACTCTCCAAAAACATGTGTTTCTGTAAAATAAGATAAGGACCAATTTCGGCAATGACCATACTCATTGATTCTTGTTACCGAAAGCAGTTTTACTAATAAACTCTTCCAGGGTCTTCTATAAGGGATGAAATGCACAGATGCCTTAAACCGTTACGTATGAGTTTAATACTGCTATAAAAAAAAATCCTTCGATGACGACGACGATGATGACGTCATTGCGCCTACCACTGTTTATGTCTGCATCAGCAAAAGGTGACTGGTAGGAAATGCCATTAAGTCTAAATAAATAAATAGAGATGTATGGAAGAAAAAGATAGCAAATAATGGATGCCGATCACCATGCTTGCAACTAATAACTGGAAAGAAGATGTAGTAACAAAAATTTAAAAGAGTATGCTTAGAATAGATGGTTTGGTCATGTTGAGAGGATGAATGAAAGTTAGCCGACTTTGAAAAAGTATTTATAAGGCAGATGTGAATTGAAACGCCGGAAGGGGACGCACTAAGAGGACATATACTGAATTACTGACCTTATTGGTGATGTTCTTCAGAAAGGTCAGGTGCGTAGTACTCTCTACCGGCGTACGTGTATGACCAGATGTATGAACGTAAATGAGGCAAAAGGAGTATGTAGGGGTCGTAGCAGGTGGCGTTCTGTAGTTTCTGCCTACCCCCATGGGATTCTAAGGCGTGAGTTTATATATGTGTAGTAACTGGGTTGTAGAGTCAGATAGGCAGACGTTCCATTGAAAATACTGGTATTCAGCTGCATCCGGTTAGACTGGAAGCCGACCCCAACATAGTTGGGAAAAGGCAGACAGATGATGAAGACTATAAGCCTCCTTTTGTGTCAACTTTAAATAATGTGCTCGGATTCAGGTTTTTTCTGCAACCCTTATCACGTCAGCTTATCTTCAAACAAATCATAATATTGCATCTTAAATTAATACAGAGAGGGAATTGAAAGACAATCATAATCATATTATAAATATAGGACCACTTTCGGCCTTTATTGTATTACTCATATGTAGAAACTGTAAGAATAAGATAAATAGGATCAATTTTCCTACTTATCAATAAGAGGGATAGATAAACCATTTATTTGGTGCACAGAAATAGCCCAACACACGAAAACACACAATTAGGTACATGAATATAAAGAAATACAAGGTGTCGTTAAACAAAAATAAACTTATTTTAAAGAAATAAAGTGACACTATATCAATGACAAACTTTTAATTAAATAACTAACAATATGAGTATTGACACACATTCTAAAAATAACAAATTATGTACAAAGTACGGTATAGGTCTCAAGGTTGCTAGAAATGGGAGTTCAGCTCAGCATGTCTCAGGCAAATATACCTTTATCCTAACGCTGATATTCAAGAGATTCGGTGACCTATTTAATTCCACTAAATTATTCTTAAACCATAACTTATGACAACAAACGGCACCTTACTCCACTCAGATAACAGTATTTCCCATGGATTGTAAAATACATCCATAATATTAAGAATTAGCATTTGTATAGGCCGAGGGCCGGAAGCATATTTTGTTTGAAAAGCCCAAAAAAGTTAACGAATTAACGATGGTATGAGAGAATGTTGGCTTTATGTTTAAAATATGTTTGAATTTTAGTCCGTTGGTTATAATACCAGCGTATTACTGTCCCACTGCTGGGCAAAGGCTCTTCTCATACAGAGAAGGCACGAGCATTGCTCATCACGCTTGCTCAAGACGGGTTGGCGATTTCAGACTACGCCCTCTATCTGATTTCGTAACTTTTCATAAACGATCACGACTAATGTATTTCATTTTGACAGTTCAACAACATTAATTGTGTTATTTACGTCTGAAACTTCTGAAAACTTCTTTAGGCGTGTTGAGTAATCTTTGGGTGAGCAAAAATCATGTCATCGTCACCGAACGCTATATGTATCGAACGAAAGACATCAACGCGTGTGGTAATTGTCACCGAACGCTATATGTATCGAACGAAAGACATCAACGCGCACGTTAAGCACTTTGTGGATGAACAAAAATCATGTCATCGTCACCGAACGCTATAAGTATCGAACGAAAGACATCAACGCGAGAATCACCGAAGGCTATATGTATCGAACGAAAGACATCAAAGCGAGAATCAAAAAGTTACTTAGTTTTCACTTCCATCGGCAGTCCCCAAAGACTGCGGGATGTTTTGTTTTCTAACTTATGAAATAATGGATTAGCAATCTGTTTCAAAACGATTTACATTCTGATTCATCGTGTATTACGCAATTAGGGTACAGGTTTCCTCACGAGGTTTTCCTTCCCTGATATCAGTTATGTCTTAGATAATTTAGAGGTATGAGGTGTTATGTCTGGCGGGCAACTGTCCGTAAGTTGATTCCGGATAGTCTTATATATGTCGTTCGCGCGGTATACTCTAATAGCGCGATGCAGGATTTGTGTGACGTTATGTCTTTGCTGCGTAGTTCGTATGTGGCGGCGTAAACGCTACAATAAAATCAGAAACAACATATGAATTGAAAAAATCACATTGGTATGATCTGTCCGGATTTGAATCCATAACCTCGTGCATTAGAGGTGAGGCCTCAACCACTGGGTCATTTATCACGAACATGGATTAAGTGTTTTTGATGATATTTTGACACATTTTTAATCCTTTTTTAGTGTTCAGTTTCGTGATTTAAGGAATTTTAGTGCAAAATAGACCCAGCGACTTAGGCTGTGCGTTGTCAAGTGAATTTATGAATTTTATATAGTAGAAGATTGGCAGACGCTCTCTGTAAAATACTGCTATTCAGCTGCATCCGGTTAGACTGGAAGCCGACCCCAACAGTTGGAAAAAGGCTGATGGCGATGATGCATGGTAGTAAGAACTTTTCCCAACTGTGTTGTGGTCAAAGTACCCTTAACTGTTACCAATCTAAACTATCAAAACTTCTAAAGGAATATTAAAAGAGAAAACATTAGAAGTTTTGTGTTTGTATGTTTGTTTTTTACGCTTTCACGCTAAAACGTCTGAACGGATTTGGATGAAATTTAGCACATGGGTAGTTCAAGACCTGGCTTAGGACTCTAAATACTATTATGCCGATATTTTTACGGGATCAAGACTTTTGCGGGTGTAATCGCGGGGCGCAGCTAGTATTTTATATGGAAACATTGGCACTCCACGATTAACTGAGTAAAAAAAAAAACATAGGCTTTTAAAACCTTCTTTATTATCATTCTTCTGTCCTGATCCGAATTTCATAGTGGTCGGCACAGCCGTCTTAATCGTGAATACATCTCTATCAGCTGCCATCTCAGTAGTCATCTCCTATGTATATCATCTTTCACACCATCTTTCTATAGTTTATCTTTGGTCTTTCAGTCTTCCTCTATTTATATATATTCAAAAGTGTGTTATTGACATTCGAAAGTGCATTTTTGATATTCAAAATTGACTTATTGATATTAAAAAGTAAATTTTGACATTAAAAAGTGACTTTTTGATATTCAAAAGTAAATTTTGACATTCAAAAGTGCCTTTTAATAGCCCCATTGAAATAAATGATTTCATATTGCCTCTATCCATATTCATACTCATATTTTTACATATTGAAACCGTATAGTTTATTACATCCTGTCGAGGTTAGCTTCTTAAACAGTATAAGATCCATATTTTACGAATCCTTACAAAGATAGTTCTATAATAACTATTCCTTATAAGCTAGGAATTGTTTAGAATCAAAGGCAAGGCCCCCCGTGACTTGCCCTGCGCTTGATCTATAACTTACTAGGTGAGTCCCGCGGCTTCGTTCACATGTAAAATATATAATTTAATACTTAAGATAAGAGTATGACATGTTCTTCGTCAGATATAGAGCTTTCATTCTATCAATGATATTCAAAATCGGTTTCTTAGTTTACTTTTTAGGTTCTTAAGCATTATATTGTGTGTAATCCTTGTTAGATGCTAACAGTGAAGGAAAACTTAGTGAGGATACCGACATGTCCTATAACTAAAAATTTTAAGACATGTGACATCTACCAACCCGCACTGGGCCCGCGTGGTGGATTACGGCCCACTCCCTCTCACAGAGAGGAGGCCTGTGTCCCAGCAGTGGGAACATTAATAGGCTGATTATGATGACTGGAGGCAATCACAATGTTTAATTCTAAACAATTTCTTCTTGGGCTTATTTGTTCAATGATGAAATTATTAATGATAATAATAAATAGAGTATAAGTAGGTGACATTAATGTTAATGTCACCTAAATATTACATATAAATAAAATTGAAGTGTCTGTTTGTAATGTTAAAATAACAGCTTTTTACTAAATGCATTTGCAATCATGAAACCTATTTTTATTTTTTTTGTCTATATGTCTGTCTGTTTGTTCCGGCTAATCTCCAAAACGGCTCGACTGATTTGGACGGGAATTTATAACTTAGTTTTTTATTTTAGAAAAATAATTATTCCACCTGGACCCCAATTATTTTTTATAAGATAAAGCTAGAAATATTATGGCAGGTTAACACATCAATAGATATAGCTCTTGATTTTCTCAAAACTCTCAATCTTATTTCTCAATTGAACTCTGGTGATATATAGTTATTAGTCAAAACTATTGTGTAACCATTGTGCTGTGAGTAATCCGGTCGGAATCTAGGCACACTGTTACGTAATTCAGTCTAGACTTTCAAAATATGCCTGACTTATGGTTTGTCGTAGGCGACTCATGAAACCAGTCAATTTATTATCGTATCTGATATTGAGTTCATATATTTATTGGCAACTAGCTTTTGCCTACGGCTTTGCCCGCATGGTGGTCGGAAATTATCCAATGGGAACATACTACTTGGATAAAAATTATCCTATGTCCTAATCGCGGTCATGGTCTACTTATGTGCCAAATTTCATCCAAATCCGTTCAGCCGGTAATGAGGGAAAAGACAGATAGACAGACAGATAGACAGACTAACAGACAGACGAGCTACTTTCGTATTTATAATATATACTAGCTTCCACCCGCGGATTCGCCCGTATGTTATGTCGATAAAGAGAAGCTTATGTCCTTTCCGAAGGTTCAAAGTATCCCCATACCAAATTCTATCAAAATCAGTACAGCCGTTTAGCCGTGAAAGCATAACAAACATACAAAAAATCTAATCTTTTTTTTTCTTTAGATAGAGTTAGGATAAGTAAGGGAAAGCCAAAGAAACTGAGGTTTTCTATGAGAGATGATATGGCTGGAAAGGACTACTGAGAAGAGGACTAATGAAATATGGTGTGATATAATTTTATTTCTGCGTCAGTCTAAGGAGTTGTGTTTAAGACTCAATTTCACCATACTCTGTTAGATATAACAGACTGTTAACACACATGTCAACTGCTGTGATTGGCTGTTGTCATGTCAGTGAGCCAATCAAAGCAGTAACCTGAGTTTAATGACCTGTTAGCTAATTTTTGTGTTTGGTGAAATTGGGTCTAAGCCCATTGAATGTTTTGTTTGTTAAAAATCATCAAATCTTTTTATTTTATTATTATGTCATGTTTAGAGTTCGACACCCATCTCGTCTGCGGAGTTTCGCTAGCTAGTTTTATTTGACCCTATATTGATTGAGCCCAGTAGGTGGCCCCGTTGATTGGGGCATCAGTGGGATTCATTAGGTCTTCAAATGTGCAAGTAAATGGGCACTTAGGAAGGTAGGACACTCCAGCAAGTGAGACATAGTCTGGTCTGAAGCACCGCATTCGTATTGGGTGTTGGATGGGTCAATTATCCCCCAGTTCGTCAGATTGTGTCTGCAGCGGCCAACTTGGGTACGCAATAGATTGAGAGCTTTCCATATTGGCCACTGCAGATCACGCTCGAGAGGAAAATGTTCCTGGGGCTTGACGAAATCTGGTAGTAAATGATTGTCTTCCCATAGTTAGCTTCTCTCTGTGGTGGCATCTAAATCGCCACATGCGAACCACTTATCAAAGACCCGACCTCACACAAAATCCTGATGTCACACAAATCCTGCATCGCGCAATTTGAGTTTACCACGCGAACGACATATATAAGACTATCCGACATCAATCGTTGGGCAGTTGCCCGTCAAACACAGAGGATCCTTCCTTTTCTATAGAGGATGAGTGAACTTCACACCCTGTTCCTCATACCTCTAAATGTCTTTGGGTGGTTTGTCCTGGATTGCCTGCTTAGAGCGCAAGAAGCTAAGCAAGTGCTTAAAAATGTCGGCGTTAATACCAGTAATCAGTTCCATCTTTGAATCTTAATTTTGGTTGAAGAAAAATGTTGTAAAATAAGTTGTTATGAAAACATGTTAATTACGAGTCTGGTAATGACCGCGATATCATCTCGACATCTGATGCGAGTCGATTTGTTGGCGTTTTATTTTTATTGAAATGTGGGTGTTATATTAAGACCGCTTATTAAGGTTCTGGTTTGAATATGTACTTATGTAGTGTCACTCTTGTTAATTTTAAGTAAATTCATGACAACCGGGGCGAATAAACATATTTATCTCTTAACTATCCGAACTGTGCCCGTACTGTCTTGTTTATTTATTTATTTATTATAAGAGTGTTTATTCTAAAAGTTGGCAACGTTGCAAATAGCTGTCAAATATTTATCTGTTTTGATTAATTTGGCAATATTACTGTATGGAAATAAGAAATGTGGCTTACTAGCAAACTAGAATGTTGATTATGAAATGCAATAATAGCTTAACATCTAATATTTAGTATTTGGAAAGTTTCCAAATGCCTTTTTTACATCTAAAACGATTATAACATCAAATTCAGTGTTATATTTGCAATTCATTATTAATATTCTAGTTCGCTAGTTAGCTACATTTCTTAGTTAGCTAGTTAGCCCAATAGACATTTTCTACCAGTCAACCTTTGGGTGATGCAGAGACAAATTCCTCAATTCCTCAATTTTCGGAAGAATTGATTTAAAAAGAAATATTTATACTCAAATCGTTTTCGATTTGAGTATAAATATTTCTTTTCAAATCAATTCTTCAACTTTCTTTCATTTACATTTTTTCTCGTAAACTATTCGAAATAAATCAATTACTGTGACTCCGACACTAAACCACTATTACAAAGTCCAGTCGTGACTTTTGACCTTAGGACCTTAAAATTTGAGGTCACGAAAATCTTCGAGTCGTGACTCGTGCCACAGTGACTTTTGAACGTAGTTTTTTTGACCACATGACATTGACACGGTCGGGTGAACGAATTTGGAAAAAAGTGCTTCTCAATGATTACTTTTTTGAGAGTTTTTGATAAAAAGTGACCTGGGATTCCGGTCATGAACTTGGCTCAAAATTTGTTAAAACCCACGTTAAGCCGTTGGTCCTGCGCCGGATCTCTCTCCGGTCGTGTCAGATTGCCGTCCCATCGGACGATGAGAGTGAGGGAAGAGAGAGTGCACCTGTGTCTGCGCAAATATTTATGCACAATAATATCTCCCGTGCCGAAGGAGATTCTCCGTTGAGATTGATCGCCATGGCTGATATACAGTGTGAAGGACAATTTTTTTAAGAGAAACGAATTCACTTCATGAAATCGATACTTCTGACAACTCTAAAGTTTCTTCAAAAACCCATTGAATCTATATTCCACGCATAATGTTATGATCAAGCAAAAAATACAAGTTATTATTAATATTTGTATTAATTTTAGGTCCAAAAGTAAAAAAGTCATACGAATGATCGAATTTTAATATTAAATCCACTTTTTCGGAACTTGTTTGGGACCTCGAGCGAATAGTGTTGGGACATGGGCATTGGAAATAAAATAAAATAAATCGTTTTTCTTGTATCATCATCAGCTTGTAGCAACCGCACTGCTGGACATAGACCTCTGATATCACACGTCATTCAGCTCGATTCTCAGCAACTCTCATCCCGCTGCTAGCAGCCACCCTGCTTGTCTCGTCGCTCCACCTGCCTGAGCGCGTCATACCTTTCGCTTGCCGATTCGCGGTCTCCACTCAAGAACACGTCTACCCCAACGGTCATCGGTTCTACGGGTAATATGGCCGGCCCATTGCCATTTCTTGCTTACTTATTACAACAAATTCATATTTAGAGCTTTCCTCATTGAACACGTAGAAGAATCTTGTATTTTACTGAAATACTGAACTTAGTTCAATATTTACTAAAAAACCTCATCACACTCGACCTCATCGCACATCATCTTTCATTCCCTAAAAAAATGTTGACCTAAGATAATTTCGTCTTTCGTTCGGCCTCAGCAATCACTGTTCGGCCTGTTTCCCATCACTAGCAATAACTTTGACGGGTTCGCTACGAATTTGCCCATTCGTAAGCATTTTATCATTTCCTTCGTGTTTTTTAAATTAATCAAGTTAGTTTTAATATAAAGTTGGCTGTTTACGATAATATCTATCTATAAGTAATGTAAACCAACAGATAAAACTTCGAACCTTATTGGTGATGTTCTTCAGAAACGACAGGTGCGTAGTACTCGCAACCGGCGAGCGTGTATGACCAGATGTATGAACGTAATCGAAGCAAAAGCAGTATGTACGGATCGTAGCAGGTGGCGTTCTGTAGTGTCTGCCTACCCCCATGGAAGGCAGGCGTGAGTTTATGTATGTTTGTAAAAAATCTCTGCCTCGTTGGTCCAGTGGTCGCAAGTGCGACTGCTGAGTATGTGGTCCTGGGTTCCATTCCTAGGTCTATTGCGTTTTCCATCAATAATTTATCAGTAGCACGCTTGTCAAACGAATCGGTGATCGCAGTTTGTCACACGATCAAAACTAGTTATAAATGTGACGACCTCGTTGGTCTTGCGGTGGGAAGTACGAATGCTGAATATGGGGTCCTCGGTTAGCTCCCCAGTTCCGGCAAAATGTTATGAGGATTTTTCAGTTCGGAGTCTGGATGTGTGCCCGGTTGTTGGCTATAGGCTCGCCCCCTATTACATGGGACTTTGAAAATATAATACATGTGACATCCTCCAACCCGCATTCTCCCGCCCGCGTGGTGGATTATGGCCTACTCTGTCTCACAGAGTCCTCTGTATCAGAGGGATTGAGACTAATTATGGTATACACCTCTGCTAAACCCTTTGGGGAATACAAGCGTGATTATGTTAACATATTCAATTATTTATTTATTTATACGTTATTGCTACCAGAAAATACATAGCAAAAAAATAATTTAACACTACAAAACATACAATGGGCGGCCTTATCAATTTAGAAATTCCTCAAACAACTAAACGCTACAATATCATATTTATAATTTCTTACAATTTATTTGTAAGTATCTACATTTAAATAAAAAAATTAAGAAACTTTTTTAATAAAAATACTAACATAAAAATGATTGAAAATTACGTCCAAATATAATAAATATCGCCATTTAAGAAATCAAGATTTGCACAAAAAAACTAATGGTTTTCATAATACGATTACACGGATGGACACGTTTTTTATGTATATATTAACATATAATAAATTATAAAACAAATCTTAAGTATACTTTGATAATATAAGGACTTTTTCATACTTGACTTTACAGTTTTTGTCTTGTTATTGTTATTTTTTTTCTTTTTATGTTTCTCGATTGATGGCAATAGGCTTGCCACCTACTACCTGGCACTTAACCGCTACTGGCAAAATGTCTGTGTTCTATAGGTACATCTCTGTCTTACCCTTCGGGGAATACTAATCGACTAAGGCCTATTCAAATCCTTGTGTCCAATTGATGTTATTTCCACTTAACCAAATATCCACTTTATGTAAGTGTAAATAAAGTTAATTTTAGACTGACTAGTACTGTTGAAAAACTCATAAATAAATATTAAGTTGTAGCGCAAACTGACCCTTGTCTGTTTACAGTTGTTTTTCCTAAAACTCGTATTTGTTTACATGTTTGGCAATAAATAGCGAACGCAGATTAGATATAGAATTTTTATCTTACGAAGCGACGCGCGCTTTGCTCGTGGTAACCAAGTGTACAAACTTGCTGTGAATGTGTGTAAGCGCAAGAGCTCTCGCTACCGTCCGAGACACGGGCGAAGATGGAACTGTGTGTGTTACGTGCTAACGCTACTCGTCTTTCCGCACGCATTCACATCATGTTTGTACACTTCGTTACCACAAGTAAAGGGCGCGTAGCTTCGTCAGACAAAATACTGTACTACGGTTTAGACTAAGCAGTAAAGGCACATCGAGTTATAGAACAAAGTCGGAATTGCAGAGCGTTGTCTCTGTCACTCATGGCTATGTGACAGTCTCTGTCTACATTTCAACGTGTCATATTAACCCTCGGGCATTGTATACCACTACTAGGTTATTTTGGTGCATTGCCAAAATCGGAGCTAATCTTGTTCTTTAAATACATTTCAAAGTATGTTTTTGAAAAAATAATTAAGAAGGTTTGAACTAGAAATATCACCAAATCGTGCATAGGGTTTCTAACAGCAGCGATGTTTTTGGAAGAAAACGCATCAAAAATATTCTAATGGATTGGAATTAGTACCTAGCATTCATAATCAATTTTTCAAATAAAGTACAGAGTTTTGCGAAGGATGGCTATGTATAAACACGTCTCTATGTATAAATAATAATTAATCGCCCTAAAAATAAAACTACCTTCGGCTTAAGTATGTGATGTTGTCAAAAATAACGTTCTAATATTCAACCAATTTATAATAATCAAATTAGATAACACCACCCAACCAAAAACAAGTTAAAACCCAAAACCTAATAGACTCCTTAAACCATAGATTATCATGTAAAACCACACTTAAAATAAACAAACCACCATAATATATTAATAAGAAATAAACAATAATTTAAATAAGACTATAAATATTAATGATGGTTGTAATTGCGACGCGTTTGTCGCGATAAATAGTCGCATTATGTGCCTTTGGCCTTATTTATTTAATACTCATTCTGTGGCGTCGCTGTACGGCAATAATTCTTTTTTTATTGATCATAGATAATGCCGTAGTTAAGAAACGGGTTTAATAGAGATAGAAAATTTTGAAGTGAATAAGTTAGAAATTTATTTGACAGCAAGCCGTGTGATGGAATTTTCATCCCTGACCCCTTTATGGGGTGAATTTTCAAACATCCATACTTATTTATCCACTTTCGTTATAAGAAACTCTTGTTCAATATTTCATACTTCTAGACACAGCGACTTAGGCTGCGCGTTTTCTGTCAGAAAAAGACACGAAAGAGACTTTGCGTTCGGCGCTTGTCGTGGCAACACCTCGTGTCCGGATTCGCAATAAGTCAATCGTCATCCTAAGGATGCCTCGTTGAAAGGTGAAACACGTGTCGATTTCTTACAGGGTTCTTTATGACTCTTTAAGAACGGTTAAGTGGATTAGGTTACTAAATATACCTCGTCTATTGTAGTTTACAATGGATTTCCGCAAAGTCACGCCTGAGTCGATTAACTATCTAACAATAACTTCTTATTTTCATTAATAATAAGATTTTTATTACTTTTACGTAATGTTATTGCATTACCTATGTGTCTCTTTCGGATCGGACAGTGTTTTATTTACATATTGTTAAACGTTTTAGAGAAAAAGTATGACACTTTGGTATACGTGCAGACACGGCGTGAGAAAAACATGAACTTTTTCTAAAACTGGCTTTTATGGGCAAGATTCACAGACTTTACTTTGCAAGAAATGTAAGCGTCACATACGACTTTGAACACTATTCATATTGTCTTACTACTCATATGAGATTGAAATGCGTGTTCACATTCGCTTATGCGAATATGAACGTTTAGAAATAATCAATCTTCCGGCTTTTTCCCAGCTATGTTGGGTCAGCTGCCAGTCTAACCGGAGGCAGCTGAATACTAGTATTTTACATGAGGTTTGACGCAGAATGTGCACTTCGCAAAATGTGCACTTGACGCAAAATGTGCACTTCGCAAAACGCGCACTTCGCAAAATGTGCAATTCTCAAAATAGTAATTCTCAAAATGAGCACTTCTCTAAATGGGCACTTCTCAAAAGGAGCGACTGCCTATCTGACCTCCACAACCCAGTAACTGGGTAATACGATACCCCTTGGTAAGACTGGTTGTCAGACTTTCGAGCTTCTGACTACTCGTAACGACTGTCAAAGATCTACGAATGACAGCCGGGATCAACGGCTTAACGTGCTTTCCGAGGCACGGAGGGATCTCGATATGTTATAGATGGTCACCCATCCATGAACCGACCGCGGCAAGCGTAGCTTAACCTCCCATCGAACCGTGCGGCTGTTATTATTTAGCCATTCATTGTCAATGTGAGAATATTATTTATTTATAAACGCTTAAAAGAAAGAAAGAAAATACATTTATTTGATTCAGGTTAAGGCACACAATATTCACACAAAAACAAAAAAATACAAAAATAACTTAAAAATAGTATTGTGCGCCTCACGGCTGCGCCAAATAGGCCCAGTTCAGCATAAATGCCAGACAACTAGTGTCTGACGCTGGTGTTCAACTGGACCTTATGTTAAGAGGACGTCTTACGGATGTAAATCAGTTTTATAGTACGTACTTATGTTTTATATTTAAATAAAAATATATATAAAAGCATTGTAGTAAAGTTCATATTCGCACGGGTCTTACCTTAAGGTTGCGGGCACAAAACCAGCGGTGAGGAGCGATGGTCGACCGGGGCATGGTACAAATAGTGCCGTCGCCACCGCTCGACCAGCGCTCCTCGCCGCTGGTATGGTGCCCGTAGCCTACGAGCGCGATGTTAACGGCCCCGTACTGTAAGTTAGTGCTAAACTTAAACAACAAAATAGTGTCTTGTTTACGGCTATGTCCGTCGTTTGTCAGGTATGTCGTGTGGCCTTAGACCCATAGTTACAGGTACTAACTCGTAAAAACTATGTCTTTTAGATGGTCCATGACGCGTGTAGACGAACAACTTATTTGATATACAGGCAGGTAACTTACAAGTATAATATGTTCCAAATTATCTGATTAGAATGTAAACAAAAATGGATCAGGAAACGTACCTGTGGATGCCAATTTGTAGTGTCACTTACAAATTGATTATTTGAATCTTAAACCCGGAATTCTATTTTTTTTAAACCATGAAGTAGTTTTTCATTCGACAATTGAGGGCAATTTTCTAACGTCAATTTTTGTCAGTAACTTTTCAATTACAATTAAATAATGTTATCCAAAGAATAATTTTTCCAAAACAAGGTGAGATATAAAGCTGAAACCTTCTAAATACTTACACATAAATGTGTTACTAATTCCCTTTAGCGAGTTATTAGTTTAAACTTGTATCGAAAACTTTTGGGATCGACCATAGCTTGATGTGTCATCGCGCGTTCGTACTACTTATTACAGACATAAACTTTGAAATGAAGTCAGTGGTCACATTTGGCAAACGAAATTCGCCCTTACAGCCACGAAATAAAGGCACTGTGAATGTCAAATTGTTACTTTGACAGCGAGGTTGACCGTATGTCTAAAAACTTTAGGTTTAATTTAGTCGCAAAAAAGTTAATGAAAATGGCTTGCCTGAATTTAGTAACTATTTCAGCCACCGTTTTTCATACATACGAGCTGACCCGACCGATGTCGTCCTGTCAAAATGTCAATAATTCATAGAAATTAGTACTTTCAGTTATTCCCGAATTTTTAAATTTTCCAGGCAACTTTTCCAATTTTTCTTTTCCTACAAATCTTTTGCCCCACACAAGAAATTTCTCCTGTATTGTGGGTGTGCTTACAAACATTTGAACTTACATACACAAACAGCCAGACCCAGAACAGCTACCTGTAGTAGGTCATACAAATATTTGTTCCGTGCGAGAATCGAACCCGCGACACGCAGCGCTGCAGTCATTATTCGAACTATTACAACATTTTTAAATAAATAACTAACCAAATCGGTCCAGCTGTTCTCAAGTGATGCACTGACCAACAAACAGATTTTTATTGACATGTTTATTTTTTATTATTTAGATAGGTTGCCATGTGTAGGTACATACCGAGACCCCACCGTGCTTCGGAAAGCACAGCGTCAGGGTAGCCCGCGAAATTCAAATTTTCTTACGTTTTTTGCAATTTGCAGGTCAGTATCAGGTTGTATGTTGATCTAAATATGATTTGCGACCGTATCAAATGTTTATTTATAAAATTATAATCATGGAAATCATCAATACAACTCTATAAGTTCATGTAATCCCGTTGAATGACTATTTCATGAAATCATGACATTTGGGGATTATGCTAACCTAAGGAGTTGTATTGCTGATTCTAATGATTATAATTCTGTAAAACCATATTGGTTACGCTCGCAAATCATATTTGGTAGTGTATAGAGTGCCACCATTGGCACTCTATCCCTATCGGATAAAGTGCCACTATAGGCACCCTAGTAACACCGCCTCGGCCCAAGCTCAAGTGCCGCAAACATTGGATTGTCATTGTCACTGTCACTAAGTCACGTCACTTGGTATTTTGTTTGATTGTCGAGGTTAGATCGCTGTAAAACACCACATTCCCAAAACATTACATTCTCTTGTGCCTAAACGGACCCTGGCACTTCGCCGGCCGCTACCGCGGCACCGCTCGCTACGCTCGCTCGGCTCGTGCGTTGTGTGGTCACAGTTCTAACCTAACCTAACCTAAATAACAAGTGACAGTGACAATGCAACGCTCACGGCACCGGCACCGGCACCCTAGCCGGGCCGAGGCAGTGACACTAGAGTGCCACAAGAAACTCGCGGCACTCAATACACTTCGATCATATTTTAATCAAGATACAACCTGACACTGACCTGCAAATTGCAAAAAACCTAAGAAAATTTGAATTTCGCGGGATACCTTGGCGCATCCCCCTTAAGCCATTTTTCCTGGCTGTCATTTGTAGATTTTTGACAGTCGTTACGGGTCGTCAGAACAACGAAAGTCTGACAACCAGTCTTACCAAGGGGTATCGTGTTACCCAGCAACTGGGTTGTGGAGGTCAGATAGACAGTCGCTCCATGTAAAATACTGGTATTCAGCTGCATCCGGTTAGACTGGAAGCCGACCCCATCGTACTTGGGAAAAGGCTAGACTGATTGATTGTTACTTTAAGATGACAAACTTGGCCCTTGAGGTAAAGTCACTGAGATGACGGCACTATCCTGACCCGAATCATAGACTCAGCCCACCAAAAGCCGTACCGAAAACCAGAAAAAAACCGTCTGCCACGAAAAACGAACAATTCCGAACAATTAAAAACTAACAATGAAAATTTTGCGCAGTCCAAGAGTCGTGGTCAGGATGAACAAAACGCATAATTGTTGCCGATCGGTTTCCGAGAACGATGGACACAAAGAGATTCCAGAGTCATTAGGGACAGCCGTTGTTTTTGTCGTGAGCACATATTGGCATGCGAGGGCTGAGACGAACTAGATAGTTTGGGAGTTCTGTACCGATGATGGAATGAAATACGCTTTTGTACCTTTATTGAGCACAAACATCAGATAATAAATAATGAAGGAGTATGATGGAGTATGTAAGGATCGTAGCAGGTGGCGTTCTGTCGTTTCTGCTTATATCCCCTATATGAAAAAGGCGTGAGTTTATGTATGTGTGAGTATTAATAAATAAGTTTTTATTGGTTTTCAAAAGTATTTTTTCAATTATTCGGCTGAAAAAACGACTTGTGGGACAAACTTTTTAGATATACAGGGTGTAAAAAGACACATCACAAAGCCGTAAACTACGCATACTGTACGTATAACTAAGTAGCTTTGCGCAAAAATTTTTGCTGGGAACCGATTTTTTTTTTTAAGGTATAAAATAAAGCCATTTTTTATTGCGCGCAATGTAACGCGAACCCAGGCTTGAACGGACACAGTACTGTTGTGTGAGTTAAGCCCCGCCCCTTCGCTCTACGCGGTATGAGCGAAATGAATAAAAAATTTCCATGATAAATGTACAACGATTTACTTAAATTAAAACTCTTAAAAATACTAGATTTTAGTTGTTTTTAGCCTGTGTGGGCACTTACCTACTGTCCATCGCTGTCATCATCAAACATCGGTGGCCTCTCGACACTCACGAGCTGTGGTTCAAACTGCCGACCTCCCACGCGGAGACAAACGCGCGCCCTTTTCAGCGTATTTTCATGAACCCGCTCCAGGATTCCTTCTCGCTCTGACAGCTGCTTTAGTTCATCAAAAACTTCAATAATTTTCTGACGCATCTCAACAGCGGTCTCACAGGGACGGTCAAACACCCTATCCTTGACGTAGCCCCACAAAAAGAAATCCAGAGGGGTTAAATCTGGCGATCGTGCAGGCCATGCATGGGGCCCATACCGCCCAATCCAATGGTCGCCAAACAGTTGCGTCAGCTGTTCGCGAACCGGTCTCACAATGTGTGGCGGCGCGCCGTCATGCTGGTACCATACATTTCGCCGCTGGACCACTGGCATGGCTTCCAGCGTGTCGGTCAGGTAACCATTGATCAGTTCGAGGTAGTTAGGTCCGTTCATTCTGGGCGGCAAGAAAACGGGGCCCAGGATCTGGTTTCCCACAATGCCTGCCCACACATTATGTTTCCACCGTGTCTGGAAACCCGTTTCCTGGGTTTGGTTTGGGTTCACGGAGCACCAATAGTGTGAATTACGGCGGTTCCACATACCATTATTTGTAAAGGTACTTTCGTCCGTGAAAATAATGTTGTTTACAAATCCTCGGTCCTGCCTTAGCAGCCACCGGCAGTACTGCATACGGCGTGTTGTGTCGCCCGGCACGAGCGCTTGCACGCGGTGAATTTTGTAAGGCCGTTGCCTATCTCTTTTAAGTACTTTGTGCACAGTGGAATGAGACACCACGTACCTAGCGCGATTGCCATGCCGTCTCCGCAATACTTTGGCCGCTGTACGCACTCCCAAACGTGGGTTTTCCCGCATTACAGATAGGATGGCCATTTCTGCCGCCGGTCTTATTTGCCTGCCGCCTCCCTGTGAAACCGGCACGATCGGCTGGTTGTCCAATAACCGTTGCACTGCCCGAGTGAAAATACGTGAATCAGAGGGCTGAAACGCGGTAGGATATTCAGTACCGTAAAGTCGTAGGGCTGCGGCAGCATTTCCTCGGGCCATACCGTAGCAGTACACCATGTTAACGTACTCGCGCGCCGAATAATCGTGAAACGGCATTTTCGAAACTAAAACAATTAACACAAAAGCACTAACAAACAAACAAGTACGCACTTAAACACAGACACTTCGTGTGCCAGCCAATACGCAGTCACGCTCACAGCAGTTCACAGCACAGTTTCTACACTTAAAAGTAGGTAATGCTTTTCGGAAAAAACAACACAAGCGCATTCGATAACGTAAGAAACCGAACTAAAAATGCTAAAAAATTTGATCAATTTCTTGTTTTGCTGGAGACGTTTTCTGAGGTACCTAGCTCTAGCTGCGCGGTGCGGGAGGGGTGACAGTTACAAGTTGACGAATCACTGAGCTCTCGTATCACGTCACCACACCCCCGCGCGCACCGCGCAGCTACCTCAGGAAACGTCGCGGTAGGCATAAAGGAGCCGCGGCTTTCTTTGATGTATGCGAAGCGCGCGCGATCGGAACGTTAGGTATCTTTATATCATTGCGCTATTAGGATCTACCAAATTATGGAAACGTAAACGGAAGACGTAAACGACGCGACGTATACGTCAATCAAATTCTTTTAAGGGCTATCATAAGGTTACCTAAATAATCAATGTAAGATGACGAAATGTAGAAAAAAACTAAAAGAAGTCTCCCAGACTTCAATTGCAGTTATGTAATTATTACCAGCATAGACGTTTATTTACAATGAATAAATATCCACCCTATTGGCAGTAGGTATGGCTTCGTGTGAATAAAGTGAATAAACCTTTATTTTTACCATAAGTAGTAAATAAATACTGCCTCGTTAGTCTAGTGGTTGCAAGCGCTACTGCTGAGCATGAGGTCCTGGGTTCGATTCCCGGGTTGGGCAGTGTTATTTGATTTTTCTATCTGAAATTTCTCAGTAGCAGCCCGGAGTCTTGATGTCTGCCCGGTTGATGGCAATAGGCTCGCCCACTATTACATGGAACTTAAACATAGCTGGCAAAATGTGGGTGCACCTGCTACAGGTACATCTCTGCCGAACCCTTCGGGGAAACAAGGCGAGATGTTATGTTATGTTAGTGAATGAATAGCTCAAACTAAAAAGTGGTTTTGATAGGTAGGTAGGTAATTTGTGCAGTAATAATAAAATTAATTCTTCATTATTTGCTTGAATGTAGGTAGTAAGCACTTAGAATAATAACGCACTAGACTAGCAGTTTACTTTTATTGTAAACGAAACGAATGAGGACCAACTTCGTCAACATTTTTAATTGAATCTGCAAGAAGTTTAGTGATAAGATGTACCTACTTGTAGTACTTACAAGGGCGTGTTCTTCGACATTACAGACAACGGACTTGCCTGGAACTCATAATCAACGTCTTTGAAATCAGAAACTGCAACAAATGTAACTACGAAATGTAGGCACTAACAACCGATCAGCTGTTACAAACACGGGTCGTTGTAACGTTCAAGACCACGTGACACTGTATCGTGCGCTTGTTGTCGTAGGCAGTCGTGACGTGGTAGTGTGCGTTTGATGTTCATTGCGTTTTTGTAACTTCAAATGTGTAATTTGTTAAGAAAAATTGAAAATTTTGGTAATGTTTCTTTGGAAAAAAGTTTAGTAATAATACGTGGAATACATTTACGCAAAAAAGTAAAAAAAAAAAATGCGACTTTGACCTTCAATATCTTCAGAACCAGTGGATTCCCAGGTATGGTCTAGTGGAAAAAAATGATCCAAATAATGGGTAGAATATGTGGCTTTCGGCTTCGGAAAGGGTCTTTTTACACCCGATATAGATAGATAGAACATTTCACAAAAGACACAAAAGCATATAAAAATATTGTATAAAAACATGATGCCAATATACAAAAAAGAAAAACATACTTACTTACTTGCTTTTCGTGTCTGTCTGTGTTGTTCTGCTAAACTACGCAACGAATCTGATAGTGGTTGTGTCATCATGTAGAGAATTTATTCCGGAAGGTTTATGTGTATAAAACATTAATATTAAACTTACTATAATAAAGAAATCTCTATGTTTTGTCGAGTCGTAATATCCATGCGAAGCAGGGACGAGTGGATAGTTTCAGATAAACCACGCACTTTAAAACTGTCAAGGAGGCGGTCAGTTAGAAAGATGAAGATAGTTGCCCATCCCAAAGCGTAGTATGGAGAACAACGGGCAACTCTTTTAAATAAATATAAGTGTTATGAATGTTACAAAATATTTTGTGGGGTTTGTGCACTGCATCCGAGCTTAATTCAAGTTTCATCCCCGCACATGCTACAGAGCTAAGAGCAGTGATGGCCCAGTGGTAACGGCAGCGACTTACGATTCAGGTCATAGGTTCGAACCAAAGCAGGCGCTTTACTTTATGTAAATTATTTCATCACCACTGCTCTCAAAACGGTGAAGGGAAACATCGTGAGGAAACCGGCATGTCTTAGAACCAAAAAATTCGAACACATATCACATTCTTCCAACTTGACCCGGACTGTGCCCACGTGGTGGATTTCGGCCCATTCCCTCTCACAGAGAGGAGACCTCTGTCCCAGCAGTGGGAACATTAATAGGCTAATTATGTATTTATGCATGCTACGACATCGCATGACACCTGCTCCAACAGTGTCATGGTAACCCTCGGTCATACATACGAAAGAATTTTCAGCATAACCCATAAAATATTTGACAGTTTAAAGTCTGACAATCAGTTGTAACTGGGTTGTGGAGGTCAGATAGGCAGTCGCTCCATGTAAAATACTAGTATTGAGCTGCATCCGGTTAGACTGGAAGCCGACCCCAACATAGTTGACAAAAGGCAAGCAGATGATGATAATCATAAAATATTTGACATGTCAAAGCTTGTCATTTGTCATTGTGTCAACCCCCTGTGGGAAACTCATACAAGCAATATAATTTACGAGTATGTCCGTAATGTTATAAAATGAAGTTTTTTACGACTCAGAAAATATGTTAATTTTATATTTTTATGATCCTCTTCAAAGCTACTGGGGAGTTAGAGTACCATACATTTTTATAGCGTCAGGTCAGTATTAGACGAAAACTGTAGTGTCGCACGATATTGTGTCATGTACGCTGCAACTGTTAACTCTGACCTTGACCTGCCCTGCGCATCACCTGCCCAAAAATCTTCTTCATCTTTTTGTGTGGTTAAGCCTGGTGTCAGAATTTTAATGCTGCCCATGGGCCTCTGACTAGGCTTCGCATGCCTTCGAAAGATATCTCTCAGGCATGCCGGATTCCTCACGATGTTTTCCTTCACCGTTTTTGAAGCAAGTGATAATATGAACATGAATCCGAGAACTCAGAGGTGCGTGCCTTGGATTCGAACTCGAGACCTATGCCTTGGCAGTGCTACGGTCACACCACTCAGCGAATAAAACTGACTACGGTAAGTTTTACAAAACAAACATGTCTTTACCAACTCGCATTTTTCAAACAAAAATCAAAATTGAATATTTCGGTTGGTCACAGTCTGTATTATAGAGACATCTAACAGACCGGTCGGGAATCGAACCTGGTACGTTACGTGCTGATAACATCGCGCCCGGCGAGTTATTCGAAAAATTTCTGACTGAGATACGGAGTAGGGTCAGCATAGGAGGCAAGGATATTATTTTTTTGTTTTAACATAATAATGATGCATGACGATCAAGTACCTAATTAGCCAAAGGTGTATTTATATAAGTGCTCCCTAATTTCACCAGTTTTTTTAGTAAGTACCAAGTAATTTATGGAAATAAAAATTGACTTTTTTGGCATAGTTTCGTAAAGAACTCATTTGAACAAAATTAAAACAAGTAAAATAAAACATAATTAGAAAAAAAAAAGGATTATGTGTGCCTCATGGCCTCACCAAATAGTTTCATTTTCAAATAATATTAATAAATTCTTCCTTAGTGCTCACTTTCGAACTCTTGTGCAAAATTTCGAGCTTCTACACCTAGCGGTTTATCCTGTGCGTTAAATTGTCTGTTAGAGAATTTAAGATTTTTATTAAGTAGAAGATAAAAACATAAAATATTGCCTTGTTTCCACGAAGAAGCATCAAACCCATAAATACACCATAAATTTCGCCAGTTATGTTTAAGTCCCATGTAATAAGGGGTGAGCGTATTGCCATCAATAGGACACTAATACAGACTTCAGGCTGCTACTGAGAAATTCCAGATAGAAAAATTCAATTACACTTTGCCAGATATTTTTTTATTTTTTTCCGGGTGGGAAATTATCAAATAACTTCTCCCGGTCTGGGCGGAGCGGGAGGGCGTGTCAGATTCTTACTGACTAAAACCCACCCGTGTTCCTTCAGTTGCCTGTGTGTTGGCAGGGGCCACGGTAACCCCTTCGGACTTTCCCCGACCTGGGAATAGAACCCAGGCCCTCATGCTTAGCAGTACAGCTTACGACTGCTAGACCAAAAATTCAGTTAAATTATCAAGTAAAACTTTGACATAATTAAACATGTGAAAAAGTAGGTGTGCAAGCTGACAAAAAATACATAAATTTATTCAAAGTCAAAGTCAAATCATTTATTTCAATAAGGGACATAAAAGGTGCATTTGAAAGTCAAAATTTACAAAAAAAATAGAATTAATTCTAGTCGCCCCTTCCAAAAGGAAGTTTTCGTATTAAAACAGTATCCGGTTTTTCTCCTATCCCTACCTAAAAAACGTCAAGCAAGCCATATCATTGATGCGTACCTTTATACCTGTGTTCTACTTTTTTATTTTCCTGCCGACCGCCTGAAGGTACAGGCGATAATATACATCCATATAGCATGTTGTAGCATGCAATGTATGGGTAGCCGCATGCATGCCGTTATAGCGAGCCAATTTTTTAATAGGTCGCTGTTCTTAACTAAATAATAACAGCCGCACCGGTCGATCTTTAAGGTTAACGCTTGCCGAGGTCAGTCCGTGGATGGGTGACCGACCATCCATTTCATACTGAGACCCCTCCATGCCTCGGAAAGCACATTAAGCCGTTGGTCCTGGCTGTCATTCGTAGTTCTTTAACAGTGTTGACGGGTAGTCAGAAGCTCGGACGGGTTGTGGAGGTCAGATAGGCAGTCGCTCCATTTAATGTACTTGGGAAAAGACAGATGACATAATAGCATGTTGGAGCATGCAATTTATGGGTAGCAGCATGCATGCCGTTAAAGCAATTTTGAAATAAGTAGGTCTAGAGTTTATTTTGTAAAAGGAGATAGTCTTTTTTTTCAGGGATTAGGCCCACCAAAAATTGTGACGTATATTAATTAAACGCATGTTGATTTATTGCTTTTGATCTCTAGATGACAGTGGTAGTAATAATATTATACTTGGTCTAACGGGAATACTGAGAAAGACGATCATAACCTAAAAATTCACTAAAAGCTATTGTTTTGTCAATTTAGTTTCCTAACAAGTAAACGAATTATGTGTATTTGGAAAAATAACTTTAGTACCCAAACATAAGATTCAATTTGCGCTACAACTTTAACAAATATGACTTTTTGTAGTATTAGTCATTCTGAAATCAACTTACTTCACACTAACATAAAGTTCATATTTGTTTTAGTGGAAACAAGGATATTGCAGGCGTTATAGTCCTAGTAGTTGAAGAGACAGATGCTAAAGATTTTCGGAATGATTTTCAAAATAATTGAGTTTTTGTTAAATCACGATGATAGGACAAGAGTCGGTGACTTTAATTAATGATAGAGATCGGTAGGTCATAGACTAACGAGCTCTTGTACTATAAAGCGAGTATTTCCCGAAAGACAGGTGTTTAGCCACATTTTGCCAGTTATGTTTAAGTCCCATGTAATACGGGGCGAGCCTAGAAAACTCAGTGGGTAACAACTTTGGCAGACCTGGGGATCAAACTCAAGACCACACGCTCAAAAGTCGTGCATGCGATTACTAGACCAAAAACCCTACCATACTCATTCTTGGGTAGGTGATGTGCAGGTCAAGGTAACAGTTAACAGTTACACCGCATATGACACAGCATCGTGAGACACTTCAACTGTCGTCTAACATTGACCTGAGGGTCATACATAAGGCATCATAAGAGAGAAGATGATCATGGCCGATGGGGCTGAAAGGTTCTGGAGTGGCGACCATGTAGCGGAAGACATAGCGTTGTACGCCCTCCCACAAGGTGGAGCCATGACATTGTGAAGGCCGCAGGATCCGCTGGATGCGGGAAGCACAGAACCGGTCGAAGTGGCGGTGCTTGAGGGAGGCCTATGTCCAGAAATTGACGTCTTTCGGTTTCGGCTGTATGAATGAATAAGTGTGTATAGTAACTCAATCAATCCTAGGCTAGCCTTTTCCCAACTATGTTGAGGTCAGCCGTCTATCCGGATACAGCAGAATACCAGTATTTTACAACCCAGTTACTGGGTAATACGATACCCCTTGCTAAGACTGTTAAGACTCTTGGGAATTTAATAATCTATTTCATTCTATAGGATATAGACCAGCCCCTGCTTCGCTTCGTTTTACGATTTGACAAAACACCGATGTTTTTTTTATTGTAAATATTATTGAATTATACATTATTATCTTGAGGAATAAATTCTCTAAATGATGGTGAAAAGCGCATCAAAATGTGTTGCGTAGTTTAGGAGAACAACGCGGTCACACGGACAGACACGAAAACAACTCTAATTTATAATACACATGTGTAGAAGAACACGTTCCTACCAAATGCCACATCTGTTACCATTAATCATTGCCTACAATGTCAATGATCGGGGATCGCCGTACCATAGATAATATCATTGTTCGTTCTACCTTTTTGTTGGAATCCATCTTTTTTTGTGCAGTCCCTTACTGAGTTTATGTGTGTTCTCGGATGAATGATAGATATATAAGTTTATTTACAGAATGTCGGGCTTTTGACTTTTCGTAAAGGCTGTCAAAGATGTACGTATGACAACCGGGACCATCTGAAAGCTGGCAACGTCGCAAATAGCTGTCAAATATTTCGCAATTTGATTAACTTGTCAATATTTTTGAATGAAATTATGAAATATCACTCTGTAGTGCTCTAAATCTGTACAAACTGTTCTCGACAACTCTACTACGACGATTGACAAAAAGCATAGATGAAAATCAACCGGGGGAACAAGCTGGATTTGTAAGTAAGTTCTCTACCATAGACCACATACACTCTCTGAAAATGATCTTAGAAAAATACAACGAATACAACAAACCTTTATATCTGTGCTTCATTGATTACAGTAAAGCGTTTGATTCAATTTCACACAGCTCTATATGGCAAGCTTTGTCAGTACAAGGAGTCAGCAAAGAATACATCGATCTGATAAAGGTAATATACAAAAATATTAAATCCAGAATAATGCTTGAGAAACCAGGAATTAGTTTTAAAATCGAAAGAGGAGTAAAACAAGGAGACCCACTCTCTCCTAAAATATTTATAGCTGTGCTGGAACAAATCTTTAGAGCGATGAAATGGGAAAACAAAGGTCTAAATCTACATGGAAAATACCTGTCGCACCTAAGATTTGCTGACGACATAGTATTACTCTCAGAAGACCCAAATGAAATGCAGTCTATGATAGAGTCACTATTCGAAGAGAGCAAAAAAGTTGGCCTAGAAGTTAACCAAAGCAAAACAAAACTGATGACAAACAAGCACAAAGCACCAGTCTTATGTACATCTGCCAACCTAGAATACGTCGACGAATACATCTACCTAGGACATCTCATTACATTTAGAGATTGCACAGACAAAGAAATTGAGAGAAGAATCAAATGCACCTGGAATAAATACTGGTCACTAAAAGAAATATTTAAGAGCAAGTTACCGGCTAAATTAAAAACTAAAACTATGGAAACATGCTTACTCCCCACACTCACATACGCTTGTCAGACATGGCCCCTCACAAAACGAAATATAGAAAAAATTAAAATATGCCAAAGAGGAATGGAGCGAAGTTACATGAACCACAACCTAAGAGACAGAGTGAAAAACAGTACAATCAGAAGAAAGACCAAGGCAAAGGAAGCGGCCAAAAAAGTGCTGGGCTTAAAATGGAAGTGGGCTGGTCACGTCCAACGGGTAACAGACGACAGGTGGACAAAAATCACCACGAATTGGTACCCAATAAACCAAAAACGTAGACCAGGTAGACCACACAAAAGGTGGAGTGACGATATTGCAAAGATAGCAGGCAGAACATGGAGCAGAATAGCCAGAGACAGAACAGTTTGGAAACGGCTAGAGGAGGCTTTCACCGCTATTGATAGCGGTCCTTGTACACCATAGCAAAAACTAAACAAAACAAAAAAAAAAAAAGGAGGCCTGTGTCCTAGCAGTGGGAACATTATAGACTGATTGAAAGGCTTTTCACAATTAATTTTGGGGTCAGCTCTAACCGGATGCAGCTAAATACCATTATTTTATCATAGAGCGACTGCCTATCTGACCTCCACAACCCAGTTACTGGGTAACATGGTACCTACCTCTTGGTAAGACTGGTTGTCAGACTGTCGGGCTTCTGACGACCCGTAACGACTGTTAAAGATTCACAAATGACGGCCGGCACCAACGGCAAAGCCCACCCTGATCGCCAGACTAACTTTAAACAATAATACGTTATCTTCACCCAGTCTTAACGCAAATCCAGTCAATAATTTAGACAAAATGGCGCCTTACTCAATATAATATTGTGTTCAGGTAACTATACTGTCCACCCACTCTCTGCTGAGTCGTAAATATATGGGAAGTATCGGGTGAGCTTCCGTCTTTACGAAATTTCATTGTTTGTTATGCTTTAATGGTGTATGTTGATCATTTGAATGACAATTGTTTGGATTTTTGTATGGAATTAAGAAAAGTAATGGTGTTCTTTTATCGAAAGACTTACATGATGTTAGAGACATCAACGTGCAATGAAAATTAAATAGTAAATTTTTAAAACGTTGGAATGACGTTGTAATTTTTGTCCGTTATTCAAAAAAAATCTGCGGTTTCATACAAAAATGCTACCTACACGGTCCTATCATATTATTATCATAATGCATGGAACAGCAGATTTTATAATTAACATTTCAGCATCAGTTAAAATTATTCGTGATGAAAGCGCCTCTGCGGGGCCTGAGGTCCTGGGATTCCTAGGTGCGATTCCTGAGCCAGACAAATTCGGGTTGAGTTGACTCGGGCCGAGCAGTCCCTGATCTGGTTATGGGTGGTTATTGGGTTTTTTCATTTGTACTTCTCTGTAGTAGCCCTGACTCTGGATTTGAGCCTCACCTTACAACTGTGGGACTTTTAAAGATATCACTTAACTGGTGAATCCCTATCATTGTCATTT